>JAXGFM010000003.1:13810000-15060000 GCA_039880935.1 Streptanthus diversifolius | reverse complement strand
GAGTTCTGAGTATTTACCCGGCGATTTCATCCAATTTGGGGGCCTGAGTTGAAAGTTACAAACAATCTCCTACGGTGGTGTCGCGATCACATTGGCCGCGAGTCTCCGAGTTTGCAACAAGCATATCTTCTTCAATTCTTCATCCAATCAAGTTATTTCAAAGCCTAAACTCAATTAAAACGAGTCTAGTTAACGTTTCAGGAGGTCCGCTTGTATAGGTCAAGCGCGTGTGTCCTGTGTTGGTTCCTTCTTGGTTTTATTTCCTTGCAGGTTTTAAAAAAAAGCATGATGGAGTACCAGACGAATAAAAAGGCTCCAGTTATGGTTCGTGGGACGAATTATTTCCTCTGGTCAAGAACCATGAGGACAATCTTGTGCAGCAAAGGCTTATGAAATCATGTCACAAAAGCGCCTGTTCTAGCCATTAAAGGGGCTGACTCAGATGATCAAGATGATCATAACAAATGATTTCAGGAAGACCAGATGGTACTTTCTATACTCCAAAACTCTCTAGCTGGATCTCTTTGAGAAGCATATTCATATTGTGAAAATGCTAAAGGTCTTTGAGAAATTTTAAAAACTGTATATGGAAATTCTACTAACCTCATGAGAATTTTTTAGGTAAAGAAAGCTTTGAATGATCTTACACAGGAGGATGCTGAGTTCACAAAGCATTATGGATCTACTTTCAGGATATTGAAACAAGTAGGAAATTTGGACAAGGAACAACAAAGAATGACTTGTCCATGCATTCGTGTGCTAATAGTGTAAATATCAATGTTACAGATGAGCTTTGGCATGCTAGATTAGGTCATCCTCATCCTAGAGTTTTAGAACTGATAATCCCTGGAATTAAATTACAAAATGATTTGTGTGAATCATGCATTCTTGGGAAACATTGTAAGACTGTTTTTTGAAAAATCAATTCATTCATATAATAATTTTTTTTATTTTGTGCATTCTGATGTGTGGACATCTCTCTTTCCTTTTAGAGAAAAACAAAAATATTTTGTGACCTTTATTGATGAAAAATCAAAGTATACTTGGGTTACTTTGCTTAGTTCCAAGGATAGGGTGTTTGATGCATTTATTAATTTTCAAACATTTGTTACAAACCAATACAATGCCAAGAGTAAATGTTTTAGAACAGCTAATCGAGGGGAATACACTAGCACCAAATTTCAGCAACATTTGGCATGCTTGGCATTGAACATCAAACAAGCTGTCCCTACACTCCACAAAAAAATGGAGTAGCTGAAAGGAAGAACATACATTTGATGGAAGTTGTGAGAACAATGATGTTCCACAAGAAGGTTCCCAAACATTTTTTGGGGAGATGCTCTAGTAGCTGCATACTACTTAATTAATAGAACTCCAACTAAAGTTCTAGATGATTTGTCTCCCTTTCAGGTATTAAACAAAACTAAGCCTAATATTAAACACTTATGAGTATTTGGGTGTGTTTGTTTTGTTTTAGTACTAGGAGAACTTAGAAACAAGCTGGAACCAAAAAGCATCAAAGTCATGTTCATTGGTTATTCTCCTACATAAAAGGGATAAAAATGCTACAACTCAGAGACTAGAAGAGTTCTAGTTTCCAGAGATGTCAAATTCCAAGAGTCCAAAGGATTCTATGAAGAAGAAACTTGGGAATAATTCGAAGACATCTCAACAACAAGACATGACCAAGCTGAGAATCTAAGAAGGAACTAGGAAAGCATTAACATAGTCCCTCCTAGGGCACCAGCACCTGGCCCAGGACCAGCTCACCAAGCGCCAGGACAAGCTCTAGAACAATCAGATTCTATATTGGCACGGCCCGAACCAGGACCAGCCCAGCCCGAGCCGTGTTCACCCAGGCATGACCCATGTCCAACCCAGGCACGGCCCAGGCACGACCTAGCACCCATGTTCTCTTGGAAAGAACCGGCCACGGCCTCGCCCCAGCCTGCTCCAGCTCATGGACCATCGATAGATCCATCTATGGCTCCAACATCATCTGACCCATCAATAGCCCCATCCTCCTCCCATCAATATCCCCATCGCAGGCGCGACATCAACCCCAGGACGTTCCAACAACAACCTCGGACATGAGGAGGGTCAGGAATCTAGACATGATCAAGAGGAGAATTCAGAAGGAGATATTTTAGTTTTAGCTTTTAAAAGGCTAAGGGACATTCAACATAATCTTGTGGATACTCTAGAAGGAGAAGAAAAAGGAGAACCAGTTGTTGTTCTTATAAGAAGTACAAGGCAGAGATTTCTACCCAACTTCTACTACAACAACAATGCAGTAGTTCACCATGATCAGGGAGTGTGTAATCTAGTTCATATACCTGATTTTCATATTGCATTTACTGTTAGTCTTGATAAAGAACAGATTCAAAAAACGTATAAGGAAGCTATTGAGATAAAGAAATGGAGAGAAGCGATTCAAGCTGAAAGACAAGCTATGGAGAAGAATCAAACCTATGCGCCAGCTACTCTTCCAAAAGGAAAAAAGACTGTAAGTTCTAAATAGATTTCACCATTAAGTATAAAAGCAATTGTGAGATAGATAGGTATAAAGCTAGGTTGGTGGCTAGAGGATTCACACAAATTTATGGTGAAGATTATAGGGATACATTTGCTCCTGTAGCTAAATTACACTCAGTCAATGTTGTTTTATCTCTTGCTGCTAACCTTGATTTGGAGTTATGACAAATGGATGTTAGAAATGAATTCTTACAAAGTGAGCTAGAAGAGGAAGTGTACATGACACCACCACCAGGTCTAGAAGATCAAGTAGGTGGCGGCAATACACTGAGATTAAGAAACGCTATCTATGGCATAAAACAATCTCCGAGGGCTTGGTACCATAAGCTGAATGTGACCTTAAGGGACAGAGACTTCAAAAGGTCAGAAGTCGAACAAAATATCTTTACACTTCAGAGTACGGAAGGTATTGTAGTTATACTCATTTATTGGATGACATAATCATATCAGGGAGTGATAAAGTAGGCATTGATTCTACTAAAACTTATTTAAAGAGTGTATTTGATATTAAGGATTTAGGTGAACTGAAATACTTCTTAGGAATTGAAGTGTGTAGGTTCCAGGAAGGTCTTTTCTTAGCTTAGAGAAAATATATTGTGGATTTACTAACTTCTACAGATATGATGGAAGCTAAACGAGCTAATACACCCATAGAAGAAGGTTACAAAATAGAACCTGAGGGGGAGCTAGGAAATGATTAGTTCCATGATACAAAGTTGTATAGAAAAGTGATTGGTAAGCTCATATTCTTAACCATCACTAGATCTGACTTATGTTTTACTGTGAATCAGGTGTCTCAACATATGCAAGACCCAAAGATAAGGCATTGGGACATGATCATGCGCATATTGAGATTCTTGAAAGGCACTAAAGAACAAGGTATATGGATGTGTTGTAATGTAAACACAGAAGTTGTAGGTTATTGTGATGCAGATTGAGCAGGAGACAGAGAAGATAGGAGAAGCACAACCGGCTACTGCACTTTTATAGGAGTTAATCTTGTGAATTGGAAGACTAAGAAGCAAAATGTTGTATCTTGCTCTAGTGCAGCAGCTGAATACAGGGCTATGAGGAAGCTTACTACAGAATGCATCTGGCTGAAGCAACTTCTCCTTGACATTCTTGGCGTGAGCTTGAAGTCTCCTATCACTGTCCATTATGACAATCAAGCAGCTATACACATTGCATCCTACTCTGTGTTTCATGAAAGAACCAAGCATATTGAGGTGGATTCTCATAAGGTGAGAGAAGCTATTGGCATCATCTTGCCTTGCTACACAAGGAGTGAGGATCAACTAGCAGATGTATTCACCATGGCTACTACACTGAAGACTGGTGGCTATATCTACCCAAGGCTTGGTGTAACGCCCCCGACCCGTCAACGTCTGTGGGCCCCACACGCTCTCTCGCGCCTTGTGGGCCCCACCCTCGTTCGACGTCCGGTGCGTTACTGGAAAGGCTCGAAAGACTTGGTTTATTGTCCCTGCAATCACTACATGACCGTTCCCCGTGTTTTGTCCTCACTCACACGGTATCGGGATTGACCAGCTTTCACCAGCTTCCCGATAGGTCACACATCCTTTGATTGCTCCAGCTCAAGCACGCTTAACTCTGGAGTTCTCTCCGAATGTGCAACCGAAAAGGTAAGTGCACTTTGTGACATAGGTAGCCAAATCAATTCTTTTAAGCCCTTCTTACCTAATCTACTACAAACTGGGGTATTACATTCACCCCCACTAACAGAGTGCAACGTCCTCGTTGCACATCTGGACCGTCACCCCCAATGGTGTGAGTCATACCCGACTCCACACTCATCTGGGTTCGGTTCTGATACCAACTTGTAACGCCCCCGACCCGTCAACGTCTGTGGGCCCCCCACGCTCTCTCGCGCCTTGTGGGCCCCACCCTCGTTCGACGTCTGGTGCGTTACTGGAAAGGCTCGAAAGACTTGGTTTACTGTCCCTGCAATCACTACATGACCGTTCCCCGTGTTTTGTCCTCACTCACACGGTATCGGGATTGACCAGCTTTCACCAGCTTCCCGATAGGTCACCCATCCTTTGATTGCTCCAGCTCAAGCACGCTTAACTCTGGAGTTCTCTCCGAATGTGCAACCGAAAAGGTAAGTGCACTTTGTGACATAGGTAGCCAAATCAATTCTTTTAAGCCCTTCTTACCTAATCTACTACAAACCGGGATATTACACTTGGCCTCATGTCCATTCCACAACACTGATCCAGATTATGGAGTGTTATACTCTTTTCCCTAGAAAAGGTTTTGTCTCAATTGAGTTTTTCTTCTTAGGTTTTTAATGAGTTAATGCTTCATGGTTGCAAGCTTAGTTATTCTCCATGACTTAGGCTTGAGGGGGAGTGCTTGAATGAAGAAGAATGATGAAGACAAAGAAAAGAAATGAAGAAAGTGTGCCTTAGACTAAGTAGGCGCCATGTGTCAAAAGTTAGTGGCTTAGGCTTGTTTGTTATTAATGATATGTAATCCTTGTAGCCAAACATGTATTATGCTATCTTAGTAGCCAAACAAGCCTAGAATAGATTAGTATAAATAGCTATCTCTCTCTTCCTTTGTAAGCAAGAAATTCATTTTTCTAAAATCTCAATAATAATCATTTTCACTTTTCTCTCTAATGTCTCTCTCAATTTACAAATCTCTAAATCTCTTAATCTCATCATCTTTCACGAACGAGGGCCGGGTCGCTGGCACGGTCGAGAGTTAGGTCGCTAGCACGGTCGAGAGCCGGGTCGCTGTCACGCTCGAGATCGTCCGTAAGATCACCCTTGACCTCCATCTCGGTCGATCGAGGGTCAAGGCTGTGTTTGTTCTCGCGGTCGTCCTTGGTCGTTCCTTCCCTCTTGAAAAGGATTTATCCTCAAATCCTGATTATCTGCACAATAAGGAATAAGATCAGCAACATTAAAACAAGGACTGATAGGATACTTACCTTGAAGATCGAGCGTATAAGCATTGTCATTAAGGCGCTTGACGAATTTGAACGGTCCGTCAACTCTTGGAAGCAATTGGAGCGTCTTCCAACAGGGAACCGTTCCTTTCTGAGGTGTATCCACACTTGGTCACCTGGTTGAAAAAGAATTTTTTGCGCCCTTTATTGGTTGTCTTTTCACACAGCTTGGTTTTGGCATCTATATTGGCACGGGCCTATGCATGGATCTTCTGGACCAGTTTGGCTTTCTGTTCACCATCTAGACTTGTCCTTTCAGTCAAAGGCAAATGTAATAAATCCAGTCGGGATATAGGATTAAAGCCATATACAATTTGAAATGGAGAAAACTTGGATGCAGAATGGACAGCATGATTATAGGCAATTTCTACATGTGGTAAACTATCTTTCCATGATCTAATGTTTTTCCTAACAAAGGCACGCAAAAGAGATCGTAAAATCCTATTAACTACTTATTTTTTCCCGTCACTTTCTGGATGACAAGTAGTTGAGAAAAAAAACTTAGTACCTAGTTTATTCCACAAAGTTTTCCAAAAATTACTTAAAAATTTTGTATACCTATATGACACAATTGAACTGGGCATACCATGCAGACACACAACTTCTTTAAAGAACAAATTAGCTATATGAGATGCATCATCAGTCTTGCTACATGCTAAGAAATGCGACATCTTAAAGAAACGGTCAACCACCACAAATATGTTGGGTAGTTTAAGGTAGCAACTCCCACCTTTTCACTAAAATAAGCAATGGGTGTTTGTTCTTGCATAAGTACTGCTCCAATTCCTATGCCAAAAGCATCGCATTATACCTCGAAGGTGTTTTCAAAATTAGGTAAGATGAGTACAGGCGCATGAGTAAGCTTATCTATAATTATGTGAAATGCTTGTTCTTGCGGTTGTTCCCACTTAAATCAACTTCCTTTTTGATTACTTTGGTTAAGGGAATGACTATGGTACTAAAGTCTTTGAAAAATCTCCGATAAAACTCAACCAACCATGGAAACTGCGAACCACACTCACATTTTTAGGCACTGGTCAGTCTTGGATAGCTTTCACCTTTTCTTTGTCCATACTAACTACTTTTGCACTAACAACAAAACCTAAAAATACCACGTTATGAACAAAAAAATGCATTTTTCTAAATTAGCAAACAACCGTTCTCTCCTAAGAACTTCTAAAACTGATTTAAAATGCAGAACATGATCGTCTAGACTCTTACTATAGATTAATATGTCATCAAAATAAACAACTACAAAATGACCTATATAATCCCTAAGAATATGATTCATTAATCTCATGAACGTGTTGGGTGCATTTGTCATGCGAATTTGGTGGTAGCCACTTCTGAGATCTATTTTTAAGAATAGGCTCGCACCATGCAGCTCATCCAACATATCATATTGCCTAGATATGGGATGACGGTACTTCACTGTAATGTTGTTGATTGCTCTGCAATCAACACATTCTCCATTTTCCATCTTTTTTGGTACTTAGAAAACAGGGACTGCACACGGACTAAGGCTTTCACGGATATGTCCTTTGCGCATAAGCTCTTCTACTTGCCGTTGGAGTTCACTTTTCTCTGTGGGATTTGTCCTATAGGCGGGTCGGTTGGGTAGAATATCGCCTGGAACAAAGTCAATTTGATGCTCTATTCCACGGACAGGACGCAATCCATCTGGGCATTCTTCTGAAATAACATCTTGGAACTCCTGCAAAACGCTAGTAAGTTAGTAGCGGACAGGCAATAATCTTCATATACTATCATTAGGATTGGTTGCTTGTGATCCACGTTCTTTTGTACCTCATTTGCCTTGATAAAGAAGTTAACATATCCCTTTTGGACATTAGACTTACCTTCTTTCTTTTTTTGTTGTTTAAGATGAAGTTGGTCTAGATAAACTTCATGTGGTGTCATAGGGATCAAAGTTGTTTTGCAGCCATTAAAGAGAAAATGATGTCGGTTGGTGAAGCCATCGTGGGTGACTTTGTGATCAGACTGCCAAGGTCTTCCTAGCAATATATGGCCAGCTTCCATGGGTAAGACATCACACAAAACCTCATCTTTGTACTTGCTTATCTATAATGGTACTATAACCTGATGAGTTACACAAAGCTCCCCAGACTCGTTTAACCATTGTAAAGGATACGACTTTGGGTGCTTAGTCATCTCAAGCCCTAACTTCTGCACCATAGTCTCACTAGCCACATTAGTAAAACTACCTCCATCCATATTGACACTAAATACCTTGTTTTTTACAATACATCTTGAATGGAGTATATTTTCCCTTTGTTTATGTTCATTTTTCTTGGACTGCACGCTTAGTGATCGTATGACCACCAAGAGGTGTCCAGAGACAGGTGGTTTTATTCCTTCCTCCGGATCGGTATCATCCCTAAGACCTACTTCTTCCTAATCTTTGGTCTGTACTTCCCCATTGTCGAGGATTACCATAACCTTCTTGTTAACACACTCATTCTTGTTAACACACTCATCCGGGCGGGGCGTTTTATGACCATTCCTTTTTCTGGCCGGTTGCCAATTTGATTGGTCACGGTCCTAGAAGCTGTTGGTTGGTATTCACTTGGTCGATTTCTTTTGAAGTCACGCGGATATGATGGCTTATTCGCCAAAGTACCTGGAACAAAGAAATGACACAAGTTAGATTTTCGCTTTAACTGTTGCTCAATAAGGATAACTTTGTGCAACATCTCTTCTAATTCCACATAATGTTGCATTTCTAATCGGTTTTGGATGTCTCGGTTGAGACCACCCAAGAAATGTGACATGGTTGCCTCTCGGTCCTCAGTGACACCATCTCTTATCAACAACGTTTTCATCTCCTGGAAATAGTCTTCTACACAGCAGTTGCCTTGGGAAAGTTTTCTCAACCATTGGTGAAGATCACAGTGAATATAACTGGGCACAAAACGTTTACACATGATGATCTTAAGCTTCTGCCAAGTATCAATAGGATATTCTCCATTTTGTTACCTTGAAGTCACCATCTGATCCCACTAGCTCAACGCATAATCATAGAATTCTGCAACTACCACATTAACCTTGTTAGTTTAGAGTAATATTGGCAATTAACCACAACTCCATCTTTTGTTCCCATTCCTAGTAGGCAATTGGGTCATTTTCCCGTGAAAGGAAGGGATCTTCAGCTTCAGATGGCTGATGTTGTCTGGTTGGTTTAGAGGCGGTCTAGGTTCACACCCGCATCTTGTCCTTTGGTGATTGTTGTTAATCAATCACTACTTAGGTAATAATTGGTGGCGGCTTCATCTCCATAATATTCACAGCGCTCACGGCTTCTTCTGGAGGAGGCTTGTTCACGTCTTTCTGGAGTTTGTTCGTGGTTGATTTGTCTCGGTAAATCTGGAAATAGTTGGCGTCTTCTCTCTGATCGCGGTTCAGGAACTATTTGTCGGATTTTCTCACACAGGCCATCCCTCAGCTCTGCTTGCAAGGCCATGAATCTGGCATCCATCATTTAATTCAGGCGTGTGGTAAGTGCATCCAATAAGCGGGTCTGGTTAGTGTCTTCCCCCGAAGATGACTCATCACCTGCCATGTAAACACAAGACAAAAAGCCAGATAAAGAGTTCGTTGCAAAAAGGTTTAAACGTAGGATATGAACCTATAGCTAAACTCACGCTTAATAATATAGTCACATCACCAACTATCAAGAACTCTATATCCAATTTAGATGACCAATAGACACTAAGGAAATAATTCAAAATACTAACGGTCAGATAACTATTTCAGACAGAACAGATTGATTTAGTCACGCAATTTAAAACACAGAATGTAGAAAGAAAAAAGGATGTGTTCAAAGCCGAATTTAAATAGAGGAGAAGGTAGGATTTTTCAAAAGAGTCAAAGGCCTGCATGGAAGGCACGAATTCCAACACCATGCAAGACTTGACTACATGGTCTACTAAAGAAATAAATAACAAAGTTTGAACAAGAAAATAGCTTAAGTTTACACTTGGGCCTCATTAAAAACCTCCTCTTGGAAAACCCTAATGGCAAAACCCCAATAGAGGGAAAAAAGCACAAAAATGTAATCTTTTCTCAATCTCATAATTCAAATAGCATAAATCATTATTAACATACCCAAATGAGATGAATCCGGTTTGAAAGAACTAATGAAGGCTCCAACGTGTTCTTAAAGTGCCTTAGTTCTGGCACAGGTAATGGTCCCACAGGGATGGTCTAATTGTCCACTTCTCTGATTAGATCAGTCCATGGTCGTACATAAGTCTTGGTCAAGGACGGGAATGATCCTTGGTTATTGGCACAGACAAGGGCCGGGTCGCTAGCACAGTCGAGGGCCGGGTCGCTGGCACGATCAAGAGCCAGGTTGTTGGCACGGTTAAGAGCCGGATTGCTGGCACGGTTTAGAGCCGGGTCACTGGCTCGGTCGACAGCCGGGTCGCTGGCACGGTCGAGATCGTCCGTATGATCCTGACCTCCATCTCGGTAGATTGTGGGTCAAGGCTGCGTTTGACCTCGCGTTTGTCCTTGGTTGTTCCATGGTCGCCTGTACCATCCTAGGTTGCGTCATATGGTCTAATGTGGTTTTGAATGGTTATTCATGCATGTTCTTGTATGATTGTTGCATGATCCATTAAGACAACTTTGACCTAGACCAGATCTGGGAATTATGTGATGCTGACCAAGGAAGAACATACAAACATCTAGAACCCGACCACGGACGTCCCGGACAAGTGCAACTCAGACGTCATGAAAAATGCAGCATGGATGACCCAACAGAAATCTGGGTGAAGAACCAAGATGGCCCGTCAATTGACAAGATGCACGACATGACGGACAACTCCACGGATGATCGGAAGCTGAACAAGGACTAACCAGATGATCAGGACGCAGATGTTTGGACGGAGCCAGTTGGTCCCATGACCAGGGCCCGAACCAGAAAACTGGCGGACACACTAGGAGCTTATCTGAAGACCATCCGGACCAAGACACAACCATAACCAAGGACGGTCGTGACAGTTTTCATCCGGACCATTGGAAATCAGTAATTGGGTAAGTGTTCCAATGTGCATTCTTTTTTTTTCTACTTTGTGTTTTTCCTCCTGTGTTGACAAAATTAAATTTTTATGAGGCCATTGGTCCACTTTCACCAAGCTCATTTGCTATTTCCAAGCCCGGCCACTTTTCCCTTTTCTTCTTTTGCCATCAATAAAGTAATTGGTAGACAGAGGTTGGGAGTTATCTCTTTTATTTTTGTTTCTTGCATGTTATTGCATGTTCTTAGACTTTGTTCTCAACATGCAAGTATTTTAGCTATTATCTTTCTCTATAAATAACCGTCCTTGGCCATTTGTACTCTCATTGAAATTTTTATAAAGTATTTCTACTTCTAAATTTTGATCATTGATAGTGCGTCCTATCTATCATATCTTAGGCCCTTTAGGTGCATCATATCCTAAGCTAGTCTAAGAAATCATTGTGTTATTTTGGTATGTCATATCCAAAAGGACATAAGCCGGTATATCAAAGGTCTTCCGTAATTTTTGTACGACCACTTCCTTCTATATCCCTTGGTGGTGACTTGTCACTGGTGTAAGGCATATCCTTTCTCAATATCTTCCCTTGTTATGCCGGTTTTGGGTGTATGATAACCACCAAGATCGCATCAAGTGCTATCATAGCAACACAACAAGCTGATTATTCGTTTTCCTTTCTTTCTCTTCATTTTTTTTTACCATTTGAAGTTTTATGTTTGTTTGAAAACAGTTTGTCTAGACTTGTTTAGATTTGTTTTCCATTTATGCTTTAACTCCTTTTCAAAATAAATTTTTACAGGCCATGTTTGTGTATTCTCCCTTGCAGGTACAATATCTGAATCTGAGGACGCAGAATCTAGTCACAGCCATCTGATTGAAGCTCTTACAGCCCGAATAGATCAGATGATGAATGTCAAACTCAACATTATGGAAGCAGGCTTGAGGGTTGGTGTGCGTGAGGAAATCCAGCATCTTCTACCATAAGCCAGAAACTCTCGTCAGCGAGTGCTCTTTCCTGAACCACAAAGACATGAGTGGCCTGATCATTTTCCTGAACGGCATCCAATAGCCTCTTCAAGAGGAAGCCATGAACGCCAAAGCTTCTATGGAGATGAAGTCGTGAACAACATGTATCCTAGGCGTGTTCATGAGCCTAGACCACCATCACTTCATAATGAAAACTTCCACAATCTGAAGCTCAATATCCCTCATTTCCACTGCAAGAATGACCCCACCGTCTACATGGAATGGGAACAGAAGATCGATCATGTTTTCAACTGTCACAACTATTCTGGAATTAACAAAGTCAACATGGCTGTCACCGATTTATACGACTATGTCCTCAGCTGGTGGGATCAGAGGGTGACATCCAGAAGGCGCAATGGCGAGTACCCAATTTAGATTTGGCAAGAATTAAAGATGTTCATGAGAAAGCGATTTGTCCCAAGTCAATTCCACCGTGATATACACTTACGGTTGAGACTGTTGTACCAAGGGAATTACAGTGTTGAAGAGTACTATTAAGAAATGGAGACCTTTCTAATCCGGGCCGATGCCTTGAAGATAAGAAAACCATGTTGTCCTGATTCCTATGGGTTCTAAACCATGAGATCCAAGACCGATTGGAGCTGCAACACTATGTGGAGTTGGAAGAGCTGCTTCATAAAGCATTATTGATAGAGAAACAACTCAAAAAGAAGCCTTCAATTCGACCAATCTATGGATCTAGACCCGTGTCCACCAAGCCAACTTACCAGCGCGATTTAGACCAACCTAACTGCGGGACTATAAGCCACCCACGTCCAAGATGGAGACCAATCCATTTGCGACCATCCTAGACAAAAGAAAGGTCGTTGACCATCCAACAAGAAACTGTCACATCTGGTGTTTCAAATATCAAAGCCTCGGTCATTATGCCAACAAATGCTCCAATAAAAAGGTGATGATCCTCATGTAAAATGGAGACATGGAGATTGAAGATGAGGAACCAAAATATGACACCTCCTCGGATGAAGGTGAAGAGCGACCAGACCCTGGTCAACTAATGGTAGCTAGGCGGTTCATGAGCTTGTAAACCAAACCAGATAAACAAGAGCAGCGAGAGAACCTATTTCATACTAGATGCGTAATAGAAGGCAAAATCTGCAGCCTTATCATTGATGGCATAATCTGCACCAATGCCACAAGTGAGGATATGGTCCACAAGCTTGTTCTAACCATGATGCAGCATCCCAAGCCATACCCACTACAATGGTTGAATGATTTGGGCGATTTAAAGGTGACCAGTCAAGTGAAGGTTCCCTTATCTATTGGGAAATATAAAGATGAGATTTTGTGTGATGTCCTCCCAATGGACGTTGGTCACATTCTTTTAGGGCGACATTGGCAATCCAACCGTAAGGTTATGCATGACGTTTTTACTAACCACCATAGTTTTATTTTTAAAGGCCGGAAGACTACCCTGATCCTTATAAAGCCACCGAAGTATTTTTGGACCAGTTGGACTTGAAACAAATGAACAAGGACAAGGCACTCAAGGGTAAAACAAACTTCTTTATTAAGGCTGTTGAGGTTAAGAGAAGTTTGTGTTCTAAGCAGCATGTTCTTTTGTTTATTTTTAAAGAGGCTTGCCTCGGCCTTACTAATATTGAGCCGGTGCTACCGAGCGGAATGCATTCTATCATACCGGAATTTAGGGACGTTTTTCCAAAAGATAGTCGAGATGGCTTCCCACCTGTAAGAAGGATATATCATCAGATCGACTTTGTTCCAGGATCTACCTTACTCAATCGTCCTGCATATCATACCAATCAGCTGGAAACCAAGGAACTTCAAAGGCAGGCAAACTTATGAAAAGGGACACATTCGTGAAAGAATGAGCCCTTGTGTCGTCCATGTCCTACTTATGCCCAAAAAGGATGGGTCATGGTGCATTTGTGTTGATTGTAGAGCAGTCAACAATATTACGGTACAGTATCGCCATCCCATCCCTAGGTTAGACAATATGCTTGATGAGTTGCATAGTTCTAACATGTTTTCTGAAATTGATCTTAAGAGTGGATATCACCAAATCCGGATGAAGTAAGGTGATGAGTGGAAAACCGCATTTAAAATCAGTCATGATCTTTATGAATGACTAGTTATGCCATTTGGCTTAACAAATGCACCTAGTACATTTATGCGTTTAATGAATCATATTCTTAGGGAATTCATTGGTTATTTTTTTAGTGTACTTTAATGATATTCTTGTCTACAACAAAAACCTAGAGGAACATATCCAACATATGAACTTGGTTTTGAAAGTGCTTAGAAAAGAAAAGTTGTTTGCTAATCTTAATAAATGCACATTTTGTACGGATAACCTTGTCGTTTTAGGCTTTTTTAAGTGCAGATGGCATTAGTGTTGATGAGGAGAAAATGAAAGCCACTCATGACTGGCAAAATCCTAAGACCGTGTGTGAAGTAAGAAGTTTCCATGGGTTGGCCAGTTTCAATAGACGATTTTTAAGTGACTTTAGTACCTTGGCTGTGCCCCTTACTGAATTAATCAAGAAGGACGTTGGATTCAAATGGGAGAAAGCGCAAGAGGAGGCTTTTCATGGGCTTAAGGACAAGTTCACCAATGCTCCACTTCTGATTTTGCCTAACTTCTCTAATATCTTTGAGATTAAATGTGAAGCCTCAGGTATAGGTATTGGAGCTGTTCTGATGCAAGAAAAGAAGCCCATTGCGGTCTTTATTGAGAAACCTGGAGGAGTCACTCTTAATTACCCCACCTATGATAAGGAGCTTTATTCTTTGGTTAGGACTCTTCAGACTTGACAGCATTACCTTTAGCCCAAAGAATTCGTTATATATACCGACCATGAGTCCTTAAAGCATCTCAAAGGTCAGCAAAAGATTAACAAGAGACATGCCAAATGGGTTGAATTTATTGAGACATTCCCATATGTCATCAAATGTAAACAAGGTAAGGACAATGTGGTCGCCGATGCATTGTCCTGGAGACACACTCTACTGTTATCTATTTAAGTTAAACTTTTGGGTTTTGAACAAATTAAAGAGATATATGCAACTAATATTGATTTTCAAAAAATCTATCTGTCTTTTGAAAAAGCTGTTGCATGGCACTACTTTAGACAGGATGGATTTTTCTTATATGAGAATCGGCTGTGCATTCCCAATTGTTCACTATGACACGACAAGAACCAAGGACGGTCGTGACTGTACTCATCCAGACCATTGGAAATCAATAATTGGGTAAGTGTTTCAATGTGTGCTCTTTTTCCCTATTTTGGATTTTTCTCACTAGGTTTACCAAAGTAGGTTTTTAATGAGGCCATCGGTCCACTTTCATCAAGCCCATTTGCTATTTCCAGGTCTGGCCCTTTTTCCTTTTTCTTCTTTTGCCATTAATAAAGCAGTTGAGCGGTTGGGAGTTATCTCTTTAATTTTCGTTTCTTGCATGTTTTTGCATGTTCTTGGAGTTTGTTCTGAATATGCAAGCCTTCTAGCTATTTTCTTTTTCTATAAATAACTGCCTTGACCATTTATACTATCATCGAATTTCTTATAAAAGCATTTCTACTTCTAAATTTTCGATCAATGATAGTGCATCAAATCTATCATATCTTAGGTCCCTTAGGTGCGTCATATCCTAAGCTAGTCTAAGAAATCCTTGTGTTCTTTTGGTGTGTACTATCAATAAGGAAATAAGCCGGTATAACAAAGGTCTTCCGCAATCTTTGTGCGACCACTTCCTTCAACATCCCTTGGCCGTGAATTATCACTGGTGCAAGGCCTATCCATTTTCAATATCTTCCCTTGTTGTGCCGGTTTTGGATGTGTGATCTCCACCAAAATCGCATCAGGGGTGTTCCAAAATATTATATCCGACAGTTCATGTGGAAATCTCTTATTGTATTACAGTATACATCAGAAGAAGAATCAATAACAGTCTGATGGTGACATTGATAAGATCCAAGACGTCCAGTATACATCTGCTCTCATCATATCTTAAGAAATTGTTAAACCAACATAATCCAAGTGGAAAGGTTACAATTGCTCAAATTCTGATTCTAGCATTTCTAGCTCCAAGGGAGCATGAGGAGGACTTTATTAATGTTAAACAGAGGCACAAAAGGCCCATAAGACAGTTTTTAAAATTCAGAATCATTATCTCAAAGGAGGAATATGAAGAAATCAGCAAGAAAAAGCTATAAAAAAAAACACTACGAAGCTTTTTCCCGTACTGATTGTTCTTGAAAAAAACCATCAAGATGTTGATACATGGAGTTCCAAACCATCAAGTCAGTCCAGTGTGAAGAAGCTAAAAGAGCCTCAAATCATTTGGTTCATACATAAAGACCTCTAAAAACTAAAAGAAAAGTCAAGCAAGATGACTCTAAAGGAAGCGCTTAACGGGAGAAAATCCATTCCATCTTTCTCGTCCATTTTAATTACATGAAGATGGATTGAAATTACATTCTTAGGATCTGCTAACAAATTTTCTTTAATTTTGAAGTTGCATCTCGGAGATCATCTGATGACACTTCCAAGCTCTTTATGTCGGCTTATAGCCGATGACAAAGCGTGAACGAAATGCCTCAGCCCGAAGGGAATTGTTTTCAGTCCGTCATGAATCTCTTTTCCTAGGTCAGCAAATCACATCACTCAGCCCATGAAGCATGCACCCGAGGTTTTTCTTCTTCCGTGCACATCCTGTGAAGCTTCCCTCAGCCAAAAATGGAATCCCGCAGTCATGACAACTCCACACAGCTGAGGTTTTGTCCATCAGACATATGTCTCGTCCACAATGCACAAGCCTCGGTCAAGTGCTGATGATGAAGTCAATTTGATGTTCGTCAGCCTGAGGCATCGGTCTTCCGTCACACACTTCCCTCGGCCACAATCTCAAACCTCGGTTACAATTTTATAACCAGACCGAGGAGTTGCATACCCGGCGCCTTCACGCACCCGTGGCCTTCATTTCTATACATCCTATAATTTAAAGCTTTCTTCGGCCAACAGCTCATGAACCTCGAACAATAGAAGAAAACGGCTGAAGAATCATCATTCTTGTACACGAACACACGTCCCTTGGTCAGAAGGCGATGACGAAGCATGGTCGAGGCAGTCTTAACCAAGGATGGTGTCTTCAGTTTGTCACTTCCCTCGGCTTCAAAACCCTCAGACACGATGATGCCACAACCCAAGGTCTTCACCATTCTTCTAGTCCATTTTTACGCAAGCTCGTCCCTCAGTCTGATGACACAAAGCACACCTTATGCATCCCACCTTGAGGGTTGCTTCTCCGTTTATCCCATCCCTTGGACGTTTTCTCAAAACTCGGCCACAATGGATTTTCAACTTGAGGCGTCCCAACTCTCAACCCTTCTGTCCATGAAGCTTCCCTCAGCCATGATCTCTCTCTTGGCTTAGAAGAAACACACGACTGAGGCTTCACTCCACACAATGATCGACCAAACTTTCCATTCTTCGGGAAGAAACTGATGGGGAAGAGCATCCAAGCCTCGGCCACATTCTTATTCTCTCGGCCACGACCCATTCTCAACCGAGGCCGGCCAGGTAAGTCCGTTCATTGCTTTGGTTTACTTTCTAAACCAGTTCTAACTATCTTTAACTAAACCAAACGGATTTAAAACCGGATTTAAATGAACTTTTGACCAAAAAGTTTTTAATAATGATTTTCAAAAAAAAAATTGAATCAAAATCCTTTCTACTTCATATTATTTTCTTAAAGTACTTTTTTCAAAATTTATATATCTCAAATTTTATGAATTTTGACTAATATAATTTGGTTTGAATAAATTTTAAAGGAGATATTCAAATCTCATACACTCAATTTATAAGAATGAAAAGTATGTTTCCTGTCTGTTTAATATTTGAAATTTATAGTTTTATTCCTTTTGGAATTCTTCTTAATTTTGCTAGGTTCCTAACTAAATTCATCGGGAAAAACTTGTTCAATCATTAATATTATGGATTGAGTAATTTATTAGATGATTTGAAGTTAGAATGAAAATTCGGTGTCATAATTTTCTGCTATGTATAGTAAAAACTGAAAATAGGGAATAAAATTAAAATTAAAAAAGAAAACCTTTGGATCTGGATACTCTACGAGCAAAAGAGACTTCAACTATTAATGAAGACAAACGTTTCAGAATACATCTAATATATGATTACAAATTTATATATAGCTAACCTCCTATAACCCTAATCATATTTGGACGCATTAAGTCATGTCCAAATAGAAACCTTAAGCTTTGCCGTCTTTATCGAAGCACATCCTATATTTTCTACATAACTTGCGTTTCTTGTAATCTACTATCTACCTTGCACATTTTGTTATGTAGATTGCAAATCGTACAATTCATTGCGTAGATTACACGTAGATCTACATGCACATCTTATTCATGTATATAACTTGTACATTCTACAATATTTGCTATGTAGTTTATACATCATACATATACATCTTGCATATTTGCCAATTCTATAGTACGCCACTACGTTTTATATTATCAATCAAAACAATTTATATATGTATATATATACACAGCTTGTTCCGTTATGAGGAGATAAACCTTATGTAGGTGCGCTTTTGATTGTAACGTCTGTGAATTTAATCTCGATGGAAGTACACGTGTTCATATTTGCTATAGTGACCCAAAAAAGAAGACAAAAATCTTTAAAGTGTTCACCGAAACAGAAAGCATAAATAGCGGGAGAGAAGCAAAGTGAGCTTCATCAAATAAAAAGAGAAATAAAAAACATACATCAGTCTTATTCCATGATGATGAGGCACAAAGCGGACATGGCAATGGTTTTTGTACAAATTGTATACGCAGGAATGCCATTGCTCTCGAAAGTGGCCATCTCTCAAGGAACCAACCCTTTTGTCTTTGTTTTCTACCGACAAGCCTTCGCTGCTCTTGTCTTGTCCCCTTTCGCATTCTTCCTTGAAAGGTTGTTCCCTTCTATCAAACTAACTCATCCGTTTTAACAAAACAAGATAGGAAAAAAAAACAAGAGCAACGTATCAACGGCCCTTAAATGAACACGATTTAGTCGTTGTGTCATCCTCATATTCTCATATTCTCAATGATTTTTTTTTTTCTTTTTCCAGCGCCAAATCCTCCCCTTTCTCGTTCACCTTGCTGCTCAAAATTTTCATGATCTCCTTATGCGGGTATATATGGCTTGTGTTTTTTTCTATTAATTGGAAAATTTACAATTAAGACGCTTTGATCAATCATGTCACATAGTAACTAAGAAACTATATTTATATTGATAAAAAAAAAACAGACTCACGCTAAGTCTTAACCTCTTCTATGTGGCCATCGACAATACCACGGCGACCTTCGCCGCAGCAACCACCAACGCCATTCCCTCTATCACCTTTGTCTTGGCTCTCCTTTTCAGGTATATTACACAAAAGTTTATGTCACTCTTCATATATTTTATGTGTGGATCCAAGATTGTGATTTTAAAAAAAAAGTTCAGGGGAGGGGGCACAGTAAAGTTTAATTTTATACAATTCTTGAAAAAAAGCCAAAGTATCGTAATCAAATAAAATCTTAAAATCACTTTAATGTATTTTAGTATTTCTTTGAATATTCCTAAAGCAAATATGATAACCAAATTGTTTGAATTTCAAAGCATCTTTTATACATTATTTGATAAAGAATATATATTAAAACCCATACTTTTTTTGACCAACTAGAAACCAAACTTTACTTTGTAAGAAGTTTTCATGCCATTCAATTATTAGTTCAATATTATTTATTATAGATTTGTGCATCAATAAAAGTCTGACAAATATCTTTTACGAATCTCCTATTCCAAAAAGCATGAAAAAACACCACAATATTAAAAAATTCTTTTGCCATCATTTTTATATGGTATATCTATTTATTAATTACAAACATAATTTATTTACTAGAAATTAATATTAAAGTTTAAAATAGTTAAATAGTTGACTTTTCAGAACATATATCTAGTAGGTTTTAAAACCTATTTTCTACTGTGAAAGAAAAAATAACTATTGTGATGAAACATTAAATTAATAAACGTTAAAAACTGAAAGATAAATTAATTAAATAAATAGTAATTACGGAGAAAATTAATTGCTATGTAATTAATGACAAAATAGAAGTTAAAAATTAATTGATAAAATGAAAAATTAATAAAAGCTCAAAACAATTACTGACAAAAAAAAAGAAACTATTTGAGTAATTCTTTCAATCTTGTATCGATATTATTAGTCTAATATGCTCAAATATATGTGGCAGAAAGACACCGAACCAAGTTATCTAAAAATATAGTACGAATATATCTAGGATAGTATAATTCAGTTGATCATGTTCCAACTGACTCTAACCTGAATTGACGAAATTATATTTATTTCTTTCGAGATTGGAGACAGTGACGTTAATGAAGTCACACGGACTAGCCAAAGTATTTGGTTCGGTAATCGGTATGTTGGGCGCATTAGTGTTCGCTTTTGTGAAAGGGCCAAGTTTGATCAATCATTATAACAGCAAGACAATTCCAAACGACGCCGTTACGTCAACCAAAGATTCTGTAAAAGGATCCATCACTATGCTTGCCGCCAATACCTGCTGGTGTTTGTGGATTGTATTGCAGGTACGCTACTCATTGTCACTAGTTGCGTACTAATGCTCGCATTCTATATTTAGTAATCATTGCTCCTTTGTTAATTTTCCCTCAATATATAATTGGGTTATCACATCACTGTTCATTATGCAGACAATAATATGAATATATTCTATAATATTCTGATAATAAATATTAGGCATTATACGTTGCATAAAGTTTAAGTTAGTATAGTAATATATAATATTTGTACATAAAATATATAATTTCATCTCAAAAAGTTTTCTTAATAATTTATATCACATAAGATAGTTAAAGATTCAACATACTGTTTCTATACATAATATAAGTTGTTTGAATTAGAAAAGTTTTTAAAAACTTGAAAATGTAAATGTTATAGAGTTAGATTTCATAACTTATGATTAAAAAATCATATTTATTATGCAAGATAAAATGTTTGGTTATTTGTTAATTTTCCGAGAAGAGAACCAACAACAAGTATCATAGAACTTAGCAAAAAACTACCGGCAAGTATCATACATCCAAGTCCTTATGCTATCACAAAAACCTGTCACAGATGACAAAATCATAAATGTCTGATTTATTTCAATGCATTTATCTTCTTAAAATAATAAAGATTTTGGTAAAAATTTTTTTAACAAATTATCCTCTAAATAATATTTGAGATATGATTTTCTCAATTTTGTTCAAATATCATTACCACATTCATTCTCATTTAAAAAATGACATAACTTATTAAAATTTATAACATATTTTCAAACTAACTATAACTACAATATTATTTATATAAATTTTCATTTTTAGAAAAAATCTGGAAATATTATAATAAATATTTATGATATTTGGATTTATATTTAAAATTAATCATATATATCAGCATTAATATATTTGAAATTAAATAATATTGCAGTAAGTATATCTAGGCAAATATAAAAGTAAGATAATATTAATCGAAACTAATTTTTTGTGAATAGCTAAATGGTTGAAGTTATACTTGGATCTATTAATCTGTGTAAAAAGATGAGTAATCAACCTTGGTTCAGTGATTGGGCCTCCACCACGGTATGAAAAAAAAAGACTAGTCGTCCACGCTTTCATAATTGTGGGTAATGGACTTATGATATTGTCCGGTTCGGTTTAGATATTAAATCGGTTTAGATAGTGCACAAATTATATTTCTCACAACTTAGCTGCTTAACTAATCTAACTACTTTTTCCTTTTTACATCAAATAGGGTAGGGAAACCAACGTACACGATTATTTGTAGACAAGCCACGTTATGTACTAATAGTATGGGTACTTATTCTTGTTTTTGTTTTCTTGATATAAAAAAAATTGTATGCTAAATTCATTACTTATATCGGGGAAAAAATTGCATATTATCTATAAAGAATCTGAAAAACATTAAATGATAACTGATCTGGTTAGAGGATCGGCCCTTCGCTATCAGTTTATCAAATATATGTCCACAGTGACTTACTACTCAAACGAACTTCTTTACGTTTATACTTTCATCATTGGATTTATTTATTTATATTTTAAGAAAATAAATACATTCTTGAACATGGTTTACTGATTGTGTTGTTAGAGCAAGCTGATGAAGGAATACCCAGCGAAGTTGCGATTGGTAACACTTCAATGCATCTTCAGTTGTATACAAACCGCATTTTGTGCAGTCGCAGTGAACAGAAGTCCATCAGTTTGGAAGATCGAATTTGGCTTACCGCTTCTATCAATGGCTTATTGTGTAAGTTTACCAAATCTCATCTCTTACTCTACATAAGATATGAAACTCTTATTTCGATCTATTAAAAATAATACAAATAATAAACAGGGAATTATGGTAACTGGATTCACGTATTGGTTGCAAGTATGGGCTATAGAAAAGAAAGGGCCAGTATTCACTGCACTCTACACTCCTTTAGCTCTCATAATTACATGCATCGTCTCATCTTTCCTTTTCAAGGAAACACTTTATCTTGGAAGGTTTGTTGTTTTTCTGAAGAGTAATTATCTATAGCATATCATATGTCTTCGGTATTTGATGTTGAGACTGTGTTTGTTTGGACTGGAGCAGTGTTTGTGGAGCCTTTTTGTTGGTGTGTGGATTATACATTGGTCTGTGGGGTAAAACTAAAGAAGAGGAACTACGAAAATATGATGAAAAGCAAAGCCAACCAGAGGTTCAAGAAGAGGTCATCATCGTCTAGGATTTCGTTTCCATGCACTTTATCTCAACTATCACCATATCAATAATGTCCGCATTGCATCCTATGTAAATATGAATGTGGAGGTTTTTTTTTTAAGATTGGCGTATTATTTTACTGCTTGGATTTAAAGAGTTCACTAAAAGCATGAACACAAAAGTTTAAACTAGAATTATACTGTAATATTCTGACCACCCTTACCAAATATGAAGAGAAATTTGGTTTCACTCTTTAGTTTTATGGAAGACATTTGCTCCTTCGTCTCTCACATCTCTCACAAATATGAACTGATAAAAGAACAAGACACAAAATATAAACTATTTATTCACCATGAGTTCACCGACATAGCTACATCTCAGGGAAGGAAGACTGCGTCCCTCAACTGCATCCACTATCATCAAAAAGAGTTTACATGGAGAGAGATAAGCTAGAGAGAGATTACATTTTACCAAGAGGAAGAAGAGGATTTAACAAAAGAAGCGGCTAAACATACTTCTTATAGCAATCTTCTTTGTCAAAAATTAGGTTACCCTAAACGACATCATTTTCGAGCTGTCGCATTAAACCTCTTCTCCAAACCAGTTTGGTTTATTTCTCTAATTCTTGCATTACAGTTTTCTCTTCAATTAAACCGAAACATGCACAACAAATTAGAGTCTCTATCTTGTATTTTCAGACTTGAAGTTTCTCTCTCAACCTGAAAGTTATGTGGACTTGGCCAATATTCAATAATCTCCACCTTTGGCGACAGTCCATCACTTTCTCTTCTTGATAGCTATAACACTGCTAAACCAAGCAGCATTTTTCTATTAATCTTGGACGAACTTCAGCAACTAGAATTCTGATACTTGATTTTCTTGAAGCACCTTAGTCAATAACAACTCTTGATTCAAGCTTGTAGACATCCTGTGCTACCATACTCCAAGCATGTGAACAGCCATCAATAAACTTAGACAACAATTTCAATGTACTCCAACTATGACACAAATCACACTACCGTTACAGAGCCATTGACATTCTCATGTCCAGTCGAGTTACAAAACCAGCTAACACATGACTTGTGCAAAACTTAACTTCTTCATTGATCCTCCTTTGTTGCTTTCCATAACACATTCTTCCTTCCAGTCACACATATCACTTTATGACATGTGCCAACATTATAATACCTGTTGCAGAAACTAACGAAGAATGATCCTGATATAACAACTTAACAAAATCCAATAACAAGTTTAGAAAAACGTCCAACCTGTTACTGTAACTGAAAACTCCATAAGCTTCACCACTTATGATGCCTTCAATCACACATAATCTTCTATGATTTCTGTCTATATCATAGACCTGTTTCAGTGACTGAAAAACACCAATAATACCTCTGCAAACCTTGATTCCCTTGCTAGCTTCTATGATTCACTCATGTGCATTGAGATCAAAACCCTTTGAATTCACTGAATAAAAATGCAAAAACAGAATCATCTTAGCCTCTAAGCTGAAGCTCTTTGATTCAACCTGTAATCAATCTCACCAACAGCTTATATCATTGTAGATTCACCTTACCAACCTGTTTAAACAAGCAATCTCAGAACATAACCCTTGCTCCACCATCTTGTTAAAACAGAACACATCAGCAACTTGAAAACCTTCTACTAGCAACTTTAACACCTGTTTCATAACCACATAACTTGTGATCCGCCTGAAACAACTCCTTACAGAAACTTGCACATCAATTCCAAAACCCTTGATGTCTCTTCCCAGCTGTAATAACAACCTGCAATACATATCTTTGTATGCAGCCTCCACCAAAACGAATTTGGTCCTTGTATCATTCAGTTTGCAGTTTTGAGTCAAGGCATTCTTCTTCTTTAAGATTATTTATTTGACTGACTCTGAGATATACATCAATGTCGCATTTTTGAAGTAAGCAGACTTGAAGCAAAACCATGAATCTTCTGCTCTTCTCTCTTTCAGTTTCTTCTTTATGGAACCCACAGAAAAAAAAACACTTCAATAGCTTTATCTCATATCACACTTTGTGTCTTCTCTCTCAAACTTTCCAGAAACCTGCAATCCTTTTTTAGAAATCTGCAAATCTGGTTCTCAGAACCTGCAACTATGTTTCTCAAAATCTGAAATTCTTTCTGACTGTCCTTACCAACTCTCAGCATCAAACTACATCTGTAAACTGCCTTTTACAATCAAAATACAACTCTGTTTTAACTGAAAACCCATTAAGAACATTCTGTTCTTGAGTTAATTTCTTTTTAGTACACTGAACTTCCATGAATCTGATAAACCAGTGAGTTACACATCCCTTTAACTCTTTTCTCTTCAGCTAAAAAACCCCTGAGACAACATCCACAAACATAGCTCCACCAGAAATAGAAAAATATCCTTTAAGATATGCATTGCTCTTCTTGTAGCAACAATACTCCACCTGAAACCATAACCATTTGAATGTACCATGTCTTAAGAAAACTTAGCTTCACCAATCAAAGTTAAAACCAATTTTCACTGTATCTTTGATCCAATCCACGTTATAGTGAATCAGAATGAGTTGCCATAACTTCTTACTTGAGAAAGTGTGTCAAAACGTGGGACACAATTTTTTTTCTTCCTGCAGCCACCCTAAATGATTCATTTGCAACCAGAAACACCATCAAGAACCATTCTCTTTCCCATCAGCATTGTCTCCTTACTTAAAGCATTCTTCATCTTATGATTATGCACAACTTAGGCTGATACATCAACAAACCATGCCTCCATCTCAGAAACCCCAATCTTGTATCCTCTTACAGCCAATATGCAACACATACTTGTCTTGTACCGCTGTTGACAAACAGGACACCCCGCCTAACCCCTTTTGCTAGGAAAACTATCGATACTAGGTTGTATATCCATTACATAATAACATCCAGAGACATTTCTCACGTGACGCCTCCAATGCCTTTAGCTTCTAAACCACCAGAATCTCCATCATTGCTTAAAAAAAAAACTGATTCAATATAACATATCCTCTAAGAAAGTACTGCTCCACCTGAGACAAGAACTCTTTGTTCTATAAGATTCATTCCAGCAGAAACTCCATGTGTTACACACAACACAATTTTTTTTTTTTTAAAAAAAAAACATGAATCTTTGCTACTGTCATCATGTCAAGAGTTTATACTTCTTGAAACAAGAACTCAAAACTTTTCAGCATACACTCAAGCTCACAAGAGCATAGAATTCATTGTGTTCCCTCTGAAAATAGCAATAAATTAGAGTGTTACTCCTTCTGTTTCAACATAACATTTTCGTACTGCAACTAGAGCACGATCCTATTGCATTCCCTCCGAAAACAAATCTTTTAGCTTCATGTTCTCTGATCATCCACCAACTGTAGACTCTGTCATTACCCAGAACTGATAGCTACCACACAGAGATAAAACCTGTCTTGCTCCATAACAATTCTGCAACTCTCTTTAAACTGATCCAAGAATACCTTTATTAATACTCTAACAGCCATAAAGCACCCATAAGATTCAAGGTTCTAAGGCGTCCCCTAGATCCATGAATCTCATAAATTCGGGCTGAAAATAACAAATCTTGAACACCAACTGAATCTGACTTTACCAAACTGATTCAACTAGAAAAAAAAACATGAAAATCATCACTGAATATTGGCCAAACTCTTGTAAAACCAGTGCATAACCCTTGTGTTCCAATAAGCTTTTAATTTCAGTAGATATGCAGATCTTGGGCAAACTAGAAAACTTCAATACAGAACATCACACACACCTTGTGACTGCAGCGGAAACAGAATTTAAGTCTCTCAAAACTTGGGTCTTGAAGTTGATGTTTCGATTCTGATACACACCTTTGAATCAACGAACTTGTATTCATTATTTCAGAACCGCAAAACCAGCTGAGACTTGAGAAAGACCTTCAGGTTACACCAAACTTCAATAAGTTTCTTCAGCATAGATAAAGAACACTCTTCTTCTATCAAATGCTTCTTGCTTCTATCTCTTACTTTTCTTCTTGTGCTTGCAAAACTTTAACTTGTGAGTAACCTGACATTTCTTTCACAATGTTGCAGATTCTCTTATCTTAGAGGCAAACTGATTTCATAAACCCCTGAAATCACCTCACTTGATTCATACTTCTACCATGAATCACTCCTTAAGATACTAACTTCTTCACATCTCACTTTTACACCATACAATGAGTTAAACTCGTTTTTCAACTACTTAAGCTCCTCAATAACCTTATGTTACTCCACCTAAGATCTAACTGAATCCTTTAATGAGTAGAGATAACATCTTACCATAGCTGTCTTTGTTGCTGTAACAGAAAACCTGCAGTTTTAACCAAAAAAAAACCTGCAATTCCAACAGAAAACCTGCAACTTCTTGATTCTTCTTAATCTCTAATATGCTGTGAATGAGATGCTTCATTAACCACCAGAATGAGTCGTATAACTCCTTTCCCTGACGTGTTGTTCGCCAAGAAATAGTTTGGCTTTCAGCCAGAGACATTCAAGTCTGCACATTCTTTTTCAAAACCTGAGAAATACCATGATGCTTTACCAAGAAAGAGTCTTATGGCTTCTTCCTCTCTTCTGCACCATTAACCAAAAGTTATTGCTTGTTTTTCCTCCTGAGATGTCACTTATCTCAACACAAACAGCTCCTTCAAAGAAAAGAACGTGGCTTCTTAAGGGGAAAAAAAGCCTTGCTGCTCCAACTTTCCAAAGATCCAAACTTTTTCACTTTTCTTCACTCTCCTCCTTTCTCTAGATCTTCTCTCCTTTAGATCTGAATCTTCTATCTCTAACAACAGCGTCTTCTACCCAGAACAGCCATGATCCTTTTCTTCATTTTCTCTCTACATCGCATATCTTGCAACGTCCTCCGCTTCTTCTCTCATGAATTCGCAATGTTGCTGAACCTGAGAATCTTCACTGATTTCTCCTTTGTCTTGGTTCGCGATGTCTCCATCTTCCATGAAACAAAGAACCTGGCTCTGATACCAATTGAAGAGGAATTTCATATCACTCTTTAGTCTTATGTAAGACATTTGCTCTCATGTCTCTCACATCTCTCACAAGTATGAACAGATAAAGAACAAAACACAAAATATGAAGTATTTGTTCACCCTGATTTCACCGATATAGCTACAGTGAAATCACAAAAAATGATTTTATTGGCTAAAAAGTGACAAATATTACTATTATTCAATCACAAAACATATTAAAATTAATATTTTATGATTGTAATGTTTTAACCAAGTTTCATAGTGAATCTCATAATATATCATATACTACTAAATATGAATATTTCAATTTAATGTAATAAAATTTTAAATATTAGAAATTATTCAATATTTATATAATGGACTAACTGGAATTAATTTTTTTTACGAATGATGGTTTCATCAAACATTTAAAATATTTAGACCAGTGTGAAATGGGTTAAAATGTTAAGTTAACCCATTTTATTATAAAAACAAACTTAAACTAAAGCAAAATGTATTAACTAGATGGATTCTCCTATTAAATAAATACAAATCTATATTTATGTAAAAATGTAAAAAATTAATTTAAAAAATTAAAGTAAAATATTTTAAATCAACTCAAAACAAATACATGTTAAAATTAAATTATATAACTGTTACACAATAGTGCGAGTTAGAATCATAATCGGTCTGAAATAAATTTTGACTCAAATCACACATTTTATATTTTGATTTCTCCAAAGTAAAACACAAACCAATAAAACAAACTAAAGATTGTTGGTCAATAACTTGTTAAAATTTAGTATATTTTATTATACATCTATATTAAAAATAAAAATTAACATCTGAAAATTTCATATTTATAAATACATTTTATCCAAAAATTAAATATCAGAAAAATTTAAAAATTCAGACAAACTAAAAATTAATAATTTTTATATTGAATTAAAATTTTGTCAAAATAATAATCCTGGGTTTTGGAAGCTCAGATCAAACTCTAGTTGAAACTTATTTATTTAGACCTAGTACATTTGAATGTGTTAGTTGGTCAACAAAACAATCACAAATATTTTCACTCCTGAATTCGAAACAGAATTCGAAGCGTGTAACAGGCAGAGCTAATTCAAACAAAAACTCTCAATGAATGCTCGTCTTTGGCAGTTTTGGTTTGTGCAAGGAGGCTTTGATTTCTATAAAAACGGAGCCACTCATCTCATTCTACGTAGACACTGTAGAAGATGTGCACTGATACGTTTATTGATTACAATAGTCGTCTATTTTTACAACAGGTTATTAGGTTATTACGTCCGTAATCTAAAGATATAACAAAATCTACAATAAGAATTAGTATAGATATACTGTTGTATAAACGAATTGTTGTGTAACGATGAACTTGGATAAAGATTGAATCGTGCAAGAGAGCACTTTTCTTAAAGAGTATTTCGATCCTTATCAATGTCTTGGATTACACGAAATCTCTTGTATGATAAGACAACCAAAGTTTTCTCTTGTTTTAGGTTAAGAAACAAGAAATCCAAAAGCACTTCATTAGTGTTTTGTTGTTGTGACAATTATTTATATTAGTTCAAAAGTTGTAACGAAAGTTTGCAACCGTTCGTTTATAATATAACCAACAATTGCAACTGTTAGTAAAAGACATTTCACTTAAATCTCCAACATTCCTCCCCCATTTAAGTGTAACTTTTGATTCACAGAATCAACATCACGAAAACCAAACTCATGCATAAATGAAAATGTCGTAACGATTGAATTTTCATATTAGTGTTATTACACATTTCAAATGCCCGAGAATCAAGATGTCCTATGGATTGAATCTTTTCAACTCATTTGGGCACATGAAGATAATACACACAAAAGTTTCTACACTATTCTAAGTGTTTATACTTGACACTATTATAAGCCATGTGTCCCTATCCGTTCACGAGAGTATACAAAGCAAAGTTCAAACTTCTTGAAGCGGCTACACTTCACACTCGTATAGGTAGATCTTTTAGTCATGCACCTGCAACGTGCACTTTTTCAAAAAATCTATTAAGAAGAAACTTCAACCTAACTTTCTCTTGCAGGTCTAAGCACATACCTTTGGATGTTATAAAATTTGTGCTTCAAAACTCTAATTATAGGCTTTCCACATTGAATTCAGCCCCTAATGTCATATGAGAGTGGAATTGAGTTTCCTATAATTAAAATTTTAGATGAACTTTAATCTCATCCTTTTAGCTGACTTTTATAGCAAGTTCTAGCTAATCCTTTTGTCAAATGATCTGCTAAATTTTGTTGAGACCGATCAAACTGTAAAGTGATCACCCCATGAGTGATCAACTCACGTACCGCGCTATGTCTAACGCCCAGATGTCGTGACTTACCATTATATACTTGGCGATAGGCCTTAGCCAAAGTAGCTTGACTATCACAATGGATAGAAATAGGTGACACCGGTTTAGGCCACAATGGAATCTCAGAGACTAAATTTCTAAGCCACTCTGCCTCTCTTACCGCAGCCACTAACGCTACAAATTCAGATTTCATAGTCGAACTTGTAATACATGTTTGTTTCTTGGAAGCCCATGAAATGGCACCTCCCCCAAGTAAGAATACCCAACCACTTGTAGAAGAATGATCTTCTAAGTTGGTAATCAAACTCGCATCTGAATATCTTTCTAGGACCGAAGGAAATTCACTATAAAATAAACCATAATTTATAGTTCCTTTCAAGTATTTGAGCACACGCCTTAAAGCTTGCCAATGGTGGGTACTCGGGTTACTAGTATATCTACTTAACCTCCCTACCACATAGGCTATATCCGGTCTAGTGCTCGTCATGGCATACATTAAGCAACCAATTACTTAAGAGTACTCGAGCTGTGATACCGCTTGTCCTGTATTGGGCATAAGCTTCACACTCGCATCAATGGGAGTGCTCATTGGAGAACAATTCTCACAATTGAACCTTTGAAGTACTTTCTCAATGTAATGAGATTGTGTTAAAATAATTCATTACCATTTCGTTTGATTCGAATTCCTAGAATCACTTCTGCCTCCCCCATGTCTTTCATGGAAAAATTTGATGATAAAAACTCTTTTGTGAGTTCAACTTGTCTAAGGTCAGTACCAAAAATCAACATATCATCAATATATAAGAAAATTATTGCTCCATTTTCTGACTCATCAAATTTGCTATATAAGCATTTATCCGACTGATTTAACTTAAATCCATTAACATATATTACATGTGATATAAGATTAACTAAATCATTCATCCAATATATATAATTTGAAAACTAATTTTAATATCTATCCATGAATATCAAAATCAAGAAAAATCTAAATTTTCTATATAAATTTATGAGCAAAACAACAATTCAGCATTTTCATATATATGTTTGCATCTGTTCACCAGAAAATTTTGACTACCATAACTCTCTGAGTATAAAACTAAATTGTGCGATCTATATATAGATAGAAAGATAATTTCATTATATACGCACAGCCACCAAAATCATCTAATTCTGATATCTCGTCAGAAAGTTATGGTCAAAACAAACAAATCGGTATTTGATGCGTATATATTCACCACTGTTCATTCAAAATTCACATATCTCTCTGATTACTTGGCTAAATATTCCTTTTATGTACCAATAGAAATATAATTATATTATCTACGCATAGAAATCAAAATCATTTGATTCTGATATATGATCAGAGAGAGTTATGGACGAAACAAACAAATATACCAGAACTGAAACCAAGTGCTTTGATACCAATGTTAAAGTTTTAACGATGCGGAAGCGTTTAAACCGAAACTGTACCTTACGATGGTAAGACTTGGATGTGATTCTGAAAATAGAAGAAGTCAGGTAAGATATCACAAAATGGATATCAACCACTTATCACCGGTCAAATGCCCTTTTCGAACTGTCCTTATGTTTTGTTCTTAGTTTTGTCTTTCCTTTTAGAATTCTTGTGAATTCCACTCTTAAGTTGCTTCCTTTTTTCCTCCACAAACTCTTCCTCGGCATTCTCCAATATGGTGGACATTGGCATACTTAGAACATACACCACGTTGAGAGTTGTAAGGAGAAAGTGTATCTTCTTTTGCCATCTTCAAAAATCTACTCCTTCATACTTATCTAACTTTCCAAACTTTGACGTCATCTCACGAACCGAAACATTAGCCATCGCTCACAAAAAAAAAAAACTCTTTGAGATTGTTGTATAAACGAATTTTTGTGTAACGATGAACTTGGATAAAGATTGAATCGTGCAAGAGAGCACTTTCCTTAAAGAGTATTTCGACCCTTATCAATGTCTTGGGTTACACGAAATCTCTTGTAGGATAAGACAACCAAAGTTTTCTCTTGTTTTAGGCTAAGAAACAAGAGATCCAAAAGCACTTCATTAGTTTTTTGTTTTTGTGACAATTATTTATATTAGTTCAAAAGTTGCAACGAACGTTTGCAACCGTTCGTTTATAATATAACCAACAATTGCAACTGTTAGTAAAAGACAACCTTTTACTTAAATCTCCAACATATACACTATAATGCCCCTCAAGATAGACGTCGGTTACAAAATCCAATCATAGAAGAAAGATTAAGGAACCAAGCACGAGGATGTGGTTGGTTAAATCAAACAATTGCAGAACTCAAACACTATAGAAATCGAATAGGCTTTGTTGAATAACTATGTTTGTTATATTGCTTAAGAAACTTCCTCAAAAACTTAAGCTCTCAATCTTTTTATCTTTCATACCTCTACCACAACCTTGGTAAATGCATCCATAAACTCTGCCTCATAAGATGATAAAACAACTGTATCTTGCTTCTGCAAGGTCCAAGAAATCAGGCTGTCTCCATGGTAGAAGATGTGATCGGTTGTGCTTCTGCCGTCATCTGGATCGATATATGATTGCTATCACAATACCCTATCAAACAAAAGTCATCTAATCGTCTGAACTCTAATCAGTAGGATAGAGTTCCCTTTAAGTATTTAAATATTTGTATCATTGCAGTCCCATGTGACGCTTTTGGTTTTTGCATGTAATGACTTATTACCCCCACACTATAAGCAAGATCAGGTCTAGTAGGAAGGATATACCTGAAACTACCTACATTGCGCCTACATAGAGTTTCATCAATCCCTTGCTCGTGTGTAGGTTTTGACAAATTTAAGCCCATCTCTATAGGCGTGTGAACAGGATTGCAATTCTCAAAGCCTGATTCAACTAGAATCTTCTTCGCATATCGTTCATTTCTCAGGGTTATACCTGCAGCATGTTGATCAAATTCAATGCCAAAATAGTACGTCAATCTTCCGAGATCACTCACCTCGAATTTCGAGAACATTTATGCTTTGAAGTTGATAATTATGTCAAAATTTGATCCTGTTACGAACAGATCATCCACATATACCACAAAATAAAAAATTATCCCTTCTCTGTCTTTCGATATATTGAAGGTTCTTTGAATCATTTTTTGAAACAAAGCTCCCTGAGAATTTGGTTAAACTTTTTGTTCCACGCTCTCGGTGCTTGTCTAAGCTCGTATAACACCATGTTTAGCTTATAGACTTTGGTTTCGTGTCCCTCTTTGACAAACCCATCTTGTTCTGTGACATAGACTGTTTTCTTATGTTATCCATGAAGGAAAAAAGTTTTTTCATTGAGATGATGTATCTTTCACCCGCTTGAGGCTGCTAGACCAGCAAGATATCAAATTGTTTCAATACAGGCTACTGGTGAAAACACTTCATCAAAGTTAATTCCATGTTTTTGCACATATCCATTAGCAATAAGCCTTGATTTATGTTATTGACACTTCCATCAGAGTTCCATTTGATTTTAAAAACCCATTTGAGTCTAATTGGGTTCACACCAGCTGGTAGATCACATACATCCCACATATGATTTTTACAGATAGATGATATCTCATCTTCACATGCTAAGATCAATTCTTTTGAAATTCTTGCTTCATCAAAAGTTATCGGTTCCTTATTTATCATCATTAGGAGTGTTTCTTCCTCCTCTTCGGCGTATAGAACAAAATTTTCCAAATAGCTCGGTTTCTTGCTTTCCCAGGTAGTTCTTAGGATCTGTGTCTGTGGCATTTCACTCGTGTTGCCTGAACCTTCTGTGTTGTCCTCTTGATGCAATTCTCATATTCTGTGTTCACCAAAATTGCGTTTGAGGTGTCTGCATTTTCTACATTTTCTGCAGTTTTCCTCTGTATATGTTTCATGACTTGAGTTGTTTTCATTACTTTTTCCACTATCATAAGTTACTATATCATGATTTTCATAATTACCGAGACTTAGTTTGAAAGTTTCAGGTCTGCCATTCTCTGTTTCCCCATGCTTATTCTAGTTTCATCCCTTATCTTATTCAAAAACAACATCTCTACTAACTGTGATTTTCTGGTTTCTTGGATCAAGCAAACAATAGGCTTTAGAGCCTGGTTCTGTCCCAAGGTGAACCAGTATCTTTGACCTCTTGTCTAGCTTTCTCACGTGCAATGACTCTGTATTTACATAGCCAATTCTTCTAAATATTCATATAGGTCCAATATTTGGTCTTTTTTACTTAATTGCTTCATATGGATTGAGGTCCTTTAATGACTTTGTTGCTAACCGGTTAATGAGATAGGTAGCATGTCTCAAAGCTTCTCCCCATATATAGTTCGGCACCCGCATGTGTTTGAGCATACTTCTGGTCATGTCCATTAAGGTTTTATTGTGTCGTTCCACATAACCATTTTGTTGTGGTGTGTATGGCACTATATAATATTTTGTATCTCGGAATCATCACAGAAATTTTTAAACTCTTGAGAGACAAACTCTCCTCCTCTATCTGTCCTAAGTGTGTTGAACCTACCTTGGACCTATCTTCTAGCTTTGTCACGTGATATGATTCTATATTCGTATAGCCAATGCATCCAAATATTTATATATGTCCAATATTTGGTCTTTTTGCTTAAATGCTTCATATGGAGTGAGGTCTTTTAACGACTTTGTTGCTAACCGGTTAATGATATAGGTAGCATCTCTCAAAGCTTCTCCCCATGGATAGTTCGACACCGGCATGTGTTCGAGGATACTTCTGGTCATCTCCATCATGGTTCTATTGTGTCGTTCCACAATGTCATTTTGCTGTGATGTGTATGGTGCTGTATAATGTCTCTGTATCTTGGAATTATCACAGAAATCTTTAAACTATTGAGAGACAAACCCTCCTCCTCTGTTTGTCGTAAGTGTCTTGGTATCCTTTTGAATTTCTTGTTTAACTAGAATTTTGAATTTTTTGAACTTATTAAGAGCTTCACTCTTCTCCTTTTGTAGTAATGTCTACATGTACTTCGAGTGATCGTTAATAAGTACAAACATATACTTTTTATTTTCAGATGTTAAAGATGTGATGGGGCCGCAGAGGTCTCTGTATATAAGTTCTAGAATTTTGGAGGCTCGGTACATGGTTGCTTTAGAAAAGACCTTTTTCACATGTTTTCCAAGTAGGCATGATCCGCAATATTCAGTCTTGTCATTGAGTTTGGGAATCCTATGAACAACTCCTTTTTGCTCATGGATTTTATTTTCCCAAACCCAGCATGGCCTAATCTCACATGCAACTTTGCTGATTCACCTTTGTCCTTTTGTTGCAGGTGATTCTCTGGTTTAAACAGCAGGCATGAGTCTTTTAGTTCCATACAAACTATAAAGTCTATTAATTGATCTTTGAGACTTGCATAAAATTTTCCCTTGTCGATCTTATAGAGTTAAGTGATTTCCCAACAGTGCATCCCACTTCTGTGGCTTGTCTGAGGCTTATGATATTACTACTTAGCTCTGGTATGTAACATACATTGAACATGCTCTTATGCTCCCGATTCTGTCTATGAAGAGTATAACTCCTTTTCTCTTTATATAAATCCGTTAATCATCATCGAATCTCACTTTCCAGATGATAGTTTTGATAAGATCTTAGATATACCTCTTGTTTCCCATTATATGGTAGCTTGCACAACTATCTAAGTACCATATGTCTTCACTAGCTACCTGTGTTTCAAAAACAGAGGTTCAGTTCTTCTCCATCTTAAAAAAACAACAGTCTTTTGGTTTTAGAGTGTTTCCTTGAATCAAAAGACATTTCTTCTTGTAATACTGAGAATTTTGTTTGATCGGTATTTCGCGCTGAAGCTCTGATACCAATTGTAGAACTCAGACACTATAGAAAGCAAACACGCTTTGTTGAATAACTCTCTTTCTTGTATTGCTTAAGAAACTTCCTCAAAACTTAAACTCTAAATCCTTTTATCTCTCATAGCTCTACCACAATCTTGCTAAGTGTATTTATAGTGCTTAGATTGGTCCTAAACAAGATAGACATGAAATTAGAATTATTTCTTTATTTCTGAATTTAGATAACTCCTAATATAGAATTAGATAACTCTTAATCTTTAATTCTTAATTCCAACTTAACTAGAACTTGTTTGCCTTTTCTTCAAGCTTATTCAAGGAGCGGTTTAGTTAATGCATCTTCCAGCTGACCTGCAGAGCATATGTGACCCACACGAAGTGCTTTATCTCAAACCTGTTTGCGGACAAAGTGGTAATCCAACACAAGGTGCTTCATCCGAGAGTGAAACAGGGGAATTGCTGAGAGGTAGGTAACACCAATGTTGTCACAGTAAATGACGGTTGAATCTCTTATTGAGGAAGAAGAATAGATGATGAAAGTTCATGAAAGTTTTTTATTTCTTAAGATTTCAGATTCAGTTGAATTATTATGTTATTAGCATCTTGCTATGATTTTCTTTTCTTTGTTTGCTAGATTTTAGTATTGACATTACAGTTTAATTACTTTTTCAATTTATATTCACTTATTGAGTTAGTGATCTTGTGTTTTGTTTAATTTGGTTAAAATTTGACTGAATTTGAGTGTTACAGCTGCTGTGTATAAAATGTTGCAGGTTTGCAGACTTGCATATGTCGGCGTAGCCAGAGGATTGCAGGATTGCACAGGTTTGCAGGTTTTGGTTAAAATAATTGATCCTTACCTTTCTTTTTGTTTGAGTCTTGAGTTACATATATATATAGCTTCAGTGCGCTGAACAAAGACGTGAAGCAGCAGAAGCAAAGGCTAAAGAACTAGAGAAACATGTGTTTACAGTTTTGTAGACATGTACGTTTATATAAAATGTTGATGGTTACGGGTATGACTTGCGAAAAGATTACTTCTTTAGGTCAAGGAGCAAATTTTGACGTCAAGCTCTTCAAGAGGTTTGGTTTTATTTGTCTTTATTACATAGCCTTTATTCAAAAATATATATATATATATATATATATATATATATTTTTAAAAAAGTTTTCGCAGATCCCTTCAGGAAAGAAACATCATTGCATCAAAGAGAGGTTCGTATCTGAAACTTTTATTCTATGCAATATGCATGTCCTTTCCTTTTTCTGCGGGCTTGTTATTCGTGCTTGCTTTGACAATATATTTATTAATAAGGGATTCTATTGCAGGCAGCATTAAGGGCTGTTGAACAGAAAAGAGATGGGAGACACAAGGGAACTGATCCTTTCTGTGCACAATTTCATGTAGTGTGTTTTGGTGTTAGACATTAAAGTGTGCTGTTGACTTTATGATATAAACGTTCCAACTTGACAAGGGAAGATCAGGGAACTTTATGATATCATATCTTCTATGTTGTGTTATGATCAGAGCTTGAAAGATGAAGCAGAGAAGGCCGTGGAACAGCTCCAGGAGGCTCAAGCTGAAACAAAGTCACTTTGGACAATGATACATAAAACGATTTTGACTCAAGAAGAAATGGTTCTTTCACAAACCAAACTATAATTTTTTGCATGACCGTTTAACCTCACCTTTGTTTAATTTAACTATATGCATGCTTGATATCTTGTAGGAAGAAATTGTACAAAAGAGATTCTGGCTTGCTCGCTACTGAGAACTAGCTGTTCAACAAGGTAAGTCAATTCCTTTCTCCTAATGATACAATCATTCCATTCTCTGTTGGGTATTGGACCTGCAATGATTTATAAGATGAAATAACCTGTTCTTCTCATTCTGGTGCCTGATATGATTTTAAACATGATAAAAGTATATGTTTTCCGTTTTCTCAGTGTACTTGTTCACTACATTGTATACTGACATTAACGAGCTGATCAATTATATATGACAGTAGACTTAACTAATGGGAATTAATCAGGTTTGAGTGTTTGCACTTTGCAGGTTTGCAGATTTGAGTGATCCGTGGGCCAATCCGCAAAGACTAGGCGGAGCAGGCTTGGACAATTATTTTATGTCTGCAATCCGCAGCAGGTTAACCAACACGATTTGAAAGATAAATTGGATCGCTGTGGGACGCTCCTTCTGGACGCGAGCTAACCCATTTGCAAACATATACGATAGTTACCCAATTACTGTCCGTTACAAAATTTGTATTTAATTTTTACGCGTTTGGTGCAGTGGTTTATTGTTTAAGTTAAAAATGTTAAAGAGCTGGATATCTTTCAATGTGAATACAACATTTTCATACTAAGGTTGTATCGTTTTGTAATGTTCGTTCAGCTATCTGACTAGAAATAGGCTATTTGGAGATGTTGGAGATGCTACATCTGGTGCTTTAATCAATAGCGAATATAATATGTACGTTTATGCTCTCCCTTGTCAATATGACTTGAGAACTCTTTTCGTCATCAAAACTAATATTTATGCTCGTTTCCCATTTTGGTTAATTCTCACAGTAATGTCTCTTACAAAAATATCGATTGGTCGTATAACTGGCAGGAAACGATGTACTAACATGAAATTTAGTAGAAAAGATTAAGGACCGGTCCTTGGGCTAAGCAAATAAAACCAATGCTTCTAACTACCAAATTTAAAAAATATTCATCCACATTTTTGTACGGTCCATTAGAGCTCATCTTGTCCCACATCTTGTCTTTAATGGCCAACAGTGAGATTAATTTAATTTCATCTATACGATAACTTGCATTATACGATACATTCACATATTTTTATGCCCATTAGGGTCCATTACAAGCTGTGTAATTTTTTTAGGTTAATATTTTTTTTTAAGTTTCCAATAAAGCTAAAACTAAAAAACGAAAAAATGAAATTTTAATTAAACTTTCATTAGTCTCTTTCTTTTTTGCATCTTAACTCAAAATCAGTCGGAATCATGTGGCACAAAGGTGACCACCTCTGAAATTCATGACACATATCTGGGGTTCGAACCCATCAATCCACCTTATTCAATTGGGATATTAAAGCCACTAAACTATGTTGACAAAAAAAAACTTTAAATCCCTAGTAGCAATTGATATCTTCTTCCTCTTGTTTGAATTGTCGTTTCTTCTTCTTCTTCTAAAAGACTGAATTAAATCATATTTTCCTCCAAATTGAATTCTGTTAATTTCATCTTTTTCAAATTCATCCTCTAAATTGAATCCTGATAATCATCTTCTTCTCAAAATAATATAAATACTTTTTGGATTCATCTTTTTCTACATATCTCTCTAGTCATGATTATGTGCGTTTGTTTATTCATAACATAGTAGAGTAGTGATTTATCTAGTTAATGGTTTTAAAATACTTTTGTTTAACACTTTTTCAATTAAGTAAAAAAGACAGTTAGTATATAAATTGATAAACCAGCCTTAGCTTGTAGTTTCTAAAATTTAAGGACCGGCTCTGCTCCTACATATTGTTAATAACTTTCTTATGGTCAAGTTTTTTATATGGACCTTTATTCACACACAAATTAGATTGAAATATTTATGCCAAGCTTTCCTCTTAACTCTTGTCTCTCTTAGAGATTAAGTTTAATTTCTGGAAGCTTGTTTATCATTAATCAATGAGACCCTTATATAGGTCTCATACATCTTAAATGTAAAAATTAACACTCTATGGTTGAAAGTAAAAATACCAAAACTTAATACATAAAATAGAACTGATTAACTAAACACCCTAAGTGTAGCTAAACCTATGTAACCGTAATCACGTATCATTTCTGTTTTCATTTTTCAATTTAATCAGTAGCATTAAGACATACAAGAGCTCCTATGTACATAACACTGTGTAAGTACACTCTTCTGAATTATCTTTCAACAATCAAGCAATAGAAATAGTTCGAATATTCTGTGCTGATGAGAGGGTTAACTATGTCATGAAGAACTGGGCTTCTTCCGTGTGCTGGTCCAATCATCTATACGAGCTGTGAGTACATACCTTAACTTATCTCTAACATGCAGTTATTCTGCTGTTTCCTTACCATGTTAGCTCTGTCTCTCTGTTGACGGTGGTAATACGGATTCTAGATCAGCGAACACTACATATAAACTATGGTGGAGACGAAATAGATCAGCGAACACTACATATAAACTGTGGTGGACACAACATAGTTATTACAAACTCTTCATATAAAATCACGTATGAAGCTGATAACAACATTACTACAGCCGCCAAAAATCTACACTTCAAAAACTGGGGAATTAGTAACACTTCTAGCTTGTAAACTGTACATCACTAAAACCAGCTTAACACTAGCTGGAGATTCTTCTGATCTTTATAAGACTGCAGGTCGATCTGCTCTCTCTCTTGTTTATTATGCGTTTTGTTTGGAAAATGGAGCCTACAATGTGAAACTCCATTTTATGGAGATTCAGATTTCCAACGAACAATTATACAATCGTCTCGGCAGACACATATTTGACGTCTATGTTCATCCTCACTGTTTACTGAATATTTTTTTCCCGAAGAGTATCTCCAATTCATCTCTATATTTTGCTATAAATTCTATAACAGAGGATATTCTTCTCCAATCTTCCTCTGTATCTTCCTCTAAAATAGAAATTGCAATTCCTCTAAATAAAGGTAAACTTTTTTATTTGCACAACAGTTCTTTAAATTAAAATGTTTTATAATTATAACTTAAATAAATATATAAAACATTATTTTTTCCTTTATATAAAATTTGATTTTTTATTTGTGTAGTAATATATGAAATTTTTCTAATTATAACTAAAAAGTTATGAATTCTAATATTATAATTTTGGCAATAGTTAAAATAAAGTATGTTAATTGGTAACTTCTATAAATAAATTTATCCATACTAAAATAAAAATAGAATATTTTTGTAATATTTATTTTTAGATAAAAAATAGAAAATTACATTGGAGAAGATCACAACTCTATTTTGGAATTCTTCTATTTTAAAGAAAAAAAAAAGATAATACATTGGAGATGGTTTACATCATGCTTTGGAGTATTGAATTGTTTTGCTATTGTCTCTTTTCTCCCATGTTAGGGAGAATTGTTATTGAAGGATTTTAATATCGAAGATGAGGCTAATGGGAATCTAAGGCCTGTTGTGAAAGAAATGAAAGTTGTTAATGTGACTGATCATATGTTAGAGATTCAGTTGTATCGGGGAAAGGGAAAACCCTCATTCCAAGAAGAGGAACTTATTGTCCTCTTATCTCTACAATCTCCTTGTGTCACAGTATGAACCCTTCTTCTCTGCTTATTGAAGTACAAATTATTTGACTATTTAAAGTCTGTATAGCAGAAACTACATATTACGTATCACATAATTTTTTTGTGGTTTCTTCACATCGAGTTTTTCATTCGAAAGTGGCCATAACTTTAAATTATTACCTTCGTCTTCTTGAAACATAACAATAATATTCACCTCTCAAAATTTCATGTCTGGAGCCACGGTGTGAAGGTCGAAAGAAAAAAAACAAACTACTTTGTTAATACGATGCTTCATGAATACAATGCTTTTGTTCTTAATGACACTTTTGATCTTGTTGATAGATCCCTGGCTACTAACATTGTTGGCTCTAAATGGGTTTACAGGATCAAACAATTACCAGATGGCTCAGTCGATAAATATAAATCTCACCTGGTTGCTAAAGGCTTTCATCAACGCCCAAGAATAGATTTTCATGACACATTCAGTCCCGTCATGATGAGATCCTCCCTAGATCGTCACTCTTAGGTTGACATTTGAGATAGATCTTACTGCAATGAGTTAGAAAATTCATTGACGATAGATGGAGATATGAATGGTCACATAAAGGCTGCAAAATTTCTTTGATTCACTTCTCTGATTTCTCTAAATACGACACACTAAAAGAATCAAAAGTTTTTGCTGGATATTACACATATTCTTGTTGGCATATTTAACATATTTAACATACGACACACTAAAAGCATCCTTATACATCTGTTTTGAATCCTTAAAAATTTGAAAAGGAGAATACTTGGAAACATAATGCACAACATGATTATATATAAATTCAATATGAGACAAACAATCTTTCCAAGTTTTTATATTATTCTTGATTAAAGCACGCAAACGTGTTCCTAAGGTTCTATTAACTACATATGTTTGGCCGTTAGTTTCAGGATGACATGTTGCAGAAAACAAGAGCTTAGTTCCTAACTGAGACCAAAGAGTTTTCCATAATCAACTAAGAAACTTATTGTTTATATTTTCCTAGGCATTCCATGCAAGCGGAATATCTCTTTAAAGAATAAGTTGGTTATTGGCAATTCATAATCAGTCTTATTACATGCAATAAAATGTGTCATTTTTGAAAATTTATCAGTCACCATGAAAATAGAGTCCTTCCCAGTCCTAGTTATAGGGAAACCAAACAAAAATTCTATAGAAATTTCAGTCTAATGATGCATAGACAGAGGTAAAGGAGTATACAAACCGTGTGATGGAACCTTTAACTTAGCCTGTTTACAAGTGACACATCTTCCACAGATTTTCATGACACATTCAGTCCCGTCATGATGAGATCCTCCCTAGATCGTCACTCTTAGGTTGACATTTGAGATAGATCTTACTGCAATGAGTTGGAAAATTCATTGACGATAGATGGAGATATGAATGGTCACATAAAGGCTGCAAAATTTCTTTGATTCACTTCTCTGATTTCTCTAAATACGACACACTAAAAGAATCAAAAGTTTTTGCTGGATATTACACATATTCTTGTTGGCATATTTAACATATTTAACATACGACACACTAAAAGCATCCTTATACATCTGTTTTGAATCCTTAAAAATTTGAAAAGGAGAATACTTGGAAACATAATGCACAACGTGATTATATATAAATTCAATATGAGACAAACAATCTTTCCAAGTTTTTATATTATTCTTGATTAAAGCACGCAAACGTGTTCCTAAGGTTCTATTAACTACATATGTTTGGCCGTTAGTTTCAGGATGACATGTTGCAGAAAACAAGAGCTTAGTTCCTAACTGAGACCAAAGAGTTTTCCATAATCAACTAAGAAACTTAGTGTTTATATTTTCCTAGGCATTCCATGCAAGCGGAATATCTCTTTAAAGAATAAGTTGGTTATTGGCAATTCATAATCAGTCTTATTACATGCAATAAAATGTGTCATTTTTGAAAATTTATCAGTCACCATGAAAATAGAGTCCTTCCCAGTCCTAGTTATAGGGAAACCAAACAAAAATTCTATAGAAATTTCAGTCTAATGATGCATAGACAGAGGTAAAGGAGTATACAAACCGTGTGATGGAACCTTTAACTTAGCCTGTTTACAAGTGACACATCTTCCACAGATTCTTTTAACATCTTGCCTCATGTGTGGCCAATAGAAATGATCTCTCATGAATTTCATTGTCTCAGCAATACCAAAATAACCCATTAGGACACCACCATGAGCTCCTCTAACAAACAAGTCTCGTAAAGCAGTTAGGAATACACAAGTGATTTTCATAAAAGAAAAATCCATCTTGCCTTTAAATCAAGAGTAGAGAGTAAGGTGTACCTTTGGGATAAAGCATCAGAAACAACATATTTCTTACCTTTTTTTTTACTTGATGTCATAATGAAATGTCTCAATGAACTCAACCGAGCTGGCGTGTCTCGTGTGAAGTTTATGTTACCCTTTTAGGTGTTTGAGAGACTCATGATCAGTGTAAATAACAAACTCCTTAGACCACAAGTAATGTTTCCACGTATGGAGAGCCCTCACCAAGGTGTACAGTTTCAATTTCTATACCTGAGGCATCACACTCAATTTCAAACGTTTTGAAAAAGTCATGTAAGACCTAAAGAGGTGTGTTAGTAAGCTTCTATGTAAGCGTCTAGAAAGCCTCTTTTTATGCTTGTTCCCACTTCAAGCCTACATCATTTTTGATAACATCAGTCAGTGGTGCAGTTATACCACTGAACTCCTTAACAAAACATCTATGAAATCCCGCAAGACCATGAAAGCTTCTTACCTCTCATATGAACGAATATGAGATTAAGAGATTTGTAGATTTAAATAATGAGAGAATGACAGATTACAGAGATTAAAGAGAAAGAATGATTGTATTAAGAAAATGAGATTTAAGTTTTCTAAGTTATAAATGAGGAGAGATATAGTTATTTATATTAATCTAGTCTAGGCTTGTTTGGATACAAAGATTGCCTTATACATGAATGGCTACAAGTATAACATAATACTAGAATACAAACAAGCATTAGACACTCCCTTTAGATAAATTAGACCAAACGCCTTTTTCCTAGAGTTAAAGGTCTTCTTCCTTCATTATTTCTTCTTCATTCCAACACTCCCCCTCAAGCTTAAGACATAAAAAATACCTAAGCTTGCAACCATGAAGCATTACCTCATTAAAAACCTAAAGAATGAAAACCCAATTGGGAAAAAGAGTATAACACTCCATGTTGAGATCATTGTTGTGGAATGGTCATAAGGCAAACCATGGATAGATGGAGGCACCATTTTTCAAAGTTGTTGCCTTGTTGAACACAGCTAGTTGATCCTCACTCCTTGTATAACAAGGCAAGATGATTCCTTTTCCAATAGCTTCTCTTACTTTGTGGCAATCTACTTCTATATGCTTGGTCCTTTCATGAAACAAAGAGTTGGAGTCAATGTGTATAGCAGCCTGATTGTCACAATGAATGGTGATAGGATTATCAAATCTCACAGCCAAGTCCTGAAGAAGTTGCTTCAGCCAAATGCATTAAGTTGTAAGCTTCCTCATGGCTCTATATTCTGATTCTGCACTAGAGCATGACACCACCTTTTGCTTCTTGGTTTTTCAAGTCACAAGGTTCCCTCCTATGAAAGTACAATAGCTTGTGGTACTTCTTCTATCATCCCTATCTCCTGCCCAATCTGCATCACAATAACCAACCACATTTGTGTTTCTATTGCAACCCATCCATATAACTTGTTCATGAGTGCCTTTTAGATATCTCAAAATTCGATTTGCCATCTCCCAATGTCTCATCTTTGGACCTTGCATGTGTTGAGATACCTGATTCACAGCAAAACATAAATCTGGTCTAGTGATGGTTAGATAAATAAACTTACCAACCACTTTCCTATAGAGTTTAAGATCATGAAAATCAATTCCCTCCCTAGCTCCCCGTTAGTTCCGATTTTATTATCTTGTTCTAAGGGTATTTTGGCTGGTTTAGCTTCCATCATACCTGTAGAGGTTAGTAAATCTACAAAATATTTCCTTTAAGATAAGAAGAGACCTTTCTTGAACCTACACACTTCAATTCCTAAGAAGTATTTAAGTTCTCATAAATCCTTAATATCAAAGACACTCTTCAAATATTCTTTTGTAGATGCAATACCAACAATATCACTACCAGATATGATTATATCATTTACATAAATGAGAATTACCTCAATATCTTCCTTACTCTTTAGTATAAAAAGAGTATGTTCAACTTCAGATCTTTTGAAGCCTCTATCCATCAAGGTTACACTTAGCTTGTGGTACCAAGCTACCAGAGCAACCCCCCAAAATCTTTTGGGCACTTCCATGTGGAACATCATTGTTCTCACAACTTCCATCAAATGTCTATTCTTCCTTTCAGCCACTCCATTTTGTTGTGGAGTGTAAGGACAGCTGGTTTGATGTTCAATGCCATGCTTGGCCAAGTGTTGTTGAAGCCTGGTGCTAGTGTATTCCCTTCCATTATCTGTTCTAAAGCATTTAATACTTGCATTGTGTATTGGTTAGTAACATATGTTTGAAAATTTAGAAATGCATTAAATACTCTATGTTTAGAACTAAGCAAAGTGACCCAAGTATATTTGGACTTTTCATCAATAAATGTCACAAAATACTTGTGGTTTTCTCTAGATGGGAATGGCGATGTCCAAACATCATAATCCACCAACTCAAACAATTATCATAAGTATGCAAAGATTTCTTAAAAACTGTTTTGCAATGTTTCCCAAGTATACAAGAATCACACATATCCTTTGGCACTTTTAAACCAGGAACAATTAGTTCTAGTGCTCTAGGATGAGGATGTCCTAATCTAGCATGCCAAAGATCAGAATCATCACTAAAAGAGCTAGTACTAGCAACCGGTTCTACTCCTCTTGCATTGGTCATATCTTCAAGTACATACAAGTCATTTCTTGTAGTCCCTTGTCAAAATCTTCTACTAGTCTCAATATCCTGAAAGTAGAAATCATTAGGACCAAAGATAGCTTGACAATTTAAATCAGTAGTGGCTCTTTTATAGCAAATTTGATGTAAAAAATGGCATGTAAAAACTTTAGATTCTTTATCAAACAACTTAAGCTTTCCTATTCCTTTAATTGGTACTTTGATTTCATTAGCAATGAAAACATTACCTAAGGCAGGTTCTAAATTCTCTAGCAAATCTAGATCAAAAATCATATGATGAGAAGCACCAGAATCAACAACTAATGATTTAGAGGCATTAGGAGTAAAAAAAGTTTGAAAAGAAGCATGAAAAGTTTTACCCAACACATTACCATCCTTAATTGCTTTGAGAAGAGCTTCTATGATGAGGACATCGTACCAGCTACTTCACCAAGAGTACCACCTGGACAACTGACACGATCCAAGGCTCGAGCCTTGGGAGACAGGTTCAACCTGCTCATGGAGAGAGCAGACACACGGGAGCCCTCAAAAGAAAGACCATTCGGCCCACTAGCAGCAGTCACACGAGAACCGTCAGAAGAAAGCCCATCTAGCCCTCCGTTCGTATCAGCTAAGGAACATTGGAGGTTCCTACTCGAAGATTCTTCTACCTCCGGTGTCTTTACCATCACCATTCAGTACAGACACCAAAAGATGTGCTAAGAAATTGTACCTTTTTCTCATCTTCTGTTTTGTCCCACTGGGTTTTCCGATGAGGGTTTTAATGAGGCAACACTCTTAGTGCGCAAGACAACGAAGAATTGTTCACATAATTCGCCACCCTTCACAATTTATAGTCAAATTCGGCCTTCCTTCATCACTAAGGCTTATCTATCTCATTTCTTCATTATTTAGACTAAGTATAAGTTTAAGGCCTTAAGCCCATTTTATTATGTCTAAGTTATTTGGCCTTAAGTCCATTTCTATTTTGCAGCAAAAAGAACTACATGTTGTTTTTATTTACACTACTTGTTGTTTGGGTTAAACATCATGTTGTTTACCCTAAGTTATAACTAAAAGGCCTATATAAGCCTCATCACTTGCAAGATATAAAACAACTCGAATTTTAACAAAAAGAAACCCTATACTACTTGTCATTGACGGCTGCCTCTCTCCCTTGGAGAAGCTTGTCTCGTTCTTCTTGTGCCAAGAAGAAAAACTCTGTGTATCACAAGTCTTCCACAGCTTGTGTGGTCCTTTCGATCCATTCCACTCATCTAAACTCGCTTCTGGAGGTCTCGAGTTTCTCGACCAATTGTTGCACCACCACTACGCTTACATCATCTGGTATCAGAGCTTAAAGCTCCTGCTCATCAGGTTGATTCTATCCTTTTTGTTTTTGGCGATTTTTCATTGTTTTGTGCAACAATTTTTGGCTTTTGATTGTGTTTCTTTCTCTTTCCGCTGAGGTTCTAGGTAAGAAGGAGAGGAATCAAGTCACATCCTACAAACAAAAAATTAGGTTCTATCATTCCTTGTTCTTATTTTTCATAATTCGAAAAAAAGAAGAAATTTGCTTGTTGTTTGCTTGTTTGTGTGCAAATTTTTTTTTTTTTTAAAGAACAAATTAAAAAGAAATCAAACTATTGTTTAGGTTTCTTAAAATCAAACTAGAGTTCTTAGAAACTCACCTAGAACACCTTCATCACCATACTTGAAATCCATAAGGATCTTGTGTGTTGCTTGTTTATTGCTTAGGTTGTTGTGGTTGGGTTTCTATTTGGTCTTTACCGCTAGCTAGGTTTGCGTGAGTAGCCACTCTCCTTTTAACCTTAGCTACCAAGCCGCGGCCTGTGTTCCAAGCCGTGAGTACCCCCCCCCCTAAGTTAATAGTTGTTCACGCGTTTAGGTCCACCCGTGTAGTTGCTCGCTTGTGTCTAGGCTTAGGTCTAGGTCGCATCTTGTTTCACGTTCCTAGCTATCCTCCCGCGTCCCTAGGTTCCACCAGTCACACGGTCGCTAGTGTTACGTGCATAAGATAGGTTCCCCGTGTTTTAGGTTTGTCCCGTCCCGCGTCTAGCACAGTTCGCGTCTAGTTTAGGTAGCACACGTCCCATGCTTAGCTTAAGGTCGCTTTGTCCTTCGAGTGCTGCATTTCCCGTGTTCCCGTTCCACTTAGCCGCTAGGTAGTCTTGTGTCTAGATTTAGGCCTAGATAGTGTTCGGTCCATAGTTACCCGTACCGCACCGTACTTAGCACCCCGTTAGGTCTGCGCCTGGCTTTCCTTGGTTGCACTAGACGGCTAGGGTTCCATTAGTGTTAGCTTCTTAGTTTTTAGGAAGTTTTCCTTTGCATTTAGGCAGCAAACTAGATAGTTTCCATAATTTTCCTAGGCTAGGAATTAGTTTAGAAAGTTTTCTAGATTGTCTTAGGTAGTTTTCCAATTTTATTAGGCATTAATTAGTTTTTTCTTTTAGTTTTAGGAAGTTTCCATTTAGGAATTAAGAAATATGGAGATTTTCTTTTATTTAGTCTAGTTTCCATTTTTCTTAGATTAGGCAATTAATTTAGGATCTTTCCATTTCTTTAGATTTTTGTATTTTTTTTAGATTTAGGATATTTTCCTTTTTCTTGATTGTTTCCTTTTGTGTTATTTAGCTTCCTTCTATTTTATAAATAAAAATAAAAGCAATATCCGTGGAAATATTATATTTAAGATACGATTCCATATCTTGCAAGTTTCATTTCCAGGAAACTTTCCCTTTTCAAAATTTCCTTTTTTTTCAAAAAAGGAAATATGACAGGGAGTGACGAGTGCACATCTGGACAGAACAGTCAAGCCATGATGCAGCTGCTGCAATTATTGACTGTCCAAGTGACAACAATTGAGACTCGTCTCGAGAGGTTAGAGCAGCCAGCACCAGCACCTGCCGCGCCTGCACCACATAACCGGTATGACCGACCAGAGGCATCCCACCGCAGAATGGGAAGAGACCCATACTATGATGAACCCATGCCGCCACCCCAACAACCAGTTGTTCATCTGGACGTCAAATTGAACCAACTATCCTTTTCGGGAAAGCTAGACCCCGAAGAATATTTAGACTGGGAGAGGCGGATGAAATTGCTATTTGAATATTATTACTACGACGATCCCCGTAGAGTTGCATTGGCAACAACTCAGTTCACCGACCATGCACTGGCGTGGTGGGATCGCGAGATAGCTGCTCGCAGAAGAGCAAGAATGGGAGCTATAACTTCATGGTTCGAGCTAATCCAACTAATGAGGCAACGTTACGTACCTCCTCATTTTCACCGAGAACACCAAAGACGATTCAGACGCCTTACCAAGGCAGCAAAACGGTGTCAGAATTCTTTAACAAATTCGAGCACCTTTGGAACAGGCTTGAGATGGATAACTCGAAAGAAAGCCTAATGGCTCAGTTTATCGACGGTTTGCATGAGTCGATCGCACGAGAGATCGAGCTACAACCGTATCACGATCTTGGCGAGTTATTTCATCTAGCGGTTCAGATCGAAAAGAGCAATAGGCGAAAGTCTTCAGTGCCGTCCAGACCAAAGAGCACTTGGGGTACTGGCTCCAAGCAATTTGATCGCGCTGCCCCCACTGGTGATCCACGGCTTAGGGGCAAGGCGATAGACAACAATTCAGCCCCCAAGGCAGCAATGACGGTATCCAGGCCCAGCCCATCCACTTCTACTTCGACCTAGCCGCAGAAGAGCAGTGCAATTACTTGCTTCTAATGTAAAGGAAGAGGGCACATGCCTCGTGAGTGCCCTAACCAACGGACTATGGTTTTGACTGCTTCCAGAGATTACGACTCAGAGGACGAGCAAGAAGAGGCTCCATCCATGGCTGATCCAGTGTCTGATGGAGAAGTGGAATACACTGACTCAGGAGAGATGTTAATGATCCGGAAAGTTCTCAGCTCGAGGTTAGAGCAAGAAGAGATTGAGCAGCGTGAAAACATTTTTCACTCAAAATGCACCATTCTAGGAAAGGTGTGCTCCCTCATCATAGACGATGGCTCCTGCACAAAAGCAGCCAGCAAGTATATGGTAGAAAAACTTGGGCTACTAGTGACTAAACATCCGAAACCCTATAGACTCAGTTGGCTTAACAACAAGACAGAGCTGTACATCTCCGACCAGATCTGAGTTTCATTCAGTATAGGGCGGTATCAGGATCAAGTTTTGTGTGACGTCATCCCCATGTCAGCTGGACATCTTCTGTTAGGACGACCTTGGCAATTCGATATGGAAACTACGCATAATGGATGCACAAACTTCTACTCATTCATCCATGATAAGCGTAGATATAATCTAGCACCTATATCTCCATAAGAAGTACATGGGATGCAATCAAAAATAGCGAAGGACCAGCATGCCCGGAAAGAAAACTTCCTCATTAACATCGCAGATATGAGAAAGGCGGTTAGCAACAAAAGAGCTCAGATTGTCCTCATGCTTTATAGAGAGGTGTTGAGTGCATCTGAGGACGTCAGCCGCCGCCTGCCAGCGGAAGTTCAGTCCTTATTGGACAAATATTCGGATGGATTCCCAGACGAGATTCCGCCAAGGTTGCCACCCATCGGAGGGATTGAGCATCATATGGACTTTATTCCCGGGGCACAATTTCCGAACAAACCTGCTTACAAAGTTACTCCGGAGGAAGCAAAAGAACTCGAACTGCAGAAAGCCTTAGCCTTTGTGCAGTTCCAGTCCTATTAGTGCCGAAAAAGGATGGAAGCTATCAACAATATAACTGTCAAATATCGGCATCCTATTCCGTGACTAAACGACATGTTAGACGAAGTAAGCAGAGCTTTTGTATTCTCCAATATTGATTTAAAGAGTGGATATCATCAAGTCAGAATGCGAGAAGGAGATGAGTGAAAGACGGCCTTCAAAACTAAGCAGGGTCTCTACGAGTGGTTGGTAATGCTATTTGGCCTGTCCAATGCACCAAGTACCTTCATGCGCCTCATGAACCAAGTTCTCCGGCCTTTCATTGGAAAATTTGTTATGGTCTACTTCGACGATATACTTGTCTACAGTGCGTCTTACTCAGATCATTTGGAGCACCTGGAAACTGTAATTGTGACAATCCAGAAAGAGCAGTTATACGCAAACATTAAAAAGTGTACTTTCTGCACGAATCAGGTTATCTTCCTTAGATTCATCGTGAGCTCGCAGGGACTTCGAGTCGACGAAGAAAAGGTTAAAGCTATTCAGGAGTGGCCCACGCCGACTAATGCCAGCCAAGTTCGGAGTTTTCATGGGCTGGCGAGCTTCTACTGACAATTTGTACGAGATTTCAGCACGATTGCCAGTCTGTGGACATCGACCATCAAGAAGAACCAGAAATTCAAGTGGGGGCCGGAACAAGAAAAGTCATTACAGCTGTTGAAGGAGCGTCTCACACGCGCACCAGTCCTTACATTGCCAAATTTTGATAAGACTTTTGAAGTCGAGTGTGACGCTTTAGGCGTAGGCATTGGAGCAGTCCTGACACAGGGTGGAAAACCAATTGCCTACTTTAGTGAGAAATTAAGTGGAGCGACTTTAAATTATCCTACCTACGACAAAGAGCTCTACGCGTTGGTCCGAGCCTTGCAGATATGGCAACATTATCTGCTCTCGAGAGAATGCGTCATACATACGGACCACCAGACACTTCAGCACCTTAAGGGTCAGATGACGCTAAAGAAAAGACATGCCCGATGGCTAGAGTTTATTGAAACATTCCCTTACGTTATTAAATACAAGAAAGGCGTAGACAATGTCGTAGCTGATGCATTATCCTGCAGACACAGCCTGATTTCGGTCATGGAGTCAAAACTTATGGGATTTGAAATGCTCAAGGAACTCTATGCTGATGATCACGACTTTAAGGAGGCATTCAAGGAACATGGTCAGGGAAAATACAACCGATTCTACTTGTTTGATGCATTTCTCTTCAAGGATAAGCGTCTATGCATTCTCGGAGGATCAGTTCGAGAACTTCTGCTGCGAGAGGCCCACGGCGGCAGATTGATGGGGCACTTTGGTGTCAACAAAACATTAAGTATGCTCAAGGATCACTTCTATTGGCCACGTCAGCGCCGAGATGTAGAAGCCCATTGCGAGAAATGTCTTGTCTGCAAGTGGGCTAAGTCTAAGATGCATCCCCAAGGTCCATACATGCCACTGCCAGTTCCATCATCGCCATGGATAAATATCTCGATGGATTTTGTGCTAAGATTACCGCAGGTTAATCACAAGGACTCCATCCTAGTCGTGTTTGGTCGTTTTTCTAAGATGGCACATTTCATCCCATGCAACAAGACGAACGATGCGATTCAGACGACAAATTTATTCTTCCGAGAGATAATCCACCTGCAAGGCATTCCGAGGACAATTGTGTCCGACAGGGAAACCAAATTCCTTAGCCACTTCTGGCGAGTTCTTTGGAAGAAGCTCGGTACCAACTTACTGTTCTCCACGGCATATCATCCACAGACTGATGGTCAGATTGAGGTCGTCAATAGGACCCTTTCACAGATGCTGCGAGCGACAACTGGTCATAATTTGAAGAGAGTTGGTTATACTGTCTTCCCTATGTCGAGTTCACCTACAACAGAGCGATACATTCCGGAACGAAGAAGACACCATTCGAGATCGTCTACGGCTTCAACCCAACTACCCCAATTGAGTTCGCACCTATACCACTAGGGGATGTTGTCAGCTTGGAGGGAGAAGCAAAAGCAGAGCATGTAAAGCGCGTACACCAAGAAGTCAAGGAGAATCTCGAACGGAAGAACTCTCAAACAGCTAACCATGCCAACAAGGGCAGGAGACATGTGGTTTTTCAGGAGGGATATTGGGTTTGGCTACATCTGCAACCAGAACAGTTTCCCCAACGACGAAAGAGCAAGCTGGCACCACGAGGAGATGGCCCATTCCGAGTCCTGTGTCACATCAACGACAATGCCTATCAACTAAAATTCCCAGGTGAGTAAAATGCTTTCACTACATTCAATGTTGCTGATTTAGAATTTTTTTGATGCAGGGGAAGAGTTTGCTTTGGAGACAAAAGCACTTGAAGAGTGAGGGAATGATGACGACATCGTACCAGCTACTGCCCCACGAGTACCACCAGGACCACTAACACGATCCTAGGCTCGATCCTTAGAAGATAGGTTCAAACAGCTCATGGAGAGAGCAGATACACGGGAGCCCTCAGAAGAAAGACCATCCGGCCCACTAGCAGCAGATACACGGGACCCCTCTGAAGGGGAAGTCGAGTACGCTGACTCAGGCGAGATGTTGATGATCAGGAGAGTTCTCAGCTCACGCCTAGATCAAGAGGAAATAGAGCAGCGCGAGAACATTTTCCATTCAAAGTGTACCATCCTCGGGAAAGTATGTTCTCTGATCATTGACGGCGGCTCCTGCACTAATGCCGCTAGCAAGTACATGGTAGAGAAGCTTGGATTACCTGTGACGAAACATCCAAAGCCCTACAGACTTCGTTGGCTTAACAACAAGACAGAGCTGTACATCTCCGACCAGGTCCGAGTTTCTTTCAGCATCGGACAATATCAGGACCAAGTTTTATGCGACGTCGTTCCCATGTCAGCTGGACATCTCCTATTGGGACGACCATGGCAGTTCGATAAGGAGACCACTCATAATGGACGCACAAACTTTTACTCCTTCGTCCACGATAAACGTAGGTACAACCTGGCACCTATGTCCCCTCAAGAAGTACACGGCATGCAATCAAAGATGGCAAAGGATCAGCATGCCAGAAAAGAGAACTTCCTCGTCAACATAGCAGACATGAAGAAGGCGGCAAGTACCACAGGCACTCAGCTCGTTCTCATGCTCTATCAGGAGGTCTTGAGCGCATCCGAGGCCACCAGCACCCCCTTACCTGCGGATGTCCAGGAACTCCTGGACATCAATCTCATTCCCGGAGCCCAGCTGCCAAACAAACCAGCCTACAAAGTTACCCCAGAGGAAGCAAAAGAACTTGAGCGACAAGTTCAGGATCTCATGGCTTAAGGCTACGTCAGAGAAAGTCTTAGTCCCTTTGTCGTTCCCGTCCTCCTTGTGCCGAAGAAGGATGGAAGTTGGCGAATGTGCGTCGACTGTTGTGCCATAAACAACATCACTGTTAAATATCGGCATCCAATCCCGCGTCTTGACGACATGTTAGATGATTTGAGCGGAGCATCTATCTTCTCAAAAATTGATCTCAAGAGCGGATATCATCAAGTTCGCATGCGAGAAGGTGATGAATGGAAGACGGCTTTCAAGACCAAGCAAGGACTCTACGAGTGGTTAGTGATGCCCTTCGGCCTATCCAACGCACCCAGCACCTTCATGCGTCTCATGAACCAAGTACTTTGACCATTCATAGGAAAATTTGTCGTGGTCTATTTTGACGACATACTCGTCTACAGTGCGTCTTATTCCGACCACTTGGGGCATTTGGAGCAGCTCTACGCCAGCCTTAAGAACTGTACTTTCTGCACGGATCAGGTCGTCTTCCTTGGATTCGTCGTCAGCTCGCAAGGGCTTCGAGTTGACGAAGAAAAGATCCGTGCCATCCAGGAATGGCCCACGCCAACCAATGCCAGCCAAGTTCGGAGTTTTCATGGCTTGGCAAGCTTCTATCGCCGATTCGTACGAGACTTTAGTACGATCGCCAGCCCGTTGTCTGTAACCATCAAGAAGAACCAGGATTTCCGGTGGGGCCCTGACCAAGAAAAGTCGTTTCAGCTGTTAAAGGAGTGCCTCACACAGGCACCTGTCCTGACATTACCGAATTTCGACAAGACTTTCGAGGTAGAGTGCGATGCTTCAGGTGTACGGACAATGTCGTCGCAGATGCGCTATCACGCAGACACAGCTTGATCTCGATCATGGAGTCAAAGGTTATGGGATTTGAAATGCTCAAGGACCTTTATGCTGAAGACCACGATTTCAAGGAAGCTTTCAAGGAACATGGGCAGGGCAAGTACACCCGCTTCTACTTGTTTGACGGATTCCTCTTTAAGGACAAGCGTCTTTGCATTCCAGGAGGATCAGTTCGCGAACTCCTTCTCAGAGAGGCTCATGGAGGCGGATTGATGGGGTATTTTGGCGTCGCCAAGACCTTGAGCATGCTCAAGGAGCACTTCTACTGGCCACGTCAACGCCGAGATGTGGAAGCCCATTGCGAGAAATGCCTAGTCTGCAAACGATCTAAGTCTAAGATGCATCCCCAAGGCCCTTACACACCACTTCCAGTTCCGTAATCTCCTTGGACGGATATCTCCATGGATTTTGTCCTTGGTTTACCCCAAGTCCATCACAAGGATTCCATCCTCGTCGTCGTCGACCGTTTCTCGAAGATGGCACACTTCATACCCTGCAACAAAACGAACGACGCCATTCAGACTGCGAATTTATTCTTCCGAGAGATCGTCCGTCTACACGGCATTCCGCGCACCATTGTGTCCGACAGAGACACCAAGTTCCTCAGTCATTTCTGGCGGGTTATGTGGAAGAAACTTGGCACCAGTCTACTATTTTCGACGACATATCACCCACAGACGGATGGTCAGACCGAGGTCGTCAACCGAACCCTATCTCAGATGTTGTAGTGCGACAATTGGTCGTAGCCTGAAGAATTGGCTCGAGTGTCTTCCATATGTCGAGTTCGCCTACAACAGAGCACTTCTGGCACCAAGAAGACACCATTCTAGATCGTCTACGGCTTCAACCCCACTACACCTATTGAATTCGCCCCTATTCCACATGGAGAGGTTATCAGCCTGGAGGGAGAAGAAAAAGCGGAATATGTCAAGCGCTTGCACCAGGAAGTCAAAAAAAATCTGGAGCAGAGGAATTCCCAGACAGCAAAACACGCCAACAAGGGCAGAAGGCACGTGGTCTTTAAAGAAGGAGACTGGGTCTGGTTACATCTACGACCCGAACGTTTTCCTCAACGGCGTAAGAGCAAGCTAGCACCACGTGGAGATGGCCCATTCCGACTCCTGCGGCGCATCAACGACAATGCATACCAACTGGGAGCTTCCAGGTGAGTATAATGTTTCCACTACGTTTAATGTTGCTGATTGGGAGTTATTTGATGCAGGTGACGATTTTGCTTTGGAGACCAAAGCACCTGAAGACGGAGGGAATGATGAGGACATCGTACCACGGACTGTACCACGAGTTCCACCAGGACCTTTGACACGTTCCAGGGCACGAGCTTTAGGAGACAAGTTCAACCAGCTAATGGAGCATGCAGACGACCAGGAGCTCACGGATGAGGAGCCACCAGACGGCTCAGAAGATCAGCAGGATCCGTTCGTCTCAGCTAAGGAGCATTGGAGGTTCTTGCTCGAAGACTCTTCCACCTCCGGTGTCTTTACCATCACCATTCGGTAAAAACACCAAAAGACGTGCTAGGAAATTATACTCTTTTTCCTATCTTCGGTTTTGTCCCACTGGGTTTTCCGGAGAAGGTTTTAACGAGGCAACACTCTTAGTGCGCATGACGACGAAGACTTGTTCACATAATCCGACTCCTTCACAAGTATTAGTCAATTCGGCCTTAGTCCTCTACAAGGCTTATTTATCCCATTTCTCTCTTATTTTGGACTAAGTATAAGTTTAGTGCCTTCAGCCCATATTTTTGATGTCTAAGTCATTAAGACTTAAGCCCATTGTTTTCTACAGCAAAAAGAACTACATGCTGTTTTTATTTACATTACTTGTTGTTTTGGGTAAACATTATGTTGTTTACCCTAAGTTGTAATCACAAGGCCTAAATAAGCCTCATTACTTACAAGTCATAATACAACTCGAATTTTAAAGAAACAAAACCCTAGACTCCTTTGTCTTTGACGGCTGCATACTCCTTTGGAGAGCTTGCCCACGATTCTTCTTGTTCCAAGAAGAATAACCTGGTGTATCACAAGTCTTCCGCAGCTTGTGTGGTCCTTTCAACCCACCCATTCCATCCGCCTTGCTCCTGAAGGTCTCGAGTTTCTCGATCAACAGTTGCACCACCACCTTAGCTCACATCAGAGCAGCTTTGTTATCTCATCTTCTCGGATAGCAGGAGGAGCTTGTTGTTGAGGTGGATTAGGGAAATAAATTTGGTTGGTGTTCGAGATGTAGGATTTGGTTTGCTAGCTGGCATTGGGTTGATAACCAGGTGGAAAGGAATTTTGTATTAGAACATTGGGTTGGTAACCATTGCGAAGGTGTTTTGGTTTTCGAGAGGAAAAACTGTATGGTTGGATGCTTGGGTGAGCTGTTTTATGGATGGATTATACTGGTCTTATGGATTCTCAACGTTGGAACTGCAATTAAAGATTTGGGTTCTTAAAGTTATGATTGTATCTTTTTTAACGCTTGTCTACAAACTTAATTGAGCTTTTCTATTCCATCGGAGTACATGTCAGTTTGGCATTTTTGACTGTATTCTGGTTCACTGACAAAGATAAGTTGACGTTGTGTTGCTTGGAGTACTATATCCGGATTTTCATTCAGTGCCTACATTTCCTTCTTGGTGGCTGTATCTCACTCATCACCATCGCACGAAGTGCGGTCATATATTTATCCATTGTTTCCATAACTTGTAGCTAAATTCTCAATCAATTGAAAACTTCTTTCAGCATCTTCTCCCAATAAATTTATATTGGAAGCTGTGTCAAGGAGCATTCTGATCTTATGAAGAATGCCTCTATAAAGTGTGCTCAAAAGTGATTCGTGAGAAAAGCCATAATAGGGACATTGAGAGATGTAGCCCTTGAATCTTTGTCATGCTGCGCTGAAGCTCTTAGTAGAACTCTATTTAAAAGTGGAGATGTCATTGCGCAGCCATGCAGTGCGAGTAGTTGAGAATAATTTGCTCATGAACATTCTCTTGAAATCATCCCACATGGAAATGGTGTTTTGAGGGAGATTGTTCTGCCAGAATGGAAATAAGCGAATTTTAAATGCATCTTCTTAGATACCATTGATCTTCACTATATAAGAGAGCATGTTAAACTGGTCCTAATGGTCAAGAGGATCTTCCATTGATAAGTCATGGAACTTGTTGTTTTGTATCATGCTTGTGAGACTCGTCTTAATTTTTATATTGTTGTTCTTGATTGGAGGCGGTCATATCCCAGTTCGGTGTCCATGAATATTAGGTTCATCATAGGCACTGATTGCTCTTGCTTGACTAGGATTGTGAACCAGTGGTGGATTATGCTCTTCAACATTGTCCGGTAGTTCGTCATGCTCCATGTTATCCACCAGAGGAGGTTCTGGTTGGTTCCCCAAACAGTCGAGGTATGCTTGGTATTCACATGTTCGGCGTGCATTATGTTTTCTCTGATGAAAGTTCGTTAAGACTTTGCAAATGTGCATACACCTGAGATCAAAGACAAGCCAAAAAAAATGTGAGAACTAAGATGTGATTAAAACAGTGCATAATCTTAAATATAAACTAAATTTTAATGTTGAAAAAAAAAATCCAAAGCGGCAACGATGCCAATTGATAATTAGATTTTTAACAATACTTAGTGATATTGTAATACTTATATATTAATCTAGTATGGAAATTTATTCAAAAATTAAGAATACAAATCTTCACTTTTAATTCATGCCAAATCAAGTTTGAAGTGGGTTCTTAACTCGTTGTTGATTTAATCTAAGTTGCAGATATTAAACAAAATACAAAATAAAGAAATAAATAAATGATGAATACCATAATTAAAATAGCGAAGATAAGCATGGATTAGATTTATGGTACATAAATGTTTTTATGAGTTTTTCAGAATAAATAAACATTTTGGCTTAGGTAATTGGTTGATGTTCCAGAGGAATTAAATTGAACTCACGTTTATTGGCCCATTAAGTTCAACCCACTGGTGAAAGAACTCTTTTTTCTATGTAGTCCATTTTCATGGTGAAAACCATTTCATTAGCCACTTAATTAGAACCAAATTTTCATTTTGTAATTTGATAGGTAATGAACATTAAGACTGCTTTCTCTTAAAAATCTGAAATAAATTTTCATTCAGCAAGTTTAACAAAAACCATGAAGCATTCCAACACCTTGTCAAAGTATGTTTGGGCCTGTGAACCAGATTCAAGTGGCCAGAGTTATTATGTCATTAAACTCTTCTAGACATGATGTGCGTAAAGATTATGGGCTTTAACAATCAATGTTTCTCTTAAAACATCATATATACCTAACCCCAAAAGATATAAGGAACTACTCACATTATCTCCATGAATAGAGAAATCATATTTGTTGGTTATTCACTAACCAGTGGAGTAGAAACTTTGAATTTTTAAGAAAACTTAAAAAATGAAAATTGTAATATACTTGCATAATAATAAAAATAGATTATGAAAATAGATCTACAAAATAAATTCTTAAGAAAATTCTTACAAAAGTAATCAAAATTATTGTAAGAGGATTAAGAAGAAAATAACAACAATGAAAAAGTCTATAATTAAATCGCCTCTCAACTAGGTAAAATAATAGGGGGTTTTTATAGTGAAATAAAGAATGGGCTTGGGTCAATCTTAGGACAGTTGGCGTTGATCCATCAAACTTATAAAAATGCCGGGTCAACTATTACTTCACAATGAGGTAACAATCCATTTGAGCGCTCAAGACAACTTTCTTATATCTTTCTTTTTCCTCTCTTACTCCTTTGAACATATCTTCAGCTTTTACTTATCTTTTGCCCTAATTTCTAGTATTATCACATTATCTTGTGCTAATGCTACATGTATGCAAAATGCAAACCTAAACACACTAATATGTAATTAAATGAAAAAAATATGATACAAAACATAGTGTAAATCCTAGTAAAATTATGAGATATCACACAGTTCAATCCTACCAAACTTGATATACACAAAGCTTATGTACGATCCACGTAAGCATCCTCAAAACCCATCCAAACAATTTCCGTTATAAGGAAGAGAAAGAAAAAGAGCTGATAAAAATGCATGCACGATGAAGACAGAACGTCGCCAAGCCCACCACCGACATGTAGAATGGGCCAAGAGCAGCAAAGCAGCGAAACTTTACTCCCACCGCCACCTCCAGCGGGTAACTTCCCCACCATGCTGACAGGGAAAATTGCTTTCCGGCTTAGGGCAGAGCTAGTCAGCAGGAACCACCATGACCCAATAAGCTGTATTATACCATGTGAGGAAGGAGTAACCCATTTACAAGGTACTTGAATACATGCAAAAATTTGATATCTGCCAACCCAACCACCAGCGAGGTAGCCCTTGTATAGCACATATTCAATCATTTAGAAATTAAACTAAAGTCGGCCATGATAGTGGCAATGCTACATACTAAAAGACTAGCGGTAAGGTGGTCACAAACAGGAAAAGGGTTCTAGAAGAGGGTCCCCAAGATCACATGGGGTACCTGTTAATTCCATAAAGGGTAAAGGCACAACATAGACGAGTGTCACGCACTAAAAAACAGAGGTGATGGAGCTAATTTGCGAGGAGCTGCTCAGGAATCTATTCTCAGACAAAGCTAAAATTTGCCTCCTTGAAATACAAAAGGGCGGCAACGTTAAAGAGTGGGAAGTGATAAATGTTGTGTTGCTGGCACTAGATGAGGACCAGACCTATGGGGCCATCGCCCTGGAAAAAACATCTCTTGCCACACTGGCAAGAAGAAATGGTGTTGCCACCAAAAAGTCGCGACTGGCCAATAAAAAAGAGAAACGGACAAAACTCCATGACTCCGGAGGCCCTGTTGAGAATGGAGCTCAAGATAACTGATCTCAATCCTCGGTACACTACTATGGTAGATTTCACCGGAAGCACAATCCGATCAGTGGGAAAGATCAGGCTATCCGTTACCGCCGGATGCGTTACCAAGCAGACAACATTCCTCATATCTCGGGTGCATCGCCACACTTTGCCATCCTGGGAATGATGTGGATGAACGCTATGGCTGCGTTGCTACCAACCTACCACAAATATGTCCAGTTTAAAACTGATAGCCATGGTCAAAATTGGAGGAACCGCAACCCGCAATGCTGCACCCGGGGATGAGCAAACCTATTCACCCAATGCATTCCTATTTAGCAAGTACAGTGTTTGGAAACACAGGCAGGGTTGAGATACCCCATTTTATGAAAACTTTCAGTAACTTACACTCTATCTATGTGCCTTTAGTAGGCCTAGTCTTCCGACACTTACAATGGCTTCATATTAGAAAAATAGAGAAAAAGAAAATGTACTATATTCATCGTTTTTAGCATCTGCACCATCTCAAGATTCAGAATTAATGTAACAATTCACTGATAAATTTTCTAAAAAAATTAATCAGAAAATAATACATAAAAAGGACTCTATTATATAACTTTAGGGATTTGTACGCTTTGGGAAAAAACATAGAATAGTAGATAATTCAGCATGTGTAACACGACGATCATTACAAATCCACAAATCAAAAATGCTATAATGTACTCTTTTTCATCATAAGCGCCAAAGAAACATTTGACGAGATCTGCTTCAGTAACAAGGGTCCCTCCGATATACTATGTTTAAGAGCCGACCGTAGTCTAGAAATGCGGATCGCCATACTTAAGTTCCTACATACCACATCAACTTTTTTGGGTGGACACATGAGGAGATGCCCGACACCAACCCTAAAATGATCACTCATCAGCTCAATGTGAGCCCCGACTTTATACTAGTAAAACAAAAATGGTGCAAGTTTGCCCCCATGAGCGATCAAATCATTAACAACGGAGTTAGGAAAGTTCTCGACACTGGCATTGTCTGTGAGGTAAACTATGTCAGATTTGCAAGGGATAGATTAAAATGATGATTAGAAAGAGTTTGTGAAGAACCAGAGAGACAGTGTGCCATAGGCGGCTGCCGACAAGAGTGAAGAAGAGAGAATAGTTTCTATTAGGTTAAGTGTTACATAGGTTGTTTCATGTATTTAAATAGACAGACAATATGGACGTTACACAATGCAAGAGGAAGAGATAGCAATGTGAGGAGATTGGGGTTGGATCCAAGGAGCTGAAAGCTACATGCCTCCAGCGGCTCTATGTCACCCGTGATGTCTCCTTCCCAGTTGTTGTGCATGCGTTTCTTCTAGAAGCTGTTTCTTAATCAAATTACCTCTAATTAGATGAATGGGTCTTGGTCTTCATCTCATTACCTCAGTCCAAGTCCAAGAAGTGATGATAAAAAGATGATATGACCCATCCTTGTATAGCATGCGAGGATCACTCTTTCTTCAATCCTGTCCCGTACCTTGTGACAATCTACCTCAATGTGTTGGTTCTTTCATGAAAGACTGAGTTGGTTGCAATGTGAATAACTGCTTGAATATCACAGTGCATGGTAATGGGAGTGGTCTGCTCTATATTCATGTCTTTGAGAAGAGCATTACGCCAAGTTAATTTTTTGTAAGATTCCTCATTTTTTTATATCAGTTTCAACACTAGAGCCTGTCACCACTTTCTAGTTTTTGTATTCTATATTACCAATTTTCCTCCAATGAAAGTGCAATAGCCGGTTATAGATCTTCTATCTATTCTATCAGTCCAATCAGCATCACAGTACCCCTCAATCTATGTGCCTTCAGTTTTACCACCATACTCTAATTATATTTTGGGGGAGCTTTCATGTGTTGACTGACCTAGTTCACAGCAAAGCATAAGTGAGGACGTGTGAGAATTAAGTAGATAAGTTTACCTAGTAGCCGGCAGTATTGTACAACATTCTCAAACGGCTTATTGACCTCTTCCCCCTCTCGATTGACCTTGTAGCCATCTTGAATTTGATTCTTAGCAAGTCTGACTTCAAGGTGGCATGTCTGTATTAAAAGGTCAAGCGTGTAGTTCTGTTGAGAAGAAAGAGGCCTTCCGAAGATTGGCACACTTTTATCCCAACAAAGTTCTTGTGTTCTCCAAGATCCTTAATATCAAAGATGGATTTCATGAAAGATTTAGTTGACTGAATACCTTCCTTGTTGTCTCCCAAGATAATAAGGTCATCCACATAGATGAGAACAACCATAATACCTTGGTTCTGGAGAGAAAACATGGTATGATCTGCCTCTGAACAACTAAAGTCATGGTTTTGCAGCGTGTGACTGAGCTTTGATACCAAGTCCTCGGAGATTGTTTGAGACCAAAGATGGCCCTTTCTAAGCTTAAAGACCTTCCTGGGAGAAATGATTTCTTCTATGCCTGGTAGAAGTATCATAAAAACCTCCTCTTCTAGCTGTCCTTGAAGAAAAAATTCTTAACATCGATCTGTCATAGCTGTAAATAGAGGTTAATGGCCAATGAACATACTACTCTTACTGTTAGTAGTTTTGTAACCAGTGCAAATGTATCACAATAATAATTTCAATAGATATGGGTGAAGCCTCTAGCAACCAATCGATCCTTGTATCTTTCAATGTCCCCATTGCTCTTATATTTGATAGTGAAAACTTATTTGGAGCTCACTACCAGTTTTCCTTTAACAAGATCAGCTTCATTCTAAGTGTGATTCCGTTCTATTGCACCTATTTCATCGTCAGCAACATTTCTCCAAACCTCTCTTTCTTTGGCCTCTGCATAGCTGAGTGGAATCTGATCATTCTTTATCTTGATAAAGAAGGCTACAAGTTCAGATGGCAAGAGGGAAAACAAGCAGAATGATTGAATGGTATTAACCACTATCTAATTATTTTATTATACCCTTGTATTGACTCAGTTAGAAGGATCTTTACTGATCCTAGCACTCCTCTTGAGTGGGGGAACTATCACTTTTTCAGCTGCTGCGTACTCATGAGGTTGATGGTCCAACTCTGTGTTCTTACCAGTCTACCGTATCTTCGTGTGGAGTAACTAGAGAGCTAGGATATTCTTGCTCTGATTGGTCTACACCCGTCGGTCCAGCAGAAGCAACTGGTTCCTTTGCATCTGAAGTAGCCGATTCCGTTGCATCTGACCTTGCTTGAGTTCGGTTTGAGTTTTTGTGTAGCTGGTTTCAAAAATGTTATAGCAGGATTCTCAAGCTTGAAGCTCGGTCACATGGAAAACTAGAAAGATCTTTGAGGCTTGCCCAATCTTTCTTGTCAAAGTAGCCTTTATCTTCAAGAAAATTGACATCACAGGAGATGTAGGTCCGTTGAGGATTGGGTCATAGCACTTTTAGCCCTTGTGGGAGATTTAGTAGCCAAGGAAAATGCAATTGTTACTCTTTGCATCTAGTTTTCTTCTGTGTTCTCTCGGGATCAACACAAAACACACACATCTGTATGTTCTCAAGATATCATGTGAGGGGTTTGTGTTGTTAAGTACCATACAATCATGACAACATCTCCTCAATATATCTTAAGCATGTTGTTGTGAAACATCTTTGATTTTGCAACCTCCATGAGGTGTCGGGTCTTCCTCTCAGCCACACATTTTGCTGAAGAGTATATGAGCAACTTGTTTGATGTAGAATGTCATGTTTGGATAAATGCTCTTTAAATTTATGGCTAGTGTATTCTTCTCTATTATCTGATCTCAAAAATTTAAGTTCAGCATTAAAGTGGTTAGTGACAATTCTAAATGTTTAAGAATGCATCAAAGACTCAATCGTTAGAGGGAAGAAGGGTAATCCATGTGTACTTTGATTTTTTTTCATCAATAAAGGTCACAAATTATTTGTTATTAACTATAGACACACATGGTGATTCCACACATCATAAAGAACTAAATCAAAGCAATTTTCATATATATTTGATGATTTTAGAACAACGACCTTGCAATGTTTGCCTAGAATACAGGCCTCACAACTAAAGTGATCAAATGAAACATTAGGCACCATTAAATCAAGACCATGAGTGTGTGGATGACCTAGTCTAGCATGCCACTAAGAATTAAAAGAAGCATGAAAACAGGAATATGGTTGGCTCAATGAAAGATATTCCAAGACATTAAGCTCATTTTAGTCTCTCATTTACCAAACATATTCACAGTCTCAATATATTTAATGTGAACATCATTAGGACCAAATATAGCATGTCAATTCAAATCAGATGTTGCTCTTTTAACATACAATAGGTTTGAGGTAAATTTTGGTATGTAAAAGGCTTAAGAATCTTTAGGCACAAGTTACCGATTCCTTTCACATGTATCCTATCACTATTTGTTATAATCACATTACATACAGTCGGTTCTATGATATTTAATAAGTCTGGATTTCTAATCATATGCTGTGAAGCTCTAGAATCTACAACTAATGAGTTATTTAGTTTATGTGAAAAGAAAGTGGTACCAAACTCCTTCTTGGAAGCAATGATTTGATGAGGGCCTCCAAATCAGTTTTCCTCATAACATCATTATGAGAGTACGCAGTCATAGCTATCTATGGTACCTTAAAATGTCCTTGAGTATTTGTGGCTTCAGTGGAGAGATTAGAGATTAGCCCTTGTATACTCACATATAGTGTCCCTATACCAAGGGTTTGGCCTGAGATGTGGATGAAGAAGCCTACACTTGTATTTGTTATGCCCCCTCCTCTTGCAATGGTCACACATCCCTAATATGCTTTCATCATGTTTGTACACGACTATTTTTACTGTTGGTAGGTCACCTCTTCTACTGAATAGGCCGAGAGATTCTTTATTTTTTTAGACTTGTGAACAGACTTCATCTAGGCAGCTTGTCTGCCCTTAGCAAGTGTTGATAAGATCAATAAATGACAGATTCAGGGTGAACAGATGAGCAAACACTTTTTCTTGTTTCCACCTCTCATTGGGAATAACCAGATCCACAGTGGCTGGTCTTAGCATTTTAAATTTAGCCCATAGTGATCTTAACTTCCCAATGAACTAGTTGATTCTATATCAGAATGACTGAGGCTATTAATAGCCCTTTTCACTACAAACACTCTTGTTTGATGAGACACATTTACAAAGACATTTCTAAGAGTGTCCGGTAGTTACTTTGTTATCGCACAATATGATTAAACTTCAAGGACTGACACTTCAAGGAACCGTTGGCGAATGACAAGCACAACTTTGTCTTCTTGGAACTGTTTGTTCTCTTAAGCCAAAGCTGATGCCGCCTCTTCTCCTTCTTAGTGGCCGTCCTTTGAAGCTTGATAAGTGTCAACCTGACTTTACAAACCGTGACAACACAGTACAGCCTTTGTTGTTCTTGCCCAAATGAGATAGTTCCTCTTCTCTTTTGAGAAAAACCGGGAGCACTACTGCCTTTGAACTCTCCAGTACTGATTGCTAAGAGATTGTGGGTGACAATTGAAATCTCCAGTACTGATGCTTTATCCAATGGATAAATTGAAATGTTTTAGTATGGACCAATGGACAAAGCTTTTATCTAGTGGACAAAGCAAATTTTGTGAGAGATTGGCGAGGGTTTAGTGAAGTATATATGAAGGCAAGAGTGAAAGAAAAAAATATGGATCAAGTGCTCTGATATCATGTAAGATTTTCAGAACTAAGTGATAGGTTAAAAGGAAGATTCGAAATAAATTAGTGAAAAACAAGAGAGAGAGTATGATATAGGCGGTTGTCGACTAGAGTCAAGAAGATAGAATAATTTCTATTAGGTTAGGTGTTACATATGTTGTTTCATGTCTTTAAATAGATATACAATATGGATGTTACACAATGCAAGAGGAAGAGATAGCAACGTAAAGAGGTGGGTTAGATCCAAGGAGCTGAAAGCGACTTGCCTCTAACGGCTCTAAGCCACATGTGGCTTCTCCTTGCCATTTCTTGTCCATGCACTTTTTATTCAAATTCTCTCTTATTAGATGAATGGTCCTTTGTCTCCATTTCATTTCCTCAGCCTAACTCCAGACGTGATGATAAGAAGATGGCGTAACCCGTACTCTTACTCCTCTTGCTCAATAAACTACCCCGACTGGCTGGAAAATGTAGTCGTGCGGCAAAATAATAAATGGGAAGTGGAAAATCCGCATCGAATTTTCTGGCCCGAACGAAGACATGACCATGGCGGGTGTTGGGCACGACCGAAGCCCGACCAATGTCATCGATCCAAAGGACGTTCAGGACGACCCAAAGATGACTGATCAGAGGACCGACCCAGCCCAGCCCTCGGCACGAACACGATCTGTTCAGGACCTAACCTATGTCCGGCCATGTGACGGTGCAACTTCTTCTCAAGGACCAAGGACCATTCCTATGGGTCCTTTAACGCGCTCAAGGATCAAAGACCTTATTCAAGCGGCTGAAGCTCATCTACTTCAGAAACAAACATCAAGGATTAAATCAGGTCTACTCATCCTTATCCAAGCTATTTCAATTAGGTAAAAGGGAAATAATTTCATTTTCGTACCCTTTTCCCTTGGTGAAGTTTTTCCTATTTGGTTTTTCTCACTAAGGTTTTGATGAGGCCTGGATGGAATCTTAATGATCTTTTTGTAAGGCCCATAGCAATATTTTGGATTAAGGATTAGTTGATTTTTGGCCCGGCCCATTTATGTGTTTTATCTCTTGGCGTGTGCATTAATTGATGTTGACCACCTTGTATTTTGCAATGGTCTTGGTCTTGCATGCTTTTATAGTATGTGCCATACATGCAAGCCGTGTTTTGACCATTGCATGAATTCTTCATTTCTTTTTTCCTTCTCTTTATAAGTTCGGCCTTTACCATTGTTGTAGTTTTCCTTTTCATCGAATTTTTTTAATAAAAGTTTCTTTGCAAACCAAGTTAAATTCGGTCAAATGGCTAGTGTGTCATATCTAGCTCTTTTGGATTCTCTCTTTGTGTGAAATATCATTGACCCGATCCAAAGATCCTTGCTCCAATTGGTGTGTAATATCCATTTGGACAAGTCGGTGCATAAAAGGTTTACCATCCATTTGTTTAGAGCCATTTTAATCCATTTTCATCCCAATCCTACCCCTTTTCATCCATCCGCACTCATTATTCCATTCCATCCCTCCTGTCTTAGCTTCCGCCATTTTAATCATCCTTCACCAACCGTTTGTCTCATCCTTGTGTGAGGTCTTGGTCCGTGTTCCTCCCTTCGAACACATCAAGTGGTATCAGAGCACCACACCAGGCTGAGTTCACTTCTTCCTTTCACTTGTTTTGTTTGTGATTATTTTTTTAAATTCGAAAAGTGTGGATAGTGAAACTAGATTTCGGATTGTGAACATGGTATTCTGTTAAGAAAAGTGGCTCTTAAAATTTACGTTAGACCTAGATTGTTTGTTAAAACAGTTCCATAAACCAATTAACCTGTATCACTTCCATTTGACTTAGGTGAACATCTATTTTAGTTTTTGGAACCTTTTATTCGCGATTGTGTGTGTGGTAACTTTCAGGTACCATGACTGATTATGATGAAGCCTCATCCAACTACACACGACTCATTGAGACCCTCACAGCACGCATGGATAAAATGATGAACGCCAAATTTAATACCATGAGGACTGACCTGCGTGAAGGGCTGCATAAAGAATCACGGCATCTCCAACCTATACCGCCGCTATCACCTCAGCATGAGCCGAGACCTAACCGCCGACGTGCCATTTTTCCTGAGTTGGCCAGACTAGCCCGCGAGAAAACTCCTGAACCCCATGGACGTGTACCATCTAGGGGAAGTCGGGAGCATCCAAACTTGGTGAATGATGAGGCCGCATAAATTTTCTACCAGAGTGGAGGGTCCAGCCATAGTCAACACAGGTGGCCCATACATACAAATCAACCCAGACCACCACCACCCCATCTTGACAATTTGCATAACCTTAAACTCAAGATCCCATCTTTGTATGGCAAGAACGATCCAACCGCTTACCTTGAATGGGAGCAAAAGATTGAACTTGTCTTTAATTGTCAATTCTATTCAGAAATTAATAAGGTTAATGTAGCTGTAACAAAATTTTATGAATATTCTCTCAGTTGGTGGGACCAGATGGTGACATCCAGGAGGCGCAATGGTGAACATCAAATAGAAACATGGGATGAGCTGAAGTATGTCATGATGAGGTGTTTTGTGCCAAGCCATTTCCACAGGGATTTACACCAGCGTTTAAGGCAGCTTCAACAGGAAAACCGTAGTGTGGAGGAGTATTTCCAGGAGATGGAGACTCTCCTAATCCGTGCCAGCACTGAAGACAGGGAGGCCACCATGTCACGGTTCTTGGGAGGCTTGAACCGTGATATCCAGGACTACCTTGAGATGCAACACTACATAGACCTAGAAGAAATGCTACATAAAGCTATACTAATATAGAAGTAGATTAAGCGTAAGCCTTACTTACATCCTTCTTTTGGTAAAGGATCCGCGAGTTCCAAGGGCCCTGTACCGTGCTCGTTCCCACAGTCTCGTCCATTATAGGACAGGCCAAGTAATACGCGTGTTGAGGCCAATCCACAATACAACAAACTGGATAATGGTAAAGCTCTGGAGAGGCCAACAAGACACCGGGACATTAGGTGTTTTAATGTCAGGGCTTATGACATTATGCCAGCGAATGGACTAATAAGAAAGTAATGGTGCTTATTGAGAATGGATAGGTGGAAACAGAGGAAGAAGAGGATCTAAACCAAGAACCACTCTCTGATAATGGAGCCGAGAAGCCAGTTCAAGGACAACTTCTAGTTGCTAAACGAACCCTTAGTGTCCAATCTAAAACGGATGAGCAGGAACAACGTGAGAACCTTTTCTATTCCCGTTGTTTGGTAAAGGGAAATGTTTGTAGCTTGATCATTGATGGAGGCAGCTGCACCAATGTAACAAGTGAGGAGATGGTGAAGAAGTTAGGATTGGTGATGGAGAAGCATCCTAAACCTTACCCTCTTCAGTGGTTAAATGACTCAGGGGAATTTTGTGTGACCCATCAGGTGACCGTCCCTTTGTCAATTGGCATGTACCCATCAGGTGACCGTCCCTTTGACAAGCTTGGATGATAAGCAACTGGTTCTTTTAATTGTTTATAAGGATTCATATGCTGATTCATCTAACTCTAAGACGGAGCTTCCGAGCAAATTTCTTGAGCTATTGTAGGAATTCCAGGATTTGTTTCCAGATGAATGTCCAAGTGGTCTTCCACCCTTGCGTGGCATTGAACACCAAATCGATTTTATCCCCGGAGCGACCTTACCAAACCGGCCGCCATATAGAACAAATCATATTGAGACTAAAGAGATTCAGAGGCAAGTGGAGGAGCTAATGAGCAAGGAGCACGTTCGTGAGAGTCTAAGTCCCTGTGATGTACCTGTGCTCCTTATGCCCAAAAAGGATGGTAAGTGGCGGATGTGTATTGGTTCCCGTGCAATCAATAACATCACGGTCAGGTATCACCACCCTGTCCCACTTCTTTATGATATGTTAGATGAGTTGCATGGGTCTTGTATCATTTCTAAGATAGATCTTAGGAGTTGATATCACCAAATCCGAATGAATGAAGGTGATGAGTGGAAAACAGCCTTTAAAACAAAGCATGAGTTGTATGAATGGCTTGTAATGCCATTTGGTTTTACAAATGCACTTAGAACCTTCATGAGGTTAATGAATCATGTCCTTAGGGAATTCATAGGGCATTTTATAGTGGTGTATTTTGATGACATATTCATAAGGCATGTAAAGTCGTGCTAGAAATTCTTAAGAAAGAGAGTCTGTTTCCTAATCTAGAAAAGTGTACCTTTTGTTTGGATAAAGTGGGTTTTCTAGATTTTTTGAGTGCAGATGGAGTAAGTGTGGATCAAGAGAAGGTCAAAGCAATACAAGACTGGCCAAAACATAAAACTGTTGGGGAAGTCCCAAGCTTCCATGGGTTTTCCGGATTCTACAGGCAATTTGTCAAAGATTTTAGCAGCACAGTCGTGCCCCTCACAGAAGTTATTAAGAAAGAAGTTGGGTTTAAGTGGTAAACGGCTCATGAGGAGGCTTTCCAGAGACTTAATGATAAGCTTACTCATGCTCCTCTCTTAAGCTTACCAAATTTCTCTAACACTTTTGAAATAGAATATGTGTTGGAATGAAGAAAAAATGATGAAATTAGAAAGCCTTTAATTATTAGTATAATAGGCTAGTGTTACTTGGTTTAAAGGGGAGTGTCTAAGGCTTGTTTGTGTTCTAGTGTTATGTTATCCTTTTAGTCATTCATGTATAAGGCTATCCTTGTATCCAAACAAGCCTAGACTAGATTAGTATAAATATCTATTTCCCTTCTCATTTTGTAACTTAGAAAACTATTATTCTCATTCTCTTAATAAAATCATTCTTCTCTAAATTTTTTTAATTTCTCATTCTCTCATTCAAAAAATCTCTTAATCTCATAATATTTTATGGTATCATAGCCAGGTTACATCAAATTTGGGAAAAATTTATCATTCATTCATTGAATCAAGAAGAAAATATCTTCTTCACAATCTTCTTTCAGTTCTATTTTGACCGTCGAATTTGATTGCAAATTCCGACAACACCACGAGATATTTTGACAATCTTCTTTTTCTGGATTCTTCTCCGGCGAGTTCTGAAGCCACGAAAATTGGAATTGCATCATTTGACCAAGGGAATCAAAATTTACGAATTTTCTTGTATCGGACCTCCGCGAGTGCCTTCGCCGCGAACCCCCGTGTTTCCCAGGTCATTCCGTCGTTGAATCTTCATCACATCACGTTTTTCCAAATCCTAAACTCAATCCCTTCGAGTCTAGTTTCTGTTTAAAGAAAGAAGAACTCAATTCTCTCACGTTTGAAGGAAGTTCTTAAAATTTTTCTTAAAGACATCACAAATTGCCTCTCACAAGAATCTGGTGATAAAATTCTAATAATTTCTCACTTTTCTTTAAGTCTTTGAATCTTTAAAGTTAAACAAGTATCTTGTGAGGGTATCCACGAAATTTGGTTTCAATCTGATAGGTTTAAGTCTTCAAGATTGATTTTCTTGATTTCTTTATTATTCTTTGAAATTTTGAAAAAGATAGGAATTTTGATCTTTTAGGATTTGTTTATTAAAATTCAAAATTTGAACTGAATCTGTATTGTTAATAGAGATTAGTTCGGTTACTAGTTAATCTTGTTGGTTGGAGTTAGTTTAATCTTGTTGCAGGAGTTGGTTAAAGTGTGTTGTAGGTTGTTGAGGATTGGTTACAAGTTGTTGGATTTTTCCCTTCGCTTGCAAGCATCTTGGTGTGGCTGCCACGCGCCTTGCACAGCAGTTCAAGACTGTGTTCACGTCCATCGGTTCCTTGTCTCAGCTTGTTCCCCGTCTGTGATTTCTTGAATAAGCGAACACGTGATCACTTGTCCCAAACTCGTCCTGATCGCTCGTTCCGACCGGCTGTTTCCGCAAGCTGTCTTGGCGTGTACAAGTGCTTGACGTGTCCTTGCTCCTGTCTGGTTGGCGTACCTGTGTTACTGAGCTAAAGAAAGGAGCCTTCACTTGGAGCCCCTGGCGAAAATCGAACTCGTAGCCTTCTGCTTGCAAAGCACCCGACCAACAACATTTGTCCCGACCAACATTTGTTGTTCCGACTGGTTGCCACCAAGCGAGTACCACATGTGACCAGCAAGAACCGATCGGTCTTACAACACCCCGAAAAGCACACCTAATCAGCTCGACCACACAAATCATCACATTACTTGGATCACACGACATCTCAGCCACGTCCCAGCCGCTCTTTGTCTCAGCAAGTTGTCTTCGTTCTGTTTCGACCAAATCAACCCAACCGGCTGCACCTTCTAAATCATGGATATTCAAGCTACTTTTAGAGCTCCAGTCATTATCCATGGAGAAAATTACCTCTTGTGGTCTAGGACCATGAAAACCACATTGGATGGTAAAGACCTTTGGAATCACATTTCTACAAATGACCTTGAAGAAAATGAAGTGGCTGAAGCTAGTGAGGCTGTGGCTGCTCAAGCCAAATGGTACCAAGAAGACCAGTTGGTACTCTGTATACTTCAAAATTCTCTTGCTAGTGATCTCTTAGAGACTTATTCATTTTGTGAAAATGCTAAGGAACTTTAAGACACTTTGCAAAAGGTGTATGGAAACACCACTAACCTTTTAAGAATGTTTGAAGTGAAAAAGGCTTTGAATGAATTAAGGCAGGAGGATGCAGAATTCACAAAGCACTATGGCTCATTCAGAGCATTGTGGACTGAGCTAGATATGCAAAGGCCAGCCACCATTGACCCAATTGTTCTCCTTGAAAGGAAAGAACAAGATAAAGTGTTTAGGTTACTACTAACTCTTAATACTACTTACTCAGATCTTATTAATCATATTCTCATGTCTGATAAGCTTCCTAGCTTGAAAGATGTTTGTGCTAAAATCCAAAAGGAGCAAGGATCTCATGGATTATTTGGCAACAAGGCTGAATTGGTGGCTGCACACAAGAGCTTTTTCAAATCAGCAACAACAAATGAGTCTAGGAAGAGGAGACAAACTTGTGATCATTGAAAAATGAGTGGTCATACAAATAAGGAGTGTTGGATACTCCATCCTGAGCTGAAGCCAAGCTGGACTGCTCGGCCACAACAACCCACGGCCAGCCACATGCAAGCTCACGGCCATGGCAACCAACCCTCGGTTCCTTCCAAGGTGTGTAGCAGCTCATTTCATCATTCAGCCTCCACTAGTTCCATGTCTCCAGCATCTGAATTTGTGAAAAAATCAGATCTAGAAGCCCTTATCAAAGCAATAAAGGATGGTAATGTGTTGGGTAAAACTTTTCATGATTCTTTTCAAACTTCTTTTACTCCTAATGTCTCTAAATCATTGGTGTTTGATTCTGGTGATTCTCACCATATGATTAGTGATCTAGGATTTCTAGAGAATGTGAAACCTGCCTTAGGTAACGTTGTCATTGCTAATGGAATTAAAGTACCAATTAAAGACATACGATTTTTAAAAAGAAATGATGAAATTAGAAAACCTTTAATGATTAGTATAATAGGCGTGAGTTACTTGGTTTAAAGGGGAGTGTCTAAGGATTGTTTGTGTTTTAGTGTTATGTTATCCTTCTAGCCATTCATGTATAAGGTTATCCTTGTATCCAAACAATCCTAAACTAGATTAGTATAAATATCTATCTCCCTTCTCATTTTGTAACTTAGAAAACTATTATTCTCACTCTCTTAATAAAATCATTTTTCTCTAAATCTCTTTAATCTCTCATTCTCTCATTCTACAAATCTCTTAATCTCATAATCCTTTAATATGATTCTTCAGGCATAGGTATAGGAGCTGTTCTAATGCAGGAGAAGCGGCCTATTGCTTACTTTAGTGAGAAACTTGGAGGAGCGATGCTCAATTATGCAACCTATGATAAAGAGCTATATGCGTTGGTATGTGCTCTTCAGACCTGGCAGCATTACCTCTGTCCCAAGGAATTTGTTATTCATACGGACCATGAGTCATTGAAGCATCTGAGAGGGCAACACAAGCTTAATAAACGGCATGCCGAATGGGTTGAATTTATAGAAATGTTTCTATACGTCATAAAATATAAGCAACACAAAGACAATTTTGTGGCCGATGCTCTTTCACTAAGGTACGCTTTGCTTTCTACTTTAGAAGTTAAGCTATTTGGTTTTGAACATATTAAACAACTCTATGCCACTGACCCGGACTATGGAGTGTTAGAATGAAGAAGAAGTGATGAATTTATGAAAGCCTTTAAATCTAGTTAAATGGCGATTTGTATGTATGTAAAAGGGAGAGTTTAAGGCTTGTTTGTATTATAGAATTATGTTATCCTTGTAAGCCATTTATGTATAAGGCTATCCTTGTATCCAAACAAGCCTATACTAGGTTAGTATAAATACCTTACTCCCTTCACATTTTGTATGCAAGAATTCATAATTCTCATTTTCTAATAAATCATTATTTTCTCTAATTCTCTAATTCTCTCTAATCTCTCATTCTCTTATTCTAAAAATCTCTTAATCTCATATTCTTTCATGGTATCAGAGCCAGGTTGCATCAAATCTGGGAAAATTTCATCAATCTTTCATTGATTCAACAAGAATCCATCTTGTTCTTCATCTGTTTCTGGAACAATTTCTAACGTCATCTTGTAAATCAAATTGCGATCAATCCACGACTCCAATTGACGATCGGCTTTCTCTGGAGTGTGCATCGGCAAATTCCGAATCCACAGCCACTTAAATCGCATCATTTGGTCCAGGGAATCAAAAGATACGAATTTTCTTCTAAGAGGTGTTCGTGATCGTGTTTGTTTCGAACCTCTACATTCCCCAGGTCATCTCGACGTCAATATTTCTTCAAATCGTTTTGTTCAAAAAACTAAACTCAATCCCCTTGATTATAGTTTCTGTTTAAAGAAAGCAGAACTAGATTCCATTGAGTTTAAAGGGTTTTCTTGAAGTTTTTCCTCAAAGTCGTCCAAAATCACCTGTATCAAGATCCTGGTGATATAATTCTAATTCTTTCTGAGTTTTCTTTAATTCTTTGAATCTGGAAAGTTTAATTTGTGTCTTGTGAGGGTTACTACAAAATTTCAAGTCAATCCAATAGGTTTAGGGTTTCAAGATTGATTTTCTTGAATTCCTTGTTCAGTTTTTGTTGATTTGGAAAAGTTTTGATTTGATTTCTTGAAAACTAAAATTGATTCAAGATTAATAAATTCGAATTATTTGATTAAATCTGGTTAAAATTGGTTGTTAGGCTGTTTTAATCTGTTCATATCTTGTTGCAAGTGTTGGTTAAAAGTTAGTTACAAGTAGTTATAGATTGTTATTAGTTACTTGAACTGCAAGTTGTTGGTTTCTTGCTCCACACTTAATTTCTTTTGATATTCACTCACCTTTGGATATACATCATTCTTTCACTTGCCTTCTTTTTTGTATAGTAAGCTGTATCTTGCAGGTATAGGCTCGTGTGATCCGAGTGTTGTCCCGACCAAGCTATTGTCCCGACCACGTCTTTCGCATTCTAGCTGATCTCTCGACCTCAGCGTGACCAAGCGTGACCAAGTGTGACCAAGCGACCTGGTGAACAGAAGCCATGTGCGTGACCAGCATATCCTGTGACCAGCATAACCCATTTTCACGCCCAACCCGACCAAGCCGTGACCAGCAGTTGTTCTGACCAAGCCGTGACTAGCCGGCTCCTGTCTGGTATCAAGATTTTTTTTCTGATTTACTGACCTATTTTGCCTATTAAGTATGGAAATTCAGGCATCCCTTAGAGCTCCAGTCATTCTACATGGAGCAAATTATCTCTTATGGTCTAGGACCATGAAAACCACATTAGGTGGTAAAGGTCTTTGGAACCACATTGCCATAAGTGGCATTGAAGACAATGAAGTGGCTGAAGTGACAGATGCAGCTCAAGCCAAATGGTACCAAGAAGATCAGTTGGTACTTTCTATTTTACAAAATTCTCTTGCTAGTGATCTTTTAGAAGTTTATTCTTTTTGTGAAAATGCAAAAGATCTATGGGACACTTTGCTTAAGGTGTATGGAAACACCACTAACCTTTTGAGAATTTTTGAAGTAAAGAAGGCTTTGAATGAATTAAGGCAGGAGGATGCTGAATTCACAAACCACTATGGCTCATTCAGAGCTTTTTGGGCTGAGCTAGAAATGCTAAGGCCAGCCACTATTGAACCACTTGTACTCCTTGAAAGAAAGGAACAAGATAAGGTGTTTGGGTTACTTTTAACTCTTAATTCTACTTACACAGATCTTATTAAGCATATTCTCAGGTCTGATAAGTTGCCTAGCTTGGAGGAAGTGTGTGCTCAAATTCAAAAGGAGCAAGGATCACATGGATTGTTTGGCAACAAAGCTGAACTAGTTGCTGCTCACAAAAGTTTCTTCAAGCCAACAAATGCTTCTAGGAAGAGGAGGCAATTTTTTGATCATTGCAAGAAGGATGGCCATGCAAAGAAGGATTGCTGGGAACTCCACCCTCATCTGAAGCCATCATGGGCTTAACGCCCTCCACAGCAGCCGGCCATGCCCTCGGCCAGGCAAGCTCACGGTAGTGGGTCATCAAGGGCAGTTGGAAGCAGCGGTTCACTTCCTGTCTCAGCCTCCACTAATACCATGTCACAAGCATCAGAATTTGTGACAAGATCAGACTTAGAAGCCCTTATCAAGGCACTAAAGGATAGCAATGTGATGGGTAAAACTTTTCATGCTTCTTTTCAAACTCTTTTTACTTCTAATGCTCCTAAATCTTTGGTTGTTGATTCTGGTGCTTCTCATCACATGATTAGTGATTTAGAACTGCTAGAGAATGTAGAACCTGCCTTAGGGAATGTTCTTATTGCTAATGGAATCAAAGTACCAATCAAAGGCATAGGAAAATTGAAGTTGTTTGATAAAGAATATAAAGCATTTTATATGCCATCTTTTACATCTAACTTGCTATCAGTTAAAAGAGCTACTACTGATCTGAATTGTCATGCAATATTTGGTCCTAATGATTTATATTTTCAGGATATTGAAACTAGGAGATGTTTTGGACAAGGAACCACAAAAGATGATTTGTATGTGCTTGAAAACATGACTAGTATTGGTGCATTGGAATCGGCTCTTCAGGCTAGTTCATTTAGTTCTGATTCTGATTTGTGGCATGCTATATTAGGACATCCTCATCCAAGAGCACTTGACTTACTTTTTCCTGGTTTAAAAATGCCAAAAGAGTTGTGTGATTCTTGTATTCTTGGGAAACATTGTAAAACAGTTTTTGAAAAATCTATGCATACATATGAAAATTGTTTTGAATTGGTGCATTCTGATGTTTGGACATCTCCATTTCCATCTAGAGAAAACCATAAATATTTTGTGACATTTATTGATGAAAAGTCCAAATATACATGGGTTACATTAATTAGTTCTAAAGGTAGAGTATATGATGCATTTTTAAACTTTCAAGCATATGTTACTAATCAATACAATGCTAGAATTAAATGCTTTAGAACAGATAATGGAGGAGAATACACTAGTACCAGACTTCAAGAACAACTCACAAAACATGGCATTGAGCATCAAACAAGCTGTCCTTACACTCCACAACAAAATGGGGTAGCTGAAAGGAAGAATAGACATTTAATGGAAGTAGTGAGAACAATGATGTTCCACATGAAAGTACCCAAACGTTTTTGGGGGGATGCTCTTGTAGCTGCATGCTACTTGAATAATAGGACTCCTACAAAAGTCCTAGATGACCTGTCTCCATTTGAGGTACTAAATAAAACTAGACCTAATATTGATCACTTAAGAGTTTTTGGTTGTCTTTGTTTTGTCTTAGTTCCAAGGGAGCAAAGGAACAAGCTGGAACCAAAGAGTACCAAAGCTATGTTCATTGGATATTCATCTACTCAGAAAGGATACAAATGTTATGACCCAGAGACTAGAAGAGTCTTGGTGTCTAGAGATGTCAAATTCCAAGAAGAGAAAGGTTTTTATGAAGAGGGAACTTGGGAACAATTTAAAGACATCTCATCAACAAGAACAGACCAAGCTGAATACTTGAGAAAACTCTTGGAAAGTATTGGAATAGGAGGTGGTCACCACACAGTCTCATCACCTGCTCCAGTTGCAAGTAGCCGTGGACCCGCGGTTCACTCTGATCCACAAGACCGTTCCAGCCCCGGCCCTTCCGGTCCATCTCGTCCATCCGCATCCGACCCTTCCGGTCTATCTCAGCCATCATCCTTTCCTGGTTCTCCTGGGCTTCCTCCTCTTGAACATGGGGGGGAGAAACCTCTACTCATGTCCAACAAGACTATGCAGGAGATGATTCCATTCTAGCTTCAGCTTCCAAAAGATCAAGACCTACTCTCATTGAAGTTTTGAGTGAAGAAGAGGAGGCTCCACCTACAGTTTTAAGGAGGAGCACAAGACAAAGAAATCCACCAGTCTTCTACAATGGAAATGTTGTAGTTCATCATGACCAGGGAGTTTGTAATATTGCACACTTACCTTCTACTCATGTTGCTTTTATTTCTAGTCTTGACAATGAGCAGATCCCAAAGACATATGAAGAAGCTATGTCTATAAAGGAATGGAGGGAAGCTATCTCAGCTGAGAAACAAGCTATGGAGAGGAATGGTACATATGCCTCAGCCACTTTACCAAAAGGAAAGAAGGCTGTAAGTTCTAAATGGATTTTTACCAATAAATACAAAAGCAATGGTGAAATTGATAGATATAAAGCTAGGTTGGTAGCTAGGGGTTTTACTCAGACATATGGTGATGATTGTAGGGATACATTTGCTCCTGTAGCTAAGCTTCATTCTGTCAATGTTGTGCTTACTGTTGCTACTAATCTTGAGTGGGAATTGTGGCAAATGGATGTTAAGAATGCTTTCTTGCAAGGTGAATTAGAAGAAGATGTTTACATGTCACCTCCACCTGGCCTAGAGGATGAGGTAGGAAGTGGTAATACACTAAGGCTAAGGAAGGCTATTTATGGCCTTAAGCAATCTCCAAGAGCATGGTAACACAAATTAATTGTTACTTTAATGGATAAAGGCTTTAAAAGATCTGAAGTGGAACATACTCTTTTTACATTAAAGAGTAAGGAAGGTATCATAGTAATTCTTATCTATGTAGATGATATAATCATATCTGGTAGTGATAGTTTTGGTATTGCATCTACTAAAAATTACTTAAAGAGTGTCTTTGACATAAAAGATTTAGGAGAACTTAAATACTTCTTAGGAATTGAAGTATGTAGGTTTAAGGGGGATTATAAAATCGCAACTAAGGGGGAGTTAGAGAAGGAAATTGATTTTCATGATCCTAACCTCTATAGGAAAGTGGTTGGTAAGCTTATTTATTTAACCATCACAAGACCAGATTTATGTTTTGCTGTGAATCAGGTATCTCAACACATGCAAGGGCCAAAGATGAGGCATTGGGACATGGCCATGCGGATTCTAAGATATCTCAAAGGCACACATGAACAAGGTATTTGGATGGGTAATAATAAAAACACAAATGTGGTTGGTTATTGTGATGCAGATTGGGCAGGAGATAGGGAAGATAGGAGAAGTACTACTGGTTATTGTACTTTCATTGGTGGAAACCTTGTGACTTGGAAAACCAAGAAGCAAAAGGTGGTTTCATGCTCTAGTGCAGAATCATAGTATAGAGCAATGAGGAAGCTCACTACTGAATGCATCTGGCTGAAACAAATTTTGGGAGACTTAGCCGTGAAGTGTGAAGAGCCTATCACCATTCATTGTGACAATCAATCCGCCATTCACATAGCCTCCAATTCAGTGTTTCATGAAAGGACCAAGCACATAGAAGTGGACTGCCACAAAGTAAGAGAAGCTATTGGGAAAGGTATCATTTTACCTTGCTATACAAGGAGTGAGGATCAACTAGCTGATATATTCACCAAGGCAGCATCTCTGAAAGTTGGTACATCAATCTACCCAAGACTTGGTCTCATGTCCATTCCATACCCATGATCCCAACATGGAGTATTATACTCTTTTTCCCTAGAAAAGGTTTTGTCCCAATTGGGTTTTCCTTCTCTAGGTTTTTAATGAGGTAATACTTCATGGTTGCAAACTTAAACATCTTATGTCTTAAGCTTGAGGGGGAGTGTTGGAATGAAGAAGAAGTGATGAATTTATGAAAGCCTTTAAATCTAGTTAAATGGCGATTTGTATGTATGTAAAAGGGAGAGTTTAAGGCTTGTTTGTATTATAGAATTATGTTATCCTTGTAAGCCATTTATGTATAAGGCTATCCTTGTATCCAAACAAGCCTAGACTAGGTTAGTATAAATACCTTACTCCCTTCACATTTTGTATGCAAGAATTCATAAATCTCATTTTCTAATAAATCATTCTTTTCTCTAATTCTCTAATTCTCTCTAATCTCTCATTCTCTTATTCTAGAAATCTCTTAATCTCATATTGTTTCATGGAGAAATCTATAAGTCTTGTGCCAATACTCCCACAGGACACTACTATAGGCAAGATGATTTCATTTTCTATGAGAACAGACTATGTCTTCTAAATTGTTCTCTTAGAGAATTGTTTATTAAGGAAGCCCACACAGGAGGATTGATGGGTCAATTTTGTGTGATCAAAACTTTGGCAGTGATGCGTGAGCATTTTCAATGGCCACACATGAAAAGAGATGTGATACGTCTGTGCAACCGTTGTGTTACTTGCAAAATGGCTAAGTACACGACTCAGCCACACGGTTTGTATCACCCACTCCCTATTCCTGAGCATCCTTGGTTAGATTTGTCTATGGATTTTATTTTGGGCTGCCTAGGACTAGAAACAGCAAGGATTCTATTTTTGTAATTGTAGACCGATTCTCTAAGATGTTTCACTTTATAGGTTGTAATAAATTGGATGATGCATTGCATATAGCCAATTTATTCTTTAGAGAAGTCGTCCGTTTGCATGGGATGCCTAGGAGTATTGTGTCTGACCGTGATACTAAATTACTTAGCAAGTTTTTGAGGACTCTCTAGTATAAGTTAGGTAATAAGTTATGTTTTTCTACTACTTATCCAGAGAGTGATGGACAAACTGAGGTAGTAAATAGGACTTTGGGGTCACTGTTGCGTTCTTTTGTTGGAAAAAAACTTAGGACTTGGAAGGATAGTTTACCACATCTTTAATTTGCTTAAATCATGCTATGTATGCTGTATCTAAGTATTCTCCATTCCAAATTGTATATGGTTTTAATCCTGTTTCACCACTGGATTTGATGCCTTTACCTTTGAGTGTAAGATCTAATATGGATGGAGAACAAAAGGCCAAAGCGGTCAAGAGGATTCATGAAGATGCTCATAAAAACATTGAAGCAAAGACGAGGCTTTATGCAAAAGCTTCCAACAAAAACCGCAAAGAAGTGATTTTTGAGCCATGCAACAAAGTTTGGTTCTATCTGAGAAAAGACCGGTTCCCGGCTGAACAACGTTCAAAATTGATGCCTAGGGTGGATGGCCCATTTACCATGGTTAAACGCATCAATAACAATACATACCAATTGGACCTCCAAGGTAAGTATCCAATTAGTTAAAGTTTTAATACTACTGATCTTCTTTCTTATGTTTTAGATCATGCAGTTTTGAGGACAAAGCCTTCTCAAGAGAGAGGGGATGATGCAACCCATGTGAAAGAAAGAGGAACCAGGAACTTTGAGTATGACCGCCGGACGAGAGCACGAACGGAGGCACGATCGTGCCGGACGAGAGCATGAACAGAAGCACGACCGAGACGGATGAAAGCACGAACGAAGGCCCGAACGAAGACATGACAATGGCTGGTGTTGGGCACGACCAAAGCCGACCAATGTCATCGATCCAAAGGAGGTTCATGATGACTCAAGGATGATCGATCAGAGGACCGACCAGGCCTAGCCCTCGGCACGACCATGACCTGTTCAGGACCTAACCTATGTCCAGCCATGGGACGGTGCAACTTCTTCTCAAGGACCAGGAGTCATTCCTATGGGTCCTTAACGCGCTCAAGGACCAAAGACCTCATACAAGCGGTTGAATCTCATCTACTTCAGACGCCAACATCAAGGATTAAATCAGGTCTACTCATCCTTATCCAAGCTATTTGAATTAGATAAAAGGGAAAGAATTTCATTTTGGTACTCGTTTCTCTTAGTGTGATTTTTCCCATTGGATTTTTCTCAATAAGGTTTTGATGAGGACTGGATGGATTCTTAATAATCTTTGTCTAAGGCCCATAGCAGTATTTTGGATTTAAGTATTAGTTAATTTTTGCCCGGCCCATTTATGTTTTATCTCTTGGTGTGTGCATTAATTGATGTTGACCACCTTGTATTTTGCAATGGTCTTGGTCTTGCATGCCTTTGCAGTCTGTGCCATGCATGCAAACCATGTTTTGACCATTGCATGAACTCTTCATTTCTTATTTCCTTCTCTTTATAAGTTCGGCCTTGGCCATTGTTGTAGTTTTCCTTTTCATAGAATTTTTTAATAAAAGTTTCTTTAAAAACCAAGTTAAATTCGATCAATTGGCTAGTGTGACATATCTAGCTCTTTTGGATTCTCTCTTTGTGTGTAATATCATTGAGCCGATCCAAAGATCCTTGCTCCAATTGTTATGTAATATCCTTTTGGACAAGCCAGCGCATCAAAGGTTTACCATCCTTTTGTTCAGAGCCATTCAATCCATTTTCATCTCAATCCTACTCCTTTTCGTCCATCCGCACTCATTATTCCATTCCATCCCTCCTGTCTTAGCTTCCACCATTTTAATCATCCTTCACCAACCGTTTATCTCATCCTTGTGTGAGGTCATGGGCCGTGTTCCTCCCTTGGAATACATCAGCTATTCAGGTTTCGTTCCCATGAGCAGCTGATCACTTTAGCTAACACTAACAAAGAGCTTCGAGGTTGTAGTCCAGTTTCTCCACCAAACTCTCCTACTGTATTGGCTTACTAATCAATTATATAATAACTATTCTGCATATCAATATTGTAACCCAGATATGATCGGACAAGTCTGTTCGACTAAAGTGTATCGCAATGAAGCTTCCCAAAAGATGGAATGTATGTTAGTGCATTTGCGTCTTGACATGTGTATTTCATTAATCAAACAATATATATGTCTATGACTTGTCCTTGCAGTAACTTTAAACTCCTCTCCAACTTCTCTATAGTGTTGAAAACATCTGTCTCAGCGCTTTCGACAATCACACTTAACAAAATTTTAACCCTACGTTTTTGGAGGTAAACCGTATTCGATCCCCAAAATATTATTTTTTTATAAAATTCTCTTGATAACTAACGCTGTCATAACAACCACCTCGATATTATTTTATACTTAAACTACTTGCCACACTCTCATATCTAGGTGAAATGTACATGAAAACCACATCTGAGACATACTTTTAATTGAACCAAAATTTGAGGCAACTCGAGTCTTTGCTCAGAGGTAAATGTGTTCAGTTACGCTCTTATGATGCATGAATTAATCTTAATGTTACACTCAACTATTCCGCAATTGAAACACGTAGGGACACGAAAAAAGAGGCAACAAAAACTCTGAAGAAAATACCATGGTGAGAAAATTATTAAAAAAAATATTCATCGCATAATTCAATGAATATGTAATTGCTTAAAGAATTCAGGTTTATTCAAACAAACCAAACCAAACTTCATAATGTCCTATCAGCTTAATCCACTATCCAAAAGCTAATTTTCCATGTTTAAGTTTAGGACGCTACATTCATATGCATAGCTAAAGTTTTTGATATTCTAGCTACCAAAGGCTGGAGTTACATCTCATGCTTAAACTGTGGAAAGAAAATAGAATCATCTATGCCCTGCCACAACTGCTAATATTCGGGTGCAATTGGAAATATCTGGTCATTAATATCTACCTCATACACCATCAATAATTTAGTTTCTCTTGTGATCTAAACTGAAACTCAACCACAAATTCTAAAATAACTACATACATGGTTGAAATGGTTGTCAATTACGGTGTCTCTGATACTGTCTTTGTCGATTTCAATAAAGACATGATGAAATAGAAAGATGCAAAGCTCAAGCATTGCTGCTCAAATGGTGAATGCATAACACAAAACCATACATTCAATGCAATGTAGAGGATTATATTTTGTTCACATCTGCTGACACATTAACCATACTCGTTTTTAGGCTGAAGCAAAGCTTGTTGCACAAAATGAATATGCCATCCCCGCACAATTTTGGAATGACTGGGACACATACAGATTTCAAGCTTCCATCTTTTAATTTCACCAACAACCATATATCATTTACTATTGGTAGCATTAATGACAACCCCCACACCGCACCATAACCTTTCTTTGCATATGAGATAAATATGATATTGGGCTCCAATCTTCCGTATATACGTTAATTCTAGATTTTAAATTATAAAATCTCAATATAAACTGACGGTGATGTTAATTAACACACTCAGAAATTAGACTTTGAAAGAGCTGCAATAAGGAACGAGACAGAGAGAAACATTACAATATCAACAAACAAAACACATAACAACGTCTACTCTTCAACTAGTGGTGCTTTCCCGGCAGACCGGAGATCTACATTTAGCAACAAGAAAGTGATGGCAAATAAACCAAAGCTCAAGTAGTTTTAGTGCTCAAGGGTGACAAAAAAGAAAAATGATGAATTTTAAAATTTTTCCTTTATGTTCTAATGTAAGAGTGACCACACTCTTGTATTTTTTTGTTTTCAATTTTAATATTCTGAAGAAAAAAAAAACTACATGCCATTGTAGTTTTTAATATTTTCAAATATATTTTATTTATTGGATCGAAAACTCTATTTTGAAATTTAAGTCTATCTAATTTTGTTTTCATAACATTAATGCAGTAGCCAACTATGTTTTTAAATTACTCTACTGTTTTCTTTTTTTTAAAAAAAATATTTACATCAGTTCAACTGAAACTTTAAAATATTTGTTTTTGGAACATATTTCATCTATAATTAATTAACAATATCATTAGCATATTCAATGTAAACACAACAATATAGTTCAATACGTAACACTAATTTAAACAGAAAAAGTTGACATATTAATTTTATAATTATTTAATAACTTTCACATCGACCACATACCGTTATTTACAAGACGAGCGTGTTTTACAGCAAATGAACTTAACAACATATCCAAAACAAAGAAAATGAAACGACAGATATCATGACTCATGACAATTCATTAATGTTTTATAGATTATTCCAATTGCAAACTAGATTAAGCAAAATAATATTATTGTTACCAAAACTGTTATTTCATCGTTTAATAATTCATGCATTGAATAACATATATTAATGTCTTAAGACAGTTACAAAATAAAAGCATTCAAAAAGCAAAAATATACAACTACAACACATAAATACTTCAACAATTCATACAAACACCATAGCAAGACAACCTGAAAAGTGTAATAACCATTTCTCTTGCATACACATCCACATTGTAATGCTCTTCTAATAACATAAGATTCCTCTAAAATAACCAGAAGATGAAAAAAAGGAAATCAAAATATTACAAAAATACACAAATTAGCAACTACACAAAGAGCAGCATTTTAAAATAGGTAAACACTAATTTCTCCAATCTAAGTGCACAATCCTATTGTAATACAAATAAACATGACTAACGAGTTCATACAAATCCATTGGAAATGTTCTAGGTGAAAAGATACCCCAACCATGGTTATCTGGTCAGATCTTTACTTAATCACTTCTCATTCCATCAACATCAAATAAGTAAAGCTTACGCCTATCACTTTTTGAATTTAAAATCAGTTTACCAAGTAGAAAACAATTTAAACCATCTAAATAATAAATTAAAGGCTTATATAGGGAGTTATATAAGATTGCACGGAGATAACAAAAAGCCATCATTAAAGCAAAAAGAATTTAAAAATCAGAAAGCACCTCTTGAATTGCCAACAAAACACTTTCACAGTTTGTGTTTAAGACAACATCCAGTAATAAGATTTACGTATATGCTTTACCAGCAAACATAATCAGAAACACATTAAGATGAACATATTCAAAACCAGTAAAGTACATATCATACTTAAAACTATTTTTTTAAATCAACAACATCAACACAGAGAACAGTAGCAAACCACATTAGATCAACGTCTAACAATTGTGATATTTTGAAATGTCAATTTTGCGACGCATTGATATGGAAAGAAAAGCTAGAAAATAAATGTTATGATGTTAGAAAATAGAGGTATGACTACCCAAGGTACGACCTATATCACAAGAACTAGAGAAGCTATATGAATCAACCAACTTCTGGACAAACATTCGTATATATAACTCACTTATGGCTGTGATATTCACGAGGGAAAAGAGGATAAAACTGTGAGATGCACATCCATACCATTTATTTATCGAATCCATGGTTAAAATCACCATAACATTAGGTATGTTACCAGAAGATGGAGAGCATCCAGACTTTTTACAGATGTATGTTTATGATACACAAAAAAAGCTGACAACTGTATGACAATAATGACCCGATCAGCAAAGGGGACATCACTTAATAAAAATGTCGTTAATATCCTCATAGTAATGTTGGATGAAACCAACAGTCTTGCAAAACTATTCAGGCGGGTAAAAGTGGTAATGGTGGAGAATTTAACATTAAATTAATCAGCCAAAGATAACGAGGGAGACAGTATGATTTACGTACATCAGATGATATTGGTGGTTTGATAGTGGGAGACTTTACAACAGTGTCTGAATGATGAAATGTTGTTTTAGAATTCAAGTTTTCACAACTACAGAGAATCAGTTATTTTATCATTTATTTATAAGATTGCAATATCCCCTATTGTTTCTCTATTGTGAACAAGGTTATCACAAAGAAATAACATACCAACCAGTTAAAGGGAATCAAGTGAGGAGGTCATATATGACTATGAAAAAATATCTGAAGGTATGTCAATAATTAAGAGAGGAAGATTACTTCATCAGTACATTGTATATGCATCCACAACAACATAGCAAGAACGACTATATTTTCTAGTTCTCAATCAAAAAGTTACGAGAATATTTATATAATCATATTTGTGATATCGTAGGAAGAAATAATACATATGCAAAGAGTATTGGTAAACCAATTATACTCACTGACCCAAAATATACAGCTGATAAGTATTATGATGCAATGCAATTTGTAGATGGTTTTGAAATCCAGAGTTTTTTATCACATTCACACCTAATCCAAATTGGACAGTTATCACCCACCATCTATAGATGTGTACAAAAGAGCCATCAAACTTCAAACCTGACCTCTAATGCAGAATCTTCAAAACAAAAATTGATCAAATGCTTGTGGACTTCAACAAAGGAGTCTTCTTCCCTGTTTCAGTAGTTAGTAACCAATTAGGTACATTACTCAAAAATTTCATATAATCATAATCTGTTTATCATGAAGCTAATGAAATCGTTTTAAAATATCTAGTTACTTACACCATAGAATTTTAAAACCGAGGACTGCCTCATGGTCACATTCTAATATGGCTACAAGGCATCATCAAAACTCCAGATTCCACACTGATTTAGAAATTTATATCAGTAGAGCTACCAGATGAAGAAGCAGACAAAAAAAGTTCTAAATTTGTAAGACAACATATGATGCATGGGCCTTGCGAAATGAATAGAACACATTCCCCATTTATGGAAAATTGAGAATGCAGTAAAAAAATATCTCAAAAATTTCATAGAGAACACTACTGTTGATAAACCTGGGTTTATTCTTTACATGAGGCTAAATGAAGAGTCAAAGTTTCTTGGCAAAGGCTCACAAAATTAGACAACTTTCATGTTGTCCTACATAACTTACAATCGCCAAAAATATATAACACACAAATCAACGTGGAATGATGTTGCAAAACAAGTGCAACAAAGTATATGTTTAAATATATCATCAAATTTGTCAATATATCTAATTTTTTAGTAGTGAAGAACACACATTAAACACACATTTTTAAATATATCATCAGATAATCATTAGTAAATATTTCTGGTCAAAGAAACTACTCCGAACAAGTCAATGAGATCAGTGATTCCCTTGAGTGTCGCAATGTCTCTGCGTGCGAAGCATCTTGGAGGTTATTTGTCTTTCACATACATTATCTTAAACCGGTGGTTATAGGGCTACAAATCCATCTCTAAGATCAACAGCCATTTGTTTTTGAAACAACCAAAAATTTGGAATATGATATATCAAGAGATAATGTTGGAAAGACCATGTTCATAGAATGGATGAAAGCCAACGAAATATACCCAAAGGAACGAATCCTCACATATATTGAATTCCTAGAACATTTTGCCTGGAAGAACAAGAGCCATTAACAAGAGCCAATGATGAAGTTTAAAACAAGTAGTTTTATATCTGCCACAGGCAGTTTTAAGTCATGTTCAACTATATGTTTGTTTTATCACGTGTTACGTCACAAGAATAAATGAAAATTCTATATGCAATATAAGATATCATGAGTTAGAGTGGTGTCATGAACATGTATACCATTGACGTTTATCTATATGTTGAGTCAACATGTAAATACATATAGAGATTGAAAGAGCAGTAAATATTGAGTACAACAAAAAATAAGTTCCCTTGATATTTTACTCAATCGTTACGGCAAATAGATCTAATATCGAAAAGAAAATTCTCCCAACGACAAAGACTTCACAACAACACACTTGTCAGGCTCCAAACAATAAAATACTGTGAAGACCAAAGAAGTACTACACCAAGGGAAAAACAAGAAGAAAACCAATAACACCAGGTACCATATAACACAATTAAAATATAATTATATATTTATATTTAGTATAAAAATAATAGTTACAAATTACAGCAAATCATTATGAATGCCAAACAAGAAAAACCATATTAGATGGCTCAATATAATAAACTAGAACTATTATCTTAAAACTATTTCAGAGAGTACGGCTAACACATCATAAACATTCCATGACAATGATAAATACATAAACTTATACTAACAGTCTTTTTAAAAATCATCAAGAACAGAGAAGAAGCTACTCACATCAAATAAATTAATCCGTAAGATAACTTCAAGATTACAAAATCCGTGAGGAACAATGGTGTTATTTTATAACTTTTCAAATACTGATATTATCAATAGAGAGCTACAAAACCCAAATCGATGAGTACAAAACGGCCCAAATAAAAACAGATGAAATGTTTGGTGGCTTCTTTTAACAAAACAAAAAACAAAAACAATACAAAACCACCATAAACTTGATATTAGCCCCATCAATAAATGAAAACGAGAACAAACACATATGCAGCTCCTTTTAACTATGACCAAAAATAAACATATAAGTTAAATACAATCATTCACGTACACTTAAATAATTAAAAGAGAAATTAATATCACTAACAGGATGGAAATAAAGGTTCACTAACACCATAATAGCAATTTAATACATTTATGATATGGTACAAACCTATGTTACCACATCCCATTTCGTAGCTATAAAAAGGGTGATAATGAATATAAAACACATATCAAAATATAGTACACACACAACGAAAACATGGTTTCCCAAACACAACTTTCACACCTAGAAGTGCTTCCTCAAGATCTCCTTCGAGATACAATATCAAGAGGTTCTCAATCTTCGCGCAGATAAATCCAACAATGCATCAAATTATCCCAAACACTAGGATGCACCAACTAAGACCACCGAGTGTACAAAAACATAAACCTCAGAAAGCCATACATCCATTATATACACTAGACAACAACCTGCCTTAATGGATATATATCTAAGGAGCGGGAATGCAGAAGCACACCATATCGAAATCATAAAGGAATATTTTGTTTATAACAATACTATTACTAGATTACATCATCTACGACAATCAACCGATGGTTCGTACGACGAAAGTATTTACCTATACAATTGTCATGTTATACCGAGGAAATATAGAAGAAGGCAAAAAATACATAAATATGCTTGGCTGGAAAAAAAGCAATGAAAGAGCAGATCGCTGCTAGAGAAACAACCAAACCTGTTTACGTGATATCATAGTCGTTAAAACAATGCTATCGAACTACTTTAAGGAACAACAAACCACCAAAGAGATGACGTTTCAATGACATGAAAAAACGATGCAAGAAATGCTTTTACTATAAAAAGATTTGGAAGTTCCTTAATTTCATCTAAACACAAGTACTACTTCCAAAAGAGGAGGAAAAGCTTAATCTTCAATAGAAACAAAAATTTCAAAGAACAACGATATCTTATTGTATTACAAATATGATCTCTTAAGTGTAACACATGCATGCATTATATCTGTTTTATTCTATGCTTTCCCAATATCATTGTCCGCATAATATTTTAACATATAATTCCAAAATGTTAATAAATTAAAGTTAAGGAAGACAACTCAATTAACACAAGCCTCAAACGACAATCTTATCAACAAAATCTTCAGTAAAAGAGTCAATTCTTACTCAAATAATTAGTAAAAAAAAAGCAACTACGATAGACAAATAAAAACAACAATAAAACAAAGGAACCCAAAAATCAAATGTTACGAAGGTCTTTATTCAAATGAGCAAACACATAACTAAATTCTGGAAACCAGATGGAAGAACAACATGTAACACTAATTAATATTTATACATATATGTACAAAACTAACAGACTACATTAACATAATTGTACAAAAGGAGACATAATAATCTATACTAATATTAACAAACATAAACAATTACAAAGTCTAGTAATAGACTGCAAACATGCGGGAGTAAGCGTGAGCACAAAATCAAAAAAGGCCAACAGACAATAACTACACAGTCGACCATTAAATTGCTAAATCAAATCTACCTTCGAAACATTACCGGGACTGATAACAGACAAAAGAAAAACAACTTGAATGAAACACATAATTTCAAACATTAATCATCAACAATTAAAACATGCAAATTCTCAAACCAAGGCCAATCTCGAATCAATTGGAGAATAACAACATTAAACCAAAAATTACAAAAAAAACACTTACTAATAAATTAATATAAAACAGCATCATAAACACCACTAACAACCATTAATACTTTAATAATAGATAATAAAATTATGATTAAAAATACCAAACACACAATAAACACAAAATAAAGTGAATTAAATACAACAAAGATTCAATGTCATATAAGCAACCACCAATAAAACAATGACGCAAGGCATAAGTCCACAACCACATAAGAAAAACCAAATGGCATCAAGACACAATGTCATAAAACTCGAGGATCTCCCAGCCTACATACTCTGTGACATTATCTCATAAGTAGGGAAATACCTCCAAACTAGCGTCCACAATGTCATGACATCACCTCAAATCTTGGCAAAGGCGGCCAACATGTTTCAAATACCATGAAAGGGTCACTATGCCAATTAGTGCTCCAACAAGAGAGTCATAGTGCTTCTAGGGAATGAAGAAGTTGAGTCTGAAGATGAGAAGGTCGAGTATTTGTCTGAAAGGTGTGAGAAGCTGTCGGCTAAGGGGGAGTTGCTGATATCTAGAAGATCTTTAAGGTTGCAATCTTAGACAGAGAAGCAAGGTTCCATACTAGATGCATTGTTCAAGGAAATGTTTGTAGTCTCATTGAAAGTCAGTAGCCAACTCTTGGTTTCTCTAGCCATTGGACAGTAAGAAGATGAAATTCTCTATGATGTGTTACCAATGGATTGCAAGGTAACTCATGATGGTTTTACTAATCGACCTTCTTTTTTTAAGACAGGAAAATTATCTTGGATCCTATGATGCCACAAGCAGTATCAAGATCAACTTCACCTAAAACAAAAGGAAAAAAAATAAGATTAAGCAAAAAAAATTCTTTGTGAAGGCTGGTGAGGTTAAGAGAACTTTTTTTTTTCTAAAAATCACATACTAATGTTTGTCTATAAAGAAACTTGTTTAAGATTAACTAACCTGGAAAGGTCCTGCCAAGTGAGATGACTTCTCTTTTGCAGAGGTATAAAGACGTCTTCCCTGAAGATCATCCAGAAGGTTTGCCACCTATAAGAGGGACAGAACACCAGATTGACTTTGTACAAGGATCCTCTTTGCCAAAAAGCCCTGCATACCGCACCAATCGTGTTAAAAAAAATGAACTAAAAAGGTAAGTAGATGAGCTGATGAATTCAGAGAGAGCATGAGCGCATGTGTCGTCCCTGTCATACTTGTGCCCAAAAAATATAGCAGCTGGCGCATTTGTGTTGATTGTAGAGCAATCAACAACATTATTATGAAGTATCACCACCCTATTACTAGATTAGATGATATGCTTGATGAATTACATGGTGCTACCTTATTTTCTAAGATTGATCTTAAGAGTGGATATAATCAAATTAGAATGAAGGAGGGTGATGAATGGAAATTTCGTTTAAACCTAAGCATGATCTATATTAGTAGTTAGTTATGCCATTTGGATTAACCAATGCACGTAGTACATTCATCCGACTAATGAATCATTTTCTTAGGGTGTTTATTGGATATTTTTTGTATTATACTTTGATAACATTTTAGTTTACATCAAGGGTCTAGAAGAGTAATACAACATGTAGAATCGGTTTTAAAAGTTCTTAGAAGAGAGAACCTATATGCCAATCTTAAAAAATGCACTTTTGCACAGATAACCTTGTCTTTTTAAAGTTGATGAAAAAAAGGTGAAGGATATCAAAGATTGACTAACACCAAAGACAATGGGTGAAGTGATGATTTGTCATGGTCTTACACGATTGTATATGTGTTTTGTTAGGGACTTTAGTGGTATAGCTGCACCTAGAGCTGGGAAAAATACTGAATCCGAAGATCCGAACCAAACCTAAACCAAAAAAATAGTACCAAACCAAACTCGAAACCGAAAAAATACCTGAACGGATCCTAAACTTTAATAATCAAAGAACCGAACCTGAGCCAAATCCAAACCAAACCCGAATGGGTCGTAAATTTTTATAATCAAAGAACTGAACCCAAACCAAGAACCGAATGAGTATATGAAATATCCGAACGACAATTATATTTACAAATGTAATAATTATATTTAGGTTTATAATAATTTAAATACCCAAATTTATATTTATAAATCCAAAGTTATCAGTTATTTTAAAACTAAAATAATCAAAACACTAAAAGAACTGAAATATTTAATGATCTTAAATTATAAATTAAGACTGGATAAAAAATCCAAAAAAAATTCAAAGAATCACAGATATAACCAAACCCGAATGATATTTGGATAAAAAATGGAACTTAAAATATACTACCAGAATCGAACCGGACCCGAAGTGAACCAAACCAAACCCGGACAGGACCCTGAACGCCCACTGCAGCCTGCACCCCTCACTTAGGTTTGGAAAAATGATGTAGGCTTTAAGTGGGAAAATGCGCAAGAGGAGGCTTTTCTAGTTCTTAAAGAGAAACTTACTAATGCACCTCTTCTAATATTAACTGATTTCCTTAAAATGTTTTAAATGGAGTGTGATGCTTCATGTATAGGATGTAGAGTTGTCTTTATGCAAGACAAGAAACCAATCGGCAACTTTAGTGAGAAGTTTGGTGGAGCCACCATGATGCAAGCGTAGTGGTGGAGCAACCTTCAATTGAGAATCTCGAGATTTTCAGAAGCGATTGAGATGGAATAGAGTGGATCGAAAGGACCACACAAGATGCAGAAGGCTTGTGATATACCAAGTTTATTCTTCTTCACAAAGAAGAACGTGACAAGCTCTCCAAGAGAGGAGGTGGCTGCCATTAAAGACTAGGAGTCTAGGGTTTAATTGCTTTTAAATTCAAGTTGTTTCATTAATGAGAAAGAATGAGGTTTATATAGGTCTTGGTTACAAATTAGGGTAAACAACATGATTGTTAACCCAAACAACAAGAAGTCTAAATAAAAAAAGCATGAAGTTTAAGTTGCTGGAAAATTAAATGGGCTAAGGCCAAAAAACTTAAAACTAAGAAAATGGGCCTAGGCCAAAAATACTAATTAAATAAAAGATAAATGAGTCGAATTCTAGGAGGATTTGTGAAGGTTGTTTCTGCGTGAACAAGTCCTCTTCTTCATGCATACTAGAGGTGTTGCCTCGTTAAAACCTTCTTTGAAAAATCCCGTGGGACAAAACCGAATATAGGAAAAATAGTACAATTCTCTAGCACGTCTTTATTCAAGGTAAGCTCTAGATCCTTGTACCTTGACAGCTTGGGAAGGAATAGGTGACGTCTTGGAATGCCTTGATTCCAAGAAATAATGCTCATGTTTTAATATTCTGGATTCTTAGATATCTCTCCTTGTCGCAACATATAGGTATGAATGCTACTAAACAGATCTGGTCTAGCATTTCCCTTAAATGGAGCCAAGTAGACATGTTGTGAAAATTTCGTGATAAATTGGAAGTCCTTTGTATGTTTATGAATTTTCTGGGCATTATTGAACCATGAGAGATCCATTAACATTCTCCGAGTGGTCTGATGTCAAGATTTTAGTGAGTTGGACTGTGCAGCTCAATCCTTGGCCCAATCGTGGATGGTACTCTGAAACCGGTTTGCCAACTTGTAACCTCAATACTTCTAATTCTGAACCCAGTTTTAAGTGTATCAAATTTTCTGTGATTCCTTGATGAGTTAAGAATTTGAGACAGGTCATTTTGTAGCTTAACTCTTCCTGGTTGGGGTGATAATGCTCCAAGGAATACACCTATGTCTTTGGTCTGCTCAGATTAGTTCTCTCCAAGAATTTTGGTTAGCTTCTTGGTGACTTTTCTATGCTCCTGGGTTGTTAGTAACTTAATGTCCTCATCACACCCTAATTACCTAACCTATAACAAGAAGTTATATGTCTTGGTAAAAGCTCTCCAAACATGGTAGCATTACTTGCGGCCTAAGAAGTTTGTCATTCAGACATATCATGAATCACTCAAACACCTAAGTGGATAACAGAAATTCAACAAGAGACATACCAGGTAGTTTGTGGATTCGACCCCTTAATACTGAAATATATTGAGTGATCTTGAGCTTTTGTGGATTCGACCCCTTAATACTACAACTGCATCTCTGAATTTACAGAGTAGATGATACAAATTAATTTGAACATATCAAACTTGCAATTTCAAGTCCAATACCTTTATGAAACTCCCAATAACACAATGTCCTACAAAACCATTATAAAACATCAAAGGGAAACCCAAACAACTCAACTCCAGTTTTAGAAAAAAAGGCTTAAAGAAACACAAAAACACCACTTTCTCCCTAAAATTTTTTGGACCACACCAATACTTCTACTCATGAAACTCCTCAAACGTACCTGGAAGAAGGAGGGGTCAGTAATCGAATTACCCAGTGAGAGCAGTCCTTAGAGAACCATAGACACTTTTCAAAAATACAATCAAAAGCACAAGTTATAAACTAATATCACCTAGGAAACATCACCCCAAAATAGGCTGATAAACGCTCGGCGTTATTGTGGAGTCAACAGCTCGTCGTCGTGTCATGCTAGGGCAAGAGAGAAGCTCTTTTCAAAATTTTCACAGTTTAGGGGGCGGAAGTGAGATAGGACCACATAAGAGTGGGAAGCTCGTGATATACCAAAGAGGTTCTTACTTAGGAAAAATTTTTCAAAGAAAGAAAAACTACAAGACTTAGGTTTAAGGTCGTAAAAAATTTAAAGAAACTAGGTTTTATTTAGGTAAAAACTTGGATGATTTTATTCCATAGGGGAACCTAAACTTTTATAGTAGCTAAAGTTTCAAGGGACAACCATTATTTTAAATAAAATGGATAATTAACAAAACAACACAACTAAAAAGTAAAGGTGGACGCGGCTTTAAACAAAGGACAAACGGGCTGGGCCTAATTACATAATAGATTGGCTGAAGCCAAAACAAAAGAAAGAAAAGGGTCGTTCGTCTTACAGTTTTGTGGGTTTGTGAATGATGTTGATTTCATGAGCAAGCCTTATTCACCATGCACGCTAGAGGTGTTGCTTCGTTAAAACATCTTTCAAAAAACTCATTGGGACAAAACCAAAAGTAGAAAAAGAATAAAATTCTCTAACATGTCTTTAATTGTCTTATCCAAGGGCGATGGTAAAGACATTTGATGCCGTGATCTGCTAGCTAAGTAACATCCACGGTTCATGAGCCATGGTGAGCAAACCATAGTTTTGGCGCAGTCCTTCTTCAAGTGTATACTTGGGCAATATATCAGGGCTCGTTGGAACGAGTTCTTGGCATACAACACGATCTATGAACTGGCGGAACTTGTGGCTGATAGCTTTGGCCTTTAGTCGGGTTAAAGGTCCTTGCAGTACGTGCAGGATGATTGTCTTCTTGTCTGGGCCGTCCGCAGGGTCGTTCGCGGTCTTAGGGTGATTAATGTCCTCATCATTCCTTTCCTGTTCAAGATTTTTTGTCCTAAAAACTAAATAACTTTAATTCAGCAATGTTGAATGTAGGAGAAACAGTATACTCACATGGTAATTCCAATTGGTAAGTGTTATCGTTATCTTATTGAGAACTCAAACGGTCCATCTTCACGTAGGGCGAGCTTGTTCTTCCTCTTTTACAAAAAATGTTCTTGCCGCATATGAAACCAGACCCAATTTCCTTTATTAAGGATGACTTGTTTCCTCCCATTGTTGGCGTGTCTTGCCTTCTCCATCCAGACTCATGATCTCGGCTGGTGGTAAAGGTTTAAGATTGATTGGGGTGGTTGGGTTGAATCCATAAACGATCTCAAAAGGCGACATCTTGGTTGATGAATGCACGGCTCGGTTGTAACTGAACTCGATGAACAGGATGCATTCAAGCCATGTTTTCAAATTCTGCCTCATTGTAGCCCTCAATAATGCGAACAAGGTTCGGTTCACCACCTCGGTCTGGCCGTTAGTTTGGGTATGACATGTGGTTGAGAACAACAACTTTGTTCCTAAATTTTTCCATGACGATCTCAAAAAATGGGATAGAAACTTGACATCTCGGTCGGAGACAATCATTTGGACACAGTCGTGAAGCTTCACGACTACTTTAAAAACAGTTATGTCAGTCCAAGGTGTACAAAAAATCAAAAATCGCATATATGAACCGTGAGGATGGGTTCTAGAGTTGGCCTTTCGACAAGTCAAACACTGAGATTAATGCGCCTCTGCATCTCTCCTTTGATTCCGTCAGTAGAAATGATCTTTCAGCATGCTCAGAATCTTATCAACTCCGAAATGGCCCATTAAACAGCCTTTGTGCACTTTCTCAGCAGAAGCTCTCAGATTGATCTTCTCGGGATGCACGTTTGTTTTTTTCCTGCACGTAGGCTACATGGGTTTGCCTCCGAGTTTCCTTGGGGAACTTCCCTCTCTTAGTTTACAGTTGGAGCTCTTCTTAGATGGTGTAACCGTGATTCATCTCCTTGGCTCTTGGGGAATTTGGCACCTTGAGTGGTATGAATCGGTTGAAGGTTCCTCCACAAACTCTTTGTGCAAAAGCTACTTTAATTCTTCTTATGTGTGCTCTGGTAGATCACAATCAAGTATGAGGTAAGCATCTTCATCCCATTGTATATAGGTTTCTTCAATTAGAGTTTCCTAATAAATAGTAATTCTTCCCTCCTCTGGAACCTGATTTTTTTGAAACCATTCATCCATATCTGTTTTCCATCTTAAGTAAGCCTCTGGTCCTTGATCACGACCTGAAAAGCAAATGTGGTATGGCTCTTCTTGACAAGACCCTTCTTGGTGATCTTCATCTTCAAACTCACTCATTTCCTCATAGTCTTGTTGATGATCTTCAATGGATTGATCGTCTGAGTCTAGGTATTGAGACTCAAGTTCTCCTTCTTCCTGCTATGCTTCTTTCTCTTTCTTCTTCATAGCCATGGCGGTAACTTTGTTCTCCATATGCGTATTCAAGCTCTGGTTCTTCTTGTTCTGAACCTTTATCATAGATGGATTCTTTATAGTCATTATTTTCTTCTTGGTAACTTCTGGGTTGGGCTTCTTCATAATCAAGTTCATGGACTTGATTTTTTTTGAATTTAGGAAATCAAATGCAATAATTATTCAAATGCAACTATATCGGTGACAAATTAGATTTTAAATGCATATCAAAATAGATGTTTATAGGCAATGATAAAAGATTTATTTTTTATAAATGCACACAATTATGAATATTGGAACTTAGACACAAAACTAGATCAATAAATTTTTCTTATGGGATTTCTTTTTGATGTAGTGAGTTTTTAAGCCTGACTAAAATCTAGCTACAAGTGCACACTAATTGCAGTTTGTTTAGTATGAATCGATCCACAACAACTTGTAAAATAACTACGAACCATATATAAAAAGTCAAATCAAACTAGAACATGATAATGGGGTTGTCGATGGTGATCAATAGTAAACAATATAAGAAACAAATATGAGGCTAAATTCCAAAGGAATAACGTTATATCAGACATAAAATAAAATAAAAAGTACTTGTTTTGAAATAGGTTTCAATACATAAACTGAATGTTTTTGAATTTATGCTTCATAGTATTCTCGAATTTTTAGTCTTTTAAATTTAATAGTAAAATGATATAAAAAGAATAATTTAGGAATTTAACATGATATCTACTTGTTTCCAAGTTAAAGAACAACAACCAAGCCTTTAAAATGTTTTTAAAAAATGCAAGATTCAGCGATTAGATAAAACCAAAGTTATATACAATTTCCATTGGACAGATCCCTTCCTGGCTTTTTGTTTAATTTAGTTATGGTGTAGAGATATTTTTAGCTTTCACAGAGAACCGATTTAAGTCATTTGAAGTTTTTGTTTAAGCATTATACTTGATTTAGTGAAAACATTTGTGTCTGGCCTTGAAGCAAAGATTATGTAGAAATCAACCCTCTACCTCCGGCCAGGTCATCTCACCTTGAAGCCATCAAGCCCCATATCAAGGCAAGAGAGACATAGGTCTTGGTCAAAATCACAACATTGAGACAAGGGGTAAGGCTAGACCTGTTTCGAAGGAAATTTTATTTTTATCCAAACTAAGTTTAACCGACCTAAAGACCTTAAATATCTGTTTTTAGCTTCTTGTCTCAACACAGCCTCCAAAAAAATAAGAACCACGACCTAAATACTAGATTATAGTTTTTATTGTTTTTGGACTGAAAGAGTTTCTAAAGATCTAAAACCTTATTTTTATAATTCAGCTGTTTTTCATAGTTTTTTCTATTTATACTTGTTTTATACTTGTTGTTTTCTCTTCTCTTTTATGGATAAATTTCTATGTTAGGCTGAAGAAAATTATTGGTTGCATCATACATACTTGACTGCTGATTATTTAAAGGGTTTAAACATATGATCTTCATCTTTACTTTTCTCAAGGCATGAATGACTTTTCTGCATATTTTAGTAATCTGATCTTAGAAAATAGCATCTCAGTACCTAATTGCCCAAACTAGCATTTGATGAGGTAAACATTTTAATTTACCAACAAAAGCTGAGTTAATATTAGAATCTGATAAGTTTCAAGCATGTTTACATCTTATAATCACTAACAAAAGCTAGGTATATTGATTTGCTAAGAATTATAATTGGAGCCACAAAAATGGAAAATTATTCATGTTATTTGTTAGATTCATAGATAACACTAAACATATCATTTATGAAATGGTTACATCTGCTTATCTTCTTGAGATTATTCTGAAAACCTAATCATTTCGTATTGAACTGAATCTTACTTTTATTTTCAATGATATTTTCTTATTTTCTGCTCACCAAATCCCATATTACTCTGCTTTAGCTTGATTTTTCTCTTTGCTTTTCGTAGTGAGTTTTCAATTCTCTGTGGATTCGATCATGACCATATTAATTGCGTTATGCGCTTAAAACTAGGATTAGTTCAGTGAAAACTTAACCCACATCCTTAATTATTACATAAGAAAACATAATTTAAATGAATAAGTTATGAAAAGTTCCCTAGACATAATTCTTAACACAACTTTCGCAGATTAAAATACATAACTTGTCAAAGAATAATTCCAGTTATTTAGCAACTAATGGTCAAATTTTGTTTTTTGTTAACAGTCGTTCTTAATATATTCATTTCAAGAAATATTTTTAATAATGATAAATTATCATCCAAAAATAGTCCTCAAACAAATTTACATCCCACCATTTATTTTAGGAATATATAGTTTATCTGTAACCAATAAACTGCAATTAAAGACTCTGAAAACAAAGGTGAAACTGAAGTTACTAGAAATAGGATAATGGAATACAGATTGTTCGCTCTGCTCATTATAATATCATTCTCCCATCTCTTTCGTTTCCCATCACTACTTTCTTTCTAGGGAAAGATTGTCTCCTGAAACAAATTTTATCGAAGATGCCAGAGACGGATTTGTCGTTTGGAAGGTCATTACTAAGTTTGCGTCGGGACCAAGTGCACTTAATGGACCCAACGGCCTTTCCCGAGCCTATGAGCATAGAGGTGGAATTAGATTCTTTTCAAAGACAAGTTGCTGAGAAATTTATCGACCTTAACGCCTCTGCGAATGATGAGCTTCTATCACTTAAATGGATAGGAAAAATTCTTGATTCATTTCTTTGTTGCCAAGAAGAATTTCGAGTTATAATATTTAACCACAAGTCTCAGCTTCTCAAACAGCCAATGGACCGTTTGATAGAAAATTACTTCGAGAGGAGTGTCAAAGCTCTTGATGTATGCAATGCAATCCGTGATGGGATCGAGCTGATCAGACAATGGCAAAAGCTGACTGAAATAGTAATATGCGCATTGGATGTGAGCCAAGGACAGCTCGGTGAAGGAGATATTCACCGTGCTAAGAAAGCCTTGATTGACTTAGCGATTGGAATGCTAGACGAGAAAGATTCTTCTACCTCATTGGCCCAGCGTAACCGTTCTTTCACACGTAACATGGACCATAATCAACACATTGGCTATTTCAGGTCACATTCTTGGAGCATTTCCCGGTCTTGGTCAGCCGCAAGGCAGTTACAAGGTATAGGAAATCACTTGGCCACACCTCGAGCTAGAGATGTCATGGCTACGAATGGCTTAGCGCTAACGGTCTACACAATGACATCAATATTGCTGTTTGTAATGTGGGTACTTGTGGCGGCTATACCTTGCCAAGACCGTGGTTTACAAGTACATTTTTATTTCCCTAGGCATTTCCAGTGGGCAGTACCAGTGATGTCCTTGCACGATAAGATCATGGAGGAATTTAAGAAAAGAGATAAAAAGAAAGCTTGTGGATTACTTAAAGAAATTAACCAAATGGAGAGAAACTTGAGAATGTTAAGTGAATTGATTGATTCAGATAACTTCTCATTAACCGATGAGAATGCCTTAGAAGTGAAGGAGAGAGTGGAAGAGTTGACCCAAGTACGTGAAGCTGTGAAAGAAGGTTTGGATCCATTTGAAAGGAAAGTGAGGAACATCTTCCACCGGATTGTTCGTAGCCGCACTGAGACTCTTGATTCCCTTGGAAAGGTTCAATAATCAAGAATAGTAATTTTTGAAATATGATTTCTCGTCCGGCATATTTCAGATGTTATTTATGAGGAAAATATTGGGTTTTTAAAAAAAAACCTCTTCGCTATTATCGTAATATTAATCAATGAAAAATGTGTAAAGAAACTTATGATGATGTATATAATTTGTCCACCTTTGGACGACAGCGATTCAGCCAATGACATCATGCAAAAGTATTTACCGACGACATCATCTTTCATCCCGGAGACGACGAGCATGGATAGAATCCAATAGGAAACACCTGATCTGATACATAGATAGGAATCTTGCAGCTTGTTCGTTGTTTCAATGTATTCGTCATTGAGATTCATTTTTCGTAAAGAATATATAAGCGAACAATCCTGTGCCAATAAACAATAGCAACATCAATATCGAAACAAAACTCACATAATTTTTTCTAGCCAAAAATAAACTCACTTAATTTTAACAACATAATTTAAAGGAAAAATAATTACCACTAACATGAAATAAATGACATTATATGGGTACACCTGCATGAGATACTACTGTATTCAAAACTATACAAAAAATATGGTTAACATGTCAATATGTGTGATCTAAATGATGTTATATCTCTAACACCACAACCATCTTTTCTAATATCAAAACAATCATTATCAAAACAATGTATTCAAAACTACACGAATTATATTTATAATAGTAATAAGCTAAACATATATATATATATATATATATATTATAGTGTATTTAATCTCTAAAATTTTAAATATTATCAATTAATCAATTATTTTAATTAAAATTTGATATTTAAAAATTATATTTATATAAAACTAAAAATTAAATTAATTATCAATGGTCAATTATTTGTATATTATATATTTATTTGCTTCTAAAAATATCTTGTAAATTTATGGCTATTTTAGTATGTAAATTTGTATATATATTAAAAAAAATTTATTTGTATTATTTATAGTAAAATTCTTATATATTAGCAAATATTTGTAATTGACATTTAGTCACCTTAAGTTATTATGATCGTGTTTAATAACTAGCTTATAGTTTGCCTTTTTCAATAAATTTAACAACTAATATTCTTACTTTATAAATTTTATTCACTAAATATATATATATATATTACATCATATAATGATATGATCTTAGGGAATTCTAAAGAATGAGAGCATGAACTAGAGCTTGAAACTGATGAACAAGGAGCTAAGGAAGCTTGGAGATTACTGGCTGGTCCAATGACTAAAGCAAATACCAGGAAGTTCAAGGAAGTCATTCGAGGAATACTTAAGGACCCGGTCCATCCAGAAGCAATGCCAAGAACCTTTGTGCTTATTTAGGTCCAATAAATTCAGAATGTACAAGTAATACATTTTCACTCTTTTTCTCTATCATTGAGTTTTTTCTCATTAAATTTTTCAAAAGATAGGTTTTAATGAGGCAATTGGGCTACTTACCAATTTTCATTTGGTGAGAAGTCAAACCCAAAAGCCCACCTCCATTCACGCCATTTTTTCAAGTATTAGAGTAGTTTAAACTTCAAATTTCAAATTAAATTGTTGTATGGCCTTGCATGACCTTTGGAAATGTTCCAAGTCATGCAGCCTTTGTCTTTCTTTCTTTAGATTTGTGTGAGAACATTTGGGAAAACCATCTTTCTTTTAACTAAAAACTTCTTTCTAAAAGATGGATCAATCCTGCTAGTGAGTAACATCTAGTAGAAATCTTAAGTACTTAGGTATGTAATATCTTAAGAGCTTCAAGAAGGTGAATCAAAGGCCATCCAATACCTTTGTGTGACCACATCATTCCACAACCCTTGTCAGTGATTTACTCTTCATTGCAGCAAGACCTATCCTTCAAACTCACTTATGTGCCGGTTTTGGGAAGAGATCCTAACCAAGATCTCATCTAGTGATATCAGAGTTACACAGACAAGCTAAATCTCGGTTCTTTTCTTTTAAAATTTTTGTGACCCTTAAACTTCCTTTCATGCGTGTAACTCATGTGCATTCCTTTGCATTTGAGTTACATTTGTTGTTGCTTGGTGTTGTTTAGGTCTGGGTTTTAGAGTCTGTTAAGGGTGCTTGAAGTTTTATTTCAGTCCAATCAATTCCTGCACTTCTTTGCTCATATCAATCTCTGTTTGATTCATATGTTTTAATTAGTCCTTAGAAGTGTTATTGTTGTGTTGCATTTCATGCTAAATCAACCGATTTTATAGTTTGTCTAAGTATCATTCATATCAATTCATTTTATGCACTTTCACTCATATCCCATTCCCTGCAAATCTCTGTTTTGTTGTGATAAACATCAAGCTTTATTATAATTGTGTATCACTGACCATTCCATACAATATTAGCCGATTTCAGTCTTTGCTTAAGTGTGCATTATCCATTCCAAAAACCGGTTGTTGTCTGTCCATTTAGCATCCATATGTTTCATCAAGTTGTGTTTCAATTCTCTGAAACTTCTTAAGTTAGTGTCATAATCTGTCTATGTTTGATTTTTATTTTAATATTGTTCTCTGTTTTATCTAAACATTAGCATACATTTGTCTTAAAACAATTCATGATTGGCTGCCTCTGTTCTTCTCTTTTCATAAAGGATGTCTGAACAAGAAGGTGAATCAAACCACAACAGGAACAACAAACTGCTAGTTGAGGCTATTGATATAGGTGCTTATTAGGGAAGTTTATTGAATCATTTAGCATGTTTTAAAATTATTTATACATTAATTTAGTCTAATTTAAAGTGGTTTTTCTAGTTAACGATTTTTAATGATTAAGATCATGCATTTTCATATTTTTGATGTTTTGAGTCCTTTCGAATGAAAATATTACAATGACTCGAGTAGAGAGGTAATCAATGCATGAAGCAAGTGCTCAGGAGCTAAGGAGAAGTGAAAGTCGTCATGATCGATCGATTGATCCCCTCTCAGATTGATAGATCGCACTGACTCGGAGTTACGGGAGTTCCTGGGATCGACCAGTGCAACAAGGACCGATCGATCGTTGACCCGAACGATCGATTCAGACCAAAAAAGATTGATCTACCGAAACCAAGATTTCCCCATACGTTCCTCAGATCGACCATGTCAATGAAGATCGGTCGATTCATCATTCGGATCGACCGATCCCCATTAGGATCGATTGATCCAAGTTTTAAATCTGCACAAAAATTTATAACTAAACCGACTCGGTTCATTAAGTCGGCTAAGTTTTGTTTTAGACTATAAATACCAAATCCTAGGTCATTTTTAGACAGTTTTTATTTTCATAATTACACAGCAGCCAAAAGATGATTAAGGAGATCTGGTGATCTGAGTTTGGGATTTCTGGAGAACTTTTTTAAAGACAATTAAAGAATTATTTTGGCTAATTCTTAATCTCTTATTTATTTTTATTGACATTTAATCAATTTATGAATTCGTTTTTTTATGTATGATCAAGAGTGAGTAATCTCCCTGAATGGTTAGGGTTAGGTATATTAGAGGTTTCAATAATGGATGATTCATGCTTAGGTTAGATCTACCTTAATGATTGATTTTAATGCTAGATTTATCTTGAGAGAATTAAATATGGATCTTAGGAAGTGCAAATCATTTAAAGTACTTATCATGTCTGACCATTGAGAGATGATGTTAGGATGATTAGCGGGTAAACTGAACCTGAATTTAAAGTTAGATAGTTGATCTTTAAATGAGAGTTTAATCAGATATTTTTGCCTTGTATCATGGTTGACTACAAGATAATGTGTTAATCAAATTATGTTCATAGCTCAAATATATGCAGAATAACAACCTTATTATATGGTTCATGAAATATTGTTCCCCTAATGAAACCTTACCTGAAACCGTTTTCTTCATAATTTTATAAGTTAAGTTTTAGAATAGTAGCTTTTTAGTTTGGATTTGTGTTTGAATAATTGTTTTTTTAACACAAACCATTTTTGATTCTCTATAGATTAAGCTAAATCATTACAATCCTATTGTGTTATTCGGGATTCTCTGTGGATCGAACCTCAAATACTTGCGATAGAAATCGTAGGTGTTTGTTGAATATATTTGATACGACTAAACACATTTATCAAACTAGCGCCATTGTCGGGAATTCTAAGAAACTAGCCATTAGGATTTTGATTTTATATGAAACTAGAGCTTTTGTTTTATTTTGTTACTAAACATTTTTAGGATTTGTTTGTCTTTGTCCTTTTCACAGGTGAATGCAACAAATAAGTCAAAAAGGCAATATTATTGAATGCAAACCAGAACTAGGATCAACCGAGAGAGAAAACAAGAAAGCAGCCAGAGAAAGACGAGCTAAAAACAAGAGGATCATTTGAGACAGTGTGTCACTGAGAACAAAGGCAACAATCAGCCACCTAGAATTAGCAATGAGAAACCTCCACTTGGAGGTGTAAAAGGAAACGAAATTAAACCTCAAGTTCAGGTCACAAGAAGATCAGTTTCTAGGCCGATAGGAGCCTTTGATAAACCAAATTTGAGGGAAGTCAGACATGTTATCCCTACTCCAGCAATTGGCGCCAACAACTTTGAAATCAAGTCAAGTATGATTGCTATGACACAAAATCAGAGTTACAATGAACTATAATTGGAGGATCCTGTGGATCATTTAGACCAATTTGAAAGGTTGTGCAAAACTGTGAAGATGAATGGAGTTTCAGATCAAAACTGTGAGTCTCGTGGTGAGTACCTCAAGATCAACATTACCCACCACGAGTACCTCTAGGAAATCAATTTCAGCCCAGACCTTATGATGGCTCTTCTCAGCCTAAAAATGCACCCAGGAAATCTCAGAGAGAGACTCAAGGATCATTTCCAGCAAAGGGGAGACAAAAGAGATATGAAATTCTGACCCCAACGGCAGCCTATGCAGAACACATATCCTCAAACTCAATCTAGTGAGCAAGATGACATAAAGAGAATGATGAAGCACATTATGGACGGGCAAGCTAGAGCAAAAACCGAGCTAACAAAGAAGCTTGAGAAATTTGAGCGCAAGATTGATTATAATCATGGGGAAGCACAAGCTATGTTTGAGGATATCTATTTCCACTTGAAGAATTTGGACAATAAGATTGCTCAGGTAGCTTCTACAAGCCAACGACCAGCTGGGTCCCTACCTGGAAATCCGAAAACCAATCCAAAAGCTTATTGTAAGGCAATCACCCTGATAAATGGAAAAGAATTAGCTTCTAGGGGAGAAGAACAAAGCAAGTGTAAGGAAGTGACTGATGAAGATGACGATGTTGTGCAGCTAAAAGAAGTTCAGGTAGACGAAAGTGAAGAAGTGAAAGAGTCTAAAGAACCAGAAAGAGAAAATGAAATAGAAGTTGAGACAATAAAAAGTAAGCTTCCACCAATCTATGAGCCTAAATTACCATTTCTAACGCGTTTCAAGAAGCAGATATTGACTAAGCAGAGAGAAATTTTTTTGGCACTTATTGATGGTGTTCAAGTCACGATGCCTCTGATGGATATGATGAGGAACAATCCAACTTATTCCAGGTTCTTAAAAGACAAGGTTACTAATAAGAAGAAGGTGGAAGAAGGCATGGTAATGATGAGTTATGAATGCAGTGCTATAATCAAGAAATCATTACCATGAAAATTGGCAGATCTAGGTAACTTCGCCTTACCGTGTTCTCTTTGACCTCTCTGTTTCCCCAATTTTCTGTGTGATCTAGGGTCTAGTGTAAATCGGATGCCTTTGACTGTTTCCAAGAGGATAGGAATAACTAAATTCCAGAATGCCGCATTTCGTTGGTCCTGACTGATCGCTCAGTTTGAATTCATGTTAGGATTATCAAAGACCTACCATTGAGAGTGGGAAATGTCGATGTACCTACTTATTTTTTATTCCTTGAGATGGATGAAGAACCTGTCGACCCACTTATTTTTGGTAGACCATTCGTCGTTACAGCTGGAGCATTGGTTGACTGCATGAAAGGAAGAATTAGTCTTCAATTGGGAGACACAATGGTAAACTTCGATATCAAGAAGATGATGGTCAAACCTGAAATATGCAACCAGTGTTTCTTGATTGAGACATTAGATGTGCTGGAAGAAGATATGAAAGATGAATTGAGCACTAATGATCCTTTGCAATTTACTCTTACCCTAGAAAAGAATGAATTTGGCTATATGAACAAGGATAGTAGAAAGTATGTGAGGTTATTGGATATTTGTGGGGTGCTTGACAAGGAAGTGAAACCTTTGGAGCTGAAAAGGAGAACAACACATCATAGCATGGATCGTAAGATGAAAGAAGAATGCACTGACCATCCATGGAATGAACTCAAAGTTCAAAATATCGAGCTCAAACAACTGCCACCAGGGTTAAGGTACGTTTTTCTTGGTCCTAATTCTACATATTCAGTGATTATCAATGTTGAACTAGGTACTGTTGAGACTAATTTGTTGTTCAATGAATTGAGGAAATTTAGGAAAGCATTAAGATATTCATTGGACGACATTAAAGAAATCTCTCCATCACTTTGTGTACACAAGATCCATTTAGAGGATGAATCTATGACATTTATTGAACATCAACGTAGGTTAAAACTAAATTTGAAGGATGTTGTTAGGAAAGAGATTTTGAAATTGCTTAATGCTGGTATAATTTTTCCTATATCTGATAGTAAATGAGTTTCACCAGTGCATGTAGTTCATAAAAAGGGACGAGTCGCTGTGGTTAGGAATGATAAAAATGAATTGATTCCTACTACGACCATTAATGGACATCGAATGTGCATTGACTATCGTATGTTAAACTTGTCCACCAGGAAATATCATTGTTTGTTACCATTTATTGATCAAATGCTTGAGAGACTTTCAAATCGTTCATTTTATTGCTTCTTTGATGGATACTAGAGATTCTTTCAAATTCCCATACATCCTAGTAACCAAGAAAAGACGACATTTACATGTCCTTGTGGTACCTTTACTTATCGAAGGATGCCATTTTGATTGTGTAATGCACCAGCTACATTTCAAAGATGTTGATGTCTATATTTTCTGATATGATCGAAAATGTCATGGAGGTATTTATAGATGATTTCTCGGTGTATGGTTCTTGTTTTCTTTCATGTCATTCCAATTTTTGCAGGGTCCAGCAGCGATGTGAAGAAATAAACTTGGTTTTAATTTGGGAGAAATGTCACTTCATGGTCAAGAATAGTATTGTGCTTGGTCATCGGATCTTTGAGGATGGTATTGAGGTCGATAAGGCAATGATTGAAGTTATGGTGCAGCTACAACCTCCTAGAACAGCTCAGGAGGTTCCTAGCTTTTTGGTACATGCTAGGTTCTACAGGAGGTTCATTAAAGACTTTTCTAAGATTGCTAGGCCTCTAACTCGATTGCTCTGCAAAGAAACAAAGTTTTTGTTTGATCAGGAGTGTATGAAAGCATTTTTGAAGATTAAAGAAGTGTTAGTCTCCACGCCCATTTTCCAAGCCCTAGACTGAAATCTACCATTTGAGATTATGTGTGGCGCCAGTGATTACGCAGTGGGTGCTGTTTTGGGACAAAGAAAAGACAAGAAACTGCATGTTATCTATTGGTTCCGAGTACCATAAGGCGTATGAATGTACTTGGAGCGTTGGATAGGCCGAATGGTATTACTAGCCACTCATAAAGACTCTGCTTGGTCTTGAAAGCAGTCTTCCATTCGTCTCTTTATCTCATCCTGACTTGATGATATCCGCTTTTAAGATCAATTTTGGAAAAGACTGCGGCTCCTCTTAATTTATCTAGCATGTCGTCCAGGCGCGGAATGGGGTGCCGGTACTTGATCGTAATGTTGTTGATGGTACGACAGTCGACGCAAATCCTCTAGCTCCCATCCTTCTTTGGTACAAGTAGGACCAGGACGGCACAGGGACTGAGGCTTCTCTACCATGTGTTTGCTCGCGGCGTTGGTGCAGGACCCTCCTTCTATAATCAACGAGCACACTTTTCCTAGTATTGTACGTTTTGAGTGGAAAATGTTTTCTCGTTGTTCTTCCTCTTCTGGCTTGAATCTTGAGCTAAGAACTCGTCTGATCATGAGCATCTCTCCGGAGTCGACGTACTCAATCTCCTCGTCAGATTTCTGCTGGGTCGTTGGTGCTGGCTCCTCGTGCTCGTCCTTGGATTCGTAATCTCCTGAAGCAGTTAGTACCATTGTCCGTTGAGTGGGACATTCTTGGGATATATGTTCTCTTCTTTTACACTTGAAGCATACAATCTCGCTGCTCAGCTGAGGCTGGGTCGTGTTAGTCATGGAACTGGTCGGCTTTGGGGCGGCTAGGGCAGGCTTGGAAGCCAAGATGCTAGCCACGACTTTGCCCTTGAGACGCGGGTCAATGGGCTGGGTTGTACGCTTGAATGGCTTGGAGCCGGTGCTCTAGGTGCTCTTAGGTCAAGAAGGTGCGGTTAAATTTCATTTGTGGCACTTCTATATCTGGACTGCTAGGTTGAATAACTCGCTTAGATCATGGTATTGCTAAAGCTCGATCTTTCGGGCGATGGACTCGTGGAAGCCGTCGATGAATTGGGCCATTAGACTCTCTTCGGACTCGTCAACGTCGAGTCGATTGCGTAGGTGCTCGAATTCATTGAAATATTCGAACACCGTCTTGCTGCCTTGGGTAAGGCGTCTGAAACGTCTCTGAAGCGCACGGTAGAAGTGAGGTGGGGCGTAGCGTCTTCTCATGATCTGGGTGAGTTTGACCCATGAGGTCAAGGCACCCATCCGAGCTCTCCTATGAGCTGTTACTTCTCGATCCCACCACGCCAGTGCGTGGTCGGTGAACTGCGCCGTTGCTAGGGCGACTTTACGGGGATGTTCATAGTTATAGTACTCGAAGAGTAGCTTCATTCTCTTTTTCCAGTCTAAGTACTCTTCGGGGTCAACCTTTCCCAAGAAGGGAGGCAAGTCCATATTCACTTCAGGGTAGTGCATTGACTGTCGTGGTGGTGGTATGGGCTCGTGGTAGTACTGATGTTAACCCATTCCTTGATGGGCCGTCTGTGGTCATTCGTGTGGGTATAGTGGTGGCATGGTGCCTGGTGGAGGTGCAGGCTGATCCGAACGTTCGAGACGCGTCGCTATGGTCGACATTTGGGTCGTCAAAGCTTGCAGAAGCTGCAGTATTGATTGACTGTTCTGTCACGATGTCGACTCGTCACTTCCTGACATATTTCATTTTCCGAGAAAATGAAATTTCTAAAAATGGAAAGTTTCCCGAAAAGGAAACTTGCAAGAATGAAAACTTGCAAGAATGAAAAAATTTCTTAAATGGAAAATTTCCACAGATATGATTTTTTTTTTATTATTTATAAAATAAGAGAAAACTAACTATTTGCGAAAAAGGAAATAAAAGAAAAAGGAAATAAAAGAAAAGAAAACTATCATGAAAGTCAATTATTGCCTAAATCTAAAAAGAAAACTAACTAATTGAAAGATATCCTAGAAATTTATTGCCTAATTAACCAAAAAAAAGGAAACTATAACTAAACTAAAGAGAAAATTAATTAATCCTAGTTTCCAAAAAGGAAACTGTCCTAGACAAAGAGAAAAAAAATATAATTATGCATATTTCCTAAAAGTAAAACTATCTTAAACTAAAAGGAAAATCAATTAATTGCCTAAAAATCTTAGGGAACTTCCTAAAAGGTTTTAGAAAACTTCCTAAACTATTTCCTAGCATAGAAAATTATAGAAAATAATTAAATTTCTGCCTAAGCAAAAGAGGAAAACTAACTAAAATCTAAGGTAAAGAATCTAAACACTTACGTATTTTGGCAAACCTAGCCGCCTAATGCAACTAGGGACTCGACCTGCTGGTTGGCTCGGGCTACGGAAGCGGGACGGCTATACGGGTGCTAGGGAAGGACGCAGTACGGGTATGGGCTAGCGAGGGCTAGGTGAGCGACCGCAGGACCTAACGAGCTATGCGGCTTGGTACAGGGACTGGAACTAGGAACTAGGCACTAAGAGGTACCTAGTACTAGCGAATTGATGGATGTCCTAAGCTAACCAAGGAGGAACCGCGGGGAACCTAAACACGGCTTGGGACATAAGCACAACACAAGGCTAAAACCTAGTTCGTCAAGGTACACACGCAACAAACAACTACCTAAAAACCTAGCGAGGGAAACTAGCAATAGAAGTAGCAAACAAGCAAGCAACACACGCACCCTATCTGCACACACGTGTAGTTCAAGTAACCTTGGGCTCACAATTTCCTCAAAGCTTGGAACTGGTGTTCTAGGTGAGTTTTTGAAGACCCTAGTTTGCTTTTAAACAACCAAAACATTTTTTTTTGTCTTAAAAAAAAATTAAAAACCAAATAAACAGTCAAACTCTTCTCTCTTTTTTAAAAAAAAAATAAGAAACAACGAAATGATTGATAGAACCAATTTTTTTTTTTTTTTTGTATTTTTGTGTTTGTGATATGGGACTTGATTCCTCCTCCTTACCGAAAACCTCAATGGAAAAAGAAAGATATACAATCAGAAGCCAAAAACTATTGCAACAAAAACAAGAATAAATCGCCAAATAACAAGGATAAATTCAACATGATGAGCAAGAGCTTTAAGCTCTGATACCAGATGATGCAAGAGCCGTGGGGTGGGCTGTCATTCACCGAGAAGCTCAGATTGCTTGACAGAAAGGAATGGAAGGGAATGGTGGATTGAATGGACCACACAAGCTCTGAAAGGGGCTTATGATACTCCAAGAACTTCAACCAGAGAGGCTGAAGAGCACGACTGCTACCAAGCTTGGAGGCGGCGCAGGACTTAGACAATAGTCTTAGGTTTTTCTTTAAAATGCTTGTTGTCTTATTAATAAGTAGACAAGAGGCTTATATAATGCATCATTACATCTTAGGCTAAACAACATGATGTTTAGCCTTTCAAGGAATTAAAACAGTAAGTAGTTTACTTAATGGCAATTAAATAAAATTTGGACCCAAGTAGTCAACATGACTTATAAGCCCAATTTAAATACTTAGTCTAGAAATAGAATTAAAGATAGAAAAACCCAATAACACTTAAGCCAGATATCGATGAGACTTGTGAATGAAATGGAATTGTGAACAAGTTTTCACCGTCTTGCGCACTAAGAGTATTGTCTCATTCAAACCTTCTTCAGAAAACCCAGTGGGACGAAACCGAAGATAGGAAAAAGAATTTAATTTCTTAGCACGACTTTTGGTGTCTCTACCGGATGTTAATGGTAAAGACACCGGAGGAAGAAGAATCTTCTAGAATGAACTTCCATTGTTCCTTGTCTGGTTGGAATGGGTCGGATGGTCCATGGTCGGATGGTCTGGACGGCATGGACGGCACCATTGGATCCAGCTGGGTCGGCAAGGTCGGTCCAGTCTCCAATAGCATGCTAAGCTTGTCTCCTAAACCCTTTCTTTTGGACCGTGTGAGTGGTCATGGTGGGATGATTGGTGCAGTGGCTTGCTTGATGTCCTCATCAGAGGAGGAAGAAGAAGATTAAATTTTGTGGGTACCACCACATTTATTTTGTGTGCCAAAAGGGAATCAAAAGGGAATCACATGTGGAAAAAAAATTATAAATAAAAAAAAATTAATGAAGACGAGGAGGATAAGTGAGAGGATATCTTTGAGGAGTAAAATTTAATTTTTAGGTGGGACCCACCATAAGAGTGTTTGAAAAATGAAGAGAGTGTTTTTGAAATTCTCTCTAACATTTAGAGTGTTTTCGAAATAGACTCCACAAAGAAGAGATTAAAAATGGAAACAAAGATTAAGTTTGCTCTCCCGAAAATCAATTTCACTGATCACATAACCAACACGCGAGAGTGAGCAAATGTGAGCCACATGAGTAGCGTCGGAGCTCCACGCCTCCGAGAAAGCCTTACCTGCCTGAGTGCCGATACAAACAGAGATATGGATATCTCTGGAAAATCTCTCAGAGTTCTGTTCGGCAGCGGAGCCTTCAAGCCAATACCACTGAGGAGGGAAAGAACTAATCACAGAGAGATCGAAACATACACCACCAATGAATCTCTCTGATGAAGCATCCCAAGCAGAGATTTTGAGAGTCACGCCGCACAAGCTTTCTGATTTTGTTGTTGATAACCTAGGCGAAAAATCCCAATTCCCATTTGGTGGTTTTACAACCCTAACTCAGTCTCCACCGGGCAGCCTCCTTACCTGCATCTTCCTCACTTCCGATAGATAATAATGTACATCACAATGAGGAGGAGGAGGTGGCAGATACGATGGTCTTGGAGGATGGTTATCACCAGGACCTTGTTGCATTACCTGCTACGATGACTCGTTGACGATAACCACCGGTGGTTGCTGAGCTTCTTGATAGATACAACAATATATTCCCATGACTATGAGTCAATTTGAAAACCCTACCATCCTCCACAGCAACGACATTTGGTGACGCTTTTTCCGAAGGTAGATTATGTATTTGCTGCGGCGAAGGATAGTGTTTGTCAGCTTCTTGTGGCGACGGCGATTGCTATCCTCTAATCGCCATGTCATTGTTGGCTATTTCATCGGAATAGTAAATTTTTTTCCCAATCTTGCCATATATTCATATATCTATGTCAAATCAACATATACAATCATATGATGCGGAGATAAAGAAATGGATTTTTAATTTTTAATTTTGGGTTTGTAATCAATTTTGGGAATGGTTTAATATTTCGGAAAGTCTGGATACAGCAAAATAATTCTATTAGGTCTAATGTACTTATTAGACGGGTATTAAACCAATTTTAGACAGATATTTTTAGGTTAAGCTGGTTTAACAATATAATTACGGTTTACTGTTTCGTAATATGGTTTACAAAATTTTAAACCATATCATTAATCAAGTTTGTGAGAAATTAAGGTTTTGATTGGTAATATTTGCGTAATGGTGGAATGATGGAAAAATATAAAAAAAATTACAGAATAATTTAAAACTTGCGGAATAATTTAAAACTTGCAGAATGAAAAACTTGCGGAATGAATTTTTTCTATGATTGGATAAGTTTGCAGAATAGCAAAATATAAATTATATTAAATAAAATTTCACTACATTTTATAATTGAGCTAATTATTTTTAGAAAATAAAATTTTACTACATTATTTATTATAATAAAAAATTATAATTGAGTTAATTATTATAAAAATAACAAGTATTCAATATTATTATAAAAAATAATTATCTTATTGTAATTAGTTAACTTATTCTTATTATATTTATAATAAATACATTAATATTTTATAACGTTGAAAAATCAAATATCATAGTTTTATTTATTACTTTTTCTATTATATTATATAAAATGTACAATTTTTTTTTGTTCTAATTTATTTGATTTTTCTCAAATTTTTATGCAAATTTGTATGTATTTACTATAGTGTGACTATTAATATTTTTTATAATTTTTTTATGGTTTAATATTTTAACTAAATGTTTAAAACAATATTATTTAAAACAAATATTTTTAATTTAAAAATTTATTTGTATATATTAAGAATTCTAAAATAATATTATTATGTAACTAACTAATTATAAAAATTTGATTAACAAAAAATCTACTCCACCCTCACGTTTTCACTTAATGAGATTTTCTTTGTATTTTCTGTTAGCGAAAACGCAAGTCTGCGTTTTCGCGTTTCATACACAATTTTCCAATTTTTTTATTGGCAAAATATTTATGAAATCGCGTTTTTGAACGCGATTCCGCCATTCCGCAGGTTACCAATGAGAGCTTAAGTCTAAACTTTTGTTTTCAGGTATTAATAAGTATGTAAATTTCATGTAATATATATAGTTTTTTAACTTTAGACAGGTGAATACAAAGATCAAATTTCAAAAATGGGTCATATATAATAAGATTTGTGGTGATCTGAATTATTTTCCCTTACAATTATCTAGAGTTCTTAATATTTGGTAGTATCCCCAACCAATACATGGAAACAAGCTGTTGTTTACCATCAACGGAGAAGATCGTAATCTCTCCATCTCCATTTTCTATTTTAGCTGAAGAAGCAGAAGAAACAGCTGAAATAGACTGTTTCTTCAGCTAAAATAGACATTTTTCATGAAGATGAAACAGAGGAGGGAGATATCTTAACTCACACACTAGTCGCAAATCTGAAACAAAGTGAAGTTCCACAAAACGCAGTGTTGACGGCAGAGATAAAGAGCACTGAACAGTCTGAGACAGGAATCCGGTCATCCTTACCCAGAGCTGCCAGGGATACTCAGAAAAGTAAACTCGAGCCTGACATTACTCAGAAAAGTAAACTTGCTAGGGGTAACCCCAACATATCAAGTAAAAGGAACAATAGGAAAAAAACTAATGTCAGGGCTCTTTTGGAATATGTGAGGCCTCAATAAATCTACTAAGCATTCCATCATTACGAACTGGATAAATAATAACTCTCTGCATTTTGGTGGTTTGTTAGAGACGCAAGTCCATGTAAACAAATCCCCACAAATTCTATCTTCTATCTCTAAAGACTGATATGCCACCTCAAACTACGAGTTTAATAGACTGGGCCGTATTTGGATTGTTTGGAATCAAATGTACGATTGATAACTCGTATTTACAAAACTGGACATATGATTATGTGTTCGGTTCTACTGGAAGGGTAGGAGGATGAATTATTCTGCAACTTTTTATATGCCTCAAATTTTGTTGAGGAGGAAGGAGCGTTAGGAGGATTGGAGACACCATCACGAATCACCCCTATTCCGTAGTAAACCTTGGTTGATCTGTGGTGATTTTAACGAGATACTAGAGGGAGACAAGCACTCAAACTACTTGGATTCCCCCACCCCCAAATATCTCAAGATACTAGAGATTTCCATAATAATGCACAATATTGTTCACTATAAGACTTGGGTTACCATGACCCTCACTTTTCTTGGTGTAACAAGCGGAATGAAGGATTGATCTGTTAGAAGCTGGATAGGGTGTTAATCAACAGGAATTGGCTGGTGAAATATCCAAACTTGTACAGTGTTTTAGAGACAGGTGTTGTTCGGACCACACCAGATGCCGATTTAAGTTAGTGGTGGATACAATAAGAAAAAGGAGGCCGTTTAAGTGGTAGGTAAGTCTTTTGATGGCAGGATACCAAACCTCTTTGTTGTTATAGTATTTGGATTGTCAATTCAAACCTGATATCTTTCAAGCATCTAAAATTCAATATTAATATAATTTAAGTTAATAAGTGATTATGAGTTGGTAAATTGGTGTCGAAGAACAGTAAAAATAAAATAAATAAATCTAACTAAAGCAAAAATAAATAAAAGTATTTCGGTTTGTTTGTTTTCGAGTTTAAAAGAACTATTCAGAATTTGATAATTAGTCAAATGTTTCTAGAGAAGATATGTTGAACTCATGTTTAAAAGCTTATTCTCATTCGTGACAGAAACCTCTTCAATGACCACCTAGTATCTACAAATGTTTTTTGGTACTAGATAGTAAATGAGCATTAAGATCATATTCTTACAATCTGTAGCGCGGTAATCCATCATTAACTGTTGTTGAGGCAGATTTTTAACCTCGTTCGTGCTGAGAGTGTTCAAGTACACAACCGTCCAATCAATGATCACTCATGCTTTATCATTCAGACTCGAACCGTAGCCACGAGCCGACATTAAGTATCTCCATACACGATGAAATTATTAAACATCCTCTCTATCCATCTCGAAGGGTTGAGGAAGTCTACTTGTTACTCATTACATACAACATAATCATATGGTATGATGATTTGTTGAACATAAGAATGAAGTAGAGAATAAACTAAAACGAAAGTGCAAGTAAATAAAAGTGCAAACAAATTAAAATACAAATAAAGTAAAGTACAAGTAAATTAAAAGACGAAAGGTAAAGAAATGCAAGTATTAAATTAAACTAAAAGAGTAAATTACTAAAGCAAAATTAAAAACTAAGTGTTTGCTTCCTGGTTTTCCTCTACATCCCTCCATAGGGTCACCTTGGACAGCCACCACCTTGCCATTTCTTCTCTTTTCAGAGAGTTCCCTATCTTCTGTTTCCTTTCTCTGCTCCTCCACTCTTCCCAAACAGCTGCTAATGATTTCTTGTACCATTTCTTTAGAGTTCAGAGGGACTTTGCAATGTTTCAACTTGTTTAATACAGCGTATGCATACATTTCTTTGGTGCATGTTGTGAGATCTCCCAGTCTCTCCATTGCCAAGCTTCATAGTTATGGCTTTAAAGATTTCAGTTTTTTAAGCCGGATTATAGCTGATTTAGATGAGAAGATAGGTGTTGTTGTCAGGTATGGCCCTCAAATAGTTGTCTCTCCTAGGATCACTTGAAAGTGGCTTGGGTGGAAGATATGTGATGAAGGTGAAATTCTACTTGGAGCTATGAATTGCCCTAAGGATTTTTTGTTACTACTAAGACACAGTTAAACCTTTTTTAGTGTCTAGGATGATCACGGCATATCACTCTATCCTTGTGATGGTCAATGTTCTTATGCTGAACAGAGTAAGCAATAGGATAAATACAAGTGTTGAAAAGCTCTTTGAAATTTAATTAGAGGTTAATGGTTACAAAAAACATGGTGCTTTTTTAAGCCTAAAAACTGAAAAAAATATTGAAAACCCTTAAGCTAGAAAACCCTAATCCTAAACCAAAACGAGCTTAGTTGATTCTACTACTCCTAATTAAAATTTGTTTTATTTAATTTAATTGGTTTAAGAAATTTGAACATATTCATAATGGGTTTAAAAAGTCTAAATATTAATCTTGATTGGTTTATAGGTCACCAGTCCTGATTCTAACTGATTTACATATAAGAAAGCCTAAATATACAAGTATAGCCAATGATGGTAGATCATTCATCTTTATTGGTCAATAAGGGCTCTGTTTAGCCAACACCTTTTTGGTCTTGTCCATAATCAAACTAAGAGTGTTCCTGATGTCTTTCTGGTCCTTTTGGGATTTTCCTCTTGTATATGGCTGATCTGAGACGTACATTAGATCATTAAAAACGAGCATAGCCTCATAAAGTTGTGTGGGTGGTTGAACTAGCTCGCTACGGTTGGTGAATTTTGTCCATCTCTTGATTCAGCATCAACCAAATAAGTTTTAGCACGACCTGAATCTTCATAATAGCTATTTGTTCGATAAAAATGGTTTTGGATCCTTGAGAAGAAGTCGGGATCTTCTTGCTTCTTCATTAGCTCCATAATTGGCTTAACAGAGTAATCCTGGTAAAAAAAAGACCAGAAAGGTTCTGGTCTCCAAAATGATGAACTAGGCCGTCTATTGCCTTCATGATATCCTTATCCCTTGCTCCATTGATTTTTCCATCTGGTTCATAATTGATCTTTAAATCCCTGAAGCTGAGGCTGATCAAGATCGCACTATTATCTCCCAAGAGCTTGTTAATGTTGGTAGAAACTGCGGGTGATTTGTGATATCTTAGGATTTACTGGTTCTTAGGATATAACTTAGTCTGTTAGATACATTTTAGGGTGTTTAAGATTGTATTTGCTGTACATATTTCGTAAACAGGTGTTTGTGTGTCGAGAACCGGAAATGAACTAACCCGAGCAAAAAGAAAAAGTTGTGTGCGAAATAATGAACAAGATGAGATTTTCGCATCAAGGGGAAAATCTTTAGAGAAAAAGAAGCGTAGGAGAATAAAAGAAAGAAAATTGGGAGAGAAAAGGAAGGAGCTGAAAAAAGGAAAGAGGAAATCAGCAGTAAGTAAAAAAGAAGGAAAGAAGTTTGGCACAACGGTTTACTAACCCGTTGCTGAGTGACAACAACTTACCATAACCAATGAAACAGCACCAATCTAGGCCTAACCCTTTTTACCTTGCCTATATGTTTAAATATCACTGTTGTATCTTAGAAAAAAAGGAGAAAGAGAGAGATCTCGAGAGAGAATACTCTGCTTTAAAATTTCTCTTAGTTTAGATTTTAGTTTTTAGTTCCGCTTTAGTAGTTTTTATTCTTTTTTTTTTAATTCAATATTTTCACTTCTTTACCTTTTGTATTTCAATTTACTTGTACTTTACTTTATTTGTACACTAATTTATTTGCAATTTTATTTACTTGTATTTTTGTTTTACTTTACGTTTCTCTACTTCATTCTTATTTTCAATAAATCATCAAACCATATGATTATGTTGTCTGTAATGATGAGCAAGTAGACTCCCTTAACCTTTCAGATTGGATAAAGAGGATGTTTTAAGGAAAAAAAACTAAGGATTGTTTAAAGCTTCAGTCCAATAATTTCATCGTGTCTTAAGATGTTTAATGTTGGCTCATGGCTACAGCCCAAGATTGAATGATAAGACATGAGCGATCATTGATTGGACGGTTGTGTACTTGAACACTCTCAGCACAGGCGAGGTTCAAAATCTGCCTCAACGACATTTGATGGTTGATTACCGCAATACAAATAGTAAGAATACAATCTTAATGCTCATTGACTACCTATTACCCAAAGAAAATTGTAGATACTAAATGGTCATTAAAGAGGTTTCTGTCACGAAAGAGGATTGGCCTGTACATGAGCGGTTCTTTTACCATTGTAGAGAATTATAAGCTTGCAAACATCAGTTTAACATATCTTCTCTAGAAACATCCGACCAATTACACATTTTTGAATGGTGCTTTTAAACTCGAAAACAAAAAAAACCAAAAGCTTTTATTTCCTTTTGTTTTAGTCAGATTTAATTATTTTCCTTTACTGCTCATAACTTAGTGAAACCAAGTTACCAACCCATAATTAATTATTAGCCTAAATTAGATAGAAACTTGTATCCTAGGTGCTTGAAAGATACCAGATTTGGTTTTACTCCCCAAGTACTACAACAACAAGGAGATTTGGTATCCCGAGGTCAAAAAGATCCACCTTACCGAATTAGCGCCGCTACCAAATCTGGGATTCACTTTTAACATTTTGTTTTAGTTTTTGTTTAAGATTAGACACTGATTTTAACATTCTCTGTTTTCAGTTGTATGCAAACATGAAGTAGAAGTTCCAAAAACCTTCATCCACAAGATGACAACCCTCATCGACTAGGAAGATCAACAACAAGAGCACGCCAAGTACGTGACAACGACCCTCCAACAGCTACAATGGAGAACTCTAATAATCACATCAACAATGGAAATCCTCATGCGTAACAAGCTCAATACTCTTTTTCAGCAGGCGTGATTGGAGCCTACGACAAACCAATCACTCATGGAACCAGAACTGGGATAAGTCCACCACTGATCGACAATAACAACTTCAAAATCAAAGCTAGTCTGATCATCATGGTCCAAAGCAACAAGTTTCACGGTTTATCCATGGGAAATCCTTTTGACCATCTGGACCAGTTCGACATGTTATGCTCCACCGTGAAGATCAAAGGAATTCCAGAAAACACATTCAAATTGCATTTTTTTCCCTTTTCCTTAGGAGACAACACACATATATTGCAGAAGAACCTTCTTCCGAACACCATTACAACATGGAGTGATTGCAAGAAGATGTTCTTAACCAAGTTCTCCTCAACTACACGTACTGCAAGGCTGCAGAATGAAATCTCCGGATTCACCCAACACTCAACTAAATATCTCAGTGAAGCATATAAACGCTTTAAAGGGTACACAGCTCAATGCTTGTATCATGATTTCCCGTGTGAATCACTACATAGCACACACTACAGAAGAGTACTACCTAAAATTAGAATGCTCATCGATATTGGTTCAAACAAGAACTTCTTAGGCTAAGACGAAGACAGATAACTGCAACTGATTGAAACCTATCTACATGTGATGGAAACTATGGAGAAGTCTATGATTGCACTCCACGCGAAAACTCAGAACGGAAATCAGCAACAAAAAGCAAAATCAAAGCGCTTAATGAGAAACATGATAGAGTCCTCCAGGCAACAAGACGTCAGGTTAGCTTTGCCAGTGAACCAGAGTAAAACCCTGATGACAACATCGACTTCAATTATACTGAGACAGCAGAGATGAACTATATTGGTAGACAAGGATTCATCAAATGCTACAACTCGGGCTAAACACCCAAACTACAGAAACAACAACTTCTCTTATTGGAGCACTAACATTGAGAATCCGCAGGACCAAAACTACCCACCACAAAAATAGCTCACCCAACAATCCAACACCTTCAGTCCCAAAATCTGAAAAAAACGGGTTACCAATCTGGTGTGCCAACCTGAAACACATTTCCACCCATATAACAATCACCCAAGAGCTACTACATCAAACCCTACTACCCAAGCAACAACTCATCGTCTTATTAACCCAGCCTTCACCAACAACCTCTCAACACCACCTATGAAGAAAAAAAAACAAAGTTGCTGAAACAAGTGCTTGAGGGACAAACCATGGTTATGATCGACATCAATATCAATATAAAGGAGATCCACACAAAGTCTACAACATGTATGGAGATCTGAACTCAAATATCGACCACCTTGCTGCACAAATCCGATCTTCAAAAGCATTTATAACTAAAAGGCCAATGGGCACACTTCTGGGAAAACCAAAATCCAACCCTAAGAAGTACGCACACGATAATTCTTTACGAAGTGAAAAAGAACTGCCAACTTCAGTTCTATAACAGGACGTTTCAGGAGAATGTCAATGGATGGTAATAAATCTCAAAAAAGACAACAAGACGGAGGACAAACATTTAGAAGTTGCTAACGTTCAAATCAACCTAATATCGCTAAGAATGAATGCAGCCCAATCACCACTCACTCCATCAATTTGCAAGCCAAAATTACCCTTCCCATAGAGATACAAGAAAGAACTTTAGGCTAAGTACAAAGATCTATTTGGAAAACAAATGTCTGAAGCCAATATCACCTTACCTTTGATTGAAGCATTCTGGATGGTACCTATATGGAGCAAGTATTTGAATGACGTTATCAAATAAAAGAAAATAAACTACGGAGCAAGGAAAAAACCCAAGAATACAACACAATTACCAAGATCAAGATAACCAAAGATATGGCAGACGATCCGGGAAGCATCACGCTACCGTGCCCTATAAGGACGATCACCTTTTTCAAATGTCTGTGGTTTCTTGGAGCAAGTATTAACTTGATGCCATTACCGTAAAGAAGCTTGGGTTCCAAAACTTCAGACAGAGCCGCATATTCCATTTCCTTGCTGACCACTCGGTGAGGCATCATATTGGTATGATAGAAGACCTACCCTTTATGATATGAAAATTCGAGATTGCCATTGTTTTCGTAGTACTAGAGATGGAAAAAGAACCGGACGATCCCCTCATCTTGGGTCATTCATTGTTAGGCACCATGTGAGCCCTCACACACATCAAGAACATGAAGATAAACTTAAGACTCGGCAGTAAGACCCTCACATTCGACGTCATTAAGTTCGTCAAAAAGCCAGCAATCATCGATCAATGCTTCATTGCCAAGGCATGTCCAGACGATCCAGTTGAAGAAACAACTACTGGAGACCCTTCACCTAGCGCCTTGACCATCAAGCAGGAGAAGCATTGATTCATGGAAAAGAATGATGAAACTTATACGGAGTTGGAGAATGTGTGTACAAGCCACATTGAAACCTGGAGATTCCTGGATACAAGACAGACGCTTCACGCTACCGTGCAATCCAAAAGCTCACGAGCAAAGGACGTGGATAAAGGACAAGATGATCCGGGTGATAAGTGGAAAAAGAAAAAGGTGCCAGGGAAACCAAAACGAAAGCTCAAACCAGAAGAGGAACAAATACTTTCAAATAAAAGCACAAGTACTTTGCCTGACAAGCAAAAGTACCAATGGCTTGGCCCGTTTGGAATAAAAAATTGAATTTTTATGGAGCGATGTTACCGTGGAGGAAAATTGGTGGATAATGTACTGGACGAAATCTGGAACCACACCAAACATTCAAAGTTCTAGAAAAAAGGAGCAAATGCTCTCTACAAGAATAAAATCTGCCTTTAAATAAAATATAAAGCAATGTCGAGCTTGAGACATTAAACAAGCGCTCTTGGGAAGCATTCTCATGACTATCATTTTCTTTATATTTTGTTTAAATTTTAATTAGGATTTCATTTTTTTTTTACTTCACAACAAGTAGATATATAGATTGACAAGGAAAAATCGAGATTACCCATGGAAAATAAAAAAGGAGAAAAGAAAGAAAAGAAATATCAAACGCTTGGGACAACAAGTTACTAACCCGTAGTGTAATTGTCCCAAGCCCGGATAAGTTGATTTGGTGCAAACCGGTTTAACCTAATTTATTATTCTATTAGGATAAACCGGAGTCACACGCGGTCCCATTACTTTCTTTTAACCCCTTCAACTCTCTCAGCCGTTTGTACTTTTCAATTTAATAAAAACTTTTCAAAAAGCAAACCCAAAATTCTCTCTTTCTCTTCTTCTTCTCAAAAATATATTTTTAACTTCTTCCCTATTGTGGTTTTCGATCTTTATTTGCCTAATTTCGACTCAGCATCAAGAGTTAAATTCTTCTGTTGTTAGAATGTTTTCAATTTAGAAAACTCGGCGCTGCTGTTTCCTTTTCGAAATTGGTATTTTGTATTAGGTTGTTCAAAGAGTAAAAAATCGCTTAATTAAGGCATAATATACCTCTATCATGCTTGCATGTTGAATTATTTCTCTCTTACCTTGGAGAAAAGAGCAGAACCTCTTCCTCACAACCCGGAGACTAACAAAAATTTAAATGGTTGTGATTCCAAGTTACAAATGGAGACATCAGAAGCTCGGTAGCAGAAAGGGAGGAGCACAGAAGAACGACAAGGATTACTTAGAAGCTCTAATTAGCGTCACATTCTTGCCAACAACATTTGCAAACCAGACCATCCTCCAGAACATGGTGATCTACGATGACGTCCATAACTTCTTTGCAACCATGGGAATATGGCATCTATCATTCATGGCACAGCCGGGATACCAGGGGCTTACCTGTGAATTTCTTGCCTCCCTCACACTGTACTACCCTGCCCTGCCACCAAATAACACAGCTATCCAGGGGTACATACGTTTTTTGGCGCATGGTACACATTACCAAATGGGGTTGGACGAAATCAATTATCTCTTCGAGCTGCAACAAAGAACAAGGATATCGCTTGACAATTTGGGCTTCACAAAATTGGAAACTTTTTGGACTAGCATCTCGAACGAAAACTATCAGCTATGTGAGTATGAATCCTCCGCGATCCGACACCCAGCAATCAGACATGCCCATGAATTCCTCACCACCGCGCTTTTCTGCAGAAAAGACACCATAACAGTCACAAATACAGAGATAATTTTGCTGACTAAAGGGATCCAGCCATTTCTCCGCACGTGTAACAACAATGAAACAGTAGCAAGAAACAGCTATTCAGTGAGTATGGCATCTGTACTAGTGCGACATATGATCCAACTGCGAGAGGACGCAATCCAGATATGGCTGTCGCAACTCAATGTTGGGGGATTATCACATTTATTCTTCTTTAAATGAGAATTCCAAACGCGACGCCTCCAATATACCACTACTTACTTGACGAGATGGCTATTTCCAACTATGGATTTTTGGATGGATTGGTGGACGACAAGTACCCCTATCGCCTTTGTATCGACAATACCTCCACCAGTCGGATCCTCCTCCTGCAGAGCAACTTCACTGACATCATATAGGGACCAAATATCTCCTTCGTTTCACATCGCTCGGCATACCATATCGACGGACCACCGCCAATGTCATTCCAAACAGATAATACTTATATGGCTGACGAAGCTACTGGCTGCGCTGAACAGGAACAGGAAGAACCTACCGCGACCTGATAGTAAGCCACCCGATGCAAGAAGCTCACGAGCACATAAACCTACTCCAGTCCTTTTTCCACTATCAACAGCGGAGCATCACGAAGATCAAACGAGCAGTTCACGAGCTCACGAAGGTGGTCAATGAAATAAGCCAAAATATGAGTTATAACTCCGGGTTCGGAATGAGCAAACATTCTCCAAAGAAAATTGTACCCAAACGAAAAGCTCCATCGTCCCCATCGTCAAGAAATTCATTCATCGATCTGTCCAACCACGATGTCTCTTCCTAGGTAAACACACACACCTCTGTACATACTTTATTGCGTTGAGTTTTTTCTTTTTGTCTGTTTTGATCCTTACCACTTTTTCATTCACACTTTGACCGTGTGAAGCAAGTCTGGGGGAGGGATCAAATTCACTTCAATTTTATTTGTTGAGTCATGTTTTAATTTTATTAAGTTTTAGAATAGAATCCCAGTTTTAGAATACAATCATAAAAATGATTACATTATTAGAATTTTATGCATTAGGTTTATAATAGGATAACACTTTGTTCTTTCATGCATGTTCATCCCCTTTTAAAACGTTGAAATAACGAAAATACCATGTTTAGAAATTTTCACTTTTGAAAAGCTATTGGCTTTGGAGCTCACTTATTCACTTTAGAAATAATCCCATGAACGTGAACCTAGTTGAATCATTAGTTCTCCCGTCATGTGTTTGATATGCTTTTCTCATGGTTTTAATTTTTTCAATATGGTTTTTTCCACCATTTTTACCACTCTCTTGAAACCGAATTTACTATCTCACCATAAATCCCAACCATTTTTATAAAATCAAAATGATTTTCTTTGAGTGATGCCTTATTGTGAAATGTGGTACATGTGCAAAATGGTCAAAGACAAGGAACGACAAGAGGTCTCGTCTTTATAGATAGATAAATCATTGAGATGAAGTTTTGTGAGCAATTTCACTTAGGTAGGGGAACAAAAGAAGGTTAGTAACCCATAGTTCTAAGAAAGAAGGAGAGATTGAAAACAGGTTAGTAACCCGAGGTAAAAGAAAAGAAAACCTAAACCTACAATATATATATATAGGATATATATATCCAAGTTTAGAAAGTCTTTGGGATTAGAAAAGTAGGACGAAATGGGTACTACTAGGATTCAGGACTTAATCATATAGGGATGACGATGAGTCTCCTGTGTGTATCAATTCTTTTTTTCTTAGGCTATTTTGCATAATGTCAACCATACCATTTTTTAGAGATAGCTACCGCAAAAGAACTAACCCCATAAAGGTACATCTATACATAGCCCTTTTCCTTTTTACCATAGATCTAGAATGGATTGATTTCCTTTAAGCAAGAGCGCACTCTAAATACATGTTAATGAATGTAAAGGATTGTTCTTGACTTGACTCTATTACCTCCATAGATAGATGAGAACATGATGACCATGGTAAAGTACGAAAGAGTATTTTTTTATTTAACGAAGGATAGCCGTTTATGAGCAATAGTGCAATAGTGTATTAGTATTTTGATTTTATAGTATCCTAGTATTTTAGTGTCTTAACTTTTTGTGTTTAGCGAGTCAATGTATTTCCATTCTAGGTTTGCTTAAGGACAAGCAAAAGGCAAGTCTGGAGGAATTGATATATTATGATTTGACTGGTTTTTAGGATAGGATTTAGTCCATTTATGATACATTTTTGGGTGTTTATGATTGTATTTGGTGTACATATTGCATAAATAGGCGTTCGTGTGCCAAAAACTGAAAATGGAGCTAAAACGGAGCAAAACAGCAAAGTTGTGTGTTAAATCATGAAGTGGAGGAAATTTCTGCATCAAGAGAGAAGACTCTTATTCCAAACTCCGCTTAGTTTAGAGTTTAAGGGGAAAATCAAAGACGATCTGCCTCAGATGACCCAAAAAGAACAGAAGAACACACCGGGCAACCACCGGCTCCCAAACCGAACATGGGGGAGCACCAGTACGCACTGAACGAGGTTAAATTCTTGGCAACCAAGTGTGCTGACATGATGCTACTAGTGAAACTGGGAATCCTAGAGGACGTGTGCCAGATCGTTCAGAACATGGGACTGGGAACACTGCCATTCATATCCCGCATAAGAATACCGAGCAAAAAGTGCGAGTTTGTAACATCTCTGGAGCTCCATAAGCATACAGAGAAAAAACGAAGAACCCGGAGATAAGCACGATGTGGAGACAATCACATTCAACGCAAATGGAGAAAAAAATGTAAATGGATTTGCAAGACCTCGCTGAACTGTTCCAGCGTCAAGCGGGAACATATGTGGATTTTAAAGATGCAGAATTTCATAACCCAAAGGATGTTTGGCTGAACATTTCTGACAGATATAAAGGAAGTAAGAAAATCCTCCACCATCTGGCACCTGACAATTTGTTATTTCCACAAGTACTTCATCCAATCATTTTATTCGCAGAAGGAGGCGACCACCATAAAGGGGAGATGACCCTCCTCACAATGGAAATCTAACCGTTGATGAAAAAATGCCTCAATAGATGGCTCAAACGTAAGCGTGGCAGTCATCTTGATTAAGCGGATGATGCAGGTGCGGGAGGAGGCAATCCGCCCTGGTTGTAACAAGGTTGCTAAACTAAATGTTCAAGCTATTGTAACTGCCATCTTCGAAGAGCGCAACGTCGATGTCCCCGAACACAAGGCCATCGCTCCTTAGTTCATTAACTAATTTAGCCTCACAAATGTCTGGTTCCTCAGTGGGATGTTCCAAGGGAAGTATTGTACCGCTTGAAGTCCAGCGGAGATAGAAACCAGATGATCCTTATATCTAACCCGGGCCTCACCGCAATGACTACATGGAATAAAGTAATTATCTTCCCTCTATGCGAGGAACTATACAGGAATAAGTAACCGTTCTGACTCCATTTTATAAGGTAAAGAAAGACAAGAAAAGGAAGAAGTACACCCCGAGATCATCTTCCGCACCGGTGGAGCAACAAGGGTAAGAAGAAGAGCCAATTTATAGAGTCACACGATATAATTTTTGCCCCAACCGTGACCAATTGCTAGTAATCCTCTCTAGGAAACACATAAAAACATAGGCCTTCTCCAGTGGCTATGCAATTATCAAGAGAAAAACATGGAGAAGATGGGAAACGCCATCGGTGCCATCAAACAAGAAGTCAAGAAGATCAAACAGAAAATGGGTTGCCAATTTGTTATTGAACAGAGCGTGTAACCGCCAAAGAAAACTTCAAAGAAGCGTAAAGCATCTAAGTCCCCTGGTTCAAGTAACCCCTCAATCTCATTCTAATCCGCTGATCAGTCACAGTCCGACACAATCTAGGTACCCTTCTGCATCACCTATAAATACATAGTCATGTTAGATTTGCATATCCGTTATATATCAGTTCCTTCTATTTCGCTAAGTCCCACCTAGACGGTGTGGACAAAGTGTGGGAAAGGGAGCTAGTTGTTAACATATTTTTTTAGTTCTTTCTTGCATTCATTTTACTTGCATAAAAAATGCATTTTGCATTAGTCTAGGTTGCATAGTACATAGCTCATAAGATTTATTGCTTAGATTTTAGTGCATCACCGTCCTTTGGTTACTTACCGTTTTTAAAAGGATCTGAAAAAATAAAAACACCATAGCTGAACTTTTCACAATTGAAAATAAATTTCATGAATTTAAACTTAAAATAAATCGTTAAATATTCTCTATTAGGGGGTTGATATTTATTTTCATGGATTTTAGTTCATTCGGTTTTCCCAAACATTTTTCACCCTTTTTCAAACCGGATATCTATCCTACCTTGCAACCCAAAAAAATATTTCAAAACCGTTTTTCCTCTTTCTGAAATATAGCTCATGCGCAAAATGGTTTAAGACATGGAACAACAAGAGGCTCATTGTAATGACCGCGATCGAGGGCAAAACTAGCAAGGGCGGGGAAAAAGGAAATTTCGGGGAATATGGGCGAAGATATCTGGGAGGGAAATTTCGGAAATTTCACAATATCCTTGTAACAGATTTCCCGGAAATTTCGCAATATCCTAACAACCAGATAAGGGATTATTCCCAAAGGAAAATGAATTATCCCCAAAGGATTAGGGATTATTCCCAGCGTATAAGGGGATTGGATGCTCGAGTTGTTGGTAACAACTTCCGAGATTTTCGCGCTAAATCCCAACTGCTTTTCGAAAATCATGCTGATATCCTAACAAACAGATGGGATATTCGAAGGGATAAGAGGGACCGCAGATAAAGGAAAATCCTAACCGCCTTCCCTTATAAATAAAAAGGCAGGTCGCCTCATAATTCCCTGCGTGAGAAAAAACAAAAATTAGAACTCTGAAAGAAAGAAAGTTCGAGGAAGATAAGAGATTATCCTAGAAAGGTTCGAGAAGCGTCCAGTTACCTGAGTAATCATCGATAGCGGTTCGTTCGGTTAAGGTATATTCGGGTAAGCATCGATAAACTCAGAGTTTTACCTTTCTGGACTATAAGCATCGAGAGACTTAGTGTTTGGTCGATGTGTTCCGAGTAAATCGCTAGGTTTGTGTGACGCGCGTCGGTGCAGCTTGGACGATCTGCGTTAAGAGGTGTCAGAACGTGGGAATTTCATCGGTTCATCGAGATCCTAAGGTGAGTGCATGACTGTGGCTATGGTTTAGGGTCGTTGGCTTGAGTGGATTCAATAAGTGCTTGACTGTCTGATCTAATATACTTGTCCTTGTCCTGTTATATTTGTTAAGCGTGAATATGAGAGTCTTGTGTGACTCGTCCTGGTGAGCGATCCAACAGTGGTTGGGGAATCATGTTTAGGAAAGTATATCGGCCTGATTTGCATGATTGACTTATTGATTGTATTGCTTGTTTTCGATTACTTGATCATAGCTGTGTGAGACGGGATGACCGCCTCACTAAGCAATTCATTGCTTATGCCTCCTTATGGATGCAGGGTTAGATAATACTCGGGAAGGTAATCGCAGTGGCTAGAACGCGAGACGAAGGCTGGAAGGAAGAGATGGTGGCTTAGTGAAATAAGTGGGTCCAGTAACATAAATGATGTATTAGCTTATTAGCAGACTTATCGTTGTACTAGAACCTCGGTTTTTATAATAAGTAATCTATTGCACGTTTATGCACTGCTCCGCTGAATCGAATTTAAAAATGCTAAGAAAAAGTTAAGTAAAAATCTGAATTAAGCTTTAACCTGGGGTAGTTTGGTATCAGAGCATTGTCGATTCTAGGACAGTGTTAAGCATAAACGGGTTAGTGGGTTAAGCCATCCTTTCCCAGCCAGTCTCGCGGTAAGTAGTATGTAGAGAATAAGTTAGTGTTATGCTAACTTAATAAACTATATGATCATTGCAGATGGTAAGAAACACTCGATCTCAGATTGGGAATGGTGGTGCGCTTGAGGAACGCACCACAGCTGGGGATGGTGCGAACCCCAACAATGGTCACGATGGTGAAGCGGCAAATGTGCCTTGGAATGAAGCTGCTGCATCTCATAGCGAATTGGGCCAGTTGATGGGGATGTTAGGGCAAATTTTAGAAAGATTGACGGCTGCTGTATCTGTTCCTGCGGCACCTGTGCATGTTGCCACTGCGCCGGTGATACCACCGCCTGCGGTAAATGAGCGGGCAGCCGCGGCAGCGGATGAGGAGATATTGCCAGAACCAAGGATCACATCGTACCTTACGATGGCTGATCACATGCGTAAGCTGGGTACAAAGTACTTTGCGGGTGGTGAAAAACCAATCGAGGCAGATGAGTGGCAATCGAGACTCGAACGGAACTTTGCGGCCATACGATGTCCATATCAGTATAAGAAGGACATTGCAGTCCATTATCTGGAAGGTGACGCGCATACACAGTGGACCACGGTTGAGGCAAGGCGTCGTAATTGTTCATGGATTGTGTTCCGTGAGGAATTCCGCACTAAGTACTTTCCAAGGGAAGTGTTTGACCAATGTCAGCGTGCGTTTCTCGAATTGCGCCAAGGATCAATGAGTGTGCGTGAGTATGAAATTGAGTACAACTCTCTCATGAAGTTTGTGGGGCGCGAATTTGAGGATGATCAGACGTGGATAAGTCGGTTTTTGTGGGGGCTTTGGATCAATCTCCGCAATCGCTGCCAAGTTCGGAGATACGACTCCATGTCTGAGCTGGTAGAGATAGCGGCGCTTATGGAAGTGGGCCTAAAGAAGGAAGCGGAGCTAGTGAACATGAAATGGAAAGCGGCCACGGTACCTCCTGCTAGGCTGAGACTCGGTTCGGGCCAAAGGGGGAATTTGGATAAGAGTCTCTGGAGCAACAAAAAAATGACTGTGCAAGCTGCATGTCAAAGTTGCGGGAAAACACACTCTGGTCAGTGCAGGACCATTTCTGGTGCGTGCTTCCGGTGTGGCAGTCTGAACCATAAGATTGGGGACTGTCCGGAGAGGTACTCTGGGGCACGAGAGTTTGGACGTAATCTTGGGGATCGGGTATGCCATCATTGCCGTGAGCCGGGAAACTTCAGGTCTCAGTGTCCGAAGCTGGCGCAGTCATCTGGGAAACGGACAAATGAGGGACTGCTGCCACCACCACCAGCTAAGAGACCAGCCAATACAACTGGTGGAACACCACGGGTCTTCTTGATTTCTGAGGATGCGATAGAAGGAAGCTCTTCTCGTCCGATCACTGGTAAGTTCTTAACACTTACTAACTAAATGAGATGTCTGCTTGTGTCCTTAGCGTTTTAGAGGATATTGTTGGGACCATTCTTATGGGTGGAATACCGACCCACGTTCTATTTGATTCTAGGGCGACACATTGTTTTGTTAGCCCAGAAATGATTGGGAAATGTGGGTTCCATAAGGAACCTGGAGACCAACTCGGACTCGTCCGAGCGGCGGGCGGTCAAGCTATGAACACCTTCGGAAGAGTGTTTGACGTTCCGATAATGGTATGCGGTGTGGACATGCCAGCTGACCTGGTCATATGCGGAATGACAACTTACGAGGTGATATTGGGCATGGATTGGCTTGGAAAGCACATGCCCATTTGGATTGTCACCGAGGGAGAATTCGGTTTGAGAGGGGAAACACGACGTTAGAATACCAGGGAATTCGACCCACTTCAGGAAGCTTGATCATTTCAGCGATTCAAGCTGAACAATTGATCGAAAAAGGATGCGATGCGTATTTGGCCACGATCACAACGTCAGAAGTTGGGCCAGATATGGGGCTTAATGAGATTCCAATAGTAAAAGATTTCAGCGATGTGTTCCAGGCTTTGGTTGGACCACGACCGGAAAGGTCGGACCCATTCACTATAGAATTGGAACCTGGAACTGCCCCGATATCAAGAGCTCCCTATCGGATGGAACCAGCTGAAATGACCGAATTAAAGAAAAAATTAGGTGAACTAATGGAGAAAGGATTCATCCGTCCGAGCAGTTCACCTTGGGGAGCGCCGGTTCTGTTCGTTAAAAAGAAGGATGGAAGCTTTAGGCTTTGCATCGACTACAGTGGGTTGAACCGAGTTACGGTAAAGAACAAATATCCACTCCCGCGGATTGATGAGTTGTTGGACGAACTCAAAGGGGCGACTTGTTTCTCTAAGATCGATTTGGCTTCGGGATATCATCAAAATCCTATAGCCGAGTCAGACATTCGAAAGACGGCTTTTCGGACAAGGTATGGACATTACGAGTTCGTAGTCATGCCTTTCGGATTGACCAATGCACCGGCCGTATTTATGAAATTGATGAACACTATTTTCCGAGATTTCTTGGATGAATTAGTGATCATTTTCATAGATGATATTCTGGTTTACTCGAAAAACCAAGAGGAGCATCAAGGTCATTTAAGAATGGTTTTGGCTAAGTTGCGGGAACAGAAGTTGTTTACCAAGCTCAGCAAGTGTAGCTTTTGGCAGAAAGAAATTGGATTCTTAGGTCATATAGTCTCGGATCAAGGAGTGTCTGTTGAGCCGAAAAAGATAAAGGTTGTTGCGGAATAGCCGAGGCCTGAGAATGCCTCAGAGGTGCGGAGCTTTCTGGGTTTGGCCAGCTATTATAGACGGTTCGTTAAGGGCTTTGCAAGTATGGCTCAGCCAATGACCAAGCTGACCGGTAAGGACGTTCGGTTTGTATGGTCACCAGACTTGTATCCAAACTTAAAGAAATGTGCGTTTTTTCACTGACCAATTGGTGTTTCTAGGATTTGTTTTAAGTTCTCAGGGATTAAAGATTGACAAAGAAAAGATCAAAGCCATCCAGTAATGGCCCACGCCTACTACCATTGGCAAGTGAGGAGTTTTCATTGCCTGGCTAGCTTTTATCGACGCTTTTTCAAGGATTTCAGCACGGTAGCAGCCCCTCTCATCTTAGTCATCAAGAAGGACGTTACCATCAAGTGGGGAGAAGCGCAAGAATATGCCTTTTAGGAACTCAAGGACCGCCTCACCCACGCCCCTGTACTTGTTTAAACTAACTTTGATAAAACGTTTGAGGTTGGATGTGATGCTTCAGGAACATGAGTCAGAGCTATACTAAACCAAGGTAGACGTCCAGTAGCATTCTTTAGTGAGAAGCTTCAAGGAGCCTCCCTAAACTATCCTACCTATGATAAGGTAAGATCTCTAGAGACTTGGCAACACTATCTTATATCTAAAGAGTTTGTCATTCATACAGATCATGAGACCCTGAAGTACCTAAAAGGACAAACCACATTAAAGAAGCGCCATGCTAGATGGTTAGAATTCGTGGAGACTTTCCCATATATCATCAAATACAAGACCATAAAGGATAATATAGTAGCCGATGCCCTCTCAAGAAGACACGCTTTAATCACTACTATGGTGGCCAAAATCATGGGATTTGACCACCTCAAGGGACTGTACCAAGGGGAACACGACTTTGGAGACATTCAAAGCCAGTATCCTTATTCATGTATGAAGACTTTCTTTTCAGGGATAAGAGGCTCTGCATTCCCCAAGGCTCAATGCGAGAGCTTATCCGTAAGGAAGCACATAGAGGAGGGCTCATGGGACACTTTAAAGTGTAAAAAACCCTCAGCATCATGACAGAGTATTTCTTCTGGCCTCACCTCAAAAGAGATGTGAAACGGTTCTGTTCCAAGTGCATCATTTGCCTTAAGGAAAAATACAGGTCGCATCCACACGGGCTATACATTCCTTTACCTATTCCTAACATGCCTTGTAGATGTTTCCATGGATTTTGTTTTAGGACTGCCTAAGATAAGAAACAGAGATTTTGTTGTTGTGGACCAGTTATCTAAGATAGCCCACTTCATCCTATGCAACAAGACTAATGATGCTACCCAAACCACGGATCTCTTCTTTAGAGAGGTGGTAAAGCACCATGGCCTACCAAGGACAATTGTGTCAGATAGGGGCATCAAATTCCTTAGCCACTTTTGGAGAACCTTGTAGAGGAAACTAGGAACCAAGCTCCTATTCTCAACAAATTTTCACCGACAAACTGATGGACAGACCGAAGTTGTCAACCGTACTCTCTCCACCTTGTTAACGGTAACCGTGGGTAACAATCTTAAGTTTTGGGTTGACTGCCATCCATTTATTGAATTCGCTTAATACTGTGTGTCACACTGTAATACTAAGCTCTCTCCTTTTGAAGTTTTCTATGGGTTTAAACCCCTCACCCCTAGATTTACACCCAATACCTCACAAGGAACAGATGGTGAATCAAGATGGCGATACCAAAGCTTAGCAGGTTAAGAAAATTCACCAAAATGTTAAGAATATAGAGAAGAAGAAAGAGCATACCAAGAAATATGTGGAACAGGGACACAAGGAGCTCACTTTCGAGCCAAGCAATTGGGTCTGGCTACACATGAGACTGAGCGATTTACAAAGGAATGGAAGTCCAAACTCTCACCAAGAGGAGACGGCCATTCAAAGTTGTCAAGAAAATCAATGATTATGCCTACCAAATCGAGTTACCAGGTGAATTCAACATCTCTTCTACATTTAATGTCACTGACTTGTATCCATTCAATGTAGGTGACACAATTCTGAGATCAAAATCCTCTCAAGGGGGAGGGAATGATGAGGACATGAGACTAGACTTAGAACCCACAATCACGGTTCCCGTCTTTAGGAGATCCCCCAAGACATTATCTGGCTCTAGACTAGACTTAGAACAAGCTGTGGAGGCCCTGCGTTCCCAGATAGCGTTGGAGACGAGCCAAGACTCCTTACCTGAACCCAAGAAGGGACGGCTACCCGAGGAGCCTATCGCGAGCCAGGCATGACCGGATTCCAACCCAAGTCCTCCACGACCACGACCCGACACGACCCAGGCACGACCGGGCCCCGACCCAAGTCCTCCCTGAGCACAACCTGACACGACCAGGCCCAGCCCAAGAATAACTCGGCACAACCCAGACTCGACCAGGCCCAGCCTGAGAGATCTATCTAAATGAGTTCCACTCCTTTCAAGCAACAAACAGCTTACCATATTCAGCCTCTCTCCTATTAATGAAACAGTGCACTCTGATCCTTAAGAAGAGCAGCCAAGGTAAGCATTAAGTTCCCTTTTAGTTGATTATTGGACTAATCTGTTGTTTCCTTTTTTTGTGTCTGTCTTGTTTCTTTTTAGTCTTTTTATTAAAGTAGAATAAAGCATTTTTCTTGCCACCCCATTTAATAGGCAATTAGGTTTCCTTTTATTGTAATCTGTTTCAAAGACTCCGAGAAGGGCATAGCTGACAGATTCCTTATAAAATCTCACTGCAGCCTTGTTATTTTATTCACACATGAAATAAAGAAACCAAGTTTTTCCCTAGCAAATCAAAGACCCTAGCCTCCAAGTTTTGTGAGAAGCAATCTCCGAGCAGCCGAATTATCAAGTCTCTTTTCCATAAAGGTTTGTGGCGTCATACGATCCATCCCTCCATCTATGCTGTGTTCCATGTTCTATTGTCCAGGTACTTGGCGTGTCCAGGAAGAGAGCGTTGAACAACCAGCTTCCCGCCATGTGACTTGCCGTGAGACTAGGTGCTACTGAGTCATACATCAACATTTTATGTTGTATAAGACTGCATTTGGTGTACACATTGCATAAACAGGTGTTCTTGTGTCAAGAACCGGAAATAGAGCTGAACTGGAGCAAAAAGGCAAAGTTGTGTGCAAAATCATGAAACGAAGGAGATTGACGCATCAAAGAAAAGAAAAAAAGATCTTCAGACAAAAGAAAATGCAGGAAAATAAAATTAAAAAAAGGAAGAAGCAAAGAAAGGAAAGACGAAATCTGGAGAGAAGATAACAAAAAAGAAATGAAGTTTGGCAGGATCTAAAAGGAATGGAGCAAATAAAAGAAAAACAAGTCTTATACCATCTAAATACTCATGTTTAGAAAAACCGTTGGTATTAGAAAAGTAGGACAAAATAGGTAGTACTAAGATTCAAGACTCAATGAAATGTTGGAACGAAGAAGAAATGAAGAAAAATGGATAAGGCCGTGTGATCTAAAGCTATCAAATGGAGTGTCTTAGGCTTGTTTGTGGTTAACGATATGTTATCCTTGTAGACAAACATGTATTAAGTTATCTTTGTATCCAAACAAGCCTTAAGTAGATTAGTATAAATAGCTATCTCTCTCCTCATTTGTAAGTAAGAGATAATAATCTCATTATAATAAAACTCTAATTCTCTCTAAACTCACTCTTAAAATCATCCACTCTCTTTCTTATTCTCTCAACCTTTTCATTCTTTCAATCTCTAAATATCTTATTCTCATATTCTTCCACGGTATAAGAGCAAGAATTCATCAAACTTTCATCTTAATTCTCCAGAAATTCAAGTTTTTCTTTGATTTCTTTACCATACCCTTGAAACCTCATTATAATAATCTCATTATAATAAAACTCTAATTCTCTCTTAACTCACTCTTAAAATCATCCAGTCTCATTCTTATTCTCTCAACCATTTCATTCTTTCAATCTCTAAATATCTTATTTTCATATTCTTTCACGGTATCAGAGCAAGAATTCATCAAAATTTCATCTTAATTCTCCAGAAATTTAAGTTTTTTTTTTATTTCTTTACCATACCCTTGAAACCGGACCTGCCGAGAAGAGCAAGGTGTTCCTTCATCAATTCCAGCAAGATCACGAATCTTTCTTCCACATTCTAACAAAAGGATCATCATACTAGAGTTTATGATCATCCCTGCACCGTTTTCATCTCATATGGAGATAAGAATCCAGAGTTCTTCACACCAGCTTCGCGATTTCACTCATCGGGTATATCTGCCATTGAAGCAAGCATATCTTCTTTAAATCTTCATCAAATCAAGTTTTTCCAAAGCCTAACCTCAAGAAGAACGAGTCTAGTTGATGTTTCAGGAGGTCCACACTCACCCTAAGCAAGTCTTGAAGTCTTCTTGATAAATCTCCCACATCGTCTTCGTTTTCGACCCGTTTTGGTGTTAGTAACAAAGATCGTTTTCCATCTTGATCTTTTATAAATATTGGGCATTGAGAAGTTAGATAAGGATCTTGTGGAGGATATCAAGAAGTTTCAGCTCAATATAAAACATTTTAGGCTTCAAGAAAGACTTTTTCGAATTTGGTTAAAAATCTGTTTTGTTGAAGAAAATGGAGGGAATTTTGATTTTATGTTGGTTAACCAGTTTAAACAACTTTATCTTGCTGGATTATTTTTGCCTAAGAAGTTAAGAGCTGTTATAACCGTTGGCAAGTTGTTAGAAAGTTTTTGGAGCTGTTATTCACCGTGTCCCAAACGTCCCTCTTGCAAGTGAATAGCGTATGGTGCTCAAATCCTTGGGCGGTTGTTTCCTGTCTGTTTCAAGAGTTTAATCTGTTGATAAGTGACTGTTTCTGGTCTGAAGTTTGTCCATAAAATTGCTAGGGAACACATCTTGGAGTTTATAAAATTTTAATAGAAGGCAGTCTATAAAATTTCTCAAGTATAATCATGGAGTTTAACAAAAATATGCAAGATCCAGTGATATTGAAGGGGGTGAACTATCTCCTGTGGTCCAGGACAATGAAGACCACCTTATACAGCAGGGGTCTCTGGAATAATTTCCTGATAAGCAAGGCGCCACTAATGGCTATGGAAAGGGAAGCTGAAAGCGATCAAGAAAAGGAGGAAGGTGACATGTTGGCAAAATGGTTTCAAGAAGACCAGCTTGTTCTCTTCATTCTGCAAAATTCTCTTGAATGATCTCTGTTAGAAGCTTACTCCTTTTGTGAGAGACTTTCAAGAATGTCTATGGGAATACTTCCAATCTGATGAGGATTTTTGAAGTTAAGAGATCTTTGAATGATCTCAAACAAGAAGAAATGGAATTTACTAAACACTATGGAACTTTCAAAGCCTTGTAGGCTGAGTTAAACATGCTTAGACCAGCCACCATTGATCCTATCATTCTAAATGAAATAAGAGAGCAAGATAAGGTATTTGGGCTTCTTATGACTCTTAATGGCACTACACCGATTTGATAAAGCATCTTCTAAGGGAGGACAAACTACCAAGTCTTGCAGATGTGTGTGCTAAAATACAAAGAGAACAAGGTTCTCATGGTCTATTTGGACATTAAGAAGAAGTATCAATTGTACATAAGAGCTTCTATAAAGCTGAAGAAAAGAAGAAGGTCACTTATGACCATTGTAAGAAGTTGGGCCATGCTAAAAAGGATTGTTGGATACTTCATCCTGAGCTTCACCCACGCCAGCAAAAGAAAAAAACATAGCCTTATCAAGGAGGAAGCTCAAACCAAGCGCAAATCCCTGGCGCTTCCTCTCCATATTCGGCCGCGTGCTATAACCAGGGTCCTAGTGCTGGCGCGTCTTCTTCAAGGGCTGGTCCTTCCCAAGCTCAAACCGGCTCTGTTTCCATGACTAATCAAGCTGTATATGTCAAAAGATCAGTCCTGGAGGCACTCATCAAAGCATTAAACACTGGTAATGTGATTGGTAAATCTCTTCATGCCTCTTTTCAAACTTATAATGATACTAAACATTTGATAGTAGATTCTGAAGCTTCTCATCAAAAGATTAGTGATTTAGAATTGATAGAGAACCTAGAACCTGCATTAGGAAATGTCTTAATTCTAATGGAACTAAGGTACCTATCAAAAGAAATGAGAAATTAAAACTGTTTGATAAAGAGTCTAAAGCTTTTTATATGCCATCTTTCACATCTAACCTATTGTCTGTTAAAAGAGCTATTACTGATTTGAATTGCCATGCTATATTTGGCCTTATTGAGTTTTTATTTCAGGATATTGACACTAGGAGAGTTCTAGGAAAAGGAACTACTAGAAATGACTTGTATGTGCTTGAAGACCTCCTTGTCAATAATGCTTCAAAATCGTGTGTAGCTAGGGTAGATAATAGTGTGCTAGCTGATCTTTGGCATGATAGATTAGGACATCCACATGCTAGAGCTTTAGAACTGATAATGCCTAGAATAAAATTCAAAATGAAATGTGTGAAGCTTGCATATTGGGTAATCATTGTAAAACAGTTTTCCAAAAATCCACTTCATTCTGATGTTTGGACTTTTTCTATCTTATCTAGAGAAACCATAAGTATTTTGTTACTTTCATTGATGAAAAGTCTAAATATACTTGGGTCACCTTGATTAAATCTAAAGATAAGGTGCTATAAACATTTATAAACTTTCAAACTTATGTTACTAACCAATACAATGCGAAGATTAATTATTTCAGATCTGATAATGGTGGTGAGTACATGAGCCGCAAATTTCAAGAACAACTTACAAAGTATAGAATCACACACCAGACAAGCTTTCCTTATACTCAACAAAATGGAGTAGCTGAATGAAAGAACAAACATTTAATGGAAGTGGTGAGTTCCATGATGTTTCATATGAAAGTTCCCAAGAGATTTTGGGGAGATCCACTCATGGCAGCAAACTATCTAATTAATACAACTAAATTCCTAGAAGACTTATCTCCATTTGAGGTACTAAATCAAATAAAGCCTAGTGTTGAACATCTAAAGGTATTTGGGTGTGTTTGCTTTTTCTTAATACCAGGTTAACAAAGGAACAAGTTAGAAGCTAAGAGTACTAAGGCAATGTTCATTGGCTACTCATCAACTAAAAAAGGCTGCAAATGCTATAATCCAAAGACTAGAAGAGTCTGGTGTCTAGGGATGTCAAGTTTGATGAAACAAAAGGATAATATGAAGAAGGAACTTGGGATCAATTCAAAGACATCTCTTCAAACACATATGACCAAGCTGAGAACCTAAGAAGACTTTTGGAAAGTTTTGGGATCACATAAGAATTGGCTTCCTCCACACGGCGTCCTCAGCTAAAACCAAGAAGTTCCAGTCCCAAGCCAATCAATATTTGGCCTCCGGTGTCAGCTCCAACTCAAGAACCAGAGGCGTGGCACGAACCGGCTCCAGTTCCAGCATCGTCCCGAACTGATCCAGCACCCGCTTCAGTCTCGTCCTGGCCTGGTCCAGCTCCCGTTCCAGCTCCCGCTCCAGCTCCCGTTCCAGCTCCCGCTCCAGCTCCCGTTCCAGATCCTGTTCCAGCCTCGTCCCGGCCTATAACAAGTCCTCTTGATCCTGAGGGGGGAGGCAACCTTCTACACATTATCAAGATGTCTCAGAAGAAGAAATAGTAGTTTCAATTTCAAAAAGACAAAAGGATATTCAACCTAATATTGTAGATGCCTTGGAAGGAGAGGACAATACAACACAAGGGGAAGCTGTTGTCCTTAGAAGAAGTACAAGGCAGAGATTTCCATATAACTTCTACTACAACAACAATGCAGTAGTTCACCATGATCATGGAGTATGTAATCTAGTTCATATACCTGAGTCTCATGTTGCATTTACCCTTAGTCTTGATAAAGAGCATATTCCAAGAAGCTATGAGGAAGCAATGTAGATAAAGGAGTGAAGAGAAGCTTTTCAAGCTGAAAGACAAGCTATGGAGAAGAACCAAACCTATGCGCCACCACTCTACCAAAAGGAAAAGAGGCTGTAAGTTCTAAATGAATTTTTACCATTAAATATAAAAGCAATGGTGAGATAGATAGGTACAAAGCTAGGTTGGTGGCTAGAGGTTTCACTCAGACTTATGGTGAAGACTATAGAGATACTTTTGCCCCTGTAGATAAATTACACTCAGTGAATGTTGTTTTAACTCTTGCTACTAACTTGGATTGGGAGTTATGGCAAATGGATGTTAAGAATGCATTTTTGCAAGATGAGTTAGAAGAAAATGTATATATGACACCACCACCAGGTCTAGAAGATCAAGTTGGAACCGGTAACACACTGAGGCTAAGGAAAGCTAACTATGTCTTTAAAAAATCTCCAAGAGCTTGGTACCATAAGCTAAATGTGACTCTAAGGGACAGAGACTTCAAAAGGTCAGAAGTAGAACACACTCTTTTTACACTTAATAGTAAGGATGGGATTGTTGTTATTCTCATTTATGTTGATGATATAATCATATCTGGAAATGATAAAATGGGAATAGCCTCTACTAACGAGTATTTAAAAAGTATGTTTGATATTAAAGATTTAGGAGAACAAAATACTTCTTAGGAATTGAAGTATGTTGGTTTAAGGAAGACCTATTTCTTTGTCAAAGGAAGTATATATTATACTTACTAATCTCTACAGGAATGCTAGAAGCTAAGCCAGCCAAAACCCCATTAGAAGAAGGCTACAAAGTAGAAGCTCGGGGGAGCTAGAAGATGGCGGTATTAAAGAAGCAAAGCTGTATAGAAAGGTTGTTGGTAAGCTAATATATTTAACTATCACTAGATCTGATTTGTGTTTTGCAGTTAATAAAGTGTCTCAGCATATGCAAGACCCAAAAACAAGGCATTGGGAGATGATTCATAAGATTTTGAGATACTTGAAAGGAACACATGATAAAGGTATATATAGATGGGTAGTAATGGAAACACCAATGTAGTTGGTTATTGTGATGCAAATTGGGCAGGTGATAGAAAGGATAGGAGGTCCACAACACGTTATTGCACACTCATAGGTGGGAACCTAGTCACTTGGAAGACTAAGAAACAGAAGGTTGTTTCATGCTCAAGTGTTGAGGCTGAGTATAGAGCAATGAGAAAACTTACCACTGAATGCATCTGGTTAAAGCAACTATTACAAGACCATGGAGTAAGCATTAAGGCGCCACTCACAGTACATTGTGACAATAAAAAACCAATACACATAGCTTCAAACTCTATGTTTCATAAGAGAACCAATCATATTAAGGTGGATTGCCATAAGGTAAGAGAAGCTATTGGAAATAGAATCATCTTACCTTGCTACACAAGGAGTGAATATCAACTTGCTGATGTGTTCACCAAGGCCACAACACTGAAGAATGATGGCTCTATCTATCAAAGACTTAGACTCATGTCAATTCCACAACAATGATTCTGACCATAAAGTATTATACTCTTTTTCTCTAGAAAATGTTTTGTCCCAATTGAGTTTTCCTTTTTTAGATTTTTAATGAGGTAATGTTTCATGGTTGCAAGCTTAGGCATTCTCCATGACTTAAGCTTGAAGGGGAGTGTTGTAATGAAGAAGAAATGAAGAAAGATGGATAAGGCCGTGTGATCTAAAGCTATCAAAGGGAGTGTCTTAGGCTTGTTTACGGTTAATGAAATATTATCCTTTTAGACAAACATGTACTAAACTATCTTTATAACCAAACAAGCATAGACTAGATTAGTATAAATAGCTATCTCTCTCCTCATTTGAAAGTAAGAGATAATAATCTCATTATAATAAAACTCTAATTCTCTCTAAACTCACTCTTAAAACCGTCCACTCTCATTCTTAATCTCTCATTCTTTTCATTCTTTCAATCTATAAATCTCTTATTCTCATATTCTTTCATGAAATAGGAATGAAGATGAGTCTCCTCTATGCATCAATTGTTCTTTGCTTAGGTTATTTTGCATAATGTCAAGCAAACTATATTTTTCTTAGAGATAGCCACCGCAAAATAACAAACTCCATAAAGGTACACCCATATATAGCCCTTTTCCTTTTCATCCCCAACCAATCAAGAATGGATTGACATCCCCTATGCGAGAGTGCATTCTAAATACCTGCTAATTAATGTAAGGAATTGTTCTTAACTTCATTCTATTGGCTCTATAGATAGCTAAGAATATGATGACCATGGTAAAGTATGAAAGAGTATTCGTTCTACCTAACGAAAGACAGTTGTTTATGAGCAATAGTGTATTAGTATTTTAATTTCCCTTTGACTTAGTGACCTATAATTTTAGTTTCTTAACTTTATTGTGTTTAGCAAGTTGATTTCTTTTCATTCTAGGTTTGATTGATGACAAGCATATGGCAAGTCTGGGGGAATTGATATATTAGGAATTCACTAGTTTTTAGAACAGGATTTAGTCAATTAGGATGCATTTTAGGGTGTTTAGGACTGCATGTGGTGTACCTGTTACATAAGCAGGTGTTCGTGTGTCGAGAACTGGAAATGATACACATCAAGAGGAGAATCTCTATATAAAAAGAAGCACATAAAGAAAAGAGGAAAAGATCTTCAGAGAAAAGGAAGAAAATTGGAAGAGCAAATGAAGAAACGAAGAAAGGAAAGAGGAAATCGGGAGAGAATAAAATTAAAAGGAACAAAGTTTGGCACATAGGTTTACCAACCCGTTGTGGAGTGATAACGACTTACCAACTAATGAAGCGACGCCAAACTAGGGCTAACCCTTTTTACCTTGCCTATCTATATAAATATAACCGTTTTACATAAGAAAAGAGAGATCAGAGAAGAGAGAGAGGATCTTGAGAGAGAAAACTCTGATACAAAAGAAAACTCATTTAGTTTAGATTTTAGTTTTTAGTTTTACTTTAATAGTTTTTACAACTTTTTTTAATTTAATACTTGCACTTCTTTTCTTTTCGTCTTTTAATTTACTTGCATTTTACTTTATTTGCATTTTAATTTACTTACGCTTTAGTTTTAGTTCACACTTCTCTACATCATTCATATGTTCAACAAATTATCAAACCATATGATTATATTGTTCATAATAATTAGCGAGTAGAATCCCTCAACCCTCCGGGATGGGTAGGGAGGATGTTTTATGGGAAATGAACAAAGATTGTTTAAAGATTTTATCCAATAATTTCATCATTTCTTGAGATGATTAATGTTGGCTCGTGGTTATGGACCTATTTTGAATAATAAGGCACGAGTGATCTTTGATTGGACGGTTGTGTACTTGAACACCGTCAGCATGGGCAAGGTTCAAATCTAACTCAACGACAGTTGCTGATGAGTTACCACACTACATATATTAAGAATACGATTTTAACGCTCATTGGCTGCCTAATGCCACAATTTCTAGACGGACTTCAATATCGAGTTGCCAGAAAGGTGGAAATAAAGCTTACCATGACCTTGACGAACTCCTACACTCGGCCATTAAGCTGAGAAATATATCAAAAGGAAGATTACTTTCACAGACCCTGCCAAGAGCAACTAGAATTTGCAGCCTCAAAGGAACCTAGAAAAAGGGACGGCCATGGAAATGGTTTTTAAATTAAAGAACCCCTTTCAAGAAGTTAACGAAGGAACCATTGTCGGATCGAGCCAACCTTAGAACCAGAAAGCCAGGGAAATCTCATGCTTCAAATGCAAACGCAAAGACCGAACGAGCCATGGTCCTTAGAGATAATGAGAGTATGAATCGCAAGGTGAGGCAGAGGAAGAGACAGTAGAATCCGAGGAGGAAATGACCAACTATCAGGACGTGAGGCAGACCACTAAGTGCCTTATTTGACCCAGAGACCATCCATCGAGAAAACATATGACATTAAAGATGTATCATATACTCGAAAGTATATATTATAATAATTGATGGAGGATCATCTACTAATGTTACTATTAAATATTAAGTGGAAAGGTTGGATCTTAAACTACCAAGCATCCCTAACCATACCGACTTAGATGACTCAATGATGAGACCAAGCTCAATATTGGTGAACAAGTCATCGTTTCATTCAGAATTGGAAAGTATCTTGACCAGGTCTTTTGTGATTTTATTCCCATGCAAGCAGGTCATTTTTAATTAGTTTAGTAAGAAGACACTTCACAATGACTGCACCAACTATTACGACTTCATCCACCGGAATCTCAAACATGAACTACCTCCATTAACCTCACAAAAAGTTCATAACTACAAAACACCATGGAAAAGGAGGTAAGTCATGTAAGCCAAATAAAATACTCTTTATCTATTACCTAGAAAAGTTCTTAAATATTTAGAAATGAAATAATAGGTGCTACTAATTATCTTTAGAGATGAATATTTTCCAGACCCTGAGGAGGACAAGTATCCACAAGGAGTACTTAAGCTCTTGGAAAACTTCAAAGATGTCTTCCCTGAAGACATTCATACAGGCTTACCACCTATTTGAGGCATTGAGCACCAAATTGACTTTGTGCCTAGAACCCCATTACCCACCTGATGTGATACAGTTCAAGACGGACGACCTTGGTTCGACCACGGACGACTAAACGTACGATCGGCACGAACGGGAACCAACCTAAGCCCTCGAACGGATGGAGGTTACAAAAGATCGCACGGACAAGCCAATGGTGACCCAGCTCTCGACCCACAGACGTCACAGCTCTCGACCCACACAGACGTCACATGCTCTCGAATTTTTGAGTTAAAATCTCTCTTTGTTTCTTTAAAGAAATTCGGTCATTGGAAGTATGTTATATCACCCTTTTAGGTGTGTAATATCCTATAAGCCAATCTACAAAATCCTTGTACTTTTTTTCCGTGTGTCATATCCTGGAGAAGATCAAGCCTGTATATCAAGGGTCATATCCGCATCACTTGTGTGTTCCGTTCAATCCACCATCCTGAATGATTAAGATTTGAGATATTAAAAGATTTATAGATTGAGAAAATGAGATTAAAGAGAGATTTGAGAGAAAAAGAATTTTATTAGAAAGTGAGATTATCCTTTTCTTGCTTACAAATGAGGAGAGAGATAGCTATTTATACTAATCTAGTCTAGGCTTGTTTGGATACAAGGATAGCCTAATACATGTTTGGCTACAAGTACAACATATCAATAACCACAAAGAAGCCTAAGACACTTTCCTTTGGTACCATAGTCCACACGGCCATATCCTTAGAGTCTAAGACAATCTTTCTTCATTTTTTCTCTTGTCTTCATCATTATTCTTCATTCCAACACTCTCCCTCGAGCTTAAGTCATGGAGAATGGCTAAGCTTGTAACCATGAAGCATTACCTCATTAAAAACCTAAAGAAGGAAAACCCAATTGGGAAAAAACGTTTTATAGGAACTATAACACTCAATGATCAGGATCAATGTTGTAGAATGGACATGAGGTGAAACCTTGGGTAGATAGAGCCGCGAGTCTTCAGTGTTGTAGCCTTGGTGAAAACATCAGCTAATTGATCTCCACTCCTTGTGTAACAAGCTAAGATGATTCTATTTCCAATAGCTTTTCTCACCTTATGGTAATCTACCTCAATATGCTTGGTTCTTTCATGAAACACCGAGTTAGAAGAAATGTGTATAGCATCTTGATTGTCACAATGGACAGTGATAGGAGACTCCAAGCTCACACCAAGTATGTCAAAGAGGAGTTGCTTTAGCCAGATGCATTTTGTGGTAAGCTTCCTCATGGCCCTGTACTCAGCTTCAGCACTACAGAAAGATAAAACCTTCTGGTTCTTGGTTTTCCAAGTCACAAGATTACCTCGTATGAAGGTGCAGTAGACGGTTATGCTTCTCGTATCTTCTTTATGTCCTGTTTAATCTGCATCACAATAACCTACTACTTAAGTGTTTCCATTATAAACCATCCATATACCTTGATCGTAAGTGCCTTTCAAGTATCTCAAAATGCGCATGACCATGTCCCAATGCCTTGTATTTGGATTTTGCATATGCTGAGACACCTGATTCACAGCAAAACATAAGCCTGGTCTAGTGATGGTTAAGTATATTAGCTTACCAACAACTTTTCTAAACAGCTTTGCATCATAGAATTTGTCATTTCTTAGCTCCCCCTCAGGTTCTATCTTGTAGCCTTATTCTAGGGGTGTCTTAGCTAGTTTAGCTTCTATCATACCTGTAGAGGTTAGTAAATCCACACTATATTTTCTCTAAGATAAGAAGATACCTTCCTTGAACCTACACACTTTAATTCCTAAGAAGTATTTAAGTTCACCTAAATCCTTAATATCAAAGACACTCTTTAAATAATCTTTAGTAGATTCAATGTCTACTTTATCACTCCCTGATATGATTATATCATCCACATAAATGAGTATAACCACAATACCTTCCTTATTCTGAAGTGTAAAGAGAGCGTGTTCAACTTCTAACCTTTTTAAGCCTCTGTCCCTTAAGGTCACATTCTGCTTATGATATCAAGCTCTAGGAGATTGTTTTAAGACATAGATAGCCTTCCTTAGCCTCAGTGTATTTTTGCCACCTACTTGATCTTCTAGACCTGGTAATGGTGTCATGTACACCTCTTCTTCTAGCTCACCTTGTAAGAATGCATTCTTAACATCCATTTGCCATAATTTCCAATCAAAGATAATAGCAAGGGATAAAATAACATTAAAAGAGTGTAATTTAGCATCATGTGAAAAGTATCCATATAATCTTCACCATAAGTCTATGTGAATCCTCTAGCCACCAACCTATCTTTGTACCTATCTATCTCACATTAGTTTTGTACTTAATGGTTAATATCCATTTAGAACTTACAGCCTTTTTCCTTTTGCTAGAGTGGCTGGCGGGTTGGTTTTGTTCTTTTTCATAGCTTGTCTTTCAGATTGAATTCCTTCTCTCCATTCCTTTATCTTCATTGTTTCCTCATAGCTCTTTGGAATCTGCTCTTTATCAAGACTAAGAGTAAATGCAACATGAGAATCAGGTATATGAACAAGATTACATACTCCCTGATCATGGTGAACTATAACATTGATATTGTTGTAAAATTTTGGTGGAAATCTCAGTATTGTGCTTCTTCTAAGTACAAAAGCCGGTTCTTCTTGAGTTATATTGTCCTCTTCTTCCAAAGCTTGTGCAAGGTTAGTTTGAATATCCCTTTGTCTCTTTGAAGCTGAAACTAATATTTCTTCTTGTGTATCATCTTGATCATGTGTAAATATTTTTAACCCCTCATGATAAAGAGGATGAAGACCAAGAGAATCAGAAGCACTTGGAGCCGGTTCATGCCGAGAGCTTGGTTCATGCCGTGAGGAACTTGGATCGTGTCGGGAGGAGCTTGGTTCGTGACATGGTGAACATGGCAAGGTCTTTTGTTGAAGAGGAGCTGGTACCGTAGGAGGAACTATACCAATGTTTTCTAGGATCCTTCAAATGTTTTCAGCTTGGTGAATTGTGATTGTTGAGATATCTTTGTATTGTTCCCAAGTCCCTTCTTCATAGAAGCCTTTTGACTCATAAAATTGGACATTCCTGGATACCAAGACTCTTCTAGTCTCTGAATTATAGTATTTGTATCCTTTTTGTGTAGAAGAATTTTCAATGAACATAGCCTTGGTACTCTTTGGTTCCAACTTGTTCCTTTTGTGCACCTGGTACTAAAACAAAGGAAACACACCCAAATACTCTTAGATGTTCAATAATAGACTTTGTTTTGTTTAATAACTCAAATAGAGACAAATCATCTAGAATTTTGGTTGGAATTCTATTGATTAAGTAGCATGCTGCTACCAAAGCATCTCCCTAAAAACGTTTGGGAACTTTCTTGTGAAACATCATTGACCTCACTACTTCCATCAAATGTATGTTCTTCCTATCAGCCACTCCATTTTGTTGTGGAGTGTATGGGCAGCTTGTTTGATGTGTGATGCCATGCTTGTGTAAGTGTTGCTGGAACTAGGTGCTAGTGTACTCCCCTCCATTATCTGATCTAAAACACTTAATCTTGACATTGTATTGGTTAGTCACATGTGTTTGAAAATTAATAAAAGCATCTACAACTCTATCATTTGAACAAAGAAATTTGACCCAAGTGTATTTAGACTTTTTATCAAAGAAAGTAACAAAGTACTCGTCGTTTTCTCTAGAAGGAAATGGAGAGGTCCATACATCAGAATGCACCAAATCAAAACAATGTTCATATATGTGATTAGATTTCTCACACACAGTTTCACAATGCTTTCCTAGAACACATGCTTCACATATTTCATTTTGCAATTTTATTCCAGGTATTGTTAACTCTAAAGGTCTAGGGTGAGGATGATCAAGTCTAGCATGCCAAAGATCAGCTTTGGCATTGATATCTACACTATTAGGACACGGTTCGGAGGCCAAATGCATGGAAAAGTCTTCAAGCACATACAAATCATTCTTTGTTGTTCTTGTTCCAAATTTCCTACTTTTTCAATATCCTGAAAGTAGAATTTATTAGGACCAAAGATAGCTTGACAATTAAGATCAGTTGTAGCTTTTTTAACAGACAACAAGTTAGATGTGAAGATGGCATATAAAAAGCTTTAGAATCTTTATCGAGCAATTTAAGCTTTCCAATTCTTTTAATTAGCACATTGATTCCATTTGCTATTACCACACTTCCTAAGGCAAGTTCTAAGTTTTCTATTAAACCTAGATCACTTACCATGTGATGAGAAGCTACAAAATCAACAATCAAAGGTTTATAAGCAACAAAAGTTTGAAAAGAAGCATGAAGAGATTTATCCAACACATTGCCAAAGCTAAAGGCTTTGAAGAGAGCTTCCAAGTCTGATTACTTGACAAACTCATAAGGAGAAGTCAGAAGAGGAGTTGTTGTCATGTGTCCTTGAACCGGATTGTAAGACATATGAGATGCGGCTGTATGAACAGATGGACAAGGGCAGGGGCCATTTGCTGGGGAAAGTTTCCACCTGTCAATGAACCAGCTTGGCTTTAATTCAGGATAAAGCACCCAGCATTCCTTCTTGGTGTGACCGGTTTTCTTTCAGTGATCACAAACAGACCGCTTCTTCTTGGATTCAGCTGGAGCCGGTTTGAAGAAGCTCTTGTGGGCCACCATCATATCTTATTTATCGCCAAACATCCCATGAGATCCTTGCTCCTTCTGATGTGACCCAGAACGTTATCCCTTGGAACGGACGAGGACGACCAAACGGATTCGAGAACAGACAGACATACAATGGAGGTTCCGGACGGATACCGGGACGACCCAAAGAATGGTCCACGTTCGTGCCATGACCGTACCGTCAACCCGTTCCTGACCAGCCACGACCATGCTCTCGACCCGTTCCAGACCAGACATGACCGTACCCTCGACCCGTTCTCGACCAGCTTCGGTCCGTATCTCGACCACGCCATCAATCCGTGTGTGACCGGCCCCAACCAAGACAAAGACCCAGAGCTCATCAAGGACCAGGACTCGGCCCAAGAAAAGGAGTGTGCTAGCCCAGCTCCCTCACGTGATAAAACCGGCCTAGACCAGTTGTTGACCAAGATGCAAGATCCTTGGGTTTTCTCAACCGGCCCAATGACCCGATCCAAGACTAAAGATTTGCAACAAGCTACTGGAGCAAATTTCATCCAGAATCCTACAAGGTCCATTCAGCCAAACTTGGTAATTATAATTAAAAGTTATTTGAATTAAATTAATGGGAAAAGTGTTTATCTTGGTCCTCTTTTCCTTGGTGGATTTTTATCCCAATGGGTTTTTCTCACCAAGGTTTTTAATGAGGCCTCGATAAATATTTGCATGTCCATTAATTTAAGGCCTATAACTTTGTTTTGGACCAGTTATTGTTTAAGTTTGGCCCGTCCCATTTCTTTTAGGCATGTGTTCTTTATTGTCTGTGACCGCCTAGGTATTAGTCTGGTCTTTGGTCTTGAATGATTTGGATTTCTGTGCCAATCATGCAAGCCACCACCCTGTTTGAATCTATTTGGCGTGTCTATATAAACTAGGCATTGGCCATTTGTAATCTTTTTCATCGAATTTTTGCTAAGTTTCTAATAAGAACTCTTTTAAATTTTCGATCATTGCAAGTGGTGTGTCATATTTAATTGTTTGTGGGTTCCCTTTCTGGTGCATAATATCCAGATTGACAAGCCTACAAGATCCCTGAATAGACCGGTGTGTCATATCCAGTCTAGTGAGGTTGGGTTGATCAAGGCAGCTACGGCCTTGGCCTTTTACCCCTTTGTTCCATTTTTTTTCATCATTCCTGGTTTCATTCCCTTATCTCATTCACTTTCCACCCTGTCTCAATCCACTTTTTCACGGTGTCCCACATCTCTGACTCTCTTCCGATCATTCATCAGCACTCCATCCTGTTGGCCGATCTTGGTTTGTGTTCCCAGCCAACAAGGGTCACGTCACCTTCTGAATCTTAGCATAGACATCCTCTAAGCTAGGTAGCTTGTCCTCCCTAAAAATGTGCTTAATCAAGTCAGTATAGTTGGTGTTTAAAGTCAAGAGCAGCCCAAACACCTTATCTTGTTCCCTCATTTCATGGAGAGTAATTGAATAAATTGTAGCAGGCCTAAGCATCTATAGCTCTGAAGGATCCATAGAGCTTTGTCAACTCAACATCTTCCTGTCTAAGATCATTCATAGCTTTCTTTACCTAAAAGTTCTCATGAGGTTAGTAGTGTTTTCATACATTGTTTTTAAAGTCTCCCAAAGATCTTTAGCATTTTCACAATATGAATATGCTTCTAAGAGAAAACCAACAAGGGAGTTTTGGATTATAGAGAGTACCATATGGTCTTCCTGAAACCACTGGCTTTGATCATCATGATCGTCTGAAGCAGCCCAGTCTGAAGCAGTTCCTTCAATAGCTGGAACCGCCACTTTGGTTACATGGCTCCACAAGCCATTGCTGCACAAAGTCATCCTCATGATCCTTGACCAGAGGAGATAATTTGCTCCCTGAAGTATGACAGAGACCTTCACGTGTTCTTGTAACTCCATTAGGCTCGTTTTATTGCATGAAAAGAAAGAGAGTCCAAGCATACACAACATGCGCTCCACTAGATGTTCAAGTGGCGCGTTTAACAACTTCAAGCAAGTGCATCCTCCAAACAAGCGGCTAAAAACCACCAGAAAAAAACTTTAACAGTCCTATAATGCTCAACTAATGATAATCCAGTAGTAAAAAAATTGTTGAAACCGTGCAACCAAATCAAAACCACTTTTCACGCCAAATTTAAAAAATATAGAATTTTAACACCTTTCAAGAAATACTTTCTTGAAGACTAAAACTATTTGGATTGCAACCAAAATTCTTAAAACCCTCCACAAGGTTCTTTTCTAACGTCCTAACATCCAAGATTCGAAAATGATTGAGAAGAGATAAGGATTTTATCACCAGTGCCCCAAAGATGTCAAAAACAGGACGTGTTGAGGAAGATTAATCAAGAAAGCTTCAAGACGTGAAAAAGGGCAAAGTGTACCTCCTGAAAATTGAACTTGTTTTCATTCATCAATTTTATTCTGAAATTAACCAATTTAATGTTGCTGTGACATAATTATTTGATTATGCTCTTAGTTGGTGGTATCAGATGGTGACGTCTATGAGGCGCTTTGGCGAGTATCCCATTGAAACTTGGAACGAGTTGAAACTGGGGAGACGTTTTGTTCCCAGTCAATTTTACCATGACCTACACCAATGACTTAGTCAATTACACCAAGGCAGTCGTAGTGTAAAAGAGTATTTCCAAGAGATGGAGACACTTTTCCGAGCAAGAATAACCGAGGACCGTGAAGCAACCATGTATTCAAGGCATTGAGAATCACATCGACTTCATTCCGGGAGCTAAACTGCCTAACCGACCCGGTACCGAGTCAACCCCAAGGAGGCTAAAAAATTAGAAAGGCAAGTCCAGGATCTTATGACTCAAGGCTACGTCTGAGAGATCCTTAGTCCATGTGCCGTTCTGGTCTTACTTATACCAAAGAAGGACGGAAGTTGGAGGATGTGCATCGATTGTCGCGTCATCAACAACATCACAATCATGTACCGGCACCCTATTCCGCGTCTGGATGACATGCTAGATGAATTAAGCGGAGCCGCGGTCTTCTCCAATATTGACTTAAAAAGTGGATATCATCAAGTCAGGATGCGAGAAGTAGATGAATGGACAACTGCATTCAAGACAAAGAAGGGTTTTTACGAGTGGCTAGGAATGTCGTTTGGCCTGTCCAACGCCTCAACCACTTTCATCGCCTTATGAACCAAGTCCTCCGACCATTTATTGGTAAATTTGTAGTAGTCTACTTCGACGACATTCTATTCTATAATACGACTTACTCGGATCATTTGGAGCACCTACAGACCGTCATCATCACACTCCGGAGAGCAGTTATACACAAACCTCAAGAAGTGTACGTTCTGTACAGACTAAGTCGTCTTCCTTGGGTTTTTCGTGAGTTCACAGAGACTCAGAGTGGACGACGAGAAGATCAAAGCCATCCAGGAGGGGCCAATGCCGACGAATGCAAGCGAAGTCTGTATCTTCCATGGACTTGCCAGCTTCTACCGACGGTTCATCCGTGACTTCAGTATGATGTCATTTAAACTTCTAAAGGAACGCCTCACCCACGCCCCAGTCCTAGTCCTGCCCGAATTTTACTAGACCTTCGATGTCTAATGTGACACTTCAGGGATCGGTATAGAAGTAGTCCTGACCCAAGGCGGAAGACCTGTCACTTACATCAGCAAAAATTTGAGAAAAACCGATCTTAACTATCCTACCTACGATAAGGAGCTCTACGCATTGGTCTGAGCCCTAGAGACTTGGCACCACTACCTACTTGCCAAGGAGTGCGTAATTCACACCGACAATAAACACTTTAGCATCTTAGAGGGCAATCCACACTCAAGAAGAGGCATGCTCGTTGGCTAGAAAATATTGAGACCATTCCCTACGTCATTAAGTACAAAAAGGGAACGTAAAACGTCGTAGCTGATGTCTTATCCAGAATATACAGCCTTATATCGTTATGGAGTCAAAAGTTATGGGATTTGAGATGATCAAAGAGCTGTATGCAGAGGACGCCAACTTCACTGAGGCCTACCAAGAGCACGACAAGGGGGCTTACAGTAACTTCTACTTGTTTGACAGATTTCTTTTAAAGGACAAGCGTCTCTGTATTCTGAGAGGATCGATTCGAGAGCTACTTCTGAGAGAGGCCCACAGAGGAGGCTTAATGGGATATTTCAGAGTCGCCAAGAACTTGAGCATGCTTAAGGAGCATTTCTACTGGCCCCACCAGCGACGACATGTGGAAGGTCATTGTGCTAAGTGCCTTATCTGAAAACGGGCTAAATCCAAGATGAATCCGCAAGGTCCTTACATGGCGTTACCAGTTCCTTCTACACCATGGACAGGCATATGGATTTCGTACTAGGTCTGCCTAAAATCAATCACAAGGACTCCATTTTCATCGTGGTTGACCATTTTTTCAAGATGGCGCACTTCATCGCATGTAACAAGACATATGACGCAAGCCAGACTGCCGACCTATTCTTCATGGAGATAGTACTACTGCACGGTATTCCCAGGACGATTGTATCAGACAGAGACACTAAGTTCCTCAGTCACTTTTGGCGAGCATTGTGGCGTAAGTTAGGGACCAACCTCTTGTTTTCTACTGCATATCATCCACATACAGACGGACAGACAGAGGTGTTCAACAGGACATTATCCCAGATGCTGAGAGAAACGATTCAACATAATCTGAATAATTGGATTGAATGTCTTCCATCTGTCAAATTTGCCTACAACAGGGCCACACACTCTGGAACGAAACGGTCTCCATTTGAAGTAGACTACGGCTTCAACCCTACCACGCTTATTGAGTTCACGTCCATTCCTTTGGGAGACGCCATCAACTTAGAGGGAGAAGTAAAGACCGAGTATATCAAATGTCTACATGAAGAGACCAAGGCAAATTTAGAGCAACGAAACATCCAAAACACCAAGAACGCTAACAGGGGCCGCCGACACATAGTGTTCAAAGAGGGAGACAGGGTTTGGCTACACCTGTGACCAGAGAGGTTTTCCAGCGTCGAAAGAGAAAGCTTGCACCCCGAGGAGATGGCCCAATTTTTTTTCCTACGAAGGATCAATGACAACGCCTACAAGCTTGAACTTCCAGGTGAGTATAATCTGGCTAGTATGTTTAATGTTTCTGACTTATAGTTATTTGATGCAGGTGAGGAGTTTTTCGGAGATCAAAGCACTTCAAGAGGGAGGGAATGATTAAGATATCGTCTCAGCTACTGCACCGGTCATCCCACCAGGAACTCTCACACGATCCAAGAGTAAGGCCTTATGAGACAAGCTCAGCATGCTACTTGAGAGTGGAGCCCGTCAGGAACTCGGACCGACCGTGCCGGAACCCAGACCAACCGACCCCGATACATGCGACCCCAACCCTGATCCCTTCAAGCCGGACAAGGACCAATGGAGGTTCCTTCTCGAAGACTCTTCTTCCTCCGGTGTCTTTACCATCACCATAAGGTAAAGACAATAAAATCGTGCTAGGAAATTGTACTTTTTTTCCTATCTTCGGTTTTATCCCATTGGATTTTCCGAATAAAGTTTTAATGAGGCAACACTCTTAGTATACAAGATGGTGAAGACTTGTTCACGACTTCACACCATTCATAAGTCACCACTTTTTTGTCTAAGTGTTTAAATGGGCTTTCCATCCTTTATTTATGTTTTATAGACTAAGTGTAGTATTTGGGCTTATGAGTTATGTTAATTACTTAAGCCTAAAGTCCTTTGAATTTTGCCACCAATAAGCACACTACTTGTTGTTTTTATTTCTTAAAGGGCTAAAATCATGTTGTTTAGCCTAAGTTGTATCAAGGCATTATATAAGCCTTTGGACCATTCATTAATGAAAATAACAAGCAATTTAAAATTAAAGCAAAAACCCTAAGACTTTGTCTAAGTCTCAATTGACACCGGCCCCAAGGCTTTCTTGGTGAGCTTGTCGTGTTCTTCAGCCTTCCTGGTTGAAGTTTTTGGAGTATCACAAGCCCTTTTACAGCTTGTGTGGTCCCATTGTTCCACCTCTTGCTTCCATCTCTCCTGTCTAGCAACCTGAGCTTCCCAGTGAAAAGACAGCCCACCAACGATCTTACATCACAGGTCGTCATGATCCTTCTTAGGCCTGGTGAGGGTCACATCATCACCTCCCACTTGAAAATGATTTGTCCTCAAATCCGAATAATCTTGAAATTGTTGTAATTCTAGTGGATTTTCTTCTAAACAGTCTTCTGGGTAAATATCCCACCGTGGTTGCCAAGCATTCTCATCTTCAGATTCTACTTCTTCAATTTCCAGAAGCTCATGGTGAGTTGCCTTAGCTATGGACGGACGTTTCGTTGGACTCATTGGCTGGTTCTTTAACAGGTCCTTAAGTGCATCCATCATCTCCTAGGAAAAATCGACAACAAATGAGCTCCTCCATTGCTCTATTCTGGCTGTGATAGTTTTCTCAATATCTTCTGGATTGAACATCTTTGTTGTTGTGTTGCTCTGATACCAAATGATGCGATCTAGGTAAGGATATCACCAACCAAGACCGTCACAACAGGGAAGAACTCAGAAAGATGCGGTTGGATGGAATGGAGAATCTTGGCGAAATTAGAATGGAGAATGTTGGCGGAAACAGAATGGAGCGTTTGGAATGGTGGATTGAACGGAACACACAAGGGCTACGAATATGTCTCTTGATATACCGGCTTGATCTTCTCCAGGATATGAGACACCAAGAGAAAGAACAAGTATTTTGTAGAATGACTTAAAGGATAGTACACACCTAAAAGGGTTATACAAGAGACAGATATTACACAATGACCGAATTTTCTTCGGACAAACAAAGAAATATATTCACTCAAAAAATTTGATGGATTACAAGAATGGCCAAGGCCAAGGTTAAATAGAGAAAGAAAAAGCCTTGCAAGTTTGGCAAAAGTTCCAAAAGAATGTAAGAACATGCAAGAAATTGAAAGACTACAAGGCTTGCATCCTAGGAACAACTTCCAAGAGCATGCAAGGACATGAAACTAACTAATAAATGCTTATTTAAAATTTAAAACAAATGGTGGCTGGCCTTGGGCTTGGATTCACAAAGACCTTACAGATAAGTTGTTAGAATGAGATATTTAGATTCACCATTGGAGAATAGAGTGAGTTTTAGAGAAAAGAGAATGAGAGAAATAATTTTTATTTATAATTAAAGAATTAATCTTCTTGCTTATAAATGAAGAGTACAAGTGTTTATATAGAGAGTTTACAATCCTTGTGTCCAAACACGCCCTATTAGGCGCCTAATACCCTTGTTTGGCTATAGGTTTAGAAGCTCTTCATACTCTCCATTTGGTTTAGAGTATCTACCACACTTTATATTCTCTCTTTGTTTTAGAGTATCTACTTCTTTTCTTCTTCATTTCAACACTCCTCCTCAAGTTTAAACATAGGTGAATGGTTGAACTTGCAAATATGAAGAGACTTTTTTTCTTCTTCCTCTTTACTCCCTTTCAAGCTTGATTTTTAATGTTCATAGAAACCAAGCTTGGAACCTTAAAGAACTTCCTCATTAAAAACATTAGTATGGAAAACCCTTTAGGACAAAACCAATACTAAGGGAAAAAGAGTGAAGTTTTCTTAGTTTAGGGATTGGCCTTTGAATCTGTGATCTTTAAATCCACCATAGTGAGCTCCATATATCCTTAATCAAGACATTGTTGATTATCCCTTGTGAATGGCTGCTTTGAAGCTTCTTCTAATTCTGGTCGATTTCTCCCCCTTTCTTTTGACTAATTGTCTTTAAGACGTGATTTTGATCCAGCTTTCCTTAAAGCGTTCAATTTGAACCTGTTTCACATACACATATACATGCATGTATCAATTCTCACAAGATAAACCAATGAATTATAATGTAAGAATGATATTAATTTCCCTTTTATAAGAGTGTATGAAAATTTCTAGATGATATGATCTATACTAGTCTGGTTTTCAAAGAACTTCACATTAAGTTCTTTGGATTCATCATGATCATATGGTTCTCTTCTGGATTCATCATGACCACATGGTTCTCAACCCTTATGTTTTGAATTTCCCTTTGACTAGCTTCATTTTGCTTCACCTTCTACTTTCAATAAGCCCAACTGAAGAGAATAAAATTGTAGAATTAAGCTTGAATAGAGTGAGCACACTTGTCTCCTAATACACTCTCCCACAATGATTCCACTAATTGATGTAGGGTAAGTCATTCTTATGACTGTTTTTCATCACTTCCTGATCTAAAACATCATAGCAACTCAAAATAAAGTGATGGAAGCATAGTGGTGGTGCAACTATTGGTCGAGAAGCTCGAGACCTCCAGAAACAAGTTTAGATGAATGGAGTGGATCGAACGGACCACACAAACTGCAAAAGTCTTGTGATACACTGAGTTGTTCTTCTTGGCAAAGAAGAACGAGACAAACTTCTCCAAGGAAGGGAGACAGCCGTCACTTGACTAGTAGTCTAGGGATATTTTGCTCAAAAATCGAGTTGTTCTTACTTGCAAGTGATGAGGCTTATATAGGCTTTTTAGTTACAACTTAGGGTGAACAACATTTTTTTTGACCGAAACAATAAGTAGTGTAAATAAAAACAACATGTAGTTCTCTTTGCTGAAAAAATAGAAATGGGTTTAAGGCCAAATAACTTAGGCATATGAAATTGGGCTGAAGGCCTTAAACTTATACTTAGTCTAAATAAGAAAGAAATGAGATAGATAAACCTTAGTGATGAAGGCAGGCCGAATTGGACTCAGACTTGTGAAAGATTGCGGATTTGTGAACAAGTCTTCGTCTTCTTGCGCACTAAAAGTGTTGCCTCATTAAAACCCTTTTCGGAAAACCCAGTGGGACAAAACCGAATATGGGAAAAAGAGTACAATTTCTTAGTACGTCTTTTGGTGTCTTTACCAATTGGAGATGGTAAAGATACCAGAGGTAGAGGAATCTTCAAGTAGGAACCTCCAATGTTCCTTATCTGACACGAACGGATCTTGATGGGCTTCTGGACCAAATGGTGGGCCGGATAGGCCGTCCTCCTTGATCTCCTGAACGTATGCTCTCTCCATTAGCTGGTTGAACTTGTCTCCCAATGCTCGAGCCTTGGAACGCATCAGAGGCCCTGGTGGTACTCGTGGTGCAGTAGCTGGTACGATGTTCTCATCATTCCTTCCCTCTTCAGGTGCTTTGGTCTCCAAAGTAAACTCTACCCCTACATCAAAAAATTATAAGTCAGCAACATTAAATGTAGTGGAAACGTTATACGCACCTGGGAGTTCTAGTTGATAGGCATTGTGTTGATTTGTCACAGAACTCGGAATGGGGAAACCATTCTGGTCGCAGATGAAGCCAAACCCAATCTCCTTTCTTAAAAACCACGTGTCTCCTGCCCTTGTTGGCGTGTTTGGCTGTCTGAGAGTTCTTCCGTTCTAGATTGTCCTTGACTTCCTGGTTGAGGCGCTTCACATACTCTGGTTTTGCTTCTCCCTCCAGGGTGACAACATCACCTAGTGGTATAGGTGCGAACTCGATCGGGGTGGTGGGGTTGAAGCCATAGACTATCTTGAAATGTGTCTTCTTCGTTCTGGAATATGTCACTCTGTTGTTGGCGAACTCGACATAGGGGAGACATTTTAACCAATTTTTACAATTACGACCGATTGTCGCTCGCAGCTTCTGTGAAAGGGTCATGTTGACGACCTCTGTCTGACCATCAGTTTGTGGATGATATGCCGTAGAGAACAATAAATTGGTGGCTAACTTCTCCACAGAACACGCAAAAAAATGACTAAGGAATTTAGTGTCTCTGTTGGACACAATTGTCCTCGGAATGTCATGCAGGCCGACTATCTCTAGGAAGAATAAGTTCGCCATCTGAATCACATAGTTCGTCTTATTGTGTGGTATGAAGTGTGCCATCTTAGAGAAACGATCAACCACGACTAGGATGGAGTCTTTGTGATTAACCCTCGGTAGTCCTAACACAAAATCCATCGAAATGTCTGTCCAGGGCGATGATTGAACCGGTAGTGGCATGTATGGACCTTAGGGGTGTATCTTAGACTTAGCCCTCTTGCAGACTAGACATTTCTCACAATGGGCTTCCACATCTCGACATTGACGTGGCCAATGAAGTGATCCTTAAGCATACTCAGTGTTTTGTCGACACTAAAGTATCCCATCAAGCCGCCGCAGTGGGCCTCCCTTAGCAGAAGTTCTCGAACTGATCCTCCGGGAATGCAGAGGCGTTTGTCCTTGAAGAGAAATCCATCGAACAAGTAGAATCGACTGTATTTGTCTTGACCATGTTCCTTAAATGCTTCCTTGAAATCGTGATCTTCAACATAAAGTTCCTTGAGCATTTCAAATCCCATAACCTTTGACTCCATGACCGAAATAAGATTTTATCTGCGGGACAATGCGTCAGCTATGACATTATCTGCGCCCTTCTTATACTTGATGATATAAGGAAATGTTTCAATAAATTCTAGCCATTTGGCATGTCTTTTCTTCAGCGTCGTCTGACCTTTAAGGTGCTGAAGTGTCTGGTGGTCCGTATGTATGACGCATTCTCTCGACAGAAGATAATGTTACCAAGTCTGCAAAGCTTGGACCAACGAGTAGAGCTCTTTGTCGTAGGTAGGATAATTTAAAGACGCCCCACTTAACTTCTCACAAAAATAGGCGATTGGTTTTCCACCCTGTGTTAGGACTGCTCCAATGTCTACGCCTGATGCGTCACACTCGACTTCAAAAGTCATATCAAAATTCGGCAATGTAAGGACTGGTGCGCGTGTGAGACGCTATTTCAACAGCTGAAATGACTTTTCTTGTTCTGGTCCCCACTTGAACTCCTGGTTCTTCTTAATGGCCGATGTCAACAGACTGGCAGTCGTACTAAAATCTCTTAAAAATCGTTGGTAGAAGCTCGCCAGCCCATAAAAACTCCAAACTTGGCTGGCATTAGTCAGCGTGGGCCACTCCTGAATAGCTTTAATCTTTTTGTCGTTGACTCGAAGTCCCTGCGAGCTCACGATGAATCCAAGGAAGATAACCTGATCTGTGAAGAAAGTACACCTTTTAAGGTTTGCATACAACTGCTCTTTGTGAAGTGTCACGATTACAGTTTTCAGGTGCTCCAAGTGATCTGAGTAAGTCACACTCTAGAAAAGGATGTCGTCGAAGTATACCACAACAAATTTTCCAATGAAAGGCCGGAGAACTTGATTCATGAGGCGCATGAAGGTACTTGGTGCATTGGACAGACCAAATGGCATTACCAACCACTCGTAGAGACCCTGCTTAGTCTTAAATGTCGTCTTCCACTCATCTCCTTCTCGCATCCTGACTTGATGATAACCACTCTTCAAATCGATCTTGGAGAAGACAGAAGCTCCGCTTAGTTCGTCTAACATGTCGTCTAGTCACGGAATAGAATGTCGATACTTAACAGTTATATTGTTGATGGTGCGAAATTTGACTCACATTCGCCAGCTTCCATTCTTTTTCGGCACTAACAGGACTGGAACTGCACAAGGGCTAAGGCTTTCTCTGACGTAGCCTTGAGTCATGAGGTCTTGAACCTGCCGTTCTAGTTCTTTGGCTTCCTCCGGAGCAACTTTGTAGGCAGGTTTGTTCGGCAATTGTGCTCCGGGAATAAGGTCGATATGATGCTCAATGCCTCTGATGGGTGGCAACCCTGGGGGGATCTCGTTTGGGAATACATCCGAATATTTATCTAACAAGGACTGAACCTCCATGGGTAGGCTGCTGCTAACGTCGCCAGATGCATTTAACATCTCTCTGTAAAGCATAAGAACGATCTGAGTTCCCTTGTTGCTAACCGCCTTTCTCATATCTGCAATTTTGACGAGAAAGTTTTCTTTCTGGGCATGCTGGTCCTTTGCCATCTTTGATTGCATTCCATGCACTTCTTGTGGCGACATAGGTGCTAGATTATATCTACGCTTATCATAGATGAACGAGTAGAAGTTAGTGCGTCCATTATGTGTAGTCTCTTTATTGAATTGCCAAGGTTGTCCTAACAGAAGATGTCCAGCTGACATTGGAACGACATCACACAAAACTTGACATTGTAACCAAACTTAATTTCAAAGACTGCCCAAGGACTTTTGGATTCAACATGCCTTCTTAAACTTATTGTTCTAAGTAAAAGACAAGGTTCTCTTCCCTTAGGATCAATGCAATTCATGAAAAAATGATTCAGATAGCTGGTATAATAGCCTAACCAAGTTGTTTCAACAGCCTCTAAACTTGGCTTCTCCAGCTTTAATCCACCAATTTCAAACAAGGTACTAGGTTATGTTGAACTGGTCTTTAAGGCTTAACAGCTTCTGGTAACTATTTTTAACTGCTTAACCACCTTTTAACCTCCAATCACTAGCCTAAAACCGTCACCAACAGCTTTTTTTAACCGCCACAAACAGTTTTTAACTTCAACTTCTTCTAACAAACATAACTGTCTATAACCACTTTTTTGACCAGATTGTAACCGACTTTTAACTATATTCTAATAGCTTCTAAACTGATTAACAACCTCTTAACTACTAACCAAAACCGTTTTAGGTAGTTAATAATGGGTTATAACAGCTGAGCAACAAGTCTAACCTCCTTATACCATAATTCAATATTTTTAGAATCTGCCTAGTTCACAAGAAAATAAATCTTGAAGCCTAAAACTTGTCCGATTGTAATGTAACTTCTTGGAACCTTCCAAACAACTCTTATCTAACTTCTTAACATCCAATACTCGAAAAAGAATGAGAAGGGATAAGATATTTATCACCAATACCCCAAAGGGGTCAAAACAGGATACGTCGAGGGAAAATGATCAGGAAGACTTCAAAACTTGATTAGGGTGAGTGAGGACCTCCCAAAAAATCTTCTAGACTCATTTCCATTGAGGTTAGGCTTTAGAATATATCAATTTTATAAAGATTTGAACAAGTTATGCTCGTTGCAATGAAGGAGAACCCAAAAGATGCCGATCGCGACTCCTTCGTGGATAATGTTTGATTCTAATCACCAAATGAGATGAAACTGGTGCAGGGATGATCAGAAACTCTTTCCTGATAATCCTTTTTGATGGAAAGTGGAAGAAAACCTTGAGATCTTGCCGGAATTGATGAAGAACCACTGTGATCTTCTCGACATGTCCCATTTGGAGGCTTGCATGAAAAGATTGAAAACAACTTGAGATTTTGCGGATTATATGAATGTTTCTTGGTCTGATACCATGTTAGAATAATTAATCTTTTTGCTTACAAATGAAGAGTACAAGTGTTTATACAGAGAGTTTACAATCCTTGTGTCCAAACACACCCTATTAGGCGCCTAATGCCCTTGTTTGACTATAGGTTTAGAAGCTCTTCATACTCTCCCTTTGGTTTAGAGTATCTACCACACTTCATACTCTCTCTTTGTTTTAGAGTATCTACTTCTTTTCTTCTTCATTTCAAGATAAGTGACCCATATGCCTCATTAAAAATCCCTCTTTGGTAAACCTAATGGGTCACTTGACTAAATTTCAAAATCCAGCTGCACAGATGCACAGTTGTCTGTCCGTTTGCTTGGGATTTCCTCTGGGTCATTCGTGTGTTGGTCGTCCTGAGTATTCATCCAGACGTCTGTTGGATCATCCATGCTTCGTCCGTTCGGGTTCTCCTTAGGGTCGACCATTGGGTCATTTGCATGGTCGTCCTTGTGTCCGTCATGACTGGATGTTGGGTCATCTCTGACTGGTCATCCGTTGGCTTAACCATGACGTTTGTCATCAGCTTCTAGTCGACCGGTCAAAGCTCTGGGTCGACCTGTTGGTCCATTTTCAGTTCCAGATCATCCTGTTCGTCCTCTTCAAGCTCCGAATTATCAGCTCCAAGCTTCAGGTTGTCCTGATCCTTCTTAGGTCTGGTGAGGGTTGCATCACTACCCATGCCGTGGACTCAAAGCCGTTCACCCATAAACTCGATGCTAATCCGATTTCTCCTAGACCAGACAAGGGTAAAGCCGTGGAACAAAACACCAGAACCAGGGACATATGGTGCTTCAAATGCCAAGGATTTTACCACTATGCCAACAAGTATTCCAAAAAGAAGGTCATGGTTCTCATGGAGAATGGAGAAGTCCAGATTAAAGATGAGGAATATTTGGAACCAATGTCTTATGAAGGGGAAGAACCGCCAGTCCAAGGTCAGCTCTTGGTTGCTAGACGTTCCTTGAGCATCGAATCTAAAACCGTTGAGCAACGAGAAAAACTGTTCCACTCCAGATGCATGGTCAAAGGCAAGGTATGCAATCTAATTATAGATGGTGGTAGTTGTACTAATATTGACAGTGATTATAGGTTATGAAACTCGGCCTTATGGAGATGGAATTACGAGTTACTCATCAAGTAATGGTGCCACTAAAGATAGGCAAATATGAAGATGAGGTGATTTCAACATGCTACCTATGGAAGCCGGACATATTTTTCTTTGAAAACTATGGCAATCTTATTGAAAAGTGAGTCATGACAGATTTGCTAACCACCATCACTTCATCTATAAGGACCGGAAGACCACACTCATTCCCCTGACGCCTCATGAAGTATACCTTTACCAGATTCAATAGAAACAACAGAAGAAGGAATCAGGTAAGGCCACGATACCCAAGAGTAAATCAAACTTCTTTATTAAATCTGCTGAATTAAAATATATCTTGACGACTAATATGCATATCCTCATGCTTGTTTATAAAGAAGCTTGTCTAGTGGCCACTAACCCTGAGTCAGTCCTCCTGAGCAAGATGTATGATCTTTTGCAGGATTTTGAGGATTTTTTTCTCAAATAATGTCCTGATGGCCTACCTCTAATATGCGGCATTGAACATCAAGTTGACTTTGTTCCCGGAGTGACTCTACCAAGTAGACCCGCTTACCAAACTAATCCGATGGAGACTAAGAAACTGCAGAAGCAAGTGTACAAGCTTATGCGTAAAGGCCACATCTGTGAAAGCATGAGCCCCTGTGCCATGCTAGTTTGGCTTGTTCCAAAGAAGGATGGTTCATGGAGTATGTGCGTTGATTACCGAGCAATCGACAATATTACGGTAAAGTATTGCCATCAAGTCCTGGGGTTAATGATATGTTAGACAAACTGCATGTGTCTAGTGTCTTCTCTAAGATAGATCTTAAAAGTAGTTATCACCAAATCCGAATGAAGGAAGATGATGAATGGAATATCACTTTCAAAACGAAACATGGTCTTTATTAGTGGTTAGTAATGCAATTTTTCTTAACCATTGCGCTTATTACGTTTATGAGACTGATGAACCATGTGCTTAGAGATTTCATAGGCTATTTTGTTGTAGTCTATTTTGATGATATTTTGGTTTATAGTAAGACCTTAGACGAACACATTCATCTCCTGAATCTGGTCTTAGAAGTTCTTAAGAAAGAACGATTATTTGCCAATTTGGAGAATTGCACTTTTTGCAAATTTAATATTATATTTCTAGGTTTTGTTGTAAGTGCAGATGGTGTTAGGGTCGACAAACAGAAGGTAAAAGTCATTTGTGAATAGCCAAGTCCCATGACCGTGGGATAAGTGAGGAGTTTTCACGGCTGGTCGGATTCTACAGACTCTTCGTCAAGGACTTTAGTACTTTGGCTGCACTTTTGACAAAATTTATTGAAAAGGACGTTGGATATAAGTGGGAAAGTGCCCAAGAAGAAGTGTTCCAAACACTAAAGGACAAACTCACTCACACCCCACTTCTGGTGATGTTAAATTTTTATAACACTTTAGAAATTGAGAGAAATGCATCAGGTATTGGCATTGGAGCCGTCCTCATGCAAGACCGCAAGCCGATTGCCTACTTTAGTGAAAAACTTGGAGGCACCACTTTGAATTACTCAATGTTTGATAAAGAGCTTTATGCTTTGGTTTGATATCTTCAAACGTGGCACCACTACCTTTAGCGTCATTAAGACCATGGGCATTATGAGAGAACACTTTGTTTGGACACACATGAAAAGAGACGTGGAACATATCTATAGTCTTTGCACCACTTGTAAAATGGCCAATTCTAAGACTTTGTCGCACGGTTTATAGCATTCTTTACCTATTCCCGAACATCCTTGGATTGACTTGTGAATGGATTTCATTTTAGGATTGCCTAAGACCAGAACAGGAAAGGATTCTATTTTTGTGGTAGTTGATCGGTTTTCAAAAATGTCTCACTTCATTGCATGTAATAAAACCAATGATGTATCCCACATTGCTAGCTTGTTCTTTAGGGAGATAGTGCGTCTTCATGGCATGCCTAGGTCCATCGTGTCTGATAGAGATACAAAACTCCTTAGTTACTTTTGGAAGACCTTGTGGTCTAAGTTAGGAACTAGGTTATGTTTCTCGACCACTTGTCATCCCGAAAGGGATGGACAGACCAAGGTCGTTAATAGGACTTTAGGAACTCTATTGTGTTCATTCGTTAGGAAGAATCTTAAGACATGGGAAGAAGTCTTACTGCATGTAGAATTCGCTTATAATCATTCCATTCATTCTGCATCCAAATTTTCTCCTTTTTAAATTGTTTATGGGTTTAGTCCTCTTTTACCTTTGGATCTAATATTATTGCATGTGAGTGAAGAACTAACTTGGACAGTGAAAAAATGGTCGAGCTTGTTAAGAAGATGCACAAGGACGCCCGTGACAACATTGAGGCTAACACCAAGCTATATGCTAAGAAGGCCAATAGATACCGCAAATAAATCATCTTTGAGCTGGAATACCAAGTCTTGATCCATTCGAGGAATGATCAGTTTCCAATCGAAAGAAGATCCAAGCTGTTTCCTAGGATGGCCCATTCACTGATGTCAAACGAATCAACAACAATGCATACGATTTATCTCCGAGGTAATGCATACAAACCTTGCTCCCTTCTTGTGCAGATGAACAGGAAAAATCATGTTCAAAAGGGAGGGGATGATGCAATCCAGTTCAAGACAGACGACCTTGGTTTGACCGTGGACGAACATGACGGATGATCAGCACGAACAGGAACCGAACCAAGCCCTCGACCGGATGGAGGTTACAATTGCACAGATAAACCAATGGGTGACCAATCTCTCGACCCACAGTCATCCTTCAACCACGACCCGCGTACGGCTCTCGACCGCGTCCGAATTTCTAGGCCTTGAGCCGACCAGTATACCGACCGCGACCCATGGACCATTCCAAATGGTCCAATGAAATATTTATCCATATGTGTCAATTGACGTCTTACTTTCTCAAGTCTCAACAAGCATTTGACGTCTTACTTTCTCAAGTCTCAACTCAAGCTCATAATTCTCAAGGTTTGCCAAATTTTATTCAAGCTATTGAATTAAGTGTTTTTGAATGATATTCTTTCTAATGCTATTTTCCTTGGCTGATTTTTATCCCTTTGGGTTTTGTTACCAAGATTTTTAATGAGCCTTTGAAATATTTATCCATATGTGTCAATTGGAAAATTTGATGGAACATGGAAAATTTGAGTCAATTGCAGCCATTAACAATATTACCGACAAATATTGAAATCCCCGAGGTTAATATTTCTCACAAAGATGGTTGGAGACAGCTTAAGGTCTCTGCCTCTTTGCCATGATTAGCCGGCTTGGTTGTGGCTAGGATTTTTCCCATTACATTCTTGGTCTAGGGCTGGTGGTGGCCTATTCTCATTGTTGCCGCCGGAGTTGCTGGCATCAGTTGTCTCTTCTTCTGGAATGTGTTGTTTCAGCTGTTCAAGGCGGATTTGGATGGCTTGCATCGTAGTTAGTAGCTGAGCAATTTGAGTGTCTTGGCCTGCTTCTCCCATGATATTTTCAGTTGGTACCTGAAAAGAAAAACACAAACATATGAATGTGTTCTAAGGAGATAAGAAAACAATGAAATATGTATTGACCGACGGATTAATGCAATAACTTGGACTGACTGTTTTTCAATATGATATGATTAACAACTACATGACTAACTATGGTAATTACGGCTGTAGACAAATGACAATGATTAAATAAAGAAAGAACATATTTTTAATGGTTTTTAATTTAAAGATTCAATCATATTCGAAAATGCAAATCAAATATGGAATGATAATAATTCTTTTTGTAACATAATGAATGCAAACAAACCAGATTCGAGATTCAAATGAGAATTGGAATAAACTAATGCAAATATGTTTTAGGATGAACAATAAAAACAAAGTGCATAGAAAAACTAAGAACACAAAAGAAATAACTTGGATAGATAGAAACTGGTTTTATGGGCTTTTAAACTCTCATACCTAGATAAACTAAGCGAGGGTAAAAAATCACAAGATGAGCTGGTCGTGGGGAATTCTCTTTCCAGCCAGTCGGATGGTTGATGAATAGAAAAGGTTGAATGTAGCCGTGAACTGGCTGTGGGGAACTCTTTGATTGGCTGGTCGAATGGTATGATGGAGTTGATGGGTGGATCAATGGTGCCACAATGGAAGAGGCAATGATAAAATAAATTTTCTTGGTATAATATGATTATGTCTAAGAAAATGTTTGTTGTTTATTAATTGTGTGAAAAAAATGCAAGGCTATGGGGGAATTTATATATTATCCCAATGCCCTTATAGAAGTCTTTAAAACAAATTATATTAAATAATTTACAAATTTATTAGAATAAAATTAAAAAATAACTAACATTTGCATTAAACTAATTAATTATAACTCAAGCGTTTAGTCAAGAAAACAAAACAAGATAGAATTTGATAAGATCTTAAGAATGATCCACTCAAAAACGGTACACAAGGAAGTTCAGAACGGGATAAGCCTTGTACAACAAGTGTGAACTCAAGTTACCATGGGATATGGAGCGATGGGTCGCACAGAGGTGACGAAAAACACTTGATTTACCGGCTTGAATTCCATAGGATATGATGCACCAAAGGAAAACAAGGATATTCTAAACTAACCTCAGATATTACACACCAAGTGTTGGAATGAAGAAGAATGATGAAGGCAAAGAGAAGAAATGAAAAAAGTGTGCCTTAGATTCTAAGTAGGTGTCATGTGTCCAAAGGGAATGGCTTAGGCTTGTTTGGGATTAATGATATGTTATCCTTGTAGCCAAACATGTATTATGCTATCTTAGTATCCAAACAAGCCTAGACTAGTTTAGTATACTTATTTATCTCTCTCTTCCTTTGTAAGCAAGAAATTCATTTTTCTAAAATCTCAATAATAATCATTTTCTCTTTTCTCTCTAAAACTCTCACTCTCTCAATCTACAAATCTCTGAATTTCTTAATCTCATAATCTTTCATGGTATCAGAGCCTGGTTTCATCAATCTCACATAAAAATTCCGCAAAATTTCTTCTCTTGCCTCACGATCTTCTCGCACCTTTAAAACTAGTGAATTCGCGGGTTTGGTCGTGATTTGATCAATTTTTCTAGAAAGAACTCGAAATATGATATGATCCTGCCTAAGGACACCACGAATGACCCGTGGTCAGAAGAACAAATGTCCAGCATGGAAGAGGTTCTCCCTGAAAATGACTCCAACACTCAGCCAAAGGAGACTCAAGACCAGCTAGACGTCCCAAGCATCGTCCAGACTGACGCTGGACCCCTTGATCCAAAGGAAGGACTGAAGGCGCTTGAGACTACTTGGACAATGCCAACCGGACCAATGACCAAAGGACGCATCAAGAAGCTCAAGGAGTCTATGGAGGAATTGCTCAAGACCATCAGCATATTGATCACGCCAAGTCCAAGATCATCCTTCACTTTCCTCATCCGGGCCCATGAAGTCTAACGCTTGGGTAAGTGAATTTTTGGGAGCTCTTTTTCCCTACTTGGTTTTTGTCCTTTTGGGTTTTACCAAGTAGGTTTTTAATGAGGCCCAAATATTCACTTTCTGTCTGACCCATTTGTTACTTCGGCCCGGCGCATTTTTCTTTCTTTGTCTTTTAATTTAATGAGTGTTGTTAGTAGTTGGTAGTTGGATAGTTAGAATTTATGTCTTAGCTCTTGCATGAGCTTGCATGTTCTTGGAAGTTGTTCCAAGCATGCAAGCTTGTCTCCTCCCCACTCCTATATATATCCCCCTTTGTCATTTGTACTCTTCATCAAAGTTTTTAATCAAAAGAGTGTTTTCTCTCTAAAAACCTTTGGTCACTTCTCTTCTCTTAGATCCTCCCTAGGTGTGTAATATCTTGGGGCCCATCTAAGAAACCCTTGGGAATTTTCGGTGCATCATATCCGAAAGCTCCCAAGTCCCATCTTACAAAAGTCTTCCGCAACTTCTGTCGGTTTTCCTTTCTTCCACATCCCTTGGTCCAAACTCATTTTGGACGCAAGGCTTATCCTGTTTCGTCTTTACTTCCTTGTTGTGTCAATCGTGGGTTGTGATCTCCACCGAGATCGCATCAAGTGGTATCAGAGCTTCACAACAAGCTAAGTAACTTCTATCCTTTTCTTGTTTATTTTCATTTTCTAAGTCGTTATAATCTGTTCATGCAATTTGTCTGTTTTTTTAATCCTTATGTTTTTCCAAAGAACTTTTAACTGGCCAATTGGTACTTTAACATTTTTCAGGAAACCATGGTGGAATCTGAAGAAGAAGATGCATGTCGACTACCTCAAACCCTTCCACAAGAAGACCGCATACTGGACGCTCTTACCGCCCTCCTTGATCAAATTCAGGATATCAAGCTCCAAGCTTTTGAAGCCAGACTTCAGAAAGTCCCTGCTCAACGACGCACAGCCCCACGTGGAGAATGACCTGAACAGCCCGAACCACCGCCCAGACAGCAACGATCCGGACGCACTCAAGACCGACAGCCCATGTCACCTGCTAGAGAAAGCCGTGAAAGACATGAATACTATGGCGATGAGGCATCTGAACAGTTCTATTAAAGTGGTGGATCCGTCCGTAGCAATCACCGGAGACCAAGACGTGAGTATGAGCCTAGACCGCCCCCACCGCCACACAATCATTTCAATGCCCTTAAGCTCAAGATCCCTTTTTTCCATGGAAAGAACGATCCAACAGCTTATTTGGAGTGGGAGCAGAAGATCGAGTTGGTTTTCGATTGTCATCACTACACCGAGGCTAACAAAGTTAAAGTGAACGCTACTGAATTCTACGACTATGCGTTGAGTTGGTGGGATCAACTTGTCACGTCTCGAAGAAGGAATGGAGAGTTTCCATTGGATACTTGGTACAAAATGAAAATGATCAGGAGGAAGCGGTTCGCACCTAGTCCCTTTCACCGTGACCTGCACCGGCGCCTAAGACATCTAAGCCAAGGCAACCGGACGGTTGAAGAATACTTTCAAGAGATGGAGACCTTGCTTATCCGGGCCAGCGTCACAGAAGACAGAGAAGCCACCATGTCTCGGCTTCTTGGAGGGCTAAACCGGGACATCCATGACCACTTAGAGCTGCAGCATTAAGTGGAATTAGAAGAAATGCTCCATAAAGCCGTCCTTATTGAGCAACAACTCAAGAGGAAGCCCTCACTTCGACAAACCTTTGGTTCCGGATCTGTGCCATCTAAACCAGCTTATGTCCGGGACTTCAAGCTAGCTTTCCAGCATAATTCCAACCCTTCCACATTCCGGATAGATGCTCGTCCAACTACAAGTGCTTTGGACAAAGGTAAAGCTATTGATCGCCCCGCTAGGAACCGTGATATCCGATGTTTCAAATGTCAAGGCCTTGGTCATTATGCCAATGAGTGCATCAACAAGAAGGTAATGACTCTAAGGGATAATGGCGAGATGGAGACCGAGGAATCAGAAAACGACACTCTCTCCGACGAAGGCATTGAACGACTAATCCATGGAAAATTATTGGTTGCTAGACGATCCATGAGTGTCCAAGCTAAATCGGATGTTCAAGAGCAACGTGAAAATCTGTTCCATACCAGATGCTTGGTGCAAGGAAAAATCTGTAGCCTGATCATCGATGGAGGAAGCTGCACCAATGTCGCCAGTGAAGACATGGTCCGCAAGCTTGGCCTGACCGAGATGAAGCACCCTAGGCCTTATCCTCTTAGTGGCTGAACGATCAAGGAGAATTGAAAGTAACCCGCCAAGTGAAGGTTCCCTTGAGCATTGGAAAATATGAGGACGAGATCCTTTGCGATGTTCTACCCATGGACACGGGTCATATTCTTTTAGGGCGACTATGGCAATCCGATCGCAAGGTAATACATGATGGTTTTACTAACCGCCATAGCTTTGTGTTTAAAGGCAGGAAAACCACGTTGTTACCCATGACGGCCCAAGAAGTGTACCAAGATCAGCTACACTTGAGCAAACAGAAGGACCCGATCGATAAGAGTAAGGGCAAGAAGAAACAAACCAATTTTTTTGCTAAGGCTGGTGAGGTTAAACAAACACTTCATTCATCCCAGCATATCTTAATGTTTGTTTATAAAGAGGCTTGCCTCAATCTTACTAATCTGGAACCGGTGCTACCGAGTGAGATGACCTCTCTTTTGCAGGTGTATAAAGATGTGTTCCCCAATGAAACACCTGACGGTTTACCACCTATAAGAGGGATAAAACATCAGATCGATTTTGTTCCAGGATCAACACTGCCCAATAGTCCAGCTTATCGTACCAACCCGGTGGAAACCAAAGAGCATCACAGACAAGTGGACGACCTTATGAAGAAAGGCCATATCCATGAAAGCATGAGCCTCTATGCGGTCCCAGTTCTCCTTGTTCCCAAAAAGGATGGCTCATGGCGCATGTGTGTTGATTGTAGAGCAATCAACAACATCACGGTAAAGTATCGCCACCCTATTCCTAGGTTAGACGATATGCTTGCTGAGTTGCATGGGTCGAGCATGTTTTCCAAAATAGATCTTAAAAGTGGTTATCACCAAATCCGGATGAAGGAAGGTGATGAATGGAAACAGCCTTTAAAACCAAACATGGTTTATATGAGTGGCTTGTGATGCCTTTTGGTCTAACTAACGCACCTAGTATCTTTGCGCTTAATGAATCATGTCCTTCGGGAATTCATTGGATATTTTGTTGTAGTGTACTTTGATACCATTTTAGTCTATAGCAAAAACCTAGAAGAACATATTGGCCATTTGAAATCGGTTTTCCATGTGCTTAGGAAAGAAAGCTTATTTGCTAATCTTAAGAAATGCGCCTTTTGTACGGATAACTTTGTGTTTCTAGGCTTTGTTGTAAGCGCAGATGGTATTAGGCTCGATGAGGAGAAGGTCAAAGCCATCCGTGAATGGCCCAGCCCTAATACCGTGGGTGAAGTCAGGAGTTTTCATGGACTGGCCGGATTTTATCGGAGATTTGTGAAGGATTTTAGCACCCTGGCCACGCCCTTGACTGAAGTGATTAAGAAGGACGTTGGATTCAAGAGGGAACATGCCCAAGAGAAAGCTTTTCAGACACTAAAGGATAAGCTCACCAATGCCCCACTTCTTGCTTTGCCTAACTTTGCTAATACCTTTGAAATTGAGTGTGATGCTTCAGGAATAGGTATTGGAGCTGTTCTAATGCAAGAAAAGAAGCACATTGCCTTCTTTAGTGAAAAGCTTGGAGGAGCCACGTTGAACTACCCCACATATGACAAGGAACTTTATGCCTTGGTCCGAGCTCTTCAAACATGGCAGCATTACCTATGGCCCAAAGAGTTCGTTATTCACACTGATCATGAATCCTTGAAGCATCTCAAAGGCCAGCAAAAGCTCAACAAAAGACACGCCAAGTGGGTTGAGTTCATCGAGACCTTCCCATATGTTTTACGATATAAACAAGGTAAAGACAATGTGGTCGCCGATGCATTGTCCCGAAGGTACACTCTCTTGAACACTCTCGATGCTAAACTGTTAGGATTTGATCAGATTAAGGACATGTATGCCACTGACCCGGACTATGGAGAAATCTATAAGTCCTGTGACAAGATTGCTGTAGGTCATTACTACAAACAGGATGGGTTTCTCTTCTATGAGAATCAGCTTTGCGTCCCAAATTTCTCCTTGCGAGAACTGTTTGTTAGGGAAGCACATGGTGGAGGATTGATGGGCCATTTTGGCGTAGCCAAAACCATGGCCGTTATGAGAGACCATTTCCATTGGCCCCATATGAGACGGGATGTTGAGAGGATCTGTAGCCGATCCTCCACTTGCGAAATGGCCAAATTAAAGGTTCAACACCACGGTTTGTATACACCTTTACCCATTCCTTTGCATCCTTGGGTTGACATATCCATGGATTTTGTTCTTGGACTGCCTAGGACTAGGAATGGTATGGATTCTATCTTTGTGGTTATTGATCGATTTTCTAAAATGGCTCACTTTATTGCTTGCAACAAAACTGATGATGCATCGCATATAGCTCACTTGTTCTTTAAGGAAATAGTGTGTTTGCATGGAATGCCCAAGACCATTGTGTCTGATAGAGACACTAAGTTCCTTAGTTATTTTTGGAAGACCTTATGGTCTAAGCTAGGCACTAAGCTCTTGTTTTCTACTACTTGTCATACTGAAACTGATGGTCAGACTGAAGTAGTTAATCGGACTTTAGGAACTCTTTTGCGTGCTTTTGTGGGAAAGAATCTAAGAACTTGGGAGGATTGTTTGCCGCATTTAGAGTTTACTTATAATCATGCTCAGCATTCTGCGTCTAAGTTTTCTCCTTTCCAAATTGTTTATGGGTTTAATCTCATCTCTCCTTTGGATTAAATCCCTTTGCCTTTGAGTGAAAGAAATAGCACAGATGGAAAGCAGAAGGCTGAATTGGTCCAGCAAATCCATAAAGAAGCCAGGCAGAACATAGAAGCAAGGACCAAACAGTATGTCAAAACCGCCAACAAAAATCGAAAAGAAGTCATCTTTAAGGCCGGTGACCAAGTCTGGGTTCACCTTAGGAACGAGCGGTTTCCCGGAGAAAGAAAATCCAAGCTAATGCCCAGAATGGACGGCCCTTTCACAGTCATCAAGCGGATTAACAACAACGCTTATGAACTTGAACTTCAAGGTAAGTATAATATAAATTCCAGTTTTAATGTTTCTGACCTTGTTCCTTTTTATGCAGAACAAGCGGATTTGAGGGCAAATCCTCTTCAAGTGGGAGGGGATGATATGATCCTGCCTAAGGACACCACGGATGACCCGCGGTCAGAAGAACAAAGGTCCATCATGGAAGAGGTTCTCCCTGAAAACGACTCCAACGCTCAGCCAAAGGAGACTCAAGACCAGCTAGGTGTCCCGAGCATCGTCCAGACTGACGCTGGACCCCTTGATCCAAAGGAAGGACTGAAGGCGCTTGAGACTACTTGGACAATGCCAACCGGACCAATGACCAGAGGACGCATCTAGAAGCTCAAGGAGTCTATGGAGAAATCGCTCAAGACCATCAGCACATTGATCACGCCAAGTCCAAGATCATCCTTCACTTTCCTCATCCGGGTCCATGAAGTCTAACACTTGGGTAAGTGAATTTTTGGGAGAACTTTTTCCCTACTTGGTTTTTGTCCCTTTGGGTTTTACCAAGTAGGTTTTTAATGAGGCTCAAATATTCACTTTCTGTCTGACCCATTTGTTACTTCGACCCGGCCCATTTTTCTTTCTTTGTCTTTTAATTTAATGAGTGTTGTTAGTAGTTGGTAGTTGGGGAATTAGGATTTATTTCTTAGCTCTTGCATGAGCTTGCATGTTCTTGGAAGTTGTTCCAAGCATGCAAGCTTGTCTCCTCCCCACTCTTATATATATGCCCCCTTTGTCATTTGTACTCTTCATCAAAGTTTTTAATCAAAAGAGTGTTTTCTCTGTAAAAACCTTTGGTCACTTCTCTTCTCTTAGATCCTCCCTAGGTGTGTAATATCTTAGGGCCCATCTAAGAAATCCTTGAAAATTTTCGGTGCGTCATATCCGAAAGCTCCCAAGTCCTGGCTTACAGAAGTCTTCCGCAACTTCTGTCGGTTTTCCTTTCGTCCACATCCCTTGGTCCAAACTCATTTTGGACGCAAGGCTTATCCTGTTTCGTCCTTACTTCCTTGTTGTGTCGATCGTGGGTTGTGATCTCCACCAAGGGTTGTTTTATGGTGAGTTCTTAGTATTTCCCTGGTGGTTTCATTCAATTTGGTAGCCTGAGTCAAAAGTTATCCAAGTCCAAGTCCGGTGGTGTCGCGTTCATCTTTGCCACGAGACTACGGGTTTGCAACGAGCATATCTCCCTCAATTCTTCATCAAATCAGGTAACTCCAAAGCCTAATCTAAAGTAAAATGAGTCTAGTTGATGGATAAGGAGGTCCGCTTTGCCTCTATTCACGTTTAGAAGATTTCTTTGTCAATCTTCCTCAATGTATCAAGATTTGACCTACGTGTGGTATTTGTGTTTAAACCTTCAATTTTTCTTAAACTTTTGAAAATCTTGGACAATCAAAACTTATTTTAGGATCTTGTGGAGGATCTCAAGAAGTTTCATTTCATTCCAAAGAGTTTTAGTCTTCAAGAAAGGTTTTCTTGAATGTGATTAGGAATATGTTTTTTTTTTATTTTTAAAGGCAAAAGTAGATTAGATATTTTTAACAGTTCTATTAAAACTGTTAGAAGTTGTTTGAACAAGAGCTGTTAGGCTGTTGGAGGTTGTTACTAACGGTTTCAGGCTGTTGTTGTTGACGCGCCCTAGTTGCTAACAGTTTGGACAGTCGCGTGAGGTCCGGTCTAGTGTCCCCTTGGTTTTATTTTTATTGTAGGTTTTAGATAAAGCCTAATGGAGTATCAGAAAAATATAAAGGCTCCAGTCATGCTTCATGGGACGAATTATCTCCTATGATCCATAACCATAAGGACAACCTTGTGCAACAAAGGGTTATGGACTCATGTTACAAAGACACATGTTATAGCCATTGAAGGGGATGACTCAGATGATCAAGATGATAAAAAAATGGTTTTAGGAAGACCAGATGGTACTTTCTATACTTCAAAACTCCCTAGCTGGATCTCTATTAGAAGCATATTTATATTGTGAAAATGCTAAAGATCTTTGGGAAACTTTAAAAAATGTATATGGCAATACTACTAACCTCATGAGAATTTTTCAGGTCAAGAAAGCTTTGAATGATCTTAGACAGGAAGATGCTGAGTTCACAAAGCATTATGGATCCTTCAGAGCATTATAGGCAGAGCTAGAGATTCTAAGACCTGCCACAATTGATCCCATTACTCTCCATGAAAGGAGAGAAGAAGATAAGGTGTTTGAATTACTTTTGAATTTGAACACTAACTCTGTTGATTTGATTAAGCATATTCTTAGGGAGTAAAGCTTCCTAGTTTAGAGGATGTCTGTGCCAAAATTCAGAAGGAGCAAGGGCCTGTCCAATTGTTTGGAAACAAGGAAGAACCAGTGGTTGCTCACAAGATTTTCTTCAAGGCGCCAGCTGAATCCAAGAAAAAAGAACCGTGTGTGATCACTGCAAGAGAACCGGTCACACCAAGGAGTGCTGGGTGCTTCATCCTGAGTTGAAGCCAAGCTGGTTCATTGACAGGTCTAAAGCATCATCTACAAGTGGCCCTAGCTCCTCCAACCTGGTACACACAACTGCATCAACTTTGGCCAACAATCCGGTCCATGCCTCTTCATCTGAGTTTGTGAAGAAATCAAACTTGGAAGCTCTCTTCAAAGCCTTTAGCTCTGGTAATGTGTTGGGTAAATCACTTTATGCTTCTTTTCAAACATCTATAGCTTTTAAACCTTTGATTGTTGATTCTGGAGCTTCTCACCACATGATAAGTGATTTAGGTTTGCTAGAAAACTTAGAACTTGCCTTAGGTAGTATGGTAATAGCTAATGGAATTAATGTGCCAAGTAAACGAATTGGAAAGTTTAAATTGTTTGATAAAGAATCTAAAGCATTTTATTTACCATCTTTCACATCTAACTTGTTGTCTATTAAGAGAGCTACTACAGACCTTAATTGTCAAGCTATAGTTGGTCCTAATGATTTCTACTTTCAGGATATTGAAACAAGTAGGAAAATTGGACAAGAAAAAACAAAGAATGACTTGTATGTGCTTGAAAATTTGTACATACATCCCTTACAAAAACCGTGTGCTAATTGTGTTAATGTTAATATTACAGCTGAGGTTTGGCATGCTAGATTAGGTCATCCTCATCCTAGAGCTTTAGAATTGATCATCCATGGAATTAAATTGCAAAATGACTTGTGTGAATCATGTATTCTTGGGAAACATTGTAAAACTGTTTTTGAGAAATCAATTTATTCAAATGATAATTTTTTTGATTTAGTGCATTCTGATGTTTGGACATCTCCATTTCCTTCTAGAGAAAACCAAAAATACTTTGTGACCTTTATTGATGATAAATCTAAATATACTTGGGTTATATTGCTTAGTTCTAAGGATAAGATGTTTGATGCATTTCTTAATTTTCAAACATTTGTTACTAATCAATACAATGTCAAGATTAAATGCTTTAGAACAGATAATGGAGGGCGCATGACATTGAACATCAAACAAGTTGTCCTTACACTCACAACAAAATGGAGTAGCTGAAAGGAAAAATAGACATTTGATGGAAGTTGCGAGAACAATGATGTTTCACACAAAGGTTCCCAAACGATTTTGGGGAGATGCTCTAGTAGATGCATGGTACTTAATCAATAAAACTCCAACAAAAGGTCTAGATGATTTGTCTCCCTTTGAGGTATTAAACAAAACTAAGCCTAATATTAAACACTTAATAGTATTTGGGTGTATTTGTTTTGTTTTAGTACCAGGAGAACTTAGGAACAAGCTGAAACCAAAGAGCACCAAGGCCATGTTCATTGGATATTCTCCTACACAAAAGGGATACAAATGTTACAATCCAGAGACTAGAAAAGTCCTGGTATCCAAAAATGTTTAATTCCCAGAATCCAAAGAATTCTATGAAGAAGGAACTTGAGAAAAATTCAAGGACATCTTAACAACAAGACATGGCCAAGCTGAGAATATAAGAATGATCTTGGAAAGCATTGGTATAGTCTCTCCAAATGCATCAGCACCTGGCCCAGGACCTGCTCACCAGGTGCCAGGACCAGCTCCAGAACAATCGGATTCTGTATTGGCACGGCCCGAATCAGGACGAGCACAGCCCGAGTCGTGTTCACCCAGGTACGGCCCACGTCCGATCCAGGCGCAACCTCGCCACGACCCAGGCACGATCCAGGTCTATCCCAGTCTGTTCCAACCCCTGTACCATCTGTCATGGCACGTCCATGGTTCCATCTGATCCAGGCCCATCCATGGTACCATCCCTGGCCTCCCGGCCTCAAACCAGGTCACAAGCGCGGCTTCAACCCTGGGACGTGGTGCGGCCTTCTCATCAACCTCCCCTTGGTCATGAGGGGGGCCAGGAACCTAGACATGATCAAGAGGAGGATTCAGAAGTAGATATCTTAGTCTCATCTTCAAAAATGCCAAGGGACATTCAACCTAATCTTGTGGATGCTATAGGAGAAGAAGAAAAAGGGAAATCACCCGTTGTTCTTATAAGAAGTACAAGGCATAGATTCCCACCCAACTTGTGCTACGACAACAATGTAGTAATTCATCATGATTAGGTAGTGTGTAATCTAGTTCATATACATGATTCTCATGTTGCAAGAAAGGAGTTGAGAGAAGCAATTCAAGCTGAAAGACAAGCTATGGAGAAGAATCAAACCTATGCGCTTGCCACTATTCCAAAAGGGAAAAAGGCTGTAAGTTCTAAATGAATTTTCACCATTAAATATAAAAGCAATGGTGAGATATATAGGAAAAAAGCTAGGTTGGTGGCTAGAGGATTCACACAAACCTATGGTGAAGATTATATGATACCTTTGCTCCTGTGGCTAAATTACATTCAGTTAATGTTTTTTTGTCTCTTGCTGCTAACCTTGACTGGGAGTTATGGAAAATGGATGTTAAGAATGTATTCTTACAAGGTGAGCTAGAAGAGGAGGTGTACATGACACCACCACCAGGTCTAGAAGATCAAGAAGGTGGCGGCAGTACACACTGAGGTTAAGAAAGGCTATGTATAGCTTAAAACAATATCCAAGAGCTTGGTAACATAAGCTGAATGTGACATTAAGGGACAGAGGTTTCAAAAGGTTAGAAGTTGAACACACTCTCTTTACACTTCAGAGTAAGGCGGTATTGTGGTTATACTCATTTATGTGGATGACATAATCATATCAGAGAGTGATAAAGTACGCAATGATTCTACTAAAGCTTATTTGAAAAGTGTGTTTGATATTAAGGATCTAGGTGAACTTAAATACTTCTTAGGAATTGAAGTGTGTAGGTTCAAGGAAGGTCTCTTCTTATCTAAGAGAAAATATATTGTGAACTTACTAACCTCTACAGGTATGATGGAAGCTAAACCAACTAAGACACCCTTAGAAGACGGTTACAAGATAGAACCTGAGGGGGAGCTGGGAAATGAGGAGTTTCATGATACAAAGTTTTATAGAAAAGTGGTTGGTAAGCTCATATACTTAACCATCACTAGACCTGACTTATGTTTTGCTGTGAATCAGGTTTCTCAACATATGCAAGACCCAAAGATAAGACATTGGTGAAATATTATGAGATTAAGAGATTTGTAGAATGAGACAATGAGAGATTAAAGAAATTTAGAGAGAAGAATGATTTTATTAAGAGAATGAGAATAATAGTTTTCTAAGTTACAAATGAGAAAGGAGAGAGATATTCATACTAATCTAGTCTAAGCTTGTTTGGATACAAGGATTGTCTTAAAAATGCATCAAATACTCTATCTTTAGAGCTGAGCAAGGTAACCCATGTATATTTGGATTTTTCATCAATAAATATCTCAAAATACTTAAGATTTTCTCTAGATGGAAATGAAGATGTCCAAACATCAGAATGCACCAACTCAAAACAATTATCATAAGTATGCACAGATTTTTCAAAAACAGTTTTGCAATGCTTTTCAAGTATACAAGAATTAGACATACTTTTTGCATTTTAAAACCAGGAACAATCAATTCAAGTGCTCTAGGATGAGGATGTCCTAATATAGCATGCCAAAGATCAGAATCATCACTAAAGGAACCAGCATTAAAAGACTTTCTATTTTTGGAAATTTTATTTTCCTGTAAGTTTCCATTTTTGAAACTTCCTTTTTTCCTGGAAAAAGAAAATTATGTAAGGGAGCGAGGAATCATCGTCAGGCCCAGACAATCAATCCATGATGCAACTGCTGCAAAATCTGACGGCTCTATGACAGTCATGGCTACACGCACATAGCGCCTTGAACAACCAGCAGGATCGCCTGGATGACCCCACATACCAGAGACACCCAATCGGGAAATTGGTCGAGATCAACGAGCCAAGGATCCACGGCCATACTGGCACGTGCTCGCCCTTCTGGATGTTAGATCAACCCACCATCCTTCGCAGGAAAATTGGATCCCGAGGAATATCTTGATTTGGAAAGACGGATGAAACTATTGTTTGACTACTACCACTACGACGATCCAAGAAAGGTGGCCCTGGCAATGGCCCAATTTATCGAGAGGTAGCCGTTCAACACCAGGGGCGTTTTGGTCCATTACCTTCATAGGACGAGCTAACTCATTTGATGAGGAGACAATACATTCCTCCACATTTCCACCGGGAGCTTCAGCATAGATTTTGTTGCCTTACTCAAAGAAATATGACGGTGGGCGAATACTGACTTTGAGCATCTTCGGAACCGACTGGAGATGGATGAATCGGAGGAGAGCCTCATGGCTCAGTTTTTAGACGGAATTCAAGAGCCGATTGTACGCAAGGTCGAGCGCCAACCATATCATGAGCTTGACGAGCTTTTCCATCTTGCGGTACAGATAAAGAAGAGCAATCAACACATGGCCTTCGCACCGTCCAGACCAAAGGCTAACTTGAGCACTAGCTCCAAGCCATAAGACCGGACCGCGACCAACAATGATCAGCAGTTCAAGGGCAACGCAATCGTCAACCCAGCACCTAGAGCCACCTTAGCCACCTTAGCCACCTTAGCCACACTTGTCTCAAATGCAAGGGTCGAGGACATATGTCTCGAGAATGCCCAAATCAAAGGACAATGGTATTGATTGCGTCTGGAGACGACGAGACAGAATACGAGCAAGAAGAAGTCGCGCCTACAGTGAACCAATCTGGCGACGAGGTAGAATATGCTGATCCCAGAGATCTTCTAATGATCAGATGGGTTCTAAGCTCCAGACTAGAACCAAAAGAGATTGAGCAACGGGAAAACATCTTTCACTCCATGTGCACTACATTCGGGAAGGTGTGTTCCTTGTTTTTTGACACCGGCTCTGGCACCGATGCTGCCAGCAAGTATATGGTCAACTAACGTGGCCTACCAGTGACCAAGCACCCACGGCCCTATTGCCTCAGATGGCTCAACAACAAGACCGAGCTATTCATCTTCGACCAAGTCAAGGTTTCCATTAGTATATGGCAATATCAGGATCAAGTATTATGTGACATAGTCCCCATGTGAACTGGACATCTTGTTTTGGGACGAACCTGGCAATTCGACCGAGTGGCCACACATAACGAACGGACCAACTTCTACTCATTCGTCCATGACAAGCGGCGATAATACTTAGCACCAATATCACCGCATAATGTTCACGATATGCAATCTAAGATAGCAAAAGATCAACATGCCCGAAAGGAAAAATTCCTCGTCAACATTGCAGACATCCGAAAAGCCGCCCGAACTGAGGAGACGCAAGTAGTCTTAATGATATACAAAGAGCTACTAAGTGCATCCAGTGCAGATGATAGATTACCCGAGGAGGTCAAGACGGTATTAGAAAAATACGCCAACGTATTCCCAGACGAGATCCCACGCGGCCTACCAAAGATCAGAGGGATTGAGCACAACATTTACTTCATTCCGGGAGCCCAATTACCAAACTAACCTGCTTACCAAGTAAATCCCGAGAAAGCTAAAGAATTATAGAAGCAGGTTCAGGACCTAATGGGGCAGGGATACGTAAGAGAGAGCCTTACCCCATGTGTCGTTCTAGTCCTCTTTGTGCCGAAGAAGGACGGAAGCTGGAGGTGTTGGAATTAAAAATAATGATGAAGACAAGAGAAGAAATGAAGAAAGATTGCCTTAGAATCTAATGATAAGACCGTGTGGACTAAGCTAACAAAGGGAGTATCTTAAACTTGTTTGTGGTTAATGATATGTTATCCTTGTAGCCAAACATGTATTAAGCTATCCTTGCTTCCAAATAAGCCTAGACTAGATTAGTATAAATAGCTATCTCTCTCCTCATTTGTAAGCAAGAAAGAATAATCTCACTCTCTTATAGAATTCATTTTCTCTCTAATATCTCTCTAATATTTTTCTCTCAATCTCCAAATCTCTCAATATCTAAATATTGAATGGTATCAGATATAACTGGCATAAAAATTCCGCAAATTCTTCTTACTTTCCCCACGATTTCTTTGCGACCTTCAAAACAAGACCCACTGCGGTTTCATCAAGTTTTAATCAAGTTTTCCGACAAGAAATCGAGTTTTCTTGCCATATTCTTCATCAAGGATCATTGTCCGACAAATTCTGAGCATTTCCCTGGTGGTTTCATTCAATTTAATGGTCAGAGTCAAAAGTTATCAAAACTCTTCTCTGGTGGTGTTGTGATCGCCTCCGCCACGAGTCTCCCGATTTGCAAAGTCCATATCTCATTCAAATCTTCATAAAATCGAGAAATTCCAAAGCCTACAATCAATTAGAACGAGTCTATTTGATGATTCAGGAGGTCTGTTCTTCTATGTTTTACGTTTTAAAGCTTTCTTAAACAATCAACCTCGACGTTTCCTGATTCAACCTCTTTGGGGTATTGGTGTTAAAAATCCAATCCTTTCTCAATATTTGTCGAATCTTGGACGATAAAAAGTTCTTTAAGGATATTGTGGAGGTTCTCAAGAAGTTTCATCTCAATCCAAATAGTTTTAGACTTCAAGAAAAGTTTTCTTGAAAGTTGTTAAAAAAGTTTGTTAAAAACAAAAATTGGAGGAATAGTTTGTTTTCAATTTGGTTAGGAGGTTTTAACAAATTTTGATCACTGGACCATTGTTAGCTAAGCAGTAGAAGGCTGTTAAAGTTGTTGGCCAGTGGTTGTTAGGGGTTTGCACCCGTCTGAAGTTTGTTGAACGCGCCACTTGAATATTAGTGTAGCACGTGCATTGCTCTCTTAGACTCCTCTTCTTTGTAGGCTATAAAACGAGTCTGATGGAGATTAAAGCACACATAAAGGCCCTTTTCATGCTTCAGGGAGCAAATTACCTTCTCTGGCCAAGGACCATGAGGACTACTTTGTGCAACAAAGGCTTGTGGAACCATGTAACAAAAGCGGCAGTTCCAATTATTGATGGGACTGCTTCAGACAGGGCTGCTTCAGACGATCATGATGATCAAAGTCAGTGCTTTCAGGAAGACCAGATGGTACTCTCTGTAATCCAAGACTCCCTTGCTAGTTCTCTCTTATCAGCATATTCATATTGTGAGAATGTTAAAGATCTTTGGGAGACTTTAAAAACAGTGTATGAAAACACTACTAACTTAATGAGAATTTTTGAGGTAAAGAAAGTTTTGAATGATCTTAGACAAGAGGATGTTGAGTTCACAAAGCACTATTGATCCTTCAGAGCATTGTGGGCAGAGATAGAGATGCTTAGGCCTGCTACAATTGATCCAATTACTCTCCATGAAAGGCGAGAACAAGATAATGTATTTGTGCTGCTCTTGACATTAAACACCAACTTTACTAACTTGATTAAGCACATTCTTAGGAAGGACAAGCTACCTAGCTTAGAGGATGTCTGCACTAAGATTCAGAAGGAGCAAGGATCTCATGAATTGTTTGGCCACAAAGAAGACATGGTGGTGGCCAACAAGAGCTTCTTCAAACCGGCTTCATCTGAATCCAAGAAGAAGCAGTCTGTGTGTGATCACTGCAAGAAAACTGGTCACACCAAGAACGAATACTGGGTGCTCCATCCTAAGTTGAAGCCAAGCTGGTGAAAGATTAAGAGATTTAAGAGATTAAGAGATTTAGAAATTGAGATAATGAGATTAAAGAAAGATTAGAGAGAAACAAAATATTATTAGAAAGTGAGATTATTCTTTTATGCATACAAATGAAGAGAGAGATAATTATTTATACTAATATAGTCTAGGCTTGTTTGTATACAAGGATAGCCTAATATATGTTTGGCTACAAGTATAACATATCAATAACCACAAAGAAGCCTAAGACACTTCCTTTGGTAGCATAGTCAACACGGCCTTATCCTTTTAGTCTAAGGCCATCTTTCTTCATTTCTTCTCTTCATTCCAACACTCCCCCTCAAGCTTAAGTCATGGAAAATTCCTAAGCTTGCAACCATGAATCATTACCTCATTAAAAACCTGAAGAAGGAAAACTCAATTTGGACAAAACCTTTTCTAGGGAAAAAGAGTATAACATTCCATGATCAGAATCAGTGTTGTGGAATGGACATGAGGCTAAGACTTGGGTAGATAGAGCCGCCGGTCTACATAGTTGTTGCCTTGGTGAACACATCAGCTAATTGGTCTTCACTCCTTGTGTAGCAAGGTAAGATGATTTCATTGCCAATAGCTTCTCTCACCTTATGACAATCTACCTCAATATGCTTGGTTGTTTCATGAAACACAGAGTTAGAAGCAATATGTATAGCAACTTGATTTTCACAATGGACAGTGATAAGAGACTCCAAACTCATGCCATGTTGTGAAGGAGGAGTTGCTTTAGCCAGATGCATTATGTGGTAAGATTCCTCATGGCCCTGTACTCCGCTTGTGCACTAGAACAAGATACAACTTTCTGCTTCTTGGTTTTCCAAGTCACAAGATTCCCTCCCATGAAGGTGCAGTACCCGGTTGTGCTTCTCATATCTTCTCTGTTTCGTGCCCAATCTGCATCACAATAACCTACTACTTCTATGTTTCCATTAAAACCCATCCATATTCCAAAATCATGAGTGCCTTTCAAGTATCTCAAAATGTGCATGACCATGTCCCAATGCCTTGTCTTTGGGTCTTGCATATGCTGAGACACCTGATTTACAGAAAAACATACGTCTGGTCTAGTGATGGTTAAGTATATGAGCTTATCAACCACTTTTCTATACAGCTTTGCATCATGGAATTTGTCATTTCCTAGCTCCCCCTAAGGTTCTATCTTGTAACCTTCTTCTAGGGATGTCTTAGCTGGTTTAGCTTCCATCATACCTGTAGAGGTTAGTAAGTCCACAATATATTTTCTCTGAGATAAGAAGAGACCTTTCTTGAACCTACACACTTCAATTCCTAAGAAGTATTTAAGTTCACCTAGATCCTTAATATCAAACACACTCTTTAAATAATCTTTAGTAGATTCAATGCCTACTTTGTCACTCTCTGATATGATTATATCATCCACATAAATGAGTATAACCATAATACCTTTCTTACTCTGAAGTGTAAAGAGAATGTGTTCAACTTCTGACCTTTTAGAGCCTCTGTCCCTTAAGGTCACATTCAGCTTATGATACCAAGCTCTAGGGGATTGTTCCATAGATAGCCTTCCTTAGCCTTAGTGTATTACCGTCACCTACTTGATCTTCTAGACCTGATGGTGGTATCATGTACACCTCCTCTTCTATCTCACCTTGTATGAATGTATTTTAACATCCATTTGCCATAATTCTCAATCAAGGTTAGTAGCAAGGGATAAACCAACATTAACAAACTGTAATTTAGCTACAGGTGCAAAAGTATCCATATAATCTTCACCATAAGTTTGTGTGAATCCTTTAGCCACCAACCTAGCTTTGTACCTATCTATCTCACCATTACTTTTATACTTTATGGTGAATATCCATTTAGTACTTACAGCCATTTTCCCTTTTGGTAGAGTGGCTGGCGCATAGGTTTGGTTCTTTTCCATAGCTTGTCCTTCAGCTTAAATTGCTTATCTTCATTCCTTTATCTTCATAGCTTTCTCATAGCTCTTTGTAATCTGCTCTTTATCAAGACTTATGGTAAATGCAACATGAGAATCAAGTATATGAACTAGATTACATACTTCCTGATCATGGTGAACGACAACATTGTTATTGTAGTAGAATTTTGGTGGAAATCTCAGTTTTGTGCTTCTTTTAAGTACAACAACTGGTTCTTCTTTAGTTGTATTGTCCTCTTCTTCTAAAACTTGTACAAGATTAGGTTGTATATGTTGGAATGAAGAAGAAGTGATGAATTTATGAAGGCCTTTATGTCTAGTTAAAAGGCGATTTATATGTGTGTAAAAGGGAGAGTCTAAGGCTTGTTTGTATTATAGATTTATGTTATCCTTGTAAGCCACTTAAGTATAAGGCTATCCTTGTATCCAAACAAGCCTAGACTAGTATAGTATAAATACCTTACTCCCTTCACATTTTGTAAGTAAGAATTCATAATTCTCATTTTCTAATAAAATCATTCTTCTCTCTAATTCTCTAATTCTCTCTAATCTCTCATTCTCTCATTCTCTCATTCTATAAATCTCTCAATCTCATAATCTTTCATGGTATCAGAGCCAGGTTACATCAAATCTGGGAAACTTTCATCATTCTTTCATTGATTTCACAAGAATTCTTCTTGTTCTTCATCTGTTTCTGGATCAGTTTCGAACGTCATCTTGCAAATCAAATTCCGATCAATCCACGACTCCAATTGACGATCGGCTTTCTCTGGAGTGTGCATCGGCGAATTCCGCATCCATAGCCACCAAGATCGCATCATTTGGCCCAGGGAATCAAACGTTACGAATTTTCTTCCAAAAGGTGTTCGTGATCGCGTTCTTTTCGAACCTCTACATTCCCCAGGTCATATCGACGTCAATATTTAGTCAAATTGTGAATTTCAAAAGCCTAAACCCAAGCCCCTTGAGTCTAGTTTCTGTTTAAAGAAAGCAGAACTCGATTCCATTGCGTTTTAAAGGTTTTCTTGAAGTTTTACTGAAAGTCGTTCGAAAATTCCTGCATCAAGATTCTGGTGATATAATTCTAATTCTTTTTAGGGATTTAATTCGAATTTTCTTTAATTGAATCTTGATAAAGTCAAATTTAATATTCTCAAATTGTTACAATTCTTGTTTGTTGAGTTGTTAGGATCAGTTACAGGTGGTTTTAGGTAGTTAGTGTTGGTTACACTTGAATTGAATAATTGGCGCCAATTTTTTTTTTAGGGGAGGACATAGATCCTTCTTCTTGCTTCATAATTCCTGTTCTTAAATTTGATTCTAATCAAATTAGGCTGATTAAATCTGGATAAGATTGGTTGTTAGGCTGTTCTAATCTGTTAAAATTAGTTACAAGCTGTTGAACTTACTTGAAGTACAAGTAAATTGGTTAAATTTCACTTGCATTGGTATATTGGTATATTGCCTTGCCTTGTATTTCGGTTGTGTCTGTGTCTGTGTGCAGGAACCACTCGACCAAGGCGTGCACATTCTGACCAAGGGGTGCACATTCCATTCGGACACTTCTTGTTCCGACCAAGGCAGATTGTATCTTTCAACATTTGGATCATTCCGTCCATCTCACTTGTACCAGACCGAGGCATACACATTCACCAACAACCCACTGATCGTTCGACCACTACTTGTCCAGTGTCTCCATCCGTGACCAAGACACCAATCCGTGACCAGCATTCCGTGGTCTTCCCACCCAATTGACCAAGCGTGGTATCACGATTTTTTTTTGTTGTTTTTGTGAATTACTGACCTATTTTACCTATTAAGTATGGAAATTCAGGCATCCCTTAGAGCTCCAGTCATTCTACATGGAGCAAATTATCTCTTATGGTCTAGGACCATGAAAACCACTTTAGGTGGTAAAGGTCTTTGGAACCACATTGCCACAAATGGCATTGAGGACAATGAAGTGGCTGAAGTGAGTGATGCAGCTCAAGCCAAATGGTACCAAGAAGATCAGTTGGTACTTTCCATTTTACAAAATTCTCTAGCTAGTGATCTTTTAGAAGCTTATTCTTTTTGTGAAAATGCAAAAGATCTATGGGACACTTTGCTTAAGGTGTATGGTAACACTACTAACCTTTTGAGAATTTTTGAAGTGAAGAAAGCTTTGAATGAATTAAGGCAGGAGGATGCTGAATTCACAAAGCACTATGGCTCATTCAGAGCTTTGTGGGCTGAGCTAGACATGCTAAGGCCAGCCACTATTGAACCACTTGTACTCCTTGAAAGAAAGGAACAAGATAAGGTGTTTGGGTTACTTTTAACTCTTAATTCTACTTACTCAGATCTTATTAAGCATATTCTCAGGTCTGATAAGTTGCCTAGCTTGGAGGAAGTGTGTGCTCAAATTCAAAAGGAGCAAGGATCACATGGATTGTTTGGCAACAAAGCTGAACTAGTAGCTGCTCACAAAAGTTTCTTCAGACCAACAAATGCATCTAAGAAGAGGAGGCCATTTTGTGATCATTGCAAGAAGGAGGGACATGCAAAGAAGGACTGCTGGGAACTTCACCCTCATCTTAAACCTTCTTGGGCTTTACGCCCACCACAGCAGCCGGCCATCTCCTCAGCTAGGCAAGCTCACGGTTTGGTGTCCTCAAAGGCGGCCGTATGTAGCCATCCTCCTTCTCAACCAGGCGCCTACAACACCATGTCACAAGCATCAGATTTTGTGACAAAATCAGACTTGGAAGCTCTCATTAAGGCAATAAAAGAGAGCAATGTGATGGGTAAAACTTTTCATGCTTCTTTTCAAACTTGTTTTACTTCTAATGCTCCTAAATCTTTGGTGGTTGATTCTGGTGCTTCTCATCACATGATTAGTGATTTAGAATTGCTAGAGAATGTAGAACCTGCCTTAGGTAATGTGCTGATTGCTAATGGAGTTAAAGTACCAATCAAAGGCATAGGAAAATTGAAGTTGTTTGATAAAGAATCTAAAGCATTTTATATGCCCTCTTTTACCTCTAATTTGCTTTCAGTTAAAAGAGCTACTACTGATCTGAATTGTCATGCAATATTTGGTCCTAATGATTTCTATTTTCAGGATATTGAAACTAGAAGGTGCTTTGGACAAGGAACTACAAAAGATGATTTGTATGTACTTGATGATATGACTAGTTGTAATGCATTAGAATCAGTGTTTCAGGCGCATGGTTTTAGTACTAATTCAGATTTATGGCATGCTAGACTAGGACATCCTCATCCAAGAGCTCTTGAATTAATTGTGCCTGGTTTAAAAATGTCAAAAGAATTGTGTGATTCATGTATTCTTGGAAAGCATTGTAAAACAGTTTTTGAAAAATCAATACATGAATATGAAAATTGTTTTGAATTGGTGCATTCTGATGTGTGGACATCCCCATTTCCATCTAGAGAAAACCATAAATATTTTGTGACATTTATTGATGAAAAGTCCAAATATACATGGGTTACTCTCCTTAGTTCTAAAGATAGGGTGTATGATGCATTCTTAAATTTTCAAGCATATGTGACTAATCAATACAATGCAAGAATTAAGTGCTTTAGAACAGATAATGGTGGGGAGTACACAAGTACCAGACTTAAGGAACATCTAGCAAAGCATGGAATTGAGCATCAGACAAGCTGCCCTTATACTCCCCAGCAAAATGGAGTTGCTGAAAGAAAGAATAGACATTTAATGGAAGTTGTGAGAACAATGATGTTCCACATGAAAGTACCCAAACGTTTTTGGGGAGATGCCCTTGTAGCTGCATGCTACTTGATTAATAGGACTCCTACAAAAGTCCTAGATGACCTGTCTCCATTTGAGGTACTAAACAAAACTAGACCTACTATTGATCACTTAAGAGTTTTTGGTTGTGTTTGTTTTGTATTAGTTCCAAGGGAGCAAAGGAACAAGCTGGAACAAAAGAGTACCAAAGCTATGTTCATTGGATATTCATCTACTCAAAAAGGGTACAAATGTTATGACCCAGAGACTAGAAGAGTCTTGGTGTCTAGAGATGTAAAGTTCCAAGAAGAAAAAGGCTTTTATGAAGAAGGAACTTGGGAGCAATTTAAAGACATCTCATCAACAAGAGGTGATCAAGCAGAATACTTGAGGAAACTCTTGGAGAGTATAGGAATAGGAGGTGGCCAGCAAACAACCTCATTACCTATGTCACCTGTCCCAGTCGCAAACACCCGCGGCAACTCAGTTCCGGCTGACCAACCTGCTTGTACCGGTCCCGGCCCGTCCAGCTCGGCGGATACATCCGGACCAGCCGCGTCCTCTCAGCCTTTATCTCGGCCAACAACTCTTGATTCTCCTGGGCTTCCTCCTCTTGAACATGGGGGGGGAGAAGCATCTACTCATGTCCAACAAGACTCAGCAGGAGATGATTCCATTCTAGCTTCAGCTTCCAAAAGATCACGACCTACTCTCATTGAGGTTTTGAGTGAAGAAGAGGAGGCTCCACCTACAGTTTTAAGGAGGAGCACAAGACAAAGAAATCCTCCAGTTTTCTACAATGGAAATGCTGTAGTTCATCATGACCAGGGAGTTTGTAATATTGCACACTTACCTTCTACTCATGTTGCTTTTATTTCTAGTCTTGACAATGAGCAGATCCCAAAGACATATGAAGAAGCTATGTCTATAAAGGAATGGAGGGAAGCTATTTTAGCTGAGAAACAAGCCATGGAGAGGAATGGTACATATGCTTCAGCCATTTTACCAAAAGGGAAGAAGGCTGTAAGTTCTAAGTGGATTTTTACCATTAAATACAAAAGCAATGGTGAAATTGATAGATATAAAGCTAGGTTGGTAGCTAGGGGTTTTACTCAGACTTATGGTGAGGATTATAGGGATACATTTGCTCCTGTTGCTAAGCTACATTCTGTCAATGTTGTGCTTACTGTTGCTACTAATCTTGAGTGGGAATTGTGGCAAATGGATGTCAAGAATGCTTTCTTGCAAGGTGAACTAGAAGAAGAGGTTTACATGTCACCTCCACCTGGCCTAGAAGATGAGTTAGGAAGCGGCAATATCCTAAGGCTAAGGAAGGCTATTTATGGCCTTAAGCAATCTCCAAGAGCATGGTACCACAAATTAAGTGTTACTTTAATGGATAAAGGCTTCAAAAGGTCTGAAGTGGAACATACTCTTTTTACATTTAAGAGTAAGGAAGGTATCATAGTAATTCTTATCTATGTAGATGATATAATCATATCTGGTAGTGATAGTATTGGTATTGCATCTACTAAAAATTACTTAAAGAGTGTTTTTGACATAAAGGATCTAGGAGAACTTAAATACTTCTTAGGAATTGAAGTATGTAGGTTTAAGGAAGGTCTTTTTCTTTCTCAAAGGAAATATATTGTAGATCTACTAACATCCACAGATATGATGGAAGCTAAGCCAGCCAAAACACCCTTAGAAGAAGGTTATAAAATCGCAACTAAGGGGGAGTTAAAGGAGGAAATTGATTTTCATGATCCTAAGCTCTATAGGAGAGTGGTTGGTAAGCTTATTTATTTAACCATCACAAGACCAGATTTATGTTTTGCTGTGAATCAGGTATCTCAACACATGCAAGGGCCAAAGATGAGGCATTGGGACATGGCCATGCGGATTCTAAGATATCTCAAAGGCACACATGAACAAGGTATTTGGATGGGTAATAATAAAAATACAAATGTGGTTGGTTATTGTGATGCAGATTGGACAGGAGATAGGGAAGATAGGAGAAGTACCACAGGTTATTGTACTTTCATAGGAGGAAACCTTGTGACTTGGAAAACCAAGAAGCAAAAGGTGGTTTCATGCTCTAGTGCAGAATCAGAATATAGAGCAATGAGGAAGCTCACAACTGAGTGTATCTGGCTGAAGCAAATCCTGGAAGACTTAGCCGTGGAGTGTGAGACTCCAATCACCATTCACTGTGACAATCAGGCTGCCATACACATAGCCTCCAATTCTGTGTTTCATGAAAGGACCAAGCATATAGAAGTGGACTGTCATAAAGTAAGAGAAGCTATTGGGAAAGGTATCATCTTACCTTGCTATACAAGGAGTGAGGATCAGCTAGCTGACATATTCACCAAGGCTGCATCTCTGAAAATTGGCACATCAATCTATCCAAGACTTGGCCTCATGTCCATTCCATACCCATGATCCCAACATGGAGTGTTATACTCTTTTTCCCTAAGAAAAGGTTTTGTCCCAATTGGGTTTTCCTTCTCTAGGTTTTTAATGAGGTAATACTTCATGGTTGCAAGCTTAAGAATTTTATGTCTTAAGCTTGAGGGGGAGTGTTGGAATGAAGAAGAAGTGATGAATTTATGAAGGCCTTTATGTCTAGTTAAAAGGCGATTTATATGTGTGTAAAAGGGAGAGTCTAAGGCTTGTTTGTATTATAGATTTATGTTATCCTTGTAAGCCACTTAAGTATAAGGCTATCCTTGTATCCAAACAAGCCTAGACTAGTATAGTATAAATACCTTACTCCCTTCACATTTTGTAAGTAAGAATTCATAATTCTCATTTTCTAATAAAATCATTCTTCTCTCTAATTCTCTAATTCTCTCTAATCTCTCATTCTCTCATTCTCTCATTCTATAAATCTCTCAATCTCATAATCTTTCAGTATATCCCTTTGTCTCTTTGAAGCTGAAACTAATATTTCTTTTTATGTATCATCTTGATCATGTGTATATGTTTCTCCACCCTCATGATAAAGAGGATGAAGACCAAGAGAATCAGAAGCGCTTGGATCATGCCTGGAAGAGCTTGGTTCGTGACATGGATTGCTTGGGTCGTGCTGAGTAGTGTGGCGTGGTTCGTGCAACGGTTGATATGCAAAGTCTTTTGTTGAGGATGGGCTGGCGTCTTAGGAGGAACTATCCCAATGCTTTCTAGGATCCTTCTAAGGTTTTCAGCTTGCTCAATTGTAATCGTTGACATGCCTTTGAATTGTTCCCAAGTCCCTTCTTCATAAAAACTTTTTGACTCTTGAAATTTGATATCCATGGATACCAAGACTCTTCTAGTCTCTGGATTATAGCAATTGTATCATTTTTGTGTAGAATAATATCCAATGAACATAGCTTTGGTACTCTTTGGTTCCAACTTGTTCTTTTGTGCAGCTGGTACTAAAACAAAACAAACACACCTAAATAATATTAAATGTTCAATACTAGGCTTTGTTTTGTTTAATACCTCGAATGGAGACAAATCATCTAAAATTTTGGTTGGAATTCTGTTGATTAAGTAGTATGCTGCTACCAACGCATCTCCCCAAAAACGTTTGGGAACTTTTTTGTGAAACATAATGGTCCTCACCACTTCCATCAAATGTATGTTCTTCCTCTCAGCCACTCCATTTTGGTTTGGAGTGTATTGGCAGCTTGTTTGATGTGTGATTCCATGCTTGTGTAAGTGTTTGTGGAACTTGGTGCTAGTGTACTCCCCTCCATTATCTGATCTAAAACACTTAATCTTGGCATTGTATTGGTTGGTCACATCTGTTTGAAAATTAATAAAAACATCTAAAACTCTATCATTTGAACTAAGCAATGTGACTCAAGTGTATGTGGATTTTTTTATCAATGAAAGTAACAAAGTACTTGTGGTTTTCTCAACAAGGAAAAGGAGAAGTCCAAACATCAGAATGCACCAAATCAAAACAATGATCAGATATGTGATTAGATTTCTCAAACACAGTTTTACAATGTTTTCCTAGAACACATGCTTCACATATTTTATTTTGCAATTTTATCCCAGGGATTGTTAACTCTAAAGCTCTAGGGTGAGGATGACCAAGTCTAGCATGCCAAAGATCAGCTTTGACATTTATATCTACACTATTAGCACACGATTCATAAGCCAAATGCATGGACAAGTCTTCAAGCACATAGAAGTTATTCTTTGTTGTTTCTTTTCCAAATTTTCTACTTGTTTCAATATCCTGAAAGTACAAGTCATTAGGACCAAAGATAGGTTGACAATTAAGATCAGTTGTATCTCTTTTAACAGACAACAATTTAGATGTGAATGATGGCATATAAAAGGCCTTAGATTCTTTATCAAACAATTTAAGACTTACAATCCCTTTAATAGACACATTGATTTCATTTGCTATTACCACACTTCCTAAGGCAGGTTCTAAGTTCTCTATTAGACCTAGATCACTTATCATGTGATGAGAAGCTCCAGAATCAATAATAAAGGTTTAGAAACAATAGAAATTTGAGAAGAAGCATGAAGAGATTTACCCAAGACATTACCAGAGCTAAAGGCTTTGAAGAGAGCTTTCAAGTCTGATTTCTTGACAAACTCAGATGGATAAGTCAGGAGAGGGGTTGTTGTCATGTGTCTCTGAACCGGATTGTAAGACATAGGTGAAGCGACTTTATGAACAGTCAGAGACGCGCCGGAGCCGTTTGATAGAGAAGGTTTTCTTGCAGTGATCACTGACAGTCCGCTTCTTCTTGGATTCAGGTGTAGCCGGTTTGAAGTAGCTCTTGTGGGACACCATCATATCTTCTTTGTGGCCAAACAGCCCATGAGATCATTGCTCCTTCTGAATCTTAGGACAGACATCCTCTAAGCTAGGAAGCTTGTCCTTCCTAAGAATGTGCTTAATCAAGTCAGTATATTTAGTGTTTAAAGTCAAGAGCAGCCCAAACACCTTATCTTGTTCCCTACTTTTATGGAGAGTAATTGGATCAAATGTAGCAGGCCTAAGCAACTCTAGTTTTGCCCACAATGCCCTGAAGGCTCCGTAGTGCTTTGTGAACTCAACATCCTCCTGTATAAGATCATTCAAAGTTTTTTTTACCTCAAAAATTCTCATAAGATTAGTAGTGTTTCCATACATTGTTTTTAATGTCTTCCAAATTAGCATTCTCACAATAAGAATATGTTTCTAAGAGAGAACCAACAAGGGGGTTTTGGATTATAGATAGTACCATCTGGTCTTCCTGAAACCATTGACTTTGATCATCATGATCGTCTGAAGCATCCCTATCTGAAGCAGTCCCTTCAGTGGCTGGAACCGTCGCTTTGATGACACGGCTCCACAAGCCTTTGCTGCATAAAGTCATCCTCATGGTCCTTGACCAGAGGAGATAATTAACTCCCTGAAGAATGACAGGGGTCTTCACGTGTTCTTGTAACTCCATTAGATTTCTTTGTAATGCCTGGAAAGAAGAAGAGCTTAACCATGCACAACAACACTCGCTCCACAAGATGTACAGGTGGTGCGTTTAACAACTTCAAGCAAGTGCAACCGCCTAACAACTGGCTAACAACCTCCAGTCAACAACTTTAACTGCCCTCTAACTCGCAAGTAATAATAATCCAGTAATCAAAATTTTTTGAAATCTTGCAACCAAATCAAAACCACTTTCCCGCCAAATTGTTTATAAAAAACAGAATTTTAACTCCTTTTCAAGAAAAACTTTCTTGAAGATTTAAACTCTTTTAATTGCAACCAAAATTCTTGAAACCCTCCACAAGATTCTTATCTAACTTCTTAACGGCCAAGATTTGAAAAATATTGAGAAGAGACAAGATTTTATCACCAGTTCCCCCAAAGATGTTGAAACTGAACAGGTTGAGGACGATTGATCAAGAAAGCTTCAAGACATATAAACGGGCAAATCTGAGCTCCTGAAACATCAACTAGTCTCATTCTAATTGAGCTTAGGCTTTTGAATTTCATGATTTGATGAGGTTTCAAAAGAGTTATGCGCGTTGCAAGAACAGGGATTGCCGATGGTGCAAATCGCGACTCTGACAAATGTAGACTTCGATTCCTGTTAACAAATGAGGTAGAACTGGTGAAGGGATGATCAGAAACTCTGTCCTGATTATCCTTTTGATTGAATATGAGAATAAACCTTGTGATCCCGGCGGAATTCAGTGAAAAACAAGGTGGTCTTCGTCGGTGGCTCTCGCGTGAAGGCTCGGGTAAGGAGTTCGAAAGAAAACCTGTGATTCTGCGTATTTAGAATGAAGAATCGGTGAATCCAGGCTCTAATACCATGAAATATTAAGAGATTTAAGAGTTTAAGAGATTTAGAGATTGAAAGAATGAGATTAAAGAGATATTAGAAAGAAAAAAAAAATTATTAGAAAGTGAGAATTCTTTTATGCATACAAATGAGGAGAGAGATAGCTATTTATACTAATCTAGTATAGGCTTGTTTGGTTACAAGGATAGCCTAATATATGTTTGGCTACAAGTATAACATATCAATAACAACAAACAAGTCTAATACACTCCCTTTGGTAGCATATTCCACACTGCCTTATCCTTGGAGTCTAAGGCCATCTTTTTTCATTTCTTCTATTCATTCCAACAGCTGGTTCATTGACAGGTCCAAACCTTCTCCAGCAAACGGCCCCGGCCTTTCTCCAGCTGTTCATACAGCCGCCTCCCATATGTCTTACAATCCGGTTCAAGGACACATGACCACAACCCCTTTTCTTACTCCTCCATTTGAGTTTGTCAATAAATCAGACTTGAAAGCTCTCTTCAAAGCCTTTAGCTCTGGTAATATGTTGGGTAAATCTCTTCATGCTTCTTTTCAAACTTATATTGCTTCTATACCTTTAATTGTTGATTTTTGAGCTTCTCATCATAGGTTAAGTGATTTAGGTTTAATAGAAAACTTAAAGCCTGCCTTAGGAAGTGTGGTAATAGCTAATGGAATCAATGTGTCAATTAAGGGAATTGGAAAGGTTAAATTGTTTGATAAAGAATCTAAAGCCTTTTATATGCCATCATTCACATCTAACTTGTTGTCTGTTAAAAGAGCTACAACTGATCTTAATTGTCAAGCTATCTTTGGTCCTAAAGATTTCTACTTTCAGGATATTGAACCAAGTAGGAAATTTGAACAAAGAACAACAAAGAAAGACTTGTATATGCTTGAAGACTTGTCCATGCATTTGGCCTCTGAACCGTGTGCTAATAGTGTAGATATCAATTTCAAAGCTGATCTTTGGCATGCTAGACTTGGTAATCCTCACCCTAGAGTTTGGAGTTAAAAATACTTGGAATAAAATTGCAAAATGAAATATGTGAAGCATGTATTCTAGGAAAACAATGTAAAACAGTGTCTGAGAAATCTAATCACATATATGAACATTGTTTTGATTTGGTGCATTATGATGTTTAAACCTCTCCCTTTTCTTCTAGAGAAAACCACAAGTTCATTGATGAAAACTCTAAATATACTTGGGTCACATTGCTTAATTCAAAAGATAGAGTGTTAGATGCTTTTATTATTTTTCAAACACATGTGACTAACCAATACAATGTCAAGATTAAGTGTTTTAGATCAGATAATGGAGGGGAGTACACTATCACCAAGTTCCAGCAAACTTACACAAGCATGGCATCACACATCAAACAAGCTGCCCATACAATCCACAACAAAATGGAGTGGCTGAAAGGAAGAACAGACATTTGATGGAAATAGTGAGGTCAATGATGTTTCACAAGAAAGTTCCCAAACGTTTTTGGGCAGTTGCTTTGGTAGCAGCATGCTACTTAATCAATAGAATTCCAACCAAATTTCTAGATGATTTGTCTCCATTTGAGGTATTAAACAAAAAAAAAGCCTAGTATTGAACATCTAAGAGTATTTGGGTGTGTTTGCTTTGTTTTAATACCACGTGTACAAAGGAACAAGTTGGAACTAAAGAGTACCAAGGCTATGTTCATTGGATACTCTCCTACACAAAAAGGATAAAAATGCTATAATCCATAGACTATAAGTGTCTTGGTATCCAGGGATGTTCAATTTCAAGAGTTAAAAGGATTCTATGAAAAAGGGACTTGGGAACAATACAAAGACATCTCAACAAGCACAATTGACTAAGATGAAAACTTTAGAAGGATCCTAGAAAACATTGGCATAGTTCCTCCTAAGACGACAGTTTCTTCTCAACTAAAGACCTTGCTGTGTCCACCATGGCATGAACCGCGCCACCCTCCTCAGCACGATCCAAGGTTTTAACGGCACGAATCAAGAACTCCAATCTCTCCACGGCACAAACTAAGCTCTTGGTATGAATCGGCTCCAACACATTTGATTCACTTGGTATTCATCCTCTTTATCATGAGGGGGTGGGGGGGAGAAACATCTACACATGTTCAAGTTGATTCACAAAAAGAAATACTAGTTTCAGCTTCAAAAAGACAAAGGGGTATTCAACCTAATCTTGTAAAGCTTTGTAAGAAAAGGATGATACAAATCATGGGGAACCGGCTGTTGTACTTAGAAGAAGCATAAGACATAGATTTCCACTAAAATTCTACTACGACAACAATGTTGTAGTTCACATTGTTCAGGGAGTATGTAATCTAGTTCATATACCTGATTCTCATGTTGCATTTACCATAAGTCTTGATAAAGAGCAAATTCCAAAGAGCTATGAGGAAGCTATGAAGATAAAGGAATGAAGATAAGCAATTTAAGCTGAAGGACAAGCTATGGAAAAGAACCAAACCTATGCGCCAGCCACTCTACCAAAAGCGAAAATGGCTGTAAGTACTAAATGCATATTCACCATTAAGTATAAAAGTAATGGTGAGATAGATAGGTACAAAGCTAGGTTGGTGCCTAGAGGGTTCACACAAACTTATGGTGAAGATTATAGGGATACTTTTGCACCTGTAGCTAAATTATACTCTGTTAATGTTTTTTTTATCCCTTGCTACTAACCTTGATTAGGAATTATGGCAAATGAATGTTAAGAATGCATTCTTACAAGGTGAGCTAGAAGAATAGGTATACATGGCACCACCACCAGGTCTAGAAGATCAAGTAGGTGACGGCAATACACTGAGGCTAAGGAAGGCTATATATGGCTTAAAGCAATCCCCTAGAGCTTGATACCATAAGCTGAATGTGACCTTAACGGACAGAGGCTTCAAAAGGTCAGAAGTTGAACACATTCTTTTTACACTTCAGAGTAAAGAATGTATTTTGGTTATACTCATTTATGTGGATGACATAATCATATCAGGGAGTGATAAAGTAGGCATTGAATCTACTAAAGATATTAAGGATCTAGGTGAACTTAAATACTTCTTAGGAATTGAAGTGTGTAGGTTCAAGGAAGGTCTCTTCTTATCTCAGAGAAAATATATTGTGGATTTAATAACGTATACTGGTATGATGAAAGTTAAACCAGCTAAGAAACCCCTAGAAGAAGGCTACAAGCTAGAACCTAAGAGGGAGCTAGGAAATGACAAATTCCATGATGCAAAGCTATATAAAAAAGTGGGTTGTAAGCTCATATACTTAACATCACTAGACCTGACTTATGTTTTGCTGTGAATCAGGTTTCTCAACATATGCAAGACCCAAAGATAAAGTATTGGGACATGATTATGCGCGTCTTGAGATACTTGAAAGGCATTAAACAACAAGGTAAGTTCGGATGCGAGAAAGCAATGAATAGAAGACTGCGTTTACGACCAAGCAAGGTCTTATGAATGGCTCGTGATACTATTCGGGCTGTATAACACCCCAAGCACGTTTGACAACATCCTCGTCTACAGCACGACTTACGCAGCTCATCTGGAGCACCTGGAGAACGTGATTAACACTTCAGAAAGAACATGTATATGCCAACCTCAAGAAGTGTACCTTCTGTAATGACAAAGTCGTCTTTCTAGGCTTCGACGTAAGTTCACAGGGGATTTGAGTAGACCAAGAAAAGGTACGAGCCATCTAGGAGTGGCCTACACCAATTAACGCCAGCCAAGTCAGGAGCTTTCACGGATTGGTTAGCTTCTACCGCTGATTTGTACGAAACTTCAGTACAATCGCCAGCCCCTTGACATCTACGATAAAAAATAACCAGAAGTTTAGGTGGGGTTCAGAACAAGAAAAGTCGTTCAACCTACTGAAGCAGTGCCTAACACACGCCTTAGTGCTCACCCTGCTGGACTTTTCCAAGACCTACGAGGTTGAATGTGACGCATCGGAAGTTGGCATAGGCGCAGTCCTAACCCAGGGAGGAAAGCCCGTCGCCTATTTCAGTGAGAAACTAAGTGGAACTGCTGTCAGTTACCCTACTTATGATAAGGAGCTATACGCATTGGTCCGAGCCTTAGAGACATGATGAGGACATCGAGCCAGCCACTGCACCAGTCATCCCACCAGAACCACTCATATGGTCCAAGAGGAAGGCGTTAGGAGACAAGCTCGACATGCTACTAGAGAGTGAAACCAAACCAGACTTCGAGCCGCCCATGACCAGCTCTGGACCGACCATGGCGACCTGGACCATGCCGACCCGTACCAGCCTCATCACGACCAGTTCCGGACCGAGTGCCTTATCCCGGTCATCCTGACCACGAACTATGTGACCAGCCAGCGTCCGGACAACCATGCCAAGACCTGACCATCCCGAGAAAGTCCAACCTGTTCCAGCTAGACAATGAGCCATGGAGGTTCCTTCGAGAAGACTCTTCTTCCTCCGGTGTATTTACCATTACCATCCTGTAGAGACACCAAAAGTCGTGCTAAGAAATTGTACTATTTTTACTATCTTCGGTTTTGTTCCACTGGGTTTTCTGAAGAAAGTATTAATGAGGCAATACTCTTAGTGCGCAAGACGGTGAAGACTTGTTCACAATTCCATCTCATTCACAAGTCTTCATCGATTTCTAGCCTAAGAGTTATTGGGCTTTTCTTATCTTTTATTCTATTTTTTTAGACTAAGTATTTATTTGGGCTTATAAGTCATGTTGACTATTTAGGGCCCAAAGTCTATTTTTAATTGCCAATAATTAAACTTCTTGCTGTTTTAATTCATTGAGAGGCTAAACATCATGTTTTTTAGCCTAAGTTGTAATAAGGTATTATATAAGCCTTTTGTGTACACATTAATGAAATAACAAGCATTTTGAAAAAAACGTAAGACTAGTGTCTAAACAAACCAGGCGCCGCCAAGCTTCCCCCTGCAGCTGCCATGTGCTTCAGCCTAGTTTGGCTGAAAGTCTTGGAGTATCACAAGCCTCTTTCACAGCTTGTGTGGTCCCCTCGATCCACCTCTTCTATCCATCGTTTTCTGTCCAGCAACCTGAGCTTCTCGGTGAAAGACAGCCCACCCCTCGGTTCTTGCATCATCTGGTATCAGAGCTCAAAGCTCCTTCTCATCAGGTTGATTATATCCTTGTTTTCGGCGATTTTTCTTTGTTTCTGGTTGCAATAGTTTTTGGCTTTTGATTGTGTTTCTTTCTCTTTCCCTGAGGTTCTCGGTAAGAAGGAGGAGGAATCAAGTCACATACCACAAACACCAGAAAAAAATACAAATAGGGATTGTGTGTGTTTCTTGCTTACGGTCGTGTTTTAGCTCCTTAGGCTAGCACTTAGTCTTCGCGTCCTTGTCCGATTCGAGTTCTAGGTGGACTTATGCCTTGTGTGGTCTTGCGTGAATTAGGTCTAGGTTAGGCGTCCAGCGCTTAGTCTCATCACCTTAGTGTACCACGTAGTTCTTTAGGCAGTCCCGCATTCCATCTAGGCTCCATCCCGTCCCGCCTTAGTTAGTCCGTGTACCACCTTAGTCCCTGAGTCCCTTAGCGAGAGTTACCTTGTGTTTGCTCATTGCCCCGTGCATTAGCTTAGGTTTTCACACGTTTGCTTAGGTCCAAGATTGTCTGAGGCATCTAGTTTGCGTTTAGGACTCGACCTGAGTAGCCTATCCAGTGCCGCACCTTAGCACCCTTCAGCGTGAGCATAATCCCGTGAGCGCAGTCTTCCGTAGGCGGTTAGGTTCACTTTAGTGTCTAGGTTCGTAGTTCTTAGTTTTTTAAGAAATTGGCCCACAAAGGAGGTCTCATGGGTCATTTCGGCATTGACAAGACCTTAAGCATGCTTAAGGAGCATTTCTACTAGCCCCACCAACGACGTGATGTGGAGGCACAATGCGTTAAGTGTCTTATCTGCAAACGGGCTAAATCCTAAATGCATCCGCAGGGTCCTTCGTCCTCGGCTTGCCACAAATCAACCACAAGAACTCCATCTTTGCAGTGATCGACCAATTATCCAAGATGGTGCATTTCATCGATTGCAAAAAGACCAATGATGCAAGCCAGACTGTCGACCTGTTCTTCAAGGAGATCGTACAACTGCACGACATTCCCAGGACGATCGTATCCGACCGCGACACCAAGTTCCTCAGCCACTTCTAGCGAGCATTGTGGCCAAAATTAGGCATTAACCTCTTGTTTTCCACCGCTTACCATCCGCAGACCGACGGACAGACAGAGCTTGTCAACCGGACATTGTCCCAGACAGTGAGAGTGACAATCGGCAGAAACATGAAGAATTGGTTGGAGTGCCTTCCATATGTCGAGTTCGCTTACAACAGGGCTACACACTCCGGCACGAAGCGTTATCCTTTTGAAGTCGTCTACGGATTCAACCCGACCACGCCTATCGAGTTCACACTCATACCGTTGGGAGACGCCATCAGCTTAAAGGGAGAAGCAAAGGCGGAATACATCAAGCGTCTTCATGCATAGACCCAGGCGAATCTGGAGCAACATAACATCCAGAACGCCAAAAAGGGCAGCCGGCATATGGTCTTCAAGGAGGAAGATTGGATTTGGCTACATTTACGACAAGAGAGATTTCCCCAACGAAGAAAGAGCAAGCTTGCACCCCGGGGAGATGGTCAACGACAACGCCTACCAGCTCGAATTTCCAGGTGAGTATAACGTGTCTAGTACGTTTAATGTTTCTGACTTAATGTTGTTTGATGCAGGTGAGGAGTTCGCTTTGGAAACCAAAGCACTTCAAGAGGGAGAGAATGATGAGGACATCGAGCCAGCCACTGAACCAGTCATCCCACCAGGACCACTAACACGGTCCAATAGGAAGGCGTTAGGAGACAAGGTCGGCATGCTACTGGAAAGTGGAACCGGACCAGACTTCGAGCCGCCCATTACCAGCTCCGGACCGACCATGGCGAGATGGACCATGCCGACCCGTACCAGCCTCATCACAACCATTCCCGGACCGATTGCTTTGTCACGGTCGTCCCGACCACCCGACCACGGACTAGGAAACCAGCCAGCGTCCGGACCAGCATGTCAAGACCCGACCATCCCGAGAACGTCCAACCCGTTCCAGCTAGACAAGGAGCCATGGAGGTTCCTTCTATAAGACTATATTTCCTCCGGTTTCTTTATCATTACCATCCGGTAGAGACACTAAAACTTGTGCTAGAAAATTGTACTATTTTCCAACCTTCAGTTTTGTCCCACAGGGTTTTCCGCATAAATTTTTAATGAGGCAATACTCTTAGTGCGCAAGACAGTGAAGATTTGTTCACAATTGCATCTCAATCACAAGTCTTCATCGATTTCTAGCCTAAGTGTTATTGGGCTTTTCTTATCTTTTATTCTATTTTTTAGACTAAGTATTTATTTGGGCTTATAAGTCATGTTGACTATTTAGGGCCCAAAGTCTATTTTAATTGCCAATAATTAAACTACTTGCTGTTTTAATTCATTGAGAGACTAAACATCATGTTGTTTAGCCTAAGTTGTAATAAGGCATTATATAAGCATTTTGTCTACACATTAATGAAATAACAAGCATTTTGACAAAACCTAAGACTAGTGTCTATACAAACCAGGCGCCGCCAAGCTTACCCTTGCAGCTGATGTGTGATTCAGCCTAATTTGGCTGAAGTTCTAAGAGTATCACAAGCCTCTTTCACAGCTTGTATGGTCCCTTTCATCCACCCCTTTTTTCCTTTGTTTTCAGTCCAGCAACCTGAGATTCTCGGTGAAAGACAGTCCACCCTCGGTTCTTGCATCAAGACATGGCAGCATTACTTACTTGCTAGGGAGTGCGTCATTCATACGGACAACCAGACCCTTCAGCATCTTAAGGGACAGACGACACTGAAGAAACGACGCGCACGTTGGCCTGAGTATTTGAGATGTTTCCTTATGTAACTAAGTACAAGAAGAGAGACGACAATGTTGTAGCCGACGCCTTGTCCCGAAGATACAGCCTTATTTTGGTGATGGAGTCTACGGTTATGGGTTTTGAGATGGTCAAAGATCTTTATCCGGAAGACGAAGACTTCCAGGAGGATTTCAGAGAACATGACAAAGGCACTCACAACTGTTTTTATATGTTTGACGGATTTTTATTCAAGGAAAAACGGCTATGTATATCCCAAGGATCCATCTGCGAGCTTTGTCTAAGAGAGGACCATGGAGGCGACCTAATGGGACCCTTATGTGTAGATAAAATGTTGGCCATGCTTAAGGAGCATTTATACTGGCCACACCATCGCTGAGATGTGGAGACACACTGTGCACGATGCCTAGCCTGCAAGAAAGCCAAATCAAAGATGCACCCACAAGGTCTTTACATGCCACTACCGATTCCTTCGACCCCACAGACGGATATCTCAATGGACTGTGTTATGACAACCAAAAATCAACCACAAAGACTCCATCCTTGTTGTGGTCGATCGGTTCTCCAATATGTCATACTTCATCGCATACAACAAGACCGACGACGCCAGCCAGACTGCCGACCTATTCTTCCGTGAGATAGTCAGATTGCACGGTATCTCAAGGATGATTGTTTTTGGCCAAAATACCAAATTCCTCAGTCATTTTTGGCAAGCTCTATGGAAAAAATTACGGATGATTCTATTATTTTCTACGGCCTATTACACCGAGACGGACGGGCAGACCGAAGTGGTCAACAGGACCTTATCCACGATGTTGAGAGCGACGATCGGTCGGAACCTGAAGAATTGGCTCGAGTGTCTACAATATATTGTCCAATTCTCAAAAAAGTTGAAGCTATTCGAGGTTGGCAACGGTTTCAATCTGACTAACCCAATGGAGTTCACGCCAATACCACCAAGAGGCGATGTTAGCCTAGACGGGGAAGCAAAACCCGAGTTTGTCAAGCGCCTACACCAAAGGTAAAGGAAAATCTGGAGAAAAAAAACTAATCAGTACATAAAACAGGCCAACAATGGCAGACGACATGTGGTGTTCAAAGAAGGCAATTAGGTTTGGCTTCACCTACGGCCTGAATGATTTCCACAAGGGAGGAAGAGCAAGCTTGCACCGCGAGGAGACAGCCCATGCCAAGTTCTCAGAAGAATCAACGACAACGCCTATCAGTTGGAGCTTCAAGGTGAGTATAATGTTTCTACAACATTCAATGTTGCTGATTTAGAGTTGTTTGATGCAGTTGAGAAGTTTTCTTTGGAGACTAAAGCACATCAAGAGAGAGAGAATAATGAGGACATCAGACTAGCTACCACCCTGGATGTGACGTCTGGACCATTCACGCGTCCTAAGGCCCGAGCTCTTGGTAACAAGCTCAATTAGCTGGCAGAACAAGCAAACAACCAGGAGTCCGAGCCCAATGTCCCACCAGATGACGCACTGGCCCATGAAAGCCCATTCACGCCAGACACGGAACCATAGAGATTCCTCCTCGAAGATTCCTCTACCTTCGGTGTCTTTACCAATACTCGTCGGTGAAGACACCAAAATCCATGGAAAGACATTGTACTCTTTTCCTATCTTTGGTGTTGTCCCATTGTGTTTTCCAAAGAGGGTTTTAACGAGGTAACACTCTTAGTATGCATGACGACCAATACTCGTTCACGAACCAACTACCCTTCACGAGTCTAAGTCGGTTTCGGCCCCCTCCCTATAGTGGCCTATCTATTTTTATTCCTTATTTCTTTTATTTAGACTAAGTATGAAATTAAGGCCTTGGCACAAGTCTTCATGTTTTAAGCCGTGGCCTAGGCCTATTTTTATTTCCAGCCAATTAGACTTCATGTTGTTTTATTTTACACTACTTGTTGTTTTGGGTTAAATATCATGTTGATAACCTAAGTTGTAACCAATGACTATATAAGCCTTTTTGTTCGATTAATGAAAGACAACACGATTTTACACAAAAGAAAACCCTAAGACTCTGTCTAATTTTGGAGCCTCTCTTCTTTTGTGAGCTAGCCGTGAACTTCATCCTTCTAGCTGAAGTTTCCTTGGTGTATCACAAGTCTTCTGCAGCTTGTGTGGTCCTTTCAATCCATTCTCTTCCATTCATTCCTTCATGGAGGTCTCGAGATTCTCGACTTATAGTAGCCCCGCCATCATGCTTGTATCAAAATTGTTTTTACTTTTTGAAATCAAACTGTAGCTTTGATCATAATTGATTTTATCTCTGGTTGTTCTGGATTGATCTATGTTTTTCCAATTAGCTTTATCTGGTTCCTTTCTTATGGGTTGGTCAGCCCATTCTCTTCTTTGGACCGCTTGCCTTTGGGTGGGAATAAGCTGTTGGATTTTCTCATGCAATCCATAAAGTAAACCGGCTTGCATAGTTTTGATTTTCGTGTTCATCATTTATTCTATTTTGGAAATGAGAGCTTCAACCAACAATTTGTCGTTCCAGTTTTGACTGGATTTCTTTTTTTCTAAGTCATTTTCTTGGAAAGAAAAAAAAACACAAACAGCCAGTCAAAAGTTATCGAGAAATCAAAGTATACTAAGGTGTGAATTAAGCATACTAACAGATTTTTACTTTTTATTTTTTATTTTTTAAAAAAACGAAAGAACCGATTTTAGTTTTTTTTTAAAAAAAAAATATGGATGGTAAAATAAAATTTGTAAAAGAAAACAAAAAAAAATGGTAAAACACAATTGATAGATGAAAATGGTAAAATGAAAATGATAAAATAAATTAACAAAAAAAGAACTTAGCTTGTGGGTTGCTATGATACCAATTGATGAGATCGTAGGAAAGATCAACCCAAAATTGGCACACCAAGAAGTTCGGACGGGATAAGACTTGCACAACGAGTGTGAGCTCAAGCTGCCAAGGGATGTGGAGTGATGGGTCGCAAAAAGGTGGCGGAAAACATTTGATTTATCGGCTTGAATTTCTTAGGATATGATGCACCAAAAGAAAACAAGGATCTCCTAAACTAGCCTCGGATATTACACACCAACAATGATAAAAAATTAGAAGAACAAGAAACTTTCATTAAAAAATTTGATGCCTTACAAATGAGAAATATCCTACTACTTATATAAGAGAAAAGAGACAAGGCTTGCACGCTCGGAACAACTTCCAAAAACATGAAAGCCAATCCAAACAGCCAAAAATTAAATGATTTAATAAGCTAACTCCCTGCACCCTAACTAACAACTAATTCCCAACTATTAATGGCAAAGGAGGAGGAAGGGCTGGGCCTGGAATTCAACAAATGGGCTGGGGAGAAGTGGGCCAACTGCCTTATTAAAAACCTATCTTTGGTAAACATAGTGAGACAAACCCAAAGATAGGAAAAAAGAGCACAATAAGTCCACTTAGCCACTTAGTAAACTTCAATGGCCTGAATGAGGATGTTTGTGACCGTCCATGATTCAGCTCTGGTCGCGGTCTGAATGTCCTTGTATTCATCCGCATGATCGACCTGGTTATTTGTCTGATCCTCCGTTGGGTAGTCGGGGCCGTTTGTGATGTGTACGTCCAGGATGACAGTGTGTTCGTCTGTGCATCTGTTTGTCGGGTTATCCATTCCAACCTCCAGGTTGTCCGTTCCAACCTCCAGGTTGTCCGTTCCAACCTCCAAATCTTCCATTCAATTCTCTAAGTCATCTTGTTCGTCCATTCCAAGCTCCAGATGGTCTGTTTTTTTTTATTCATGCTCCAGATGGCCCGTGTTTGCCTTAGGTCTTCCCAAGATCATATCAGAATTAGTCTATCAAATAATTCAAATAAATCATTACTTACGTTGGCATGATTTGCAGAACTTTGACTTTAAAGGTATTAATGTGGACAAATTCTTGGTCGGATTTGGTCTTCGGTCTTTAAGAAAAGAAATGCTGAAAATGGTAAATCTTTGGCCTTCTTTTAACATAGGTATTACATGTGCATTATTTGGCCCGGCCATGGTTTGGTTTTCCCTTTGGTGTGTCGGTTTGGTTTGGTTCCCTTGTTTTCAGTTGTGTTGGTTTGATATTAATTATTGGAGATGTTTGATTTGGTCAGCTGGTCGGCAAAATCCTAAATTTCTTGTTCAGCAATTAAACTCTCTACAGCTTAGTTGAGTCTTCCTTTAAAGTTCTAACACCTTACCATGTCCATGGCCAGTTCCTTAATGGTTCTTGGGATCACATAAATACTCTTTCATTACATGGCTAACAGCGATGAACATACTTTTTATGGGATATTTCATGAAGAACTGAACAGGATGACAACAATTGACCTGCGTACCCTGCAAAAATCTAGAAGAATCTCACGATCACACTTTTTCACATTTACATTTTGAAGACACTATGTCACAGGCTACCAGCAAGTGATTATACGGAATGTGATGCAAGAACCAAGGGGTGGGCCTGTCTTTCACCGAGAAGCTCAGGTTGTTGGACAAAAAGAATGGAAGTGAAAGATGGATCAAAGGGACCACACAAGCTGTGAAGGGGCTTGTGATACTCCAAGAACTTCAAGCAATGGAGGCTGAAGAACACGGCTGCAACCAAGCTTGGAGGCGGCGCTGGATGAGACACTAGTCTTAGGTTTTTGTTTAAAATGCTTGTTGTCTTATTAATGAATAGACAAAAGGCTTATATAATGTCTTATTACAACTTAGGCTAAATAACATTATGTTTAGCCTCTCAAGGAATTAAAACAGCAAGTACTTTGCTTAATGACAATTAAAATAACTTTGGGCCCAAATAGTCAACATGACTTATAAACCTAATTAAAATACTTAGTCTAGAAATAGAATTAAAGATAGAAAAGCCCAATAACACTTATGCCAAAAATCGATGAGAACTTGTGAATGAAATAAAATTGTGCACAAGTCTTCACCGTCTTGCGCACTAAGAGTATTTCCTCATTAAAACCTTTTTTCGGAAAACCAGTGGAACAAAACCAAAGATAGGAAAAAATATAACTTCCTAGCACGACTTTTGGTGCCTCTACCGGATGGTAATGGTAAAGACACCGGAGGAAGAATTATCTTCTAGAAGGAACCTCCATGGCTCCTTGTCCGGCTGGAACTGGTCAGATGGTCTTGGGACGGTTGTGGCTTGGTCGGATAGTCCATGGTAGGATGGCCCGTGGTCGAAGGGTCCGGACGGCATGGATAGCACCCTTGGATCCAGCTGGGTCGGCACGGTCGGTCCTGCCTCCAATAGCATGTTGAGCTTGTCTTCTAAGGTCTTTATCTTGGACTGTGTGAGTGGTCCTGGTGGGATGACTTGTGCAGTGGCTTGCTCGATGTCCTCATCATTCCCTTCTTCTTGAAGTGCTTTGGTCTCCAAAGTAAACACCTCTTCTGCATCAAACAACTCTAAGTCAGAAAGATTAAACGTACTAGACACGTTATACGCACCTGGAAGTTCGAGCTGGTAGGCATTGTCGTTGATTCTGCGAAGGACGCAGAATGAACGATCTGATGAGGACATCGAGCCAGCCATTGCACCGGTCATTCCACCTGGACCTCTTACGCAGTCCAAGAGGAAAGTCTTAGGAGAAAAGCTCAGCATGCTCCTGGAGAGTGGAACCGGAGAGGATCCTGAGCTGAACCAGACGTCCAGCCCACGCCAAGCCGCCCAACCGTGCGGTGCCCACGCATCCGACCAGACCAGTCTGTCCCATGCACCAACGACCGGTCCACGCCTTGACCCGTTCCAGGTAGACAAGGAACCATGGAGGTTCCTTCTAGAAGACTCTTCCTCCTACGGTGTCTTTACCACTACCATTCGGTGGAGACACCAAAAGTCGTGCTAGGAAATTGTACTCTTTTTCCTATCTTTGGTTTTATCCCATTAGGTTTTCCGAAGAAGGTTTTAATGAGGCAATACTCTTAGTGCGCAAGGCGGTGAAGACTTGTTCACAATTCCACTCCATTCACAAGTCTTCATTCGAATTCTATGCCTAAGTATTATTGGGCTTAATATCTTATTTCTATTTCTTTTTTTAGACTAAGTGTTTTAATTGGGTTTAGGTCATGTTGACTAATTAGGGCCCAATCTTTATTTAATTGACAATAACTGAACTACATGTTGTTTTAATTCTTGTAGGATTAAACGCCTTGTAGTTTAGCCTAAAATTGTAACAAGGCATTATATAAGGCTTTTGTCTACACTTAATAAAATAACAAGCATTTTGATAAAAACCTAATAGACTAGTATCTAAAGTAGCCGCCAGCAAGCTCCGATGGCTGAACAACAAGACGGAATTGTACATCTCAGACCAAGTTAAGGTCTCCTTCAGCATCGGCAAATACCAGGACCAGGTCACCTGCGATGTCGTCCCGATGTTAGGTGGACATTTTCTGCTCGGACGATCTTGGCAATTTGACAGAGAGACTACGCATAACGGACAAACCAACTTCTACTATTTCGTCCACGACAAGCGTAGATACAACCTAGCCCCAATGTCTACACACGCCGTTCAAGAGATGGAATTAAAAATGGAGAAAGATTAACACGCCCGAAAGGAGAACTTTTTGATAAATGTGGCAAACATACAGAAAGTCAATTGCACCCAGGGCACCCAGGTCGTATTAATGCTTTACAGAGAGAGCTTGCACACGACTGGCACCGAGCCTTCACTGCCTGCCGAGATTCGCGCCCTGTTGGACAAGTATGCCGGCGTCTTTCCAGACAAAATACCAGCCGGCCTCCCACCTATCCGAGGGATCGAGCACCACATCAATTTTGTTCCCGGAGCTCAGTTCCCAAACTACCCTGCCTATAGAGTAAACCCCGAAGAGGCTAAGGAGTTAGAACGACAAGTCCAGGACCTCATGGCTCAAGGCTACGTTCGAGAAAGCCTCAGCCCCTGTGTCGTTCCGGTTCTTCTAGTACCTAAGAAGGACAGAAGCTGCAAGATATGCGTCGACTGCCGCGCCATCAACAACATTCCAATCAAGTACCGGCACCCAATTCCACGCCTGGACGACATGCTTGATGAGCTCAGCGGAGCCGCAGTCTTCTCCAAAATTGACATGAAAAGTGGATACCGTCAAGTAAGGATGCGAGAAGGAGATGAATGGAAGACTGCATTCAAGACCAAGCAAGGTCTTTATGAGTGGCTAGTAATGCCATTTGGCCTCTCAAACGCGCCCAGTACCTTCATGCGACTTATGAACGAGGTTCTTCGTCCGTTCATTGGCAAGTTCATAGTGGTCTACTTCGATGATATTCTCGTCTACAGCACGACCTACCAAGACCATCTGGAGCACTTTGAGGCCGTGATCACCACCTTGCAGAGAGAGCAGTTGTATGCAAATCTCAAGAAATGTACATTCTGCACCGACCAAGTTGTTTTTCTTGGTTTCGTCGTAAGTTCCCAGGGACTTCGGGTGGACGACGAGAAGATTAAGGCCATACAGGATTGGCCCACACCGACGACCGCCAGTCAGGTCCGTAGCTTCCACGGACTCGCCAGCTTCTACAGACGGTTCGTCCGAGACTTCAGCACGATAGCTGGTCCGTTGACCTCGACGATCAAGAAGAACCAGGACTTCCGTTAAGGACCCAAACAGGAAGGCCTTCCAGCTTCTAAAGGAATGCCTCACACACGCCCCAGTCCTAGTTCTGCCGGATTTCACGCAGACATTCGAGGTCGAGTGTGATGCTTCAGGGATCGGCATTGGAGCCGTCCTCACACAAGGCGGACGATCTGTCGCCTATTTTAGTGAGCAATTAAGTGGCGCTGCCCTTAACTATCCGACTTACGACAAGGAACTCTATGCCCGGGAGTGCGTCATCCACACTGACCATCAGACACTGCAGCACCTCCGCGGACAATCTACGCTGAAAAAAAGACATGCCCATTGGTTGGAATACATCGAGACCTTCCCATACGTCATCAAGTATAAGAAAGGATCGGACAACGTTGTCGTTGATGCCTTATCTCGTCGATACATTCTCATTTCCTTCATGGAGTCAAAAGTTATGGGCTTGGAGATGATCAAAGAGTTGTACGCTGACGATGTCGACTTCGCTCAGGCTTACCTCGAGCACAGCAAGGGCAACTACAGCCGCTTCTTCCTTCACGACGGATTCCTCTTTAAAGACAACCGACTATGCATTCCGAGAGGATCGATTCGAGAGCTGGTTTTCAAAGAGGCCCATGGCGGAGGCCTCATGGGCCACTTCGACATTGACAAGACTTTAAGCATGCTTAAGGAACATTTCTATTGGCCTCATCAGTGGCGAGATGAAGAGACGCACTTCGCCCGGTGCCTTATCTACAAAAGGGCTAAGTCCAAGATGCATCCGCAGGGTCCTTACATGCCATTACCAGTTCCATCCGCGCCCGGGACAGACATCTTCATGGACTTCGTCTTAGGCCTGCCAAAAATCAACCACAAGGACTCCATCTTCGTAGTGGTCGACAGATTTTCCAAGATGGCATATTTCATCGCTTGCAATAAGACCAATGATGCAAGCCAGATTGTCGACCTGTTCTTCAAGGAGATAGTACGACTTTACGGCATCCCCCGGACAATCGTCTCTGACTGTGACACCAAGTTCATGAGCCACTTCTGGCGAGCTTTGTGGCGAAAATTGGGCACAAACCTTCTGTTCTCCACCGCATACCATCCACAGACAGACGGACAGACCGAGGTTGTCAACAGGACCTTTCCCCAGACCTTGAGGGCAACAATAGGCTGAAACCTGAAGATTTGACAGGAGTGCCTTCCGTACGTCGAGTTTGACTACAACAGGGCCACGCATTCCGGCACGAAGTGTTCTCCTTTTGAAGTTGTCTACGGCTTCAACCCGACCACTCCTATCGAGTTCACACCCATACCGTTGGGCGACGCTGTCAGCTTGGAGGGAGAAGCCAAGGCAGACTACATCAAGCGGCTTCATCACTTAGAGTTGTTTGATGCAGGTGATGATTTTGCTTTGGGGACCAAAGCACTTCAAGAGGGAGGGAATGATGAGGACATCGAGCCAGCCATTGCAACGGTCATTCCACCTGGACCTCTTATGCGGTCCAAGAGGAAAACCTTAGGAGACAAGCTCAGCATGCTCCTGGAGAGTGGAACCGGAGAGGACCTTGAGCTGAACCAGACGTCCAGCCCACGCCCAGCCGCCCAGCCGTGCGGTGCCCATTCCGTCCCATGCACCAACGACCGGTCCATGCCTTGACCCGTTCCAGGTAGACAAGGAACCATGGAGGTTCCTTCTAGAAGACTCTTCCTTCTCCGGTGTCTTTATCATTACCATTCGGTAGAGATACCAAAAGTCGTGCTAGGAAATTGTACTCTTCTTCCTATCTTCGGTTTTATCCCACTGGGTTTTCCGAAGAAGGTTTTAATGAGGCAATACTCTTAGTGCGCAAGGTGGTGAAGACTTGTTCACAATTCCACTTCATTCACAAGTCTTCATTCGAATTCTATGCCTAGGTATTATTGGGCTTTCTATCTTATTTTTATTTCTTTTTTTAGACTAAGTGTTTTAATTGGGTTTAAGTCATGTTGACTAATTAGGGCCCAATCTTTATTTAATTGACAATAAGTGAACTACATGTTTTTTTAATTCTTGTAGGATTAAACGCCTTGTAGTTTAGCTTAAAATTATAACAGGGCATTATATAAGCCTTTTGTCTACACTTAATAAATAACAAGCAAGCTCCCTTGCAAGCAGCCGCTGACTTCAACCTCCATTTGGTTGAAGTTCTTGGAGTATCGCAAGCCCCTTTCACAGCTTGTGTGGTCCCTTTGATCCACCCTTTCACTTCCATCGATTTCTGTCCAGCAACCTAAAATTATCGGTGAAAGACAGTCCACCCTAATTTCTTACATCACGATCTCCCTGGGGTGCAAGCTTGTTATTTCGTTGTTGGGGAAATCTCTCTGGCCGCAGATGTAGCCAAACCCAATCTCCCTCCTTGAAAACCATGTGCCGATGGCCTTTGTTTGTATTCTTGACGTTCTGGATTTTCCGTTGCTCCAGATTTGCCTTGATCTCTTCATGTAGACGCTTGAGGTATTCAGCCTTTGCTTCTTCCTCTAAGCTGATGGCGTCTCCTAGTGGTATGGGTGTGAACTTGATTGGCGTGGTTGGGTTGAAGCCGTAGACGACTTCAAATGGAGAACGCTTCGTTCCGGAGTGTGTAGTCATATTGTAAGCGAACTCAACATACGGAAGGCACTCCAACCAATTCTTCAAGTTTCTGCCAATCGTCGCTCTCAACGTCTGGGACAATGTCCGGTTGACCACCTATGTCTGTCCGTCGGTCTGTGGATGGTACACGGTAGAAAACAAGAGGTTGGTCCCTAACTTGCACTACAAGGCTCGCAAGAAGTGGCTGAGGAATTTGGTGTCGCGGTCAGACACAATCATTCTGGAAATGCCGTGCAGTCGTACTATCTCCTCGAAGAACAAGTCAGCAGTCTGGCTTGCGTCATTGGTCTTGTTCCAAGCGATGTAATGCGCCATCTTGGAAAATCGGTCGACCACTATGAAGATGGAGTTATTGTGGTTGATCTTTGGTAGGCTATGTACGAATTCCATGGAGATGTCTGTCCAGGGCGTAGATGGGACTGGTAATGGCATGTAAGGACCCTACGGATGCATCTTGGATTTAGCCCGTTTGCAGATAAGGCACTTAGCACAGTGTGCATCTACATCTCGTCGCTGGTGGGGCAAGTAGAAATGCTCCTTAAGCATGCTTAATGTCTTGTCAATGCCATAATGACCCGTTAGACCTCCTCTGTTTGCCTCTCTCAAGAGCAGCTCTCGAATTGATCCTCTCGGAATGCATAGACGCTTGTCCTTGAAAAGGAACCCGTCAAACAAATAGAACCGGCTGTAGGTGCCCTTGTCGTGCTCCTGGAAGGCCTGAGTGAAGTTGGTGTCGTCATCATACAACTCTATGATCATCTCGAAACGCATGACCTTTGACTCCATCACGGATGAGGCTGTATCTGCGGGATAGGGCGTCAGCCACAATGTTGTATGTTCCCTTCTTGTACTTGACGTAGGGAAATGTCTTGATATACTTCAACCACGAGTAAGTCTCTTCTTCAGTGTGGATTGTCCTCTGAGGTGCTGGAGTGTCTGATGGTCGGTGTGAATCACGCACTCTCGGGCAAGTAGATAGTGCTGCCATGTCTCTAAGGCGCGGACCAAAGCATAAAGCTCCTTGTCGTAGGACAGGTAGTTAAGTGTGGCTCTACTTAACTTCTCGCTGAAGTAGCCGACAGGTCTTTCGCCTTGGGTGAAGACTGATCCGTTGTCGATCCCTAAGGCATCACATTCGACCTCGAATTTTTGAGCAAAGTCTGGCAGGACTAGGACTGGGGCGTGTGTGAGGCGTTCCTCCAGCAGCTTGGTTCTTCTTTATCGTCGAGGTCAATGGACCAGCTATCGTGCTGAAGTCTCGGACGAATCGTTGGTAGAAGCTGGCGAGTCCGTGGAAGCTACGGACCTGGATGGCGGTTGTCGGTGTGGGTCACTCCTGTATAGCCTTGATCTTCTCTTCGTCCACCCAGAGTCCCTGGGAACTCACGACGAATCCAAGAAAGACTTCTTGGTCTCTGCAGAAGGTACATTTCTAGAGATTTGCGTACAACTGCTCACTCTGAAGGGTGGTAATGACGGCCTCAAGGAGCTCCAGATGATCTAAGTAGGTCGTACTATAGACGAGAATATCGTCGAAGTAAACTACTACGAACTTGCCAATGAACGGTCGAAGGACTTGGTTCATAAGGCGCATGAATATACTTGGGGCATTTGATAGGCTGAATGGTATTACTAGCTACTGATAAAGACCCTGCTTGGTCTTGAACGCAGTCTTCCATTCGTCTCTTTCTCGCATCCTAACTTGATGATATCCGCTTTTTAAATCAATTTTGGAGAAGACCTCGGCTCCGCTTAATTCATTTATCATGTCGTCCAGGCGCGGAATGGGATGCCGGTACTTGAACGTAATGTTGTTGATGGCGCGACAGTCGATGCACATCCTCCAGCTCCCGTCCTTCTTGGGTACAAGTAGGACCGCGACGGCACAGGGACTGAGACTCTCTCAGACGTAACCTTGAGCCATAAGATCCTGGACTTGTCGTTCTAATTCTTTAGCCTCCTCGGGGTTGACTCGGTATGCAGGACGGTTGGGTAGATGAGATCCAGGAACAAAGTCGATGTAGTGCTCAATCCCTCGCATAGGTGGGAGGCCGGCTGGAATTTCTTCCGGAAATACCTCGGCATATCTCTCTAGTAGTGCTCGGACCTCAGCAGGTAAGGGGGCCTCGGTGCTGGACGTGTGTAGGCTCTCTCTGTAGAGCATAGGACGAGTTGGTTACCCTTGGTACGGGTGGCTTTCCTCATGTCTGCGACATTGATTAAAAAGTTCTCTTTGCGGGCATGTTGATCTTTCGCCATCTTAGACTGCATTTCTTGAACGGCTTGTGCAGATATTGGTGCTAAATTGTATCTACGCTTATCGTGCAAAAATGAGTAGAAGTTGGTCTGTCCGTTGTGCGTAGTCTCTTGGTCAAATTGCCATGGTCGTCATAGGAGGAGATGTCCAGCTGTCATCGGGAGGATATCACAGGTGACCTGGTCCTGGTATATGCCGATGCTTAATGAGACTTTAACTTGGTTCAAAATGTATAACTCCGTCTTGTTGTTCAGCCATTGTAGTTTATAAGGTTTATGATGTTTTGGTCATAGGCAATCTAGTCTCAGCTTTTAAAAGATCAAGAGATGTGCCCACTCTTATTGAAGTTTTAGGTGAAGAGAAGGATCCTATCCAGGAAGCTCCACCTACAGTGTTAAGAAAGAGCACAAGACAATGGAATCCACCAGTGTTCTACAATGGGAATGTTGTGGATATCATGATCAAGGAGTTTGTAATATTGCTCACTTACCTACTAACTATGTTGGTTTCATTTCAAGTCTTGATAAAGAACAGATTCCAAAGACATATGAGGAAACTATGACTAAGAAAGAATGGAGGGAAGCTATCCTAGCTGAGAAACAAGACATGGAAAGGAATGGTACCTATGCTCCAGCCACTTTACCTAAAAGAAAAATGGCTATAAGTTCTAAGTGGATTTTTACCATTAAATACAAAATCAATGGTGAAATTGATAGATATAAAGCTAGGTTGGTGGCTAGAGGATTTACTCAGACTTATGGTAGATTATAGGGATACCTTTGCACCTGTAGCTAAGCTTCACTCTGTTAATATTATTCTTTCACTTGCTACTAACCTTGATTGAGAATTATGGCAAATGGATGTTAAGAATGCATTCTTACAAGGTGAAATAGAAGAAGAGGTATACATGTCATCTCCACCAAGTCTAGAGGAAGAGGTAGAGGCCGGCAACATACTCAGGCTAAGGAAGGCCATATATGGCCTTAATCAATCTCCAAGAGCTTGGTACTACAAGCTAAGTGTAACCTTCATGGATAGAGGCTTCAAAAGAGTAAGCAATGTATTGTGGTAATTCTCATTTATGTAGATGATATAATCATATCTGGTATAATCATATATGGTAGTGATAGTGTTGGCATTGCATCTACAAAAGAATATTTGAAGAGTGTCTTTGATATAAGGACTTAGGAGAACTTAAATACTTCTTAGGAATTGAAGTGTGTAAGTTCAAGTAAGGTCTCTTCTTATCTCAAAGGAAATATGTTGTAGGTTTACTAACCTCTACAGGTATGATTGAAGCTAAACCAGCCAAAACACCCTTAGAAAAAGATTATAAAATCGGAACTAAGGGGGAGCTAGAGGAGGAAATTGATTTTCATGATCCTAAGCTCTATAGGAAAGTGGTTGTAAGCTTATTTATCTAACCATCACTAGAACAGATTTATGTTTTGCTGTGAATCAGGTATCTCTACACATGCAAAACCCAGAGATGAGACATTGGGAGATGGCAAACCAAATTTTGAGATATCTAAAAGGCACTCATGAACAAGGTATATGGATGTGTTGCAATAGAAACACAAATGTGGTTGGTTATTGTGATGTATATTGGGCATGAGATAGGGAGGATAGAAGAAGTACCACAGGCTATTGTACTTTTATAGGAGAGAACCTTGTGACTTGGAAAACCAAGAAGCAAAAGGTGGTGTCATGCTCTAGTGCAGAATCAGAATATAGAGCCATGAGGAAGCTTACAACTGAATGCATTTGGCTGAAGCAAATTCTTGAGGATTTAGCCGTTAGGTATGATGAACCTATCACCATCCATTGTGACAATCAGGCTGCTATACACATTGCCTCCAACTCTGTGTTTCATGAAAGGACCAAGCATATAGAAGTAAACTGCCACAAAGTAAGAGAAGCTATTGGGAAAGGAATCATCTTGCTTTGCTATACAAGGAGTGAGGTGAAATAATGATATAGATTTAAATTCATCATTGATCAAGAGAATAGAGAGAGAGTTTTAGGGATGAGAGAAAGGATATTTTATTAAAAATGAGAGAATTAATTTCTCTTGCTTACAAATGAAGAGTATATGTGTTTATATAGAGATTCTACAATCCTTGTGTCCAAACACTCTCTATTAGACACCTAATGCCCTTGTTTGGCTATAGGTTTAGAAGCTCCTTGTACTCTTCCTTTGGTTTAGAGTATTTACTCATTTCTTCGTTCTAACACTTTATACTCTCTTCTTTGTCTAAACTACTTCTTCTCTTCTTCATTTCAACACTCCCCCTCAAGTTTAAGCATGGGTGAATGGTTGAACTTGCAAAGATGAAGAGACTTCCTCCTTCTTCCCTTTAACTCCCTTTCAAGCTTGATTAATGTTCATAGAAACCAAGCTTGTAACCTTAAAGAACTTCCTTATTAAAAACCTTAGTATGGAAAACCCTTTGGGACAAAACCAATACTAAGGGAAAAAGAGTGAAGTCTTCTTAGCTTAGGGATTGACCATTGAATCTATGAGCTTTATATTCACCATTGAGCTCCATAGATCCTTGGACAAAAGCCCTTGATGAAATCGCTTGTAAATGGCTGTCTTGAAGCTCCTTTAAAGTCTGGTCCATTTCTCCCCCTTTTTTTTGACTCCTTGTCTTTAAGAGGTGATTTTGATCCAGCTTTCTTTAAAGCCTTCAATTTTAACCTGTTTCACATACACATATATATGCATGTATCAATTCTCACAAGATAAACCAATGCATTATAATATAAGAATGATTTTAACTTCCCTTTTATAAGAGTGGATAGCGGTTTGGATGATATGATCTAGACAAGTCTGGTTCTCTAAGGACTCCACTAATTGATGTAGGGTAAGTCATGCTTATAACTGTTTTTCATCACTTCATGATCTAAAACATCATAGCAACTCAAAAATAAAGATTAGTATTCCAAAACTTGAATAAGATCAAGTCTGGTATCAAGTATAATATCTAGCCAAATTCTCAACCTAAAATCATAGAGTTAAAGACCTTATCCTAGATAAAACCTTTGATGAGAGAATTTTTCCTGAGGTGATTCATCATTTTACACCAGCTTACTCCTTCTCCATGAGACTTGGTAGCTTGATGGCCATTGGTTCTATCCTCAATTTATGAAAGAAGATTTGGATGACCTTTATTCACGGCCTCTATGAAAGAATCAGACTGAGCACACTTCTTGTGCTTAGACAGTCACAGAAATAAAGCTTGGTATGATCATGATCCAGCTCCAGCTTGGAACCTTGTCCATTTCAAGACCGCTTGGCATGACCTATTTCATCCAATCCATGCGCCAACTTGCTCTAGTTTGGATGCTGCCAAGCGCCAACTTGTTCTAGCTTGGATGCTCATTTTCTTTCCCCCCCACAAGCTTGACACTAAGAATAAGAGTCAAGTTTGGAAGAATGAGCATACACAGAATGAATGTCTCAAATTGGTCTTCTTTATCCTTTAAACATAAAGAAGAAGATTGTAAGTATCTGTGGAATGTTTTGAGAATTATGAGATTTGAAGTATTGAAGAATATGAAGAATAAGAGATTTGGAGATTAAAAGTATAAGTGATGAAAAATTATTGAGAATTATGATGAATGTCAAGGTGAATTTTGGATCCATCTAGGTTCTAAATGCAATGCATAGTCTTCCTAGGTTCTCTTTCATCCTATGAATATTTCTAAATGAGAAAATTTAATCAATCAAGGAATAAGTAGAAGGTTTAGAGATAGTCTTTGCAAAGACTTTGATAAGTCTTTGTGAGTTTCCTCCTTTGTGATTGATTATAATCTGAACTTGCAGCATGTGTGCTTTGTTGATTTTCTCTTCAAGCACACCAAAGGTCACCTTACTCCATGGGAGAGCTGATTCATCACATTCCACCAGTCTTTCCTCTCCACTCCTTGTGGTGGCTGTTCTTGGTGGCCATTGGTTCTAACTTCTTCTCCATGTGCTGTGGCTTTTTCACTTGCTCTCTTTTGCCTTTGTTAGACAATGAAGCAAAACATCAACTCCCATCTTAATCCTTTGAACCTGTTGAGAATAGGCAGATTCTAAACAAAAGATAGTGAGTGAAAGAGATTGATTAAGAGTAACCAAACTTAATTTTAAACACTGCCTAAGGACTTTTGGATTCAACATGCCTTCTTAAACTTATTATTCTAAGTAAAAGACAAGGTTTTCTTCCTCTAGGATCAATGCAATTCATGAACAAATGATTCATCTAGCTAAACTAGGTTCAAAATGTCCCATTCTACCAATTTCAAAATACATGAACAAATTCTAATTCATGATTTACTAACCACCTAGATACCAGATTTCCTAGAGTTCTAACTCACACAACCATCAATGAAATCAACAAAATAGTTGAATAAGAGTTTAGAAATAGCCTGAATGCACAAGATTTTGATACTAGGTCTTTGCATTTGAATTTAGGAACTGGTTCTGATCTAGGCACTCCCTTTCACTTGAAGGTTGTATTCAAAGTGCCTTTGGTGGTCAAGCTGCCAAGCTGCCCTTTCAAATAAGGATTAGCTAAACCATTTAGATCTGATGGTTTAACATCACAAGGGCATGTACACCTCTCGAGGTTGCAACTTTCATGCTACATTTATCACGTAAGCATATCACGTAAAACTCTTAAGAAAACCTTGGGTCCTTACGCGATCACACGCTTCATAGACTCGCTGTATCCCGCGAATATCACCACGATTTTCCCTGTGTCCATGACCGACATTATTTCTTCCAAAGCTTCTAGACCGTAGTCCTTGTCGTCTTCTTTTTGCATCGGAATCAACCTATATGCTTCATCCACAAAGAGAATTCCTCCCTCGGCTTCTTGGATCTTTCTCCTGGTCTTTGGCCCTGTGCTAGGATTTCCAAGAAATGCCATATGTGGAGGCCTTCAAGTTCCGATGTTTATCCCAAGAGCCTTACGCCTCTCATCCAAAAACATTCCTTTAGCGCATCTCCTCAGTTGTGACTTCAGCTCGTTTAGTCCAACAATATTTGACAACTCTTCTTCAAGTACATCCATCATGGCTTTTCTCTTACCGCATGCCTCAAGGGCACTTATTTTCCTCTGCTCTTGGAAAAACCAGCGCAATAATTCCCTAGAGGTAGACGGTCCAAAGGAGTCATCCCTTCATTATCGTTTGCGCTGCAATCGTTGCTGGCTTTGGATTCGATATAAGTACCACGGTGAAGGAGTAGCTTTCCTGCTTCATTGGAGCCGTTCTTGGCTGCCATGTGCAATGGAGTTTCACCATAGGTGTTCATTGCTTCCAGCTCAACTTTCTCAGATCCTGCCCAATCGAGGAGATACTTGACTATATCAACATTGCCATTACCAGCAGAAACATGTAGTGGTGTGTGATACATGACGGGATTGTGTTCATTGATAAATGCATTTTCCACCGCCTTGATTACAAGATCTTTTCCCCCAAAATTGAATCTCCGCGTCTTCCTCTTTATCTGATGAGCTGTCAAAATCTCCCACGGGTTTTGTCTTTGAGGATGAATCCTCTTCGCTTTCAAATTCGTCCAACAAAAAAATTCTTAATCGTTTAAGTCAGCCTCCCATTGGTTGAATCAATCAGTATTATACGCATGCTAGCATTGATGTTAACTGAATTTTCTACATGTACACAAGGTAGTTTCTTGACAACCAAGACAACAACCTAACTCCCTTCAACTAACTTCAACCAACTTCGCAATAGATTTTAGCTAACTTCAACCAACAAGATCAACTTCTAACAGTTCTTATCTTCACAACCATGATCAACAAATAGAATTTTTGAATTTTATTACTAATTCAATCCAAAAAAATTCAAGTTTCCCTTCTTTTTTAGAATTTCAAAGTTTGATAAAGAAATCAAGAAAATCAATCTTGAAGACTTAAACCCTTCTGATTGAAACCAAAATTCGTGGAGACTCTCACAAGATACTTATCTAACTTTCCAGATTCAAATATTTTTAAAAAACTGAGAAAGGATAAGAATTTTATCACCAGATTCTTGTGAGAGGCGATTTCTGACGTTTTACAGTAAAACTTCAAGAACTTCCTTCAGATGTAAGGGAATTGAGTTCTTCTTTCTTTAAACAGAAACTAGACTCGAGGGGATTAATTTTAGGATTTACAAAATCATTATTTGATGAATAATCAACGTCGGGATGACCTGGGAAACACGGAGGTTCGCGGCGGAGGCACTCGCGAAGGTCCTTTGCAAGCAAATTCGTAACTTTTGATTCCCTTGGTAAAATGATTCAATTCAAAGTGGCGTGGCTTCAGCACTCGCCGATGTACAATCCAGTGAAAGCATATTGTTAAAAGGAGTCGTGATTTGGCCGGAATTTGAGTTACAAGATGACGGTCGAAATTGTTCCAGAAGAAGATGAAATTTACCCATATTTGATGCAACCTGGATCTGATAACATGAAAGAATGATTAATTTAAATTCATCATTGATCAAGAGAATAGAGAGAGAGTTTTAGAGATGAGAGAAAGGATATTTTATTAAGAATGAGAGAATTAATTTCTCTTGCTTACAAATGAGGAGTATATGTGTTTATATAGAGAGTCTACAATCCTTGTGTCCAAACACTCTATATTAGACACCTAATGCCTTTGTTTGGCTATAGGTTTAGAAACTCCTTCATACTCTCCCTTTGGTTTAGAGTATTTACTCACTTCTTCTTTATAACACTTCATACTCTCTTCTTTGTCTAAACTACTTCTTCTCTTCTTCATTTCAACATGAGGATCAACTAGCTGATGTGTTCACCAATGCAACAACTTTGAAGAATGGCGCCTCCATCTATCCAAGCTTTGGCCTTATGACCATTCCACAACAATGATCCCAACATGGAGTGTTATACTCTTTTTCCCTAGAAAAAGGTTTTGTCCCAATTGGGTTTTCCTTCTTTAGGTTTTTTAATGAGGTAATGCTTCATGGTTGCAAGCTTAGACATTCCCAATGTCTTAAGCTTGAGGGGGAGTGTTGGAATGAAGAAAAAATGATGAAGGAAGAAGACCTTTAACTCTTGTATTAAAGGCGTGTGTATAAGTCTAAGTGGAGTGTCTAATTTCTAGTATTATGTTATCCTTGTAGCCATTCATGTATAAGACAATCCTTGTATCCAAAGAAGCCTAGACTAGATTAGTATAAATAACTATCTCTCTCCTTATTTGTAACTGGGAAAATTAATTCTCATTTTCTTAATGCAATCATACTTTCTCTCTAATCTCTATAATCTCTCATTATCTCATTCTCTAATATTACAAATCTCTTAATCTCATAGTCTTTCATTTAGGCCACAAATCGATGAGGACTTGTGAATGAAATGGAATTGTGCACAAGTCTTCACCGTCTTATGCACTAAGAGTATTGCCTCATGAAAACCTTCTTCGGAAAACCCAGTGGGACAAAACCGAAGATAGGAAAAAGAGTACAATTTCCTAGCACGACTTTTGGTGTCTCTACCGGATGGTAATGGTAAAGATATTGGAGGAAGAAGAATCTTCTAGAAGGAACCTCCATGGCTCCTTGTCCGGCTGGAACAGGTCGGATAGTCTTGGGATGGTCGTGTCTTGGTTGGATGGTCTGTGTTCGTAGGGTCGGGACGGCATGGATGGCACCCTTGGATCCAGTTGGGTTGGCACAGTCGGTCCAGTCTCCAATAGCATGCTGAGCTTGTCTCCTAAGGCCTTCCTTTTGGACCGTGTGAGTGGTCCTTGTGGGATGACTGGTGCAGTGGCTGGCTCGATGTCCTCATCAGAATGGGCTCACTTAAATCTGTTGTTACAAGAGGTTGGGTACTCGCCTAAAAAACTTCCTTTTCCCCTATTGTCTCCAAACAAAAATCTACCACATATGGAGAGACAAAAACAACCGCCACCATGGGGAGTCACCCAAATCAAACAGTCGCCTAGCAAAAATGATTGATCTTTGATTGGACGGTTGTGTAGTTGAACACTCTTAGCACAGGCGAGTTTTAAAATCTGTCTCAACAACATTTGATTATGGGTAACCGCGCTATAGATAGTGAATACGATCTTAATGCTCATTTGTTGCCTAGTATCCCAAAGACATTTGTAGATACTAGGTATTCATTGAAGGATTTTTTGTCACGAAAATGAATTAGTCCATACATTAGCGATTCTTCTACCATGGTTGAGAATAATAAGCTTGTAAACATGTGTTCAACATATCATTTCTAGAAATATCCGACCAATTACCTAATTATGAATGGTGCTTTTAAACTTGAAAACAGACAAACCAAACCACTTTTATTTTCTTTTGCTTTAGTTAGATTTAGTTATTTTCCTTTAGTTAGATTTAGTTATTTTGATTTACTGTCTTTCGTTTAGTGAGACCAGGTTACGAACCCATAATCACTTGTTAGCTTAAATTAGATAGAAACTTGCATTTTATGTGTTTGAAATACACCAGGTTTGGATTAACACCCTAAATACTACAACAACAAGGAGATTTGGTATCCCGCGATCGAAAAGACCCCTATATTAAATTGGTGCCATTGCCAAATCTGATATTTTCTTTTAACATTTAGTTTTAGTTTTTGTTTGAGATTAGAAAATGTTCTTAATAACTTTATGTTTTCATGTATATGCAAACACGAAACAGAGTTTCCACAAACCTTTATCCACAAGTTGACAACCTTCACCGACTAGGAAGATCAACCACAAGAGTATGCCAAGCACGTGAGAAGGGCCCTCCAACAGCTACAATGGAGAATGCTGATCACCCCATCAACAACGAAAATCCTCATACGCAACAAGCTCAAGACCCATAACCTGCACGCGTGATCGGAGCCTACGACGAACCAATCACTCATGGAACCAGAACAGGGATAAAATCACCGCTGATCGACAACAACAACTTTGAAATCATAACGAGTCATCCATGGAAGATCCCCTATATGATCTTAAACAGTTCGACATGTTATGTTCCACTGTGAATATCAACGGAATTTCAGAAGACACATTCAAATTGAACCTTTTCCTCTTTTCCTTATAAGAGAAGGCACATATCTGGTAGAAGAATTTTCCTCCGAACACCATTACAACATAGAGCGACTGCAACAATATGTTTTTTAACAAGTTATTTCCAACTATACACACTGCAAAGCTACGCAATGAATTCTCCGGATTCCCTAACACTCAAGTGAAACATTAAGTTAAGCATGGGAACGCTTTAAAGGGTTTACAACTCAATGCCTGCATCATAGTTTCTCGCATGAATCACTACTTAGCACATTCTACAGAATACTACTACCTAAAATCATAATGCTTATCGATATTGCTTTAAACGAGAAATTGTTAGGCCAAGACGCACACAGAGGACTGCAACTGGTTGAACCTAACTACAAGTGATGAGAACTATGGAGAATTCTATGATCGCACTCCACACGACAACTCATGCAGGACTCGACAACAGAAAGTGAAATCAAAGCGGCAACCCAAAATACCTTTCCACCCAGATACCAATCACCCAGTAGTTATTGCACAAAACCCTACTTCCCAAGCAACAACTCCTCGTCTTATCAAACCATCCCTCACCAAAAACCTCTCAATAACCCGTGAAAACAAAATCACAAATATGCTGAAAGAAGTGTTAGACAAACAATCAAGAGTGCCATTGACATCAAAATCAAGATAAAGGAGATCCACACGAAAGTCGACAACATGTAGGGGATCCAAAAGTCAATGATTGACCACCTTGCTGCACAAATCCGATCTTCAGATGCATCTACATCTACCAGTCCAATGGAGACACTTTCAGAAAAACTAGAAACCATCCCTAAGGAGTACGTGCACGCTATCTCTTTACGATGTAGAAACGAATTGCCAACTCAAATCCTAAAACGGGATGTTTAAAGAGCAGGTAAGGGGGTGGTAATAAATCGCGAAAAAAGACAACTAGACGGAGGACAAAAATTCAGAAGTTGCTAACGGTGAAATCAACCTAAGGTCGCCAACTATGAGCAGCCCAATCACCACTCACTTTATCACCTTACAAGCCAAAACTACCCTGCCCAGGGAGATTCAAGAAGCAACTGCATGCTAAATACAAAGTTCTGTTTGAATAGCAATTTTTCAAAGCCAACATCACCTACCCTTGATCGACGCATTCTAGATGGTACCAAGAAGGAGCAAGTATTTGAAGGATGCTATCAAAGAAAATGAAAAGAACCTAAGAAACAAGGAAACAACCCCTAAAATGCAGCGCAATTACCAAAGTTGAGACTAACAAAGACAACGCAAACGATCCAGCAAGCTTCACGCTATCGTGCACTAAAAAGACGATCACCTTTTCCAGATGCATGTGTGATCTTGGAGCGAGTATCAACTTGATGCTGTTATCCACTGCCAATAAGTTAGGGTTCTAAAACTTCAGAGAGAGCCGTATATCCCTTGTTTTCGCTGACCACTCAGTGAAGCATCTTGTTGGTAAGATTGACGAAGAACCGAACGATTTCCTCATCTTGGATCGCCCATTCTTAGCCACCATGGGAGCCCTCGTCGACGTCAAGAATGAGAAGATAGACTTAAAAATCGGCAGTAAGAACCTCACATTTAACTGTTAATAAGTTTTTCAAAAAGCCAACAATCAACGGTCAAAAGCTTCATCACAATTTATAAAGAGGCGTGTGCAGACAATCCAGTTGAAGAAACAACCACTAGAGACCCTCCACCTAGCGCTTTGACCATCAAGAAAGAGAAGCATGGACCCACGGAGAACAATGATGAAGATTATATGGAGTTAGAGAATGTGTGTACAAGCCACATTAGAAACAAGAAATTCCTGGAGACAGGACAGACACTTCACGCTAACGCACAATCCAAAGATGCACAAGCAAAGGACGTGGATACAGGACAAGATGATCCGGGTGATAAGTGGAATAAGCAAAATGTGCCAGGGAAACCAAAACAAAAGCTTGAACCATGAAAGGAACGAATACTTTCAAATATTAGAACAAGAACTTTGTCTGACAAGCAAAAGTACCAATGGCTTGGTCCGTTAGGAATAAAAAAAAGTGAAGTTTGATGGAGCGATGTCACCATAGAGGAAAGTTGGTGGACGATGTACACTGGACGAAAGTTGGAACCACACCACACAGACCAAGTTCTGGGGAAGGAGCAAATGCTGTCCTCAGGAATACAATCTACCATAAAAAAAGGATAATGCAATATCGAGCTTGAGATATTTAACAAGCGTTCTTGGGAGGCATTCCTTTTACTATCATTTTTCCTTCTTTATTTTCTTTAATTTTTAGGCTTTGATATTTTCTTTTTTTCTACTTCACAATATGTAGATATATAGATTGACAAAGAAAAATCAAGAGTATCAATGACCAAATAAAAAAGGGAGAAAAAAGAGGGAAGAAAAATCAAACGCTTAGGACAATGGATTACCAACCCATAGTGTAATTCTCCCAAGCCTGTGCAAGTTAACCGGGTGCAAACCAGTTTAACCTAATTTGTTACTTTATTAGGCTAAAGCGGAGTCGAATGTGGTTCCCTCACTTTATTTTTAACCCCTTTACCTCTATCAGCCGTTTATACTTTTCAATTCAATAAAAACTTTTTAAAAAGTGAAACAGAAATTCTCTCTTTGTCTTCTTCTTCTCAAAAATCCATTTTAATCTCCTTCACTACATGGTTTTTAGTCTCTATTTCCGTAATTTTTTACTTAGCTTCAAAATGTAAATTCATGTGTTTTAATATGTTGTTAATTTATAAACCTTGGTGCTGTTATTTTCTTTTTGAAATCAGTAATCTATGGGTATATGGAATTCTAAGCCAAAGGGAGAACCTATCGGATGACAATAACATAGCTCATCAATATTTTTGGCCTTCAAGGAAGTGACTCTCATTCGACGGTCTTGGGTTCATCAACCTAGGAGAAGTATGGTGTTGAATCTCCCAAGATTATTAAGACCCCGAGATGTGTAGATCCTCGCGGATAAAACGTCTCACCATAAGATATGTCCACAAGGTCCTCGTTTCGACGATTTTTTCATGTACAGCTGCAAACACCATCACAAAGGAAGAGATGGTTTGGATGTTGAAAGGCATCCATCCTTATATGAGGGTATCCTTGGCAACGGCGCCAAAAACTTGATGGAGGATTTTTCGTCTCTCCGAGTTTTACCTGAGATGTACTAGACAATACTCTCAGGAGTTTACTCGAACTGAAACAGCAAGTACACAGTTAAGTCACTTGTAGTTGGCAATGGGATCAATCCAAAAATAAGGCTTTACAACAGATTTTTTAAAAAAGATTCTAAGCTAGAGGAATTATGGATTGTTTTTGTGTTTTACATGACTAAAATAATTAATGACAAAAAGATACAAGCACAAAAGCAATTAAATTCAACGGTTTATGAGTGATTATAAAAACAACCCAGGTATGGATAAAGGATTTGACAACTGAGAGTGATGACTAAATGATGAATCTAGGTTATAAAGATATAGATTTTTATTTCTATGCAATGAGATCGAATTTCGATTAATACACTTACATGCTAGAAACCTCCTTATTCAGAATTTTATTTTATCAACTTATATTACAAATCCCAAAACTTAACAAGCATAACAGTCCAACTCAATTTCCACCAAACACCCTAAACAACTACTTCCATATATTAAGAACATAAGGTTCACTAATTATATCAACTTAAGAAACTCATCTCTCCTTTTCCAAGGTGTGAATTTCGTGAATTCTAGACTGGTTCTTCCAAACTCATCCTAGCATTAAACACATCTTAAAGTAAAGCATCTACACAATTCTAAACCTAAACATCATCATCTAATTGAATTTTCTCAATCATCTACCTAATCCATAGTTAGATCTGAGAGAAACTACCCACACATGCTGGGAATTGCAGAAACAAAGATGATCGAAATTATCCAAAATAATACACCATAAACTCGAAAAGGTAAAGCTAGGGTTTTTTTCTTTCTTCTCCGCCCAAAAATCAAGCCGTCCTCCTCAAATGTCTAAAAACTCCCCCCCCCCTTTAAAAGAAACAAAAGAAAATATAAAAAAGGAAAATTTAAAAAGATTGATCGATACGCAACAGGATCGATTGATCCAGGAGATGTTTGTGTTTTTATTGTGAAAGGGATTGATCGGTCCTTATGAGGGGATCAATTGATCTGGGGTTGAATGATTTATCGTTGTGGTGCAGTCCCAGTGTACGATGCTGACTCATCGTCATCGATCGATCACGAGCTTACGGTTGATCCTAAAATGTGATGCTGCTTGACGGTGGCCGATCGATCAATCCAAGTGTGAATCGATCGATTGCCATACGGTCCCGAGGTTCCTCACAAATTTGATCATAACTTTCAGCTCGTTTATCCAAATGATGCGATTCTGATTGCATCCAAATGCTGACTCTTGACTCCATTGATCCATGACTCCACACACTCCAGAAAACACCTCTATGATGCTCCAAGTGTACTGAAAAAAAAGACAACCTAAGACTCTAAGACATATAAACCTAGAATCCATCTAAAACTATGAAATCTAATCATTACGTGGTATGAAGTATATACACAATGATGAAGTAAACTACTAAAATGCATGCCAATCAAGGGTATGCAATGACAATTTGTCAGTGGAAGGACGTGTCAGTAACATGTGTATGGCCACAGTGCTAATACATAGATTCATGAAAATGCGAGAAAAAAGCTTTTAAACACCCAATGTAAACCAATGGAGCTGAGCATGGGGGATCATCACCTCCATCCTCTTGCGAGCTTTCGCCCATCTTCCACCACAAGACTCTGAATGAGGACTCCTTAACTAACTTGCAATTCTTTGAAGGACGAAAAAGAGACAGGCTCGTCTACTGTTTTTACCTCCAAGGAAGAAGAACAGAAAGGATCCTACTCCTACACCGGCCTCTCATATACATATGATGACGGGAGAACGTGATCTTCTTCTCTCCACGGTCATCATGCAATAGGCAAGCTCTCAGCCAACAAACCTATTATGTGGCAGATTCGGAGCATTCAGGTCAGTGCCGAGCAAATAGAGCAATCAGAAGCAGTGAAAGCAACCCCATGAACTTTGTGAAGTACATTGACCCAATTGATAGAAAGTCCGTGAGCGCAGCTCACGAACATATCAACATCCTCCAGACGTTCTGCAAGTATCATTAACTCAGCATCAACAACATTACCCGCTCAGTTCAGAAGATAAAGAACGATATCCGGAGTTGGGACAAAAGATGAGCTGCCATGGCACTTCCTCCAGCACACACAAACGTCGTGCACCGCCGTTAGACAATGAGTCTCCAGACGATGCATCTTCCTATGTAAACACGCCCACATCTGTACATACTTTATTTTATTTAGTTTTTCTTTTTGTCCTTTTTGATCCTCACCATTTTCTCATTCACACCAAGATGTTGTGAAGTAAATATGGGGGGAGGGATCACGTTCCTAAATTTTTTGAGTCATGTTTGAATTTTATTATGTTTTAAAATAGAATCATAAAAAATTATTATATTATTAGAATTTTATGCATTAGGTTTGGAAAATGTTGAAATAACTATTAATCACCTTTGAAAACGTTGATATAACATAAACACCATGTTTGGAAAATTTTATTTTTGAAAAAACCATTAGTTTGGAGCTTACTTAGTAACTTTAGGAATAATCCCATGAACTAAAACCTAATTGAATCATTAGTTTTCTCACCTAGGGGATTGATATGCTTTTCTCATTGTTTTAATTTTTTCAAATTCGGTTTTTTCCACCCTTTTTACCACTTTTTGACAATGAATAATAACTACCCCACCCTAAACCCCAATCATTTTTTTAAAACAAAATGATTTTCTTTGAGTGAGGCCTTTTTGTGAAATGTGGTATACGTGTAAAATGGACAAAGACAAGGAACAACAAGAGTTCTCATCTTCATAGATAGTTAGATCATTGAGATGAAACTTTGGAAGCAATTCCACTTAGATAGGGGAACAAAAATGTGTTAGTAATCCTTAGTTCTAATAAAAGGGGGAGAGATTGAAAACAGGTTGGTAACCCGAAGTAAAAAAAAAAGAGAGAGAAATAAGTGAGAAAAGGAAAGCTTGGGAGCGGGTTAGTAACCCGCGGTAAAAGAAAATGGAAAATGAACTTACGAGTAAGGGGAAGAAAGGAAGAATCCTAGTTGTTGGAATGAAGAAGAAGTGATGAATTTATGAATTATGTTATCCTTGTAAGCCATGTATGTATAAGGCTATCCTTGTATCCAAAAAGACCTAGACTAGAATAGTATAAATACCTTACTCCCTTCACATTTTGTAACTAAGAATTCATAATTTTCATTCTCTAATAAAATCATTCTTTTCTCTTATTCTCTAATTCTCTCTAATCTCTCATTCTCTCATTCTATAAATCTCTAAATCTCATATTCTTTCATGGTATCAGAGCCAGGTTACATCAAATCTGGGTAAATTTCATCATTCTTTCATTGATTCAACAAGAATCCATCTTGTTCTTCATCTGTTTCTGGATCAATTTCGAACGTCATCTTGTAAATCAAATTGCGATCAATCCATGACTCCAATTGACGATCGGCTTTCTCTGAAGTGTGAATCGGCGAATTCCGAATCCACAGCCACCTGAATCGCATCATTTGTCCCAGGGAATCAAAAGATACAAATTTTAATTCAAGAGGTGTTCGCGATCGCGTTCGTTTCGAACCTCCACATTCCCCAGGTCATCTCGACGTCCGAGTTTCTTTAAATCGTGATTTTCAAAAGCCTAAACTCAATCCCCTTGAGTCTATTTTCTTTTTAAAGAAAGAAAAACTCGATTCCATTGAGTTTAGAGGGTTTTCTTGAAGTTTTCCTCAGAGACATCCGAAATCACCTGTATCAAGATCCTGGTGATATAACTATAATTCTTTCTCAGTTTTCTTTATTTCTTTGAATCTGAAAAGTTTAATCAGTGTCTTGAGAGGGTTTCTACGAATTTTCAGATCAATCCAATAGATTTAAGGCTTCAAGATTGATTTTCTTGAATACCTTGTTCAGATTTTGTTAATCTTAAAAAAAAAAGGTCTTAATTTGATTTCTTGATAACTAAAACTGATTCAAATTAATAAATTTGAATTTGGGTGATTAAATCTGGATAAGGTTGTCTGTTAGGCTGTTTTTAATCTGTTCATATCTTGTTGCAAGTGTTGGTTAAAGTCAGTTCAAGTAGTTATAGGTAATTACTTGAACTCCAAGTTACTTGACTTTTTTGGATATACACAAGGTCAACAGCCTTCTTTCTTTGGATATACACTTGTATAGCATACTGTAACTTGCAGGTACAGGTTCGTGTGATCAGTGGTGATCAAGACAGATTCGAGCTTGTCCCGACCAAGTCTCGCAGTCTCGCATTCCAGCAGATCCCATGACCAGCGTGACCAAGCCGATCAAGATCGTGACCAAGCGACCTGGTGACAAGCATCCTTTTGCGTGACCAGCTGATCCTGTGATCTTCTGAAGGACCAAGCCGTGTCTCAACCACTTAACCAAGCCGTGTTTATATTCACCTTGCAACCGGCTAGCTAAGGTATAAGTGGTATCAGATTGACTACATCCGCTTGTTTTGTAGGTACCAGGTCCTGTTTGTTCCGACCAGCCGGCTTCATACGCATCTCGACCAAGGTTCTGTCTGGTATCACGACTTCTTGCCCTGGCATACTGACCTATTTTGCCTATCAAGCATGGAGATTCAGACATCCCTTAGAGCTCCAGTCATTCTACATGGAGCAAATTATCTCTTGTGGTCTAGGACCATGAAAACCATATTAGGTGGTAAACGTCTTTGGAACCACATTGCCACAAATGGCATTGAAGACAATGAAGTGGCTGAAGTGAGTGATGCAGCTCAAGCCAAATGGTACCAAGAAGATCAGTTGGTACTTTCTATATTACAAAATTCTCTTGCTAGTGATCTATTAGAAGCTTATTCTTTTTGTGAAAATGCAAAAGATCTTTGGGACACTTTGCTTAAGGTGTATGGAAACACCACTAAACTTTTGAGAATATTTGAAGTGAAGAAAGCTTTTAATGAATTAAGGCAGGAGGATGCTGAATTCACAAAGCACTATGGCACATTCAGAGCTTTGTGGGCTGAGCTAGAAATGCTAAAACCAGCCACTATTGAACCACTTGTACTCCTTGAAAGAAAGGAACAAGATAAGGTGTTTGGGTTACTTTTAACTCTTAATTCTACTTACTCAGATCTTATTAAGCATATTCTCAGGTCTGATAAGTTGCCTAGCTTGGAGGAAGTGTGTGCTCAAATTCAAAAGGAGCAAGGATCACATGGATTGTTTGGCAATAAAGCTGAACTAGTAGCTGCTCACAAAAGTTTCTTCAGGCCAGCAAGTGATTCTAGAAAGAAGAGGCCATTTTGTGATCATTGCAAGAAGGGGGGCCATGCAAAGAAGGATTGCTGGGTACTTCACCCTCACCTGAAGCCATCATTGGCATCACGCCCTCACCAACAGCCGGCCATGCCCTCGGCCAGACAAGCTCACGGCATGGTGTCTTCTAAGGCGGTTGTAAGTAGTGGTCCTTCTTCACATTCAGGCGCCACCAACATCCTGTCACAAGCATCAGATTTTATGACAAAATCAGACTTGGAAGCTCTCATTAAGGCAATAAAGGAGAGCAATGTGATGGGTAAAACTTTTCATGCTTCTTTTCAAACTTCTTATACATCAAATGCTCCTAAATCTTTGGTGGTTGATTCTGGTTCTTCTCATCACATGATAAGTGATCTAGATTTGCCAGAGAATGTAGAACCTGCCCTAGGGAATGTTCTTATTGCAAATGGAATTAAAATAACAATCAAAGGCATAGGAAAATTGAATTTGTTTGATAAAGAATCTAAGGCATTTTATATGCCCTCATTTACCTCAAACTTGCTCTCAGTTAAAAGAGCTACTACTGACTTGAATTGTCATGCTATATTTGGTCCTAATGATATTTATTTTCAGGATATTGAAACTAGAAGATGCTTTGGACAAGGAACTACAAAAGATGACTTGTATGTGCTTGATAATATGGCTAGTTGTAGTGCATTAGAATCGGTTTTTCAGGCTAATGTATTTAGTACTGATTCTGATTTGTGGCATGCTAGACTAGGACATCCTCATCCAAGAGCTCTTGAGTTAATAGTGTTTGGTTTAAAAATGCCTAAAGAATTGTGTGATTCATGTATTTTTGGAAAACATTGTAAAACAGTTTTTGAAAAATCAATGTATACATATGAAAATTGTTTTGAATTGGTGCATTCTGATGTTTGGACATCCCCATTTCCATCTAGAGAAAACGATAAATATTTTGTGACATTTATTGATGAAAAGTCCAAAAATACATGGGTTACTCTTTTTAGTTCTAAAGATAGAGTGTATGATGCATTTTTAAATTTTCAAGCATATGTTACTAACCATTATAATGCAAGAATTAAATGCTTTAGAACACATAATGGAGGGGAATACACTAGTACCAGACTTCAGGGACATCTAGCTAAACATGGCATTGAACACCAGACAAGCTGCCCTTATAATCCACAACAAAATGGAGTTGTTGAAAGGAAGAACAGGCACCTCATGGAGGTTGTGAGAACTATGATGTTCCACATGAAGGTGCCTAAGCGATTTTGGGGGGATGCACTTGTAGCAGCCTGCTACTTAATCAACAGGACACCTACAAAAGTCCTTGATGATCTATCCCCATTTGAGGTATTAAACAACACTAAACCCACCATTGATCATTTGAAAGTTTTGGGTGTGTTTGTTTTGTGTTAATTCCTAGGGAGCAAAGGAACAAGCTTGAACCAAAAAGTGTTAAGGCTATGTTCATTGGATATTCATCCAATCAAAAAGGATACAAATGTTATGACCCATAGACTAGAAGAGTCATGGTGTCTAGAGATGTAAAGTTCCAAGAAGACAAAGGTTTTTATGAAGAAGGAACTTGGGAACAATTTAAAGACATCTCATCAACAATAACAGACCAAGCTGAATACTTGAGGAAACTCTTGGAGAGCATTGGAATAGGAGGTGGTCAGCATGCAGCCTCATCACCTCTGTCACCTGCACCAGTAACAAGTGACTGTGGCATCTCAGACGCGGCCGGTCCACAAGTATGTCCTGGCCCCGGTCCTGGTCCGTCCGGCTTCACAGGTCCATCCAGCTTCACGGGTCCAGCCGGTTCTTCTCACCCATCTTCATCTCTTGACTCCCCTGGGCTTCCTCCTCTTGAACATGGGGGGGAGAAACCTCTACTCATGTCCAACAAGACTCGGCAGGAGATGATTCCATTCTAACTTCAGCTTCCAAAAGATCAAGACCTACTCTCATTGAAGTTTTGAGTGAAGAAGAGGAGGCTCCACCTACAGTTTTAAGGAGAAGCACAAGACAAAGAAATCCACCAGTTTTCTACAATGGAAATGTTGTAGTTCATCATGACCAGGGAGTTTGTAATATTGCATACTTACCTTCTACTCATGTTCCTTTTATTTCTAGTCTTGACAATGAGCAGATTCCAAAGACATATGAAAAAGCTATGTCTATAAAGGAATGGAGGGAAGCTATCTCAGCTGAGAAACAAGCTATGGAGAGGAATGGTACATATGCTTCAGCCACTTTACCAAAAGGAAAGAAGGTTGTAAGTTCTAAATGGATTTTTACCATTAAATACAAAAGCAATGGTGAAATTGATAGATATAAATCTAGGTTGGTAGCTAGGGGTTTTACTCAGACATATGGTGAGGATTATAGGGATACATTTGCTCCTGTAGCTAAGATTCATTCTGTCAATGTTGTGCTTACTGTTGCTACTAATCTTGAGTGGGAATTGTGGCAAATAGATGTCAAGAATGCTTTCTTGCAAGGTGAACTAGAAGAAGAGGTTTACATGTCACCTCCACATGGCCTAGAAGATGAGGTAGGAAGCGGTAATACCCTAAGGCTAAGGAAGGCTATTTATGGCCTTAAACAATCTCCAAGAGCATGGTATCACAAATTAAGTGTTACTTTAATGGATAAAGGCTTCAAAAGGTCTGAAGTGGAATATATTCTTTTCACATTAAAGAGTAAGGAAGGTATTATAGTAATTCTTATCTATGTAGATGATATAATCATATCTGGTAGTGATAGTGTTGGTATTGCATCTACTAAAGATTACTTAAAAAGTGTCTTTGATATAAAGGATTTAGGACACCTTAAATACTTCTTAGGAATTGAAGTATGTAGGTTTAAGGAATGTCTCTTTCTCTCTCAAAGGAAATATGTTGTAGATCTACTAACATCCACAGGTATGATGGAAGCTAAGCCAGCCAAAACACCCTTAGAAAAATATTATAAAATCGCAACTAAGGGGGAGTTAGAGGAGGAAATTGATTTTCATGATCCTAAGCTCTATAGGAAAGTGGTTGGTAAGCTTATTTATTTAACCATCACAAGACCAGATTTATGTTTTGCTGTGAATCAGGTATCTCAACACATGCAAGGGCCAAAGATGAGGCATTGGGACATGGCAATGCGAATTCTAAGATATCTCAAAGGCACACATGAACAAGGTATTTGGATGGGTAATAATAAAAACACAAATGTGGTTGGTTATTGTGATGCAGATTGGGCAGGAGATAGGGAAGATAGGAGAAGTACTACTGGATATTGTACTTACATAGGTGGACATCTTGTGACTTGGAAAACCAAGAAGCAAAAGGTGGTTTGATGCTCTAGTGCAGAATCAGAGTATAGAGCAATGAGGAAGCTCACTACTGAATGCATCTGGCTGAAACAAATTTTGGGAGACTTAGCCATGAAGTGTGAGGAGCCTATCACCATTCATTGTGACAATCAAGCCGCCATTCACATAGCCTCCAATTCAGTGTTTTATGAAAGGACCAAGCACATAGAAGTGGACTGCCACAAAGTAAGAGAAGCTATTGGGAAAGGTATCATTTTACCTTGCTATACAAGGAGTGAGGATCAACTAGCTGATATATTCACCAAGGCAGCATCTCTGAAAGTTGGTACATCAATCTACCCAAGGCTTGGTTTCATGTCCATTTCATACCCATGATCCCAACATGGAGTATTATACTCTTTTTCCCTAGAAAAGTTTTTGTCCCAATTGAGTTTTCCTTCTCTAGGTTTTTTTTTTTAATGAGGTAATACTTCATGGTTGCAAGCTTAAACATCTTATGTCTTAAGCTTGAGGGGGAGTGTTGGAATGAAAAAGAAGCGATGAATTTATGAAAGTCTTTAAATTCTAGTTAAATGGTGATTTATGTGTATAAAAGAGAGAGTCTAAGGCTTGTTTGTATTATAGAATTATGTTATCCTTGTAAGCCATGTATGTATAAGGCTATCCTTGTATCCAAACAAGCCTAGACTAGAATACTATAAATACCTTACTCCCTTCACATTTTGTAACTAAGAATTCATAATTCTCATTCTCTAATAAAATCATTCTTTTCTCTTATTCTCTAATTCTCTCTAATCTCTCATTCTCTCATTCTACAAATCTCTAAATCTCATATTCTTTCACTAGTGTTAGAAGGGTTTGGGAAATATATACTAAATAATATCCAATAAATATATATATATATATAAGAAGGGAGCAAGCAAAAGAAAACGAGTCATATAGGATCTAAATATCTAAGTTTAGAAAAGCTTTTGGGATTGGAAAAGTAGGACGAAATGGATAACACTAGGATCCGAGACTCAAAGATATAGGAATGAAGATGAGTCTCCTGTATGTTTCAATTGTTATTTGCTTAGGTTATTTTTAATAATGTCAAACATACTGTTTTTTTAGAGATAGCCACCGCAAAATAATTAACCCCAGAAAGGTACACCTATACATAGCCTTTTACCTTTTCACACCCAAACGATCGAGAATGGATTGAACTTTCCTAAGCGAGAGCACACTCTAAATACCTGCTAATGAATGTAAGGAATTATTCTTGACTTGATTTTATTGGCTCCATAGATAGCTGAGAACGTGATGACCATGGTAAAGTACGAAAGAGTATTCATTCTATCTAACGAAGGACAGCCATTTATGAGCAATTGTGCAATAATGTAATAATATTAATTTTCCTATGTATTATTGACCTAGTATCTTAGTGTCTTAACTTTTTTGTGTTTAGCGAGTCAATGTTTTTCTATTCTAGGTTTACTTGAGGACAAACAAAATGCAAGTCTAGGAGAACTGATATATTAGGATTTCACTGGTTTTTAGGATATGATTTCACTTGTGTACATATTAAATAAACAGATGTTCGTGCATCGAGAACCAGAAATAGAACTAAATTGGAGCAAAAAGGCAAAGTTTTGTGTGAAATCATGAACCAGAAGAGATTTTTGCATCAAAGATAAAATCTTCAGAGAAAAGAAAGCACATAAAGAAAAGAGGAAAATATCTTCAGAGAAACGGAAAAAAAAATGAGGAGAGAAAAGGAAGAAACAAAAAAAGGAAAGAGAAAATCGGGAGAGAAAAAAAAAAAGGAAAGAAATTTGGCACAAAGGTTTACCAACCTGTTGTTGAGTGACAATGACTTACCATAACCGATGAAGTGGCGTCATACTAGGGTTAATCCCTTTTACCTTGCCTATCTGAATAAATATCACCGTTGTACCTTAAAAAAAAGAGATCAGAGAAGAGAGATAGAGAGGATCTTGAGAGATAAGACTCTGATACAAAAGAAAACTCCACTTAGATTAGATTTTAGATTTTATTTTCGCTTTAGTAATTTTTACTCTTTTCGTTTAATTTAATACTTCCACTTCTTTACTTTTTGTCTTTTAATTTACTTTCACTTTACTTTATTTTCACTTTAATGTACTTGCACTTTAGTTTTAGTTCATGCTTCTCTACTTTAATCTTATGTTCAACAAATCATCAAATCATATGATTATGTTTTTCGTAATGATTAGCGAGTAGACTCCCTCAACCATTTGGGTTGGGTAGGGAGTATGTTTTAAGAGAAAGAAACCAGGATTGTTTAAAGATTTCATTCAATGATTTCACTGTGTCTTGAGATATTAATGTTGGCTCGTGGTTATGGACCAAGTTTGAATAATAAGGCACAAGTGATCCTTGATTAGACGGTTGTGTACTTGAACGCTCTCAGCACGGCTAGGTTCAAAACCTGCCTTAACGACAGTTGATGATGGGTTACCGCGGTACAAATAGTAAGAATACAATCTTAATTCTCATTGGCTGCCTAATGCCACAGTTTCTAGACGGAATTCAACTACAAGAGGATTTAGTATTCCATAGTCGAAAAGACCCCCCCATACCAGTATTCAACCAGGAAGAAATCTCGGAATTCATCTGGTCCGAATGAAGTCCGAGATGATAGAGAATATTCAACCAGAGAGAAATCTCAGAACGGATCTAGGACGACTAAGGTCCAAAATGACAAAAAAATCTGTCCAACGGCTATATTGCAACAGTCACATTTTTCAGATCTATAAATTTGTATCTTCTTGGTGTATGAAAGACACAAGAGTAATAAAAGTGTTCTCCCATTCTTAATCCTCTCTAAAATCTCTTATTCTAACATGGTATTAAAGCAAAATCTTATTAAATCAAGCTTGCTTTATTTATTCTTCTTAATCTAATTATATTTTTTCTCTTTTATAAATTTATGCAAAACTCCATTTTTGTGACACTATTCACATCCAAAGTTTCAGTATCAAATATGGTTTCTCACCTTCTTTTGTTTCATCTTGCACTATTGTGGCATCTTCCATCAATCATCAAGCTTCTGCAACTCTTTTACACTAAAAAAGTCTCAAATCAAGAAGAAATATTTGTTTGCTCTTGAGATAATCATCATAATCTCCTCACTTTTAGAATGAATAATCTTCAAACCCGCTGATGCTTAGTTGTAAGAGGTTAGAGTAGCTTATCTCTTGAGATTTCTCAAATAGAGTCATCCTTTAGATCTCCTTCATACTTTGTTCTCTCCTTCATCCTCTTCATCAAATTCGCCCTCCACACAGTCTCACATCAAAAGTGGTGGTTCCAGTCACACTTAAGGGAGTGAATTATCTCCTATGATGAAGGCCATCAAAACTGCTCTTTGCAGGCGAGGCCTTTGGAGCCACATCAACAAAGATGGGACAGCAAAGGAGGCAAGCAACTAAGAAATATCAAGACAGCAATGAAGACCTCTTAGAAGTTAATTCAGAAGACTGATCATGGTTTCAACAAAATCAATTGTGCTCTCCATCATTCAAAACTCACTTCAGGCAAGTCTCTTAGAGGCATACTCCTACTGTGAGACAGCCAAAGAGTAAAGAGAAACTATAAATAATGTCTTTAGAAACTCCTCAAACCTATTAAGGATATTTAAGGTCAAGAAAGCCATAAATGATTTGTCTCAAGAAGACACTGAATTTAAGGCATATTATGGGAAGTTTATATCATTATGGGCTGAATTGGAGACACTCAAACCAAGCACCATAGATCCAGTGATGCTGAATGAAATGAGGACCAAGACAAAGTCTTTGGACTGCTGATGACTCTTATTCCAGTCTACAATGATATGATTAAGCATCTCCTTAGGGCTTACAAGCTCCCAACACTTGAAAATGTTTGCTCCTACGTGCAAAAGTAGCAAGGCATTTACGGTCTCCATGGAAGAAAGAAAGAACTTGTAACTGTCAACAAGAGCTTGCATCGCCCTCAACAAATATCCAACAGAAAATGGCAAGATGTGGTGTGAGCACTGTAAGACGCACAACCACACTAAGCAAAGTTGTTGGATCCTCCATCCACATCTAAAGAAACAAAGGTAGAAGGAGCCATGAGGACACACTGCCCAAAATATCAAGGAAGAACTGACTAAAAGTGGCTCATCCATGGAAGGAGAGATGCGAGCTTTAGTTTCTTTTCAGCATGAGCTTGTGAGAAAGTCAGACTTGGAAGCTCTCATCAAAGTACTCAAGGAGTATGGTAACCCTATTCAAACTTTAATGCATTTAAATCACCTTTTAAACCGCTTATAGTTGATTATGGTGCATCATGCCATATGAGTAGCGATTTTATTTTGATACATGACATTAAACCTGCTTTAGGGAATGTATATATAGCTAATGGAGATAACCTGCATTATAAATCTTAGTCTCTTTGATAAAAACTCAAAAACTTTTTACATGCCCACATTTACTTCAAACTTATTATCTACTAAAAGAGCTACAACTGATTTAAATGCTCTTGTTATATTCATTCCTAATGAGGTTTTTTTCAGGATATTCAGACAAAAAAAGATCATTACCAAAGGAAAGACCAAGGATTACTAGAGGATATCAAAAGTAGTTCATTAGTTTCTAGTTCTTTATCAGTTTTAAGTAGTTCAGTATCAGTTGAGGCAAATATTGTAATGTGGCATGCTAGATTAGATCATCCCTTTTTTAGAGTACTAAAATTAATATTCTCTTGTATTTCCTACAAAAACGATGAATATGAAGCTTGTATACTTGATAAACATTGTAAATCAGTATTTCCCAAGTCTTCAACTATTTTTGAAAATTCTTTTGATCTTATTCATGGTGAAGTTTGGACTTCACCATGTGCGTCTAGAGAAAACCATAAGTATGTTGTTACATTTATTGATCAAAAGTCAAAGTATATGTGGATAACATTATTACCATCTTAAGATATGACTAGCAATGATAATGTCAAGATTAAGATTTTTGGATCATATAATGGAGGTAATACACAAATTATGTATTTAAAAAACATGTACACAAGCATGGAATAATCCACCTAACAAGTTGTCCCTACACATCTCAACAAAATAGAGCAGCTGAGAGGAAGAACCGACATCTTATGGAGGTGTCTAGGTATATGTTGTTCCACAATAATGTACCAAATATGTTTTCGGTAGATGCTCTTGTCATTGCATGCTACTTGATCAACCAGCTTCCAACTAAGATCTTGGATGATTTGTCCTCATTAAAGGTACTTAATTAGTGCAAGCTTTCCATTGCCCTTTACACATCTTTGGTGGTGTTTGCTACGTCCTTATTCGAGGGGAACATAGGAATAAACTATAATCCAAGAGTATCAAGGCCATGTTCATTGGCTATTCTACTACTTAAAAGAGACCCAAGTTTTATGTCCCTGAAACAAGGAAGGTCCTAGCCTCTAGAGATGTGAATTTCATAGAAACTCGAAGATTCTTTGTAGAAAATATTTTGGAGAACCTCAAATATCTATCTGAATCCACCTCTGACCGAGCAAACAACCCGCGACGCCATATGGAAAGTCTTCGTATCTCTCTACTTCAGGATCAGCCTCCAACATCTCCAACGTCTACACCTGTTCCACCCGGATTTCCTGAGCCTGCCCACCTTGATTATAGCATAGAAGAAATTCAAGTGGATAATGATCAAGAAGATGTTGAGGATAACGATCATGAAATCGTCTATGATCGAAGTGAGGCTGCCCAAGAAACGAAACAGGAAGAAGAATGTCAATTTGAAACTACTCCACCATTTTCTATAAGGAGAAGTCAAAGAGAGAGGATACCAATCTCAAATTTTGTGACACAAAGGTCTACTACAATGCTCAAGCGGTAACCCATCTAATTCAGACAGTGTGCTCTTTAGCTCATGTTCCCTTATAGCACCAAGTTTTTGCATCTTCCATAGATCAAGGGTGAACAAAGAACTATGAAAAAGAAAATGAGCACAAAGTGTAGAGAGAGGCTGTGAAGGCAGAACACAATGCTATAGAGATCAACCATATGTGGGATGAGGTTGATCTTCCCAAAAAAAGGACAGTGAGCTCTATGTAGATCCTCACTATCAAATACAAAAGCAATGAATAGATAGAGAGGTAAAAGGTCAGACTTGTTGCAAAAAGGTTAACTCAAATTTCTGGAGAAGACGACCATGACAACTTTGCACCACTGGCCAAGTTACACACTGTAAGAGTTCTTATCTCCTTAGCTACTAACTTTTAATGGGAGTTATGGCAGATGGATATCAAGAATGAATTCCTCCAAGGAGAGCTAGAGGATGAAATGTATACGACACCTCTACCTGGTCTAGAAAACACAGTGGCACCATGAAATGTTCTAAGATAGAAAAGAAATATATGGACTCAAACAATCACCAAGGGTGTGGTACCATAAGGTAAGTATCACACTTAGAGACAGAGGCTTTAGGAGGTCTGAAACTGATCACACTCTCTTCACCTTACAAGCAAGACAAGTATTATGGTCATTCTCATCTATGTAGATGATATAATCATCTTAGGGAATGACAATGTAGGAATTCAATCTACAAAGACTTACCTTAAATCTGTTTTTGATATAAAATATTTGGGTCAACTAAAGTACTTTCTAGGGATAGAAGTGTTACAAACTAAGGAATGCCTCTTCTTGTCACAAAGAAAGTACACTCTTCATCTTATAACTGATGCAGAGAATATAGATGCAAAATCGGTCAAGACTCCCCTTGAAGATAGTTACAAAGTAGAACGAGAGAGGGAGTATGAAGATGAGGTGTTTAAAGATGTCAAACTATATAGAAAGATGGTTGGTAAGTTAATCTACCTAACTATTAGTAGACTTGACTTGTGTTTTGCTGTGAATCATGTTAGCTAACACATGCAAGCTCCAACGGTGTACCCATGAAACATAGTGGACATGATATTGAGATACCTCAAAGGTACTCATGATCAAGAAATTTTAATGGGATGCAAGAAGTACTGAGATTGTAAAACTACTGTGATGCGGATTAGGCCGCAGATAGAAATGAAAGAAGATCAACCACCGCGTATTGTACTTTCATAGGAGGTAACTTAGTCACATGGAAGAGAAAGAAGCAGAAGATGGTCTCCTACTCAAGTGCTGAAGCAGAATATAGAGTCATGAGGAAGCTCACCACCAAGCTTACTTGGCTCAAGAATCGACACAAGGATCTCACCATAGAAATCACCACACCACTCACCAAGCATTGTGACAATCAGGCCGCAATACACATTGCTACAAACAATGTGTTTTATGAGAGGACCAAGCACATTGAGGTGGACTACAACAAAGTTAGGCAAATGGTGGAACAAGGAGTAATCTTACCGTGCTACACAACGAGCTCATATCAACTTGTTGATATCTTCACAAAGGCAGCAAGCTTAAAGGTGTGTGAGTCCATAATTCTCTTAACCATAGAGCTCATACTCTTTTCCTAAGTATGATTTTGTCTCAAACGATTTTTCTTGCTAAGGTTTTTAATAAGGTAAATCTTCATGGTTCCAAGATTAATCATGCATCTCATGGTTAAGCTTGAAAGGGAGTATTGGACTGAAGACAAAACAAGGGAAAATTTTCAAAACGCATATAGGTAGACTGAGGTCCAAAATGACGAAGAGTATTAAACCAGGGAAAAATCTCGGAACGCATCTAGGACGAATGAGGTATGAAATGATGAAAAATATTTAACTCGGAAAAAATGTCGAAACACATCTAAAACAACTAAGGTCCGAGATAATGAAGAGTATTTAATCAGAAATAAATCTAGTAACGCATATAATACGACTGAGATTCAAAATGACAAAAAAGCTGTCTAACAACTACATTACAACAGTCATATTTTTCAGATTTATAAATACACAACATTAATAAAATTATTCTCTCATTTTTAATCTTCTCGAAATTTACTTATTCTAACAACATGCACTTTAAAAATTATTCTCTCATACTTAATCTTCTGTCTTATTTATTCAGAAGGTTAACAACAATAGCAATCACTGGAAAGATCGGCGAGAAAAGATAATTTGTTGCGAGGTGCAGCACCGTGAATAAGAAGCACCACTATCAAGAAAGTTTTGGTAAGGCCATCGGTACCCAAAACTGGAGGAATTCTAAGTTGAAAAAGATCTCACCGGAGATGTAGAGATTACAGCTGAGTTATGTCAAAGTTTTAAACTTTCTTACATCGGAAAAGGAGAGGCATCGTTGTCCTTCTCGTTGTGGAGAAGTATTTGTGTTAACTCAGACAAAATAAATAAACCAATTGGGCCAACTAAAGTAAAAGGAACAGATGTCCTTTTCTAGATAAAAGCAAGAATATGATTCAAAGAGCAAGAGAGTTACATAGGAGATTTTGTGGTGCAGAAGAAGGATGTCCTATGTTGTTCCGAGATTAAAGCTAGTGTAATGACCGCAAAAATCGATTAAGAAACAGCAATTATGAACATACAGAAACGATTTTAGAAGAAACGATAATGAATAAACCATAAAGGAAATCGATCAAAATAAAACCTTAAAAAACGTCTTCTTAAGCCGAACACAGAGGCAAAATATGATATTTTTCTTTTAACTCCAAAAAATATGTTTTCTTAAGCCGAACGCAGAAGCAAAATATAATATTTTTCCTTTCCAAAAAATGCTCGTATTGTGTTACGGTCCTATGCGATTTATGAATTTTAAAATATAACCACGTTGCGATAGTTTAGCAACACCTAAAACAGAATCTATTAAACTAATAAACACTACCATTACTCTGTAGACTACTTACTTTAACATAGAGAGATTACTGGAATACTTGGTGTAATATTTAGTAACACCTCTGGAAAATCGGCGCATATGGCCAAGAACAAATATGTATCTTCACTGACAAAGACATCTTTTGGCACAGCTTTCTTTCATTCTGTACCAAGCGTCCACTGTGGTCACTGGTATAACTTATCTTCGCTCCTCAGGCAAAGCTGTGTCTTAATCTCCTATTTCGTTGTATAAAAAATTGTCGGTCTCGTGCAAAGCGATTGAGTAGTGGAACCCATCCAGATCTGTCTCATTCCCACCACCCGTCGAAAAGCTTCATCCACTTCCCACAAACTAATCGCACAATCATCATCATTTTTAACATTGAAAACAAAATAAAATCTCTTCAGAGTTAGAATACAATTTTCAATCCCCATTGTAAAATCTCACTTTAAACCAACCACAACAAGAGCTTTACAAAAGTCTTTTTTTCATTAGTTTCCCGACTCCTACAACAACCAAACGATTACTGCTAAGAATTCTTATATACATTTCTCCCTATTAGTTGTCTTACCAGCCAACTGTCTTTCCTCAAAAACTTCTGCAATAGCTGTATATGCTTTGAACGCCTAGCAAAGAGCTTTAATGGAAACTAGTTTGAAGGTTGACGAGGAAATTAACACTAATCCTCAACTGTTCAATCGCAATACCCAATAAAATCATTACTTTTTTATCAAACTTAAGCTTCAAAACTTTACAAAATCTATTTTCATAGACGGCATAAGAGCATCAGCAATAATGATACTCTTAAGAGTATCATAAGAATATTTTAATATTATAACTAGTGATAATTTATTGTTTGATACTCAGTTAGAAACTTTGAAAATTTCTTTGTGCATTAGTGAGACAGAAATGAGTTTTTAAAAAACTAAACCAAAATAACTACCTTAATTTCACGTAACTTATGGTGTTACGTAATTTGGGTGCATGACTGTAACGTTTGATCTTACATAACTTGGGTGCATGACTATAAACTTTGATCATACGTACCCGTTCGCCTGATTGTTGTTGTCCCCGCTGCAAGTCAATCATTCAACGCCAGACCTTGACATAACAGAGTAATATCTTAACCGAGAGTAATATGATATCTCTGATCTCTGGGCAGAATCATTAGACTCGGGACCGAGAGTAGCTGCAACAACAAAGACGAACATCTTGTAAGCATTCGTATTTATATGCTTCGGAGAAAATCAAAGAGACGATTCATGTTTAAGAATTCAAACATGTTTCTTAATGAATAGAGGAAGTAATTCAAACAGAGCATATGACCAAGGTGAGAGATGAGTAGAAATCTTTTCAGCAGCTACACCCTCCTAAGTAACCCGTGAACAAAATGTCAGCTTAAACATGACATATGCTAAAAAGTACATCTCAGTGTTCAAGAAAGAAGAACAACAACTTCAAATGATAAATACAGATGTCTACAAGTATCAAAGCGTAGACTTTAGGAATACTCTCTATGATCTCATATTTCTAACATATTTGACATTTCTTAGTTGGTAGCAAGAACAAAGCATTCTAACTTCAAGATAAGATTTTGTCGAAGAACACAAATAAATGCAACTTAACATGTAATATCAAATTATTTACGTACATGACATAATATTGACATTCACAAAAAGACACATATACTTTAAGATTATGGCATGTAATTTGTTAGACTCATTAACCCCAACTTACAATGAATAAGTAAGATCCATTTGTTTTAAAAATAAAAGAGAACATGTTATTCCATGGATTTCTATATATTATTGCATATAAATCTGGTTATACATAAAACTTTTTGTCGTTCAGTTAATTATTATAGTTTCTTGAACACATGAACTTAAATAAAGAGGTCATATATCCTACAAAAGTTCAGATTCTTTGGAAAAAAATGGACTAAAATGGGACTTGCCTTAAACTTTAATGAGATAATGCAGAAGAGAAGATTCCCTTGATGGCAACCGACCTTATAGAAGCAGAAATGTACCCCACCTGTAGTTAGGAATACTAACATTCAAGTTTGGGAGAGCATATCCACACACCATCTAGTATGTAAACAACTTTAGAAGGCCTAGAACCAGATACAGAACATTAGGGAGATATCAATTTTTAGTGATCACAAAGAAGTGAAAGGTACAATCTTCAACTCAGACAGCAAGACAGAGATCTAGTGGTAGGAACTCAAAGACTTGTTTTCACAAAGAATCAATCCTAAGAGCAACCAATACACGCATTCTCCTGAAGAAAATTTAAAATCTATGCTGATATTTAGATGAAAATACATAGGATTAATAAAATTACTCAGTCTAATAATCAGACTTATCGACAAAGAAATTTTGATTCCCAATTAAAGAAGAAATGACTCACTTGCCAAAGTGTCGGAGGATCTCCTTGGTTTTGTCGCACTTTCTGACGAACTTTACAGGTCGACCTCATCCGTTTTGCTTTTCGATCTTACCACCGAGGAGGTCGAGCAATTGCCGTCGGTGGCAGAATCTCCGACATCATTATCGGCGTCAGAAACGGATGAAATATCTCTCCAAACCCAACCCACACCCAATTGTTGATGAAATTTTCTTCTCTTGGTTTCTGGATTCTTCTTCTCTGGTATGTTTACTTTTTACTCACGGCCTTATGTTTTGTATAACCGACTTACGTAGATGAAGAAGAAAAGAAGAGAGGAGGACTTCAACGGAGAAGAAGAAGAGAGGAGAGAAGAGAGAAGAGGAGAGAAGAGGAGAAAAAAGAGAAGAATGTGTGTTATGAGACGTTTCATCGGTTTTTTTCTACTGAGACGTCTCAAACTTTTTTCTTATTTTTTATAATTTTTTTTATTTTTAAATCTAAGCTGAGACAAGACGGATCATTTGTCTCAGTGATGCGGATGGTCTAAGATCTTCAAACATGAGCATTTAATTCTGCCGACTCTAACGGGATGTTTGCTTCCATAAGGGTACTATCTTTACTATTTCAACCTAAAATTATGGTATAACTAAATTCAACTTTGACGTTTCTATTTACCCATTAAATGAAGTATTTGTTAATTTTCACTTATTTCAGTTTTAATTTTAAAAAAGAATATTTATGATGTAATAATTATTTCTTTTTATTATTTTACTTCCTCCGGTTTTTTTTAATTGTCGTTTTAGAAAAATTTCGTAGATTAAGGAGTCTTGTTAGTTGACTGTTTTAACCTTATCATAAATGATTATTAGTATAATGACTTTTGGATATAATTGGTTTTTTATATTTATTTACTATAAATAGTGTTATATTAAATAAGGTTATTTATGGATTTTTTTTACCAAAATTGTGTTGAAAAAAGAGAACGACAGTTAATTAGAAACAAGAAAAAAGTTCTAAAACGACAATTAAATAAAAACAGAGGAAGTATTAAATTCTAAATTAACAATATTATAAACTTGATTTTTTTATCATCTATATTCACTTGGTTTACCCAAAAGAAAGATGTATGTTAGATATGAGAAAAAACAATGAAACCATGGATATTTCAAAATACAATTAGTATAAATAAACCGCATAAACTTCATAAATCATTAAATTGTAAAAATGAAGTGATAATTGGTTTAACTTGTAAGAAAAAATATAATTAACTCAACTGTAATTACCTAAGTTGCTAGTTTCGGACAAATATGGTTTTAATAAAGAAAGAGTGAAGACTTTTTCCTATTGCCACTCTTTATCCGCCAAACCCTGCATGATGCGGCGACTATCGCCTTCTCAGATGTCCGGAGCCGGACTTGGGATCGCCGCAATATCATATGTGGCGGTCGATTACATGAGATACGTGTCACCATCGTGGCATTCTCGTCTTCAGCCAGTTCTCTGGTCGATCTTGATTCTCGCCGTCGTTACACGTGTACCTTTCTACAAGCACTGGTCTAAAGAGCTACGAGCAGCGATCCCTTTCCTCGCTTCAATCGTCTTCTTGCTTGGAGCTCTTCTCTTCGAAGCTCTTTGTGTTCGCTCCGTCACCGCCGTTCTTGGCTTAGATTGGCACCGGTAAAATTAGATCTGTTTTTGGAATTTACCTCGAAAATTTATTCTTTTGAGTACAATTTTTACTTTGCTGTTTTGACCTTGTTGGTGTTTGACTTGAATAGCCAAGACATTTTGAAGTGTGATTTACAATCTTTTTTTTTAACAACATAACCATGCTTTATATGATAAAAACAAGCTCACTGAGCTACATAAGTACCACCATTCACTGGTGAAAATAACCAACAGGGGGTTACTGAGTCAATTGAAGCAAAATACAGAGGGAACTGAGCTACTTTCCTAGCTAATAAGTGTGATTTACAATCTTGAGAAATAGTTTGGTTGATTATAGTGGCAATTTAATGAAATTTGTTAAATTGTAATGTTTATCAAAATTTCACTTGATTAGTGTAATGTTTCACTTGAATATAGTTGATAATTGCTTATCACCTTTTCATTTGATTATATTGTTTCTCAAAGTGAAATTTGTTAAGCAGGAAGGTTTATCTAATTGCACATGATTACTGTAATGTTGCACTTGAATATAATTTATAAAATATATTTCATTTATTAAGTAAAATATATATAGCTTATACACATCATAGGTTCACAGTAATATTTTTGTTGAATATTTCTTATGCAAATCGCTAACTTTATCAGCATTTTGATCAATATTTAGTGGGAGTGTTTAACTTTCTAGTCATTTATTCAATTGATGGAGGAATAATGTGTAGCTTATCAATATTACAGTAATCTTTGTTTGGATGGTTAATGCATTTCTCTAACTATGTTTAGCATTATGAAAAATATAAAAGTAGAAATTTTTAACTTTATTTTCATTTATTCAACTAATGGAGCAACTAATGTGAAAGTTGAATATAGCTTTATCAAAATTACAGTAATCTTTTGTTGAATGTTAATGCATTTCTGTAACTATATTATCATTTTGAGTCTTGTTCAAGTTACTATGTATTGGTTCAATTGATAAAGCAATCAAGTGACAACTGAATTTAGTTTTATCAACATTACATTAATCTTCTTATGAATGTTTATTATGTATTTCTGTAACTATATATTATTTTCAGTATGACAAATATTAGTAGGAATGATGAATTTTAGTTATCTATGACAGGGATACGTCTCCACTCCCTGATACAGGCCAATGGTTTCTACTTGCACTAAACGAGAGCCTTCCAGAGACAATTGTGGAAATCTTGAGAGCTCATATCATAGGGTTGCACCATTTTCTTATGTTGTTTGTAATGCTGGGTTTCTCAGTAGCGTTCGACTCAGTGAAAGCTCCAGGTCTAGGATTAGCCGCACGATACATTTTCACCATGGCAGTAGGCCGTCTTTTAAGAGCAATAACCTTTGTATCTACTATCTTACCTTCAGCTAGACCTTGGTGCGCTTCAGCTCGGTTCAACAACGTCCCTTCTCATCCTCATCGATGGGCTCAGAAATTTTATGTCCCTTATGCTAAAGACCCTCCTGCTATTCGCCAGCTCCTCCATTGGGATGCAGCTTATGGTAACATCTCGTCTCATTTCAGTTTTCTACTTAGGCCTTGATTGTTTGATTACATAAAGACTCTTAATCTATAAATAATTATAAGAAATTATGATGTAATTGAGAAGTCTCTTTTGTATAAACAGCTGATCCAGGAAACTACATTGGTGACTACAGAGCTGATTGGGGTCCAATGAGCTTCCTCAGCGAGTTCTTGAGACCGAGTTACTCTGAAGGGTCCTCTTGGTTTTCTTTACTAAAGAAAGCTGGAGGTGGTTGTAATGACCTCATGTATAGTGGCCACATGCTTGTAGCTGTCTTAACCGCTATGGCTTGGACGGTATATATCATTTTCTTCCTATTACATAAAAATCCCATCATTTGTCAGCTAATTTTTGCTACCTTTCTGTGGTAAAATCGTGAACAGGAGGCATATGGAGGTTTCTCTTCAGCATTGATATGGTTGCTTGTAGCACACAGCGCACAGAGGGAAATAAGAGAGCGTCACCACTATTCAGTAGACTGCGTTGTGGCGATTTACGTTGGTATTCTTCTATGGAAAATGACGGGTTTTATTTGGTCAAATAAGAGAAAATCGAAGCAGACTATGAGATTAGATAAGATACAGAACAGGCTTACTCAAGCCGCGAAGGATTCGGATATGGAGACTGTTAGGAGACTTGTGGAGGAGATAAAGGTAAGCCTTGGGGAAGAGAAGCATAGTGGAGTCGTATCGAAGAGGACAATGTTTGTGTTTGCGTGTGCCACAGTGATTACAACACTTGGTATAGTGATTCTGGCTTTGACTCTGACAAGCGACGGTTAAAAAGAAACCTTGAGGGGTTTAGATTAAACTTAAACAGAATATGACTAAGATGGATTATTTGTCTTGTCCACGGTTACCATCTTTTTTTCTCTATTTGTTGTTCGCAAATGTTCTGCTACAAACTATCTTGGCCTTTTGGATTTCAATGATCAGAGATAGTTTTTTTTTAAAGCATTGTAACAGATTTTTTTACTTCATATGATGACCTGGCGATCGTCTGATACAACATAACCAACCTATAAGGAAAGGCAAACATCAATTGTTACATAATAAACGGGACAAAGACGAGTTTGTCGAGAATTTGTGTCTGTATATTTATTGGCTTCTCTTCTAATTAGTTCCACTTAAAAGGTTGGTTAGCAATTTAATATAGTATGGGTATCCTGAAGTGAGGCTACCAAGCTCGGCTAAAAGTCTGGGTGTTTCACCGCCAAGGAGAGGTTAGAGTAATCCACTTGAAATGTAACATTTGTATATCCCATATTCGAGACGCAATTGCATACCCATATCAAGGCTGCTGCCTCCGTATGCAGCGGGGAGGGTAAGAATCAGTAATTTTTTGCTCCAAACAATTTAACTCGCCAGAATAAGACCTAATCATCCAACCCACTCCATAGACTTTAAAGACCATGATACATCTACGTTTCACACAAACATACCTGACAATGGTAGGCGCCAACGTTTGTTAGAGAGCCAAGGCGTCGTGGTACTGTAGGTAATGCTTTGTGGGGGCGTCAGCCCTTTTGTCCATTCATGTGTGTCTTCCAAGGCCTTTAACCATACCTCCATCGGGTTAAGCTTAATGTTTTGTAAAGAAAATCATTCCTCAAGTTCCAAAGCTTCCAATTAATCCCGTAAAAACAACTTTTTCTTTGATGCCTCGCTGAGGCAAGTAGCTATGTTTTCATATATGGAGTCCGGGGAAGTTGGCGCAAAAGAGTTGCGTAAGCGCATCAGAAGAATAAACGAAGGTCCTCCTCAGGATCTCCATAGCGCTGACACTCTGCTTGTGGAGACAATTTCCTTCTCTTTAAAAAACATTGATTGACAGGCCATGAACGAGTATTCTCCAAAGTAAGTAACGGATCTTGGGAGCAGTTCTTGCTCTCCATATACTCACAAGTGGGTCTATATTGGGAGAGGTTATGTGGGTATCTCCCATCATGTTTATGAATCCATTGATAAGGGTTTTGAGAGGTCTGGTTACTTGGTCTTATTCTACAGATGAGTTTAATTCATCCTCCGAGAAGGCTTCTCGCAATTTATCAAGTCTCCATTTGTGAGAGCCCGCTTCTTTGAAATATTCTACCCTTGCTTATTTAGGGTTAAATTCTCTGAGTAACACTAGAAGTCTGGGCTGTGTATCAACAACTCATGGATCCTCTAAAAACTGAATGTTCTAACAATTGTCGAAGTTCCTTTGGAGGCCTAACTTGAGGAGTTGCTGAGCCTTTTGTATGTTACGCCATGCAAAGGAAGGCCGAGTGCCAATAGGGCCGGACATAATCGTTTTAGTTCGGAAGCAGCGCCCTTTTAGAGTACGCGCGAGGAAACTCACAAGGTGAGAAGCTATTCGCCAAATCTATTCGCCAAGAAGCGCCTGGTTGAACCCATTAATCTCTCTGAATCCCAAACCACCTATCGATTTCGCCTTGCAAAACCTTGCCCATTCTATCCAATGGATGCTTATGCCCATTCTATTCAATATGACCTCAAAGGTGGAGGATGTAACACAAGTCATTACACGACTTATCCAGCGTTCACAAAAACCAACAGCTCTCACTGAATTCTCCACGAATTACCATTCCATCCAGTCAAAAGTCTTCGTCATATCCGTCTTGATGGTCATGTAATTAGCAGCAGTTTCGCTCTTTGTGTGTAAAGGATGTAGGAGATCATGTGCTAAAATGATGTTATCAGTTATGAGGAAACCCTCAATAAATGCTGCCTGGTTCTCTGATATTAGACTCCGCATGAGTGGTTTAAGTCTAGAGGATAAAACCTTGGAGATTACTTTGTAGATGAAATTACATAGGCTAATGGATCTGAAATCTCCAATTCAGTTGGGTTTGATTGTTTTGGGGATGAGACAGATGCTCGTATAGTAGGCCTGGGCATGGATACTTGTTACCTGGCCCGTACTCGCTACCGGCCTGTTTTTCCGGGTACTTGTTAGTAACAAACCAAGTATCAAACCACATTTTAGGAATGCGCGCAAGTACGGATCAAGTATCAAGCCTTTTAAAGTACTTGTCTTGTTACCCGTCTTATACCTGTTACCTGTAAATTACTCGTTATTACCCGTAAATTATATGTTATTATCCGCAAGTACCCGCAAGATCTGCAAGTACCCACAAGTACAAGCCAAGTACCAAGGCGGCTAAAAAAGCGGGTATTTTTTTAGGCAAATATCCCTCAGAGCAAGGCAAGTATCAAGCCGAAAATGATATTACCCATTCAAAACAAGCCGAAAATGATATTACCCGTTCAAAACAAGGCAGTATCAAGCCGGCTCAAAAAGGCAGATACCCGCCCGTGCCCAGCCGTATCGTATAGTTGATACGGGTATCAACAATTCAATTTTATGAACTCCTTGACCATTCTGCATACGTCATTACCAACAATATCCCATTTATCTTGATAGAAAGTGCATGTTAATCCATCCGGTCCTGGGCACTTTGAGGGATTGAGGCCAAAAACCGCCGCTTTTATCTCATTATCCGCAGGGGTAGAGGTGAGGTAGTGGTTCTGCTCTGGCGTGATTGTTGCTTGGACATTTGCTAACATTGGTGAGTCTCGTACTTGGCTAGAGTCCAGGAGTTGTAAAGTGTAAAACTTGCTGTAAATATCTGTTACTAGTCTTCCCATTTCATTGTGTGAAAGTGCACCAATTGATAAGACTCCTCATCATAGAGCATGTTAATGTGGTTGTGTGATTGTTGCTTTTTGGTAGATGCTTGATAGAAGCGGGTGTTTTTTTCACCAGCCTGCAACCACATAATTCTGCTTATAACTCGCCAATAAGCTTCCTCGTCCATGTATGCCAGTTCCAGCTCGCCTCTTAATTGAGTTAGTTCCTTTAAACAGAAGATTTTTTGGTTGATTCATCTTCTTCCATCTAGACATCATCCCTCTTCAGGTCTTGATCTTAAGAACTACATCTAGGATAGTAGTAGACCCGAGAGGCACATTCTACTCGGCTGCCCACCATGTGCTTCAGCTTCCTTGAATGCTTCTTAAAATTTCTATCTCACGTCATATCTACACCTCCCAGGCTTTCTGAGCCCTTCCCCACCTAAAATAGAGCAGAGGGGACTATTGTCAGAGCCAACACGAGGAAGATATTGAGTTACTGCCTTAGAAAATAAGGAAAACCATTGTTCATTGCAGAGGACTTGATCCATCTTACAGTGGACGAGTTCCTCACCCCGTTTACCAAACTAGGACAGCGAATTGCCATACAAGGTAGGCTCTTGTAATCCACATTTGGTCATGATGGAAGCGTAGAAAAGTGGAATCAGCCCCAAAATCAATCAAGGAAAATTAATTTTCGTCCATACCAAAACCATCATTTAATTATGTTGTTTTCTCTCTCTTACATGCACTTTAGGTTTTGAATTTCAACTCCCTAGATATTCTGCATGTTAAAACTTTATGGTGGAAAAATTTAATGTAATTCCTCTATATAATGAGACTCAGATCATAAATTAAAAACAATGACTTGATTTTTATTTTTGGAAACTTTTTGAGAGTGATTCTCATTTTCTTTTGTCAATTGTGTGTAACATCCATTTATCGATCATGGTGTGTAATATCTATTGATCAACCCGATCCGTTTGGTGTGTCATATCCAAGGGATCAATCCTCTTTGTCGTCTAGGTGTGTCATATCCTAGGGCACTGAGGTTGGTATATCAAGGGTCTTCCGCATCCCTTGTGCGACCATTCGATCCACGGTACCAATAGCTTTCCACATCTCTTGTGTGCTATAAATTTATTTCCACCGCCTTTTTTCTTGAGTTTAACCACTCTTTAGAAGTCAAGAATTATCTCTACCAACTTAGAATGCCGACTCCTTGGGAAAATCACATCACCTCCTCGTGACAAAAAACAACATCTGCAAAATATGGAACAAGAAAATGATGAAAAGGGTGTTGAAGTCGACGACGACAAGAAATCAAATGTTCACAGTGACAGCAAGAGTGAAGAAAGGAAAAAGATCTGACACGATCCAGTGCCTGAATGTTGCATAAGGAACAAAACGTCTATGGCACAAACGATTTGGTTACTTGAGCATAAGTGGTTTAAAATTGTTGAAGGAGAAGGAAATGGTGGAGAGTCTACCAGACATAATAGGGGAAGAAAACGATGGTGGTATGTGCAAAGTGTGTGTGAAAGGAAAGCAACACAGAGAATACATCCCAAAGAGTAGTGCATGGAAAACAACTCGGGTACTACAACTTGTACACACAGACATTTGCAGACCTATTAAATTAACATCAGGAAGTGGAAAAATGTATATCATCAGCTTTATTGACGACTACAGCCGAAAGTATTGGGTGTATTTCTTATCAGAGAAGTCAGAAGCATTTAAGCAATTAAGAGAAAAAGACAACTGCAGAAAAGGAAACAGGACAAAATCTCAGTTGTTTGAGGTCGGATCGAGGAGAGTAGTACAAATCAACCGAATTTGATAAGTATTGCAAAGATCTAAAAATCAGAAGACAATTAACTTCACTCCTCAACAATATGGAATTTTTAGAAAGAAAGACCAGAACGATAATGAACATGACAAGCTGTATGCTTTTGGAGAAGAACACAACTCGAATTTTTTTGGCCAGAAGCATCACAATATGCGGTATATGTACTGAAAAGAAGCCCTGCATCAGCACTCGGAGACTATACGCCTCAAGAAAAGTGGAGCAATATCAAACCTTCATTGGAACACCTTATATTTTTTTGGGTTGTAGCATTTGCTATGGTGCCAAGTGAAAAAAGAATCAAACTTGATGAAAGAAGTATCAAATACGTGATGTTTGGGATGAGCAAGGAGAAAAAGAGGTTTCGACTCTATGATCCAGAAACTAAAAAAATTGTGATCAGCAGAGACGTTAAGTTTTATGAAGATAGCAGATATGACTGGAATAAAGACACAATGACATGCAATGAACTAATCTGGTCGGAAGAACCAGCAACTGGAAACAATGATGAACTGAAACCAGGGAATGAAGAACCGGTTACAGATGAAGAAATTGTGCAACAAATATCACAGAACCAAAATGAAGGAGAGTCAGTGGTTGAAGACAAAGAAACAGACCAACATATATCTCAAAATCAACCGGAAGATGAATTAATCCACATTAACATCAGGAACTCAGAAAGGTAAAGACAAGCACCTGTTTGGATGAAGGATTATCTGATTGAAAATGCAGGATTCATGTTCTCATAACACAAATAAAAAGAATATGTGATTGTTCATTGAGTCTAGAGATCCAGAATGTTTTGAAAAGGCAGATAATGAAGAAGTATGGAGAAAGGCAACTGAAACAGAGATTGCTTGTATTGAAGACAATAACACATGGGAACTGATGGAGCTGCCATAAGGTGCAAACATCATAAGAGTAAAATGGATCTTCAAGACAAAATTCAATGAAAGAGGTGAGATAGACAAGTTCAAAGCCAGACTCGTGGCTAAAGGATATCATCAGCAATAAAGTGTAGATTATTATGAGGTCTTCGCTCCATTTACTAGATGGAATACAATCCGCATAATATTGAACTTAGCTGCGGAGAGGAAGTGGAATGTCTTCCAAATGGATGTGAAAAATGTGTTCTTACATGGTAAGTTAGAAGAAGACGTTTACATTGAACAACCAAAAGGCTTTGTTGTAAAATGAGAAGAAGAGAAGGTGTATAAGTTCGGAAAGGCTCTCTATGGTCTAAAACAGGCATCCATAACATGGTAAAGTCGCATAGAGAGTTACTTCGTGAAGCACGGTTTTGAGAAATGCTATTTTGAGCACACGCTATTCATAAAAAAGAAAGAAGGAGAACGTTTGATTGTAAGTTTTTATGTATATTACCTCATCTACACTGGTAGTTCAAGCGAGCTAATTATGGAATTCAAGGCATCCATGATGGATGAATTCACAAAAACAGATCTTGGAAAGATGAGATACTTCTTCGGAGTTGAGATAACACAAGACGAGGTTGGAATTTTTATCAATCAACGCAAGTATGTAGAAGAAATAGAAGAGATATGAGATGCACAATAGCAACGCAGTGAAGAATCCAGTTGTTCCAGGTCATAAACTGTCAAAAGACGGAGCTGGAGAAGAGGTGAATCCAACACATTTCAAGCAGTTAACTTGAAGTCTCAGGTATCTAACTGTGAAGAGACCTAATTTACTCTACTCAGTAAACATGGTGAGCAGGTATATGGAGTAACCAAAGGAGCAGCATATGTGTGTTGCAAAAAGAATACTGAGATATGTACAAGGTACTGCAAGCTTCGGGATTCAATACAAATCAGAAGGAGAGCAGAAATTGAATGGATATGTAGACAATGATTATGCTGGAGATTAAGATAACATAAGAACCACATCGGGTTACGTGTTTATGATGGGAAAAGGGATAGTTTTGTGGGCCTCCAAGAAACAGCCGATAGTAACATTGTCAACAACAGAAGCAGAATTCGTGTCCGCAGCGTATGTAGCATGCCAAACCAAGTGGTTGAGAAACATACTGGAAGAACTGGGTTCGTGTCAAAATGATGGAATTATTCTATTTTGTGATAACAACTCAACAATAAAACTTTTAAGGAATTCAGTGCTGCACGGAAGAAGCAAGCATATTTGTGTGATGTATCACTTTCTTAGGGAATTGTGTAGGAAAGAACAATCAAACTCGAGAACTGCTCAACACAAGACCAACTCGCAGATGTCATGACGAAGGCAGTAAAACTGGAAACTTTCGAAAAGCTTAGAGAGTGGATAGGAGTGTGTCTGAAGAATTGATAAACTGTAAACTGTAACTATCTTAATTGTTAATATTGTATCTTTAGATTGAGTCGAATAATGTAAATTTCCTACTTAATAGAAAGAGATAAATTATGTAACTATAATCGGTTGAGTCTGCAATCTATTTAAGCAACTCATTCTCCATCAATAATATTATCAAGAATTCTTAGCAAATACGCTTTATATAAACTCTGTCTTGAGCTAAGAAACAGAGTATCCTGCAATAACAAAGATTTCAGTCCGATCAACCCTATATAACATTCTCAAATTTATATAGAACTCCTTAAAACGAGTCAATTTATGAAACACTCTCCTATGTTGAAAGTGTTTCTAAAACATTACTACTCTTTTACTTATTTTCTTTATATTTATTTTTTAAACAAAAAGAATAACTTAATTACGACCCAAACAAAGGATCCAACAGGTTAATGGGTAAATTGAACCTGAACCAGGTCAACTATTTTGTTTTTTAAAAAAATAATTCCATAAAAAAATTAACCAAAAAAAATTGACTAAAAAAAAGTTTGACCCAAAACAAAAATGACAAGAAAAAATAGACAACAAAAATTGAAAAAACAAAAATTTGACCCAAAGAAAATTGAAAAAAATGACAAAATTTATAAAAATTTGACAAAATTGACAAAAAAACAAATTTGGAAAAAAAATTCCAAAAACTGAAATTGGCAAAAATAAAATTCAAAAAAAAATGAACGTCAGACTAAAATTGTATTAAGTTGTAATAGTAATATCAAATTACACATAGATATAAAATTATCATTTTAAAATATTTATATTTGTATCAATATCTTTAAACATTTTTCTAGTTGTACCGATTACAATAGATAAATTAACTAAAGTTATTAAACCTAGTGGGTGTTATTGGATAGAAAAATTTAATGGAATTGGATATATTTTAGATTAAAGTGAAATCAATTGTTATTTAATTGTGAATTTAATAAGAGTCAATTAAAATATAGTATTATTTGATTAAATATTTATTGGATATGATTTAAAATACATTAAAATATCTTGTTATTCAATATGTTTTTAATTTTGTTAGATTTTATTATAATGAATTTTACAGTACTTTTTATACAAAATAAGAGTATTATAGATTTAATTTTGTTTTAGTTGATTTGAATGAAATTAAATTAATAATTGATTTTAGTAACTCTAAACAAATTAGGCGGTATTAGACCGTAGAGTAGTAATCTATTGGTAGTTGATTTGAAAGATTAATAGATATAATTATACGTTATGATACAATTGAGTATCAATCGATACTACTACAAGATTTTGTACAACATAATATCAATTGATACAGCTACTAACTAAAAATGTATTTGAGCTGTTACCTTTGAATTCAAAGAGTTGAGAGTTAACCAATTGAGTTGATGTGTTCTCTTGCAAGTATTACAAACACATTAATAGTTATAAATTCAATTGGTTAATAATTTAGATAACCAATTATAATTATAATTGTTTATAATTATCTATATAAATTATAATTAAAGTATACTTATATTAAATAATATTATATTATACAATATTTATAATTATCTTATTATATTATATTTATAATTATGTTTAACTAATTATCTTAAGATAATTAAATTATACAATATTTATAATTATCTTTAGGTATTTCTGGTTTTTTCTGGCTTTATGTAGATTTTACATAATTTTGTTTATGTTTTTACGTACTTTTGGCTCTATTTTATTTTATGCTGATACAAATGAGTTTTGAGAATACAACTGAATATAAATTAGTTTTGAGAATATAACTGAATACAACTGAGTAGTACATATACAACTGAGTACGATTGGTGCTAAATCATATGCGTCCTCCCGCGCGTTCACATTACTGTTCAATAAAAAACTAATAAATATTTTGCGTTCACACTTATTCACACTAGAAGCGTTCACACTATAGTTGTTAATATTAATATAAATAACACATAGTTATATAAATATCAATTTATAATTTTTTTCAGTTATATCGATATTCGTAATCAATTTTCTGAGTTGTATCGACTACATTAAATTACTAAATTAGGATTGGAAAACTTTCATAGTAATATATATTTGAAATTACAAATTTTCAGCATTTTGCATACTAATGATCAAACAAGTTAACAACACACATATATGTTTAGAGTTTGTAAGATTAAAACATGTTATTTTCATTTTTCTAGATTAATAATTATGTATCATAATTAATAGGGTAAACGCTACAAGATTATAACCCATAAAACCCAAACCATAAACTCAAACTCTAATCCCTAAACCCTACAACGTAGTTATACCATTAATACATAGTTATATTTTATAGTACATAGTTATACGAATAATACCCAGATATTTCAATTCCTGAAACCCTGTAATATCCTGTAATACACATTAGTTTCAATATCTGATATCACTACCACCATTACTACAATCAAAATACATATACAAACCTTATCCGGGAGTACTTCTTCTTCTTGGCCGATGTTCTCCAACTAATAAAAAACTTGTTACTTAGGGTTTTCCTCTTCTGGTAACATAATCCGGAGGATGTACAAATATATCAGCAATATGATCATGAATTGTCCACATGCATTGTACATGTTGTACATATCTCCTAGGAAAGAACACCTTGCCCACGTTTTGAACATCTTGCCCACGTTTTGAACATCTTGCCCACATTTTGAACATCTTGCCCACATTTTGAACATCTTGCCCACATGTATTGCTTGTGTACATGTTGTATCTATCACCTCATTAATCGTTTTTTTCATCACAAGAGCCTGATGAACATCTTCTCTTGACACACATACAACATCAACTCCCTTTCTTACATAATGTCCCGTGTAGTCAATGTGTATGAGAGTGCACTGCTTTTGATTTATTATATCCTGAAAAAAATAAAATTCAACATTAGTTATACTCGGTTGTTTTTAGTTTTATACATTTACCATAATTGTAATCAGTTGTATTTGTTTGCCCTAGTTATATGTTGTTGTATTATCTAATCATAGTTGTACGCGATTGTAGTCAGTTGTATTGACGAAACATAGTTGTACTAATCCGTACTTAGTTATACTACTCAAACATAGTTATGTGCATGTGTATTTTTGTAACACCCAGATGTAATAAATAAAAGTGATCTACATTTCAAATTTCATCACTAAATTATAACTAACCCCTGAAACGGATATTTAAATGATGCACAGTACCTGAAATGAAGAACCGAACCTCAAATCCCGCTCAAATCCTCTTCAAACGCCAAAATCACAAATCAACCAACTTGGAGCTCCATTTAATTGCGGAAAAGAGTATTCAGAGGTGGAGAATGTATGAAAATGCTTTGGCAGACGAATGTAGACAAGTGTGCAAGCATAAACTCAAGAAAAGACGAAGAGAGAAGAATTTTTTTTTGAAAAAAGCTTTAAATATGCGTGCTCTACTTTAATGACAAGGAAGAAGAAGAAGAAGAATAATAATTTTGTGTGGGCCATACAAAAATAATTGATTTTTTTAATGAGGAGAGTAAAAAGAAATTTGTTTTTAATTAAATAATAATAAAAGAAAGAAGAAAAGGTAAAAAATAAAAAATGTAGTTGAAAATTTAATGGGATCCAAATAAACAGTGTTTTAGAAATAAAAAGAATGTGATTGACATACATTATACAGTTAGGAGTATTTTAGAATTTGAACCCTTTAATTCAGATAAACCAATGTTAAATTAATCATCAAAATACTACTCTTTCTATGTGATGTCGCATGTCTGTTCCATAATACATATATACTTTTTTATAATAAAGATAGATTTCGAAATATTTTTTTTTTTGTTTTAATGCTTTTCAACTAGTATATATTCCATCTCTTTTTAACTCATAGGTGTTTTAATATTTTCACAGATTTTAATAAAATATTGATAATGAATTTTTTAATATAGTTTTATTAAATGGTACTTAAAAAATTTTATTTATAAATAATAAATATTATAGTAGTAAACACTAAAAAAATAACTACATTTTGAAAATTGAAAAACTCATTTTTTTTAAACATATTTTTTTCTTAACATCAATCTTTAAAAAAAAAAGGCCGAATATTAAAAAATAAAATTTTAAAATAGATTAATGGCGTTGGGATACGAACATATCTGTTTTACAGATTTTAAATAAACTTGGGAGAATGGATATTTATTGAAAAACTCCTACAAAAAATGGGATTTTCATCATTATGGATTTCGTGGATGATGAGGTGTATAACATCAGTAAAATATAAAATATTGACTAATGGACAATCTCGGGGATGTATTATTCCGGAAAGGGGACTACGACAAGGAGATCCCTTATCTCCCTACCTATTTATTTTGTGCACGGAAGCATTGATTGCAAATATCAAAAAAGCAGAAAGAGAAAAAAAATTTACAGGATTACGGATAGCTAGATCAAGTCCGTCGATCACTCATCTTCTATTTGCGGATGATAGTTTATTTTTCTGTCAAGCTAAAAAGGAAGAATGTCAAGTCATCCTTCGCATTCTAAAAAACTATGAGATGGTTTCGGGTCAGCAAATTAATTTTGGTAAATCATCTGTACAGTTCGGTCACAAGGTTAATCAGATGGTAAAAGAAGAGATTAAACAAATTCTAGGCATCACTACAATGGGTGGAATGGGTACATATTTAGGGATACCAGAAAGTCTTGGAGGACCAAAGATACAAGTGTTTGGATTTATTAACGACCGATTACAAGAAAGGGTTAATGGGTGGGCATTGAGGTTTTTATCTAGGGGAGGTAAAGGGATTTTGATTAAATCAGTGTTAGCGGCATTACCCACTTATGTAATGTCGTGTTATAGGTTACCTAAAATAGTGACAGAAACCTTACAAGTGCGATATCTCAATTTTGGTGGAGCTCGAGTGGAATCAATAGGGGTATGCATTGGATAGCATGGAAAAAGTTATGTCGTCATAAAAAAGAGGGCGGCCTCGGATTCAAAAATATTGAGGATTTTAACACAGTCATGTTAGCAAAACAGTTGTGGAAATTAATGGATTCACCGGAATCGTTATTCTCAAAGGTATTTAAAAGTCGATACTTCCGGAATGCGGACCCACTGGAAAGTCCACGATCATAACTCCATCCAATGGTTGGAAAAGTATAATCACTGCTCGATCTTTGGTTAGAAAATGACTAATCAAAAGGGTTGGAACAGGTTCAAGTATTTCTGTTTGGAATGACACTTGGATCCCAGCCCCTCGTCCAAGATCAGCAACTTGCAAATTCCCCGTTTACCCAGATAGCTCTAAGGTTAAAGATCTAATTGACATACGAACAAACACATAGAACATGCCACTTCTGGAAGCCACTATTATTCCTGAGGATGTAAAAATTATTCAGTCACTAGCAGTGAGTCGATTTGGAAGACCAGACTCGAATGGATGGTACTTTACAAAGAATGGTAAATATTCGGTTAAATCGGGATATAAGATTGAAACATTATATCCAGTTAAAGGTATGAAAGAGATTATTTATGGTCCAACAATTACGTCACTTCAGGCATCAGTATGGAGACTTAAGTGCCCCCCAAAGATACAACACTTCATATGGCAAGCAATCACAGGGTGTGTTTCAGTAACCAAGAATTTAAGGTCTCGGGGAATCAGATGTGATACACTATGTGGTCTTTGTGGAGCGGAGGAAGAAACTATTAATCATGTACTTTTTGAATGTCCCCCGACAATTCAAACGTGAGCTCTCTCTAAAATTCTCTCACACCCAGATAATTTTCCAAAATCATCAATATTCTCGAATTTCGATTATTTAGTTAATCATCTCTCTAAGGATAATCCACAAGGATATTTCCCATGGATAATTTGGTATCTATGGAAAATAGGAATGACAAAGTTTATAAGAATATAATGAAGAAGCCTCCAGATATTCTTATGCGTGCGGAATCAGAAGGAAGAATATGGGAAAAAGCTCAGGAGATAGATCTAAATCATATCCTGAGAATAGTTCCTCAGATAGAGGCTGTCCAGTCAGATATGTGGAAGTGTCAAGTGGATGGATCTTGGAAGGAGATAGATAAATTTTCAGGTCAAGGATGGGTTTGCACGAGGAAGGGATGAAAGATATGCTAATAGGAGCTATGAATATTCGAACAAGCCAGTCCCCACTACATGCAGAGCTAGAATCAGTTATATGGGCAATGGAGTGTATGCTCACATATCAGAGATTTGAAGTTGTTTTCATCACCGATTGTTGCGATGTCGTGAAGATGGTGTCTTCACCGGAGGAGTGACCAGCCTTTGCAATTAATTTGGACGAGATCAACAGGTGCATCAGCAACTTCAAAACTACAAGGATCATTTACAGTCCAAGAGAAACAAACACACGAGCAGACAACCTAGCAAGAAGTGCACGAGAACTCCAAGCAGAGATGGTGTATGTCAATACCGTTCCACCAGATTGGTTGATTAAAAATTTTTAATTTTTTTGATTTATTGTTGTCAAAAAAAAAAAAAAAAACTTGGGAGAAATATAGACTTTTAAAATAGTTTCTGCCAATTGAAGTAATTAATTTTGACTAAAGTCATTTTTAATAGGATATTTTTGTCTTAATTATGACTCCTTAATGAGATATTTTTTTCTCGTCTTCTGGAACTTGTGGCCTCTCCTTACAAATTGGATTTGTTATCCAAAACGAAAATGTCAAGTTTTACCTCAACACTACAATGGCGATGTCTCTCTCCACCTCCCATGTCTCTCCACATCTTTCACCAAAATCATGTAATCCGGTTTCATCCTCGTCGAAGCTATCCTTTCACTCATCCCTGCGCTTACCGTCTCAGATTCTCTGCTTCGGAAGAGTTAACTCGCCGTCGTCGTCTCGCTACGCCCCACTCATTGTGAGTTCTCCACCACACTTCCTTCGATACCTGTTTTTAGATAATCAGTATGAGTAATTACATAATGTATACACTGAGATTGATTACTGTTGAGACAAGAAGAATGAAACACTTGTTTTCATATTGTAATAACCAGGATACGTGATAGTGTTCCGATAGCGTCATTCTAACTTAATGGTCCTTTTGTTAAGAAGGGGAATCTGCGTGAAAATTCTAACAATTTTGAAAAAAATGGTGTCAGATTTTTGTGTTTAAAAGGAAGAACCAGTATGCGTAATTACAAAACGAGCACTGAGATTGATTCACCGTTAAACAAGGAGTAAATGGTTCTTTACTTCTGTCTATAGACACATTTCCTCAGCTGAGAAAACAACTTGTACTAACTATTAAGCTTTACAGGTGAACTATAAGCGAACTAAAAACTTGATTTCGTGATAAAAGTCTTGACATATCTGTCAGTTATTGTTCTGATGTAATGTTTTTTACCATAATATATTATACAGCATGAGCGTGTGATTCTAATCCAATGTATTTATGTTTTTTCAATAAGGAGAATTGCTTGGTTAGATCTAACACATTTTGAATACCTACATGGTGTTAGATAATCTATGTTTATATCTAATGAAGAATCAGTGTTAGTAGTTACAAAAGGAAAAGTGTGATTGATTCTCGTTGGAACAAGTAGTGTGTAGTTCTGTACTTTTGTCTATAGGTAAACTATAAGACAAATAGAAACATGATCTCGTGATGAAATTCTTGACATATCTCTGTCAGTGGATTGTTCTGATGTAATGTTGGTGTCAAACTCGTTTGTTTGTTTGTCTAGAGCGTTTTCATATTGCCACACTTTGCTTCATATTAGAGGTAAGGAAATGTTGTGGCAGGCTGAGATTTTTTTTACGTGGGTAAATGGTTTGGATGCAGGTTAGAGCAAAGAAGCAAACCTTTAACTCTTTTGATGATTTGTTGCTGAACTCTGACAAGCCTTTACTAGTAGACTTCTATGCGACATGGTAAGTTACTTTCAGGTCATATCATTTAATTTATGATGAAGCCAGAAACAATAAGTTTTGCTTCTAATATTTTTTTCTGCAGGTGTGGTCCATGTCAGCTTATGGTACCTATACTCAATGAAGTGAGTGAAACTCTGAAAGATAAGATTTCAGTTGTGAAAATTGATACTGAGAAGTACCCAGCACTTGCTAACAAATACCAGGTTGAGGCTTTACCTACATTCATCTTATTCAAAGACGGGAAACTCTGGGACCGTTTCGTAAGTTTACTCAACTAATGGCATCAATCAGTTTCTTTTATAACACAAAATTGGTAACTTTCAATGACGAGTTTTACCATTTTGGGTTATGGCAGGAGGGTGCGTTGCCAGCGAACCAACTCGTTGAACGGATTGAGAATTCTTTGCAAGTGAAGCAATAGATATGATAAACCAAAGGAAAACTTGTTATTTATGAACAAACAATTTGTTTCATATATAGCATAAGCCATTTTTCTTATCTTCCTCTTATCACCATGAATGATATGGCTACGTTTCCGTCTCACCTTTGTTCAGTTTGTCGAAAGTGGTAACTAAGGCTGCGTACTCGGGGTAAAAAGTTGGGTAATAATACATACAAGTCGGGGAAGAGTATCTATGGTATCGAAGAGTACTTTTCCAAGGTCATCGTTAGATTAAAGGAGTCGGATAATGTGTAGTGGGTAGGCTATGATGATTGAAATCACTGTATTATAAATGGTTCAAGGGTCGAATTGTGGTTTAGATATTTTGGCTTGGTAATTTTGGACAATTTTTTTTTTCTAAATCTGATTTATTGTTTTATATTATTTATAGAATATTGTGGACAGTTATGGAAAACTTGAACAAATTATAGGTGAATTTAACTTTGAATTTGGAGTGGTTTGTGTTAAAATGAGAAATTCTTTGTTAGTCAAATATGAAATTTTTTATAACTATGGAAGTTCTAGATTTTAGACACATAATTTCCCACAGGCCCGAAAATCAGTTTTAAGAAATTTCTATTCAAAGAATAACATTAGTAGTAACTAGGTTTGAACTCGGGGCACAAAGGAAATTAACCCCCATTATAACACTAAGTCACCACGGTTCTCAAATGGCAATCAGAAAAAGCTCTTGCCCAAAACAACTTACAATAGAATGTTATGCTAATCGGTCTCAAAACTGCGTCATCACTGTTTCAAGAAGCGATGCTACGTATATTCAAGCCACTGTTGCACACAGCCTTAATATACATCGACGACATCCTGCTATTCTCATCAAATGAAGAAGAATATGTCAAGTCCCTGCAACAGTTTCAACAAATAGTAAAGGAATATGGCATCAAGCTCTCAGCTCGAAAGATAATAGCCCAGCCCAACATCGAGTTCCTTGGAATGCAAATTGCAGATGGACAATTTGCACCACAAGCCCATCTAGCCGCAACACTGCTTGACTTCCCTGATGAAAACCTCACAAAGAGACAAGTTCAGCAATTTCTTGGTGTAATCAATTACGTAAGCGACTTTATTTCGCAATTATCGCAGTTGACAAGACCACTCCAGAAGATGCTGACAAAGAATCCACCACAGTTGATAGCAAGACAAACGGAAGCAATCAAAAAGCTAAAGCTAGAATCGCAAAAGCTGCCACCTTTAAAGATTCCCCGTTGGTAACATGATATTTTTTTAAAAAAAATTCAATATTATTGACTTATGATTTGAAAATGTACTTTACATATTGTTATTGAAACAATTTTCAGTTATGGATTTTAGGAATTTTATTGTGATTTTAACGTGTTTTGGTAGAGTTTTTGATTAAAAATATAAAAATCAAAATCTTATGGTTTTGAATAAGATTGAAGAGTATTCCTATTAAAATTATAACTTCCTTAATTCATTAAAATCATTTAAAACTTATTAAAAAAATATCATATCAAATCTTTCCAAATACATTATTAAATGCATTTCCCATAAATATTTTTAGACATATTTAGGTAGAATTTCAAAATTATATTTTCATGATATAATTTTTCAAAAATATGTACTTTGCAGTCAAGATTTTCATACTTGTTGATATGCGTAGATACTTTTTATGAGTTTAGTTAGATAGATAAACACCTTTTGTTTGAATAACATCTTAATTGTTGTAATATAAACTAAAATTGTCAAAGGAATATATGGAGAAATCTGCAACAGATTTTACCCAAATTAGTATCACTATGGCTATTTATAAGTATCCTTAAGTTGTAGAGATCACCAAAAGATTGATATATTATCACGATTCTACCTATTGATTTTCCACTTTCGTTCAGACCATAGCTTTAACTATTGGTCCCAAACAAATATTCTGGTATTTGAATGTAGGTTAATGACCGGGCCAGTTCGGATATTTTGTTTAGCTGCATCCATTCCATGAACTTATTCTTCTCGATTCCTTGTCTGCAGAGAACAGTGCCTAGATTGTCTTTATCTTTGATGGTGATATTTTGTTGGCCTTCCAAATGAATATTATTTTTTTTTTCACAGAAGGTTTTCGTTTGTATATGTGAAAAATTTCCTCCACATAGCCTCACATACTGATAAATAAAGGTATTCTTGTATCTCATTTCTCTGTTTCTTTGTCGAGCTGTTTCCTTGAGTGCTTGTACCAGGATTGTTTCCTTTCTCAATCACCATTGTTGCTTTATCAACTCCTTTATTGATCGATGTATTTAAATATACTTGACAGCACTCGGTTGGCTGCATCACTCCACCTTGATGTGTGACTTATACTTCTTTAGAATCTTAATATTGAACGGGATAACAAATTTATTGTCCAATATTGTTCCTTCCTTTATGACAAAATATTCGACCATCTTTTGGCGACAATATATGATATAACCTGATTTTTCTATCGATGTATGCTCATTGAATGGCTGAGGGTATTTTTGGTACATACATGATTTGTCATGCATGGCGATCGAGGTCTTTCTAATCCACATGGACAATGCATCATGTGTTTAGCCACAAGTTCATACCCTTCGGGGTCCTCTCCTTTATTGGATATCCAGCGGAAATGATTGCATCTACATCGTCGAGGCTTATAGTGTTTGTTGAATTCCAAAACCACAATAGTATATGTGCATGCGATAGGCCTCTCTTTTGGAACTCGATTCTGTGGAGAGCTGCAAGAGGGAAGATGTTAAGCTCTCCTATTTCCCGCTCAAGTATATTTCATATACATTATATTATACCTGCGGTGAATGGTTTGAAGAATGTGTAGAACCTTATAAAACCGGATTTGAGAAATATCAATTTGCAATACAATTAATTTTTGAATTGAAATAAATTATTAAACCCACATATAAATATATATATATTTTAATATATATGTATATATGTATAAACATTAATATTGACATTTATGTAATCATAATTTATTTCAGCAAAATAATTATTGCATTTACATAATTCAACAATATTAATTATATAATTAAATAGCAAGATCATATTAAATACCATTTAATATTATTCTTTGACCAAGAATTAATCTAATGAACATGATTATTAGTATAATATTATCAAAGCATGAATTCAAGATAATCATTTTGATATTAACAACTTAATAAGAACATAAACATGAATTTTGATTTAGAATCATAAGAACAAAAAAAAACCATTTGGAGGCGGGATGATCCTTTTCCTTAACTCAATAAAATACCCGCAATGAGACGGTTTATATGCATTCTTTGAATCCCAGGATACAACCAAACATATAAGACTAACATGCTTCATTCATGTTAGAATCTACGAGCTAATATTCTACCATAAACTCAAGAATATAAAATCTACTTTTGAAAGAGAAAAGTAGAATATGGAGGAAGGTAGAACCTGTTAAACCTTGTGAATTCCTTAGCTACTAGCACCTAACACCAACAACCAAGAAGATATTTCAAGAGAGCTTCAACACTTAGAAACTTCTCAAAGAATATCTACAATGTGTCTAATGGTGTTTTTCTTTGCTTTAGAATGAAAGGATGATTTTTCCCTTCTAGGTAGCTTGCTATTTATAGGAGAAGAATAGCTTGGTGGTCAAGTAGATTTAATGGTCAAATTTATTTGGTTTTTTAATACCAAAATTTGTAAGTTACAAAAAATCTTTGACCTCCCCTAAGCAAATTCTCATTCACATTTTAACTATATATTATAAGTCCACATGCTTATTAATATATTGTTCCAACAATCCCCCACATGAATAGAATTGACTCTAAAACACTGAGGATGTTTTTGAAAACCTTTTTAGGATAGATTTAAGCTGAAAAAAGACTTTCTTGAGTATATACGAAAAATAACTGTATATGAAAAGGTTGCATTTTTCAGCGTTGAACCAATCACTGTTATAATCTATCGAGTTTACAAGCCCAGTTGGTGAACACGATGTCTTGAACCATCCGGATTTCTAGTGTAAACTGAAACAATATATATAACACAGTTATATTTTCTAGTAGAACTTTTGCTCTCTCGTTGTGTTCATTTTGGCCTTGAACATGCCTGGTATTTCTTGAGTGAATTTGGAGAATACAGCCTTCCCTTATTCTCCTAGAAACGGCCCCATTTCACACTCAACAGGTGATTCTCGTATTCTATTTCGAAGTATTCTGCTTTACTTCCTTGAAATAAATATGATGAAATCATTAAAAGCTTACGCTTAGCCTCAATTTTGCAGACAACACTGTTTATCATTATTAGGAACTGGGTAGAAACATAAGTTTCACAGTGTTTTCTTAGACTTAATTTGACTTAGTTGTCCCTTTGAACCTAGAAAGTATTGGTAGGGTTACCGCCAAATTTCATCGTTAAATCATAAGCTTTAAACCCATTCCTATTGATGATTTCAATACTTGATCTCGGGTCAGACCTTTCGTAAAAGGATCTCCTAAATTATCAGCTAGCAAAATTACACCACTTGAGATCAGTTGTCTAATGGTCTTATGTCGTCTACGTATGTGACGTGACTTGCCATTGTACAAACTATTGTTAGCACGAGCTATAGCCGATTGGTTATCGCAGTGTATCCGAATTGATGACACTTGTTTTTCCCACGTCGGAATATCTTCCAAAAAATTTCGAAGATGCTCTGCTTCTTCTGCTGCTTTGTCCAACACAATGAACTCAGATTCCATTGTTGACCTAGCCAGCACTGTTTGTTTTGAAGATTTCCAGGATACTGCAGCACCCCCAAGTGTAAACACATAACCACTTGTGGACTTTGAGTTTTTGGAATCTGATATCCAATTAGCATCGGTATATCCTTCCAACACGGTAGGTTCTGAACCGTAATGCAGTCCATAATTTTTGGTAAAGCGTAAGTAATTTAATACTCTCGCTATCGTTTTCCAATGGATGTGTCCTGGATTGCTCGTATACCTACTTAGTACATTTACCGAGTGAGCTAAATCTGGTATTGTACAATTAGTCAAGTACATTAGACTTCCGATTACTCGAGAATACTCATTCTGTGATACCGGTGCACCTGAATTTTTTGTCAGGTGAAGTGTGGTATCCACAGGTGTTGTGGAGGTTCCAGTTGAATAGTTCTTGAATCTATCAAGTACCTTCTCAGCGTAATGCTGCTGGGATAATATATATCCTCCAGGATGTCTAGTGATTTTAATTCCGAGAATTACATCAGCTAGTCCCATATCCTTCATTTCAAACTGTCCATGTAACATGGTTTTAGTCTGATTTATAATATCGTTGTCACTTCCAATGATAAGCATATCATCTACATATAAGCATAACATAACGTATGCATATTTTGTAGTTTTGAAGTACAAACATTTATCGCATTCATTTATACAGAATCCATTTGACATCATTACTTTGTCAAATTTCTCATGCCACTGCTTTGGAGCTTGTTTAAGTCCGTACAACGATTTTACAAGTCTACAGACCTTGTCTTCTTGTCCAGGAATAACAAACCCTTCAGGTTGTTTCATGTATATTTCTTCTTCAAGATCTCCATTAAGAAAAGCAGTTTTTACATCCATCTGGTGAATTTCCAGATTTCGTAATGCTGCGATGCATATGATAGTTCTTATAGAAGTTATTCTCGTCACAGGAGAATACGTGTCAAAGAAGTCTAGACCTTCTTTCTGACGAAATCTTTGGACCACAAGTCTGGCTTTATACTTGTCAATAGTCCCATCGGTTTTTAGTTTGGTCTTAAAGATCCATTTACAACCGAGAGCTTTGAACCCTTCTTGTAAATCCGTTATGTAAAACGTATGGTTTTGCATAATTGAATCGAATTCACTGTTGACTGCTTCCTTCCAATAAGGAGCATCAGGTGTAGACATTGCTTCCACAAAGGTATTTGGTTCATTTTCTGTGAGTAAAATCATTAGAAAATCATCACCAAAACTTTTCTCCTTTCGAGCTCTTTTGCTACGTCTGAGTTCAATTTCAGCGTTTTCTCCATTGTCTAGACCAATGGCAGAATTGCTTGTTTCACCTACATCTCTTTCTTCCCTAGTCCGTTTAGGGTGTATTTTATCCTTACACGGAAAAATATCTTCAAAGAATGATGCATTTCGCGATTCTATAATTGTATTTACATGGATATCTGGAATATCTGATTTGTGAACCAGAAATCGATAAGCACTACTATGGTGCGCATATCCGATAAAAATACAATCAACTGTTTTCGGTCCAATTGTGACATTTTTCGGAACATGTACTGCCACTTTTGCAAGGCACCCCCACAATTTCATGTATTTGTATGAAGGAACTATACCTTTCCAAAGTTCATATGGTGTTTTTCCCGTCACTTTGTGTGAGATTTTATTTAGAATATAATTTGAAGTCATTAAAGCTTCTCCCCACATGTTCTGGGTTACGCCAGATTCTTGCATCATTGCATTCATCATTTCTTTTAGAGTTCGGTTTTTGCGTTCTGCAATTCCATTTGATTCTGGTGAGTAAGGAGCAGTTGTTTGATGAATTATGCCATTTTCTCTACAAAATGCATCGAACTGTCTTTCATATTCTCCACCTCTATCACTTCGAACTATTTTTATAGTTTTATCTAATTGATTTTCAACTTCCAGCTTATATTCCTTGAATTTATTCAAAGCCTCATTTTTGCTTTGTAACAAGTAAATATAACAATATTTTGTACTATCATCAATGAAAGTCACAAAATACTTTTTACCTCCTCTAGTGGGTAAGTATTTTAAATCGCACAAATCCGTGTGGATTAAACCTAGAGGTTCGGTTGTTCTCTCAACTTTTGGAGATGATCGTTTTGTGAGTTTCGCTTGTACGCATACATCACATTTATCTTTACTTAATTTGCATTTTGGAATTAGGTTTAAATCCATTAACCGAGTTAATGATTTATAGTTCACATGTCCTAATCTTTCATGCCAAATAGTAGAAGACTCGACCAAATAAAAAACTGGATTATTCTTATTAATTTCAGAGTTTGTTACAGCTTTGGGAGTGACTGTCAATACATTCATTTTGATCAGTCCATTCTTAACAAACCCCTTGCCCAGATACACCCCATTTTTCTTAAGTACCAACTTATCAGCGTGAAAGTTGATGCTAAATCCAGCCTTACTCAAGAGAGTACCAGAAATGAGGTTCTTCCTTATGTTGGGCACATGTCTCACATTTATGAGGGTGATCTCATGTCCTGAAGTCAACTTCAGTATCACCTTTCCATGTCCAGCGACCTTGGATGAATGTATGTCGCCCATCATGATTTCCTCATCTGTGTGGCACTGTTGATAAGTGTTGAACATTGCCTTATCTTTGCAGATGTGGGCCGTTGCAACGGTATCATACCACCAGTCCAATGGGTTTCCCTCCACTGAATTGACTTCATCAGTCACAACACAGCAGAGATCTGCTTCTGTGAGGTTGGCATTATGTGGTCGCTTCTGTATGGTCTTGGTGCGACACATGTCTGCCTTATGACCCATCTTGGCACACTTGTGACACTTTCTACTGAACTTCTTTGCACCAGAAGTATGCTTCTTGAAGCTCGTGGAGCTAGTGGCTCTGGGGTTCTTGAATGTGTAGTTCTTTTCTCCCATTTTTCCCTTGCCTTTTGCCTTAAGCTGTTTAGCAAGGTAAGCCTGATACCCTCTCTCTTCATTCTTGGAAAGGCGAATCGTTGCTTCATTGTGAAGTCTTGAGATCAGTGATTCAAGCGACATTTGCTTTCGCTTGTGTTTCAAGTAATTCTTGAAATCCACCCAGCTTGGCGGTAACTTCTCAGTAGTACAATCAACGATGAAAGCTTCAGGAAGGATCATTCCTTCAGCTGCAATTTCATTGTTGATCAGCTGCAATTGCTCAACTTGATCCATTATAGACCTTGAGTCCACCATTTTGAAGTCGAGAAGTTTTGCCACAACATATCTCTGAAAACCAGCATTTTCAGACTTGTACTTCCTTTCCAAAGCTATCCAAAGATGCTTGGAAGTGGAGTACTCTTTGTCATTGTTGTAGACAGATTACAAGTTGTCCACCAGTCGGCTTAGGATCCAACCTCTGCATAGGAAGTCTGAGTGCTTCCAAGCCTCCAATGTGGCTAACGTGCGCACATCTGTCTCTCCTTCTTCGGGAGTTTCAGGCTTGTCCTCCTTGAGGAACTTTGTCAGGTTCAGAGATGTCAAGTAGAAGTACATCTTCTGTTGCCAGTTCTTGAAGCCAGCCCCGTCAAACTTCTCGGGAAGTAGCCCATTTGTGTTGACAGGCACAAGGGTGGTTTGAGCTGTCACCATTGGTGCAATCTCAGCATTGTTACTTGTGTTTGCCATCTGTTAAACACTGTTAAACTTTGAGTTAAAATCTCATTTTTAACATGTTTTTAGATGCATTTTTAGCACATGTAGACATAATGCGATATCAGAAAAAACAAGTTTTTCATGCATTTACTCTCCCGATCGATCTCAAAGGGAATTGATCGGAGTTTGTATGATGCGATCGATCGACCTCACGTGGATCGATCGATCTTAAATATTGTGTTGTCTTGCGACCCGGTTAACAGCATCGATCTTGCGAGATCAATCAATCGGCTTGCGATCAATCGGTCGCTTGACCCGCGGTACCGGTTTCAGTTACAATTTAGATGATTTCTCTCGAACTACCGACAAGGTTCGATCGATCTGATCAAGAAATATTATATATATATATATATATTTCTTCCAATATTCAAAAACAAAACTTTGAATTTTTGCAAATTCGATTTTTCACACAACAAATCCGTTTAAAAAGCGAATTTTTATTGAGTTAAGATTGTAGAACCTTATAAAACCGGATTTGAGAAATATCAATTTGCAATACAATTAATTTTTGAATTGAAATAAATTATTAAACTCACATATAAATATATATATTTTAATATATATGTATATATGTATAAACATTAATATTGACATTTATGTAATCATAATTTATTTCAGCAAAATAATTATTGCATTTACATAATTCAACAATATTATATATAATTAAATAACAACATCATATTAAATACCATTTAATATTATTTTTTGACCAAGAATTAATCTAATGAACATGATTATTAGTATAATATTATCAAAGCATGAATTCAAGATAATCATTTTGATATTAACAACTTAATAAGAACATAAACATGAATTTTGATTTAGAATCATAAGAACAAAAAACCATTTGAAGGCGGGATGATCCATTTCCTTAACTAAATAAAATGCCCGCAATGAGACGGTTTATATGCATTCTTTGAATCCTAGGATACAACCAAACATATAAGACTAACATGCTTCATTCATGTTAGAATCTACGAGCTAATATTGTACCATAAACTCAAGGTAGAACCTGTTAAACCTTGTGAATTCCTTAGCTACTAGCACCTAACACCAACAACCAAGAAGATATTTCAAGAGAGCTTCAACATTTAGAAACTTCTCAAAGAATATCTACAATGTGTCTAATGGTGTTTTTCTTTGCTTTAGAATGAAAGGATGATTTTTCCCTTCTAGGTAGCTTGCTATTTATAGGAGAAGAATAGCTTGGTGGTCATGTATATTTAATGGCCAAATTTATTTGGTTTTTAATACCAAAATTTGTAAGTTACAAAAAATCTTTGACCTCCCCTAAGCAATTTCTCATTCACATTTTAACTATATATTATAAGTGCACATGCTTATTAATATATTGTTCCAACAGAATGTCCATTTTTAAATCTTCCAGCAATTGATCTAACTTCATTTTGAAGACTCAGCATTCTATGTCGGGTCTATCATTGGGTGATGGCACCACCATAAGCGGCTAGATGATCTACTACTTCTTTCCAATTTGGATTAGCTGTTATTGTTATAAACAAATATGGGTTCCCATATTGCCTACATATTGCCATTGCATCATGATATTTTTCGATCAAATATCGTGGTCCTCCTGTAAAACTTGGTGGCAAGATAAACCTTTTTCCAATCTTCTTTGCATATGTATCCCCCTTGACAAATTGCATCACATATGTTACTGTATAGTTCAGCTCTTAACTGATCATGATTGTCTTTTGCCCATCTTACTTTTTCTTGTCCGATAGCTGTATATGCATCAACTACATACTGATGAAGCAAGTCGCCTCCCTTTATAATCTTCATTCCTTTCTTAAAACGGGTGTGAATTGGATAATCATAATTTTGTCGGATACTTTAAAAAGCTTGATTTCTTCGGTTATCTTTATCGACTTGTCAAGGAAATACAGTGTGAAAACCATATTCTTCATACGGGAACAATAAGGGGTACTGCAAACTCATAAATAATGGATGATCTTCTCGTATTTCTTGCAAATGCATTAATTGAAATTGTAAGATTACAACCTTTGACATATATTACTTGACATTTACCCACGATAAGTCCTGCAACCTCATTATTTTCTTGTAGGTCATACTTTTTCATTTTTCTTTCTGTGAGATCAATTTAATTGTAAATTCTTCACCGCTGTGTAGCTCATACTGATCACGAGCTCTATGGAAAATTTTGGCCATGAAATTGTTTGAGTCCAGCATTTCAATTAAACGCCTAACTGTTTCTTCTTCAAGTTTTCTATCAGTTGCAGTTGGTGCTATCGCTTTAATGTGGTTCGTAACTTCGTTACACGTATTAATCAGATTAGTTAACTCACTCCATGCTATTTCAATAATTCAACTATAGGAACATGGTTTCTTTACCTCCAAGTTTAATTTTAGGATTCACTGTTGTGACCAAAAGCACTGATGGGATAGTCTCATTTGCGGTTAATTTCTTTCTGAATTCTGCAGCGGCGTTGTCCTAGATATAGATGTTAACAACTGGGTCTATGCATAAGACAAATAGGGAAAAAAATACAGTTTTTTTAACAATGTGAAAATCATTTGGGAAGATGAATGAGATATTTGCTCACTCTTTAGGCTATAAATGGATTGAAATTCGCTCCTTCTGTGCACCTCTAGGGATGTCAATTTGAGGGTGTTGGTGAAGATTCTGGCTGTTGATGAGTTTGAGATGTTAGACCATCTGCAACAGTGAAATTTTTAAGGTATCATCTAAAAAAAATAAATAAAAAATAAATATAAAAATGAAAAAGTGATGAAACTTGGTGTGAGAGTCTCATTAAACAGAGACTTATGAGACATCTCATCCTCTTTTTTTTTTCTTCATCTTTTCTCTTCCCTCTCTCCTCTTTCTTTCTTTCTAATAAAATAATAATAAAATTAATAATATTATATTATTTATGATACTCTAATAAGTTTTACCATTGCTGATGCTCTTATATATGCGAGACATAAAAACTTATAATTCATATTTTTCTGAAGCTGTACACTGAATATACCAGAGCATAAACCCTAAACGATTACGTAATGTTTGTGGAAATTACCATAAAGATTGCGTCTCTTGTCGCAGCTCGCCTCAAAATCATTAAATGAATGAAACTTGAATCTCTGTGGCTCTATGGTGATATTTTGATCAGTGAGTTCAGAAAAAATGGACTTGCCAATGAAGCAGATTGTGAATTTCCGGTCGGTCAATCTGAACATTTCTTTGTTTGAGGTCGCGTAGAAGTTGGAGAGACTGCAGATGGAGTTTGTTTTCAGCTGGCCCTCGTATCATCCAATTCGGTTAGGAGCAATGAAACCTTGGTTGACAGTCGACTGTAGTGCGTTGGAAGTGAAAAATAATTTGGAAAAATATTTTTATTCTTAGTATACAACTTGAGAGGATTGGTAATAAATGAAGGTGGAATGAGTTATTAATAGCTTCCAAAACACAAAATATCTTACATATTTTAATCCTAAAATCTAGATTATTCTATTTTAATTATCTAGAAGTTTCAAGGAGGTGGAGATGAGAAGATATTTCTAGATTTTCTAAAATATGGATCAAGCATTTGAGTTTGGTTCAACAAATATTTATTGGATCATTAGCCCAATTATTAAATTTCATCCAAAATCAAGTTTACTTCTCAACACCTGCTCTTAAACTTTGGTTTTGTTACTCCAAGCAAACTTCTCATCTTGATAAAGTCTTCCCGCTTTAGTGGTTTGGTGAAGATATCGGCTACTCGGTCGTTTGTCTTCACATATTCTAATTTCACATCCATCTTGATAACGCATTCTCTAATGTAGTGATAACGAGCGTCTATGTGCTTACTTTGATCATGAAAGATATGATTATTCGCCAATGCTATTGCTGACTTGTTATCCACAAATATATTCGTTGACTCCTCTTGTGGCAAACTCAACACTTTGAGCAGGTTTTATAACCAAATAGCATGGCAAACACATGAAGTAGCTACTACATATCTGCTTCTCAAGTAGAGAGGTTAACAATAAGTTGCTTCTTTAAGATCCATGTGAAAGAGGTTTCTCCAATGAAAAACACAAATCCGCTTGTGCTTTTCCGGTCATCTATGTTTCCACTCCAGTCGTTATCGCTATATCCAATAAGCTTATAATCGTTAGAAACAAAATAGTATATGCCAAAATTTATAGTAACTTTGATATAGTGAATAATTCTATTGGCAGACTTGAAGTGAGTTGTTGTTGGATGCTCCATGTATCGGCTTACAACTCCAAGTGCATATAGGATGTCTGGTCTTGTGCATGTTAGATGATGTAGACTTTCAACCAAAATCTTAAAAAGTGTCAGATCCACACTCTCTCCTTCTTCATGCTTTGACAGCTTGGCTCAACATTCCATTGGCATGCAAACTGGATTAGAACCATCCATCTTGAACTTCTTAAGGATCTCTTTAGCATAGCCTTCTTGAGTGATGAAGATTCCATTTTATTCTTGCTTCACTTTAATCCTAAGGTAGTAATATCATCTCCATCTCAAATTATTTCATCATCTCCATCTTGAAATCTTTGAACATACTTGGATTGTTTCATGTGAATATCAATTCATCTACAAGCATGCAATTAGTATATTACTGTTTTTAGTTTTGATATAGAGTGCATGCTCATATGGACACTTGATGAAGTTATTCTCCTTGAAATACTTATCAATCCGAATATTCCATGCTCTTGGTACTTGTTTTAGTCTATAAAGTGCATTCTTTAACCTCGAAACTTTGTCTTTATTTAAACCTCTTCCTCAAGATCTCCATTTAAGAAGGCTGATTTGACATCCATTTGATGTACTTCGAATTCTTTTGGGCTGCCAATGAAATGATCAGTCTAACAGTTTCAAGACGAACAACAAGAGTGAATACTTCATTGTAGTCGATTCCAGCTCTTTGAATGTAGCCTTTCGCCAGCAATCTTACTATGTATCTTTCGAATTCTTCTTTAGAGTTCTTCTTTGTTTTGTACACCAACTTCACACCAATTGTTTTGTGTTCATTAGGAAGTGAAGCTAACTCTCATATCTCATTCTTTTGTATTGCCCCGATTTCTTCATCCGTTGCATTTCTTCATGCTTTTTTCTCCCTAGTTTCTTGGAAATTCATGGGTTCACAACCCGTAAATAGACAAAATAAAGTGAGATTTTCTTGATTTTTGGTTACCTCATTAATGTCTTGTAGACTTCTAAATCGTGGTGTTCTTTCACCCAAACTTTTACCTTGTTGAGAACTTTGTGTTGGTGAAGTTTGTGGGGGTAACCTGCTCCTCACTTTATCGCTCCAATTTTTCTTCTTTGGAATGAGGAAAGAAGTTATAGTACTTCATTATTTCTCCCATTCTTCTTCTTCATCAAATATGACATCTCGACATATGAGTGTCTTCTTAGTATTTGGATTGTAGACCTTGTATCCTTTAGTATTGTATTGGCAGGATACAATGTGTAACAACGTCATCATACATTTTAAATATGAAAGTCGCATATATAGTTTAATGTTAAGTCATTAATGAAGGTGACAACTTTATCGATAATAGAAGCTAGGATATGGAAAGAGGTTGGGTTAGATGAAAATGCAGTCAAATTGAAATTGAGTTACATCCGACTGTTAGTGGGAGGTGAGGAACATTTTAGTATTTCTGATGATGAGGATATTTGTTGTTATCTAACCTCCATTGACAAGGAATCATATATGTATTTTTTATGTGGAAGTTATCACTATCTCGGATGAAACCGAGCAACAATCGAAAGTGGGCAAAAGAAGTTCTTTTGGTATGAACTATGATGAGTTGCATTCAAAGGATGATGAAATTTTAGGTAATGTCACTGCTCTGTACATAGGCAACTAAGAAGATAAACAATAATATGAGGTCATGGAAGAGGATGTTGATGAATATGTAGACAATAGTATGGATTGTTCAGAATGTATGATGAATATCTTCAGCTTACACATGTTATAGAGTCTAGGGATTTTATAGAGGAATGAAAATACAGTTTGGATGTGGCTGTACATCAAGAATTTCTAAAATAAGAAGGTAGTGCAAGAATTGGTGGATAGATCTGTATTTGTGAATTGTTTTGGATTTGTTATAAAATAAAGTCATATAAGAGCCGATTAGTGCTAAAATATCGATAAGAAAGCTGTAAATAGGTTTTATGAGCTAAAAAGATAGAGAATACATATATTTTCTTGATTAGAAGGTACACCAAGATGCATACATGCTCTTGGGCTAGTCACAGTGAAAGCAATCAGAAGAAGAACGACACATCACAATTATTTGCAACTTTTTTGAATGACAATTATTCAAGACAAATGGAAATTCATACTCCTAAAAGTATCATGGATCTTATTTAGAAAAAATTAGGTGTGAAGATATCATACTCCATTGCATAAAGAGGAAAACATAAGTTGTATGTGATTTGCGTGGTAGTTCAGAAGAACGCTACAAGATGTTGTATCGTTATTTGTACATGTTAGATAAGATCAATCCTGATACAATTAAAATTGTAAAAGTGGATGAGAACATAAATTCAAGTACTTATTCATCGCTTTGGGAGCTAGCATTGAAGGGTTTGCAAGTGATGAGAAAAGTGATAACTGTGGATTCAACTTTTCTTGAAAACAGATATGGTGGTGTACTAGTGTTTGCCACAGCTCAAAATCATAATCATCATCATTATCCCATAGTGTTTCGTGTACTCGATGGTGAAAATAATGCAATTTGGTTTTTTTTCGAGATGCTGAAAACAATAGTACCAGAATCTTCCAAAATAGTATTTACTAGTGACAAAAGTTCAAGTCTCATCGGTGCCACAACTAATGTGCATTTGGGCGCTCATCACACGTATTGGATATGGCATTTGTCCCAACATGTGTAAGGTCATGCTATAAACATCAACAAAAACATCGTGTTGAGATTCATGGAGTGCAGTAGGCTTTATTTAGTGAATGAGTTAAATTGTGCTTATAATGCTTTTAAAACAAGATTTCCTTATACGGCCAAGTATCTAGAGGAGAGTGCAATGAAAGAAAACTGGGAAATGTGTTGTTTTCCAGGAGAGAATACAACAAAGACACACGAAATTGTGTGAAATCTTTGAACAAGGTTATTAGGACCGCACAAAAGTACTCCTTAGTACATATGGTTGACAAGATCATTAAAAAATTTGAATGTTTAATGATCATAGGAAGGATGTCGTTTCTGAATAGATTGAACGTAAATTGGTGCCGTTAGTGGAGAACTATATGCACGACAAAGTTATGACGGAGCTAAACAATTACGAGTTGGAAAACAATGTCACTGAACATAATGGAAAACCTTATTTGGTGAACTTATTCTCAGGGTGTTCGATATTGAAAGATATCCGTATATTCACGCAATAGCCACTTTAATTGTGGTGATCTTCATCAGTCTCAACTCCAGGGAATTGAAGACCAGCTATGAACCAGCTATGAGAGTTATAACTGCACAGTCTAATGGGCTGATTGGAATGTTTGATGGTCAGATTCGATACTTAGTACCAGAGAGGGGCTACATGGATCCGGTTCAAGCAAAGACAACATACCAAAAACTCAAGAAGCTGAAGATGATCAAGCCCATGTCTTACTTGTTAGGGGGAGAGGTCCGTTAGCTAGAGAAAAAACCAAAGACCAAAAGTACCAGAAGACATCATGGACGAGTCCATGAAGGAGTTGGCTAAATTTTGGCTGAAAGATCGACCACCATAGTCTTCTATAAGAGGGTCTGGACTTGGCTAAGAAGGGGTGGAAGACTAAACCAAACCTGTTTGTTGGTTTAAGATTTTATTACTTGTTAATTATACTTAAATTAAACCAAGTATTATTAGAATTATGAAATTAGACCAAGTAGACCAATTTAAATTAAACTAGACTAATTAAGAACTAAACCACCCTAGTTTAGGAGTTAGGGTTTTCAAGTTTAGGAGTTTTAGAAATTAATATATTGTAAGCAGCCGGTTTTAAGAAGCAACCTTTTTACCAATTGAATTAAATCGATTTATTTTGCATAGATTGTGCATTCTTTGCTTTTTATGTTCAGCAGATGAAGATTGACTATCACACTAGATAGAGTGATATACCATGATCCATCTTAGACGTTAGCAGGGTGATCCTGTGTGTCAGGAGTAGAGCCACATCTTTGGAGCATTCCATAGCTCTGAAGAGAAGTCCATCACCATCTTCATCATCAATTTTCCACTCACGCCCCCTTCAAGTGATCCTAGAAGAAACATCCATTACATGGATGTACCACATTGAAATCAAAAGGCATGAAAATAAAGGTTATGATATCCAATTACATGATTTGTGTTCAAAATACTATTAGTCGGAGCTGTGGACATTGGCGTATTACATGACAACTTATGAAGTGTTGGATATGTCAGAGTGGAATATCCCAAATTACATCAAAGAATTTTAGATCATACCTCCAGATCTCATCAAATAGAAGGGTCTTCATCGGCTGGGGAACGAAGTGCAAGGACGAAAAATAAAAGGTAATGGTTGTTATTTGGAGATTTTGGTAGTGTTTGAAGTGTATTTGGACGACACTGAATTTGATTATATATTTTAGATAACTATGTAAAACTAGTTTTTCGTTATGTAATACTAAGAGTTGTATCTTAATTCTACTTTTTTTACAACTAACCTTAGTTGTACCATAGTTCTACTTTTTTTATACAACTAACTTTAGTTATACATTAGTTCTATTTTTTGTACAACTAACCTTAGTTCTACCCTAGTTATATTTTTTTTTATACAACTAGCCATGGTTGTTCTCCAATTCTACTTTTTTGTGCAACTGGTAAAACATGTAAAACTGGTAAAACTCGTAAAACTTGTGATAGTTTATAATTTTGATATTATATATCTTCAAAGATTATAGATTAATTGACATTATAAACAATTAATGTTATAAACATATATTAAGTTCGACCTATAAAAATTATTTCATATTGATTTGTTATGAAAGAATGTAAACAACATACTATATATATATTTTTGATACCACTTTATAAATAACAGGCAAGTTATGTTGAAAAAGTTAAATAAATATAGTTTTACAACATATTAATGCATAAACACTCAAAATTCTATCTTCATCGACTTTAATCAACTGTAAAACTACAAAAACAAATTTTTTAGTAAAATAAAACTAATTAAAGTGAAAAAATCCAAAGTATAACTATTAGCAATTTTTGTACGACTACTATCCTCAGTACAAATAAGTGCAAATATTTTTCCAAAATTTTAGCAGGCTTACCCATGTGCGTTATTTTTCGGCGGGCTTCCAAAAAAAAATTGAATTTCCCCCTTCCCCCTTTTCACTTTTTGGTGCACAGGTGGGTAAATTCGATTTCCCCAAAAGTAAAACTTCCAACTTTTGCCATCCCCCTGATATTTGCGGTTTCTCTCATGCTCTCCTCTCATATTCAAAAATTGAGATCTCGATTACAAATTCTGAAAATCTCTCACTATATCTTTTTCTTTCAGTTTCAAATCTCTCAACTATGGAACAGAGCTACAGTGACGAGAACATGAACAAGAATAAAATCAATAGGCTTTATGCCATGGCTGATAGTTTTAACCTATCGAATGTTTATGTGTAGAATGATGGCTTACATCGTCATAAATGTTCGGTTTATGGTGTCGAACAAGACGTGAATAAATTAAGGCAAGAGGTTGATGAACAAAAACGAAAGATTCATAACTTTAATATTCAGATTGAAAAAATGTGTATGGATTTGAAGGACAGTGATGAAGATACTGCAATGCTGAAGATATTGCAAAGTTGAAGGAAAACTAGTAAAGGATTTTTGTAGTGTTTGATTTTATTTGGAGGACTATGAGTCTGATTTGATTTGATATTAGATAACTATGTAAAACTGCTTTTTTGTTATATAATACTAGTAGTTTTACCTTAGTTGTTCTTTGTTATACTTTTATGTACAACTAACTTTAGTTGTTGTATGTAGTTATACTTTTTTGTAAAACTAACCTTAGTTTTTTTAACTTAGTTTTACGTTTTCTGTTCAACTAACCGTAGTTGTTGTACGTAGTTCTACTTTTTTGTACAGCTAACTTTAGTTTTACCATAGTTCTACTTTTTCTGTACAACTAATCTTAGTTGTTGTACGTAGTTATACTTTCTTTTGTACAATTAACCTTAGTTGTTAAACATATTTATACTTTTTATGTACAACTTACCTTAGTTGTTTTACCTTGGGTCTACTTTTTCTGCACAACTAACCTTAGTTGTTATACGTAGTTCTACTTGTTCTGTAAAATTAACCTTAATTTTATCCTAGTTCTACCTTTTCTGTACAACTAACCTTAGTTGAAATACATAGTTATACTTTTTTTTTTGGTATAACTATCCTTAGTTTTATTCTAGTTCTATTTTTATTGTACAACTAACGTTAGTTGTTGTACGTACTTATACATTTTTTGTACAACTAACCTTAGTTGTTATACATATTTCTACTTTTTCTGTACAAATAACCTTCGGTGTTGTATGTAGTTATACTTTTTTGTACAATTAACCTTAGTTGTTGTACGTAGTTATACTTTTTTCTTTTTACAACTAACTTTAGTTCAAAAAATTTTTTAGATAAGTTCTTAAAACACAAATTACAAACTAGTTCACAAACAAATTAGAACAGTAGTTCAACACAAACATAAATCAACTGAAACAAGAATAAAACAATAACACACAATCATTTCAGTCATCCTTCCATGTCTGTTTTGTCCCCTCTTCATTCTTTCATCGATTTTATCCTCAAGTTTCTGAACCTTTCCTGCCACCTATAAACTTTGTCTCAAGTTCCTACATATGTGATTCTAAGGTGGTTTTCATTATGATTACAATGACTACCAACTCATCCAATTGTGAGGACTGTGGTGGCTCAATGGCTGCTGATACGGCTGGTGTCTCATTCTCCATCTCTGCAGGCTAAGGTTCAACTCCATCATATTCCACAATTAATCAGGCAGCCAGATCCTCTGTTCAAAGCAAATGTAATATATTACTTTGAGACCTTCATTCAATTATCGACAAAAACATCATATTTATCATCGTTGTCTTCATGCTGCATCGTGCTATGCGGATAATCTTCTTCACCAACAACTGGGATAAGGATGCTCTCAATGTCATGTGGATATAAACAACAAATAAAGATTTAGTTATTTGTACGTAGTTGTACCTAGTTTTACCTTTAGTATTGTACGTAGTCGTATATACTTGTATAACGAACCTTAGTTGTGCCGAGTTCTTCATATATTTTTGAAACAGAAAACCTTCTCATTTTGCTTTTCTTGAATTTTGACTTGCTGATCCTAGAAAAAGTCTCGTCGACGCCTAGAAAAAGTTCTCAGAACTTCATCCCCAACTCCGGACTGGCCTCAAATGCTAACAACTACACAAGTCACTCAATACACACAGTACACATCCATTTAGAGTTAGCTCTAATTCTAAGAAGCAAGAACATTGACTAATACCTCAAATGCAAAATTACCTCCATAGGAATACAATAACCAGAAATCGGCCATAGCGCACCTTTTTGACCACCACTCCAAAATGAGCCATCGTGTGTGAGTTTCTTTTACACCGTCGCTAATCAGAGTGTTTCCTTTATATACACGACATCAATATATATACATATGAACTCTAACATCACTGTTTTAGAAGTGACAGAGAGCCAAAGTTGTCAATTATACTCGGATTGTACGCTGCGCAGATGGAGCAGAGTTGCAAAGGCCACGAGATGCATGAATTCTTCCCGATGATGGTGACAAGGCAGCTATTATGTTACAATGGGGAGAAGACATCATATATACAAATGCGCAGATGAAGGAGATGATTACTATCTCTTTCATTGTGATGCAGATAGTCTTAGTAATCCGTTGAATTCAAATATCCGAAAAACAGAGCATTCTTACAAGTTGTCGTACAAATGAGTATTAATAGATACAACTACACGTTATTATACAATTGAGTATCAATCGATACAACTACTAACTAAAAATGTGTTTGGAATTGCAGATTTCTGAGTTGCTTTATCCGGGAACACTCTTTTTCAAAAACAATGATTATGCTACAATATGCAAAGTTGGATCTAAGTGTGGTGATTACCACACGTTGAATGAGATTGTGGCACTTAAGAATGGACGACAAACAGGACAAGAAGCGGGTTGGTTTGAAAATCATCCTCACTTCAAACATATTTGGCATAAGGAGAGAAGCCAAAACCATAAACTAATGGGAATATGGATGCTTTTTGTACGCACAGTCCCAATGGAGAACTCTAAGATGTACTGGTTTGCGGTTAATGGCGTGCCGGTGCGATATTCGCTCCAAAAACATGCGTTAATCAGTAGATTAGACTGCCACTCTTATCCTCCTGCAATTGAAACACTTGGGATCTTGAGGTTTGTCCAGCGCCATTTTTAAAAAAATTAAAATATAAAAGTTGGTGAAGTGAGAGCAACACTGAAAAAAAAGCACCCGATGGAGAGCGACTTAAAATGGTAGTGCTTTTGTTCTTAGGCACAATCATCAAAAGATCAAAATGTATGGATATATTTATCATTTCATTCTTCGAATTGTGAATGATCTGAATGCGTGAAGCATATTTCCATAGGAGCGATACACATTCGATGATTGCATCAAAGAGATTTTCCATATGATGGATTATTTCAAGAGAAATACTAGATCCACAGGGTGTTTTCCGGGATTTATTATTCTATTGGAGGTAAATCTTCTTCGTATAGTTTTATTTTGTGTAGTTTTTAATCAGTTGACCTAATATAAGTTATTTGCAGCTTTTGGCATATGAAGACATTCCATACTTGAGAATGAAGTTTCACGAAAATGTCCCTACAGCTTACCGCGTGTTTCCACGAATGTGCAAACGAAGATGGCGAAAACAAAGAAGTGGTGTTATCTTAAAGGCTTTTTGTTGGAAGAGATCAACGAAACACTTGGTCAACAGAGGTACGTAGTTGTATAAGTTATATCATGTTATATCAATAAACATTATTTTGTAAATAATTGTGTGTACTGCATATTGGTGTTCTAGACTGATGCACATTGAATTTTAAGCATCTTAGAACCTGATATATTTGAGCAAGATCTACTGTCACGCATCTTCGAAGATAAGTTAGATGATGAAGGAAATTCTTACTTATCTCTAAACTTGAACCAATGTTTGGTTGATGGAAAGAAGAAGATTTTCTAGCAGGACGTTTTCAATTTGGACAACTCTGGTCGAGCATTGATGGTAAGAAGAGAGGAGAAACTCCCAGCGGTGATTGAAGACGAGAACGTTTGCGGTTGTAATGAAGACGTTCTCGGTAATTTCCAAGAACATCTTATGAAGATGAGGCAAGAAGGGTTTGACAATGATGAGGACATCGAGTCAGCTACTGCACCGGTCATCCCACCTGCACCTCTTACGCGGTCCAAGAGGAAAGCTTTAGGAGACAAGCTCAGCATGCTATTGGAGAGTGGAACCGGAGATGACCAAGAGGAGCCGACCCAGACGACCAGCCCACGACCAGCCGTCCGGACGACCAGAGCGGCTCACGCACCCGACCAGCTTGGTCCGGTCCTTGCACCCACGACCGGACCTCCATTCCAGCTAGACAAGGAACCATGGAGGTTCCTTCTAGAAGACTCTTCCTCCTCTGGTGTCTTTACCATTACCATTCGGTAGAGACACTAAAAGTCGTTCTAGGAAATTGTACTCTTTTTCCTATCTTCGGTTTTGTCCCATTGGGTTTTCCGAAAAAGGTTTTAATGAGGCAATACTCCTAGTGCGCAAGTCGTTGAAGACTTGTTCACAATTCCATCTCATTCACAAGTCTTCAGGCGAATTCTCAGCCTAAGTGTTGTTGGGCTTTTCCTCTTTAATTTCGATTTCTTAGTCTAAGTGTTTAATTGGGTTTAAGTCATGTTGACTAATTATGGCCCAGTATTTATTTTTAATTGACAATAAGTAAACTACATGTTGTTTTAATCCCTTAATGGTTAAACGCCTTGTAGTGTACCCTAAAGTTGTAAAAAGGCATTATATAAGCCTTCTTGTTTGCAAAACATTTTGATAAAACCCTAAGTCCTTTAGACTAAAAAAACTGCCCCCAGCTACCCTAGCTGCAGCCGTCGACTTCAACCTCCCTAGGTTGAAGTTCTTGGAGTATCACAAGCCCCTTTCACAGCTTGTGTGGTCCCTTCGATCCACCCTTCAACCCCATCGATTTCTGTCCCATTATTCTGAGCTTCTCGGTGAAAAGACAGCCCATCCAAGTTCTTACATCATCTGGTATCAGAGCTTAAAGCTCCTGCTCATCAGGTTGATTCTATCATTTTGTTTTTTTTTTGCGATTTTACATTGTTTCTTGTTCAACAGTTTTTGGCTTTTGATTGTGTTTCTTTCTCTTTCCCTGAGGTTCTCGGTAAGAAGGAGAAGAATCAATTCACAGACCACAAACACCCCTACAAAAAAAAAATACAAAAAAAAATCAGGTTTTATCATTCCTTGTTCTTATTTTTCATAATTCAAAAAAATATATATAGAAAAAAAAATTTGTTTGTTTTATTGTTTGTTTGTGTTAAATTTTTTTTAAGAAAAAAACACAAAATATTGTTTAGGTTGTTTAAAAAATCTAGGACCTTTTTAGAAACTCATCAAGAACATCTTTCACATACTTGCAATCGATAAGGAGTTGTGTGTTGTTTGTTCCTTGCTAGTTTTTAGTGTCGATTGCTAGGTCTCGCTTGTAGCATCGTGTCTAGGTCTAGGGTTCTTGTTCTTTCTTGTCGTGTCCTTAGGCCAGCCGGTGTCCAGGCTGTGTGTTCCCCTACCGGTCCCGCATACCGCGTCCTAGGTCCAAGCCGTGAGCAGCCTACTAGTTCTGTGTTGTGCCCGTGTCACTAGTTAGGTAGTCGTCATCGAGCCTTAGGTTTAGCTCTCGGTTGTCTTGTGTGCTTTAGGGTATCCCGCGTTTTAGTTCACGTCCAGTCCACCATAGCGAGTCATAGGCGTCCTGCTAGGTTTAGCTCAGCGTCTAGGGTTTTGCTTGTTCCGCGTCCGAGTCTAGGGTAGTATAGGTCGTTTCCTGTTCAGCGACCAGTCTAGGTTTCCTTAGCGTGTGTCATCGTCTTAGCTAGGCAGCTACGTCGCATTGGTTTAGTTACTCGTGCGTGCGTGACGCTTAGGTCGCGTCCTAGGTTAGCGTGTGACCTGCATCCGAGTCCAACCTTAGCCCCACACCATCTCGCTAGCCGCGTGTGTACCTGTCTAGCGCTCCCCATTAGGTTTTCGAGTCCTAGGCTAGGTTTAGGGTTTTTCTTAGTTGTCTAGATTCTCAGTCTTAGTTTTCTGGAAGTTTTCCATAGTATCTAGATAGTTTCTCTAATTTTTCTAGGCATAAAATTAGTTTAGGAAAGTTTCTAGATAGTAATTAGAAAATGTTTCTAGACATTTATTAGGATATTATTTAGTTGCCATTTAAGATTAGGAAATAAGTAGATTTAATTTCTCCTAGATATTTAGTTTCCTTCTTAGATTAGGCATTAAATTTTCTTAGGATATTTTCTTTCTATTTACTAGTTTTCCTTTTTACGTTTAGAAAATATATCTTTATGATATTTTCCATTTTCTCTAGATTTCCTTTTATAGAAATAGGACATTTTATTTTCTAATTATTTCTTGTGTTTAATTAATTTAGTTATAAAATAAAAATATAATCTTGGGAATTTTCCAATTAAGGAAAGTTTCCAATTTCTGCAAGTTTCCCGAAAATGAAACTTTTCATTTCTAGACATTTCTTTTTTCTCGAAAAAGGAAATATGTCAGGGCCGGATGAATCTACGTCAGGGCAAGCTAACCAGACCATGGTACAACTCTTGCAAACCCTGACGGCTCAAATGTTCACATTCTCTACCCAACTCGAGCAGTTAAGACAACCCGCACCGGCTCCCACTGCAGCACCTGCCGCACCGCCCTACCACCATGATCGACCACCCATGGGTCGATACCCGTACTACGACGGCGAGCCACCACCACCCCCACCTCGACCAGCAGCTCATTATCCGGAGGTCAAGATAAACCCACCTCCCTTCTCGGGCAAATTAGACCCCGAAGAGTACCTCGACTGGAAGAGACGCATGGAACTCATCTTCGAGTACTATAACTACGACGACCCCCGGAAGGTCATCTTTGCGACAGCGCAATTCACAGACCATGCACTAGCATGGTGGGATCGAGAAGTCACCACCCGTAGACGAGCTCGTATGGGTTCCGTGACTTCATGGGTCGAGTTGACCCAGATCATGAGGCGACGATATATACCGCCCCACTTCCACCGCGAGCTTCAGCGACGTTTCCGACGCCTGACTCAAGGAAGCAAGACGGTGACCGAATACTTTGACGAGTTCGAACACCTCCGTAAACGACTCGATATAGATGAGTCTGAGGAGAGCCTTATGGTCCAATTCATTGACGGCTTGCAGGAGTCAATTGCCAGGAAGATTGAACTGCAGCCCTACCACGACCTAGGTGAGCTGTTCCATCTAGCAGTCCAGATCGAGAAGTCCCATAAACGGAAGCTTGCCGCACCTTCTCGACCCAGGAACACGTGGAACACTGGTTCCAAGCCTTTTGAGAGTACGACTCAGCCTATTGACCCACGGCTCAAGGGCAAAGCCGTCGCCTCCAGCTCAGCCCCCAGACCGGCGCCTCCAGCCTCTAGACCACCAAGTGCCACGACCCCTTCCCAGCCTCAGCGGAGCAGCGAGATCGTCTGCTTCAAATGTAAGGGCAGAGGACACATGTCCCGGGATTGTCCCACTCAACGGACAATGGTACTCACTGCTTCCGGAGATTATGAATCCGAGGATGAATAAGAGGAGCAAGCATTTCCGACACATCAGCACGACGAGGACATTGAATATGCTGATTCCGGAGAAATGCTTATGATCCGACACGTTCTTAGTTCACGATTCGAGCCAGAAGAAGAAGAACAACGAGAAAACATTTTCCATTCCAAATGCACCATACTTGGGAAAGTGTGCTCGTTGATCATCGACGGAGAATCCTGTACGAATGCCGCCAGTAAGTATATGGTGGAGAAACTAGGTTTTCCCGTGACCAAGCACCCCAAGCCCTATAAGCTTCGATGGCTGAACAACAAGACGGAGTTGTACATCTCAGACCAAGTGAAGGTCTCTTTCAGCATCGTCAGATATCAAGATCAGGTCACCTGCGACGTCGTCCCGATGTCAGCTGGACATCTTCTGCTCGGACGACCCTTGCAATTCGACCGCGAGACTACATACAACGGACGAACCAACTTCTATTCCTTCGTCCACGACAAGCGTCGATACAATTTAGCCCCAATGTCTGAACACGCCGTCCAAGAGATGCAATCAAAGATGGCAAAAGATTAATATGCCAGAAAGGAGAATTTTCTGATAAATGTGGCAGACATCCGGAAAGCCACATGCACTGCAGGCACTCAAGTCGTATTAATTCTCTACAGAGAGAGCCTACACACGGCTAGCACCGAGCACTCCCTACCTGCCGAGATCCGCACACTCCTCAACAAGTATGCGGACGTCTTTCCAGACGAGATCCCAGTCGGCCTCCCACCTATCCAAGGGATCGAGCACCACATTGACTTCGTTCCCGGAGCTCAGTTACCTAACCGTCCAGCCTACAGAGTCAACCCCAAGGAGGCTAAAGAATTAGAACGACAAGTCCAAGACCTCATGGCTCAAGGGTACGTTCGTGAAAGTCTCAGTCCCTGTGCTGTTCCGGTTCTTCTGGTACCCAAGAAGGACGGAAATTGGAGGATGTGCGTCGACTGCCGCGCCATCAACAACATAACTATCAAGTACAGGCACCCCATTCCACGCCTGGACGACATGCTAGACGAGCTCAGCGGAGCCGCCATCTTCTCAAAAATCGACCTTAAAAGTGGATATCATCAAGTGAGGATGCGAGAGGAAGATGAATGGAAGACCGCCTTCAAGACTAAGCAAGATATTTATGAGTGGTTAGTTATGCCGTTTGGCCTATCAAACGCGCCCAGCACCTTCATGCGACTTATGAACGAGGTTTTTCGCCCGTTCATCGGCAAGTTCGTAGTGGTCTACTTCGACGATATTCTCTTCTACAGCACGACCTACCGAGACCACCTGGAGCACTTGGAGGCCGTGATCACCACACTACAGAGAGAGCAGATGTACGAAAATCTCAAGAAATGTACATTCAGGATTGGCCCACACCGATGACCGCCAGCCAGGTCCGCAGCTTTCACGGACTTGCTAGCTTCTACCGATGGTTCGTCCGAGACTTCAGCACGATTGCTGGACCATTGACCTCGACGATCAAGAAGAACCAAGACTTCCGTTGGAGACCCGAGCAAGACAAGACCTTCCAACTCCTCAAGGAACGCCTTACACACGCCCCAGTCCTTGTGCTGCCCGACTTCACGCAGACCTTCCAGGTCGAGTGTGACGCTTCAGGCATAGGCATTGGAGTCGTCCTTACCCAAGGCGGACGCCCAGTCGCCTATTTCAGCGAGAAGTTAAGTGGAACTGCACTTAACTATCCGACCTACGACAAGGAACTTTATGCCCTTGTTCGAGCCTTAGAGACTTGGCAGCATTATCTGCTTGCCCGAGAGTGCGTCATTCATACCGATCATCAGACGCTCCAGCACCTCCGTGGGCAGTCCACGTTGAAGAAACGACATTTCCGTTGGTTGGAATTCATCGAGACGTTTCCGTACGTCATCAAGTACAAGAAAGGAACAGACAACGTCGTCGCTGACGCCTTATCTCGTCGATACAGCCTTATATCCGTCATGGAGTCTAAAGTTCTCGGCTTCGAGATGATCAAGGAGCTGTACGCCGACGATGTCGACTTCGCCTAGGCAATTTCAGCCGTTTCTTCCTGCACGACGGATTCCTCTTCAAAGACAAGCGACTGCATTCCGAGAGGATCGATTCGAGAGCTGCTTCTCAGAGAAGCACATGGTGGAAGCCTCATGGGTCACTTCGACATTGACAAGACCTTAAGGATGCTTAAGCAGCACTTCTATTGGCCTCATCAGCGCCGAGACGTCGAGATGCACTGCGCCTGATGCCTTATCTGCAAAAGTGCTAAGTCAAAGATGCATCCGCAGGACCCCTACATGCCCTTGCCAGTCCCATCTGCGCCTTGTACAGATATATCCACAGATCTCGTCCTAGGTCTGCCAAAATTGCACAATAAGGATTCCATCTTCGTCGTGGTCGATAGATTCTCCAAGATGGCACACTTTATCGCTTGCAGCAAGACCAACAACGCAAGCCAGATCGCCGATCTGTTCTTCAAGGAGATCGTCAGACTTCACGGCATTCCCCGGACGATCGTTTCTGACCTTGATACCAAGTTCATGAGCCACTTCTGGCGAGCTCTTTGGCGGAAATTGGGTACCAACCTACTGTTCTCTACAGTATATCATCTCCAGACGGACAGACAGACTGAGGTTGTCAACTGGACATTGTCACAGACCTTGAGGGCAACAATCGATCGCAATTTGATGAATTGGCTGGAATGTCTTCCGTACGTCGAGTTTGCCTACAACAGAGCTACACATTCAGGCACGAAACGCTCACTTTTTGAAGTTGTCTACGGCTTCAACCCGACCACTCCGATCGAGTTCACACCCATCCCGTTAGACGACACCATCAGCTTGGAGGGCGAAGCCAAAGCAGACTATATCAAGCGGCTTCATGAGGAGACCAAGGAAAACCTGGAACAACGGAACATCCAGAACGTCAAGAATGCCAACAAGGGCCGCCGGCACATGGTCTTCAAGGAGGGAAATTGGGTTTGGCTACACCTGCGCCCAGACAGATTTCCCCAGCGACAGAAGAGCAAGCTGGCACCCCGGAGAGATGGTCCATTCCGAGTACTTCGGAGAATCAACGACAACGCCTACCACCTTGAACTGCCAGGTGAGTATAACGTTTCTAGTACTTTCAATGTTGCTGACTTAGAGTTGTTTGATGCAGGTGAGGATTTCGCTTTGGAGACCAAAGCACTTCAAGAGGGAGGGAATGATGAGGACATCGAGCCAGCTACTGCACCGGTCATCCCACCTGGACCTCTTACGCGGTCCAAGAGGAAAGCTTTAGGAGACAAGTTCAGCATGCTATTGGAGAGTGGAATCGGAGATGACCAAGAGGAGCCGACCCAGACGACCAGCCGTCCGGACGACCAGAGCGGCTCACGCACCCGACCAGCTTGGTACGGTCTTTGCACCCACGACCGGACCTCCATTCCAGCTAGACAAGGAACCATGGAGGTTCCTTCTAGAAGACTCTTCTTCCTCCGGTGTCTTTACCATTACCATTCGGTAGAGACAACAAAAGTTGTTCTAGGAAATTGTACTCTTTTCCCTATCTTCGGTTTTGTCCCATTGGGTTTTCCGAAAAATGTTTTAATGAGGCAATACTCCTAGTGTGCAAGGCGTTGAAGAATTTTTCACAATTTCATCTCATTCACAAGTCTTCAGGCGAATTTTTAGCCTAAGTGTTGTTGGGCTTTTCCTTTTTAATTTCTATTTCTTAGTCGAAGTGTTTAATTGGGTTTAAGTCATGTTGACTAATTATGGGCCAGTATTTATTTTTAATTGACAATAAGTAAACTACATGTTGTTTTAATCTCTTAAAGGTTAAACGCCTTGTAGTTTACCCTAAAGTTGTAAAAAGGCATTATATAAGCCTTATTGTTTACACTTAATGAAATAACAAACATTTTGATAAAACCCTAAGTCATTTAGACTAAAAAAAACTGCAGCCAGCTACCCTAGCTGCAGCCGTCGACTTCAACCTCCCTAGGTTGAAGTTCTTGGAGTATCACAAGCCCTTTTCACAACTTGTTTGGTTCCTTCGATCCACCCTTCAACCCCATCGATTTCTGTCCCATTATCCTGAGCTTCTCGGTGAAAAGACAGCCCATCCAAGTTCTTACATCAGACAAGATCAACAATAGGTATGATGCACTAAAGAGGAGAATTATTTTACTGGAGAAGAGGATTGAGGGTGGTGAGCATGATAAAGGTGAAAGTGGGGATGTTGGCGCTAATACTGAAGGTAAAGGTGGGAATGTTGGCGCTGAGGCTAAGGCTAAGGGTGGTGAGGGTGGTGACGGTGAAGGTAGGGATGGAGGCGCTGAGGCTGAGGCTAAGCGTGGTGAGGATTTTGATGGTGAAGGTGGGGATGTTGACGCTGAGGCTGAGGCTGATGGTGATAACGGTGAAGACCATCCAAGTCCATCTATGAAGGCGCCAGGTAGGATAATGAATACATGTCCTTTTAAATTTAATTAAAGTTCCTTGTGTGGTTTGAACTCTTTTGTGCTTTTTTAAACTTTTTTATATCTTTAGCTATTTTGGTAGCTTTAATGCTTGAACTATTTATGTGGTTTTATGTGGATGTTTGCAAAACTTTGGTTATATGTTTAGATACTTTGTTTATATATTTAGATACTTTGGTTTTATGTGACCATTATGTGTAATATATAATAATTTAATTTGCAAAAGTATGACTGCTTACGACTATGTTATTTAGTAAAATTTATAAAAATACGACTTAGTACGACTATGCTAACTTAGTTTACACGCATTCACACTAGATGGTGTGTTTACACTCATGTGTTCACACTGCTTTTGAATAAAAATTATTAAATAATCTGTGTTCATATTTACTAAAAAGATTTATACTATAGCTATACTTAATTTCGCCAATAATATCAAATTACACATAGTTATACAATATCACTTTAAAGTTTTTTTCAGTTGTATCGGTATATTTAAATATTTTTTCTATTTGTGTCGACTATAATTGTTTAATAATGCAGGTTTAGTAAACGTTCATAGTAAAAAGATTTTGAAATTACAAATTTTGAGTAATTCACATTAAAATGACCAAACTTGATAACAATACACATATATGTTTAAAATATTATAAGATTACAACATGTAATTTTTCATTTTTCATTTCTGTTTGACTAATAATTTAATATAATACTCAATTGAACTAAATATGGTTTTATTAACTGATTATAACCCATCCAACATAAACCGTAGATCCCAAACTCCAAACCCTTAGCTAAACATTAAACCTTAAACCATACAACGTAGTTTTACTAATAATAACTAGTTGTATTTTTATTACATAGTTGTATGAGTAATATTCAGTTATTTCACTTTGTCATACCAATACTACTACTGCTACACTCAAACCACGAATACAAACCTCCCATGTAAGCATTTTTTCTTCTTCGCCGATATTCTCCAACTAATGGAAACCTTGTTTCTTGGGTTCGGTGTATATGGTCAGGAACTGTCCACTTAGATATATGAGAAACACAATATATCGTCTTGTAATAAGTCAATGCCTATTATGGCATCCAATAATATTTGGAAGACAAATCTTGTATTTCAATTTCAGTGTACTTGTTCTTCCTTGTTTCTAAAAGACAGTTATTGCATGGATACACAGATACTTGTCCAGATCGGACCGCTTGCATATACATGTTTTCATTTTTAGATCAACCAAATAACCAATACCATCTTTTCCACACACGTTAAATTAAAAAAAAAACTGTTTAACACTGTCACCTTCAACCTGCCCGCCTCAGCACAAAAAAGGTGCAAAATAAAAGACACCAAAATCTCATCCTTGGTATAATTCTGCCGGTTCTTGTTGAATAACTCAGCTACCTTTAAAACAAAGACATCAATCATCACTAGAAGAGAGTATCCTTGTTTCTCTCAATTCATTGTTAATAGACTCACATGCATTGTATGTATAGATGTTGTACATATCTTCCGGAATATAACATTTTACCCATTTCCAAGTTTCCTTTATCAAGATTCTCCCATGTTGCAGGATACCTTTTAACAAAATCATTGTACCATTTTTGAAAATCACACTATGTAAATTTCTGACATTGACATGAACAATTTTGCAAGTGTTTCTCTGTTGACGTGGATCAGTTTTCATTCACATTTTGAGATAAGTGATAAGTACAATACTCATGTAAAGCTAGCGGATACATGATGCAAGCGTAGTGGTGGTACAACTATTGGTCGAGAAGCTTAAGACCTCCAAAAGCAAGTTTAGATAAATGAAATCTATCGAAAGAACTACACAAACTGCGGAAGACTTGTGATACACCGAATTGTTCTTCTTGGCAAAGAAGAACGAGATAAACTTCTCCAAAAAAGGGAGGTAGCCGTCACTTGACCATTAGTCTAGGGTTATTTTGCTTAAAAATCGAGTTGTTCTATTACTTGCAAGTGATTAGACTTATATAGGTCTTTTAGTTACAATTTAGGGTAAACAACATGATGTTTAACCCAAACAACAAGTAGTGTAAATAAAAACAACATGTAGTTATCTTTGCTGAAAAATTGAAATGGGCTTGAGGCCAAATAACTCAGACATAATAAAATGGGCTTAAAGCCTTAAATTTATACTTAGTCCTCATCATTCCTTCCCTCTTCAGGTGCTTTGGTCTCCAAAGTAATCTCTTCCCCTGCATCAAACAATTCGAAGTCAGCAACATTAAATGTAGTGGAAACATTATATTCACCTGGGAGTTCTAGTTGATAGGCATTGTCATTGATTCGTCGCAGAACTCGGAATGGGCCATCTTCTCGCGGTGCCAGCTTGCTTTTTCTTCGTTGGGGAAACCGTTCTGGTCACAGATGAAGCCAAACCCAATCTCCTTCCTTAAAAACCACGTCTCTCCTGCCTTTGGTGGCGTGTTTGGCTGTCTGAAAGTTCTTCCATTCAAGATTATCCTTGACTTCCTAGTGGAGGCGTTTCACATACTCTGCTTTTGCTTCTCCCTCCAGGCTGACAACATTCCTAGTGGTATAGGTGCGAACTCGATCGAGGTAGTGGGGTTGGAGCCATATACTATCTCGAAAGGTGTCTTTTTCGTTCTGGAATATGTCGCTCTGTTGTAGGTGAACTCGACATAGGAGAGACATTCTAACCAATTCTTCAAATTACGACTGATTGTCGCTCGCAGCATCTGTGAAAACGTCACGTTGACGACCTCTGTCTGACCATCAGTATGTGGATGATATGCTGTAGAGAACAATAAATTGGTGCCTAACTTCTTCCACAGAACACATCAAAAAATGACTAAGGAATTAAGTGTTCCTGTCGGACACAATTGTCCTCGGAATGCCTTGCAGGCGGACTATCTCTCGGAAGAATAAGTTTGTCGTCTAAATCGCATCATTCGTCTTGTTGCATGGTATGAAGTGTGTCATCTTAGAAAAAACGATCAACCACGACTAGGATGTACTCTTTTTGATTAACCTGTGGTAGTCTTAGCACAAAATCCATTAAAATGTCTGTATGGAACCGATAGTGGCATGTATGGACCTTGGGGGTGCATCTTAGACTTATCCCTCTTGCAGACCAGACATTTCTCACAATGGGCTTCCACATCTCGACGTTGACGAGGCCAATAGAAGTGATCTTTGAGCATACTCAGTGTTTTGTCGACACCAAAGTGTCCCATCAAGCCGCCGCCGTGGGCCTCCCTTTGCAGAAGTTCTCAAACTGATCCTCCGGGAATGCAGAGGCGCTTGTCCTTGAAGAGAAATTCATTGAACAAGTAGAATCGACTGTATTTGCCTTGACCATGTTCTTTGAATTCTTCCTTGAAATTGTGATCTTCAGCATAAAGTTCCTTAAGCATTTCAAATTCCCTAACCTTTGATTCCATGCGGGACAATGCATCAACTACGACATTGTCTGCGCCTTTTTTATACTTGATGACGTAAGAAAATGTTTCAATAAACTCTAGCCATCAGGCATGTCTTTTCTTCAAAGTCGTCTGACCTTTAAGGTGCTGAAGTGTCTGGTGGTCCGTATGTATGACGCATTCTCTCGATAGTATATAATGTTGCCAAGTCTGCAAAGCTCGGACCAACGTGTAGAGCTCTTTGTCGTAGGTAGGATAATTTAAAAATGGTCCACTTAACTTGTCACTAAAATAGGCGATTGGTTTTCCACCCTGTGTTAGGATTGCTCCAATGCCTACGCCTGAGGTGTCACACTCGACTTCAAAAGTCTTATCAAAATTCGTCAACGTAAGGACTGGTGCGCGTGTGAGACGCTCTTTCAACAGCTGAAATGACTTTTCTTGTTCTGGTCCCCACTTGAACTCCTAGTTCTTTTTGATGGTCGATGTCAACGGACTGGCATCGTACTAAAATCTCTTACAAATCGTCGGTAGAAGCTTGCCAGCCCATAAAACTCCGAACTTGGCTGGCATTAGTCGGCGTGGGACACTCTTGAATAGATTTAATTTTTTCGTCGTCGACTCGAAGTCTCTACGAGCTCACGACGAATCCAAGGAAGATAACCTGATCTGTGCAGAAAGTACACTTTTTAAAGTTCGCATACAACTGCTCTTTCTAAAGTGTCATGAGGCGCATGAAGGTACTTAGTGCATTGGACAAGCCGAATGGCATTATCAACCAATCGTAGAGATCTTGCTTAGTCTTGAATGCCGTCTTCCACTCATTTTCTTCTCGCATTCTGACTTGATGATAACCACTCTTCAAATCGATCTTGGAGAAGACAGAAGCTCCGCTTAGTTTTTCTAACATCTCGTCTAGTCGCGAAATAGGATGTCGATACTTAACAGTTATATTGTTGATGGCGCGACAAACGACGCACATTCACCAGCTTCCATCCTTTTTTGGCACTAGCAGGACTGGAACTGCACAAGGGCTAAAGCTTTTTCTAACGTAGCCTTGAGCCATGAGGTCTTGAACCTGACGTTCTAGTTCTTTGGCTTCCTCCGGAGCAATTTTGTAGGCAGATTTGTTCGGCAATTGTGCTCCGGGAATAAAGTCGATATGATGCTCAATGCCTCTGATAGGTGGCAATCTTGGGGGAATCTCGTCTGGAAATACATCCAAATATTTATCTAACAAGGACTGAACTTCCGCGGGTAGGTTGCTGCTAACGTCGCCAGATGCATTTAACACCTCTCTGTAAAGCGTAAAAACGATATGAGTTCCTTTGTTGCTAACCACATTTTTCATATCTGCAATGTTGACGAGATAGTTTTTTTTCCAGACATGCTGGTCCTTTGCCATCTTTGATTGCATCCCGACATTTCTTGTGACGACATAGGTGCTAGATTATATCTACACTTATCATGGATGGATGAGTAGAAGTTAGTGCGTCCATTATGTGTAATCTCTTTATCGAATTGCCTAGGTCATCCTAACAGAAGATGTCCAACTAACATTGGAACGACGTCACACAAAACTTGATCCTGATATCGCTCTATACTGAATGAAACTCAAACCTGGTCAAAGATGTACAGTTATGTCTTGTTGTTAAGCCACCTTAGTTTATAGGGTTTCAGATGTTTGGTCACTAGTAGCCCAAGTTTTTCTACCATATACTTGATGGCAGCATTGGTGCAGAAACCACCGTTATAATGAGGAAACACACCTTTCCAAGAATAGTGCATTTTAAATGGAAGATGTTTTCTCGCTGCTCAGTCTTCTTTTGCTCTAATATCGAGCTGAAAACTCGTCTGATCATTAACATTTCTCCCGATCATTAACATCAAGAGTATTCTATCTCCTCTTGCTCGTCCTCTGAGTCGTAATCTCCAAAAGCAGTCAAAACCATAGTACTTGTGCAAAATTATAGGAAATTGTTATTTCTGTTTCTAGTGTTCATATTCTCTTCTATATAAGAGAACTTTGTTTTTCGATTATCAATAAAAGTACATGCTTTGATCATTACATTAAACCAATTTCAACAATTTTATGATGTTTGTTATCGTCAAAGGAAAGGAATTTCGGTAGAAGCCTCACGTTATGCTTCACTCACCGTAAGTTTATTCAAATAATTAATAGTGATTTCCCTATTGTATTGATTAATGCAATTTGAAAAAAAGGAAAAATATATATATATATATATATATATATATATCTGACCGTCTCAACGATGAAATATATTAGTTTTACTATGCGGCGTGATGCTGCATCAAAACAATAGTATTTGTTTATGCTATAAGTTGACAACTGCTTAGTGGAAGGTTTATAACACAATGATTATAGGACGATTTCTGACATTTTCAAGTTTCTAATTCAATGGAAACAATATCAATTATATCCTGAGAGGAAAAAATTGTACATGAAGCAAGTTAGCAAGGTAGATGACAACACTCTACAATTTTTATTACAATAGTCTTCAAACATGGTTTTACGTATACAATATATATAAGTACATTTTCAAGCATTTTTCTCAACAAAAAATATTATTGTTTTTTACATCAAAATACGTTTTTAATGTTTTGAATACTCTATTTTACCTCAAAAAATTAGAATACTTGATTTTCTACCGATATTACTTTTGAACTAATTTACGTATTGAGTCAAACACCGACGTGAAAACATGTACGCACGTTGCTTTGTTTCCAAGAAAGCCACTCTCCCAAAAGTCTCGTAATGAAAAAGATAATTCAACCATTGAAATTTATTACACTTTTCTCTTATTCAAATATACATCCCACGGTATTCAAAAAAATATTAAAACTACAGACTAAAGTAATAAAAAAAATAAAAAATAAAATAAAAATGTTACATACTTAATGTTATGAAAATAAAATATTTTATTACATCAAAAACCAGCGGACCCGGAGCTTTCAAACGATAAAGCATAGTGTATGAAGGTAAATTACTTACTAAAGTGAAAACTATCTAGTTACTAGTTATTATGTAAGCCCTTGAAACTACCTAGTTAGTGTCAGTAATATTATGTGGTATGAGCGTTTAAGCTAGAAGAGACAGCGTGAATAGATGACAGAACATTAAATGATAGTTGAAATTCATTGAAGAATTCTTTGTAAGTGTATTAAAACTATATAATACAATCATCTGTCGTAAAACTGTCTTAATCTATCAGATATATAAATTAAATGATTAATTTGTTTGTTTGGTACATTTCTTATTTTTCGATTATTATAATTTTTATTTTGTTTAAATTCTTCAATTACTATGAAAAAAAAACGGTTTTCATATTTTTAAAATCAGTTCAGAGAAAATATTAAAAACAAAGACCTGATTGGTTTGGAAAACTGAACCGAACCATGTTGCAAAATTACGGATCGGTTTGGAACTTAAAAGTTAAAACTGAACATAAACCAAAAACTGTATTTAAAAATCCAATCTAACTCAATGGTTTGGTCATTTATTTGGTTTAGTTTTGACTAAAAATTGGTAAATTTCGGCTAAGTTCAGTTTTTGGCATATCAAATTAACATGAACATAGCTAATTCTTCTACAACATTTCATCAGTGAGTAACTCCAAACAATCAAAGACACAAAAGCCATAACAAGATGACAACAACAGGAAATGAATTTGCAAACAGAGAAGCAAAGACCAACAAGATGATTTCAAAGACACATGATGCAAATGATAAGCTACATGATTAATAGGAACACGAGAAGCAAAGCAAATACAACCAAGATGAGCAAGATGAATTTTATCAAAACTTATGAGGATAAGCCACACGACTAATCTGAATAAGAGAAGCAAACACGACAAAATGATTTTTTCACAGACTTGTGATGCAAAGAATAAGACATGATTTCGTACAAGAAAAATAACGAGACATGATTAATTGTAACATGAAACTTGAACAGACAGAATATAACATGGCTATTCTGTGTGTGATCATTTAACTTAACAATAGACTCCAAATCATATGAGTGCAAACATATGAAAAAGGAAAAACTTTACAAGGTATGGCTGAATCTTAATAAGGTCGAGTCACCTAAAAACACTGACCAATACTTAGACTCTCACCAAATCATATCTCCGTGACCACTTGACAAACAGAAAATGTTACTATAGCAAGTTTAGAAACGTTTAATTTACCAATCGCATCTATCCATACACGATATGAGCATAAACATATGAAACATAGACAAAAAATACAGAAACAAGTTATATGCGAAAACACTATATGACAAAGTTTGCAACATGAATAAGATCATCCAAGTCTGGCTGAGTTTTAAATAACAAAGGCGAGACTAAAAAAACTAACATGAAACATAATTAAGAATATATGCCAAAAGTTCACAAGACTAAGAGAAATCATGTAGAAATCATCAATCATAAGAAACAATGTAATAAGGAAAACGTGAAACTGACAAACAAAAACTATTAGTATAACAAGTAAAGAAGCTCTAAATTTAGCAGTCAAATCAATAAATTATATGAGCAGAAATAGACAAAACAGAGATGAGAGACATAAAAATGGATTAAAGGTAACAAAAACAACGTCTAGAATAGCACCGAAAAAGAAGACTACAACACTAACATAAACATATTGAAGAATAGATGACAAAACTAAGAGAAATCATGTAGAAATCAGCTCCAAGCCTTTGATATACATCATTACTAATATGGCAAAGACACATTAAAAGCAAGAAGATCTCTCACGTAAGTATTATGCACTAGACAATCAATTTTTTTATAACGAGAGCAAATTATGTACATAGAATGATTCAACTACAAAGGCAAAGAGATAAACTAAACAAGAAAACACGGATAGGGATTTTGGCGAAATAAAATGAAGGAAATTTTATTATAAACTCAAACATCAATAAGTAGTTCCTTCTAGAATTAGAGTAATTAAAAGCAAAAGCAACACGCATATTTTTTAAAGGAGTTGAATGAAAATAACATGAAACTCATAAAAGGATTGGAAAGAAAATAACCTGAAATTCCTGTGCTGATCTTTGGAAACCGTAGAACATCAGTATGTTTGTTAACTGCTCGATATTACCTGCATAAAAAAGACAACAGAAAGATAATAAGCTTTGGAGACGAATGTATCTCTATACTTGATCATGAAATAAAGTATCCAAATTATAAATTTACATACCTGAAATAGAAGAAGGAAAAATAAACTTTAAGAGATTCATGACAGTGGTATATAAGCTTATGTCGTAATTCCCTCATCTCTTAATACCCATACACTTCTGGCATCGATAACATTTCAGAGATAATTAAAAATATCTCCATTCTAGGACGAGGCATTTGCTTATAGCTCGGTGAACATGACTCCGAGGAGCAAGCTCATTTACAATATGGCAATAGGGACTTTTCAAAAAGATAATTAAAATTACCTCGATGCGATGAAGCCTTTGTTTATAGTTCAGTCACTAGGAAACCTTGAGACAAGCTCATTTCTGTCATGGCATCATAGACATTTCAAGAGGTAATTAAGATTACCTCGTATACAAGACATTAGTATGGCTCGGTGATTAGTACACCATAACAAGGATGTTTTCTAGCTTTTCATTTAGCTTAAGTGACTAGGATCTCAAGCAATTCCAGAGGCATTTGTGTGCTTTTAAATAGCTGAAAGAGATGGGAGAACCTCACCTTCTTTGTAGTTTGGCATCAGGGACAAGACCTTTCACAGAGGTAATTTAGATTACCTTGATTATACGGTGACCAGAAAACCATAGAACAAGCTCATATGGGTTCTGTCATCAGGGACTTTGAGAGAGGTAATTAAAATTATCTCATTTTCAGGCATTTGATTAGCAAACCTCATTAGGAAACCGAGTTATTTAAAGTGGTGGGACAACCTCAAGGGACAATTCAAAAAGGTAATTAAGATTACCTTGATTCTAGGACGAGGCATTTGTTTATTGCTCGCTGACTAAGAAACCGAGTTATCCATAGAACTGGGACAAGCTCATTTGTATTATGGATTAGGGAATTTTTAAAGAGGTAATTAAAATTACCTCGATGCTTAGATGAGGCTTTGTTTATAGCTCGGTCACTAGGAAACCTTGAGGCAAGCTCATTTGTGTCATGGCATCAGGAATATTTCAAGAGGTTTTGTTTCTCTTGATCTCGAGCATCAGGGATGTTTTTTAGCATTTCATGTAGCTTAAGTGACTAGGATCTCAAAAAATTCCAGAGGAATTTGTGTTTAACTCAGGTGAAGAGAAACCCTAGTATTTAACTAGGTGAGAGGTAATTAAGATTACCTCATTTAGAGGCATTTGCTTATAGCTCCAAGACTAGGAAACCGAGTAATTTGAAGCGGTGGGACAACTTCATCTGCATATAGACATCAGGGACATTTTAGAACGACGCATTTATTTTTCATTTGCGTTTTGGCAAGAGGGACGTTTCAAGGTACTTAAGCTTACCTTGATTCTAGGTTGAGGCATTTGTTTAGCTTAGTGACTAGGATGCCACACGCTCATTTACATTATGGCATTACAGACACTTCAACGAGGTAATAAAGATTACCTCGTTTCTATTACAGCAGTATGGACACTTCAGAGAGATAATTTTAATTACCTTGTTCCTATTATAGTCTTAAAGACACTTCACAGAGGTAATTAAGATTTTCCCGTTTCTACTATAGCATTAGGGACGCTTCAGAGAGGTAATTGAGATTACCTTGTTTCTATTACAGCATTAAGGACACTTCAAAGAGGTAATTAAGATTACCTCGTTTCTATAATAGCATTAGGGACACTTCAGAGGTAACTGAGATTACCTCATTTCCAGTATAGCAGCCAGCGGATAAGACATTAGTATAGCTCGGAGACTAGTAAACCAAGTTAATCATAGAACCAGACAAGCTCATTTTTCTTCTTGCACCAGGGACAGTTCAGAGAGGTAATTTTAATTACCTTGATTCTATACGAGGCATTGGCTTATAGCTCGGTAAAGAAACCATAAGCTTATTTACGTTATGGCATCAGGCACACTTGAAGAGGTAATTAAGATTACCTCGTTTCTATTATAGCAGCAGGGACACTAAAGAGAGGAAATTAAGATTACCTCATTTCGAGGCATTTGATTATAGCTCCAAGACTAGGAACCGGGTTATTCAAAGTGGTGGGACAACTTCATTTGAGTAGACATCAGAGACATTTTAGAGGGACGCATTTTTTTCATTTGTGTTTTGGCAACATGGACGTTTCAAGGTACTTAAGCTTACCTTGATTATAGGATGAAGCATTTATTTAGCTTAGTGACTAGGATGCCACACGCTCATTTACATTATGGCATTAGCGACACTTTAACTAGGTAATAAAGATTACCTTGTTTCTATTATAGCAGTAGGGACACTTCAGAGAGGTAATTTTAATTACCACGTTTCTATTATAGCAGTAAGGACACTTCACAGATGTAATTAAGATTACCTCGTTTCTATTATAGCATTAGGGACACTTTAGAGAGGTAATTAAGATTACCTCCTTTCTATTATAGCATTAGAGACACTTCAGAGAAGTAATTAAGATTACCTCGTTTCCAGTATAGCAGCCAGTGGATAAGACATTATTATACCTCGGTGACTAGTAAACCAAATTAATCATAGAACCATACAAGCTCATATGTGTTCTTGAGCCAGGGACAGTTCAGAGAGGTAATTTTAATTACCTCGATTCTATACGAGGCATTGGTTTATAGCTCGGTAAGGAAACCATAAGCTCATTTACGTTATGGCATCAGGGACACTTGAAGAGGTAATTAAGATTACCTCGTTTCTATTATAGCATACCGATAAATAGGGACAACAATAATGGATACTAAAATATCAAAACGGTTTTCATGTGTGCAAGAATAAAAAGTAAAGACACGAAATAACCAGAAGAGGAAAAACAAGATTAAAAGTGAAAAGGAAATCGAAACAAAAGACATAAACCAAAGAGAAAACAAGAAAGGAAAGACAATCAAAAACCAGATGATGAAAACAAGTAGAAAAGCAAGAAAACTAAAACAACAGATGACAAGAAAAATAAGAAACATCTCTATAAGAAAACTATTGAGAAAACATGAGAAAAGCATGAGAGATAGGAGGCGAAGTATAAATAGCAAACACCAAAAACAGTGTGAAATATTGACAACTAGAAAACACTTTATGGATGGAATAATAGCTGTAAAAATGAAAGTATTCCCTAACATAGCTTCTGAAAGCAGAACATGTTTACTCAATAAGTCTTGAGCACAAAAAAAAACGTTTACATAATTGACATAAAAAGACTCGTGGATGGACATCCCTAAATAAGCAACAATGATGCTAGAATCAGAAATGAAGTATAATAAAACTACAAAGGAGTTAGGCAGAGGAATATTTGAGTATTACCTTGAGTAAAATGAGCAGAGATTTTAGAAATCATTTCTTCTTCCAATTCCTCTCAGTGGCTTTAGACTTTGCCACCCAAACCTTAGCCTCTTGGCAAGTGAAATCAGAGTTGGGGTCAGGGAGCTGCTGCTCTTCTTCATCACATCCATCTTCAGGACATTTGATAGATGGAGGTCCTGTATACTCCTTGTAGATTTCACTGGAGTCGTCATCAAGTTCTGGGTCGTCCGAAAACAAACAACCACAAGTTTTTTCACTTTCAATCGGAAAGCAAAAATTCACATCAATAAGAACTAAGCTCATCAAATTGGAAGACTAGCACAATTCAAAGTAGAAAGATTGTAAATAGGAGAAAGAAGTCACATATTCCATAATATTCTTAAGCACAAAAATAAGTTTACATAATTGACATGAAACCCAATTTTTGGATTGTTTGTGGTTTTGTTTCGATCTTGGTCCGGTAACATAAATACTGCCCAAGTGCAGAGAAAAGACGAGAATCAATTCGTTGTTTTGGACAAGTATAAGAACTGAAAATACAATTCATAAAATTAAAGTATATCAATCACTTCACTTGAATAGAAAACTAATCAAGAACAAATAAGAAAGTTGCGTTCTTGCAAGTCATTATCAATCACTGACTTCAATAGAAAACTCACATCGAAAATTATATAAAAGACTTCAAAAAGAGGATGGTAAGTTGAAATACCACGGTGGATTCATTATTCTTATGAGTTTCTCATACTCCTCCATATTTTGTGAAAATCCCAAAACCCTAAACGATGACGATTTCACCATTCCTCGGAAAAACTGATAAAGCACAAAAACAAAATTGACAAAAAGATAGGGTAATGATATGAGAGGATATTAACATAAAACAAAAACAAAAGGAAAATCAAGACAGGAGATAGACGAAGCCATTTTCGCTATGGAAAGCGAAAGGGCGACTAAAAGGGTGAAAATAGGGTTAGCGACCTTCATCAACTCACCGATCGAAAATCTCCCTCTGCACCGAATCGCTCTTCCTCTTCGAACATAGATCTTTCTCGCCGCCGATTGTTTTCTCCATTGCTCTTTCCTCGAAGCTAGAAAAAGAAAAGATAGGGTTAATGATATGAGAGAGGGTATTAATATAAACTTTTTTCTTTCGGTGGTGGTTGAAAACGATACCGTTTAGTCTACTTAACATAACGGTCAATAGTTTTTATACATAAAGAGATCATTTTTAATGTGAAGCACTAAAAGAACAATGTGCAACTTAAATATCACACTAAAACGGCTCTTTTTTATAAAGGATAGTATTACAACGGTTCATTTTTGTTTTTTGAAAATTTCTCAAATTAATATGCATGCGAGCGACAGTTTTATAATTGCTAACTGTGAATTAATTCTATAAATGTTAAATTTCGTTGGGATAAAAGTTTTACAAAGAATAAATTCTACTATTCCTTAGCTAGATTTTGTGAGGATAATGGTTTTAATAAACTGGATAAAATTTGTTATGATTCTTCTTTACAATAGATTGTGATTTTCTTCAACTATTTTTTTGGGTTAAACAAGAGGATCATTCATGTGTTATAAAGAAACTAGAGAAAAAGGTAAAGCATGAAGGCAATGGTTGGATCATACTTCTAACATCATGGATGATACGAGCTCAGTCACATTATAATCTAAGCATTGATTCTTTGTTTATTAATCAAGAAGAGTACTTATTTTGTTATGATTCTTCTTTACAATAGATTGTGATTTTCTTCAACTATTCTTTTTGGGTTAAACAAGAGGATCATTCATGTGTTGTAAAGAAACTAGAGAAAAAGGTAAAGTATGAAGGCAATGGTTGGATCATACTTATAACATCATGGATGATACGAGCTCAGTCACATTATAATCTAAGCATTGATTCTTTGTTTATTAATCAAGAAGAGTACTTATTTGTTTTACATGACACAGAGACACATGTGTTACTACAAAAGCAACATGCAAAAGATAAACCAACTAGTTGTCTGAAATTCTCTAAAACTTCAGAGTAAAAGGAAGCAGACAAAGTACCCCAAGAGAAGAGTAGAGGATACAAGAGAATTTATTATTTAAGAAGCTTAGATTTTCTCAAAAAAATAAGGGATAAATTTCACTCTCGTTTTGATGGCTTCTTTGATGTTTTGAGGGCTCATAAAATGGTTAAACATTGGGAGAAATCAATAAGGTTCAAGAGAAAGCTTTTTGCATCCCACCTTCTAGATAAAATGCCTTTGAAACGAAGAAGAAAGAAGAAACAAAATAAACAAAGCAAACTTCCCAAGTCAAGTAAATTCAAGTACAAACTGAGAAAGTGAAGAAGCTCACGATACACATTCAATTTATAGAGCTATTAATTACTATAAATGAATTTCTTTAATTTGTAAACCATAGACTTTGAATCTCTTGACACAAAGATTTCTGGTTGAGTCATATAAATTGTTTTATCAATGTCACCATTTATATGATTCAACAAGAAAACTTTTTGCCCGTCCATAGCTCATAAGGGGTGTTAGTAAATGTTATAATTGACACTTTATTAAAGATGTAAATAGCCGTTTTAAGGCTTTTCCCCAAAGTGACTATGGTAAAGAAGAATGACTTATCATCCTTCTTACCATATCTTTAAGAGTTTGATTACGTTGCTCAACAACTCCATTCATACTAGGTTTTCCTGGCATAGTGTATTGCGGAACAATTCCACATTCTTTGAGGAACATGACAAAAAGTCCAAGCCGTTGTTCTCCTAATCCATCATAACGACTATAGTATTTACCACCACGGTAAGATTTGACAGCATTTATGTTTTTCCAATGTGAAGTTCAACTTCAGCTTTAAAAGATTTGAACACGTCTAGGGATTGAGACTTCTCATGTATCAAATATAGGTAGCCATATCGAGAGTAATCGTCTATGAACATAATGAAATATTGTTGTCCATTCCAACATGTCATAGGAAATGGACCACATATATCAGTGTGTTTGAGTTTCAAGACATTCGTAACTCTATTGCACATACTTTCTTAATGTTTGTTCTTTTACCTTTAATACACTCATTACAAACTTCAAAGTTTGTCAAATCCAAAGGTTTGAGAATTTTTTCTGACACAAGCTTCTGAATTCTCTGTTTAGAGATATGTCCTAATCGCTTGTGCCACAAAGTGGTTGATTCTCACTTAATTTTGCTTTTTTGCTTGAGAGTTAGTTTGCAATATTTCATTATGCGGACTAACTATATCGAGCATATATAAGTTATCAATTAAATAACCATAACCAAATAAATAGGAATTATGGTAGAGACTAAATTTATAATTTTTAAAAGAACAAGAAAACTCTGATTTGTCCAAAGCAGAAATGAAAATTAAATTCCTTCGAAAGACATTACAAAAAAGTTCTCAACCAAATCCAAAAAAAATTGGTCTTTCATTGTAGCCTAAAAGTTCTAATAGCCTCTACCACAAAGTTATTTATGTTGCCTACATAGATGAAATCTTCATCTTTATTTGGTGGTTGTCTCTAGAGGCATCCCTGCATAGACATACTTATGTGAGTAGTAGCACCATAATCTATCCACCATATGTTTATAGGAACAATGGCTAAATTAACTATAAAACAAACCAAAGTCAGAAGCATACCCTTATTTTCTCGTCATATGACATACTTGGCACACCTTTCTTTATGTGTCCTATCTTTTTGCAGAAGTAGCAAGTACATACAAAGACCTTATCCTGCATCTTTTGCTTCTTCTACGAAGAAAATGTGTCATTAACATCCTTAGCTTTTTTCTTGTGTTATTTCTGAGAAGTATCTAAGTTAGAACTTTCTGTCTTATCTTACAATTGTCTCTTTTCCTCTTGCACAAAGTGAAAAATATGTTCATTAAGAGACCATATATAACTCATTTTGAATTGCTCAAAGTGTGATGGAAGAGAAATCAAAACCAAGTGCACAAGTAAATTCTCAGACAACTCTAATTTTAGTGACTTGAGTTTTGATGCGAGAGGAGACGTCTCTATGATGTACTCCCTTATGTTCCCTTTGATTTTATACTTTAGGGAAACGAGCTTAGCCAAAAGGTTGCTCGCCTCTGATTTCTCATTTTTGACAAAATATTGTTCAATTTCCTCAAAGAAATTCTTAGCATTTTGTAACTAAGAAATGAAGCCCTGAAACGATTCCAGATTGGAACGTCTCATTATCATCAAACACATCCGATTAGAGCAATCTCATTTTTCAATTTTAATCTCATTGAGTTTATTCGGAGTAGATATGGGATGTTCAGCACAAAGTGCATGATCCAAATCTATACAACCGAAGACAATCTTCAAAATATTTTTCCAGATTTTGAAATTTATCCCGCTCAATATGGGAATATTTTATTAACCTAATATTGTTATATAAGTAATGATGTACTACATATAATCAATTTTGATCAAACAATAACCAATCTTGGACCAAATATTATTCACATAAAAATAAGATTATTATGAATTTATCATTGCTATTATTTGACCAAATATTATCTTTATTTGGGATGACTAAAGAATGCATAAATAATAATTACACAATAGATATATTATCTTGCCAACACAATATTTTTCTTTGGGATGATTAATGCTATAAATAATAATTAACAAATATATTTTTATTTTATTTGGACAAACACTATCATCCTTTGAGATGAATAGTATACGCATAAATAATTTTCACCAAAAATTTCAATTATATATTATGTTTTTATCTTTATAATTATTTTCTCAAACACTATCATCTTTAGGGATGATAAGTGTTCGCATATATAATTTCAACAATAAGATGATTAAAATTTTTGATAATAATTTTTTATTTAAGTCCATAGTTAGTAACACACTTTCCTCTAGGAAGAGTAGATCTTGCATAAATAATCAACACTAAAACTTTAATATATGTATATGTTCATCTAAAGAACTTAAATATGAATAATGTGATTCTTTAAGTGTATACATATATCATAAACACTTATATATATATATATTTTTTTTTGTCAACATAGCCTAGTGGCTTTAATATCCCCAATAACATGCGGGGTGCTGGGTTCGAACCCCAGACCTGGTGTAATGAATGCAGAGGTGACTACCATTATGCCACATGATTCCTACCACTTATATATATATATATATTCATTATCTTTCATTATATGAATGCTTAGATATATATATATATATATCATATAAGTCCTTAAATATCAGATACATCACATATATATACATATATATTCAGAAATTAATTTCAAATATATATATACAACTTTAAATGTATGGATATCTTAAAATTTTGTTCCTATGAATAAGTATTTTTAAAAAATGATGATAATCTCTAATAAAAGAAAGATGCATAAAACTTTGAATCATATATATATATATATATATATATATATATTAAACATAATATGTGCAAATTTTGATAATCAAATAAAACATTTATAGCTCTGATACCACTTGTTGAATATAAGTAAACAGTACCATGAAAACAATCTTAATAATATTTTCATGATTTCCCAAAATCACATCTTATTTGATTATAAAAGATTAAAACATTAGTACATATATAATATATGAATCCATGACTTTTGTGAATGATGATGGCAATTACTAATCGAAGGAATATAATTGAAATGTTTGATATCTCCCTCAACTAAATCTTCTTTATGTTTTTAACAAACTTTTATTTTTTCTTTTTTATGGGTAGGTGGAAAACTATTTGATTTAGTGTATTGGGAATCTTAACTTTGTGTTTCTTTATATAGTCAAAAAAATATAAATTCCATAAATCCACATTTTAGATTTTTTATATTCTGTTTATTCATTCAAAACATAACTTAACTTACTTAAATTTTGTGTAATAATTTAATGTACTAAATAGCTAATATAATTATATTGAATATGATGAAAGTTAGAAGGTTTTTCCAACTTAATACTTAGTCTCTATCAAGGGTATCAATGATAACTTATCAGGTGTGATTCAAGCGCTTCAATTTGAAACCAACGACAATACTTTTGAAGTAATGGGATATAACGAGCACAGTACTAAGTTTACACTTCAAATCAATAAAAAAAGATCATTGGATTCCATGGATCTGCTGACACAGCCCTAAACTAGCATACCAAGGTGGCTCAAGAGGCACCTATTGGGATAATGGTGTTTACTGATATCTCATAATTTTACTATGATTTTGATTGAGATTTGCATTATATTTTTATAATTTTAATTGTATATTAGTGTGTTTAGGATTGCATTTTGCATACATGCTGCATTATAATGTGATAGCGTGATAGTATTGGAAATTAGAGCAAAAATGGAATAAAAGTCAAAGCTGTGCTTAGAAGAGTCGGAGAAGACAAACGAAATAGAAGGAAGTCGTCTGGAGTGTTCATGGGTTGCTAAAGCATTGCGAAGAGATGATCTGCCGTTTTAAGAAGTTTGACGGGTCAACACTAGCTATCCAAGGGTTGACCTCGTCCCCCTTCCTTATTTACCTATAAAAACTCTAATATTTTATCTAGTCAGAGAAAGCTTTTAATTTTGAGAATCTATCTTTATGCAAGTCATTTTTGTTCTAGGTTTTTAATAGTTTTATTTTATTTTTGCACGCTTTTGGATTTACGTTTGTAAAACTTCTTTTAAAGATTCATTCAATAGTTTTTTTTCCGTAATCTGTTCTTTTCACTCAAAAAGTTATTTTGCAATTCTCAAATGTAACCTTTCTTGCAATCTAATGTTTAGTGAATCATAAAATGATAATTTTTTATGAAGATTAGTGAGTATCAGACATCCCAGCACCTCAGAGGACAATCCACGCTGAAGAAGAAACATGCCCGTTGGTTAGAGTATATCGAAACCTTCTCCTACGTCATCAAATACAAGAAAAGAACGGACAAGAATGTGGCTGACGCCCTATCCCGCAGATACATCTTAATTTTCGTCATGGAGTCAAAGGTTATGGGTTTTGAGATGAACAAAGAGCTGTACGCTGACGACACAGACTTCACTCAGGCCTACCAGAAGCACGACAAGGGCACCTACAGCCGGTTCTATTTGTTTGATGGGTTCTTTTTTAAGGACAAGCATCTCTGCATTCTGAGATGATCGATTCGAGAGCTGCTTATGAGAGAGGCCCACGGAGGAGGTCTAATGCGTCATTTCGGCATTGAAAATACATTAAGCATGCTTAAAGAGCATTTCTACTGGCCCCACTAGCGACGAGATGTAGAGGCACACTGTGCTAAGTGCCTTACTTACAAACGGGCTAAATCCAAGATGCATCCGCAGGGTCCTTACATGCAATTACTAGTCCCATCTGCGCGCTAGACAGACATCTCCATGGACTTCGTACTAGGCCTGCCGAAAATCAACCACAAGGACTCCATCTTTGTAATGGTCGACCAATTCTCCAAGATGGCGCAATTCATCGCTTACAACAAGACCAAAGACGCAAGCCATACTGCCCACATGTTCTTCAAGGACATTGTACGACTACACGACATTCCCAGGATGATTGTGGCGCAAGTTAGGTACCAACCTCTTGTTTTCTACCGTGTACCATCCACAGACTGACAGACATATAAAGGTGGTCAACCGGACATTTGTAGAAATGACAGACAGCCACTTCATTTTCTTCAAGGCCATTTGTAGAAATATGATTCCAAAGGCCTTTATCACCCAATGTGGTTTTCATGGTCCTAGACCACAAGAGGTAGTTTGCTCCATGGAGAATGACTGGGGCTCTGAACGTGGCTTGAAGTTCCATGAGAAAGAAGGTGAATTGCACTTGTAATAGGTAGAGCTGGTCGGGTCAGGATGGCTCCGTGGTCAAGTACGTGCGGAAGCCGTGAGCAAAAATGGTCAGGACAGGTCAAAGCCTAGAGCGAACTGGACTCGACAGAAAATGGTCGGGACAGGTTTGGGCGCCTGGTCGGAACGAGTGTAAAATATGCGAGTATGTGAGGAACACCCGTGAAGGCCTTGTGTACTGGACAAACGAACTTGACTCAACAGGATTGCAAGCGTGCTCTGCTACCAAAAGCGTGTACTGGACAAGAAGGCCTCGTGTACTAGAAAAGTAGGTAGGCACGTGTTGTGCAAGTAACCACCCAAAGAACATGCAGTTCAAGTAACTCCCAACACCTTATAACCAACTTTAACCACCTACAACAAACTTTAACCAACCCTTGCAACAAGATTTTAACTGACCACAACCATCTAATAACAGTTCTTACCTATTATTAACAAACAATATCAATTAAAATTTAAGTTATATAAATTAAAACAATCATAAATTTCAAGATTCCAACTTTTTAAACTTCCAAAGATTAACAAAGAAATCAAGAAAATCAATCTTGAAGTCTTAAACCTATTAGATTGAACCCAAAATACGTGGATACCCTCACAAGATACTTATTTAACTTTCCAGATTTAAATAATTAAAGAAAACTGAGAAAGGATTAGAATTTTATCACCAGGATCTTGTTATAGGCGATTTTGGATGTCTCAGAGGAAAACTTCAAGAAAATCCCTCAAACTAAATGTAATTGAGTTATTATTTCTTCAAACAGAAACTAGACTCAAAGGTCTTGAGTTTAGGATTTATAAAAAAGCGATTTGATGAAGAATCAACGTCGGAATAACCTGGGAAACACGGAGGTTCGCGGCAGAGGCACTTGCGGAGGTCCGTTTCTTGAAAATTCGTAACTTTTGATTCCCTGGGTCAAATGATACAATTAAAATTGGCGTGGCTTCCGAACTCACCGAGGTACAATCCAGAAAAAGCAGATCATCAAAAGTACTCGTAGTTTGGTCGGAATTTGAGTTATAATATGACGGTCGAAATAGAACAAGAAGAAGATTGAGAAGAAAATGATTTCTTCTTGATTCAATGAATGAAAGATGAATTTTACCCAGATTTGATGCAACCTGGCTCTGATAACATGAAATATTATGAGATTAAGAGATTTGTAGAAAGATAGAATGAGAGATTAGAGAGATTTAGAGAGAAAAATGATTTTATTAAGAGAATGAGAATAATAGTTTCTAAGTTCCAAATGAGAAGGGAGAGAGAGATATTTATACTAATTTATTATAGGCTTGTTTGGATATAAGGATTGTCTTATACATGAATGGCTACAAGGATAACATAACACTAAAACAGAAACAAGCCTTAGACACTCTCCCTTTAACTATGTAACCCACAGCTATTATAGAAAGCATAAAGGGCTTTCTAAATTCATCATTTCTTCTTCATTCCAACAGTGGAGTGTTGGAATGAGGCAGAAATGAAGAAAGAATGCCTTTGACACTAAGGAGAAGGCGCCATGTGTCTAAGCTACCAAAGAGAATGACTTAGGCTTGTTTGGGATTAATGATATGATATTATTGTAGACAAACATGTATTAGGCTATCTTAGTATCCAAACAAGCCTAGATTAGATTAGTACAAAAAGCTATCTCTCTCTTCCTTCGTAAGCAGAATTTTTTTTCTGAAATTCCCAATAATATTCATTATCACTTTTCTCTCTAATCTGTCTCTCTCTCTAAATCTTCAAATCTCTAAATCTATTAATCTCTTAATCTTTCAGCTCCACTCTCCAGCAGCATGCTAAGCTTCTCTCCTAAAGCCTTCCTCTTTGAACGATTTAAAGGACCTGGTGGTATGACCGGTGTTGGAATGAAGAAGAATGATGAAGACAATTCAAGAGAAAATGAAGAATGTGTGCCTTTGTGTTTAAGTAGGCGTCATGTGTCCAGAGGGAGTGTCTTAGGATTGTTTGTGATTAATGATATGTTATCCTTGTAACCAAACATGTATTAGGCTATCTTAGTATCTAAACAAACCTAGACTAGTTTAGTATAAACAGTTGACTCTCTCTTCCTTTGTAAGAAAGAATTCATTTTTCAAAAATCTTAATAATAATCATTCTCACTTTTTTCTCTAATCTCTTTCATCTCTCTCTCTCTCTCTCTCTCTCAATCTACAAATATCTGAATCTCTTAATTTCTTAATCTTTCATGGTATCGGATCCAGGTTACATCATTCTGGCATAAGAATTCTGCAAATCTTCTTCATTCTTCATGTAATCTCCTTGAACCTTCGAAACTAGACCCATTGCGGGTAGTTTGAAGTTTGATCGATCTTTCTGACAAGAATTCAAACAAGTCTAGACTAGTTTAGTATAAATATTTAACTCTCTCTTCCTTTGTAAGCAAGAAATTCATTTTTCTAAAATCTTAAAAATAATCATTCTCACTTTTTTCTCTAATCTATTTAATCGCTCTCTCCCTCTATCAATCTACAAATCTCTTAATCTTTCAACTGGTGCAGTAGCTAGAACGATGTCCTCATCATTCCCTCCCTCTTGAAGTGCTTTGGTCTCCAAAGTGAATTACTCACCTGCATCAAACAACTGTAAGTCAGAAACATTAAACGTACTAGATACATTATTCTCACCTGGAAGATCAAGCTGGTAGGCTCCTCAGGACTCGAAATGGACCATCTCCCCAGGGTGCAAGCTTACTCTTTCTGCGCTGTGGGAATCTCTCTGGTCGCAGATGTAACCAAACTCAATCTCCCTCTTTGAACACTACATGTCATGGACCCTTCTTGGTGTTTTTAGTGTTCTGAATATTTATCTGCTCCGAATTTTCCTTAGTCTATTCATGAAAGCGCTTAATATACTCAGCCTTTTCTTCTCCATCTAAACTTAATGGTTGAACCCGTACACGATTTCAAATGGTGACCTTTTCGTGTTAGAATGTGTAGCTCTGTTGTAGACAAACTCAACATATGGAAGACACTCTAGCCAATTCTTCATATTTTGACCAATCGTTGCCCGCAACCTCTGTCTGACCATTTGTCAGGGGATTATATGCAGTCGAAAATAATAGCTTGGATCCTAACTTTTGCCACAGTGCTCACTAAAAGTAACTGAAGAATTTGGTATCTCTGTCCAACACAATCGTCCTGGGGATGCCGTGCAGTCTTACCATTTCCTTGAAGAACAGATCGGTAGTCTGACTGACATCATTTGTCTTATAACAAGCAATGAAGAGCGCCATCTTATAAAATCAATCAACCACGACGAAGATGGAATTTTGTGATTGATTTTAGGTAGGTCTAGTATGAAATCCATAGAGATATCAGTCCATGGTGCAGAAGGAACTGATAATGGCATGTAAGGACCTTGTGGATGCACCTTTGACTTAGCTCGTTTGCAGATAAGAAATTTAGCACAATAAACTTCCACATCTCGACGTTGGTGTGGCCTATTAAACCTCCTCTTTAAGCTTCTCTCAGATGTAATTCTCAAATTGATCCTCTCGGAATGCAGAGACATTTTCCTTGAAGAGGAACCCGTCAAAAAAATAGAAGTTTCTGTAAGAGCCCTTGTCATGCTCCTGTTAGGCGTCGGTGAAGTCTGCATCTTCAGCATACAATTCTTTGATCATTTCAAATCTCATAACCTTTGACTCCATAAGTGAAATGAGATTGTATCTCCTCAATAACGCATCAGCTACAACATTGTCAGCTTCCTTTTTGTGTTTGATAACGTAAGGGAAGTCTCAATATACCCTACCCAGCAAGCATGACTCTTCTTCATCGTGGACTGCCCTCTGAGATGCTAAAATGTCTGATGGTCGGTGTGAATTACGTAGTCCTTAGCAAGTAGATAATCCTGCCAAGTCTCTAAGGAATGGACTAACACGTAGAGCTCTTTATCATATGTAGGATAATTAAGGACAACTCTACTAAATTTTTCACTAAAATAGGCAACAGGTTTTCCTCCTTGGGTTAGGACTACTTCTATGCCTATTCCTGAAGCGTCACACTCGACTTCAAAGGTCTTGCTAAAATCTGGCAATGTCAAGACAGGGGCATGAGTGAGGCGCTCTTTTAACAGCTTAAGTGACCTTTTTTGATCTGGCCCCCATCTGAACTCCTGGTTCTTCTTGATCGTAAACATCAATGGTCCGGTGATCTTACTTAAGTCTATGACAAACCGTCGGTAGAAACTAGCTAAACCATGGAAACTCTGAACTTGGCTTGCATTGGCCGGTGTAGGCCAATCCTGAATGGCATTTACTTTCTCGTCGTCTACTCTAAGTCCCTGCAAAGTCACGACGAATCAAAGGAAGACAACTTGATTGTGCAGAAAGTACATTTCTTGAGGTTGAAATACAGCCGCTCTTTCTGAAGTGTCACAATGATTGTCTCCATGTGCTCCACATGATCGGAGTAAGTCATACTGTAGACAAGTATGCCGTTGAAGTACACTACTAAAAACTTACCGATAAAGGGCCTTAAAACATGGTTCATGAGGCGCATGAACATACTTGGTGCATTGGATAGACCAAATGGCATCGATAACCACTCATAAAGACCCTGCTTGGCCTTGAATGTCGTCTTCCACTCACCTCCTTCTCTCATCTTGACTTGATGATACCCACTCTTTAAGTCGATCTTGGAGAAGATTGCGGCTCCGCTTAGCTTGTCAACGCGGAATAGGGTGCCGATACTTGATGGTAATATTGTCAATGGCGCGATAATAGACACACATCTGCCAGCTTCCTTCCTTCTTCGTCATAAGTAGGACTGGAACTGCACAAGGACTAAGGCTCTCTCTGACGTTGCCTTGAGCCATAAGATTCTGAACCTGCCTTTCTAGTTCTTTAACCACCTCAGGGTTAACTCTGTACGCAGGACAATTAGGCTGTTGAACTCTTGGAATGAAATCAATGGCATTACAATAAACACACATCCGCCAGCTTTCTTCCTTCTTCGGCATAAGTAGGACTGGAAATGCACAAGGACCAAAGCTCTCTCTGACGTAGCCTTGAGCCATAAGATTGTGAACCTGCCTTTATAATTATTTCTAATATTTTCAATGGCACGACAATCAACACACATCCGCCAGCTTCCTTTCTTCTTTGGCATAAGTAGGACTGGAACTGCACAAGGACTAAGGCTCTCTCTGACGTAGCCTTGAGCCATAACATTCTGAACATGCCTTTCTAATTCTTTAGCCTCCTCTGGGTTAACTCTGTAAGAAGGACGATTAGGCAGTTGAGCACCTGGAATGAAGTCGATGTAGTGCTCAATGCCTCTGATTGGCAGTAGACTTGCTCGAATCTCTTCCAGGAATATGTCAGCATACTTCTCAAGCAAAGTTTGAACCTCCGTTGGCAAACTAACCTCAGCTCCTGATGCGCTCAAATTCTCTCTGTAATGCATTAGGACGAGTTTGGTACCCTTTATCCGAGCTGCTTTCCTCATATCAGCAACGTTGATGAGGAAGTTCTCTTTGGGAGCATGTTGATCCTTCACCATTTTGGATTTCATTTCGAGCACATAATTTGGTCAGATTGCCGCCAAATTTTACCTATGCTTATCATGGGCAAAGGAGTAAAAGTTTGTCTGTCCATTATGCGCAGTCTCGCGATCGAGTTGCCAAGGTCGTCCCAATAGAAGATGTCCAGCTGACATCAGGACTACATCAAAAGTGACCATGTCTTAGTACTGTCCTATACTGAATGTGACTTTAACCTGATTGGAAATATATAGTTCAGCCTTGTTGTTCAACCTTCCCAGTCTGTAAGGCTTAGGGTGCTTGGTTACAGGCAGTCAGAGCTTTTCAACCATATAATTGCTCGCAGCATTTGTGCAGGAACCACCATTTATAATTAATGAGCACACCTTCCCATGAATGGTACATTTCTAATGGAAGTTGTTTTCTTTCTGCTCAATCTCTTTCAGATTAAATCTTGAACTTAGAACTCGTCTTATCATTAGCATTTCTCCGGAGTCAGCATATTCTTCTTCTTCGTCAGATTGTGGATTAGGCGCAGGTGCGGCTTCCTCTTGTTCATCAACTGACTCGTAGTCTCTTGAATATGTTGAAACCATAGTCCTCTAATTAGGGCATTCACGAGACATATGGCCCCTTCCTTTACATTTGAAGCATGTAATCTCACTGCTTCTCTAAGGCTGGCTCAAAGTAGAAGTTCATGTAGTAGGTTTTGGTGTCACCGTAAGGACCCAGGTGCCAAGTTGTTGACCACTGTTTTATCCTTGAACCTTTGATCACTAGCAGATGGATTTCGTTCAAACGGCTTAGAGTCAATACTCCAGGTACTCTTAGGTCTAGAGGGTACAAATGTCTTTTGCTTGATGCTCCTCTCTATCTGGACCACAAGATAAAACAACTCGCTAAGGTCATGATATGGTTTGAACTCGATCTTTCGCGCGTTAGAGTCATGTAGACAGTCTATGAATTGGGCCATAAGACTCTCCTCCGATTTCTCCATTTCAAGCCTGTTCCGAAGATGCTCAAAATCATCAAAGTATTCTGATACCGTTCTGCTACCTTGTGTAAGGCGTCTGAATCTCCTCTGAAGTTCATGGTGACAATGAGGAGGAACATAGCGTCTCCTCATTAATTGGGTTAGCGCCCATCCTTGATCTCCACAAGCAGCTACCTCATGATCCTACCATGCAAGTACATGGTCAGTGAACTGTGCCGTTGTCAAGGCGACTCTACGGAGGTAATATAGTGGTAGTATTCAAATCGTAACTCCATCCTCCTTTTCCAATTTAGATATTCTTCGGGATTTATCTTCCCAAAAAGGAAGGTGGGTTTAACTTAACGTTCGGGTGAACTATTGTGTGGCTAACCAGCGACTCATCATACACTTGTGCTCGTCCCATCCCTTGGTGGGCCACCTCTGGTATGTCTGGTCGGTGCTGAGGTGTGGGTGCTGGCTGCTCAAGACGCTCAATGCATACAGACAGCATTGCGGTCATCTGATTAATAAGGCTCTGAAGCAATTGGATCATTGCCTGGTTGTTCTGTGCTGATGGCGACTCTTGCTACCTGACATTATTTTTTTGCAGAAAAGGAAATTTATAGAAAGGAAAAGTTTCCCAAAAAGGAAAACTTGCAAAACGGAAAGTTTCCTTTTATAGAAAAGCTCCACAAAGGAAATATTCCTAAATAATTAATTACCTAATTGCAAAAAAGGAAAATTTGTCAAACTGAAAATTTTCTTTTATGAAAAAAAGAATTCCGAAAGGAAATACTCCTAAATAGTTAATTGGTTAAATGCAAAAAAAGAAAAATTTCCTATATGCTAACTTAGACATAAATAGTCATAGACTCTAAAAACGAAATAAAAGTCTGACAAGAAAACTTCCTAAAAAGTTAATTAATGTCTTCCTTAAATGTTTTAGAAAACTTCCTAAAAAGAAAATCCTAGTCTAGATAAAAGAAAAGATACTTAGTCCTATAGCTATGAAAAGGAAAACTCTCTAAAACTAGATGCGGGACGGGAATAAGGGACGCGGGACGGGACAGTAAGACGCGGGACAAGGGAAACTGTTGAGGACATTAAGTCAAGATCAACCAAGGAGCATGGAGATTCCACTAAAAGGTTGCCTAAGATAATTAAAAGACATGTTAGATAATTGTACTTTTTTCCCTACTCTCGGTTTTGTCCCAATGGATTTTTCGAAAAGATTTTAACGAGTCAACACCTCTAATATGCATGGCGAATAAGGCTTGTTCCCAATCTCTCCTCATTCACAAGCCCACAATGCCACAAGAGAACCAAACTGGATGTATCAAATACATGTCTCTTTCTTGGAGCATATCAACCAAACCAGGAAGAATTAAGCTACGAATCATCCTGTTCCAGAAACTCAACTCATAAAGGATCATTTAGAAGAAGAATTGGTTCAAAACCTTGCCGCAAGATCAATATATTCAACTTTCAATACATATATTTTTTACTAAACCGGATGGAGACCAGTGGTTACTAATTGAAGGATTCCAATTGAACCAGCAGGAAGCAAGTTGTAAACCAACTTTTTATGGAAATCTAACCCATTATAGGTGCACGGAGAGTTAGAGTCATGCCAAAATCAATTATGGTTTAAAAGTTATTCAACTTCTAAACCAGGAGATCTTCGACTTGCCTTATTTGGAAGTTCACGAGTTTAAGAAGCTTCAAACCTATACTTGGCGACAAGGAGAGATATTTAAGAATTCAAGAGAAGTATATAACCATCCATAAGATTCTTCTATCATCTTACCATGCACCAGCATACACAAAATCAGGCGGATTTCTTTGTGCTCACGCTTTTCTTATATGACCGCATTCACACTTGGTGCTGCCATAACTTTCCAACGGTTAGATATTTTTTACTTCTGTTTTTTGGGAAACTTCTATGACGACCAGAAGATTCAAGAGAAGCTCACCTATTCCCTTAAGCCGTCCAGATACAAGAGATGCTTCGGTTTTTATATTAATGACTGATTTACTCAATATTGTCCAAAACTGCTATTGTATTCACTTCTTTGATTACTTTCTTGTTTTACACCTTATAGGACGTCCTTGTATCCATGTAAGAGCTCTATATAAAGCTCATTTCATCTGTTGTAAAAATCACCTTTCAATCTAAGTTAATACATAAAAATTGTTTTCTCTTCAAAGAAGTTCTTTGAGTTTATTCTTTTCTTTAGATTCTTAAGTGTGAGAAGCAATTTTGGTTTCTATTGGTCCATGGATTTAAGATTGTTTGTGTGATTCAAACACTATTGGTTCATCACTGATTGAGAGAGTCAATAGCCCATTTCAGCCTCATCTCTACCAACACTCATCTTTCGCTCCAGCCCTTAGTTCTTGAATCCATGTGTTAAAGACAAGGTGGATTCCGAGTCTTATATCATATGGTATCAGAGCTTAAAACTCCTATCTCCCATGTTGTGTCTATCCAACTATTAATTTTGTTTTAATTTATGTCTTGTTTATGTTTCATCTATAAATTTAAAATGCATAAAAAAATATTTGCTTGAATTTGTTGTCTTTTATTGTCATTTTAATTGATTCCTTAATTCCTAAAAACATAAAAAAATTGTTTTCTTTGAATTAGTTACCATATTATTTGTCTACCAATCTAAAAATAAAAATAAAAGAGTTAAGTTGTTATAATTATTTCATTTGAATGAAAATTATAAGAAGAGTCAGTCCTTGTTTATTGTATTTGTTCATTCCATTAAGCACTATCGTTTTTTGCATCATCTGATTCATAAATATTGGTTAAATTTATTTGTTGTTTACTGTCCTTGATTTATTTTTTTTTAAATCAAAAATCTATAAGAATTGTTTCCATTATTTGAAAATTTCCATTAATTATTTGTCAAGTTTCTTTAAAGATTATAGTTACAAAAAAAGAATTCTTTCTTAATCCTTGTCTATATGTTAAATAAATAAAATGAAAAAGTTATAAGAATTGTCAATTTGTTAGTTGCATTGTTTGAAGTTTTCCATTATTTATTTCTGTCTAAATTTCCTTAAAAGTTTATAGTCAAAGAAAACAAAACAAAAAAAAGTTAAAGTTGCTTGTTTAAAGATCTTTCCCAAAAATTAGTTTCCTTTTTGTCTTTGTCGAAAATTCTTGTTTACTTTTAGATTTTTTTTACATAATGAAATCATTCCTTTCAATATTATTTGGAAGCCACGACCATGGAAGACATAGAAGAAGAATTTCTTTTATTTCAAGACAATTGGGAGAAAGAAAATCAAGTCTTGAAGAAGACACATGGGATCAAGAGAATGAATATGAGCAGAGTATTAATGAGGAGTACAATGCCTACATGGATGATTCAAAGTCTGAGAATGAAGAAGATTATGGCAACCCGAGCCTGAACCACCATACCTTGTTCAACACACTTCAATCTACAATAAGTGGTATGTAGAAGAAAAAGAATGGGGAGAACAAGAGTACAAAGATCACGACTCCCAAGGAGTCTATGAAGAAGATCATACCGTGAGGCGCATGAACCAAGCACCAATGTGTCTGACTATGGAGGAGAGCCGTGGGATATATAGTACTACCCAAGTTCTGGACAGCGAAGAAAATCCTCCCAAGAAGGCAGAGAAGTCCAACAGCTATAGAATTGTTCCATACAAAGTACAAGCATACTCAAAGTCAATCAGTCCAACAAATCAAGTCAAGAAAAGAAGTAGGTCTCTAGTCTTTTCAGGAACTAATAAAGACCCTTAAGTGTACTTACAATGGGAAGAAAATATGGATGAGTGGTTACAAATCAACAAAATCCCAAAGGAGAAGAAGTTAGTACATGCTGTCTAAACCTTCACATAAAAGGTTTATGAATGGTGGTTAAAGGAAAGTGATCAAACCAACTACAAGAAGCCAGTGCTAGATTGGAAAGACCTCAAGGCACAGATGCAGAACAAATTTGTATAAAAGTACCAAAGCACACCCACGAGAGTGACGTCTACATCATCTACATTCATACTTACACCAGAACAACAAGAAACATGGCTACATATTAAGAATAATCTACGAATGATGGAGGAAACAACAAATCAAAAGCCTGAAAGAATATGAGATTAAGAGATTTTTAGAATTAGAGAATGAGAGAATGAGAGATTAGAGAGATTTAGATAGAAGAATGATTTTATTAAGAGAATGAAAATAATAGTTTCTAAATTACAAATGAAGAGAGAGAGAGAGTAATTTATACCAATCTAGTTTAGGCTTGTTTGGATACAAGGATTGCCTTATACATGAATGGCTACAAGGATAACATAATACTAGAACACAAACAAGCCTTATACACTCCCTTAGACTTAGATACACACGCCTATAATATTAGTATTAAATGCCTTCTTCCTTCATCATTTATTATTCATTCCAACACTCCCCCTCAAGCTTAAGACATGGATAATGCCTAAGCTTGCAACCATGAAGCATTACCTCATAAAAAACCTAAAGAAAAAAATCCCAATTGGGACAACACCTTTTCTAGGGAAAAAGAGTATAACACTCCATGTTGGGATCATTGTTGTAGAATGGTCATAAGACCAAGCCTTGGATAAATGGAGGCGACATTCTTCAGAGTTGTTGCTTTGGAAAACACATCAGCTAGTTGATCCTCATTCCTTGTATAACAAGGCAAGATTTCTTTTCCCAATAGCTTCTCTTACTTTGTGGCAGTCTACTTCTATATACTTAGTCCTTTCATGAAAAACAAAGTTGGAGGCAATGTGTATAGCAGCCTGATTGTCACAATGGATGGTGATAGGTTCTTCACACCTCACGGCTAAGTCTTCCAAAATTTGCTTCGGCCAAATGCATTCAGCTGTAAGCTTCCTCATGGCTCTATATTCTGATTCTACACTAGAGCATGATACCACCTTTTGCTTCTTGGTTTTCCAAGTCACAAAGTTATCTCCTATGAAAGTACAATAGCCTATGGTACTTCGCCTATCCTCCCTATCACCTACCCAATCTACATCAAAATAACCAACCACATTTGTATTTCTATTGCAACTCATCCATATGTTCATGTGTGCATTTTAGATATCTCAAAATTCGATTTGCCATCTCCCAATGACTCATCTTAGGATCTTGCATGTGTTGGGATACCTGATTCACAGAAAAACATAAATCTGGTCTAGTGATGGTTAGATAAATAAGCTTACCAACCACTTTCCTATAATCAATTTCCTCCTCTATCTCCCCCTTAGTTCTGATTTTATAGTCTTTTTGTAAGGGTGTTTTGGCTGGTTTAGCTTCCATCATACCTGTTGAGGTTAGTAAATCTACAACATAATTCTTTTGAGATAAGAAGAGACATTCCTTGAACCTACACACTTCAATTCGTAACAAGTATTTTTGTTCTCCTAAATCCTTAATATCAAAGACACTCTTCAAATATTATTTTGTAGATACAATACCAACATTATCACTATCAGATATGATTATATCATCTAAATAAATGAGAATAACCACAATACCTTCCTTACTCTTTGTTGTAAAAAGAGTATGTTCAACTTCAGATCTTTTGAAGCCTCTATCCATCAAGTTTACACTTAGCTTGTGGTACCAAGCTCTTGGAGATTGTTTAAGGCCATAGTTGGCCTTCCTCAGCCTGAGTATGTTGCCGGCCCCTACTTCTTCCTCTAGACCTGGTGGAGGTGTGATATAAGAACTTAGGTGGGCTGTCCTTTGACCGAGAATCTCAGGTTAATGGACAAAATTTGATGGGAGTGAAGGGGTGGATCGAAGGGACCACACAAGCTGTGAAAGGGGCTTGTGATACTCTAAGAACTTCAACCAACAAGGTTCAAGAACACGGCTGCAAGCAAGAGTTCCTGGCGGCTACCTTTAGACTAAAGGTCTCTAGGTTTTTGTCAAAATGCTTGTTATTTCATTAAGTGTAAAAAGAAGGCTTATATAATGCCTTGTTACAACTTTAGGGTAAACTGCAAGACGTTTAACCTTTCAAGGATTAAAACAATATGTAGTTCACTTATTGGCAATTAAATAAATATTGGGCCCTAATTAGTCAACATGACTTAAACCCAATTAAAACACTTAGTCTAAAAAGAAACAGAAATAAGATAGAAAGCCCAACAATACTTAGGCATAGAATTCGCCTGAATACTTGTGAATGAAATGGAAATTGTGAACAAGTCTTCATCGCCTTGCGCACTAAGAATATTGCCTCATTAAAACCTTCTTCGGAAAACCCAATGAGCTAAAACCGAAGATAGGAAAAAGAGTACAATTTCCTAGCACGACTTTTGGTGTCTCTACCGAATGGTAATGGTAAAGACACCGGAGGAGGAGGAGTCTTCTACAAGGAACCTCCATGGTTCCTTGTCTAGCTGGAATGGGTGTCCGGTCGTTTCTGCAGGGATCGGACCGGTCTGGTCGAATGCGTGAGCCGGTCTGGACGTCTGGTCGGCTGGTCGTGGCCTGGTCGTCTGGGTCACCTCAGGGTCTTCTCCGGTTCCACTCTCCAAGAGCATGCTGAGCTTGTCTCCTAAGGCTTTCCTCTTGGACCGCGTAAGAGGTCCTGGTGGAATGACCGGTGCAATGGCTGGCTCGATGTCCTCATCATTCCCTCCCTCTTGAAGTGCTTTGGTCTCCGAAGCAAAATCCTCACCTGCGTCAAACAACTCTAAGTCAGAAACATTGAAGGTACTAGAGACGTTATACTCACCTGGGAATTCGAGCTGGTAGACATTGTCGTTAATTCTCCGGAGGACGCGGAATGGACCATCTCCCCGGGGTGCAAGCTTGCTCTTTCGTCGCTGGGGAAATCTCTCTGGACGCATATGGAGCCAAACCCAATCTCCTTCCTTGAAGACCATGTGCATGCGGCCTTTGTTGGCATTCTTAACGTTATGGATATTCCGTTGTTCCAGATTTGCCTTGGTTTCTTCATGAAACCGTTTGATGTAGTCTGCCTTGGCTTCTCCCTCCAAACTGACAGCGTCGCCTAACGGGATAGGTGTGAACTCGATAGGAGTGGTCGGGTTGAACCGGTAGACAACTTCAAAAGGTGAACGCTTCGCGCCGGAATGCGTGGCTCTGTTGTAGGCAAACTCGACGTACGGGAGGCATTCCAGCCAATTTTTCAGATTGCGGCCGATTGTTGTCTTCAAAGTCTGGGACAAAGTTCTGTTGACAACCTCGATCTGTCCGTCCGTCTGTGGATGGTATGCTGTAGAGAACAGAAGTTTGGTGCCCAATTTTTGCCACAAAGCTCTCCAGAAATGGTCAGGAACTTGTTTTCACGGTCTGATACGATCGTCAGGGGAATACCGTGAAGTCGTACTATCTCCTTGAAGAACAGGTCGGCGATCTGGCTTGCGTCATTTTTCTTGTTGCAAGCGATGAAATGTGTCATCTTGGAAAATCTGTCGACCACTACGAAGATGGAGTCCTTGTGGTGTAATTTTGCAGGCCTAAGACGAAGTCTATGGAGATATCTGTCCAGGGCGCGGATGGAACTGGCAATGGCATGTATGGGCCCTGCGGGTGCATCTTGGACTTAGCCCTTTTGCAGATAAGGCACCGGGCGCAGTGTGTCTCAACATCTCGGCGCTGATGAGGCCAATAGAAGTGTTCCTTAAGCGTGCTTAAGGTCTTGTCAATGCCGATGTGGCCAATGAGGCCTCCGCCGTGTGCCTCTCTGAGAAGCAGCTCTCGGATCAATCCCCTCGGAATGCATAGTCTTTTGTCTTCGAAGAGGAATCTGTCGTGTAGGAAGAAACGACTGTAGTTGCCTTTGCCGTGCTCTAGGTGAGCCTGGGCGAAGTCGACATCGTCAGCAAACAGCTCTTTGATCATCTCGAAGCCCATAACTCTGGACTCCATGACGGATATGAAGCTGTATCGACGAGATAAAGCGTCAGCGACAACGTTGTCCGTTCTTTTCTTATGCTTGATGACGTACGGAAAGGTCTCGATGAATTCCAACCAACGGACATGTCGTTTCTTTAGCGTTGACTGTCCACACAGGTGCTGGAGTGTCTGATGGTCGGTGTGAATGACGCACTCTCAGGCAAGCAGATAATGCTGCCAAGTCTCAAAGGCACGGACAAGGACATAGAGTTCCTTGTCGTAGGTCGGATAGTTAAGGACAGCTGCACTTAACTTCTCACTGAAGTATGCGACAGGTCATCCGCCTAGAGTAAGGACGGCTCCAATGCCAACACCTGAAGCATCACACTCAACCTCGAACGTCTGCGTGAAGTCCGGTAGAACTAGGACTGGGGCGTTTGTAAGGCAATCCTTGATAAGCTGGAAGGCCTTGTCCTGCTCGGGTCCCCAACGGAAGTCCTGGTTCTTCTTGATCGTCGAGGTCAACGGAGCAGCTATCGTGCTGAAGTCTCGAACAAACCGTCTGTAGAAGCTGGCGAATCCGTGGAAGCTACGGACCTGACTGGCGGTCGTCGGTGTGGGCCAATCCTGTATGGCCTTTATCTTCTCGTCGTCCACCCTAAGTCCCTGGGAACGTACGACGAAACCAAGAAAAACAACTTGGTCGGTGCATAATGTACATTTCTTGAGGTTGGCGTACAACTGCTGTCTCTGTAGGGTGGTGATAACGGCCTTTAAGTGCTCCAGATGGTCTCGGTAGGTCGTGCTGTAGACGAGAATATCGTCGAAGTAGACCACTACAAACTTGCCAATGAACGGGCAAAGAACCTCGTTCATAAGTCGCATGAAGGTACTGGGCGCGTTTGACAGGCCAAATGGCATCACCAGCCACTCATAAAGACCTTGCTTAGTCTTGAAGGCAGTCTTCCATTCATCTCCCTCTCGCATCCTCACTTGATGGTATCCACTCTTCAGATCGATTTTGGAGAAGACTGCGGTTCCGCTGAGCTCGTCTAGCATGTCGTCCAGGCGTGGGATGGGGTGCCGGTACTTAATAGTGATGTTGTTGATGGCGCGGCAGTCGACGCACATCCTCCAGCTTCTGTCCTTCTTGCGTACTAGAAGAATCGGAACGGCACAAGGGCTGAGGCTTTCATAAACGTATCATTGAGCCATGAGGTCCTGGACTTGTCGTTCTAATTCATTAGCCTCCTTGGGGTTTACTCTATAGGCCGGACGGTTGGGTAATTGAGCTCCGGGAACAAAGTCGATGTGGTGCTCGATCCCTCGGATAGGTGGAAGCCGGCTGGGATCTCGTCTGGGAAGACGTCGGCATACTTGTCCAACAGGGCTCGAATCTCGGCAGGCAGTGAAGGCTCAGTGCCAGCCGTGTGAAAGCTCTCTCGGTAGAGCATCAATACGACTTGGGTGCGTTTGGTGGAAGTGGCCTTCCGCATGTCTGCTACATTTATCAGAAAATTCTCTTTTCTGGGCTGTCCTTTCACCGAGAATCTCAGGTTAATGGACAGGATTCGATGGGAGTGAAGGGGTGGATCGAAGGGACCACACAAGCTGTGAAAGGGGCTTGTGATACTCCAAGAACTTCAACCAACAAGGTTGAAGAACACGGCTGCAAGCAAGAGTTGTTGGCGGCTACTTTTAGACTAAGGATCTCTAGGTTTTTGTTAAAATGCTTGTTATTTCATTAAGTATAAAAAGAAGGCTTATATAATGCCTTGTTACAACTTTAGGGTAAACTTCAATGTGTTTAATCTTTCAAGGATTAAAACAACATGTAATTCACTTATTGACAATTAAATAAATATTGGGCCCTAATTAGTCAACATGACTTAAACCCAATTAAAACACTTAGTCTAAAAAGAAACACAAATAAGATAGAAAGCGCAACAATATTTAGGCATAGAATTCGCCTGAAGACTTGTGAATGAAATGGAAATTGTGAACAAGTCTTCATCGCCTTGCGCACTAAGAGTATTGCCTCATTAAAACCTTCTTCAAAAAACCCAATGGGATAAAACCGAAGATAAGAAAAAAAGTACGATTTCCTAGCACTACTTTTGGTGTCTCTACCGAATGGTAATGGTAAAGACACCGGAGGAGGAGGAGTCTTCTAGAAGGAACCTCCATGGTTCCTTGTCTAGTTGGAATGGGTGTTCGGCCGTTGGTGCAGGGACTAGACCGGTCTGGTCGGATGCTTGAGACGGTCTGGACTTCTGGTCAGCTGGTCGTGGCCTGGTCGTCTGGGTGACCTCAGGGTCTTCTCCGGTTCCACTATCCAAGAGCATGCTGAGCTTGTTTCCTAAGGCTTTCCTCTTGGACCGCGTAAGAGGTCCAGGTGGAAAAACCAGTGCAATGGCTGGCTCGATGTCCTCATCAAGGTGACATGTATACCTCTTTTTCTAAATCACCTTGTAAGAATGCATTCTTAACATCCATTTGCCATAACTCCCAATCAAGGTTAGTAGCAAGTGAAAGAACAACATTAAAAGAATGAAGCTTAGCTACAGCTGCAAAGGTATCCCTATAATCTTCACCATATGTCTGAGTAAAACCTCTAGCCACCAACCTAGCTTTATATCTATCAATTTCACCATTGCTTTTGTATTTAATGGTAAAAATTCACTTAGAACTTACAACATTTTTTCCTTTAGGTAAAGTGGCTGGAGCATAGGTACCATTCCTTTCCATGGCTTGTTTATCAGTTTGAATAGCTTTCCTCCATTCCTTTTTGGTCATAGCTTCCTCATATGTCTTTGGAATCTGTTCATTATCAAGACTTGAAATGAAAGCAACATGATTAGTAGGTAGGTGAGCAATATTACAAACTCCCTGATCATGATGAACCACATCATTCCCATTGTAGAACACTGGTGGTTTCCTTTGTCTTGTGCTCCTTCTTAACACTGTAGGTGGAGCTTATTGGATAGGATCCTCCTCTTCACCTAAAACTTCAATAAGAGTGGGCACATCTCTTGATCTTTTGGAAGCTGAGACTAGAATTGATTCATCTCCTGCTGAGTCTTGTTGGACATAAATATATACCTCTCTGCCCCCCCCATGTTCAAGAGGAGGAAGGCCAGGAGAACTGAAGGTACCAGGCTGCAGAATGCAAGGGCCGGCCGGGGTTGATGGCCGCAGCCTGGCTGGCTGTACCATGACTGGCTGGCTGGTACTGGACACGGCTGGTACAGGCTGAGGAGCAGTGACCGTGGGCTGATGAGGTAAAACTTTGCCAATGCTCTCCAAGAGCCTCCTCAAGTTCTCAGCTTGGTCTGATCTTGTTGTGGAGATGTCTTTGAATTGATCACAAGTTCCTTCTTCATAGAAACCTATAGATTCTTGGAATTTGACATCTCTTGATACCAAGACTCTTCTAGTCTCGGGATCATAACATTTGTATCATTTTTGGGTAGAGGAATACCCAATGAACATAGTTTTGGTACTCTTTGGGTCCAGCTTGTTCCTTTCCTCCTTTGGAACTAATACAAAACAAACACAACCAAAAACTCTTAAGTGGTCAATATTACGTCTAGTTTTGTTTAGTACCTCAAATGGAGACAAGTCATCTAAGACTTTTGTAGGAGTCCTATTAATGAAGTAACATGCAGCTACAAGAGCATCCCCCCAAAATCTTTTGGGAACTTTCATGTTGAACATCATTATTCTCACAACTTTCATCAAATGCCTATTCTTTCTTTCAGACACTCCATTTTGTTGTGGAGCGTAAGGACAACTGGTTTGATATTCAATGACATGCTTGGCCAAGTGTTGTTGAAGTCTAGTGCTAGTGTATTCTCCCCTATTATTTGTTCTAAAGAATTTAATAATTGCATTGTATTGGTTAGTGACATATGCTTGGAAATTTAGAAATTCATCAAATACTCTATCTTTAAAACTAAGCAAAGTGACCCAAGTATATTCGGACTTTTCATCAATAAATGTCACAAAATACTTATGGTTTTGTCTAGATGTAAATGGAGATGTCCAAACATCAGAATGCACCAACTCAAAACAATTATCATAAGTATGCAAAGATTTCTCAAAAACAGTTTGCAATGCTTTCCAAGTATACAAGAATCACACATATCATTTGGCATTTTTAAACCAGGAACAATCAGTTCAAGTGCTCTAGGATGAGGATGTTCTAATATAGCATGCCAAAGATCAGAACCATTACTAAAAGAACTAGTCCTAACAGCCGCTTCTAGCCCACTAGCTTTAGTCATATCTTCAAGCACATACAAGTCATCTCTTGTAGTTCCTTGTCCAAATCTTCTACTAGTCAAAATATCCTGAAAGTAGTAATCACTAGGACCAAAGATAGCTTGACAGTTTAAATCAGTATTAGCTCTTTTAACTGAAAGCAAATTAGAAGTAAAAGAAGGCATGTAAAAAGCTTTAGATTCTTTATCAAACAACTTAAGTTTTCCTATGCCTTTAATTGGTACTTTAATTCTATTAGCAATGACAACATTACCTAAGGCAGGTTTTTATATTCTCTAGCAATCCTAGATCACTAATCATATGGTGAGAAGCACCAGAATCAACAACCAATGATATAAATGCATTAGGAGTGAAAGAAGTTTGAAAAGAGGCATGAAAAGTTTTACCCAACACATTATCATCCTTAATTGCTTTGATAAGAGCTTCTAAATCTGATTTTGTCAAAAATTCAGATGCTGAAGGCAAGGAAATAGTTGGGGCTGAGTGAAGAAAGGAGCTGGTACACGCCTTTAAAGGAACCGGAGGCTGGTACACGCCATGGCCGTGAGCTTGTAGCTGCGTGTGGCCGGCTGAGGGCTGTTGTGGCCGAGGAGCCCAGCTTGGCTTCAGATCAGGATGGAGTACCCAACACTCCTTCTTTGTAAGACCATTCCTTTTGCAATGGTCACAAATTTGTCTCTTCTTCCTAGATTCATTTATTGTTGCTGATTTGAAAAAGCTCTTGTGTGCAATCGCTGAGGTCCGATGCAAGACAATTTGTAACTCTTCAATCCCGTGGTAAAATGATGCAAATCCAATTGGCGTGGCTTCAGAACTCTCTGAAGAACAATCCAGAAAAAGCAGATTGCCAAAATCTGTCGTGGTTTGGACGGAATTTGCGATCCACGATGACAGACGAAATAGGACTGAAGAACAGATTGAGATGAAGAGGATTTCTTCTTGATTCAAATATTTAATGAAGAATTTTACCCCGATTTGATGTAACCTGGCTCTGATACCATGAAAGAATATGAGATTAAGAGATTTGTAGAATTAAATAATGAGAGAATGAGAGATTATAGAGATTTAGAGAGAAGAATGATTTTATTAAGAGAATGAGAATAATAGTTTCATAGTTACAAAAGAAGAGAGAGAGATAGTTATTTATACTAATCTAGTCTAGTCTTGTTTGGATACAAGGATTCCCTTATACATGAATGGCTACAAAGATAATATAATACTAGAACACAAACAAGCCTTAGACACTCCATTAGACTTAGATACACACGCCTTTAATATTAGTATTAAAATCCTTCTTCCTTCATCATTTCTTCTTCATTCCAATAAAGCCAAGTCCTAAAGTTAAGCCTATGAGAAAAGAAGAATATAAAATTACATCCCAATTGTTGGAATGAAGAAGAATGATGAAGACAAAGAGAACAAATGAAGAAAATGTGCCTTAGATTCTAAGTAGGCGCCATGTGTCCAAAGGAAGTGGCTTAGGCTTGTTTGTGATTAATGATATGTTATTCTTGTAGCCAAACATGTATTAGGCTATCTTATTATCCAAACAAGGCTAGACTAGTTTAATATAAATAGTTATCTCTCTCTTCCTTTGTAAGCATGAAATTCATTTTTCTAAAATCTCTATAATAATCATTTTCACTTTTCTCTCTAATCTCTCTCTCTCTCTCATTCTACAAATCTCTAAATCTCTTAATATCATATTCTTTAATGGTATCAGAGCCAGGTTTCATAAATCTGGCATAACAATTACACAAAATCTCTTCTTTTCCCTCACGATTTTATCGCACCTTCAAATCTACTGAAGCTGCGGGTCAAGTTGTGGTTTAATCGAGTTTTCTGGCAAGAAATTGAAATATTTTTCCATTTTCTTCCTAAAGGGTTGTTCTCTGGCGAGTTCTGAGTATTTTCCCGGTGGTTTCATTCAATTTGGTGGCCTGAGTCAACAATTATCCAAGTCCAAGTACGGTGGTGTCGCGTTCATCTTCGTCGCGAGACTACGGGTTTTCAACGAGCATATCTCCCTCAATTATTCATCAAATTAGGTGATTCTAAGCCTAATCTCAATTAAAACAAGTTTAGTTGATGAATCAGGAGGTCGGCTTTGCCCCTTTTCACTTTTAGAAGCTTTCTTGATCAATCTTGCTCAACGTGTCCAGATTTGACATAATTATGGTATTTGTGTTAAAACCTTCAATTTTTCTTGATATTTTGCAAATCTTAGAAGATCGAAACTGAGTTTAGGAACTTTTGGAGGGTCTCAAGAAGTTTCATTTTATTCCAAAGAGTTTTAGTCTTCAAGAAAGGTTTTATTGAATGTTACTAGGAATCTATTTTATTTTTTTTAACTTTTGGAGGCAAAAGTGGACTAGATATTTTCAACACTTTTATCAAATAAATATTTGCTAGTTAAGCTGTTAATATTGTTAGAAGTTGTTTGACCAAGGGCTGTTAGGCTGTTGGAGGTTGTTATTGACGGTTGCAGGCTGTTGGAGGTTGACGCGCCCTGGTTGCTAACGGTTTGGACAGGCGCGTGTGGTCTGGTTTAATTTCTCTTTGGTTTTATTTACTTGCATGTTTTAGATAAAGCCTAATGGAGAACCAGACAAATATAAAGGCTCCAGTCATGCTTCATGGGATGAATTATCTCCTATGGTCCAGAACCATGAGGACAACCTTGTGCAGGAAAGGGTTATGGACTCATGTTACAAAGGCATCTGTTATAGCCATTGAAGGAGATGACTCAGATGATCAAGATGATAAAAAAATGGTTTCAGGAATACCATATGGTACTTTCTATATTTCAAAACTCCCTAGCTGGATCTCTATTAAAATCATATTCATATTGTGAAAATGCTAAAGATCTTTGGGAAACTTTAAAGAATATATATGGCTATACTACTAACTTCATGACAATTTTTGAGGTCAAGAAAGCTTTAAATGATCTTTGACAGGATGATGCTGAGTTCACAAAGCATTATGGATCCTTCAGAGCATTATGGGCAGAGATAAAGATGCTAAGGCCTTCCACAATTGATCCGATTACTCTCCATGAAAGTAGAGAACAAGATACGGTGTTTGGGTAACTTTTGACATTGAAAACTAACTATGTTGATTTGATTAAGCACATTTTTATGGAGGACAAGCTTCCTAGTTTAGAGGATGTCTGTGACAAGATTCAGAAGGAGCAAGGGTCTCTCCAGTTGTTTGGAAACAAAGAAGAACCGATGGATGCCCACAAGAATTTTTTCAAGGCGCCATCTGAATCCAAGAAGAAGAGAAACGGTCACATAAAGAAGGAGTGATGGGTTTGAGAACAATGATGATTCACACAAAGGTCCACCAACGGTTTTGGGGAGATGCTCAAGTAGCTACATGCTACTTGATTTGTCTCCCTTTGAGGTATTAAACAAAACTAAGCCTAATATTGAACACTTAAGAGTATTTGGGTGTGTTTGTTTTGTTTTACTACCAGGAGAACTTAGGAAAAAGCTGGAACCAAAGAGCACCAAGGCCATGTTCATTGGGTATTCTCCTACACAAAAAGGATACAAATGCTACAATCCAGAGACTAGAAGAGTCCTGGTATCCAAAGATGTTAAATTCCAAGAATCCAAAGGATTATATGAAGAAGGAACTTGGGAAGAATTCAAGGACATCTCAACAAAAAGACATGACCAAGCTGATAATCTAAGAAGGATCTTGGAATGTATTGGATGACATAATCATATCTGAGAGTGATAAAATAGACATTGATTCTACTAAAGCTTATTTAAAAAGTGTCTTTGATATTAAGGACCTTGGTGAAATTAAATACTTCTTAGGAATTGAAGTGTGTAGGTTCAAGGAAGGAATCTTCTTATCTCAGAGAAAATATATTGTGGACTTACTAACCTCTACATGTATGATGGAAGCTAAACAAGCTAAGACACCCTTAGAAGAAGGTTACAAGATAGAACCTGAGGGGGATCTAGGAAATGAGGAGTTTCATGATACAGAACTGTATAGAAAAGTGGTTGGTAAGCTCATATACTTAACCATTACTAGACCTGATTTATATTTTGCTGTGAATCTGGTTTCTCAACATATGCAAGACCCAAAGATAACGAATTGAGATATGATCTTGCGCATATTGAGATACTTGAAAAGTACTACAGAGCAAGGTATATAGATGGGTTGTAATGGAAACACAAAAGTTTTAGGTTATTGTGATGCAGATTGGACAGGAGACAGAGAAGATAGGAGAAGCACAACCGGCTACTGCACCTTCATAGGAGGTAATCTTGTGACCTGGAAGACTACGATGCAGAAGGTTGTATCTTGCTCTAGTGCAAAAGTTGAATATAAGGCTATGAGGAAGCTTACCACATAATGCATTTGGCTGAAGCAACTTCTCCTTGACATTCTTGGCGTGAGCTTGAAGTCTCCTATCACTGTCCATTGTGACAATCAAGCAGCCATACATATTGCTTCCAACCCAGTGTTCCATGAAAGAACCAAGCACATTGAGGTGGATTGCTATAAGTTGAGAAGCTATTGGAAATGGAATAGTCTTACCTTGCTACACAAGGAGTGAGGATCAACTAGCAGATGTGTTCATCAAGGCTACCACACAAAAGACTGGCGGCTCTATCTACCCAAGGCTTGGCCTCATGTCAATTCAACAACATTTATCCTGATCATGGAGTGTTATACTTTTTTTCCCTAAAAAATGTTTTTTCAATTGGGTTTTACTTCTTTAGGTTTTTTAAGGAGGTAATGCTTCATGGTTACAAGCTTAGTCATTCTTTATGACTTAAGTTTGAGGGGGAATGTTGGAATGAAGAAGAATGATGAAGACAAAGAGAAGAAATGAAGAAAGTCTGCCATAGTGATAAGATCCACAGAAAGGACTCAACCCAAAATCAGCACAACAAGGGAGTAATGGGGATAAGCCTTGCACAACGAGCGTGAGCTCAAGTTGTCAAGGGATGTAGAAGGAAGGGGTCACACAAAGCCTGCGGAAAGACCTTTGATTCACCGGACTTGCAGCACCAAGAATATGACGCACCAATGTACTACAACGGTTTCCTAGATGGGCCCAAGGATATTACGCACCAAGGGAGGATCTAAGAGAGAGTAGATATGACGCATTACTTGGTGATCGAAACTCTTAAGAAGGGAAAATCCTTTTTATTAAAATTTTCGATGAGAAACACAAATGGCCAAGGCCAGATATATATAGAGGAGAAAAGAAGATGCTAGAAGACTTGCATGTTAGAACACACTCCAAGAACATGCAAAGCCATGCAAGAAGGGAAATTAAGAGGATAACTCCCAACTCCCAACTACTTTATTAAATGCAAGAAAGAAAGAAAGAAAAAGTATAAGGCCTGGAAATAGCAAATGGGTTTCATGAAAGTACTCCAATGGCCTCATTAAAAATCTACTTTGGTAAACCCATTGGGAAAAAACCCAAAGTAGGATAAAAGAGCACACATTGGAACACTTACCCAATTAATGATTTCCAATGGTCCGGTTTAGTGCAGTCTCGATCGTACTTGATTCTGGTCTTGTTTTTAGTCCGGATGATCTTCAGATAACCTCCTAGGGCGTTATCAAATCTTCTGGTTTGGGTCCGGGTAATGGGACCAACTGGTTCCGTCCAAGCGTCCATGTCCTTGTCGTCCGGGTCATCCGTATACTTTTTAGGCCCAGTAAGGATCACATCATACCCTCCCTCTTGAAAAGGATTTGTCCTCAAATCCGAATCTTCTACATGGACAAAGAACAAGTTAATAGTCGCAGATTCATGTATGAAAAAGGACTTACCTCGAAATTGGTTAAGGCTTGGTTCAGCATATGTATGACGTCTGGTGGTTTCTGTTTGACCAGAACAATGAGGTGGACGTCCAAGTGCTTAGCCTTGTCCAAATCAGGTGGTTTGGAACGTTTGTCTTTATCTCGCCTTTTGGTTCTTCTTTTGTGCTTCCAAGTTATTCCAAAACCTGCCATTTGCTCTTTTGACAAAGACAAGTGGGTTATATCTGTGTGATCAAAGATAAAAGAATAACTGAGACCAAATTTCAATACATCCTGAGGACATTTATAACTCAAAGCTAAATTAAATTCACACATTTCATCAAACAGAAAATTGTTTTGCTTAAAGAATTTATCTAGTTTAAGTGTTTTAAAAGATTTGATCATTTTATCAAACTTAAATCCAGAAACACATAATTCCTTAACATTTTCCAAACCAAGGCATTTTTCTTCATCAGGACTACCAAGAACAAACAAGCTAGGCAAAGTACTAATCACACCAATTTCCTTACAGTGCTTGTTGCGATTTTCACAAAGGAAAGAGGGAATGGTCGGTTCATCTTTGAATACTTGATAGTCGCTTGTTTTGTTAACAGCATCAGACTCCTTTTCTTGGTCAAGTTTTATTCTTAGGACCGTTTGACCTGTACCAACAGAAAGCAAGTTAGGCTTCATTCGTTTTTGAGAGTCCAGATAATTACCTCGAGCTGGTTGCTTTAGATTTTGTTGGCATATTTCTGTTGGGTTTTTCTTGATTGCCAATTTTGCAGCTTCTTTGGAAACCAGAAGTGGCTGATCCGTTTCTTTGAGTTGATCAACCGGTTCCACAATAGAACAACTAAGCTCCTGATTGGTGGTAAAAACTTTTGAAGATGATTGTGGAGCTTTGTTCTTTTTCCGGCTATTCCTCCAGTCCTTAAGAGCTTTATTAAGCAGATCATCAAGGTCGTCAAAAGGCTTTGGTGTCTCCAGCTGTTGGTGAAGTTTCCTTGGTCGTTGAGGATTGTTATGTTTGAGCTGTTGCATGGCTTCATCACCAAAGTATTGATGGCATTCACTGCTTCTTTTTTGTAGATTTGATGGGGCGCCTTTCATGCCTTAGATCAGACCACTCACGCCTAGGTATTTCATGGAACTGGTATTGTTGAGGTACTCGCCTTTCATGAATATGGTTAGACCTTCCACGTCTAGGTGGGGATTCAGGTAGCTGATGTCGTTGATTGGTGTATTTCTGATCTGGGAAAAGGGGTCTGCCCCATTCGTAAACATCATCTCTCCAGTGGGCATGAAAAGAGCCGTGTTCAGCTCTTTGTGTCTGATCCGATTTAGTACTTGGTTGCCTTTGTTCTTCTTTGCCTCTCCATGGTGGTTTCATTTGTTTTCTGTCTTGTAGAGACAAAATGCATCAAATCTGGTGTCAATTACTTGATCCATTCTAGACATGATAGCATCAACCAACAGTTTGTCGTCTTAATGGTTGTTGGACTTTATTCTTCTTGGTTTACTTTCAATCTTGGGGTCAGATTCATCTTCTTGCTCAGGCATCATTCCTGAAAAGAAAACACAAAAACAGCCAGTCAAAAGTTCGTTTGTAAGAAGGTAAAGTGTAACTTAAACATGAAAACAAATGTAAAAACGGATTTGAACAAAATGTGAATTAAAATGAAAATGAAAAGAAAAGAAAAAGAAAACGAAAACTCAGCTTGTTGTGTTGCTCTGATACCACTTTTGATAAGATCCTCAAAAAGGACTCAACCCAAAATCGGCACAACAAAGGAGTAAGGGAGATAAGCCTTGCACAACGAACATGAGCTCAAGTTGTCAAGGGATGTGGAAGGAAGCGGTCACACAAAGTCTGCGGAAAGACCTTTGATTCACCGGACTTGCAGCACCAAGGATATGACACACCAAGGTACTACAAGGGTTTCTTAGATGGTTCCAAGGATATTACGCAACAAGGGAGGATCTAAAAAAGAGTAGATATGACGCACTACTCGGTGATCGAAACTCTTAAGAAGGAAAAAACCTTTTTATTAAAATTTTCGATGAGAAACACAAATGGCCAAGGCCATATATATATAGAGGAGAAAAGAAGATGCTAGAAGACTTGCATGTTGGAACACACTCCAAGAACATGCAAAGCCATGCAAGCAGGAAAATTTAGAGGATAACTCCCGACTCCCAACTCCCAACTACTTTATTAAATGCAAGAAAGAAAGAAAGAAAAATGATCGGTCCTAGAAATAGCAAATGGGCTTCATGAAAGTAATCCAATGACCTCATTTAAAACCTACTTTGGTAAAACCAGTGGGAAAAAACCCAAAGTAGGGAAAAAGAGCACACATTGGAACACTTACCCAATTACCGATTTCCAATGGTCCGGTTTATTGCAGTCTCGATCGTACTTGATTCTGGTCTTGTTTGTAGTCTGGATGATCTTCAGATAACCTCCTAGGGCGTTCTTAAACCTTCTGGTTTGGGTCCAGGTCATGGGACCAACTGGTTCCGTCCAAGCGTCCACGTACTTTTTAGGCCCGGTGAAGATCACATCACTTTGATTCTAAGTAGGCTCCATGTGTCCAAAGGGAGTGGCTTAGCCTTGTTTGTGATTAATGATATGTTATCCTTGTAACCAAACATGTATTAGGCTATCTTAGTATTCAAACAAACCTAGACTAGTTTAGTATAAATAGTTATCTCTCTCTTCCTTTGTAAGCAAGAAATTCATTTTCTAAAATCTCAATAATAATCATTCTTACTTTTTTCTCTAATCTCACTTTCTCTCAATCTACAAATCCCTAAATCTCATAATCTTTCGCCAAGCAGCCGTATCTAGTTCTAATGCCTTACCAAAGTCACAAGGCACACCCACCCAAGGTAAGTTTTCTAACTTTGTAAATTCTAAAGATCAGACATGTTATAGATGTCATAATAGAGGACATTTTGCTGTAAATTGTCCACTTAAGAAATTGTTGAAAGAAACCATAATAGAAGAAAACAGAGAAATTTAGAGAAAGTGATAGTACATTCTATTCTGAGATTTCAATTTTCAATTCTAGTATAATGCACTTGTCTGCGTCAAAAGGGTTTAATACAGGTCTAGAATAGATGGACAAAGAAGAAAAGATACAAGCTATTGCCATCCCAAATGATCAAAGACCAGAGCCAGATGTTATGAAGATCAATGTGGAGATGGACCAAAGAGAAGACAAGGAAGAGAAGATACACTCCCTTGCCATATCTGAGCCAAGAAAGGAACCAGAGATCTGAATAGCACCAGTATCAGCTATTACAGTCCAATTCAAGGCTGATCAAAGTAATAAAAGAAAGGAAAGCATCAAAGAGAAACCACCAGACCAAGCTAAGAACATTGACGGTGTAAGGCAGGTAAGTCTCTCTTTGACCTCATTTATTTCTCATGATGCTACAGTTGTGTTAAAGAGCTTGTTAAACATACAAGAGAATGAGGAAACAAGTTATTTTAAACCATAATTTGAATTAAACTTTTCTATAACTAGTATTAAGGAATTATATTTGACACGTTTATGCTTTTGTAAAAAACCCATGATGTCACTTTTTTCTTGTCCAAATTGTTGAGATCATTCCAGGTATTAACACTAAAAAGCAAAGAAGTTATACCAGAACAAAGAAGAGGTGTGATCCTATCTTATCTGCTTAAAGGAGAGCCTCCTGATGCACCACATGCCACCAAGCCACAACAATACCAAGATTACTTAGTTTAGAGGTCGAAACCTTTTCAAGAGAGAGAAAATGATGAGGACATCAAGTTAAGAGAAACCAAGGAGCATATAGATTCCACCGAAATGTTGCTTAAGACACTTAAAAGACATGTTAGAGAATTGTACTCATTCCCTACTCTCGGTTTTGTCCCAATGGGTTTTCCGAAAGAGGTTTTAACGAGGCAACACCTCTAATGTGCATGTCGAATAAGGCTTGTTCCCAATCTCTCCTCATTCACAAGTCCACAATGCCACAAGAGAACCAACTGGATATATCAAAGATTAAAGACATTTGTCTCTTTCTTGAAGCATATCAACCAAACCAGGAGGAGTTCAGCTACAAATAGTCCTGTACCAGAAACTTAACTCATAAAGTGATCATGGAGAAGAAGAATTGGTTCAAAATCGTGCCGCATGAAGAAGATATTCAACTTTCAATACAGAGGTTTTCCAATGAAAAAGATGGAGACCAGTGGTTACTAATTGAAGGATTCCAGTTGAAACAGGAGGAAACAAGTTGTAAACCAACTATTTATGGAAATCTAACCCATTATAGGTGCACAGAAAGTTAGAATCATGCTAAAATAAATTATGGTTTAAAAGTTATACAACTTTTAAACCAGGAGATCTTCGACTTGTCTTATTTGGAAGCTTACGAGTTTAAGAAGCTTCAAACCTATACTTAGCGACCAGGAAAGATATTTAAGCATTCAACCGAAACATCTAACCATCCATAAGATTCTTCTATCATCTTACCATGCACCAGAATACACAAGATCAGGCGGATCTCTTTGTGCTCACACTTTCCTTATATGGTCGAGTTCACACTTGGTGCTGCCATAACTTTCCAACGGTTAGATATTCTTTACTTCTGCTTTTTGGGCAACTTCTATGACGACCAGAAGATTCCATAGAAGCTCACCTATCCCCTTAAGATGTCCAGATACAACCGAAACTTCACTTTTCATATTAATGACCGATTTATTCAATATTGTCCAAAACAGCTATTGTATTTAATTCTTTGATTTCTTTCTAGTTTTACAACTTCTAGGACATCCTTTTATCCATGTAAGAGCTCTATACAAATATCATTTCATCAATTATACAAATCACCTTTCAATCTAAGTTAATCCAAAAAAATCGTTTTCGCTTTAAAGAAGTTATTTGAGTTTATTCTTGTCTTTATATTCGTAAGTGTGAGAAGCACTTTTGGTTTCTATTGGTCCGTGGATTTTAGATTTTTTGTGTGATTCTAACACTCTTGGTTCGTCACTGATTGAGTGAGTTAATCATACCACCCGATTGAGAATCAATCGCCCATTTTATTCTCATCTCTACCAACACTCATCTTCTGCTCCAGCCTTATTTTCTGAATCAATGTATTAAAGACAAGGTGGATACCGAGTCTTACATCAGAAACGTAGACCTAGCAGGACGCAAGTACACTACACGGGCAGGAAACGCTAGGACGACCCGACTACTACGTAAGACCCGACTCGACTACAAACAGGACTCGAACTAAAGATTTAGGGCAGCAAGAGACTCGACTCTCGACACGGTAAGGACAATCAACAGACCGATTTGGCTAACCTTAGAAGAGCTAACACGACACGATTTGATCTAGGACAAAGAAAAAACCTACTCAAAGCAAACAACCTATGAAATATACGACGCCACTCGCAAGCAAGATTGACTCAAACAACTCACCAGGACGAGAAGGCTCAGCCCTAGCAAGCAAACATGAAGCAAAGAGAAACCTAAACTTATCACGCACGGGTAGGCTAAGCAAGCTTGAATCACACAATTTTCAATAGTGAAGACAAGTGTTCCAGGTGAGTTTTCTAGATCCCTATTTTTGTTTTAAGCAACCTAACCTTTTTTTATTTTTGTTTTATAGAGAAAAAAAACTCAACAAGCAATAAGCAACAGTTTTTATATATATATTTGATCTATGAAAGAAAAAAGAATAGATAGAACCTGTTATTTTTTTGTAGTAGGAGACTTGATTCCTTTACTTTTCACCGAGAGTTTTAGGGAAAAGAGAGAAAGAGAACAAATCAGAAGTAAAACAAGTTTAAGCAAAACTAAAACCAATCGCCAAAAAAAACAAAAAGATAGAGTCAACATGATATTGAGGAGCTTTAAGCTCAGATACCATATGATGTAAGAACGTTGGTGGATTGTCTTTTCATCGAGAAAACTCAGGTTGCCAGACAAAACAGATGGAAGCGAGAAGTAGATCGATGGGATTACACAAGCTGTGGGAGGGGCTTATGATACTCCAACTACTTCAACCATGAGGTTGAAGAACACGGCAAGCTTACCAAGTGTTGGTGGAGGTGGCACCAAGAAGAGAAAGACAAGGTCTTAGGGTTTAATTTTAGTTTTAATTGATGTTTGTCTTATTAATGAATAATTCAATGGCTTATAAAATGTCTTATTACAACTTTAGACTAATCAACATGATGTTTAGCCCATCAAGAAATAAAACAAAATGATGTTCACATGTTGGTGGCGAATTTAACGTAAATAAGGCTTAAGTTATTAACACAAATACATAAGCCCAAATAATATACTTAGTCTATGAAAGCATAAATAAGAAAAGATAGAAGGCCCAAATAAGGACTTGGGCGAATTGGTAGAGACTTCTGAATGGTGTAGAATCGTGAACAAGTCTTCACGATTCTAAAACCGAATATAAGAAAAAGAGTACAATTTCCTAGTACATATTTGGTGTTTTCACTGGATGGTAATGATAAATACACTGAAGGAAGAAGAGTCTTCATGAAGGAACCTCCATTGTTCCTTGTCCGCCTTGAAGGTGTCAGGATCGACCGTGCATGGACCGGGATCGGTTGGTCAGGAATCTGGTTCATTCTGCTTGAGCTCCTGACAAGTTCCACTCTCCAGCAGCATGCTAAGCTTGTCTCCTATAGTCTTCCTCTTTGATCGAGTTAAAGGTCCTGGTGGTATGACAGGTGAAGTAGCTGGAACGATGGCATCTAGAAAATGTGATCGTCTTTATAGTGCACGGTAGCTTGAAGTTTTCCAGATTGTCTGTATTGTCTTTGATGATCTTATCTTGGTCATTGCGCTGCATTCTTGGGTTATTTCCTTGCTTCTTAGTTCCCTTTCTTTTTCTTTGAAGCGTCCTTCAAATACTTTCTCCATTTGGGTACCATCCAGAATGCGTCGATCAAGGGTAAGGTGATCTTTACTTTGAACATTTGCCTTTCAAACAGAGATTTTGTACTTATTATGCAGTCCCTTCTTGAATCTCCATGGAAAGGGTAATTTTGGTTCGTAAGATGATGGAGTGAGTGGTGATTGGGATACATTCATGGTTGGCGACCTGAGCAACTTATGAACAGGTGTCCTCTCTCTTATTGTCTTATTCAAAATTTATTACCACCCTTGAACTGCTCCTGAAACGTCCCATTTTAGAATTGGATTTTGCAATTCTCTTCCACTTTGTAAAGAGACAGCGTGTGCATACTCCTTTGGGTTAGTTTCTAGTTTTCCCAGAAGTGTTGCCATTGGCCTGGTAGATGTAGAATCTTCTGAAGATCGTATTTGTGCAGCAAGGTGGTCAATCTTTGAGTTCAGATATCCGTCAATGTGGACAAATTTTGTGTAGAACTCCTTTATGTTGATGTTGATGTTGATAGCACTATTGGTTTGTCCGTCTAGCCTTTGTTTCTGCATATTTGTGATTTCTTCTTCACTGGTGGTGTTGAGAGTTTTTGGTGAGGGCTGGTTTGATAAGACGACGGTTTTTGCTTGGGTAGTAGGGTTTGGTGTAGTAGTTGTGGGTTGATTGGTATATGGGTGGAAAGTGAAAGAATATGAGATTAAGAGATTTATAGAGTTAGAAAATGAGAGATTAGAGAGATTAGAAAGAAAGTATGATTGTATTAAGAAAATGATAATTATATTTTCGAAGTTACAAATGAGGAGAGAGATAGCTATTTATACTATTCTAGTCTAGGCTTGTTTGGGTACAAGGATTGCATTATACATGAATGGCTACAAGGATAATATAATATTAAAACACAAACAAACCTTAGACACTCCTCTTAGATGACTTATACCACACGCCTTTAAGCTAGAAGTAAAGGTCTTTTTTCTTTATCAGCAAAAACATAAATCTGGTCTAGTGATGGTTAATAAATAACCCCACCAACCACTTTCTTATAGAGCTAAGGATCATGAAAATCAATTTCCTCCTCTATCTCCCCCTTAGTTCTGATTTTATAGTCTTCTTGTAAGGGTGTTTTGGCTGGTTTAGCTTCCATCATACCTATAGAGGTTAGTAAATCTACAACATATTTCCTTTGAGATAAGAAGAAACCTTCCTTGAACCTACACACTTCAATTTGTAAGAAATATTTAAGTTCTCCTAAATCCTTAATATCAAAGACACTCTTCAAATATTCTTTTGTATATGCAATACCAACACTATCACTATCAGATATGATTATATCATCTACATAAATGAGAATTACCACAATACGTTCCTTACTCTTTGTTGTAAAAAGAGTATGTTCAACTTCAGATATTTTGAAGCCTCTATCCATCAAGTTTACACTTAGCTTGTGGTACCAAGCTTTTGGAGATTGTTTATGGCCATAGATGGCCTTCCTCAGCCTGAGTATGTTGCCGGCCCCTACCTCTTCCTCTAGACATGGTGGAGGTGACATGTATACCTCTTCTTCTAATTCACCTTGTATTAATGCATTCTTAACATCCATTTGTCATAATTCACAATCAAGGTTAGTAGCAAGTGAAATAACAACATTAACAGAGTGAAGCTTAGCTACAAGTGCAAAGATATCCCTATAATCTTCGCCATAAGTCTGAGTAAATACCCTAGCCACCAACCTAGCTTTAGATCTATCAATTTCCTTTAGGTAAAGTGGCTGGAGCATAGGTACCATTCCTTTCCATGGCTTGTTTCCCTTCATTCCTTGTTAGTCATAGCTTCCTCATATGTCTTTGGAATCTGTTCATTATCAAGACTTGAAATGAATGCAACATGGTTAGTAGGTAAGTGAGCAATTTTACAAACTCCCTGATCATGATGAACCACAACATTCCCATTGTAGAAGACGGGTGGATTCCTTTTTCTTGTGCTCCTTCTTAACACTCTACGTGGAGCTTCTTGGATAGGCTCCTCCTCTTCACCTAAAGCTTCAATGAGATTGGGCACATCTCTTGATCTTTTGGAAGCTGAGACTGGAATTGATTCATCTCCTGCTGAGTCTTGTTGGACATGAGTAGATGCTTCTCTCCCCCCCCATGTTCAAGAGGAGGAAGGCCAGGAGAGCTGGAGGGAAGACCAGAAGATGGCCGCGGATTGGATGGACCGGCTGGGGTGGATGGCCACGGCCCGGCTGGCCGTACCGGTGCTGTGGCCGTGATGGGGCTTGACGTTGCTGGTGTAAGAGGCTGAGGTGAGGTAACCATGGGCTGAGGATGAGGATAGACTATTTCAATGCTCTCCAAGAGTCTCTTCAAGTTCTCAGCCTCTGATCTTGTTGTGGAGATGTCTTTGAATTGATCCCAAGTCCCTTCTTCATAGAAGGGAGTGGAGATGTCCAAACATCAGAATGCACCAACTCAAAAATTATCATAAGTATGCAAAGATTTCTCAAAAACTGTTTTGAAATGTTTCCAAAGTATACAAAAATCACACATATGCTTTGGCATTTTTAAACCAGGAATGATTAGTTCTAGTGCTCTAGGATGAGGATGTCTTTATCTAGCATGCCAAATATCAGAATCATAAAAAAAGAGCTAGTACTAGCAACCGCTTCTACTCCTCTTGCATTGGTCATATCTTCAAGCACATACAAGTCATTCCTTGTAGTTCCCTGTCCAAATCTCCTACTAGTCTCAATATCCTGAAATTATAAATCATTAGGACAATTTAAATTAGAAGTGGTTCTTTTAACTGAAAGGAAATTTGATGTAAAAGATGGCATGTAAAAAAAGTAAAAGAAGTTTGAAAAGAACCATGAAAAGTTTTACCCAACACATTACCATCCTTAATTGCTTTAAGATGAGCTTCTAGATCTGATTTTATCACAAATTCAGATGCTGAAGATATGGAACTGGTTGGGGCTGAGTGACAATGGGAGCTGGTACACGCCATAGAAGGAGCCGTGAGCTTGTACATGCCATGGCCGGCAGCTTGCTGCTTAGTGTGACCGGCTGTGTGCTGTTGTCTCTCAAGATCCTAGCTTGGCTTCAGCTCAGGATGGAGTACCCAACACTCCTTTTTTGTATGGCCACTCCTTTTGTAATGGTCACAAATTGGTCTCTTCTTCCTAGGTTCATTTGTTGTTGTTGGTTTGAGAAACTCTTGTGTGCAGCCACCAATCCAGCCTTCTTGACAAAGAGTCCATGGGATCCTTGCTCCTTTTGGATTTGAGCACAAACATCTTCCAAGCTAGGAAGCTTATCAAACCTGAGAACATGCTTAATAAGATCTGAGTAAGTTATGTAAGAGTTAATAGTAACCCAAACACCTTATCTTGTTATTTCCTTTTTAGGAGAACAATTGGGTTAATTGTGGCTGGCCTTAGCATCTCTAGCTCAGCCCACAATGCTCTGAATGAGCCATAGTGCTTTGTGAATTCTGCATCCTCTTGCTTTAATTCATTCAAAGACATTTTCACCTCAAAAATTCTTAAGAGGTTAGTGGTGTTTCCATACACCTTTTGCAAAGTGTCCCAAAGTTCCTTAGAATTTTCACAAAATGAATAAGCCTCTAAGAGATCACTAGCAAGAGAGTTTTGAAGTATAGTGAGTACCAATTGATCTTCTTGGTACCATTTAGCTTGAGCAACCACAGCCTCATTAACTTCAGCAACTTCATTTTCTTCAAAACCATTGGTTGAAATATGATTCCAAAGGCCTTTACCACCCATTGTGGTTTTCATGGTCCTAAACCATAAGAGATAGTTTTCTCCATGTAGAATGACAGGAGCTCTGAATGTGGTTTGTATTTCCATGCTTCAGAAGATGACAAACTCAGATTGTTTGGACAGGACACGGTCGCCTGAAGCTCACAGTCGGGAGTGGCCTGTAACTGGAAGATCCATGGGCACCACGGCTTGTGTACTGGAGTGGAGGACGTGTGCAGCTTCTGCACCAATGTTTGCAACAAGAATAAGACATGTTCAGACAATATAAGGAATGGCTGGTTAGGAACATGGAGGCGGACTGCTCTCGGACGCGGATACCAGGATATGGGCGCGTGATACCACGGGTCGAGTGTAACAAGACCAAGAACAGCTATAACCAACTCCAACCAACTCTAACCAACTCCTGCAACAGAATTCAACCAACTCCAACCAACAATATCAAATTCTAACAGTCCTTATCTTCACAACCAAAGTTGATCCAACAGAAAATATCAAATTTTACCAAAGTTCCAATCCAAAAATCAACGTTTCCTCCATTTTCCAAAATTTTAAGTTTGATGAAAAAAATCAAGAAAATCTATCTTGAAGATTTAAACTCTTCTGATTGCAACCAAATTTTGTAGAGACTCTTACAAGATACTTATCTAACTTTCCCGATTCAAATATTTGAAGAAAACTAAGAAAAGATAAGATTTTTATCACCAGATTCTTGTGAGAGGCAATTTCAGACGTCATGAGAGAAAAACTTCAAGAACTTCCTTCAAACTTAGTAGAGTTGAGTTCTTCTTTCTTTAAACAGCAACGAGACTCGTTGGGCTTGATCGTAGGATTTGGAAAATCACAATTTGGAGAAGATTTGACGACGAAATTCTTAGAGAAACACGGAATTTCGCGGCGGAGGTAATCGTGGAGGTACGATGCAAGAAAAATCATATCTTTTGATTCCTGTGGTCAAATGATGCAAATCCAATTGGCGTGGCTTCGGGACTTGCCGAGGAACAATTCACAAAAAGAAGATTGACAAAAGATGCTGTGGTTTGGCCGGAATTAGCGATCAAATTTGATAGACATAATAGGAATGAAAACAGATTGTGATGAAGATGATTTCTTCTTGATTCAAAGATTTGATGATGAATTTTATCCCAGATTGTTATAACCTGACTCTGATACCATGAAAGAATATGAGATTAAGAGATTTGTAGAGTTAGAAAACGAGAGAATGAGAGATTAGAGAGATTAGAGAAAAGTATGATTGTATTAAGAAAATGAGAATTATATTTTCTAAGTTACAAATGAGGAGAGAGATAGCTATTTATACTATTCTAGTCTAGACTTTTTTAGATACAAGGATTGCATTATACATGAATGGCTACAAGGATAACATAATACTAAAACACAAACAATCCTTAGACACTCCCCTTAGATGACTTAGACCACACACCTTTAAACTAAAATTAAAGGCCTTATTTCTTCATCATTTCTTCTTCATTCCAACAGAAAGGTGTTTTGGATTGGCGCACCGGGTTGGTAACCCGTTGTGTTTGTGATTTTGGGATTGAAGGTTGGTGGTTAATTTTTTGGTGTTCTGTATTTTTGGTGGGTAGTATTGGTCATGTGGATTCTCAACGTTGTGCTCCGGTAAGAGAGGTTGTTGTTTCTGCAGTTTGTGTTGTAGCCGGAGTTGTAGCTTTTGTGAATCCTTGTCCACCGATATAGTTGAGCTTTGCTGTCTCGTTAGATTGAAGTTGGTGTTGTCATCGGGGATGTACTCTGGCTCACTGACTAAACTAACATGATGTCTTTTGGCCTGGAGGACTCTATTTAGTTTCTCGTTGAGCGCTTTGATTTTGGTTTGAGTCCCACTCTGAATTGTCACGTGGAGTGTGATCATAGACTACTCCATAGTTCCCATCACTTATAGTTAGGTTTTCAACAAATTGTAGTCCTCTGTTTGTGTTTTGGCCTAAAAATCTCTCGCTTGAAGCAGTATCGAGGAGCATTCAGACATTAGGTAGTATTCCTCTGTAGAGTGTACTAACTAGTGAGTCACACGAGAAACTATGATGCGGGCATTGACATGTTAACCCTTTAAAGCGTTCTCATGTTTCACTAAAAGCTTCAGTTTAGTGCTGGGTGAATTCAGAGATTTCATTGTGCAGCCTTGCAATGCGTGTATTTTAGAAGAACTTGGTTAAGAACATCTTCTTGCAGTTGCTCCATGATGTAATGGTGTTTGAAATAAGGTTCTTCTGCCATATATGTGCATTGTTTACTAAGGAAAAGGAGAAAACACACAATTTGAATGCGTCTTCTAAAATTCTATTGACCTTCACGGTGGAGTCAACATGTTAAACAGGTCCATATGGTAAAGAGGATCTTCCATGGATAAACCATGAAATTTGTTGCTTTGGACCATTGTGATGAGACTCTCATTAATTTTGAAGTTGTTGTTGTCGATCAGCAGTGGTCTTATTCTAGTTATGGTTCCATAAGTGATTGGTTCGTCGTAGTCTCTGATCACGCATGCTGGTCGATGGTCTTGAGCTTGTTGCGCAAGAGGGTTTTTGTTGTTGATGGTGTGATCAGCGTTGTCCATCGTAGCTGTTGGAGGGTCGTTGTCACGTACTTGGCGTACTCTTGTAGTTGATCTTCCGAGTCGGTGAGGGTTGTTAACTTGTGGATGAAGGTTTATAGAACTTCTGCTTCGTGTTGTATACACCTGAAAACAGAGAGTTGTTAATAACAGTGCATGATCTTAAACAAAAACTAAAACGAAATTTTGAAAGAAAATCCCAGATTTGGCAACGGCGCCAATTTAGTAGGGGTTTTTTTACAGCAAGATTCAAAATCCCCTTGTTGTTGTAGTACTTAGGGTGTCATTCTAAACCTGGTGTCTTTCAAGCACCTGTAATGCAAGTTTCTGTCTAATTTAGGCTAATAATTGATTATTTGTTTGTAACTTGGTGTCACTAAACTAAAGGCAGTAAAGGAAAAATAATTAAATTAACTAAAATAAAAGGAAATAAAAGTGGTTGAATTTGTTTATTTTCAAGATTAAAAGCACAATTTAGAATCGGATAATAGGTTGGATGTTTAAAAGAAGATATGTTGAACTCATGTTTACAAGCTTATTATTCTAAACCATGATAGAAGAAGTGCTCATGTACGGACTAATCCATTTTTGTGACAAAAATCCCTTCAATGACCACCTATTAACTACAAATGACTTTGGGTACTAGGCAGCCAATGAGCATTAAGATCGTATTTTTACTATATGTAGTGCGGTAACCCATCATCAACTGTCATTGAGGCAGGTTTTGAACCTCGCCTGTGAGAGTGGTCAAGTACGCAACCGTCCAATAAAAGATTGTTCGTGCATTATCATTCCAAGATACGATGGAATCATTGGATAAAAGCTTTAAATAACCCTAGTTACTTTCCCTTAAAACAGGCCCCTAACCAATCCAAAGGGATAAGGGAGTCTACTCGCTAATCATTACGAATAAAATAATCATATGGTTTAATAATTTATTATTACATAATAATGAAGTAGAGAAGTGTGAATTAAAACTAAAGCACAAGTAATTAATGTGCAAATAAAGTAAAGTGCATGTAAATTAAAATGCGAAAAGTAAAGAAATGCAAGTATAAAATTAAACCAAAAGAGTAAAAACTACTAAAACAAAATTAAAAACTAAAATCTAAACTAAGTGGAGTTTTCTTTTGTATCGGAGTTTTCTTTTGTATCGGAGTTTTCTCTCGAGAGATCTTTCTCCATTCTCCTCTCTCTTACAACGTTATATTTATACAGATAGGAAGTAAAGGGTTAGCCCTAGTTTGGTGATGCTTCATCGGTCATGGTAAATCGTTGTTACTCCACCACGGGTTGGTAAACCATTGTGCGGAACTTCTTTCCTTATTCTTTTTTTTTTTCTCCCAATTTCTTCTTTCCTTTCTTCGCTTCTTCCTTTTCTCTACCGTTTTTCTTTTTTTCTCTTAAGATCTTTTTATCGTTTCTTTCTGCGCTTTCTTTTCTCTGAAGATTCTCTCTTTGATGCGCAAATCTCCTCCGGTTCATGATTTTGCATACAAGTTTGCCTTTTTGCTCTGATTTAGCTCCATTTCTAGTTCTCAACACACGAACACCTGTTTATGAAATATATACACCAAATGCACTCCAAAATACCGTAAAATGCATCATAAACAAACTAAATCCTATCCTAAGTACCAGTGAAATCCTAAGATATCAATGCTCAGTCAGAAGGCAGGTCGGGGAAACGACAAGCTCAAAAACGTTCAAAGTGGACCAGCTTGGGAACGCATGGCAGGATATGGCTCGAAAGAGAGATGAAACAACCAGCTCGAGTCCTTTTATCTTTTTTCTGTCTCAGGAAATGCCGAGAAATGATTGACTCAGAGATAACACGTGGGCGACATCTTGTGACAGTGAGAATATAAACCTGCTTGGCGACAAAGGTAGATGAACGACACAGGGGTGCCTCTCATATGCTGGCTCGGAGAGAAAAGATTGGTGATCAGCTCAGGATGTCCCATGGAGCAACCAGCTCGAATCCAAAGGGATACATCTAAGTTGTTTCTCTTTCTTTTTCTTTTTTTTTGTATTTCTCACAATATGTTGTTTTACCTTATATCTTTTTTCGTATAGACTGTTTCCAATTTGTTTACGAAAAATGTGTAAGTGTGAAAATGTTCCTTGATAGTTAATTATTTTAGCCATTAATTTTGAATGTGCGGATTTTAACCGTAACAATTACTCAGAATTCATCAAAACTTTCTATGAAATCTCTTTGGAAAAGACAAGATTCTTCGAGCCCGAGATACTCTAAAAACTTGGTTTGTATGACGATGTGAGAATGGTTCTTGAACACATGAGTTTGGACAATAATTTAGAAGCAGTATTTTCGGTTCATCAGCAAGTTAATTTCATGCCAATTCCTAGCCACCTTTGTTGTGACATTCCTTTATGATGAGGCTATGGATGAGAATGGTAATGGGTTCATCACCTTCTAGGTTTGCGGAAAAGCTTATTGGATGAGGATTATGAGTCATATGGGGCTTTAGAGACAGACGTGAGACGAAATTACTAGTTGTTTTGTGTCTTACTATATCATTGTGGGAGACTATAGATCAAACCTTACATGACCAGATTATTGAAGAACAGAGACATTTGCCACCTTATACTCAGATAATTAGCCACACATTCCATGTGATGCGGGAGATCGGGAAGGTACTTGAGGATAACGTGAGATACCTCGCTATGGGAATAACACCTCATCTCCGCCAATTCTCTATTTTTTAGGTTTTATGTTTGGCAAGCTCCGAGAGGCTCATAGCAATATCTACATGCTTCAGTGCTCGAACAAATGGTAAGATAGAACCATTGGGAAGCTGGTGAGCTTATTGAGGAGCCTAAAGAAGCATGTTAATGGTTTTGCAATGAAATTTACTGATACAAGCGTAGTGGCGGTGTGGTATTCAACCGAGAAGCTCGAGGTTTAGGAACCACGGTAGGATGGTGAAGGGGTGGAGCGAAAGGACCACACAAGCTGCGAAAGACTTGTGATACACCAGGGAGACTTCAACCTTAGGAAGATGAAGTCACGGCTAGCTCACCAAGGAGAGAGGCGCCAAAAATTTAGACAAGAGTCTTAGAGTTTTTGTTTCAAATTCAAGTTTTCTTATTCATTGCAAGTAATAAGGCTTATATAGGCCTTTGGTTTACAATTTAGGGTAAACAACAAGATGTTTATCCCAAACAAAATGAAATCTATATAAAAACAACATAAAGTTTTAATGGCTGGAAAATAGAGAAATGGGCCTACGCCAAGACATAAAAACAAATGCTTGGGCCTAGGACAAATCACCAAAAACTAAGAAATTTTTCTTAAGGCCTTATTTCCACACTTTGTCTATATAAACGAAATAGGATGGGTAAGCCCCATAAGGACAGGGCCAAATTTGACTTGGGCCCGTGGAAGATGTTGGGTTCGAGAACGGGCTTTGGTCGTCATGTGCACTAAGAGTGTTGCCTCATTAAAAACTTCTTCAGAAAACCCAGTGGGACAAAACCGAAGGTAGGAAAAATAGTACAATGTCTTAGCACGGATTTTTGTGCCTTCACCGGATGGTAATGGTGAAAACACCCGAGCTGGAAGAATCTTCCAGCAGGAGCCTCCATGGTTCCCGATGTGGTGCGAACGGGCCTTGGTGGACCGGTTTGTGGGCCGGCTTGGACGGGCCTGTACAGGCCTGTTCGTGGGCCAGGTCGTTGGCTGGTGGCTCTGGTGCTTGTTCGCTTGCTCATTTCACCAGTTGGTTGAACTTGTGCTCCAAGACTCGGGCCTGGGCTTGCGTCAATGGTCCGAGTGGAACTTCTGGGACGGCAATCGGTCCGATGTCCTCATCATTTACAGATTCTGGTTCTACCAAAGTTCCTTCAAGAGACAAACGGATGTCAGAGGCAGATGATACTAGCCAGACAAAGAGGCGCTCTTACAATGAAGAGGCTAACACTGCAGTGGGAGTCACAGCTCCTCCACGAGCCTAAACTTATGAGGAAGGTAGACACGCTCAGAGATACATTCCCACACCACAATCGAGTCCAGATGAGCACCACAATGTAGACATGCTCATAGAGTCTGATGAGTCTCTCCACCCTGCTCATATTATGAGGTACCCCTCTACACCTCTTTGTACATATTGTAATTGTATTTTCAGTTTTTTGTTATCTCTATCTTTTGGTTTCTTTCTCATATTTATTCTCCCATATAGATAGTGATAAATAAGTTTGGGGGGTAGACCAGCTATTTGACTTCTTATTTTCTTTTGCCTTCTCGTTATTAAGTCATTTGCATTGAATATATGTGATTTTGAAAAAGAAAAAACACAAAAAACCAAAAAATAGTTTATAAATTTTCAAAACTCCAAAACAGTTCATGTACTTTCATGCTTCTTTGTGTCTTTAAGATTGAGACTAACTCCATTCTAAGTTGCATTTGCATTTGCGTAGAAAATGATGATGATTCTACCTTGCACAAGTTCACATGTAAGATTGAAATTAATGCCCTTTTAAGTGGTTATAAGTTGATTTAGCATGCTCCAAAAAAAAATCATTGTTGGATCAACTTATTTTGAAAAATCTTACCTTTCTGAATTTTGCATGATCTCCAAAGCATCTCTAAGAATGTTCCTTTCATATTGAACTTAATTATCTTGCTAAGGTGCTTGATATACATTTTCATGGCTATGTTTGTTTTTTTTTTCTTTTGCTCGTTTCGCCAGTTGGTTGAAATTGTACTCCAAAGCTCTGGTCTTGGCTCGCGTCAATGCTCCAGGTAGAACTTCTGGGGTGGCACTCGGTCCAATGTCCTCATCATTCCCTCCTTCTTGAAGAGCTTTGGTCTCCAAATAAAACACCTCACCTGCATCAAACAACTTTAAATCAGCAACATTGAAATAGTAGACACATTGAACTCACCGGGAAGTTCCATCTTGTAGGCGTTGTCGTTGATTCGTCGGAGGACTCTGAACGGGCCATCTCCTTGGGGTTCAAGCTTGCTCTTTTGTTTTTGGGGAAACAGTTTCGGCCGTAGATGAAGCCAAACCCAGTCGCCTTCTTCAAACACCACGTTCCTGCGTCCCTTGTTGGCATGCTTGGTATATTGTTTTGTGCGCTTCTCTAGGTTGGCTTTGACCCTCTGATGCTGTGTCTTCACGTATTCTGCCGTGGTTTCGCCATCCATGCAAATGGTGTCTCCTAGGGGTAGTGGTGTGAACTCCATGGGCGTGGGTGGATTGAAACTGTACACGACCTGGAACGGGGTCATCTGAGTCATGGAATGGACAGAACGGTTATGATGAGATCCTTCAATGGGAAGGAACTCAACCCCAGGTCGTCAACAGGTGGACTAAGTGGAAGATGATTGGTCGGAAGGTGTTTTGATCATTTGGTCGTATAAATATCACGGTCGATGGGTCGAATGGTCGAGCGGTACGATGGTTGAATGGTCGAGCGGTATAAATGGGTGATTGGTCGGGCGATTGATGAGATAATTGACAGGGATCGAATGGAATCTAATCAAGGTGATGAGAAATCCTTGAAAATTCTAACTTGAATTTTGAGAGGATATGACACACCAAACCAAATTCAAGGGTTTCGTAGAATGGCCTATAGATATTAACTCTATATGGAAATTTTACGAGAGATAAGTGACCAAACTTTCAAGAAATCAAAGAGATGTTTATTCAAGAAAATTTGATGAAAAAGAACAAGAGTGGCCATGGCCGAGTTGTAATAGTGCTTACAAGGGGCGGTGGTCAAAAGGTCAAAGCCATGCATGTGAAACATGGTTTCTACACCCTTGACCACAAGGAAAAAACAATCAATTAATACACCATGACTACAAGTTTGAATTCAAAAATAATAAGACAAGATGGGCCGGCCCAAATTAGCTAATCCAGAATCTAATAATGCCATGGGCCTTAGACAAAGATCCTTAGAAGTTTCATCAATGCCTCATCAAAACCTTGGTGAGAAAAACCCAATGGGAAAAACCTCACCAAGGGAAAAGAGTACCAAGATGAGAACCCTTCCCTTTGTAACCAGTATAAATAGCTATCTCTCTCCTCATTTGTAACTTAGAAACTATTATTCTCATTTTCTTAATACAATCATTCTCCTATAATCTGTTATTTTCTCATTCTCTAATTCTACAAATCTGTTAATCTCATATTGTTTCTCTTGCGGATGTGGCTCCTGCACATTAGTTCCTCAACTTGGTTCTGAATTTCGTTTGTTTTCATGGGATTGGTTCGGTAGGCCGGTTGGTTTGGTAGAGCTGCTCCAGGAACATGGTCGATTTGATGTTCAATGCCTCGGACAGGTGGTAATCCTGGTGGACATTCTTCAGGGAACACGTCCTGAAACTCTTGGAAAATGTCAGACATCTTTCTCAGCAGAAACGGCAGTGGGTTAGTAGCATGGAGACAAACCTCCTTATAATATAGTAAGAATATTGGACGGTGTTCTTCTAGATTCTTACTAACCCTACTAGCTTTAATGAAAAAGTTCGTTTTGTTTCTAGATTCAGGGGAACTACCTTCGTGTTTCTTTTGTTGCTTAAGGTATAGTTGATTTTTGTAAACCTCTTGTGGAGTCATAGGAACAAGGGTTACCTATCTGTTCTGATGGGTAAAGTGATACTTGTTGGTATTTCCATCATGGATGACCCTTCGGTCGGACTGCCATGACCTACCAAGCAAGATATGTACGGCTTCCATTGAAAGGACATCAAACATGACTTCATCCTTATAACTCCCAATTTCCAAAGGAATCTTTACCTGGTGGGTCACACGAATTTCCCCAGCCTCGGTGAGCTATTGTAGAGGGTAGGGTCGCGGATGTCTCACGGCTTCGAGACCTAGCTTCTTGACCATGGTTTCACGTTGGTGCAGCTGCCACCATCAATAATTAAACTGCATACTTTTCGCTTTACAGTACATCGTGAATGGAACAGGTTTTCCCTTTGGTCGGGTTCCTTAGCATTGGATTGGACGCTTAGGGTGTGCCTAGTAACCAATATCTGTCCTTGGACCGGTGGCTCCTCCACATCATCCAAGTACAGGTTGTAGACCGGCTCTAGGTCCGCTGCCTCATCTTCAGTTTGGACATTACTGTTTTCCATAAGAACCATGACTTTCTTGTTCACGCACTCATTGGCATAATGGCCTATACCTTGACATTTGAAGCACCTTAGATCCCGAGATCTTGCTGGTATCTCAACGGCCTTGCCTTTGTCTACTTTACTTGCAGAAGGGTTTAAAGTCTCGGTGGAAAGGCGGTTTTGCTTCATATGTTCCTGCACCAAAAGTAGGTTGGTTAGTAGGTTTACGCTTCAATTTCTTCTCAATTAAAATAGCTTTATGGAGGAACTCTTCAAGCTCCACGTAATGTTGAAGTTCTAGATGGTCTTGAAAATCTCGGTTGAGACTGCCCAAGAAAAGTGACATGGTCGCCTCACGATCCTTGGTGACTCCGACTCGCATCAGCAAAGTTTCCATTTCCTGGAAATAGTCATCCACTCCACGGCTACCCTGGTTCGGTTGTCTCAATCTCAAGTGAAGGTCACGGTGGAAGTGGGATGGAACAAAGTGCATGCTCATAATATGCTTAAGCTCTTGCCATGTCTCAATTGGATGTTCACCATTGTGCCTTCTTGATATCACTGTTTGGTCCCACGAACTGAGAGCATAATCATGGAACTCAGTTACTGCCACATTGACTTTATTAAATTCAGAAAAATATTGACAATTAAAAACTAGTTCCATCTTTTGTTCTCATTCAAGGAACGCAGTAGGATCATTTTTGCCATGGAAAGCAGGAATCTTGAGTTTTAGATTGTTAATGCTATCTTGTTGAAGTGGCGGCCTTAGTTCACGCATGCGCCTAGGCCCTCTATGACTGCGGTTTGAATAGTCGCTTTGGTAGAAATGGGCCGCCGCTTCATCACCAAGGAAGCTTTGGTCAGCCGGGTTTCTTATGGAAGAAACTTCATCCCGCGGTTCAGGAGTCCTAGTGTGTTGTTCAGGAGTCCTAGCATGCTGTGCTCAAGCCCTAGTGTGTCATTCTGAAGACCTAATGTGTTGTTCTGATGTTGGCTGGTCTAGGAGCAAGGCAAGCCTAAGGTCTGGTTGTGGGTCCAAAAAGATATGCCTTATGTCCTCACGTAGGCCATCTCTCAAACCGGCTTGCATGGAAATGAAGCGTTGCTCCATCATATTGTTCATGCGTAATATGAGCTCATCTAGGAGATGGGTGTGGCGTGATTCTCAATCTGAGTCAGTCTTTTCTCCTGCCATAATTCACAAGGCAAATGACCAGATTAAAAGTTCCAAATCCCAAACACGTAAAACTTACTTAAAAAAAAAATTCAAACGATCAGATCACAAGCCAAGCGAATTAAAACAAATGTGAGAGTGATGTAAGCGTAGTGGTGGTGCAACTATTGGTCGAGAAGCTCGAGATCTCCAGAAGCGAATTGGATGAATAAAATGGATAGAAAGAACCACACAAGCTTCAGAAGACTTGTGATACACCGAGTTGTTTTTCTTGGTAAAGAAGAACGAGACAAGCTCTCCAAGGGGAGAGGGGCTGCCGTTAATGACAAGTTGTCTAGGGTTTAATTTTGCTTAAAATCATGTTCTCTTATTACTTGCAAGTGATGAGGCTTATATAGGCCTTTAGTTACAACTTAGGGTAAACAACATGATGTTTAACCTAAACAACAAGTAGTGTAAATAAAAACAACATGTAGTTCTCTTTGCTGAAAAATATAAATTAGTTTAAGGCCAAATAACTTAGAAATAATAAAAATGGGCTTAAGACTTTAAACTTATACTTAGTCTAAATAAAAAATAAATGAGATAGATAAGCTTAATGATGGAAGGCAGGCTGAATTGACTTATACTTGTGAAAGATTACGGATTTGTGAACAATTCTCCGTCTTTTTGCGCACTAAGAATGTTGCCTTATTAAAACTCTCTTCGGAAAACCCAGTGGGACAAAACCGAGTATGAGAAAAAGAGTACAAATTTTTAGCACGTCTTTTGGTGTCTTTACCGAATGGTGATGGTAAAGACACCGGAGGTAGAAGAATCTTTGAGTAGGAACCTCCAATGTTCCAATGTTCTAGTTGATAGGCATTGTCGTTGATTCAACGCAGAACTCGGAATGGGCCATCTCCTCGCGGTGCTAGCTTGCTCTTTCTTTGTTGGGGAAACCGTTCTGGTTTCAGATGAAGCCAAACCCAATCTCCTTCCTTAAAAACCACGTGTCTTCTGCCCATGTTGGTGTGTTTAGATGTCTGAGAGTTTTTCTGTTCTAGATTTTCCTTGACTTCCTTGTGTAGGCGCTTCACATACTGTTCTTTTGCTTCTCCCACCAGGCTGACAACATCCCCCAGTGGTATAGGTGCAAACTCAATAGGGGTAGTGGGGTTGAATCCATAGACTATCTCGAAGGGTGTTTTCTTTGTCACGGAATGTGTCGCTCTGTTGTAGACGAACTCGACATAGGGAAGACATTCTAACCAATTTTTCAAGTTGCTTGATCATCTCAAAACCCATAACCTTGGACTCAATAACTGAGATGAGGCTATTACGCCAGGACAATGCGTCGGCAACAATATTGTCATCTCCCTTTTTCTACTTAATGACTTAAGGAAATGTCTCGATGAACTCAAGCCAACGCGCATGTCTCTTTTTCAGTGTTGTTTGGCCCATGAGGTGCTGAAGAGTCTGGTGGTCCGTGTGAATGATGCACTCCCTAGCAAGCAAGTAATGCTGCCATGTTTCTAAGGTACGGAACAATGCGTAGAGCTCCTTGTCGTAAGTGGGATAGTTCAGGGCGGCTCCGTTTAAGTTTTTGCTGAAATAGGCGACCGACTAGCCTCTTTGTGTCAAGACGGCGCCGATGCCGACTCCCAAAGCATCACACTCGACCAGTCTTAGTAAAGTCTGTCAATATGAGAATCAGGGCGTGTGTGAGGCGTTCTTTCAGTAGCTTGAATAACTTCTTGATGTGATCCTTAGGAGAAGGACCACAACCCAGTCTCGGCAACAGCTTGAAATAGCGGTGGTATGGGTGAACTATTCAACGGATGGCAAAGAGGATGATTAAGGTTTAATATAGAGTGGCGTTTAAGCGGCGGATGAGAAGGAACACAATGAAATGGAAGGTGGAAGAGCGAGATGAAAAGGCTAAGACAAGATGGTGAGAGTCATATTAGCCCGGCCTGTTCTTCAAAAGGATATGACACACCAATTGAAAGAAACAGGGGTTTCCTAAGCGGCTCAGTGATGTTACACACCAAGAGGAGGCTTAGAAGAAGACCAGATATGATACACTGATCAAATGACCGAAACTTCTCAAATTATCAAAAGTATATTATTAAAAAATTCGATGAAGAAAAAGATTACAAGGGTGGCCAAGGCCATACCTATATATAGAAGAAGGTAAGGTTTTTCAAGAGAGTCAAAGGCTTGCATGGAAGGCACAAAAACCAAGCCATGCAAGACTTGACTACACGGTCTTTTAGTGTAATGAAAGCACAAGTTCAGACATCAAATTCGCCTAAGTGACCAAAGATAAGAATGGGCTCACGAATGGGCCTAATAAAGATTTTGCTGCTAATAGCCTTATACAATTGGACATAAAAGATTACATTTGGGCCTCATTAAAAAGCCATCTTGGAAAAACCCAGTGGGAAAAACCCAAGAGAGGGAAAATGAGCATAAAAATATAATCTCTTCTCACTCACATAATTCAAATAGCACAAGTCTTCATTATCATACCCAAATGAGCTAAGTCTGGCTTAGTTTAATTGATGAAAGCTCTAATGTCGTCTTCAAGTGTTTTGGTTTTTGCACGGGTCAAAGGCCCTAAGGGAATGTTCCATTGGTCCAATTCTCCAACTAAAGTATCCCATGGTCGCTGGTATGGTCGAGCCGGATTGCTGGCGCGGTCGGGAGCCTGGTCATTGGCACGGTCGGGAGCCTGGTCGCTGGCACGGTCGGGAACGTTCGTATGTTCGTCCGAAACCTTGTCCTTGGTCGAACGTGGGTCAGGGCTGCGGTCATCCTTTTGTTTGTCCGCACGGTTGTCTGTTCCTTCCTCACGGTCCTCCTGGCGGTCGTCCTCACGGTTGTTCTCAAGGCAGTTCTTAAGGTCATCTGTTCCATCCTGGTTCACGTCATTCCCTCCCTCTTCAAAAGAATTTGTATTCAAATCCTGATTATTTGCACAATAAAGGATAAGGTTAGCAATATTAAAAATGGAACTAATAGGATACTTACCTTGAAGGTCCAGTATGTAGGCATTGACATTAAGACGCTTGACGACAGTGAATGGTCCATCAACTCTTGGAACCAATTTGGAGCATATTTCAACAGGGAACCGTTCCTTTCTGAGATGTATCCATACTTGGTCTCCTAGTTAAAAAATAATTTCCTTGCAGCCCTTATTAGCTGTCTTTTAATATAGTTTGGTTTTGGCCTTTATTTTAGCGCGGGCCTTGGCATGAATCTTCTGGACTAGTTTGGCCTGTTGTTCACCTTCTAGACTTAGCCTTTCACTCAAAGGTAATGGTAGTAAATCCAAGTGAAATATATGATTAATGCCATAAACAATCTGGAATGCGGAAAACTTATATGTAGAATGGACAACATGATTATATGCAAAATCTACATAAGACTAAGAATCATCAGGATGACCTGAAGCTGGGAACGGATGATCCGGAGCTTGAAAAGGACGAACAGGATGATCTGGAACTGAAAATGGACTAACAGGACTACCTGAGGCTTAGACCGGTCGACATGAACGTTTATGACAAACGTCCCATACAATTCGACGGATGACCAGCCAGGTGACCCAACGAACGGACAGGACGGACACACGGACGACCATAAGAACGACCAAATGGTCGATCCTAAGGAGAACCCGGACGGACGCTGCACGGACGACCCAACGGACATCAGGATGACAACTTAAGACGATCAGGCGCACGATCTAATGAACGACCAGACAGACGACCCAATGGGCGACCAGACGGACAACCCATATTGACGACGAGACGAACGATCCAGACAGACGACCAGGACGAATGCGGGACAAACGCATAGATTACCCAGAAGACATCACAAACGAATGGACGGGTAACCGTGCATCTGGGCCGCTGGATTTTAAAAATTGGTTAAGTGACCCAATTGTTCTCTTTTTCCTATCTTTGGGTTTTTCCCATAAGGTTTACCAAAGATGGATTTTTAATGAGGCATTTTGAGCCACTTATCCCTAAGGCCTCTGTGAATCCAAGACCAAGTCTAGCCACCATTTATTTTAAATTTAAGTAAGCATTTATTAGTTAGTTGCATGTCCTTGCATGTTCTTGGAACTTGTGTCAAGCATGCAAGGCTTCTTATTTGCATGTTCTTGGAACTTGTGCCAAGCATGCAAGACTTCTTATACGCATGTTCTTGGAACTTGTGTCAAGCATGCAAGGTCTCTCTTCCTTTCTTCCATCTCTATAAATACTTGGTTTTGACCATAATTAAGAAGATTCAGAAGGAGAAATTATAGTCCCAGATTCTAAAAGGCCAAGGGACATTCAACCTAATCTTGTAGATGCTCAAGAAGGAGAGGCCCAAGGGGAACCGACTGTTGCCCTTATAAGAAGTACAAGGCATAGATTTCCACCCTATTTCTAGTACAACAACAATGCAGTAGTTCACCATGATAAGGGAGTATGTAATTTAGTTCATATCCCTGCTTCCAAAGAGCTATGAGGGAGCAATGGAGATAAAGGAGTGGAGAAAAGCAATTCAAGCTGAAAGACAAGCTAGAGAAGAATCAAACCTATGCACCAGCCACCCTACCAAAAGGAAAAAAGACTGTAAGTTCTAAATGGATTTTCACCATTAAGTATAAAAGCAATGGTGAGATAGATAGGTACAAAGCTAGGTTGGTGGCTAGAGGATTCACACAGACTTATGGTGAAGACTATAGATATATTTTTGCTCCTGTAGCTAAATTACATGCAGTGAATGTTGTTTTAACTCTTGCTACTAACTTGGACTGAGAATTATGGCAAATGGATGTTAAGAATACATTTTTTCTAGGTGAATTAGAAGAAGAGGTATATATGACACCACCACCAGGCCTAGAAGATCAAGTTAGAACCAGTAACACACTGAGGCTAAGGAAAGCTATCTATGCCGTAAAAAAATCTCATAGAGCTTGGTACCATATGCTAAATGTGACTTTAAGGGACATAAGCTTCAAAAGGTCAGAAGTAGAACACACTATTTTTACACTTAAGAGTAAGGATGGGATTGTTGTTATTCTCATTTATGGTGATGATATAATCATATTTGGAAGTGATAAACTGGGAATAGCCTCTGCTAAAGAGTATTTAAAAAGTATGTTTAATATTAAGGATATAGGAGAACTAAAATACTTCTTAGGAATTGAAGTATGTAGGTTTAAGGAATGCCTATTTCTTTTTCAAAGGAAGTATATATTGGACTTACTAACCTCTATAGGAATGCTAGAAGCTAAGCCAGCCAAAACCCCATTAGAAGAAGGCTACAAAGTAGAACCTCAGGGGGAGCTTGAAGATGGCGACTTTAAAGAAGCAAAGTTGTATAGAAAGGTTGTTGATAAGCTAATATATTTAACTATCACTAGATCTGATTTGTGTTTTGCAGTTAATCAAGTCTCTCAGAATATGCAAGACCCAAAAACAAGGCATTGAAGATGATTCATAGGATCTTGAGATACTTGAAAGGAACATATGATCAAGGTATATGGATGGGTAGTAATGGAAACACCAATTTAGTTGGTTATTGTGATGCAGATTGGGCAGGTGATAGAAAGGACAAGAGGTCCACAACCGGTTATTGCACACTCATAGGTGGGAACATAGTCACTTGGAAGACTAAAAAACAAAAGGTTGTTTCATGTTCTAGTGTTGAGGCTGAGTATAGAGCAATTAGGAAACTTACCACTGAATGCATCTGGTTTAAGCCATTATACTAGATCTTGGAGTAAGTATTGAGTCGCCATTCACAGTACATTGTGACAATCAAGAAGCAATACACATAGCTTAAAACTCTGTGTGTCATGAGAAAACCAAGCATATTGAGGTGGATTGCCATAAGGTAAGAGAAGCTATTGAAAATGGAATCATTTTATCTTGTTATACAAGGAGTAAAGATCAACTTGCTGATGTGTTTACCAAGGCCACAACACTGAAGACTAGCGGCTCTATCTATCCAAGACTCGGACTCATGTCAATTCCACAACACTGATCCTGATCATGGAGTATTATATTTTTTTCCCTAAAAAAGATTTTGTCCCATTTGGGTTTTCCTTATTTAGATTTTTAATGAGGTAATACTTCATGGTTGCAAGCTTAGGCATTCTCCATGCCTTAAGCTTGAGAGATAGTGTTGGAATGAAGAAGAAATGAAGGAAGAAAGATGTGGCCGTGTGATCTAAAGCTATCTAAGGAAGTGTCTTAGGCTTCTTTGTGGTTAATGATATGTTATCCTTGTAGTCAATCATGTATTAAGCTATCTTTGTATAAATAGTAGTCTTTCTCCTCATTTCTAAGCAAGAAAATTAATTCTCATTCTAATAAAATCTTAATTCTCTCTAATCTCTCTCAATCTCTCTCTCTCTCTCTCTTATTCTGGCTAATTTCTGCCTTAATCTCTTTAAATCTTACATTCTTTCATCTGGTGGAATAGGAAATGTCTTGAGAATTAAGAGAATTAAAGTATTGAAGAATAAGATGGAGATTAATAGAATTAATCCAGTATATGAAGAATATGAAGAATCAAATATTTGGAGATTAAAAGTATAAGCTTTTAAGTAGAATTGATGATATTGATGAAGAATGATGAAGAATGGTGGAGAATTAAGATAAATTGTAGATGAATGTTTTAGGTGACTTTTGGATTCAACAATGTTCTAAATGCAAGGCATAGTCTTCCTAGGTTCTCTTTTATATTTTGAATATTTCTAGATGAGGAATTTAATCAATCATGGAATAAAAAGATTTAGAGATAGCCTTTGCAAAGACTTTGATACTAAGTCTTTGTGAGTATTCCTCCTTTGTGATTTTATATGGATAATTATCTGAACTTGCAGCATGTGTGTTTTGTTGATTTTCACTTCAAGCACACACCAAAGGACACATGACTCCATGGGAGAGCTGATTCATTAATTTCCTAGCAGTTTTTCCTCTCCACTCCTTGTGGCGGCTGTTTTTGTTTGCAATCGTTTCTAACTCCTACTCCATGTGTTGTGTTCTTGTCACTTGCTTTCTTTTGCCTTTGTTAGACAATCAAGCTAAACATCAACTTCCATCTTAAGCCTTTGAACCTGTTGAGTATTGACAAATTCTAAACAAAAGATAGTGAGTAAAAGATATAATTAGAGTTAAGAATAACCAAACTTAATTTCAAAGACTGCCTAAGGAATTTTGGATTCAACATGCCTTCTCAAACTTATTGTTCTAAGTAAAAAACAAGGTTCTCGTCCCTTATAATCAATAAAGTTCATGAACAAATGATTCTGCCAGCTAAACTAGGTTGAAAATGTCTCATCTTAACAATTTCTAAATACATGAACACAATTCAATAGAATGAATGAATTACTAACCACCTAGATACCAGATTTTCTATGGTTCTAACTCACGGAACCATCAATTTAATCAATAAAATATAGTTGGATAAGAGTTTAAAATAGTCTGAAAGCATAAGACTTTGATACTAAGTTTTTTTGCATTTGATTTTAGAAACTGGTTCTGATTTAGGCACTTCCTCTCATGATGCTTCCTTCAGGCGCCTCTGATGGTCAATCACTTTTGATCTTGAAGCCTAGAGCTTTCTTTGATCTACTCAGGACCTTCCTTCTTAGAAGGTTTATCCTTCCTTCAAACATCTCTTCATTTTTATTTTACATGAATCTTTCCAAACATCTGGCTATTGGTGATATGAGATTTTATATGCTTCAACTTTTCATGTTACAGCCTAGTGGAACCTAACCACCATTCTAACCACTTTCCAATCACTGAAAAACTTATTCACCTCCTAACCAATCAGTTTTAGCTGGTACAATTGTCTAATCACTTGTTCTTGCACTTTCAAGGCACCACATCTAGCCAATTTCAGACAAGGTTTGATACCAAGAGTGTTTGTTGGACTGTTCTTAAGGCCTTAACAGCTTCTTGTAACTACTAACTCCTTTGGTTTTAATAGCTTTTTGTAACTACTAACTGATTAACAACTTTTTAACTCCAACCTCTTCTAACAACCATAACTGTCTATAACTGCTTCTTGATCAGAGTGCAACTGCCTTTTTAACTGACTTATAACAGTTTCTAAACTGATTAACAACCTTTTAACTAGCCTAAAACGTCACCAACATCTCTATGTAACAGCCTAAAACCGCCACTAGCAATACTGTTGTAACCGCTTACCAACAGCCTTAATCACTTGTCCACTTGCTTCCAACAACTCCTAAACTGACTAACAACTTCTTAACTACTAACCAGAACCATTTTCGGTCAGTAATAATCAGTTATAATGGCTGAGAAACAAGATTAACCGATTTCAAGAATTTCATATTCTGGCTAGTTCACAAGAAAATGAATCTTGAAGCCTAAAACTTGTCAGATTGAAATGAAACTAGACACGTCGACATAAAACTATCAAGAAAGCTTCAAAAATAGATTAGCGTGATTGCAGACCTCCTGAAACATCATCTGGACTCATTCCTCTTGAGGTTAGGATTTGGAATTTCTCGATTTGAAAAAGATTTGAACAAGTTATGCTCGTTGCAAAGGAGGAGAACCCCGATGACGCCGATCGCCACTCCGTCGAGGATATCTTTCGATTCCGATCACCAAATGAGATGAAACCGGTGCAGGGATGATCATAAACCCTTGCCTGATGATCCTTTTGATAAAATGTGGAAGAAAACCTTGTGATCTCACCAGAATTGACGAAGAACCACCATGATCTTATCGACAGGTCCTGTTTTGAGGCTTGCATGAAAAGATTGAAAACAACTTGAGATTTTTTGGATTATATGGATGATTCTTGCTCTGATACCATGTTAGAATGAGAGATTTAGAGATTTACCATTGGAGAATAGAGAGATTTTAAAGATAAGAGAATGAGAGAAAGAATTAATTATTGATTATAAAAGAATAATTCTTCTTGCTTACGAATGAGGAGTACATAGTGTTTATATAGAGAGTTTACAATCCTTGTGTCCAAACACTCCTCTTAGGCGCCTACTTAAGGTGTTTGGATACAGGTTTAGAAGCTCTTTCATACTCTCCTTTTGGTTTAGAGTATTTACTCTCTTTTTCTTTCTAAGACTTCATACTCTCTCTTTGTCTAAGAGTATCTACTTCTTCTTTTCTTCATTTGAAGACAAAACATGGGTTGTTTGAGTGGCTTGTAATGCCATTTGGTAGTACAAATGCACCTAGTACCTTTATGAGGTTAATGAATCATGTTCTTAGGTGATGAGGACATCGAGCCAGCTACTGCACCTGTCATTCCACCTGGACCCCTTACGCGGTCCAAGCGGAAAGCCTTAGGAGACAAGCTTAGCATGCTCTTGGAAAGTGGAATCAGAGAAGACCTCGAGCTGTCCACCCAGACGATCAGTCCGCGACCAGCCGTCCAGGCAAGCCGGCCGGACCCAGCAGCCGACCAGACCGACCCGGTTCATGCACCCACGACCAGACCACCCATCCAGCTAGACAAGGAACCTTGGAGGTTCCTTCTCGAAGACTCTTCCTCCTCCGGTGTGTTTACCATCACCATTCGGTAGAGACACCAAAAGTCGTTCTAGGAAATTGTACTCTTTTTCCTATCTTCGGTTTTGTCCCATTGGGTTTTCCGAAGAAGGTTTTAATGAGGCAACACTCCTAGTGCGCAAGGCGTTGAAGACTTGTTCACAATTCCATTCCATTCACAAGTCCTCAGGCGAATTCTCAGCCTAAGTGTTGTTGGGCTTTTCCTTCTTTATTTTCGAATTATTAGTCTAAGTCATTAGTTGGGTTTAAGTCATGTTGACTAATTATGGCCCATTATTTATTCTAAGTGACAATAAGTAAACTACATGTTGTTTTAATCTCCTAAAGGTTAAACGCCTTGTAGTTTACCCTAAAATTGTAACAAGGCATTATATAAGCCTTCTTGTTTACACATAATAGAATAACAAGTATTTTTTTGACAAAACCCTAAGTCTCTTTAGACACAAACTGCCGCCAGCAAGCTCCCTTGCAAGCAGCCGTCGACTTCAACCTCCCTAGGTTGAAGTTCTTGGAGTATCACAAGCCCCTTTCACAGCTTGTGTGGTCCCTTCGATCCACCCCTTCAACCCCATCGTTTCTGTCCCATTATCCTGAGCTTCTCGGTGAAAAGACAGCCCACCCAAGTTCTTACATCATCTGGTATCAGAGCTTAAAGCTCCTAAATCATCAGGTTGATTCTATCCTTTTGTTTTTGCGACTTTTATTGTGTTGTTTCAACAGTTTTTGGCTTTTGATTGTGTTTCTTTCTCTTTCCCCTGAGGTTCTCGGTAAGAAGGACAGGAAATCAAGTCATATACCACAAACACCCTATCAAAAAAAAAATACAAAAAAAAAATCAGGTTCTATCATTCTTGTTCTTATTTGTTTCTTAATTCAAAAAAAAGATAGAAGAATTTTGTTTGTTTTTATTGCTTGTTTGTGCTAGAAATTTTTTTTAGATAAGAAAAAAAAAAAAAAAAAAAAATATTGTTTAGGATGCTAAAATCAAACTAGGGTTTATAGAAAACTCACCTAGAACACCTTCACCAAACTTGGAATCCATAAGGATATTGTGTGTTGCTTGTTTGTTTGCTTAGGTTTTTGAGGTTAGGCTTCTAGTTAATTGTCGCTAGTGTCCCACTTGTGTTTTGCGTGAACCCTAGGTGTAGCATAGCTCGCGTCCATCGTCGCTTGGTCCCCTAGGTCGTCGTTAGTCTAGGCTCCATCCCTTCCCGCGTCTAGGTCTAGGTTTCCTTAGTCCTTGTGTTGCGTACGTGTCCTAGGTAGCGTTTTGCGTCCTAGCTATAGGTTCTCTTGTCGCGTCCCTTAGTGTCCCGCGTCTAGGTTTGCCAGGTCGTGTGTGTCCTAGTACCGTCCGCATTAGTGTGGCGAGTTTTGTGTCTAGTTCCGGCATTAGCGTCCCACTAGGTTTAGTTGCATCCTGTCCGCGTCCTAGGTTAGGTCGTGTTCCCGTATACCCGCGTCCGTGTCTAGGTCTAGGTCCGGTCGCGTCTTGTGTCCAGCCTCTAGCAGTGTCCCGCGTCCACCTAGCTCACGCCCCGCCTTACCGGTTCGTTTAGTTAGGTCGTCCGAGTCTTGTTCTAGGCTAGGTCACCTTTTGCATAGTCTTAGGCGGCTAGGTCTCCTAGGTTCGGTTAGTTGTCTAGGTTCTTAGTTCTAATTTTTAGGAAGTTTTCCATCGTATTTAGGTAGTATCTAGATAGTTTCCATAGTATTTATGCATTAAATTAGTTTAGGAAATTTCCTAGATAGTGATTAGGAAATTTTTCTAGATATTTATTAGGATTTTATTTAGTTTCCATTTAGGAATAGGAAGTAAGTAGATATTTCTCCTAGACATATTTAGTTTCCTTTTTCTAGATTAGACATTAATTTTAGGATATTTCCCATTTATTAGTTTCCTTTTAGGATTAGGAAATATATCTATAGGATATTTTCCTTTTTCTAGGTTATTTCCTTTTTATAGATAGTATATTTTTCTTTTCTTAATTTATATAATTCTGTGCATAAATATAAAATCAAAAAAATATATATATTCTCGGGAACTTTCCAAATAAGGAAAGTTTCCAATTCCTGCAAGTTTCCCAAAAAAGGAAACTTCCCTTTTTCTAGAAATTTCCTTTTCCCGGAAAAGGAAATATGACAGGAAGGGATGAATCAACGTCGGGGCAAGCTGATCCGACCATGGTACAACTTCTTCAAGCCCTGACGGCACAAATGTCAACATTCTCCACTCAGCTTGAGCAGTTGAGGCAAGCCACGCCGCCTCCCCCTGCCGCACCTGCCGCGCCTCCATACCCCCACGAACGGCCACCTATGGGTCGACATCCCTACTATGACGACGACCTACCACCACCACCGCCGCCGCGTCCAGCCACCCACTACCCGGAGGTCAAGATGAGCCCACCTCCTTTCTCGGGGAAATTAGACCCCGAAGAGTATCTCGACTGGGAGAGACGCATGGAGCTCATCTTTGAGTACTACAACTATGATGATCCCCGAAAGGTCATCTTTGCGACAGCGCAATTTACAGACCATGCCTTAGCATGGTGGGATCGCGAAGTCACCACCCGCAGACGAGCTCGTATGGGTTCTGTGACTTCATGGGTCGAGCTGACCCAAATCATGAGGCGACGTTATGTACCGCCCCACTTCCACCGCGAGCTTCAGCGACGTTTCCGACGCCTCACTCAAGGAAGCAAGACGGTGACTGAATACTTTGACGAGTTCGAGCATCTCCGTAACCGACTCGATGTAGATGAATCCGAAGAGAGCCTTATGGCCCAATTCATCGATGGCTTGCAAGATTCCATCGCCAGAAAGATCGAACTGCATCCCTACCACGACCTATGTGAGCTGTTCCACCTAGCCGTCCAGATCGAGAAGTGCCATAAGCGGAAGCTTGCCGCACCTTCTCGACCCAGAAACACTTGGAACACCGGTTCCAAGCCATTTGAGCGAACGACTCAGCCTATTGACCCACGACTCAAAGGCAAAGCCGTCGCCTCCAGCTCAGCCCCCAGACCGGCGCCTCCAGCTCCTAGACCACCGCATGCCACGACCCAATCCCAGCCTCAGTGGAGCAGCGAGATCGTCTGCTTCAAGTGTAAAGGCAGAGGACACATGTCCCGGGATTCTCCCACTCAAAGGACAATGGTCCTTACTGTGTCCGGAGATTATGAATCCAAGGAGGAGCAAGAAGAGCCAGCATTTCCGACACATCAGTCCGACGAGGACATTGAATACGCTGATTCCGGAGAAATGCTTATGATCCGACGCGTCCTTAGCTCCCGATTCGAGCCTGAAGAAGAAGAACAACGAGAGAACATTTTCCACTCCAAATGCACGATACTTGGGAAAGTGTGTTCGTTGATCATTGACGGAGGATCCTGCACGAATGCCGCCAGTAAGTACATGGTGGAGAAATTGGGCTTGCCCGTGACCAAGCACCCCAAGCCTTATAAACTTCGGTGGCTGAACAACAAGACGGAGTTGTACATCTCAGATCAGGTGAAGGTCTCATTCAGCATCGGCAGATATCAAGACCAGGTCACCTGCAACGTCGTCCCGATGTCAGCTGGACATCTTCTGCTCGGACGACCTTGGCAATTCGACCGTGAGACCACGCACAACGGACGGACCAACTTCTACTCTTTCGTCCACGACAAGCGTCGCTACAACTTAGCCCCGATGTCTGCACACGCCGTCCAAGAAATGCAATCCAAGATGGCGAAGGATCAACATGCCCGAAAGGAGAATTTCCTGATTAATGTAGCCGACATGAGAAAAGCCACATGCACCGCAGGCACCCAAGTCGTGCTCATGCTCTACAGAGAAAGCCTACACACGGCCAGTACAGAGCACCCTCTACCTGCCGAGATCCGTGCACTCCTTGACAAGTACGCTGACGTCTTCCCAGACGAGATCCCAGCCGGCCTCCCACCTATCCGAGGGATCGAGCACCACATTGACTTCATTCCCGGAGCTCAGCTACCTAACCGTCCAGCCTACAGAGTCAACCCCGAGGAGGCTAAAGAATTGGAACGACAAGTCCAAGACCTCATGGCTCAAGGATACGTTCGTGAGAGCCTCAGCCCCTGTGCTGTTCCGGTTCTTCTGGTACCCAAGAAGGACGGAAGTTGGAGGATGTGCGTCGACTGCCGCGCCATCAACAACATAACCATCAAGTACCGGCACCCCATCCCGCGTCTAGACGACATGCTTGACGAGCTTAGCGGAGTCGCCGTGTTTTCTAAGATAGACCTGAAGAGTGGATACCATCAGGTGAGGATGCGAGAAGGAGATGAATGGAAGACCGCCTTCAAGACAAAGCAAGGCCTATATGAGTGGCTCGTAATGCCATTCGGTTTATCAAATGCGCCCAGCACCTTCATGCGACTTATGAACGAGGTTCTTCGCCCGTTCATCGGCAAGTTTGTCGTGGTCTACTTCGACGATATTCTCGTCTACAGCACGACTTACCGAGACCACCTGGAGCACTTGGAAGCCGTGATCACTACCTTACAGAGAGAGCAGCTGTACGCCAACCTCAAGAAGTGTACATTCTGCACCGACCAAGTAGTGTTCCTTGGTTTCGTCGTCAGTTCCCAGGGACTTCGGGTAGACGACGAGAAGATAAAGGCCATTCAGGATTGGCCCACACCGACGACCGCCAGCCAGGTCCGCAGCTTCCACGGACTTGCCAGCTTCTACCGACGGTTCGTCCGCGACTTCAGCACGATTGCTGGACCTTTGACCTCGACGATCAAGAAGAACCAGGATTTTCGTTGGGGTCCCGAGCAAGACAAGACCTTCCAGCTGCTCAAGGAACGCCTTATACACGCACCAGTCCTCGTATTACCAGACTTCACGCAGACATTCGAGGTTGAGTGCGATGCCTTCGGCATCGGCATTGGAGCCGTCCTTACCCAAGGCGGACGACCAGTAGCCTACTTCAGCGAGAAGTTAAGTGGAGCTGCACTTAACTATCCGACCTACGACAAGGAGCTCTATGCCCTTGTCCGTGCCTTAGAGACTTGGCAGCATTATCTGCTTGCCCGGGAGTGCGTCATTCACACAGATCACCAGACGCTCCAGCACCTCCGTGGACAGTCCACGTTGAAGAAACGTCATGCCCGTTGGTTGGAATTCATCGAGACCTTTCCGTACGTCATCAAGTACAAGAAAGGAACGGACAACATTGTCGCTGATGCCTTATCTCGTCGATACAGCCTTATATCCGTCATGGAGTCCAAGGTTCTCGGCTTCGAGATGATCAAGGAGCTCTACGCCGACGATGTCGATTTCGCCCAGGCTCACCTAGAGCACGGCAAAGGCAACTTCAGCCGCTTCTTCCTGCACGACGGATTCCTCTTCAAGGACAAGCGACTCTGCATTCCGAGGGGATCAATCCGAGAGCTGCTTCTCAGAGAAGCACACGGTGGAGGCCTCATGGGCCACTTTGGCATTGACAAGACTTTAAGCATGCTTAAGGAGCACTTTTATTGGCCTCATCAGCGCCGAGACGTCGAGACGCACTGCGCCCGTTGCCTTATCTGCAAGCGGGCTAAGTCAAAGCTGCATCCGCAGGGCCCCTACATGCCCTTGCCAGTTCCATCCGCGCCTTGGACAGACATATCCATGGACTATGTCCTAGGTCTGCCGAAATTGCACCACAAGGATTCCATCTTCGTCGTGGTCGACAGGTTCTCTAAGATGGCACACTTCATCGCTTGCAACAAGACAAATGACGCAAGCCAGATCGCCGACCTGTTCTTTAAAGAAATCGTCAGACTGCACGGCATTCCCCGGACGATCGTTTCTGACCGAGACACCAAGTTCCTGAGCCACTTCTGGCGAGCACTTTGGCGAAAATTGGGCACCAACCTCCTGTTCTCTTCCGCATATCATCCCCAGACAGACGGACAGACTGAGGTTGTCAACCGGACCTTGTCACAGACATTGCAGGCGACAATCGGTCGCAATTTGAAGAATTGGTTGGAATGTCTCCCGTACGTCGAGTTTGCCTACAATCGAGCTGCACATTCCGGCACGAAGCGATCACCTTTTGAAGTTGTCTACGGCTTCAACCCGACCACTCCGATTGAGTTCACACCAATCCCGTTAGACGACGCCATCAGCTTGGAGGGAGAAGCCAAAGCAGACTACATCAAGAAACTTCACGAGGAGACTAAGGCGAACCTTGAGCAACGTAACATCCAGAACGTCAGGAGTGCCAACAAGGGCCGCCGGCACATGGTCTTCAAGGAAGGAGATTGGGTTTGGCTACATCTGCGCCCAGAGAGATTTCCCCAGCGACGGAAAAGCAAGCTTGCACCCCGGGGAGATGGTCCATTCCGCGTCCTTCGGAGGATCAACGACAACGCCTACCAGCTCGAACTCCCAGGTGAGTATAACGTTTCTAGTACTTTCAATGTTGCTGACTTAGAGTTGTTTGATGCAGGTGAGGACTTTGCTTTGGAGACCAAAGCACTTCAAGAGGGAGGGAATGATGAGGACATCGAGCCAGCTACTGCACCTGTCATTCCACCTGGACCCCTTACGCGGTCCAAGCGGAAAGCCTTAGGAGACAAGCTCAGCATGCTCTTGGAAAGTGGAACCAGAGAAGACCTCGAGCTGTCCACCCAGACGACCAGTCCGCGACCAGGCGTCCAGGCAAGCCGTCCGGACCCAGCAGCCGACCAGACCGACCCGGTTCATGCACCCACGACCAGACCACCCATCCAGCTAGACAAGGAACCTTGGAGGTTCCTTCTCGAAGACTCTTCCTCCTCCGGTGTCTTTACCATCACCATTCGGTAGAGACACCAAAAGTCGTTCTAGGAAATTGTACTCTTTTTCCTATCTTCGGTTTTGTCCCATTGGGTTTTCCGAAGAAGGTTTTAATGAGGCAACACTCCTAGTGCGCAAGGCGTTGAAGACTTGTTCACAATTCCATTCCATTCACAAGTCTTCAGGCGAATTCTCAGCCTAAGTGTTGTTGGGCTTTTCCTTCTTTATTTTCGAATTATTAGTCTAAGTCATTAGTTGGGTTTAAGTCATGTTGACTAATTATGGCCCATTATTTATTCTAAGTGACAATAAGTAAACTACATGTTGTTTTAATCTCCTAAAGGTTAAACGCCTTGTAGTTTACCCTAAAATTGTAACAAGGCATTATATAAGCCTTCTTGTTTACACATAATAGAATAACAAGTATTTTTTTGACAAAACCCTAAGTCTCTTTAGACACAAACTGCCGCCAGCAAGCTCCCTTGCAAGCAGCCGTCGACTTCAACCTCCCTAGGTTGAAGTTCTTGGAGTATCACAAGCCCCTTTCACAGCTTGTGTGGTCCCTTCGATCCACCCCTTCAACCCCATCGTTTCTGTCCCATTATCCTGAGCTTCTCGGTGAAAAGACAGCCCACCCAAGTTCTTACATCATTAGGGAACTGATAGGGCACTTTGTTGTGGTGTATTTTGATGAAATCTTGGTTTATAACAAGGACTTAAGAGATCATACTAGGCATGTTAAGGCCGTTCTAGAAGTTCTTAAAAAGGAGCGCTTATTTGCCAATTTAGAAAAGTGTACCTTTTGTTTGGATAATATGGTTTTTCTAGGTATTGTTGTTAGTGCAGATGAAGTTAGAGTGGACCAGGAGAATTTTAAAGCAATTCAAGGCTGGCCTACACATAAAACCGTTGGGGAAGTTTAAAGCTTCCATGGATTAGCCGGATTCTATAGGCGCTTTTCCAAAGACTTTAGTACCATTGGCGCACCTCTCACAGAAGTCATTAAGAAAGAAGTTGGGTTTAAATGGAAAACAGCTCAAGAGGAGGCTTTTCAGAATCTAAATGAAAAACTTACTCATGCCCCTCTTTTAAGCTTACCAAATTTTTCTAATACTTTTAAAATAGAGTGTGACGCTTCAGGCATAGGTATATGAGGTGTTCTAATGCAGGAGAAGCGGCCTATTGCTTATTTTAGTGAGAAACTTGGAGGAGCGACGCTCAATTACCCAACCTATGACAAGGAACTTTATGCGTTGGTGCGTGCTCTCCAAACATGGCAGCATTACCTCTGGCCCAAGAAATTTGTGATTCATATGGACCATGAGTCAATAAAGCATCTGAGAGGGCAACATAAGCTTAATAAACGTCATGCCAAGTGGGTGGAATTCATAAAAAAGTTTCCATACATTATAAAATATAAACAAGACAATGACAATACTGTGGCCGATGCGTTATCTCGAAGGTATGCATTACTTTCAAATTAAGAAGTTAAATTATTGGGTTTTGAACAAACTAAATCACTCTATGCCACTGACCCGGACTATCGAGAAATCTATAAGTCTTGTGACAAGACTCCTACAGGGCACTACTACCGGCAAGATGATTTTCTCTTCTTTGAGAACAGACTATATGTTCCCAGATGTTCCCTTATGGAATTGTTTATCAAGGAAGCCCACGCTGGGGGACTGGTGGTCCATTCAGCCACATGATTTGTATCACCCTCTCCCTATTCCTGAACATCCTTGGTTAGATTTGTCTATGGACTTTATTTTAGGACTGCCCCGGACTAGAAATGGAAAAGACTCTATTTTTGTGGTTGTAGATCGATTTTCTAAGATGTCCTATTTTATAGCTTGTAACAAGTCGGATGATGCATTGCATGTAGCCAATTTGGTCTTTAGAGAATTAGTCCGTTTACATGGAATGCCTAGGAGTATTGTGTCTGATAGAGACACAAAATTTCTTAGCCAATTTTGGAGGACCCTCTAGTCTAAATTAGGCACCAAGTTATGTTTCTCTACAACATGTCATCCAGAGAGTGACAGACAAACTGAGGTAATAAATATGACTTTGGGATCATTATTGCGTGATTTCGTTGGTAAAAAGTCTTAGAACTTGGGAGGATAGTTTACCACATCTTGAATTTGCTTATAATCATGCTAAGCATATTGCATCTAAGTATTATCCATTTCAGATAGTATATGGTTTTAATCCCGTTTCACCACTGGATTTGATGCCTTTACCTGTGAGTGTAAGAACTAGTATGGATGGAGAGCAAAAGGCGAAAGCAGTCAAGAGAATTCATGAAGATGCTCGCAAAAACATTGAAGAGGATGATGCGACCCAGGTCGAAAAAGAGGAATCAGGAACGTTGGATTTAACCGGAACAGACTATGGGAACGTCCGTACCACGACCACAACAAACGATGGCACGATTATGACGAACGATGGCATGAACGTGATGAATGATGGGCACAACCGAAAATCTCGACCAGAAGGAGGTTCGGGAAAACCCCGGATGATTGACCCAATAACGCGCCAAGATCACGGCGCCTTAGACCGTTTCCAAAGGGTTGGGCCACACAGTGACCAAAGGACCAACCCGACCCAGTCCACGGTACGAACACAACCCAATCAAAACATCACTTATGTCCGGCCAAAGATTTATGTGTCTTCTGTTCAGGAACCATGGGCTATTCCCGTGGGTCCTTTGACACGTTCAAGGACCAAGGATCTCATTCAAGCTGTTGAATCTCTTCTAATCAGACGCCAGCATCAAAGACTAAATCAGGTTTACTAATCATTATCCAAGCTATTTGAATTAGATAAAAGGGAAGGAATTTCATTTTGGTACTCTTTTTCCTTGGTGAGGTTTTTCCCATTGGGTTTTTCTCACTAAGGTTTTGATGGGGTCTGAATGAATTCTTAATGATCTTTTGTCTAAGGCCCATAGAAATTATTTGGATTTTGGATTAGTTAATTTGTCCTAGCCCATTTACATTCTCCTTCCGTTGGTGTGTGCATTTAATAATGTTGATCACTTTGTAATTTGAAATGGTCTTGGTCTTGCATGCTTTATAATCCGCGCCATGTATGCAAGCCAATCTTTAACCATTGCATGAACTCTTCATTTCTCTTTCTCTCCTCTTTATAAACTCGGTTGTGTTCATAGTTGTACTCTTTCTTTTTCATTGAATTTTAATAAAAATTTGTTGCAAACTAAAGTTTAATTCGGTCATAGGACTAGAGTGTCATATCTAGTCTATTTTTGGATTATCTCTTTGTGTGTAATATCATTGAGCCGATCCTAGAGAACCTTGCCCATTGGTGTGTCATATCCTCTTGGAACAAGCCGGAGCATCAAAGGCTTTCTCACCCCCTTTGTTAAGAGCCATTCGATCCACCTTTTTCTTAATTCCCCTTTCCACAATTCTGCGTTAGACCTTCAGTCCATTTTCTTTCCATCCGAATTTCCACCGTCTAAAACCTCAATACCTTTCCACTTTTTCTCAACCTAGTGTGTGGTCTTGGGTTGTGCTTCTCCATAGGAACACATCAATGTGTGTTCAAGCCATATTGAAAATGTGAGATTTTTGGAGACGGGACAGATGCTTCACGCTACCGCGCAATCCAAAGACTCACGGGCACAGGGCGTGGATACATGACAAAATGATCTGGATGATAAGTGGAATAAGCAAAAGGTGCCAAGAAAATCGAAACAAAAGCTCAAACCAGGAGAGGAAATAATACTTTCAAATAAAAACACACGGACTTTGCCTGAGAAGCGAAAGTACCAATGGTTGGTCTTGTTTTGAATAAAGAAAATGAGGTTCTATGGAGAAATGTCACCATAGTGGAAAATTGGTGGACGATATGCTGATATTGGACGAAAGCTGGAACCACACCGCACAGACCAAGTTCTTGAGAAAAGAGCAAACTCACTCCTTTGGAACAAAATCTGCCTTTTAAAAAAGGATAATGCAATGTCGACCTCGACACATTAAAAAAGCGCTCTTGGCCAAATAAAAAAGGGAGAAAAATCAAACTGCAAAGAGAGCAATCAGAAGCACGGGAAGCAACCCCTTGAACTGAATGCTTCACTTTCGTGTCGTACACTAACTCGATCGATAGCAACCCCGTGCGTGCAGCTCACAAACATATCAACCTCCTCCAGATGTTCTGCAAGTATCAACAAAGCAGCATCAACAATATTACCCGCGCAGTTCAGTAGATAAATAACGACATCTAGGAGTTGGGACGAAAGATGAGCTGCAAGACCGGTGCTGCCTCCAACACGTGCAAACGTCGTGCCCCAGCGTCATACGATAAATCTTCGGATGATGCCTCTTCCTAGATAAACATACACACCTCTGTACATACTTTATCACTTTCTCATTCACACCGAGACAGTGTGAAGTAAGTCTTGGGGAGGGAAAAAAGTCATTAAAAAAATTATATTATTAGAATTTTACACATTATGACTGGAATAGGATAACACTTTGCTTTTTCATGACTGTTCATCATCTTTAAAAACTTAGAAATAACTGAAACACCATGTTTGGAAATTCTCACTTTTCAAAAAACCATTAGCTTTGGAGTTCACTTAATCATTATAGGAATAAATGAATAAACGTGAACCTAATTGAATCATTAGTTTTCTCGTATAGGGGTTTGATATGCTATTTTTGTGGTTTTAATTTTTAATTTGGTTTTTTTCACCCTTTGTACCATTTTTTTTGAAACCGAATAACTATCCCACCTTAAACCCAACCATTCTCTTAAACCAAATTTTTTTCTTTGAATGAAGTTTTTTTGTGAAATGTGGTACATGTGCAAAATGGTCAAAGACAAGGAACAACAAGAAGTCTCCTCTTCGTAGATAGTTAGATCATTGAAATGAATTTTTAGGAGTAATTCCACTTAGGTAGGAAACAAAAATGGGTTAGTAACCTGTAGTTCTAAGAAGGGGGAAAAAGATTGAAAAAGTGTTGGTAACCCAAAATAAAAAAATAAAAAAAGAGAGAAGTGATAAAATGAAAGTTTGGGAGCGGGTTAGTAACTCAAGGTAAAAAACAGGAAACTGAACCTACGAGTATGGAAAAGGAAGGAAGGATCCTAGTGTTAGAGAAATTAGGGAAAATATACTAAAGAATCTCCCAATAAAAGAAAAACAATATATATATATACAATAAAACATCGATAAATGTATATTTGATAAATGAATAACCTCGACAAATGAATAATTTTTTCCAATCCCGACTTGGGCTAATTGGCTAAATGAATAATCTCGCTTTATGCATTAATGAATAATTCTTTGAAAATCCTTAAAGACCCTATATAAACATAAATGAATAATCATTACATTCACTAGTTATATATATATATATATATTGAATTTTTTTTTTTCAATAAACAATGTTCGTACAATAAGTCATTTTTACAAAACATGAGTTTATAGTTTTTTCGCTTTTTTCCATCAAAATTAATCTCATTCTTGATTTTTCTTAGCACAACCAAAATTTCATAAGTATCTTGCTCGTGCTGTAAAAAATAGTTCTATTAGATTACTGTCATACCAAATGTGTCATCAAAAAAGCATATCAAACAGTAATTTTATAGAACTATTTTTTACAACACGAGCAAGATACTTATAAAATTTTGTTTGTGCTAAGAAAAATCAAGAATGAGATGAATTTTGATGGAAAAAGGCGAAAAAACTATAAACTCATTTTTTGTAAAAAAATGACTTATTGTACGAACATTGTTTATTGAAAAAAATCTTGTTCTGAATTATCATTTGTATTGTTTCATTCAGTACAGACTCGATAATTCATCGTCAATAGGCAATTTCATAACTACATCATTCTCGTTATCTCTTTCTTATGTGATACAATGCATCACCAAGAATTGTTTTCATATAGGTTACAATCTTAAGAACTATATGACTTTTTCCTAATTCTATATTACTCTATAAAATTTCATTTTATAGTTTTAGATAATTCATTTTCTAGTTCTAGAAAATTTCCTTTTTCTAAATTGAATTTTTTGTTCAAATATTTAGATATGCCAAATTATTATCTAAATGAATAAAAATTCATTTATCGATAAATGAATAATATATTCATTTTTTGATAAATAAATAATTTCGCTAAACGAATATTTTTTCTTAGTCCCAAGAGTATTCATTTATAGAGGTTTAAATGTATAAGGAAAGAAACAAGCAAAATAAAACGACCCTTATATGATCTAAAACCCAAGTTTAGAAAGACTTTGTTATTAGAAAACTAGGACAAAATGGGTAGTACTAGGATTCAAGACTCAAAGAAATAGGAATAAAGATGAGTCTCTGATGTGAGCATGGACGCTGGTCCAAACCAACCCGACGATGGACGGGATGCTGACCCGGACGAGCGAGAGCATGAACGAGGAATGCAAGCATCCGGACGTGTGCATGGAGGTTGGACTAGGACATGAGCATGGACGGATGGAAGATAAGGACACACGATCGGATGACCCGGAGGATGGACAGGACGGCTGCCGATCGTCCCGCGTACAAGTTCTAGACCCATGGGACGGTAAGGACGTCTGACCATCGACCCAAGCCTCGACCAGACCAACGACTCAAGCTTTGACCAGACCATCGACCCAGGCCTCGACCCATGCCTCGATCAGGACTTTGACTAGCATCGACCCGTCGACCCGCCCTTCGACCAAGACCTCGACCAGCCTTGTCCCGGAAACATGCACCGTTCCACCTGGTCCTATGACCCGTTCCCGGACCAAGGCTCTTCAAAACTCAATTGGGTTATTCCTGACCCATTTCTTTTCTTTTTTTTTTTCTAAGTCCATTTTAATTATGTCTTTGGGCTTATGTGAATGGGATTAAGGGTCCACTTGGTTCCCTTTTACCATGTGAGGTTTTTCCCTTTGGGTTTTTCTCACATGGGTTTTTAATGGGGCATGGTGCATCTTTAAAAGGATCAAACCCATAAGGCCTTGGACACATTTTAATGGCATTTCTATTTTGGCCCAAGCCCATTTCTTTGTTTGTGTGTCCTTACACGGTTTGACCACTTAGAATTTCGCTTGGTCTTTGTCATTAATGCATAGTTGTTTGTGCCTTGCATGCATGAATCTTGACCATGCAAATTTGAATTGTATTTGGACGTGTATATCTATTGGCCTTGGCCATTTTGTAACTTCAATCGATTTTTGAATAAAGAACTTTCTTTCTAAGTGTTGTTGATCGATTCATCTCTCTTACAAACCCTTTTCTAGTGTGTAGTATCTAGATTGCTAGTTTGTAAAATCCTTGTTTGGATTTGGTGTGTCATATCCGGATCAAAACAAGCTTGGTGATCCAGAGTTTATCATCCCTTTGGAATCTCACCTTTCGATCCATTCTCCAACTTTTTTACCATCTCTTATAAACCCCGTTGATCAGCCATCTTTCGCCGTGTCCATAACCTCCATCTCAACCACTTAAGACTTCCGCCTTGGCTTACCCTGTTGTCGATCTTCTTTGTGTGTGTTCCTCACTACAAGGACCACATCAAGATGTATCAGAGCAGACATCATGCTGATCCCTCTACCCCTTTCTTGTTTTCTTTGTTTGTTCATTAAAAAACCATTGAAATTCTCAAAGTGACCATTCATATTCTGATAGATCGTGAGTAGTCTTATAGGTTGTTCTTAATCCTGTGAACTTTAGACTTGTTTAAGTGTTTACATGGCAGGGGAAAACGAAGAGGAGTCTGAGGCAGTCCGGTTCAACCGCATGTTTGAAGACCTAGCCACCAGACTTAACCAAACCATAGAAGAACGGTTTCAAACCATTCAGCTTGGTATCCGTGAAGGCATCCGGAGGAGATCCATAGAGTCTTACAAGATGGGAGACAGCCACAAAAAAGAAACCCATTCCCTCCTAGACGCGTCCGTGGTCTCATGCATGAACCACAGGGACATGCCTCTGACGCAGGAAGCTTGGGCCGCAGAACTTATGTTGAAGACGAAGGGGCGGCTCGGTTTTACCAATCCGGAGGATCAAACCATAGTGCACAAGGCCGACCAAGGCGCCACCAAAGGGTTCCAAATCTATCTCCTCAGCCGGACCAGTGCAACAACCTCAAACTGAAGATACCACCATTCCACGGCCACAATGATCCTATTCTCTATCTTGATTGGGAAACCAAAATAGAACTAGTATTTAATTGCCAATACTATAGTGAAACTAACAAGGTGAATTTGGCTGTTACAGAGTTTTATGATTACGCTTTAAGCTGGTGGGATCAAGTGGTAACTTCCAGAAGGCACAATGGAGAGTACCCCATTGAAACATGGGAAGAACTCAAGTTCCTTATGCGCAGACGCTTCCACAGAGACTTGCATCATAGACTAAGGCATCTACAGCAAGGCAACCGGAGTGTGGATGACTATTTCAAGGAGATGAAGATGCTCCTGATCCGGGCTGGTGTGACTGAAGACCGGGAGGCTACTATGTCACACTTCATGAGTGGACTCAACCAGGAGATATAAGATCTCCTAGAAATGCAACATTATGTGGAGTTGGAGGAGATTCTACACAAGGCATTGCTTATAGAACAACAGCTTAAAAGGAAGACTAACACTCGGTCTTTTGGTGCAGGTACTGTAGGTCCCATGTTAACATTCAATAAAGAGTTCAAACCCACTTGTGCCTTTGAATCCAAGCCGGCCGTGTCTAGAGCAGCTTCCAACCCTTTCCCACCTAGACCAGATAAGAACAAGGCCGAGGAACGACCAACCAGAACCAGGGACATTCGGTGCTTCAAGTGTCAAGGTCTAGGACATTATGCCACTGAATGCACTAACAAGCGGACCATGATCATCATGGAGAATGGATATGTCCAGTCTGAAGAAGAAGAGGACCCTGACCCCTTGACCGGTGGGGAAGAGGAACCACCCGTCTCCGGTCAACTCCTTGTAGCCAGACGTTCCTTAGTGTGCAGTGTAAGGCAGATGACCCGAACAAAAGGGAAACCTTTTCCATTCACGCTGCCTAATAAAAGGGAAGGTATGTAGCTTAATAATTGATGGTGGTAGTTGTACTAATGTTGCTAGTGAGTCCATGGTCACGAAACTAGGACTTGAGGAGCTGCCACACCCAAAGCCATACCCCCTCCAGTGGCTTAATGATTCAGGCGAATTGAAGGTGACCCATCAGGTCAAGGTGTCAATTGAAATAGGCAAGTACAAGGACGAGGTCCTGTGTGATATATTGCCTATGGAAGCCGGCCACATTCTCTTGGGAAGGCCATGGAAATTAGACAGAAAGGAGACCCATGATGGCTACACCAACCGCCACCACTTTAAATTCAAAGGCCGTAAGACCACCCTGATTCCCATGTCACCCCCATGAGGTATACTTAGATCAGTTACACCTTAAGAACCAAAAAAAGAAGCTAACAAGTCTAAGATGTCAAAATCTAAAACCAATTTTTATCTTAAGGCTAGTGAAATCAAGCGAAGTCTTAGTACTAAAACCCCGGGCCTTATGCTTATATATAAGGATCATGTGCTTGTGTCTACTAACCAAGAGTTGGTACTCCCGAGCAGTTTGAAAAATCTTTTGCAGGGGTTCCAGGACGTATTTACAAAAGAGTATCCTAATGGGTTGCCACCCATTCGTGGGATAGAATACCAGATTGATCTGGTCCCTAGTGCTACCTTACCAACCCGGCCAGCCTATCGCACCAACCCTGTGGAGACCAACGAATTACAAAGACAGGTTGATGAGCTCATGGCCAAAGGACACATCCGCGAAAGCATGAGCCCTTGTGCCGTGCCTGTCCTTCTTGTCCCTAAAACGGGTGGGACTTGGCGCATGTGTGTCGATTTCCCTGCAATCAACAACATCACGGTAAAGTATCGCCATCCTATCCCTAGGTTAGATGACATGCTTGATGAACATGGATTTTACAGGCGTTTTGTCAAGGTTTTTAGTACATTGGCCGCACCATTGAATGAGGTGATCAAGAAGGACGTAGAGTTTAAATTGGAGAAGGAGCAGAAGGAGGCATTCCAGCTGCTTAAGGACAAGCTCACTAATGCACCTTTGTTAGCTTTACCTAATTTTTTTAACACCTTGGAGATTGAGTGTGATGCCTCAGGTGTTGGGATAGGAGCTGTCCTTATGCAATACCGTAAGCCCATTTCTTACTTCAGTGAAAAGCTTGGAGGTGCCACACTAAACTACCCAACATATGAGAAGGAGTTGTATGCTCTTGTCCGTTCCTTGCAAACTTGGCAACATTACTTGTGGCCCAAGGAGTTTGTAATACACACGGACCATGAGTCACTCAATCACCTCAAGAGACAACATAGGCTTAACAAACGCCATGCTAAGTGGATGAAGTTCATAGAGATATTCCCATATGTCATAAAGTATAAGCAAGGCAAAGAAAATGTGGTAGCTGATGCCTTGTCACGCAGGTATGCTCTTCTATCTACCTTAGAAGTTAAACTTATGGGATTGAAACATATGAAATAATTGTATGACACTGACCCAGACTATGGAGAAATCTATAAGTCTTGTCTTAAGAATCCCACAGGTCGGTATTTTGTGCAAGATGGGTACTTGTTTTAGGAAAACCGCATATGTGTTCCATCTTGTTCCATGAGGGAGTTGTTTGTCTGTGAGGCCCATGCTGGTGGACTCATGGGGCACTTTGGCGTGTCTAAGACCTTATCTGTGATGCGTGAAAAATTCTACTTGCCACACATGAGGAAAGACATGGAAAGTATATGCAACCGGTGTGTTAAATGCAAGCAGGCTAAGTCCAATATTCAACCCAACGGTTTGTATCACCCCTTACCAATTCCGGAACATCCTTGGATAGACTTGTCTATGGACTTTATCTTAGGGTTGCCTACGACACGTAATGGAAAGGACAGTATTTTTGTTGTTGTTAATCGTTTTTCCAAGATGTCCCATTTCATAGCATGTATGAAGACTGATGATGCATTGCACATAGCTAATCTATTCTTTAAGGAAGTAGTCAGGTTGCATGGCATGCCTAAGACCATTGTGTCTGATAAAGACACTAAGTTTTTGAGTCATTTTTGGCGCACTTTATGGTCTAAGTTAGGTACCAAGTTGTGCTTCTCTACTAAGAGTGACAGCCAAACTGAGGTTGTCAATAGGACTTTGGGTTCTTTATTGCGTGCATTTGTAGGAAAGAACCTTAGAACTTGGGAAGATCATTTACCTCATGTAGAATTTGCATATAACCATTCGGTTCATTTAGCATCTAAGCATTCACCATTTCAGATTGTTTATGGCTTTAGTCTTATCTCACCTTTGGATCTAATGCATTTACCTTTGAGTGAGTGTGCTAGTCTTGATGGAGAAAAGAAGGCTCGTCTGGTTAGACAAATACATGAAAAACCCGAGCCAATATCAAAGCCAAAACTAAAAAGTACGGCCAGGCCGTTGACAAGCACCAGAAGAAACTTACATTCAAGCCAGGAGACCAGGTCTGGATCTACCCACGCAAGGACCGGTTCTCTGAAGAACGCCGTTCCAAGCTGATGCCTAGGATGGACGGACCATTCACAGTGGTCAAGCGCATCAATGACAATGGCTACAAGCTTAACTTGCAAGGTAAGTATTCTGTAAGTTCAAGATTCAATATTGCTGACTTGATCCCTTTTTGTGCAGATGGACCAGATTTGAGGTCAAATCTTCTTCAAGAGGGAGGGGATGATGTGAGCATGGACGCTAGTCCGAACCAACCGGACGATGGGCCGGACGCTGACCCGGAATGAGAGCATGAAGGTCAGGATGAACAACCAGACGCAGGCGTGGACGAGGAACGCGAGCATCCAGACGTGTGCATGGAGGTTGGACTATGATGTGAGCATGGACGGACGGATGATCAGGACGCACGACCGGATGACCCGGAGGATGGACAGGACGATTGCCGATCGTCCCGCGTACAAGTTCTCGACCCATGGGACGGTGAGGACGTCCGACCATCGACCCAACCCTTGACCAGACCAACGACTCAAGCTTTGACCAGACCATCGACCCAGGCCTCGACCCGTGCCTTGATCAGGACTTTGACTAGCATCGACCCGTCGACCCGCCCTTTGACCAAGACCTCGACCATCCTTGTCCCGGAACCATGTACCGTTCCACCTGGTCCCATGACCCGTTCCCGGACCAAGGCTCTTCAAAACTCAATTGGGTTATTCCTGACCCATCTCTTTTATTTTTCTTTCTAAGTCCATTTTAATTATGTCTTTGGGCTTATGTGATTGGGATTAAGGGTCCACTTGGTTCCCTTTTCCCATGTGAGGTTTTTCCCTTTGGGTTTTTCTCACATGAGTTTTTAATAGGGCCTGGTGCATCTTTAAAAGGATCAAGCCCATAAGGCCTTGGACACATTTTAATGGCATTTATATTTTGGCCCAAGCCCATTTCTTTGTTTGCGTGTCTTTACACGGTTTGACCACTTAGAATTCGCTTGGTCTTTGTCATTAATGCATGGTTGTTTGTGCCTTGCATGCATGAATCTTGACCATGCAAATTTAAATTGTATTTGGACGTGTATATCTTTTGGCCTTGGCCATTTTGTAACTTCAACTGATTTTTGAATAAAGAACTTTCTTTCTAAGTGTTCTTGATCGATTCATCTCTCTTACAAACCCCTTTCTAGTGTGTAGTATCTAGATTGCTAATTTTTAAAATCCTTGTTTGGATTCGGTGTGTCATATCCGGATAAAAACAAGCTTGGTGATCCAGATTTTATCATCCCTTTGGAATCTGACCTTTCGATCCATTCTCCATCTTTTTCACCATCTCTTATAAACCCCATTGATCAGCTATCTTTCGCCGTGTCCATAACCTCCATCTTAACCACTTCAAGACTTCTGCCTTGGCTCACCCTGTTGCCAATCTTGGTTGCGTGTGTTCCTCCCTACAAGGACCACATCAGTCTCCTGTATGCATCAATTGTTCTTTTCTTAGGTTATTTTATATAATGTCAAGCATATTATTTTTTTGAGAGATAACCACCGCAAAAGAACTAATCCAAGAAAGGTACATCTATACATAGCTCTTTTCCTTTTCACCCTCAACCGATTGAGAATGGATTGATCTCCCCTAAGCGAGAGTGCACTCTAAATACTTGCTAATGAATGTAAGGTATTATTCTTGACTTCATTCTGTTAGTTCCATAGATAGCTGAGAACGTGATGACCATGGTAAAGTGGGAAAGACTATTAGTTTTATCTGATGAAGGACATCCGTTTATGAGAAATAGTGCAATAGTGTATTAGTATTTATTTTCCTTTGTCTTAGTGTCCTAGTATCTTAGTGTTTTAATTTTGCTTTGTGTTTAGCGAGTCGATGTGTTTTCGTTCTACATTTGCTTGGAATAATTGATATCTTAGGATTTCACTGGTTTTAGGATAGGATTTAGTCCGTTTAGGATGCAATTTTGGGTGTCGAGAACTAGAAATGGAGCTAAACTAGAGCAAAAAGGAAAATTGTGTGTGGAATTATGAACTGGAGGAAATTTGCGTATCAAGGAGAGAATCTTCATAGAAAAGGAAGCACAAAAAGAAAGAAGAAAAGATGTTCAAGAAAAGGAAAAAAAATTGGGAGAGAAAATGAATAAGCAAATAAAGGAAATAGGAAACAAGGAGAGAATAAAAGAAGAAGGAAAGAAGTTTGACGCAACGGATTACTAACCTATTGCAGAGTGACAACAATTTACCAGAACTGGTGAAGCGGCACCAAACTAGGGCTAACCCATTTTACCTTTTCTATTTTTATAAACATACCGTTGAAGAGAGAGGAGAAGAGAGAAAGATTTCGAGAGAGAAGACTCTGATACAAAAGAAAACTTCATTTAGTTTAGATTTTAATTTTTAGTTTCGCTTTAGTAGGTTTTACTCTTTTCGTTTAATTTTATACTTGCACTTTACTTTATGCGCACTTGAATTTACCTGCAATTTAGTTTTAGTTCACACTTCTCTACTTCATTCTTATTTCAACAAATCATCAATGATTTCATCGTGTCTTGAAATGCTTAATGTTAGCTCGTGGTTACGGCCCGAGTTTGAATGATATGGTACGAGCCATCCTTGATTGGACAGTTAAGTACTTGAACACTCTCAGCACGGGTGAGGTTCAAACATGTTTTAATGACAGTTGATGATGGGTTACCGCGCTACAGAATGTAAGAATACGATCTTAATGCTCATTGGCTGCCTAGTACCCAAAGACATTTATATATATTCTAGGTGGTCATTGAAGAGTTTCTGTCACAAAATTGGATTTGCTTTTAAGAACAATAAGATTGTAAACATGAGTTCAACATATCTTCTTTAGAAACATCCGACTAATTACCCAATTTCGAATGGTACTTTTAAATTTGAAAACAAATCAAAACAAGCGCTTTATTTCCTTTTGTTTTTGATAGATTTAGTTATTTTATTTTACTGTCTTTAGTTTAGTGACGCTAAATTACCAACCCATAATCGCTTATTAGCCTAAATGGGATAGAAACTTGCAAGAAATATTAGCCTAAATGGGATAGAAACTTGAATTGACACCCGAATTAATACAACAACAAGAAGATTAGTTATCTCGCGGTGAAAAATACCCCCAACCAAGCATCATTCCTAACCAAGGAATTGCGTGGGTGTGTCTTTATAACTTTTCACCGAGCCGGTTCTTTTTTGCACCCATCCAAGCTGACAATGTATCTCCAAGCTAATTGTTCTCTTACTTTTCTAGATTGGTACTTTCCTTTACCAGGGCTATTTTGACAACCAAAATTTGCCGCAATGTATTTATGAAATAAATTAGAGTTCTAAAACTTAAAGAAAGAGAAAACTCGAGAAAAAGAAAGAAATATATTTTTATTAAAAAATATGTATTTTGTAGATTTTCTTATAAAGTTTGTAAGCAAAGAGAATCATAATGCCTTAAACTATAAGTACAAAAAACGTGAATGCCCTAAGATGTTGTACAACTATATCTATTTATACTCGAGAACTTAAATTTTTAGAAAGCCAAACTTACAATATGGGACCTTACTCCTTCCCTGTTTCTGCCAGTTTAAGAGAATCTTTGAGAAGTTGGCATGACCGGTTTTGTTCTGCTTTATCATCTTGGCCCAATATTGTCTCATACTTCCAGTCCAAATCTTAACTTATCATGAGTTTAGTTCAATGTCTCGGCTGGGTTTTATATCAGTTCCTTGTGTATTTTTGGTAAGAAATTGTTGAGTACTTTCTGTTAAACATCAAGATGTTTTACAAAATAATAATTAAGTCTCAAACTAGACTTCAAAATCAAAAGTCAAGATGTGATCAGCTAGGTTTAGAACAAGATGATCAGCTCGGTTTAGAACAAGATGATCAGCTCGAGAAAAAAGACAGACAACCAGATCAGATCATTCTTGGAGACCGTCACCTTCGAGAAAATAGATATCACCTTAGGAACTTCTTCTGTCTTCTGTTTAAAAATGTCGACTTGTTGCAATACATAACGGGAAGAGGTGAAGGATCAAATGGCTCGTGGGATACAATAATATGTTCGGATTGGGAAAGGATACACATCGGCTTGGAAAATAGAAAAGCTCGGGAAGTGTTGGAATGAAGAAGAAATGAAGAAAGAGTGCCTTAAACTCTAAGGGGAAGGCACCATGTGTCTAATCTACCAAAGGGAGTGACTTAGGCTTATTTAGGAATTAATTATATGTTATTCTTGTAGCCAAACATGTATTAGGCTATCTTAGTTTCCAAACAAGCCTAGACTAGATTAATATAAATAGCTATCTATCTCAATGAATATTATCTCAATAATATTCATTTTCACTTTTCTCTCTTATCTCTCTCTCTCTCTCAATCTTCAAATCTCTGAATCTCTTAAAATCTAAATCTTTCATGGTATCAGATCTAGGTTACATCAATCTGGGATAGAAATTCCGCAGAATATCTCTTTCTTCACACGATCTCCACGCGACATCAATCAAGGCTGTCGTGGGATCATTGTGTGATCATCAAGTTTTCCGGCAAGAACTCATGGTTTCTTGTAATATTCTTCATCAAGGATTGTTCTACGACGAATTCGTAGTATTTCCACGGTGTTTTCATCCAATTTAATGGTCTGACTCAAAAGTTATCCAAGTTCTCCTCCGGTGGTGTCGCGATCGCCTCCGCCGTGAGTCTCCCATCTTGCAATGAGCATATCTGCTTTATGATACAGGAGGTCTTCTCTTCCCTTTCACAAGTTTTGAAGCTTTCTTGATCAATCTACTTCAATGTGTTCAAATTCAACCTATTTGGGATATTGGTGTTCAACATTCTATTTTTTCTCAATCTTTTTCGAATCTTGGACGTTCATAAGCAAGTAAAGGATCTTGTAGAAGGTTTCCGGAAGTTTCATCTCAATCAAAAAAGTTTTAGGCTTCAAGAAAGGTTTTCTTGAAAGTTGGTAAAATTCTGTTTTTTTTTTAAATTTGGAGGAAAAGTTGTTTTCGATTTAGTTAGGAGGTTTTTACAACTTTTGTTGACTGTATCATTGTTAGCTAAGCAGTAGAAGGCTGTTTAAGTTGTTTAGCAGTGGTTGTTAGGCTGTTGTATTCGGTTGTAAGTTGTTAAACGCATGTCCCTTGTTTTGGTCCAGCACGTGTGTGTCTCGTGTTGTCCAGCATGTGTGTCTCTTGGTATTATCTTCTTGCAGGCTTTAAAACAATGCCTGATGGAGTACCAAATGAACATAAAGGCTCCAGGTATGCTTCAAGGGACGAACTATCTTGTCTGGTCAAAGACCATGAGGACTACCTTATGCAGATAAGGGTTGTGGAGCCATGTACTCAAAACGGTCATACTAGAAATTGAAGGGACTACTTTAGATGGAGCTGCTTATGATGATCATTATGATCAAAGCCAATGGTTTCAGGAAGACCATATGGTATTTTATATAATCCAAAACTTTCTTGCTGGTTCTCCCTTAAAAGCATATTCATATTGTGAGAGTGCTAAAGATCTTCAGGAGACTTTAAAAACAATGTATGGAAACACTACTAACCTCATGAGAATTTTTGAGGTAAAGAAATCTTTGAATTATCTTAGAAAGATGTTGAGTTCACAAAGCACTATGGATCCTTCAGAGCATTGTGGGCAGAGCTAAAGATGCTTAGACCTGCTACAAATGATCCAATCACTCTCCATGAAAGGAGAGAACAAGATAAGGTGTTTGGGTTGCTCTTGACTTTAAACTCCAATTATACTGAATTGATTAAAAACATTCTTAGGGAAGACAAGCTACCTAGCTTAGAAGATGTATGTGCTAAGATTGAGAAGGAACAAAGTTCTCATGGGTTGTTTGGTCACAAAGAAGACTTGATGGTAGCCCACAAAAGCTTCTTCAAACCGGCTAAATCCAAGAAGAAGCGGTCTGTGTGTGATCACTGCAAGAAAACTGGTCACACCTAGAAGGAATGCTGGGTCCTTCATCCTGAGTTGAAGTCAAACTGGTTCATTGATAGGTCCAAGCCTTCACCAGAAAACGACACCGGCCCTTCACCACAACTCCGCTCATATCTCCTCCATCTGAGTTTGTCAAGAAATCAGACTTGGAAGCTCTCTTCAAAGCCTTTAGCTCCGGTAATGTGTTGGGCAAATCTCATCATGCTTCTTTTCATACATTTATTGCTTCTAAACTTTTGATTGTTGATTTTGGAGCTTCTCATCACATGATAAGTGATTTAGGTTTTCTAAAAAACGTACAACCTGCCCTTGGTAATGTGGTAATAGCTAATGGAATCAATGTGGTAATAGCTAATGGAATCAATGTACCAATTAAAGGAATTGCAAAACTTAAATTGTTTGATAAAGAATCTAAAGCCTTTTAAATGTCATCTTTCACATCAAACTTGTTGTCTATTAAAAGAGCTACAACTGATCTTAATTGTCAAGCTATCTTTGGTCCTAATGATTTTTACTTTTAGGATATTGAAACAAGTAGGAAATTTGGAAAAAGAGTAACAAAGAATGATTTGTATGTGTTTGAAGACTTGTCCATGCATTCCTTACCTGAACTCTGTGCTAATAGAGTTGATATCCAATGTCACAGCTGAACTTTGGCATGCTAGACTAGGTCATCCTCATCCTATAACTTTAGAGTTGATAATCCCTGAAATTAAATTGCAAAATGATTTGTGTGAATCATGCATTCTTGGGAAACATTGTAAGACAGTTTTTGAGAAATCAACACAATCATATAATAATTATTTTCATTTGGTGCATTCTGATGTTTGGACATCTCCCTTTCCTTCAAGAGAAAACCAGAAGTATTTTATCACCTTTATTGATGAAAAATCTATGTATACTTGGGTTACCTTGCTTAGTTCCAAGGATAGGATATTTGATGTATTTCTTAACTTCTACACATTTGTTACTAACCAATACAATACCAAGATTAAATGCTTTAGAACAGATAATATAGGGGAGTACACTAGCTTTAAGTTTCAGCAACACTTGTCCACTCATGGCATTGAACATCATACAACCTTTTCCTACACTCCCCAACGAAATGGAGTAGCTGAGATGAAAAACAGACATTTGATGGAAATAGTGAGAACAATGATGTTTCACAAGAAGGTCCCCAAACGATTTTGGAGAGATGCACTAGTAGCTGCATGCTAATTAATCAATAGAACTCCAACTAAAGTTCTAGATGATTTGTCTCTTTTTGAGGTATTAAACAAAACTAAGCCTAATATTGAACATTTAAGAGTTTTTGAGTGTGTTTGTTTTGTTTTAGTACCAGGAAAACTTAGGAACAAGCTGGAACCAAAGATCATCAAGGTCATATTCATTGGGTATTCTCCTACACAAAAGGGATACAAATGCTACAATCTAGAGACTAGAAGAGTCTTGGTATTCACAGATGTAAAATTCGAAGAATCCAAAGGATTTTATGAAAAAAGACCTTGGGAAGAATTCAAAGACATCTCAACAACAAGAACTGACCAAGCTGAGAACCTAAGGAGGATCTTAGAAAACATTGGCATAGTTCCTCCTAAAGTACCAGCACCCGGCCCAGCTCCTTCTCATCAAGCGCCGGCTCCTTCAGCTCATGTTCTGACATGGCACAAACCAGGACCAGCTCAGCCAGAATAGCATTTATCCAGGCACAAACCGGCTTCATCCTGGCACGACCAGGCTCCATCTTCTCCTTGGCAAGAACCTACTACCTCCAGGCCCTGATCTTCATCCTCTTGTTCATGAGGGGAGAGAATCATCTACAGATGCTCAGGATGATTCAGAAGGAGAGGACACCATTATAGTTTCAGCTTCCAAAAGACGAAGGGAACAACCAAATCTTGTGCAATCTTTAGAAAAAGAAGAACCTACTGTCCATGTGGAAAAACCAGTAGTACTTAGAATAAGTATAAGACAGAGATTTTCATCTAACTTCTACTACAACAACAATGCAGTAATTTATCATGATAAGGGAGTATGTAATTTAATTAATATACCTGATTCTCATGTTGCATTTACCCTTAGTCTTGACAAAGAGCAGATTCCAAGAAGCTATGAGGAAGCAATGAAGATAAAGGAGTGGAGAGAAGCTATTCAAGCTGAAAGACAAGCTATGGAGAATAATCAAACCTATGTGCCAGCCACTCTACCAAAAGGGAAAAAGACTGTAAGTTCTAAATAGATATTTACCATTAAGTATAATAGTAATAGTGAGATAAATAGGTATAAAGCTAGGTTGGTAGCTAGAAGATTCACACAGACTTATGGTAAAGATTATAGGGATACTTTTGCTCCTGTAGCTAAATTACACTCTGTTAATGTTGTTTTATCTCTTGCTGCTAACCTTGATTGGGAATTTTGGCAAATGGATGTTAAGAATGCATTCTTACAAGGTGAGCTAGAAGAAGAAGTGTACATGGCACCACCACCAGGTTTAGAAGATCAAGCAGGTGGCGGCAATACACTGAAGTTAAGGAAGGCTGGCTTAAAACAATCCCCAAGAGCTTGGTACCATAAGTTGAATGTGACCTTAAGGGACAAGGGCTACAAAAGGTCAGAAGTTGAACACACTCTCTTTACACTTCAGAGTAAGGAAGGTATTGTGGTTATACTCATTTATGTAGATGACATAATCATATCACGAAGTAATAAAGTAGACATTGATTCTACTAAAGCTTATTTAAAGTGTCTTTGATATTAAGGATCTAGGTGAACTAAAGATACTTTTTAGGAATTAAAGTGTATAGGTTCAAGGAAGGTCTCTTCTTATCTCAGAGAAAATATATTGTGGACTTACTAACCTCTACAGGTATGATGGAAGCTAAACCAGCTAAGACACCCCTAGAAGAAGGTTACAAGATAGAATCTGTGGGGGGAGCTAGGAAATTACGAGTTCCATGATGCAAATAGAAAAGTGGTTGGTAAGCTCATATACTTAACCATCACTAGACTTGACTTATGTTTTGCTGTGAATCAGGTGTCTCAACATATGCAAGACCCAAAGATAAGGAATTGAGACATGATTATGCGCATCTTGAGATACTTGAAAGGCACTACAGAACAAGGTATATGGATGTGTTGTAATGGAAGCAAAGAAGTTGTCGGTTATTGTGATGCATATTGGGCAGAAGACAGAGAAGATAGGAGAATCACAACCGGCTATTGCACCTTCATATGAGGTAATCTTGTGTCTTGGAACACTAAGAAGCAGAAGGTTGTATCTTGCTTTAGTGCAGAAGCTGAATACAAGGCTTTGAGGAAGCTTACTACAGAATGCATCTGGATGAAGCAACTCCTCCTGGACATTCTTAACATTAGCTTGGACTCTCCTATCACTGTCCATTGTGACAATCAAGCAGCAATACACATTGCACCTAACTCTGTGTTTCATGAAAGAACCAAACATATTGAGGTGGATTGCCATAAGGTGAGAGAAGCTATTGGAAATGGAATCATCTTACCTTGTTACACAAGGAGTGAAGATAAATTAGCAGATGTGCTCAAAAATGCTACAACACTGAAAACTGGCGGCTCTATCTACCAAGGCTGGGCTTCATGTCCATTCCACAACACAGATCCTGATCATGGAGTGTGATACTCTTTTTCCCTGGAAAATGTTTTGTCCTAGTTGGGTTTTCCTTCTTTAGATTTTTAATGAGGTAATGCTTCATGGTTGCAAGCTTAGGCATTCTCCATAACTTAAGCTTGAGGGAAAGTGTTGGAATGAAGAAGAAATGAAGAAATAGTGCCTTAGACTTTAATGGGAAGGCGCCATGTGTCTAAGCTACCAAATGGAGTGATTTAGGTTTGTTTTAGTATTAATGATATGTTATTCTTGTAGCCAAACATGTATTAGGCTATCTTAGTATCCAAACAAGCCTAGACTAGATTAATATAAATAGCTATCTCTCTCTTTCTTTGTAAGCAAAAAAATCATTTTTTCTCATTTTCTCAATAATATTCATTCTCACTTTTCTCTCTAATCTCTCTCTCTCTCTCTCAATCTCCAAATCTTTGAATCTCTTAAACTCTTAATCTTTCAGGGAGATCTTCAGACAACCAACTCGGGGACAGAAGTGTTGGAATGAAGAAGAAATGATGAAGGAAGAAGACCTTTAACTCTTGTATTAGGGGCGTATGGTCTAAGTCTAAGGGGAGTGTCTAAGGTTTGTTTGTATTTTAGTATTATGTTATCCTTGTAGCCATTCATGTATAAGGCAATCCTTGTATCCAAACAAGTCTAGACTAGATTAGTATAAATAGGTATCTCTCTCCTCATTTGTAACTTAGAAACTATTATTCTCATTTTCTTAATGCATTCATTCTTCTATCTATTCTCTCATTCTCTCATTTTCTAATTCTATAAATCTCTTAATCTCATATTCAATCATGGTTTCAGAGCCAGATTACAAAAATCTGGGTAAAATTCATCATTATATCATTGAATCAAGAAGAAATCATCTTCATCACATTCTGTTTTCATTCCTATTTCGTCCGTCAACTTTGATTGCAAATTCTGATCACACCACGACAGGTTTTGACAATCTTCTTTTTCGGGATTGTTTTTCGGCGAGTTCTGAAGTCACGCCAATTATATTTTCATCATTTGACCAAAGGAATCAAAAGATAAGATATTTCTTGCATCGGACCTCCACTGTTGCGTCCTTTGCGAACCTCCGTGTTTCTCTGAGCATTCCGTCAACAAATATTCACCAAAGCATGATTTTCAAAATCCTAAAATCAAGTTCATCGAGTCTAGTATCTGTTTAGAGAAAGAATAACATAATTCTCCTACGTCTGAAGGAAGTATTTGAAGTTTTTCTTCAAGAAGTCAGAAATCGCCTCTAACAAGAATCTGGTGTTAAAATTCATATATTTTCTCAGTTTTCTTCAAATATTTGAATCTTTAAAGTTATATAAGTATCTTTTGAGGGTCTCAACGAAGTTTGGTTTCAATCAGAAGGGTTTAAGTCTTCAAGATTGATTTTCTTGATTTCATTATCAAACTTTGAAATTCTGAAAAAGGAGGGAAAATTGATATTTTTGGGTTAATATATTAGTAAAATTTGATATTTGTTGATGGATCATCATAGGTTGTGAAAATGAGGACTGTTAGAAGTTGATCTTGTTGGTTGAAGTTGGTTAAATTATGTTGCATAAATTGGTTGAAGTTGGTTGAAGGAGGTTAGGTTGTTTTTGGTCTGGTTGGTAAAGAAGACTCACGCGGCCCTGGTATCACGCACCCTTATCCTTGGTGTGACCGTGTCCCAGATGGCCCAGCTGGTTTTTCTGTGTCCCGTGTTCCTGCTTCAGATCAGTGTTCCTGGTACCTTTTCCGAACGCATCCCACATACGCGCCCAAGACAACGAGTACACGTGATCATCTTTCCACGGCTCACGTACGCGAACGCGCCCGCATGACCAGCTGTCCCGTGTCCCGACCGACTGTCCAGCGTCCCAACCAGATCATCCCGACCAGCTTTGTCCCATCAAGCTACATCCAGACCATTTGAAAAATATGGAAATACAAACCACATTCAGAGCTCCTGTCATTCAACATGGAGCAAACTATCTCTTATGGTCTAGGACCATGAAAACCACTTTGGGTTGTAAAGGCCTTTGAAATTATATTTCAACCAATGGTCTTGAAGAAAATGAAGTTGCTGAAGTTAGTAAAGCTGTGGCTGCTCAAGCCAAATGGTACCAAGAAGACCAGTTGGTAGTCTCTATACTTCAAAACTCTCTTGCTAGTGATCTATTCTTCAAAACTCTCTTGCTAGTGATCTCTTAGAGGCTTATTCATTTTGTGAGAATGCTAAGTAACTTTGGGACACTTTGCAAAATGTGTATGGAAACACCACTAACCTCTTAAGAATTTTTGAGGTGAAAAGGTCTTTGAATGAATTGAAATAGGAGGATGAAGAATTCACAAAGCATTATGGCACATTTAGAGCATTGTGGGCTGAGCTAGAGATGCTAAGGTCAACCACAATTGACCCTATTATTCTCCTAGAAATGAAAGAACAAGATAAGGTGTTTGGGTTATTATTAACTCTTAACAAAACTTACTCAGATCTTATTAAGCATATTATCAGGTCTGATAAACTTCCTAGCTTGGAAGATGTTTGTGCTCAAATCCAAAAGGAGCAAGGATCCCATGGACTATTTGGCAACAAGGCTGAATTGGTGGCTGCTCACAAGAGTTTTTTCAAACCAACAACAACAAATGAACCTAGGAAGAAGAGACAAACTTGTGAGCCCATTTTTATTTTTCCAGCAAAGAGAACTACATGTTGTTTTCATTTACACTACTTGTTGTTTGGGTTAAGCAACATGATGTTTATCCTAAGTTGTAACTAAAGGCCTATATAAGCCTCATCACTTGCAAGGAATAATACAACACGATTTTTAAGCAAATAAACCCTAAACTCTTATGTCATTGACGACAGCCACCTCCTCCATTGGAGAGCTTGTCTTGTTCTTCTTCACCAAGAAGAACAACTCGGTGTATCACAAGTCTTCCGCAGCTTGTGTGGTCCTTTCGATCCATTTTGTTCATCCAATCCGCTTCTGGAGGTCTCAAGCTTCTCGACCAATAGTTGCACCACCACTACACTTGCATCATCTGGTATCAGAGCTTAAAAGCTTCTTTTGCTTTGTTGCACATGTTTTTGCTTTTGATTTTGTTTCTTTCTCTTTTCCCTGAGATTCTCGGTAAGAAGGTGAAGAAAACAAGTCTCTTACCACAAAAAAATACAAAAAAAAAAAAATCATGTTCTATCAATTCAAATCATTGTTTTCATATTTCTATATAAAAAAAGTCTAAGTATCTAGGTTTCTTGTTATTTGTTTCATCTTGTCAAAAAAACAGAAAAAGGTGTTTAGGATTGTTTAAAACCAGTTAGGGCTTTTAGAAAATTCACCTAGAGCACTTGTTTATAATTGAAATCGTGAGTATTACAAGGTGCATGTTTAGTTGTTTATTTGTGTTGATTGCAAGTCTTGGTCGTAGTTCTTCTAAGTTCTGAAACCGCTCCTGCGAGTAGTCTAGGTTTTTGTGTGTCAAACCGCGCATGATCTAGTTCCTCCCTACGACTCCTCAACGTGTCCTAGCACCTTGCAGTCCACACCAGCGTAGCACTTTAGGACCGAGCCGAGTGTAGGTACCAACCCCATAGCCCGCTCCTTAGCCCTAGGACGTCCTGCGCTTAGCAATTGTTATTATCGTGCCTTGTCCTAGTCCAACCGATCCCATACCCCCCACATGTTTCTATCCCAGTCCCGCCCAAGAACCTTGCCCTATGTCTATAGAGTGATCATACCGTACCGTACCCGTCCCGCGTGTGTCCATGTCCCTAGCCCTAGTCCGCACGTCGTCTACCTAGTCCTGCGCCACCGAGAGATAGGGTTAGGGATAGGTTTTCCAAAACAATTTTGTTACTAGGTTCCTAGCATCTAGTTTTAGGTAAGTTCCCATAGCAATTTAGGCATAAAATTTAACTTGTTTCCATTTTTTATTCTTAGATTAGGAATTAATTAGGAAGTTTCCCAAAAATTTTATTAGGCAATTAATTAGTTCTCTTTTAGTTTAGTAAAATTTTCCTTTTATATCTAGGCAATAAATTTTAGGACATATTTCTTAGTTATTAGTTTTCTTTTTGCTTTTAGGCAATATTTTTTCCTTTTAGGATAGTTTCCTTTTGTTTAAATTTTCTTTTCTTTTTGCAATTAGGCAGTTTTTTTTTTGTTTAAGAAGAAAATTATAAAATAAAAATAATATCCGTGGAACCTTTCCATAAAAGGAAAGTTTCCACTTCTGCAAGTTTTCTTTTCGGAAAAATTTCCATTTTCGAAAATTTCATTTATGTCAGCAAGTGACGAGTCCACATCTGGACAGAACAGTCAAGCCATGATGCAGCTGCTGCAATCACTGACTGCCCAGATGTCGACCATAGCGACGTGTCTCGAGTGATTAGAGCAACCCGCGCCCGCACCAGCACCTATCGTACCTGTTCCTCAGCACCAAAATGATTGGCCAGAGGCATCCCACCATGGATTGGGAAGAGAGCAGTACTACGATGAACCAATGCCGCCATTCAGACAACAAGTTGTTCATCCAGACGTCAAATTGAACCCACCGTCTTTTTCGAGAAAGATAGACCCCAAAGAATATTTAGACTGGGAGAGGAGGATGGAGTTACTATTTGAATATTATAACTACGACGATCCCCGTAGAATTGCGTTGACAACGGCACAATTCACTGACCATGCACTGGCATGGTGGGATCGCGAGATAGCTGCTCGCAGAAGAGCAAGAATGAGAGCTTTAACTTCATGGGTCGAGCTAACCCAATTAATAAGGCGACGCTATATACCCCCTCATTTTCACCGGGAACTCCATAGATGATTCAGACGCCTTACCCAAGGCAGCAAAATGGTGTAAGAATACTTAGATGACTTCAAGTATCTTCAGAACAGGCTCAAGATGGATGAATCGTAAGAAAGCCTTATAGCTCAGTTTCTCGACGGTTTGCATGAATCAATCGCACGAAAGATCAAACTACAGCCTTATCACGATATTGGTGAGTTATTTCATCTAGCAGTCCAGATAGAGAAGAGCAACAAAAGGAAGTCCTCTGCGTCGTCCAGACCCAAGAGCACTTGGAGTGTCGGCTCCAAACCATTTGACAAAACTGCCCCTACTAGTGATCCACGGCTCAAGAGTAAGACAGTGGACAATAACTCGGCATCCAAGGCCCTGAAAACTGCACCAAGACCCAGCACATCGACTTCTACTTTGAACCAGCCGCAGAAAAGCAGTGCCATTACATGCTTCAAATATAAAGGAAGAGGGCACATGTCTCGTGAATGCCCTAATCAGAGGATTGTGGTTTTGACTGCTTCCGGAGAATACAAATCAGAAGACGAGCAAGAGAAGGTCACACCCACGGCCAATCAAATGTCTGACGAAGAAGTAGAATACATTGATTCGGGAGAAATGTTAATGATCATACGAGTTCTCAGCTCGAGATTAGAGAAAGAGGAGATTGAGCAGCGAGAAAACATCTTTCATTCAAAATGCACTACTTGGGAAAGTGTGTTCCCTCCTTATAGATGGTGGCTCCTGCACCAATGCTGCTAGCAAGTATATGGTAGAGAAACTTGGACTACCAGTGATCAAACATCTGAAACCTTACAGACTAAGATGGCTTAACAACAAGACAGAACTGTACATCTCCGATCAAGTCCTAGTCTCATTTAGTATAGGGAGATATCAGGATCAAGTTTTGTGTGACGTCGTCCCAATGTAAGTTGGGCATCTTCTGTTAGGACGACCTTGGCAATTTAATAAAAAAACAACGCATAATGGACGAACTAACTTCTATTCGTTCATTCATGATAAGCGTAGATACAATCTGGCACTTATGTCGCCACAAGAAGTGCAGGGAATGCAATCAAAGATGGCAAAGGACCAGCATGCCCGGAAAAGAAAACTTCCTCTTCAACGTTGCAGATATGAGAAAGGTGGTTAGCAACAAAGGGACTCAGATCATTCTTATGCTTTTACAGAGAGGTGTTAAACGCATCTGGCGCCGAGAGCAACAGTCTACCCGCGGAGGTTCAGTCTTTGTTAGAGAGATACTCTAATGTATTCCCAGAAGAGATCTCCCCAGGATTGCCACCCATCAGAGGCATTGAACATCATATTGACCTTATTCTCGGAGCACAATTGCCGAACAGAGCTGCCTACAAAGTTACACCGGAGAAAGCCAAAGAACTAGAACGACAGGTTCAAGACCTCATGACTCAAGGCTACGTCAGGGAAAGCCTTAGCCCTTGTGCAGTTCCAGTCCTACTAGTGCCGAAAAGGGATGAAAGCTGACGGATGTGCGTCGACTGTCAAGTCATCAACCTGTCAAGTATTGGCATCCTATTCCGCGATTAGACGACATGTTAGACGAACTAAGCGGAGCTTCTGTATTCTCTAAAATTGATTTGAAGAGTGGTTATCATCAATTCATAATGCGAGAAGGAGATGAGTGGAAGACAGCATTCAAGACTAAGCAGGGTCTTTACGAGTGGTTGATAATGTCATTCGGCCTGTCTAATGTACCAACTACCTTCATGCGCCTCATGAACCAAGTTTTACGGCCTTTCCTTGGGAAGTTCTAGTGGTCTACTTTGACGACATCCTTGTCTACAGTGCGACTTACTCAGATCATTTGGAGCACCTGTAAACTGTAATCGTGACACTTCAGAAAGAGCAGTTGTATGTGAATCTTAAAAAGTGTACTTTCTGCACAGATCAGGTCATCTTCCTTGGATTCGTCATGAGCTCGCAGGGACTTCGAGTAGTTGACGAAAAGATTAAAGTTATTCAGGAATGGCCTACACCGACTAATGCCAGCCAAGTTCGGAGCTTTCATGGATTGGCTAGCTTCTACCGTCGATTTGTAATAGACTTTAGTACGATCGCCAGTCCGTTGACATTGACCATCAAGAAGAACCAGGAGTTCAAGTGGGGACCAGATCAAGAAAAGTAATTTCAACTGTTGAAAGAGCGTCTCACACGCGCGTCTGTTCTAACATTGCCGAACTTTGATAAGACCTTCGAAGTCGAGTGTGACGCATCAGGCGTAGGCATTGGAGCCGTTCTAACACAGGGAGGAAAACCAGTTGCCTATTTCAGTGAGAAATTAAGTGGAGCGGCTTTAAATTATCCTACCTACGATAAGGAGCTCTACGCGTTGGTCAGGCAACACTATCTGCTTTTGCGAGAGTGCGTCATACATACTGACCACCAAACACTTCAGCACCTTAAGGGTCAGACGACACTGAAGAAGAGACATGCCCGATGGCTCAAGTTTATTGAAACTTTTTCTTACGTTATCAAGTACAAGAATGGGGCAGACAATGTCGTAGCTGATGCATTGTCCCGCAGATACAACCTTATTTCGGTCATGGAGTCAAAGGTGATGGGATTTAAAATGCTCAACGAACTTTATGCTGAAGATCACGACTTTAAGGAAGCCTTCAAGGAATATGTTCTAGGAAAATACAGTCGAGTCTACTTGTTTGATGGATTTTTCTTCAAGGACAAGCGCCTCGAGGATCAGTTCGTGAACTTCTGCTGAGGAAGGCCCACGGTGGCGGCTTGATGGGACATATTGGTGTCAACAAAACACTGAGTATGCTTAAGGATCACTTCTATTGGCCTCGTCAACATCAAGATGTGGAAGCCCGTTGTGATAAATGTCTAGTCTGCAAAAGGGCTAAGTCAAAGATGCATCCCTAAGGTCCATACATGCCACTACCGGTTCCATCATTGCTGTGGACAGACATTTCAATGGATTTTGTGCTAGGTCTACCGCAGGTTAATCACAAGGACTCCATCCTAGTCGTGGTTGATCGATTTTCTAAGATAACACACTTCGTACCAAGCAACAAGACAAACGATGCAATTCAAACGACGAACTTGTTCTTCAGGGAGATATTCCGCCTGCACGGCATTCCGAGGACAATTGTATCCGACAGGGACACCAAATTCCTTAGTCATTTTTGGCGTGTTCTATGGAAGAAACTAGGCACCAATTTACTGTTCTCTACGGTGTATCATCCACAGACTGATGGTCAGACAGAGGTCATCAACAGGACCGTATCACAGATGCTGCGAGCGACAATTGGTTGTAACTTGAAAAATTGGTTAGATGTCTTCCTTATGTCGACTTCGCCTACAACAGAGCAACACATTCCGAGACGAAGAAGACACCCTTCGATATAGTCTATGGATTCAACCCCACTACCCCTATTGAGTTCACACCTATACCACAGGGGGATGTTGTCATCTTGGAGGGAGAAGCAAAGGCAGAGTATGTGAAGCGCCTACACCAGGAATTTAAGGAGAATCTAGAACGGAAGAACTCTCAGACAGCCAAACACGCAAACAAGGGCAGAAGACACGTGGTTTTTAAGGAAGGAGACTGGGTTTGGCTTCATCTGAGACCAGAACGGTTTCCCCCACGAAGAAAGAGCAAGCTAGCACCGTGAGGAGATGGCCCATTCCGAGTTCTGCGTCGAATCAACGACAATGCCTATTAGCTAGAACTTCCAGGTGACTATAACGTTTCCACTACATTTATTGTTGCTGACTTAGAATTGTTTGATGCAGGGGAGAAGTTCACTTTGGAGACCAAAGCACTTGAAGAGAGAGGGAATGATGAGGACATCGTACCACCTACTGCACCACAAGTACCACCAGGGCCTTTGACGCGTTACAAGGATCAAGCATTGGTAGACAAGCTCAACCAGCTAATGGAGAGAGCTGACGTCCAGGAGGTCAAGGAGGCCGACCCATCCGGTCCATTAGTGGATCCAGAGGCCCAGCAAGACCCGTTCGTGTTAGCTAAGGAGCATTGGAGGTTCCTACTCAAAGATTATTCTACCTCCGGTGTCTTTACCATCACTATTCGGTAAAGACACCAAAAAATGTGCTAATAAATTGTACTCTTTTTACCATCTTCGGTTTTTGTCCCACTGGGTTTTCAGAAAAGGGTTTTAATGAGGCAACACTCTTAGTGCGCAAGAAGACGGAGACTTGTTCACCAATCTGAAATCTTTCACAAGTCTAATTCAACTCTGCCTTTTCATCATTAAGGCTTATCTATCTCATTTCTTTCTTATTTATACTAAGTATAACTTTAAGATCTTAAGCTCATCTTTATTATGTCTAAGTTATTTGGCCTTAAGCCCATTTCTATTTTTCCAGCAAAGAGAACTACATGTTGTTTTTATTTAGACTACTTGTTATTTGGGTTAAACATCATGATGTTTACCCTAAGTTGTAACTAAAAGCCTATATAAGCCTCATCCCTTGCAATAAGACAACACGATTTTTAAGCAAATAAACCCTACTCCTTTGTCATTGACGACAGCCACCTCCTCCATTGGAGAGCTTCTCTCGTTCTTCTTCACCAAGAAGAACAACTCGGTGTATCACAAGTCTTCCGCAGCTTGTGTGGTCCTTTCGATCCATTCTGTTCATCCAATCCGTTTCTGGAGGTCTCGAGCTTCTCGACCAATAGTTGCACCACCACTACGCTTGCATCACTTCGCTCCACATCCCTTGAAAACTTGAGCTCACACACGTTGTGCAAGGCTTATCCCCATTACTCTCTTGTTATGCCGATTTTGGGTTACGATCTTGACCAAGATCATATTAAGTGGTATCAAAGCAACACAACAAGCTGAGTTTTTGTTTTCTTTTTCTTTTCTTTTCATTTTTATTTTAATTCACAGTTTATTTCAAATCCGTTTTTACATTTGTTTTCATGTTTGAATTACGCTTTACCTTCTTTCAAAAGAACTTTTGAACTGGCCATTTTTGTGTTTGCTTTTGGCAGGTACAATGACCGATTTAAAAGAAAAAGCATCACGTCTTGTTGAAGCATTTATAGTACGTAGGGAACGGATATTAAGAGCTAAACATGACTCTTTTTAATCCCATTGGAGAGATGATGTTCAAGAATGGGGCAGATCCTTTTTCCAGATCAGGAATACTTCCATCAACGACATCAGCAACCTGAATCCCCACCTACACGTAGATGGCCTGACCAGATTCATAAAAGGCGAGTACCTCAACGATACTAGTTCCATGAACCATCTAGGCGTGAGTGGTTGATAAAACCAAAGAAACGGACCAACCACTTCTGGTTTGCAAATGTATGAACGAAACTTCTAGTTCAGATTTGTGTGCTAATGATATTTTTATGCCCTATGAGCAGAATGAATCTGAAGTATATCTAGATGTAGGAGAAGCACATAAATATGATACTTATGATGAAAGTGAATTATTGGATAATGAGTTTGTTTGTAGCTTTGATAAAGGCTTTTTCACTGCTTCATCATTTGATATATTTGGAGAGACTTGCTTAAGCCTTACTAATCATGAACCGGTGCAGCGGAGTATAGTTGAGTTTTCCCTGCATGTTCATGAAGAAAACCGACCAGCACAGCGCAAAAGGAGAATTCAAAAGAAAGAGGAAGACAAGCGATTCAATCCACCAAATTTGGTCCAGGACGCTTACCAAGACGCCCATCTCTTTGGAGGTAAGTCCTTTTTCCTGCATAATTTTGTAAATGCTAACTTGTTCTTTGTCCTGGCAGATAGTTCGGATTTGAGGGCAAATCTTTTTGAAGAGGGAGGTGATGATGTGATCGTGCCTAGCAAGGATGGCCTTACGGACGTCCTGAATAAAGATAGAACAGGTGGCCCAAAGGGGGTTGTGGACGTCCATCCGGTCAACTCAATAGACGTCCATATCATAAAGCCAGACGTCCTGCAACACGTCCCAAACGTCCCAGTCCAATACCAAAACGTCCTGACTCAGGATCAGGACAAGGACCGCGACCCAATCTTTGTCACATGTTCCAGTCCAGTCTCGACCACACCTTTAACTCGCGTCTATCAGACCCCAACCAGACGTCAACCATCATCAGACCATCCCATATTCCGAACTTGACCATGGCCTGATCCGAGCTACGATCAAGACCCCTGGACCACTCTATTTGGTCCATTGACTAGAATCAGACCAAGGCACTTCAACATGTTTTTGGTTACATTATCCACCATTCCCCATCACTTCACTTTCATTCAGATTTGTTAGATACAATTCATGGCTATTTGAATTAAATGTTTGGGACAAGGGTTCATCGTAGTTCCATTTCCTTAGTGTTTTTTTGTCCCACTGGGTTTTTCTCACTAAGGTTTTTAATGGGCTTGGATGAATTCTTGAAGGATCAAATTTTTAAGGCCCATAGCTGTTTATTGTGTTCTAGCCCATCTTTGGCCCATTTTCTCTTTGTCTTTGCATTTAATAAAGCAGTTGGCAGTTGGGAGTTTGAAGTTATCTCCTTTACTTCCCTTCTTGCATGACCTTGCATGTTCTTGGAGTTTGTACCAAACATGCAAGCCTTCTAGCATCTTCTTTTCCCCTCTATATATATCTAGCCTTGGTCATTTATAGTTCTCATCAAAAATTTATATAAAAAGGCTTTTCCATTTTTAAGAGTTTCGATCATCGAGTAGTGCGTCATATCTACTCTCTCCTTGGCCATCCCTTGGTGTGTAATATCCTTGGGCCCGTCTAGGAAACCCTTGTTGAACCTTGGTGTGTCATATCCTTGGTTCATCAAGTCCGGTAAATCTAAGATCTTTCCGCAACCTTTGTGTAACCCTTCTCCACATCCCTTGACAACTTGAGCTCAAGCTCGTTGTGCAAGGCTTATCCCCCTTACTCCCTTGTTATGCCGATTTTGAGTTTTGATCTTGACCAAGATCATATCAAGTGGTATCAAAGCAACACAACAAGCTGAGTTTTCATTTTCTTTTTCTTTTCTTTTGATTTTCATTTTAATTCACAGTTTGTTTCAAATCCGTTTTTACATTTGTTTTCATGTTTGAATTACGCTTTACCTTCTTTCAAAAGAACTTTTGAACTGGGCATTTTTGTGTTTTCTTTTGGCAGTTACAATGACAGATTTAAAAGAAAAATCACCCCGACTTGTTGAAGCATTTACAGTACGCAGGGAACGGATATTAAGAGCTAAACATGACTCTTTTCAAGCCCATTGGAGAGATGATGTTCAAGAATGGGGCAGACCCTTTGTTCCAGATCAGGAATACTTCCATCAACGACATCAGCGACCTGAATCCCCACCTAGACGTAGATGGCCTGACCAGATTCATGAAAGGCGAGTACCTCAACGATACCAGTTCCATGAACCACCTAGGCGTGAGTGGTATGATCAAGTGCATAAGAGGTGCCCCATTGAACCTACAAAAAGAAACTGTGATAGCCAAGATTCTTATGTTGATGAATGGCTTGACCAGACACATGAGAGGCGTTCCTTTCATTCTTCAAAGGGAAGACATGTTAAACAAAGAAGTTGTAATGATGAAGCCGTGGAACAGCTCAAACAAAACAATCCTCAATGACCAAGAAAACTTCACTAACAGCTGGAGATGTCAAAGCCTTTGGAAAGCGACCTTGATGATCCGTTTAAGAAAGCGCTTAAGGATTGGAAAAATAGCCGGAAAAAGAACAAAGCTCCATGCCCATATTCAGAAGATCTTACCACCAATCAGGAGTTTAGCTGTTCTATTGTGGAGTCGGTTGATCAAACCAAAGAAACGGTCCAGCCACTTCTGGTTTGTAAAGGTATGAACAAAACTTCTAGTTCAGATTTGTGTGCTAATGATATTATATACCCTATGAGTATAATGAATCTGAAGTATATCTAGATGTAGGAGAAGCTCTAAATATGATTCTTATGATGAAAGTGAAATATTGGATAATGAGTTGCTTTGTAGCTTTGATAAAGGCCTTTTCACTGCTTCATCATTTGATATATTTGGAGAGGCTTGCTTAAGCCTTACGAATCATGAACCTGTGTATCCGAGTATAGTTGAGTTTTCCTTGCAGGTTCATGAAGAAAACCGACCAGCACAGCGCAAAAGGAGAATTCCAAAGAAAGAGGAAGAAAAGCGATTAAATCCACCGAATTTGGTTCAGGACACACACCAAGACATCCACTCTTTGTTCTGGTCAAACAAGAACCACCAGACGCCATACACAAGTCAAAACCAAGACTGAACGGATTAAGAGGTAAGTCTTTTATCCTGCATAATTTCATAAATGATAACTTGTTCTTTGTACTGGCATGTAGTTCAGATTTGAGAGCAAATCCTTTTAAAGAGGGAGGGGATGATGTGATCCTTTCTTGCACGGACGGCCTTACGGACGTCCTTATTAAAGATAGAACAGGTGGCCCGAAGGAGGTTGTGGACGTCCATCCGGTTAACTCAACAGACTTCCATATCATGAAGCCATATGTCCTGCAACACGTCCCAGTCCAGTACCCGGACGTCCCGACTCAGGATAAGGACAAGGACCATGACTCAATCATTGCCACATGTTCCAGTCCAGTCTCGACAACACCTTTGACTCGCGTCAATCAGACCCTGACCAGACGTCAAACATCATCAGACCATCCCATGACCTGACCTCGACCATGGCCTGATCCAAGCTACGATCAAGACCCCTGGACCACTCCATTTGGTCCACTGACTAGAACTAGACCAAGGCACTTTAACATATTCTTGGTTACATCATCCATCATTCCCCATCACTTCATTTTCTTTCAGATTTGTTAGATACAATTCATGGCTATCTGAATTAAATGTTTGGGACAAGGGTTCATCTTAGTTCCCTTTTCCTTAGTGAGTTTTTGTCCCACTGGATTTTTCTCACTAAGGTTTTTAATGGGGCTTGGATGAATTCTTGAAGGATCAAAAGTTTAAGGCTCATAGCTGTTTTATTGTGTTCTAGCCCATCTTTGGCCCATTTTTCTCTTTGTCTTTGCATTTAATAAAGTAGTTGGCAGTTGGAACTTGGGAGTTATCTCTTTTACTTCCCTTTTTGCATGACCTTGCATGTTCTTGGAGTTTGTTCCGAACATGCAAGCCTTCTAGCATCTTTTTTTCCCCTCTATATATATATGGCCTTGGCCATTTGTACTTCTCATAGAAAATTTAAATAAAAAGGTTTTTCCCTTCTTAAGAGTTTCAATCAGCGAGTAGTGTGTCATATCTACTCTCTCCTAGGCCCTCCCTTGGTGTGTAATATCTTTGGGCCCGTCTAGGAATTCCTTGTTGAACCTTGGTGTGTCATATCCTTGGTTCATCAAGTCCGGTAAATCAAAGGTCTTTTCGCAACTTTTGTGTGACCCTTCGCTCCACATCTCTTGACAACCTGAGCTCACGCTCGTTGTGCAAGGCTTATCCCCCTTACTCCATTGTTGTGCCGATTTTGGGTTGTGATCTTGACCTAGATCATATCACTAAGTCCTAAGCCGATTGGAAAGCATTGCCTCCGAGCTGTCAATATGGGAGCCAAAACTCACCGCAATGTAATCTAGTAATTAATCTATGGCTCCACAATTTTTGGAGTGAGAAAACTAGAGAAAAGTGATTTGAAGAGGTTTCATTAAGAATTAAGTTTTTAAGTGGATTTCGTACAGAATTCGTAAGCAAAAAGAAATTTAATGCCTCAGCTACTAAGTATGGAAAAAGTGAATCTCTAAAAACTTTATATGTGGATATCTATATATATTCGACGACTTAAGTCTCTATAAAGTCAAAATAACGATGTTGGATACCCTTTTCTTTCTATTCTGCCAACTTAGAAGAAGTTTCTGGAATCTCCGTGAAGTCCATCTTGGCCTGTTATGCTGTTCTTCGTCGTTTTGGCTCGATCTTGCCTTTCGCATATGGTCCAATCTTTTTTATATGACTTTGGTTTAATGGTTCTGGTTTAGTTTACATTTCCTGTGGTTTCTCAACAGATAAGATGGTGTGTAGTTGTCATAAAAACATCAAGATGTTTTAAGACGAATAAAACATTAGGTATTTTCCACAAAAAAGTAAGAGATTTTTTTCAAAATAATACCAAGTCTTAAAGTCAACTTTTACAGGGAAAAAAAATCTTGACCAGCTTGAAGATATGAAGATGGCCTCCAGCTCGGAGATTGGATTACAGGCAATTGCTCAGGGCATTCTTCTCCTCATCGGCTCAAAATGCTCCACCTTTCGTTAGCTTGGATGTTACATGGAGAAAACTGGATCGTAAACTGTAGGAAACGACCAGCTATGACGTTTTCTTTCCCATTTTATCGAAAGGAGCATCAGAAAATCCGCTCGGGATTATCAGTTAGGCATTGGGTTGCAGATTTGGCGACTTACCGGCTCGCAGAAAGTTGGTACGATAGTTTTTCCTTCTTATTGGCTTGGAGGTTTTCACCAGCTTGGATGAAAAGTAGAGCACACAATCATTCAGCTGGTTGGGTTCCTCCATTAACCGGTTTGCTAGCTTCAAGAAGCAACCAGCTTGCCAAAAGAGAGGAGAGCATTGCATGGAGGCAGTACATGGACAACTGGCTCGCCAGTGTGAAGGAGGAACTAGCTTGGGTGCAAGGATTGACCAACCGGCTCAGAAATGTGCAAGGGACAATCTTCCGAGCTGGTTCTCCTTCCCCTAAGTGTGTAAGTGTCGCAACATGTATTTTTGCCTTATGTCCATTTTTATATGAATCGATTCCTTTTTTGCAGAGCATATATAAGTATGAAAATGTGTTTGATACATAAACATTTTAGCTGTTAATTCTGAAGGTGTATATTATAACTCCAACATTTAGCTTTCCTGCTCATCAGTTTCTTATATGGTAGTGACGAGGTTATAATGATTTAATGATTTAGATACAGAATTAAGAGGCTAAAGGGTCATGTGATATTTTCGTAAAATTTGTTTTGGCTTGTTGTGAAAAGATGGCCGAACCGTATATGTCCAAGAATGAGGACAGCCATTTTAAAGAGGATAAATCTGAGCCGCTTGTGATGATTGTGTTCCAAACTGCTCACGACGACAATTGAGATGAGACGCAGATTTCTTGCCGAAGGGAGAGGGAACCGAGCTGTCTCTCGATGGGATAGAAGAAAAGACTTTGGAGAAAGGTGAGCTGACTTATAATGAGAAAGGAGAGAAGACTTTGGCGGCTCCTTGTGGGGATAGTACCTGAGCTGTTTCCTAGAAAGTTACCTTTTTTTAACTGATAAAACTTTCCATGGGCGGGTTTTCTAGTCTCCATATACAATTCTCCAAAGTCAGGATCATCAGCATAGCATGATTAAGATGTTCAAAACCCAGCAGCTTTGTTTCCATAGAAGATAAAAGAGCATACCTTCTTGAGAGGGCATTAGCCACAATATTCTTCTTACCTTGTTTGTAATGAATGACATAAGGAAATGTCTCAATGAATTCAACTCATTGTGCATGTCTCTTATTCAGCTTCTATTGTCCTTTGAGATGTTTAAGGGACTCATGATCTGTATGGATAACAAACTCTTTAGGCCACAAATAGTGTTGTCGCATTTGTAGAGCTCTCACCAAGGCATAAAGTTTGTTGTCATAAATAAGGTAATTAAGAGTTGATCTTCCTAGTTTCTCACTGAAGAATGCTATGGGTCTTCTTTTGATGAGGAATTCAATTCACTAACAATCCAGGAGCATAGAGAAATCACCAAGAAGCTGACCAAAACCCTTGGAGAGAACCAATCTGAGCAGACCAAAGACATAGGTGTCTTCCTTGAATCATATCGTCCTAACCAGGAGGATTTAAGCAACAAAACGATCTGTCCCAGAATCTTAACTCATCAAGGAATCACAGAATATTTGAATCACTTCAAACTGGATTCATAATTTGAATTTATAGAGGATACAAGTTGGCAAACCGGTTTTGGAGTACCATCCGCGATTGGACCAAAGATCGAGCTGCACAGTCCAAATCACTCACAATTTAGACCTCAGACCACTTGAATAATGTTAATGGATCTCTCATGGTTTCATCAAGCTTTCTTGGTGAGCTTGCTGTGTTCATCAGCCTTCCTGGTTGAAGTTCTTGGAGTATCAAATGCCCTTTCACAGTTTGTGTGGTCTCATCGATCCACTTCTCGCTTCTATCTCTTCTGTCTAGCAACCTGAGCTTCTCAGTTAATAGACAGTCCACCAACGATCATACATCATCTGGTATCAGAGATTAAAGCTCCTAAGTCATCAGGTTGATTTTATCCTTGTTGTTTGACGATTTTTCTTTGTTTTGATTGCAATTGTTTTTGCTTTTGATTTTGTTTTCTTTCTTTCTTTTCCCTGAGGTTCTCGGTTAAAGGTGAAGGAATCAAGACTCATACTACAAAAAAAAACAGGTACTATCATTTTGTTGTTTTAATTCGTTTACTACAAAAAAAAATTATAAAAATATTGCTTGTTGTTTCTCTTTCATAATAAAAAATACCATAAATATTGTTTTCTCAGATTTCCTAGTTGCTTCACGTTTGTTTGTGAGGCAAGGTTTTGTGGATTCTTGAATTCACGTTAACATCTGAACGTTTGGTATCTGCAAGTCCTAGTTTAGGTTGTATTATTGGGTGGTTGTTAGTTGTTGCATTCACGTTTCATGTCCCAGCTGTCATCGTCATATATACTTAATTAGGTTGACTAAACATTTGCTTACATTAACGTAAAGTCTCTTGCATGCGCCTAGGTTATTCATGTAAGTATCAATTGAAATTTTGTTGCTGCATCGTCGTGTTTGGACAGCTCTTGCGTTAGCGGTTCCCTCCTGCAGTTTAGGCCGAGTAATTATTTAGGTTGCATTATATTTTTTTCTTTTTGTGTTTAGGACTGTATCTAGGAATTTCGTTTTATTTATTTGCAACATAACAGTTTTTATGCAAATTATTTTTGTATTAATTCATATCTATGCAATATTTGTTTTTGCATTATTTCATACCTAGGATAATTAGGAAATTTGTATATTAGATTGCTTTACCTTTTTTTTGGTTTTTGCCATATCTAGTTATTTCATTTTAATATATTGCATTTAAAATATTTCATGTTTGCATTTAGAATTTAGGAAAATTGACATATAGAGTTTAAGAGATTTTTCTTATTTGCATATTTTCATTTAGAGTCTAGGTTCATAATTCAGCCGAATGTTAGTCTAGGTTCAATATTTAAATTCGGTTTCCTTTGTTAATTTAGAAATTAATTTAGTTTTCCATTTTTTTGTATTAGCTCTAGGAAATTTTCCATTTCTTGCATTTGTCATTAAATTAAAAAAAATTGACATATTTGATTTCTCTTTTGTTACTGATTGCATATTTTGTCTCCGTTTATTGTTGTTTCCTTCTTTTTTGGGAAATTTTTCATTTCTGGAAACTTTCCATATTTGAATAATTTATTTATTTTTCGTAGTTAAATCAACTTAGCGTTCTTTGAAAGGGAACTATGTCTAGGTGTGAAGACAAGTTGGACCCAGAACCACCAGACGTCTTTTCGGGAAATAACAAAAGATCTTGAAGATTATCTACAATGGAAGACCAACATGAACCATTGGCTGAGATCCAACGACATTCCCAAAGAAAAGATGCTAACTTTTGCTGTGGAAGCGCTCACTGGGGACGTTTACCAATGGTGGCTATGGGCAAGTATTCCGGGCTTTTACAAAAAATTAATACCAGATTGGGGAGAGCTCAAAGGAAGGATGTATACTGAGTTTGTGCAGAAGTATCAAAATCGCAACAAGTTCAAGGCCAAGCCCCAATACTAAGCAACACAGAGTAAAGGAGTAATCCTATTCTACCAACTCAAGAGAGAGCCATCAGACATGTCCAACCTTACAAAACTGCAAGCATATCGAGGTAAGACACTAAACCCTCAAAAAAGAGAATGAAAGCTAACTTGCTTTCTCTTGGTGCAGGTTATACAGTTTCGAGGTCGAAACTTTTTCAAGAGGGAGAATATGATGAGGACATCATGTCATTAACAACCCAGGAGCATAGAGAAGTCACCAAGAAGCTGACCAAAACCCTTGAAGAAAACTAATCTGAGCAGACCAAAGACATATGTGTCTTCCTTGGATCATATTGGCCCAACCAGAAGGAGTTAAGCCACAAAACGATCTGTCCCAGAATCTTAACTCATCAAGGAATCACAGACAATTTGAATCACTTCAAACCGGATTCTGAATTGGATGTTTGATATGAGCTAAGGTGGTGGTGCAACTGTTGATCGAGAATCTCGAGACCTTCAGGAGCAAAGCGGATGGAATGGGTGGATTGAAAGGACCACACAAGCTGCGGAAGACTTGTGATACACCAGGTTATTCTTCTTGAAACAAGAAGAATCAAAGACAAGCTTCTCAAGGAGAGGCAGCCGTCGTTTGTGACAAAGAGTCTAGGGTTTTTATTCTTAAAATTCGAGTTGTATTATGACTTGTAAGTAATGAGGCTTATATAGGCCTTGTGGTTACAACTTAGGGTAAACAACATGATGTTTACCCAAAACAACAAGTAATGTAAATAAAAACAGCATGTAGTTCTTTTTGCTGTAGAAAACAATGGGCTTAAGTCCTAATGACTTAAACATAAAAAATATGGGCTGAAGGCCCTAAACTTATACTTAGTCTAAATAAGAGAGAAATGGGATAGATAAGCCTTGTAGATGACTAAGGCCGAATTGACTAAGACTTGTGAAGGAGTTGGATTATGTGAACAAGTCTTCGTCGTCATGCGCACTAAGGGTGTTGCCTCATTAAAAACTTCTCCGGAAAACCCAGTGGGACAAAACCGAAGATAGGAAAAAGAGTACAATTTCCTAGCACGTCTTTTGGTGTCTTTACCGAATGGTGATGGTAAAGACACCGGAGGTGGAAGAGTCTTCGAGCAGGAACCTCCAATGCTCCTTAGCTGAGACGAACGGATCCTGCTGATCTTCTGAGCCGTCAGGTGGCTCCTCATCCGTGAGCTCCTGGTCGTCTGCTTGCTCCATTAGCTGGTTGAACTTGTCTCCTAAAGCTCGAGCCCTGGAACGTGTCAAAGCTCCTGGTGGCACTCGTGGTACAGTCTGTAGTACGATGTCCTCATCATTCCCTCCCTCTTCAGGTGCTTTGGTCTCCAAAGCTAAGTCGTCACCTGCATCAAATAAATCCAAGTCAGCAACATTAAACGTAGTGGAAACATTATACTCATATGGGAGCTCCAGTTGGTAGGCATTGTCGTTGATGCGCCGCAGGACTCGGAATGGGATATCTCCACGGGGTGCTAGCTTGCTCTTGCGCCGTTGGGGAAAACGTTCGGGTCGTAGATGTAACCAGACCCAGTCTCCTTCTTTAAAGACCACGTGCCTCCTGCCCTTGTTGGCGTTTTTTGCTGTCTGGGAATTCCTCCGCTCCAGATTTTCTTTGACTTCCTGGTGCAAGCGTTTGACATATTCCGCTTTTTCTTCTCCCTCCAAGCTGACAACTTCTCCAAGTGGAATAGGGGCGAATTCAATTGGTGTAGTGGGGTTGAAACCGTAGACGATCTCGAACGGTGTCTTTTTGGTGCGGGAGTGGACTGCTCTGTTGTAGGCGAACTCGACATATGGAAGACACTCGAGCCAATTCTTCAGGTTACGACCAATTGACGCACGCAACATCTGAGATAGTGTTGGTTGACGACCTCGGTCTGACCGTCCGTCTGTGGGTGATATGCCATCGAGAATAGTAGACTGGTGCCAAGTTTCTTCCACAGAACCCGCCAGAAATAACTGAGGAACTTAGTGTCCCTGTCGGACACAATGGTGTGCGGAATGCCGTGTAGACGAACGATCTCTCGGAAGAACAAATTCGCTGTCTAAATCGCATCGTTCGTCTTGTTGCAGGGTATGAAGTGTGCCATATTCGAGAAACGGTCGACGACGACGAGGATGGAGTCCTTGTGATGGACTTGCGGTAAGCCAAGGACGAAATCCATGGAGATATCCGTCCAAGGAGATTACGGAACCGGAAGTGGAGTGTAAGGGCCTTGAGGATGCATCTTAGACTTAGACCGTTTGCATACAAGGCATTTTTTGCAATGGGCTTCCACATCTCGGCGTTGACGCGGCCAGTAGAAGTGCTCCTTGAGCATGCTCAAGGTCTTGGCGACGCCAAAATGCCCCATCAATCCGCCACCATGAGTCTCTCTGAGAAGGAGTTCGAGAACTGATCCGCCTGGAATGCAAAGACGCTTGTCCTTAAAGAGGAATCCGTCAAACAAGTAGAAGCGGGTGTACTTGCCCTGTCCATGTTCTTTGAAGGCATCCTTGAAGTTGTGGTCTTCAGCGTAGACGTCCTTGAGCATTTCAAATCCCATAACTTTTGACTCCATGACCGAGATCAAACTATGTCTGCGGGATAGTGCATCTGCGACGACATTGTCTGTACCCTTCTTGTACTTGATAACATACGGAAATGTCTCAATAAACTCCAACCACTGGGCGTATCTTTTCTTGAGGGTCGTCTGTCCTTTGAGGTGTTGGAGTGTCTGGTGGTCCGTGTGTATAACGCATTCTCGTGAGAGCAAGTAATGCTGCCAAGTCTGCAGGGCTCGGACCAAAGTGTAGAGCTCCTTGTCGTACGTGGGGTACCGCTTAATTTCTCACTAAAGTAGGCAATTGGTTTTCCACCCTGTGTCAGGACTGCTCCAATGCCTACACCTGAAGCGTCGCATTCTACCTCGAAAGTTTTGTCGAAATTCGGTATTGTCAGGACAGGTGCTTGAGTGAGGCGCTCCTTTAACAGCTGAATTGACTTTTCTTGTTCCGGGCCCCACCTGAAGTCTTGGTTCTTCTTGATGGTTGCTGTCAACGGGCTGGCGATCGTACTGAAGTCTCGTACAAAACGGCGATAGAAGCTTGCCAAGCTATGAAAACTCCGGACTTGGCTGGTGTTAGTTGGCGTGGGCCATTCCTGAATTGCTCGGATCTTTTCTTCGTCAACTCGAAGACCTTGCGAGCTCACGACGAATCCAAGGAAGACGACCTGATCCGTGCAGAAAGTACACTTCTTAAGGTTGGCGTAGAGCTGCTCCTTTTGAAGTGTGGTGATCACTGTCTCCAAATGCTCCAAGTGGTCGGAATGAGACGCACTATAGACGAGTATGTCGTCAAAATAGACCACGACGAATTTGCCTATGAATGGCTGAAGTACTTAGTTCATGAGACGCATGAAGGTGCTTGGTGCGTTGGACAGGCCGAAGGGCATCACCAGCCACTCGTAGAGACCTTTTTTGGTCTTGAAAGCTGTCTTCCATTTATCACCTTCTCGCATGCGAACCTGATGATATCCACTATTGAGATCAATTTTAGAGAAGATAGAAGCTCCGCTCAACTCATCTAACATGTCGTCTAGTCGCGGAATTGGATACCGATATTTAACAGTGATATTGTTTATGGCGCGACAATCGACGCACATTCGCCAACTTCCATCTTTCTTTGGCACAAGGAGGACGGGAACGGCACAGGGGCTAAGGCTTTCTCGGACGTAGCCTTGAGCCATAAGATCCTGAACTTGACGCTCGAGTTCTTTTGCTTCCTCCGGAGTGACCTTGTAGGCTGGTTTGTTTGGCAGCTGGACTTCGGGAATGAGATCGATGTCATGTTCAATACCTCTGAGGGGTGGCAGCCCAGGTGGAATCTCGTCTGGAATGACGTCCGAATATTTGTCCAGGAGTGCCTGGACATCCGCAGGCAAAACGCTGCTGGTGGCCTCGGATGCGCTCAAGACCTCCTGATAGAGCATGAGGACGAGCTGAGTGCCTGTAGTGCTTGCTGCTTTCCTCATGTCCGCCACATTGACGAGGAAGTTCTCCTTTCTGGAATGCTGATCTTTTGCCATTTTTGATTGCATGACGTGCACTTCTTGAGGGGACATAGGTGCCAGGTTGTACCTACGCTTATCGTGGACGAAGGAATAGAAGTTTGTGCCTCCATTATGAGTGGTCTCCTTATCGAACTGCCAGGGTCATCCCAATAGGAGATGTCCAGCTGACATGGGAACGACGTCGCACAAAACATGGTCCTGGTATCGTCCGATGCTGAAAGAAACTCGGACCTGGTCGGAAATGTACAGCTTCGTCTTGTTGTTGAGCCAACGAAGTCTGTAGGGCTTTCGATGTTTTGTCACGGGTAATCCAAGCTTCTCTACCATGTATTTGCTAGCGGCATTAGTGCAGGAGCCGCCATCAATGATCAGAGAACAGACTTTTCCGAGGATGGTACACTTTGAGTGGAAAATGTTCTCACGCTGCTCGATTTCCTCTTGATCTAGGCGTGAGCTGAGAACTCTCCTGATCATCAACATCTCTCCTGAGTCAGCGTACTCGACTTCCCCTTCAGACATAGGGTCTGTCGAGAATAGGTCCTCTTCTTGCTCATCTGCAGAGTCGTAATTTCCAGAAGCCGTCAAAATCATGGTTCTCTGGTTGGGGCATTCACGAGACATGTGCCCCCTACCCTTGCATTTAAAACATGTAATGGCACTGCTCTTTTGGGGTTGACCTGCGTTAGACGCCTGTGGGGCAGGTCTAGAGGTGGTCACGGGTGCCTTGGTAGGCACATTGCCATCCACGGCTCTTCCTCGCTGTTGTGGGTCACTGGTGGAGGCAGTGCTGTCAAATGCCTTGGGGCCAGTACCCCAAGTACTCTTAGGTCGGATTGGTGCGGAGGACTTGCGCCGGTTGCTCTTCTCAATCTGAACGGCCAGGTGGAAGAGCTCTCCAAGGTCGTGGTAGGGTTGCAGCTCGATTTTTCGTGCTATCGACTCATGTAGTCCGTCGATAAACTGAGCAATGAGGCTTTCCTCTGAGTCCTCCATTTCGAGCCTGTTCCGAAGGTGCTCGAATTCGTCGAAATACTCAGACACCGATTTACTGCCTTGGGTAAGGCGTCTGAATCGTCTCTGTAGCTCTCGGTGGAAGTGAGGTGGAACATAGCGCCGCCTCATAAGCTGGGTCAGCTCGTACCAGGATGTGAGAGCTCCCATTCTTGCTCTTCTGCGAGTGGCTAACTCGCGGTCCCACCATGCTAGTGCGTGGTCGGTAAACTGGGCTGTTGCTAGGGCTAATTTACGATCTTCGTTGTAGCGATAATAGTCGAAGATTAACTCCATTCGACGCTCTCAGTCTAGGTATTCTTCGGGGTCTAGCTTTGCCGAGAAGGGGGGTGGGTTGAGCTTGATGTCGTGGTGGCCTGCTGGTTGCCTGGGCGCCGGCGGTGGCTCGTCGTAGTAGGGGTCTCTCCTTAGGCCACGATGGGACGCCTCGGGTCGATCATACTGGTTCTGATGTGGATCTTGCCGGTGATGGTGGCGTGTGTTCGCGGCTGGTGTGCGTACCGACTCCTCCATATGCTCAAGACGAGTCGTGAAGGTGGTCAACTGGGCAGTGATTGTTTGCAGAAGCTGCATCACAACCGGGTCGGACTGCCTAGACGGAGACTCGTCTCGACCTGTCATATTTCCTTTTCCAAAGAAAAGGAAATTTCAGAAATGGAAAGTTTCCTGTTCGGGAAACTTGCAGACTTGGAAACTTTCCTTATTTAGAAAATCTCCAACGATATTATTTTATTTTATTTATAAAAGGAAAATAACACAAAGAAAATAAAATTAAAGGAAAATTTCTTAAAATTCACAAAAGGAAAAAAAAATTTCCTAAGTCTAGAAAGAAAACAAAAAAATATGGAAAATATCCTAAAGATATATTTCCCTAACTATAATATGGAAATATTCTAAAATTAAAGACTAGATATCTAGGAGAATAAAATCTAAATATTTCCTAATTCCTAAAAGGAAACTAAATATCTATCTACTAATTTCTAGAAAATTTCCTAAACTAATTCTATTGCCTAAAAACCTTTAGGGAAACTATCTAATGAATCTATGAAACTTAAGGGAAACTTCCTAAACTAAAGCTAAAGTGCCTAAACCTATCAGAAACCCTAGCCGCCTAGTGCAACAAGGAAAAACTAGCCGCAGCCCTAACCTACCTAAGACACGGCTGGAGGCTAGACAGGGGTGGGACGCGGGACGAGGGCTAGAACCGGACGCGGCTTAACCTATGGTTGCCTAAGACACCACGCGGGACAGGAGCACCGGACACGATCCAAACACCGGACACTGCTAGCTACCTAGGGCGCGACGACTGGACGCGACTAGGACAGGACTCGGCTACACGGTAGGCTAGCCTAGTATGCGGAAACCCTAGACAGCTAAAGACGCGGACGCTAAGGCCTAAACGAACGCACGCGGACACAAGCCCTAACCTAGCTGGACGCGGACGCGACCTAACCTAGCAAGGAACAGGGGACAAGGCGCAACCTATGCTAACAAACACTGGACCTAGAACGCGGATGCTATGGATGCAGACGCAACTAACAAGAACTCGACCTAATCCTAGATAGACACATGCGGAAGACACTAAACCTAAAGGCACAAGAAGACCTAGACTTAGACACACGCTAGGAACCTAAACCTAGCTACACGGCTTGTACAGGGATGACGCGGGACAAGGAGGCTAACCTAGACGCGACCTGGAGACACTAGACCGAAAGGCGGCTCACGGCTAGAACACAAAGCGGCCAAACAAACAGGCAGCCCTAAGAAACTTAACAAGAACAATCAGCACACAAATTCTTAAGGACCAGGTATGTGAATTGGTGCTCTATGTGAGTTTCTAAAAAAAAATTTCTAGTTGATTTTAAACAATGAAACAAGCAAATTTTCTTATATTTTTTTTTTGTAAGTTAAAACAAAACAATGGAATGATAAAACCTGATTTTTTTTTTGTATTTTTTTTGTGGGTTGTTTGTGGTAGATGACTTGAATTCTTCTCCTTCTTACCGAGAACCTCAAGGGGAAAGAGAAAGGAACAAAATCAAAAGCCAAAAACTGTTAGATAAAGCAATAACAAATCGCAAAAATAAACAAGGGATAGAATCAACCTGATGTCTAAAGAGCTTTTAGGCTCTGATACCAGATGATATGAGCAAAGGTGGTGGTGCAACTGTTGATCGAGAATCTCGAGACCTTCAGGAGCAAGGCGGATGGAATGGGTGGATTGAAATGACCACACAAGCTGCGGAAGACTTATGATACACCAGGTTATTCTTCTTGGAACAAGAAGAATCGAAGACAAGCTTCTCAAGGAGAGGCAGCCGTCGTTTGTGACAAAGAGTCTAGGGTTTTTGTTCTTAAAATTCGAGTTGTATTATGACTTGTAAGTAATGAGGCTTATATAGGCCTTGTGGTTACAACTTAGGATACACAACATGATGTTTACCCAAAACAACAAGTAATGTAAATAAAAACAGCATGTAGTTCTTTTTGCTGTAGAAAACAATGGGCTTAAGTCCTAATGACTTAAACATAAAAAATATGGGCTGAAGGCCCTAAACTTATACTTAGTCTAAATAAGAGAGAAATGGGATAGATAAGCCTTGTAGATGACTAAGGCCAAATTGACTAAGACTTGTGAAGGAGTCGGATTATGTGAACAAGTTTTTGTCGTTATGCGCACTAAGAGTGTTGCCTCATTAAAACCTTCTCCGGAAAACCCAGTGGGACAAAACCGAAGATAGGAAAAAGTGTACAATTTCCTAGCACGTCTTTTGGTGTCTTTACCGAATGGTGATGGTAAAGACACCGGAGGTGGAAGAGTCTTCGAGCAGGAACCTCCAATGCTCCTTAGCTGAGACGAACGGATCCTGCTGATCTTCTGAGCCGTCAGGTGGCTCCTCATCCGTGAACTCCTGGTCGTCTGCTTGCTCCATTAGCTGGTTGAACTTGTCTCCTAAAGCTCGAGCCCTGGAACGTGTCAAAGGTCCTGGTGGCACTCGTGGTACAGTCTGTAGTATGATGTCCTCATCAATGTTATAGAGGATACAAGTTGGCAAACCGGTTGCAGAGTACCTTCCGCGATTGGACCAAAGATCGAGCTGCACAGTTCAACTCACTCACAATCTAGACCTCAAACCACTTGTAGAATGTTAATGGATTTCTCATGGTTTTATCAAGCTTTTCTTGGTGAGCTTGCCGTGTTCTTCAGCCTTCCTGGTTGAATTTGTTAGAGTATCACAAGCCCTTTCACAGCTTATGTGGTCCCATAGATCCACCTCTTGCTCCCATCTCTTCTATCTAGCAACCTAAGCTTCTCGGTAAAAAGACAGCCCATCAACGATCTTACATCACCTTTCATGCATCAAAACGGCACCAATTCTAACTTCAGATGCATCACATTCAATTTCAAAAGTTTTAGAGAAATGTTGAAGTATAAGTACAAGTTTTAGTTCCTATTTAGTCTAATTTAATTTAACTCGGTTTACTTTGTCTAATTAAGTACTTTAGTTACAAACTATAAAAAGTTTGAACCAACAGGCTCGTTGAATTTTAGTCTTTTTCTTAATGGACCACGTCCAGACCCACTTGTTAAAAGCCCATGGTGGTCGATCCTTCAACTTATTTGGTCAAAACGAGTTTTGCTCAGCCAACTCCTTCATGGGCTCGTCCATGATGTCTTTCTGGTCATTTTGGACTTTGGCCTTGGCCTTAGTTAGACCTCTCCCATAAACATGTAAGACGTTGGCTTGATCATATTCAGTTTTTTGAGTTGTTGGTATGTTGTCTTTGCTTGAACCGGATCCAGGTGGCCCTTCTTTGGTCACTAAGTATCAAATTAAAACATCAAACCTTCCACTAAGCCCATTAAACTGTGCAGTTGTAACTGTCTTAAATGGTTCATAGTTGGTCTTCAAATCCCTGAGGTTAAGGCTGATCAAAATCACACCAAATTCTCCGAACTAGGTTTGTACTAAGAATGGGATCAAGGAGGTGTTAATCGAGTTAGAAATATTCGTTGTAGTCTATCACCACTACATGCAGAATTAGAGGCACTAATATGGGCGATGGAGTGTATGAAGGCGGTTTAAAAATCAAATATTATCTTTACAACCGATTGTTCTGACGAGGTAAAAATAATTTTTTCACCAGACGAGTGGTCAATATTCTCTATCAATCTTAAAGAGGTTAATGGAAGTAAAACTTATTTTGAAAGAATAAATATATCACTAATCCTATGGACAATAAACATGAGAGCAAATAACTTAGACTCCTTTATATTAATTTACCGTCACCAACTTATTAATCAGTTTTAATAGTATTAAATTAATTTGTTGCAAAAAAATACAACTCGTTAAATAATTGTCTTATTGTTGTAGTCATTTTCATAATCATATTTAAGAGGGGGAAACAAAAGTTTTGTACTAATTGTTAATATTTTATCATATTTTATTTTTGTTATTAATTTAACTTATTGTTACCATGAATCAAAACGGGAAAGATAGTATTTGTAATTAAAAAACGGGCGTAGATATCATCGAACGACCTCCAAAACTCCCAACTGCTCTCTCAGAAGATCTCAGTTTTCTTTCTCTCTTCTTCCATCGATGGCGGCTCTTTGTACCTCTCTCTCTCTTTCCATGAATACTCAACAACTGCATCCTTCATCTGGTATATGCAATCCTCACTCCATCTTTACACTAATCTTCTTGCGATACACTGTTCGTTAGATTTGATCGTCTATTTTGATGTTACGATTCTGATTAGGGCTGTGTCGAGGTCACACGTATCCCAAGAACCCAATTTTTCGAATCTTGATTGTGATGTACAAGTTTCTAACTGTGATTTATACTTCCCCCCCCCCACAAAATCCCAAAGGAATCAGACTGAAATAACCCTCAAACGGGCGTTCTTGATATGAACTCTTGATTTTGAAATATTGGGTTACATCTTTTTCTTTGTGATAAGCGTTTACTGATAAGATGAAACTGTCGAACTTTTGTTTTTGAATCACTTTGTTTTCCATTTGTGTTGCTCGTTGGTTGTCATAGTTTCGATATATCAGTCTATGATTTTGCAAACCGGAGGTAGCATCTTGAGTACCATCTCTCTTTTTCTCTGATGTGATACAACTTGAGGAAGAAGATGACGTGGCCATCTCCATGAATACCAAATCAGTTGTCCAAAAGTTTTAGTTATTTCTGTATTGCTTTTCATTTAGTGGAATTATGTTTCCTTAATTAGGGAATGTGTTTGCTTGCCCACGTTTCATCGTAATAGTTAGTTAGTTAAGAGTTATATGAAGGGAGAGAAGAAAGATTGCAGTAAACTTGCTCTGTCTTTAAGAACGAAAGTGTTCTTGTGTTCTTGTTTTGATCAACATTGGTTGTCCTAAAGTTGGGACCTATCACTCCCTCTCTCTCTCAATTCACTAATCTTTGTTCGTTCTCACTAAATTTCATGCTAGGCTTATCTCTGAAGCCAAGTACCCGTTGTGTCAACGTTTCTTTTGGACTTCATCGCTCCAACACACTGCATTTTTCTGCTCCCAGAAGCAAAAGGATCCTAACTATCCAATCAGCATACAGGTAAAAGATTTTGTTTTATTTTTAGGAATTATAAATTTTTTTCTAGTCTTGGTATTGTTTTAGGTGTCAATAGTTAAGTCAATCATAAGGACCGGTTGTTGTTACTCCTTAATGTTTTATGAGCATAATATTTTATGGTTTCACTATAAACATTGTACCCTCGGAATATCATTTAATATACTTTACGTTTGGACAGCCAACACATGTTTTACTCTGACCGTTTGCAATGTCTAATTAGCAACAAATCTTGCAGAGATGATGACAGTTCAGGCAGCACAGGCTTATTTGTCGGAGGGTTTATTTTGGGTGGACTCATAGTCGGTGCTCTCGGATGTGTATATGCACCACAGGTGATATATTCTGTTTCACATGGTTTATTTAGTTGATCACTCAAAGAGCTTTGGTTTCATTAATATAACACTCGCTCTCCTTGAGTAACATTCGTTTATGTGTGCTGTTACTTTTGTGAATTATATCAGATCAGCAAGGCTATAGCTGGAGCAGACCGAAAAGATCTGATGAGGAAATTGCCTAAATTCATATATGATGAGGAAAAAGCGTTGGAGGTGAGTCAAAATAATCATATATGATCTCTTTGTTGGTTTTACTTATTAACAATAATGTGTATGGTTAATGTAGAAAACGAGGAAGGTGCTGGCTGAGAAAATCGCTCAGCTCAACTCTGCTATCGACGATGTGTCCTCTCAGCTAAAATCGGAAGATACCCCAAATGGCGCAGCTCTAAGCACCGATGAAGTCGAGGCTACAGCTTGAATAATTTCATCTCTTTTAGGATTTGATCATTTGTGGGTGATTACTTATTAATGATCCGAATAATTGTTTGCTGTTTTGTCTTGATACCGTGTTGAAGGTTATATCATAATTCATAAGTATGCCAAATTCTGATTTTAAATAGACTATTAAATTTCCAGGTTCTGAGATAAAAGAAGTTCTTTGACATGGAAACAATAACTAGAAAAGATTTGAGATACCGGTGATGACTACTAATCAAATGGCTCACACAATCTTATCCCAATTGTATCTTATTTACGTAATAACCACATATTCCTTTGCTTCACTTTGAACCATAGGTTGCTTTTGATCATAATCAAAGATGTTAGGATGGATGTATATATGCCAATGCTTAAAAATTGATTGGCATTCATATCTTTTTTGTTTCCTCTTCTTGTTTCACTTGCAGCTATGGCCACACATTCAGCTCTAGCCGTCTCCAGAATCCCGGTGAAACCGAGGTTAGAGTTTAAGAGTACCATTCACTCTTTCCCTGCTCAATGTTCCTCCAAGGTAATGGTCCCTCTATCTAGCACATACCCTGTGACCTATTCGTTATGGTTTGTTTATCTGTTTTCTCTTGTTACTAAACTACACAGAGGCTAGAAGTGGTGGAATTCTCAGGCCTGAGAGTCAGCAATAACGGTGGGGAAGCATCTTTCTTCGATGCCATAGCTGCACAAATCAACCCCAAGGTGACTGATTGATTGATTGAATCAGTAACTTTATTGTTATGAATGTACATATATATATGATGAGTTTGTGCAATATTAGGCTGTGGCAACATCCACTCCTGTAAGAGGAGAGACGGTGGCAAAGCTAAAGGTTGCGATTAATGGGTTTGGAAGGATTGGTAGGAACTTCCTCAGGTGTTGGCACGGCCGCAAAGACTCTCCTCTTGAAGTTGTTGTACTTAACGACAGTGGTGGTGTCAAGAACGTAAGTTCCTAATGAAGTTAACTTTGTGATCTCTCTTTTTCAACTTATTTTTGACGTTGATGAAATTGTGTAGGCCTCCCACTTGCTCAAGTATGACTCCATGCTTGGAACCTTCAAGGCTGATGTGAAAATAGTCGACAATGAAACTATCAGCGTTGATGGTAAGAACATCAAAGTCGTCTCAAATAGAGACCCTCTTAAGCTTCCATGGGCTGAACTTGGCATTGACATTGTCATCGAGGTGAATGTTCTATCTAAAGCTGCAATGACATGATGGCAAAATCTCGCAAAGAAACTTAACTAATGGAAAGAAAAAAATGAATGGTATATGTTTATAATCAGGGAACAGGAGTGTTTGTTGATGGGCCAGGAGCAGGGAAGCACATTCAAGCTGGTGCCTCGAAAGTGATCATCACCGCACCAGCCAAAGGCGCTGATATCCCAACCTATGTTGTTGGAGTCAATGAGCAAGACTATTCTCATGACGTAGCTAACATCATTAGGTACGTTTACACAAAACCAATCTAATTAAGACAAGAATAAGTTGTTGAGAGTATTCATGCTTCATTTTCGGTTGTCTTGGCAGTAATGCATCTTGCACCACCAACTGTTTGGCTCCCTTTGCTAAAGTCTTGGATGAAGAATTTGGTACACTGCTTTTTCTCGACTCACTACATGTTGAAAATGGTTTCTTAGCTCATTTAATTAATGTACTGAATTACAGGAATCGTCAAGGGGACAATGACAACGACACACTCATACACCGGAGACCAGGTAATATTGCACATAACTTATCACGATTACATCTTTGTGTGTGTAGCCAAGTAGAACCTTCAATGTTATATTCTCATAAAATTGCTACATTCGATAAGTAAGGGTATTGGTTTTTGGAGAACAAAAAAACATTGCTGTACTTAATTTAAGCATACTATATTATGGTTCGATTTGTGGATTGGTTGTTTGGGTTTGATTTATTGAACACTCCTATAGTCGTAGTTATAGTACAAGAATAAATTCATCCAAACAATAACAACATATATGTTTACGATGTCTCAGAGGCTTCTAGATGCATCACACAGGGACTTAAGGCGTGCAAGAGCCGCAGCGCTGAACATAGTACCGACCAGCACAGGTGCAGCCAAGGCCGTGTCGTTGGTGCTGCCGCAGCTGAAGGGAAAACTCAACGGTATTGCACTCCGTGTACCGACGCCAAACGTCTCTGTGGTTGACCTTGTTATAAACGTTGAGAAGAAAGGTTTGACCACTGAAGATGTTAACGAGGCCTTCAGAAAAGCGGCCGCTGGACCGCTCAAGGGCGTTTTAGACGTTTGCGACACGCCACTTGTCTCTTGTGACTTTAGGTGCTCTGATGTCTCAACCACCATTGACTCTTCACTCACAATGGTCATGGGTGATGATATGGTTAAGGTGGTCGCCTGGTACGACAACGAGTGGGGTTACAGGTAAGATAACACATTGCCACTCATACACACATTCATAAGTATTTAAAATTGTATGTTTCGTTTGAACCTATTATCTTGTTTCCGTTTGCATTTATTAAAATGTTTTTTTTTTTCAAAAAGGAACCCATGAGTTTTAGTTATTCAAACAAAAAAGGTTTGTGAAGTACAAAAGCAGATGTTTATACGTAAACATAAGATGTATTCTTTATGTTTGAAGTTTGCGTGAGAAACATGTTACATTTATATTAGAAATGTGACTTTTTAACAAGTAAGTTGGTACTTTTAAGAAATTTGATTTTTTTTGTTTTGTTTTAAATAACTGGAAGTTGATTTAACGCGTTACATTTGCAAATAGCATGATCTTTAAATTTTGAACAACAATCACGTTTTTTTTCTGGTGATGCAATATTTTACATTTTATTATTGCTGGATTTCATAAAAAATGCACGAAAGAAAAATATCCACATGATGAATATACGACTTTGAAAGTACATCATCTATTTAAAAGGTTATTTACCTAATTAATATTTTATATAAAAATGCTCTTTGTACATGTAATTAGAGTTTGAAACAATTAATGTCTAAATTTGTGATATACTACAATTTAATGACAGCCAAAGAGTAGTGGATTTGGCTCACTTAGTGGCAGCCAAGTGGCCAGGAGAGGTAACTGCTGGAAGCGGAGACCCTTTGGAAGATTTCTGCAAGACAAACCCAGCCGATGAGGAATGCAAAGTCTATGAAGCTTGATTCCATTCTTTTTAACCAAACTCTTTTCTGAATAATTTGGTTTATCTTCCAATGACGATTTGTCAATATCTTATAATTGGTACCTCTTAAACTCTATCCTGTGTTTGTTTTTACTTTATATCAAAAGGCAATGTATGTAAAACCCATTATTCGTTGCTAGCCTCATATGCGATCTCGACGATAATATAATTTCAATGTTATGTGCGAAGCATATATATCTTTGATAGAAACTTTATATGTATTTATCTTAATTGTTCGATACAAACAAGATCACCCACCTCTCACGATAAAGTCTATTGTTCAAACACTCTCAGATTAAATATTGTTTAAACAATCTTTTATTTTTATCATTTTAGTTTTTATTTTCTTTTAAATATATAAAATTACTAAAAAATAATTTAAGTTGTTAAAAATTACGATCCATGCCGCAATCCATCGGATATGAATCTAGATCTAGAACATTTTCGAGTTTAGATTAATTATTTAAAAATAAATAAATAAATGTGGTGGGACCCACCAATTTTCTTCTTTCATGTCGACCTCTCCCACTCTTCCGAGATAAAAAAACTATTTCCTCTCTCACTCCATTTCTTCCTTCTTCTTTACCAGAAACATCGCCGAGAACTGGAATAAAACGAGAATTTTACATGATTGAGTTGTATAAAACTTCAATTCTGAACTCACTCTTCTATTTGAATCCTCCAATTTCGAGTAATCCCTAAATCCTGCTAAAATCCCTAACCCTAAATGGCTATTCCAAGAAAACGCAAATCTCCTCAAAGCGAAAGGGAAACTCGGAAAAAGGGGAAAGAGGAGGAAGGCGACTCCGAAAGACAAAGCCCCGCGAGGAGTGAGTCCCCCGCGAGAGTTGCGGATGGTGATTTGGAAGCCTCTACCTTCACCTTCGTGTGAACTTTCACCCTCGCCTCCACTATCACCTTCGAGTCAACCTTCACCTTCGCCTCCGCATTCTCCTCCACCTCCGCATTCGGCTACACCTCCACCTGCACATTCGCCGTCTCCACCTCCACATTTGCTACCTCCACCTGCACATTCGCCGTCTCCACCTCCATATTCGCTTACACCTCCACATTCGCCGCCTCCACCTTCTCCAAATCCGGTTAAAGCAGGCGCCTCGTCTTCTCAGGTTCCTGCACTGGCGTCGTCTTATCGTGTTTTTATATCAGAGGTAAACCTTTAACATATTTGGTATGATTTTGTTATTGATTTGAAAGAATTAGTTGATGTTGGTAAGCGTATTACTAAGTACTAAGTGTAGTTGTATGGTAGAAATTTTGAATTGCATGTTAGATAAAAGAATATTACTATGTATTAATGTGTAGTTGATTTGAAGAAATTTTTAGTTATGTATGTTAGATAATAGTGTATTACTAAGTATTAATGGTAGTTGTACTGATACAACTATATGTCGCTAGCTACAACTATATGTTAATATACAACATAATAATAAAATATATGAATGTATGTGATTGTATAACTAGATTTCAATATATATAACTATACGTTATTGTGAAACTGAATATTAACTGATACAACTAAATATTAATGTATAACTAAGTATCATTGGATACAAATACATGTTATAGTACAAATGAGTATTATTTGATACAACTAGACATACAACTGAGTATCAATGTATACAAATAATCACTAAAAATGTGTATGAATTGCATGTTTCTGTGCCGCTTCCTCCGGGGAACTTATACTTCAAAAACACAGACTATGCTACAGTCTGCAAGATAGCATAAAAGTGTAATGACTACAAAACACTGAACGAGATTGCGGCTTTGAAGGATGGTGAAGAAGCGAATTGGTTTGCTAATCATCCCCAGTTCCAGCATATATGGCATATAGAGAGGAGCGGAAACCATAAACTAATAGGAATGTGGATGCTTCTCCTACGCACAGTCCCCATGGAGAAGATGAAAACTTTTATTCTTCGATCTGTGGATGATCTAAAAATGTGTAGCAACTTTCCGTGGGGACGATACATGTTCGATGATTGCATCAAAGATATTTTCCACATGATGGATTATTTCAAGGGTTCTGCTAGATCCACATGGTGTTTTCCGGGATTCATCATTCTGTTGGACGTAATTCCCAATTGTGTAGTTATTTTTGTGTAGTTATTTTTGTGTAGTTTCTTAATTGCTTAGACTAATAAATTACTTGCAGCTTTTGGCGTGTGAGTGCATTCCACAATTGGGAGAGAATTTCGTGATGATGTCACCACTGCTGACCCTGGATGTCCGCGATTGTGCAAGCGGAAATGACGAACACAGAGAAGTGGTGGTTATCTTAAAGGGTTTCTGTTGGAAGATACCAACGAAACACTTGATCAACAGAGGTACATAGTGATAACCAATTATATTATTAAACATAGTGATACCGAATTATATTATTAAACATTTTATAAACTGACTATTGGTTTTGCAGATGGATGCTCAGAGAACCATTGGCATCTTGGAACCTGATGTCTTCGAAGTTTATCTACTATCAGACATCTTTGAAAATAATATAGATGATGAAGGTGATTGCTATTTATCTCTGAACTGGAATCGGTGTTTGGTCGATGAGAAGGACGTCTTTGAGTTAGACAAAACTGGTCGAGTATTGATGGTAAGAATAGAGGAAAAACTCCCAGTATTGGATGAAGCCGTTAACAGTATTAATGAAGACGTTCTCAAAAATTTTATGAAGACGATGAATGACGGGTTTGAGAAGATCAGCAAGAGGTTAGATGTATTGGAGAGAATAGTAGAGCTAATGGAAAAGAGGAATGAGGGTGCGGCTGGGGATGATGAGGTTGGGGGTGATGAGGCTGGTGATAATGCTGATGATGTGGTTGTGGGCGTGGGTGATGAGATTGGCGGTGATGAAGAGGGGGGTGATGAGGAGGGGGTGATGAAGCTGGGGATGATGAGGCGGGGGGGGGGGGGGGTGATGAAGCTAGGGGTGATGACACTGGGGGTGATGAGGATGGGGGTGAAGAAGCTAGGGGTGATGACGCTTGGGGTGATGAGGCTGGGGGAGCGATTCCAACTCCTAGGCCAAGAACTAGGACAAGGAAAACATCTCTATCTAAGTTTCAGAAAAGTTTTTAAGTTTAAATGTATGTTGAACTATGTTTATGTACTTTGTTTGTGTGTTGAACCGTCTTTTGTTATATTTATGTACTTTTTGTTTTGAAATTTGATTAAGTATGTTGAAGAACTTTGGTTATCTAGTTTTTGAACTCTTGCAACTGCGTACAAGTGAATACGACTACTTAAAAAAGGATTTTAAAAACCAGGTTCGAAGTACAACTGAGTATAAATGATTACCACTGTGTATAAGTAAGTACAACTAAGTAACAATGAGTACAAATGCGTTCCACGCCGATGCATCACACGCGCCTCAGTTGAGTCACTCGTTCATACTTGAAGGTGTGTTCACACAGACGTGTTCACACTCCTTTTTACAAAAAAATATTAAATAATTCGTGTCCACACTACTTTTATTAAAAATTATCAAATAATTTGTGATCACACTAGATGAGTTTATAGAATAGTTGTACTCAGTTGCAAAAGTAGTATCCAATTACACATAGTTGTATAAATGTCACTTTCAATGTTTTTTCAGTTATATTTATAATTTTTGATATTATTATTTGTTGCATCAACTACAGTTGTTTAATAATGCAACTTTAGTAAACGTTCATAGTAAAATATTTTCGAAATTATAAAATTTGTATAATTTGCATCAAAATGGCCAAACTTGTTAACATTAAACATACAAGTTTAAGATATTATATGATGTAAACATGCAATATTTCATTTTTTAACTAATAATTTAATATATTCATTAATTGAACGAATTATGGTTACATTAACCGATTACAACCCATACAACGTAAACACTAGACCCTAAACTCCAAACCTTAATCCCTAAACCTTAAACCATACAACATAGTTGTACCAGTGACACCCAATACCCAGTTGTTTAACTCCCTCATGCCGCTACTACTATTGCTACAGTCAAACCACGGATACAAACCTCTCATGTGAGAATTTCCTTTCCCTCACCGATGATCTCCAACTGATGGAAACCTTCTTACTTGGGTCGTCCCCGTTTGGTGACATAATCTGGAGGTATGACTACCAATTCGCGTATATGGTCGAGAACTGTCCATTTAGACATATGAGGAACACGATATATTGTCTTGTAATAAGCCAAAGCCCAATTCGACATCCAATAATACTTGGAACACAAATCCTGTATTTCAATTTCAGTGTACTTGGTCTTCCTTGCTTCTGAAAGGGCAGCTATTGCATGGACACATGGGTACTTATCAAGATCGAAGCGCTTGCATGTGCAAGTTTTCATTTTCAGATCAACCAAGTGACCATTACCATCTTCTTCACGCACATCTAATTCAAGAAAGAAACTGTTTAGTTCTCTAACCTTCAACTTTTCCGCCTCAGCACACAAAGGGTGCAACGTTTTCTTAATGAAAGGCACCAAAATCCCATCCTTGGTAGAATTCTGCCGGTACCTGTTGAGCCACTGAGCTACCTTTGATACAAAGACATCAATCATCGGCTAAAGAGAGTATTTCCTTGCTTCTCTCAATACACTGTTAATAGACTCACATGCATTGCTTCTGTAGATGTTGTACCTATCCCCCGAGAAATAACATCTTGCCCACTTCCAAGTTTCCTTACAAATTTTATCAAGATACCCCCATGCTGCAGGATACTTTTTCACAAAATTATTGTACCGTTTCTCAAAACTCACACACTGTGTAAACTTCCGCCATTGTCCTGAATGATTTTGCAAGTGTTTCTTTGTTGACATAGGAGCATCTTCCCTTCATATTATAAGATAAATTATAACTACAATACCCATGTAAAGCTAGCAGGTACACCTCAGCTATTGATTTGATGAGACTCATATGTCTATCCATAACGAATACTAGATCACCACTATGCGGTATTACTAATTTAAACTTACTGAAAAACCAAGTAAGACTTAAATCATACTCACCATCAACAACACCAAAAGCAATCAAATAGTAGTGATGATTAGGATCTTGTGCTGTCGCAACTATTAGGTTTCCACCAAACATATTCTTAAGTTGAGTTTCATCAACAACAATTATTTTCTCATAACTGAAAATCCTTCAATACTTGCTCTCAACGTGAATAATAAGTACTTAAACTTTTTATCTTCATCCAATTCCACATACGTAACAGTACTCGGGTTCAACTTCTCCAACATGTACATATAAGAAAACATCTTATAGCTATCCTGTGGAGAACCGCATACCTCTTCACAAGCTTTGTTTTTCCTTTTCCATGCGGTAGTGTGTGATACTTTCACGCCTAATCTTCCTTGCACCAAATCAATGATATTCTTTGTATTTGGTGTATCAAGACTTCCTGGAAAATCATCATGCAAAACAGAAGCAACTAATCATGAAGTTCCACATCTTCTCTTTCAACTTGTACTTGAAGTTGCACTGGTACACATGAATGTTGTTGTACTTTCTAATTGAAAACGAGTTGAATCCTTATGCCTTGCAGCCCGTAAATACCACCTACAACCTTTTTCTGCTCCACAAAATTTCACCACATACCACATTCTATCGGTATTCACAATAATATACTGAAAACAGTTCAAATGTCTAGCTTGTTCTACTAAATCTTTCACCTCTCCCTTGCTTTCATATTCATGCCCTACTTTCATATTCATATCATCTTCCCATTCTAGATTTGTAACGTCATCTCCTTATACAGATGATGCAACCTCAGTAACTTCATTAATAAACAAAGTATTCATCTCTCCTCTTTCTTGATCATGTATAAAAATAGAATTATGTTCAAGCGGCTCACTTGCAGATTGATTCATGTTACCATAATCAAGTTGATAATTTTTTCTTACACTAGAAACCATGTCTGAACCAATAGCAACAAGCTGGATTCCTACATCAAATCTTGGAAGTTTATCAAAACTCTGATTATTAGCAACTTCCACATGCAACACACTTTTTGCATGATCTTCATACAAATCCAAGTAACACAAAACACCATCATCGTCGGAGATATAAACTGGTTTCTTGGGATCCACTAAAAGAGGGATGTAACTAATTTTCATTGCAGTATTAACTTCGTCCACCCTATCCTTTTGCATATATCTTCAATCAAAACCCTATAACTGATTTCTCCACTTGATTTTTTATCAAAAGAGCATGATGAACATCTTCTATATAAATCCATACCACATCAACTCCCTTCTTTACATAATTTCTCGCATAATCAAAGTGTACCAGAGTCCGTTGTTGATTATTCATTATACCTTAAAAATAACAAAATTCAACATTACATTAATAAAATAATTGTACTCAATTGTATTTCATAAACGTCATATTTATACTAAGTTATATTCAGTTATATTTTTATACATCTTAGTTATACTATGTTCTACTCAGTCTTATTTGTTACAAATTATAATATGTTATACTCAGTTGTATGCGTTAAGAAAATAGTTGTACTCAGTTGTATTCCTATACTCAATTGTATTTTTTTGTTATACACAATATCGAGCTACATTTCAACATTACCTTCAATAACCTAAAAACATAATTGTATTCCTATTTGTAGTTGTAGTTTCTCAGGTATACTTAGAATCGATCTACACCATTCAATAACCCAGATACATAGTTGTATCCAATTGTGCGTAGTTGCATTTTCTCTATTATACACAATTGGAGCTGGATTTCACAATTCACGTCACTAATCCACAAAAGGACATGTAGATAACTCACATTACCTTCGACACAGACCAGATATAGACTCGTTGCTCAAATCCTCTTTAAAAATAAAAACTAAAAACAACCAGCTTCAAGCTTCAAGCGCCACTTACTCGGTGCTCCTGCCTTTCACTTGCAGCTTGATTTTAGAAAAAAAATTATTAGGAATGGAAGAAGATGTTGACTAATGTGGTTGAGTTTCATTTGTTGTCGTGAGTATGGTGAAGAGCAATAAAAAAATTGGTAGTTGAGATCGCAATGGAGGAGAAAGAAAAAAATATTAAATTTTGTGGACCCCACCAAATTGATTTTGTGTGCAAAAAATCAGCTTTCTCATGTTTGGGAAACATGTGTGGAAAAAAAATATAAAAAAAAGTTAATCAAGGCTGGGGAAAGTATCGATGGGGAGTAAAATTTAATTTTAGGTGGGACCCACCATAGGAGTGTTTGAACAATGACGAGAGTGTTTGAGCAATGACGAGAGTGTTTTTAAAATTCTCTCCAACATTTGATCTGTTTTGGAAATGGAGTCCACGAGCTATCGCTTCTCAACAAACTCATTCTCTCTCTTAGATTATCAAATTCTTGATAAAGAGTCCTAATTACATTTGTCAAGCATTTATATTCTGATTAGGATTAAACAGCAAACCCTCTTTTTTTGCTGAGAGTCTTCTCTTTATTTTGAATTGTCTTTTCCCTCTTCTCTACTTTTTCTATGGTATACTCTCCAAGATATATCAGTTCTCCCATCGCTGATATTCAGTTTGCCTTCAAGCTGGAAAAAAGGAAACTGATGTTTGGTATCCCGAATTAACATCCACGTACTTTCATGTTGGGGCAAGCCCTTCCATGTTAGCAACACTTCCAAACGACCTTCCTCATTATAATGGGTGTCCAAAATCTCAGCTGGTTCAACAACAAATTCATCATCGGCCGAAGGAGTTTGTAGTAAAGGAGTAACCACATGATCCTTTCCCAGTACATGCTTCAGTTGCGAAACGTGAAAGACCAAGTGAATACATGATCCTTGAGGCAGTCTTAGAGGATAAAGGGACTTTCCCAATTCGTTGCAAAACCTCAAATGGCCCATAGTAGCATGCTGCAAGTTACTAACACCAACAGTTAACTAAACACGATTGCCTATAAGGACGCAACTTAGAGAAAAAACGTAAGATCCCACATCAAACTTAAGATCTTGACTTTGTTTATCAGCTTCATTCTTCATCTGATCTTGTGCTCGCAATAACAAGGCCTTTATGTCTTTAAGCATATAATCTCTATCACGCAACATCATCTCCAATTCACTGTATCACTGTCCTTGCTTCAAACTTCAAAAGGGACGGAGATTCTCGACCATAAACTACCTGAAATGGTGTAGTTTTCAGAGTAGTGTGATATGAAGTGTTGCTCACCAATGTAGAAACTTGTACCAATATCGCAAATGAGTAGATGAGAAACAACGAAGGTAGGTATCAAGGAAATGGTTCAAGACTTTAGTCTGCCCATCCGTTTGCGGGTGATAGGTAGTGCCGAACTTCAGAATAGTTTCTGACAGCTTAAACAACTCCTTCCAAAACTGACTTTGAAATTTTGTATATCTGTCAGTAATAATAAATCACGGAAATTCATGCAAGTGAACAACTTAAGAACTTTGTGGCTACCTCAATTGCTGTAAAAGGATGTTTAATCCAATAAAGTGGCCATGCTTCAAAAACCTATCCAAAACAACTATAATCACATTCATGCCATGAGAAAGGGGAAGACCCTGAAGAAAGTCCATCGATAAATCCTTCCAGATTTTTTGTGGAATAGATAATGGCTGCAACAGACCTGCAGGTGAGAGTGATTGACATCATCAAGCGTATTACAGGAAGAAGAATAAGGAGGGGAAACTAGTAAGTATGGCGCGAAATGTCGACAAGCAAGAAAGGTTCAAAGAAAGAAAGGATTACTAAAGTAAAGCCTCTGGGCGACTGACATGTTTTAAGTAAGAGAGTGGCTCGAGTCATACACAAGAACTTTAGTATCGTGTTTTCTGTTTTTCCTTATGCTTAGTATGGTTTATGGTTAAGCACTATGAACTTGTAGGTGATCGATATGAGATCATGAGATCTAATCATAATCATATGGATTCGTGATTAGGATCTGGAATTGTACAAAGCTTCTATAATATATCTTGCATATTTTTCAGTATTGGAGTTTTGGGTTGTTGATTTGACAGAGAAAATCTACCTAAGCTCTAACAATGGTGCGGTGAAAAGGGTTTAGATTCTTGCGTTCGTGATTGTTGTAGCTCGAATTGGTGTTGGGTTGTCGTTACTTTCTCGGATTTGTGTTTATTCTGGGTTTTTTCTGGTTATTGACGTATGTGGATTTCTGGGTTTATATTTTTCTTTTCTCGGTTGTGGATTTTCTAGGTTTCTCTTCCTAACGTTGAAGTGTTAGGATGTCGTCGTCTTTATCTCCAGGTAGTCCATCTTTTCCCATCGATTCACCCGACGATGATATTCCGCTTCAGACTGAAGTCTCCTTTCTTAAAGGAGGTTATCAATTGTTGTTGCAGGAAGCAGCGGAGAACAAATACCGTTTTACCTCGATGGAGGAGCAATTTCGGTTGCTAACAAAGATGCTGGGAAAACAACCAAAGCATCTTCCTTCCGATCCTGATTTCCATCTTCGCTCTGGATCCAAAGTTCCTTGTTGTCAGTCGGAATCGTCTAATTTTCATTCGTTGGTTCTGAATCCCCTTGTCGACAGGCATAAAGGGCCGCCTACTCACGATGGCTAGTTTTGATGGCTCAAAAACTCATGACTGGTTAGTCGACATCAAACACTTCTTTACATTGGCCATTTTCGTGATGAGGATAGATAGGATTTGGTGTCGTTGTGTTTGGAAGGACGTGTTAAGAAATGGTTTACGTGGTTCTTATGTCGGTGATGATTTCATGGATGGTTTGATTTTAAACAAATATTGGTTGTCTGATTTTCCGAATCAATTGATGAGGAACCAGGAACGAGGTTTGTTCACTATTAGGAAAACGGGGTCTGCGGCAGATTACATATTCGAGTTCGAAGATCTTTCTTCTCAAGTGTCAGGTTTGGAAGACTCTCATCTTGAAAAAAATATTTTACAATGGGTTGAGTCCTGAAATGAAGGAGGTTATCAAGATGAAAAATTATCATGGGTTGCCTGAATATATTTTTGTTTTATTACAAATGGAGTCAAGTGCGTTTTGTCGAATAGTTGGTGATGTTGCTCCTTCCGCACACCGTGATCTGCAGCGACACCAATCCTTGGTTAAAGTAGTTGCGCCTCCGGCTCCTGCCCACGTAACTGATCGTCCTATACCTATGTTTCCAGCAGCAAAGGAAAACACTCCTTCTGTTAGCTCATTTCCAATGCCGAGGCTGCAATTTTTGGATGGGGAATAAGCTCAGATGAGGAAGGAGAAGTTATGTTTTAAGTGTAAGGCGCCTTAGTCTCGTTCTTATATCTGTCCCAATAAAGATTTGCGTGTTTTTACTGTCATTGATAGCCTTCAGATGAAAATTTTTGAACCTTGGCATGAACTTGAAGAACATGGTGTTAAAAGTGACGAATAAGAACTAATGACTCTTTCGTTAAACTCATTTCTAAGCATTGAGACGCCTAAGAAGAGAAATTTGTGTGGTCATATCAATCACCGAGAGGACATAATGCTTGATATCGGAGCACCACACAATTTCATCTCTTCGAAAGTGGTGCAAAGGCTATGGTTGATACATATTTTACTTCTGATTTTATCTCTCTTGAGCTGGGTAGCGTTGATGTTTTACTAGGAGTGCAGTGGCTTGAAACACTGGGGCGTTGTGAAATAGATTGGAAGAGACATGAGTTGTCCTTCATATACTGCGTACACCGAGTTACCTTGATCGGCGATCAGATGCGGCATAGTACTCGGGTGTCCATCAAGTCGCTGTTTCCTGTCTTCGATGTTAGTCCAGAAGGAAGTGAAGCACTTTCGACTACCACTGAAGTTACATCTTCCATTCCAAATTACCAAATCCAAATTTCTGAGCTATTATCAACTTTCGGGGATATTTTTTCTCTACCCACGTCTCTGCCGCATGTGCGTGGTAAGGAGCACCGGATCTCCTTGTTTCCAGGTATCTCTGCAGTGTCCGTTTATCCTTATCGATATCCCCATTCTTGGAATGTTCTGATGGAGCAAATGGTGACTGATATGCTTCAATCTGGTATTGTTCGACCTAGTGTAAGTTCATTTTCTAGCCCAGTGTTATTAGTAAAATATAAAGATGGTGGTATTCGTTTCTGTGTTGACTACAAGGCTTTGAATAGAGTTACGGTCCCGGATAAATATCCAATACCGGTCATTGACAAACTCTTAGATGAACTAAATGGTGCTGTGGTTTTCTCTAAACTGTATTTATGTTCCGATTATCATCAGATACGAATGGTGGTTGAGCATATTCCCAAGACCTCATTTCGCACTATCGAAGGTCACTATGAGTTCTTAGTCATGCCTTTAGGCTTGACAAATGCACTGGCTACATTTCAGACCTTAATGAATCACATCTTCAAACCCTTTTTGCGTAATTTTGTGTAAGTGTTCTTTGATGACATCCTGGTGTACAACAACGATTGGGTTGCTCACTTGAAACATTTACGCCAGGTTCTTGAGGTCCTGAGGGTTCAGTAGCTGTTCCCCAACCAAAAATTTTCTCTTTTTGAGTACCTCAGGTGGAATACCTCTGCCATATCATTTCAGAGGAGAGGGTGGCAACAGATGCAATAAAAACAGCCGCAATGCGGGACTGGCAGAACCCGCGGTCCGTGAAGCAACTCCGGGGTTCTTAGGACTTACTAGATACTATTGATGTTTTGTGAAAAATTATGGTCCTCGCTCGCCTGCTCACAGAATTACTCCACAAAGATTAGTTTGAGTGGTCACGGGAGGCACATAAGGCATTCAATACGTTGAAAATACGCATGAGTATGGCACTGGTGTTAGCTTTACTGGATTTTCATAAGTTGTTTGTGGTTTAATCCAATGCTTCTGACATTGGTTTGGGAGCGTTTTAATGCAGGAAATGAGACCAATTATGTTTTTCAGTCACACTTTAACTCCTCGAGAACAGCTTACGAATGGGAATTAATGGTGGTGGTGATGGTAATTCAAAAGTGGAAACACTACGTATTGGGCATGCAGTTCCACGTTTAAACTGATCATCGCAGCATTATATACTTGTTGGAGCAGAAGAAAGTTAATATGGAGTACCAACTCTGGCTTATTAGGTTATTGGGGTTCGACTTTGATATCTTTACAAACAGGGGTATGAGAATAAAGCGGCAGACGGTCTTTCACGAAGTGTGTTGGTTTCTGCCATGTTGTTAACATTGACCATTCCTACGGCTCTTCAGTGGCAGGATTTAATTTTGGAGATTGAGAATGATGAGGGTATTCACTTTTGATACAGAAAGTTCATTCACTGGAGCTCGCGGCTGCATGGTATACAGTGATATATGGGAGATTGTGGTTGAAACACCATCTGGTTATTCCTAGTTTTTCTCGCTTCATTCCTTTGATTTTGAGCAAGTGTCATGAAAGTCCTATGGGAGGCCATTATAGACTGCTGAAGAAGCTCAAACGGATTCAAGAATCATTTTATTAGGACAGCATTCTCCAAACGGCTCAAAAGTATATAGCTGAGTGTGCTATCTGCCAAACTCATAAACACTCAACCTTATCTCCGGCAGGTCTGCTGCATCCTTTGCCAATTCTGGTTCATATCTGAGAGGACATTAATATGGATTTTATTGAAGGATTTTGATATGATCTTGGTCAAGATCACAACCCCAAAACCGGCACAACAAGGGAGTAGGAGGAATAAGCCTTGCATTACGAGCATGAGCTCAAGTTGCCAAAAGATGTGGAGCGAAAGGTCACACAAATGTTGTGGAAAGAACTTTGATTTACCGGACTTGATGAACCAAGGATATGACACACCAAGGTTTAACAAGGGTTTCCTAGATGGACCCAAGGATATTACCCACCAAGGGAGGGCCTAGGAGAGAGTAGATATGACACACTACTCGGTGATCGAAACTCTTAAGAAGGAGAAAACTTTTTTACTAAAATTTTCGATGAGAAGTACAAATGAGAGCAAAGAGTATTTATAGAAGAGAGAAAGGAGACAAGTTTGCATGCTGGAACAGACTCCAATGACATGCAAGCACATGCATAAAAAATTAATTAAAGCAATAAAGATAGAACTCCTATCCGCCAACTACCAACTAATTTTTTATGGAGAAGTAGTTGGCAAAATGGGCCTGGCCTTGGAAAACAACAAATGGGCTGAAGGAAAGTGGACCAATGGCCTCATTAAAAACCTAACTTGGTAAACCCAGTGGGACAAACTGAAGTCAGAGAAAAAGAGCATCATTGGAACAGTTACCCATTCATTGCGTTCCAAAGGCTTAAAGAAAAAATAGATGCAGCCGTCCTTGGTTCATGCTGGTACGAAGTCTGGATGGTCTTGAGAGAATCTCCTAGGGCGTCCATTTCCTTGTTGTCCGAATCATCCGGATATTTTTTAGACCCGGTGAGGATCACATCATACCCTCCCTCTTCAAAAAGATTTGTCCTCAAATCCGAATCATCTGCATGGACAAAGAACAAGTTAATAGTCGCAGAATCATGTAGGACAAAAGGACTTACCTCGGAATTGGTTCACGCTTAGTTATGGCTTATGCATGGCGTCTGGTGGTTTCTGTTTGACCAGAATAAAGAGGTGGACGTCCAACTTCTCAGTTTGGTCCAAATCAGGTGGCTTGAAACGTTTGTCTTCATCTCGCCATTTGGTTCTTCTATTGTGCTTCCAAGCTACTCCAAAACCTGAAATTAGCTCTTTTGAAAAATACAAGTAGGTTATATCTGTGTGATTAAGGATAAAAAGATATCTAAGGTCTTATATCAATACAGCCTGAGGACATTTATGGACACATGAAAATTATTTTCCAAACGTTTTCTGAAACAAGTAAAGACTCAAGGGAAATTTAGAATCACAATTTCAGTAAACAAACAATCCTTTTGTCTAGAAAAGTTCTCAAGTTTAAGTGTTTCAAAAGACTGAATCATTTTGTCAAACTCAAATTCAGAAACAGAAAATTCTTTAACATTTTCTAGACCAAAGCGTTTTTCTTCATCAGGACTAACAAGAACAAATAAGTCAGGCAAAGTACTAATCACACTAATTTCCTTACAGTGCTTGTTGCGATTTTCACAAAGGAAAGAGGGAATGAGCGGTTCATCTTTGAATACTTGATAGCCACTTGTTTTGTTGTCAGCATCATACTCTTTCTCTTGGTCAAGTTTTGTTCTTAAAACTGTTTAACATGTACCAACCAAAAGCATGTTAGGTCTCATTCGTTTTTGGGAGTCAAGATAATTACCTCGAGCTTGTTGCTTTATATTTGGTTGGCATATCTCAGATGGATTCTTATTGGTTGCCACTTTTTCAGCTTCTTTGCAAACCAGAAGTGGCTGGTCCGTTTCTTTGAGTTGATCAACCGGTTCCACAATAGAAAAACTAAGCTCCGCATTGGTGGTAAGAACTTCTGAAGATGATTGTGGAGCTTTGTTCTTTTTCCGGCTATTCTTCCAGTCCTTAACCGATTCCTTAAGTGGATCATCAAGGTCGTCCAAAGGCTTTGGCTTTTCCAGCTGTTGGTGAAGTTTGCTTGGACAGTGAGGATTGTTTTGTTTGAACTGTTCCACGGCTTCATCACCATAATTTCTTTGTTGAACACGTCTTCCGTTTGAAGAAGGAAAGGAAGGCATCTCATATGTCTGGTAAAACCATTCATCAACATAAGAATTGTGGCGATCACAGCTTCTTTTTGTAGACTCCATGGGGCGCCTTTCATGCATTTGATCAGACCACTCACGCCTAGGTGGTTCATGGAACTGGTTTCGTTGAGGTGCTCACCTTTCATGAATCAGGTCAGACCTTCCACACCTGGGTGAGGATTAAGGTAGCTGATGTCTTTGATGGATGTAATTTTGATCTGGGATAAGTGGTCTGTCCCATTCTTGAACATCATCTCTCCAGTGGGCATGAAAAGAGTCGTGGTAAGCTCTTTGTATCTGATCCGGTTTAGTACTTGGTTGCCTTTGTTCTTCTTTGCCTCTCTATGGTGGTTTCATTTATTTTCTGTCTTGTAGACATCTTGACAAAATGCTTCAAATCTGGCGTCCATTACTTGTTCCATCCTAGACATGATAGCATCAACCAACCACTTGTCGTTTTCATGGTTATTGGACTTCCTTCTTCTTGGTTGGCTTTTAATCTTGGGGTCAGATTTATCTTCTTGCTCATGCATCCTTCCTGAAAATAAAACACAAAAACAGCCAGTCAAAAGTTCTTTTGAAGAAGGTAAAGCGTAATTCAAACATGAAAACAAATGTAAAAACGGATTTAAAACAAACTGTGAATTAAAATGAAAATGTAAAGAAAAGAGAAGGAAAACTAAAACTCAGCTTGTTGTGTTGCTCTGATACCACTTGATATGATCTTGGTCAAGATCACAACCCCAAAACCGGCACAACAAGGGAGTAGGAGGGATAAGCCTTGCACAACGAGCGTGAGCTCAAGTTGCCAAGGGATGTGGAGCGAAGGGTCACACAAACGTTGCGGAAAGACCTTTGATTTAGCGGACTTGATGAACCAAGGATATGACGCACCAAGGTTCAACAAGTGTTTCCTAGACGGGCCCAAGGATATTATGCACTAAGGTAGGGCCTAGGAGAGAGTAGATATGATGCACTACTCGGTGATCGAAACTCTTAAGAAGGAGAAAGCCTTTTTGTTAAAATTTTCGATGAAAAATACAAATGAGAGCAAATAGTATTTATAGAAGAGAAAAGGGAGACAAGCTTGCATGCTGGAACAGACTCCAATGACATGCAAGCACATGGATAAAAAAATTAATTAAAGCAATAAAGATAAAACTCCCATCTGCCAACTACCAACAAACTTCTTTATGGAGAAGTAGTTGGCAAAATGGGTCGGGCCTTGGAAAACAACAAATGGGCTGAAAGAAAGTAGACCAATAACCTCATTAAAAACCTAACTTGGTAAACCCAGTGGGACAAACCGAAGTCAGGGAAAAAGAGAACCATTGGAACACTTACCCATTCATTGCGTTCCAAAATCTTGAAGAAGAATAGATGCAGCCGTCCTTGGTTCATGAAGAATAGATGCAGCCGTCCTTGGTTCATGCTGGTACAAAGTCTGGATGGTCTTGAGAAAACCTCCTAGGGAATCCTTAAGTCTTCTGGGTTGGGCCTGGGTCATGGAACCGACTGATTTCGTCCAAGCGTCCATGTCCTTATCGTCCGAATCATCCGGATACTTTTTAGACCCGGTGAGGATCACATTAGACTGCCTACTTCAGCAGGAATATATGCAGTGCTTGTGGTGAGTGATCGTCTGAGAAAATATGCTCATTTTTGTAGTTTTTAAACATCCTTTCTCTTACTTGGATGTGGCATGAAAGTTTGTGGCAGAAGTGGTTAGATTTCATGGATTTCCTAAAAGCATTGTCTCTGACCGTGATCGCCTCTTTCTCAGATTTTTTGGAAAGACGCCTTTCTCTTGTCATGTACTAAGTTGCAATATAGTACTGCGTTTCACCCACAGTCGGATGGACAATCTGAAGTGTTGAATCATTGTCTAGAAATGTATTTGCGCTGTTTTGCATCACAACACCCTCAGACTTGGGCACAATACCTTTGCTGGGCGGAATACTGGTATAATACTTCGTATCATAACGCTCTCAAGACCTCTCCTTTTGTGGTGCTATATGGGAGGGAACCGCCTCGTCTTTTATCGTTCGAACATGACTCCACTCCTAATTTTGAATTGGAGGAATCTCTGAAAGATAGAGATGCTATGTTGATTCAGTTAAAGATTCAGTTGGCTAAAACTTAACAACAGATGAAAGAACAAGTGGATAAACACCGTCGGGATGTCACCTTCGAGGTTCATAATTTGGTTTACTTAAAACTCAGTTCTTACAGGAAACATACAGTGGTGCGGCGGTGGTCACAGAAGCTTTCTGGGAATTTTTTTGGACTATATTCAGTGTTGGAACGTGTTGGGAATTTGGCTTACCGTTTACAATTACCATCAGATTCTCGTGTTCACCCGGTGTTTCACGTTTCTCAGTTTAAGAAAGCTTTGGGTTCAGGAGTGGCTGTGCAAGCTGGGTTGCCAGATCCCTTAGGAAACTTGGATACTCAAGACGAGCCTGAGAATGTGCTAGCAGTTTGTTATAATCAAGTGGCCGAACGGGAATTTCTGGTGAAATGGAAAGGAAAGTCGACGGCTGAGGATTCCTAAATGATTTCAAAAAAGTTTGTGGCACGTTTTCCGTCATACAAGCATGAGGGCAAGCTTGGTTTCGATGGGGAGGGTATTGATTGAAATCATCAAGCGTATTATAGGAACAAGAAGAAAGAGGGAAGCTAGCAAGTATGGCGGAAATGTCGATAAGGAAGAAAGGTTCAAAGAAAGAAAAGATTAGTAAAGTAAAGCCTCTGGGCGAGTGAAAGGTTTTCTAAATAAGAGAGTGGCTGGAGTCATACATAAGAACTTCAGTATCCTGTTTTTTGTTTTTCCTTATGCTTTGTATGGTTTAAGGTCAAGTGCTATGAGCTAATAGGTGACCGATATGAGATCACGAGATCTAATCATAATCATATGAATTAGTGATTAGGATTTGGATTTATACAAAGCTTTTATAATATATCTTACGTATTATTCAGTATTTGGAGTTTTGGGTGTATGATTTTACAGAGGAAAGCTACCTAAAGTCTAACAGAGAGCGTAGAGTATTTTCAAGTCTGACAAATCTGGTAATGCACCACACACTGTTGTATATCTTTCCACATAACCCACCAATGAAAATGTGCCTAAATACTTTTCAACGGTTTCAAAACCTCAGCATGACCTCCAAACGATCATGAAATTTCTTCAATATCAAAGCAATGTGGACGGAGTCCGGAGGAATAAAAAAACATTGTTTATATAACAGTGTACTATCCACCATAGAATAACTGCCTTTAACCTCTTCGCCAGTGCTGATCTTCTGAATCAACTCCTGAATCTTTCCACACTTGTCAATCTCTTTGACGATATCTTCTTTCTGTAATGTCTTAAAAGTTGTCAGAGATCGTAACCAAACTGAGAAGTGTTGAAATGAAAAAAAGACAAGAGAAGCATAAGAGGTGCTTGGCGCCTAGGTTTAAGAAGGGAAGGAGAGTGTTTGTCTATTAAGTTAGGCTATCCTTGTAATCAAACATGTATTTGTCTATTTTTGTATCCAAACAAGCCTAGTCTAAGTTAGTATAAATGGGTATCTCTCTCCTCACTTGTAACCTAAGAGATTATAATCTCATTCTCTAATAAAACTTTCATTCTCTCTAATCTCTCTCAATCACTCTTTCATTCTGGCGAATTTGTTCATCTTTTCTCTCTAAATCTTACATTGTTTCATGGTATCATAGTAGATCTTAATCAAAATCTCTTGATCTTTTCATCCTAATCTCTTTTACACCTCTAAATCTCTATTCTTTGGCATCTTTTTCACTCCTGGCGTTTACAAGAGAAGATCATCATCTCTTGATCATTAGAAGGTGTTTTTGATTGAAACCTCATCAGAAATCGCTGATCGTCTCACCTAAACCAACAGACATCGCCAACTAACACTCTGCTTGAAGATTACCTTTGATCAAAGAAGTTTCTAACCTCTTTGCTGCATCACCATTGTCGCGACTCATAAACCTCCAAAACCAGGTGATTCTAGCCTAATCTTGCTTCACTCCTTCACAAAAAAGACTATAATCTACAATTCAAGAAGTTTATTATCTTTCCTTGTTGGATATAAGGTGTTCTTTAGTTTTGAAGAAATTTTAAGTCTCTCTTCTTAAAAGAATCGGTTCTTGAAATTAAAAAAGTTAGCTTAAGTCCTTAGGAAGGTATTTAGAAGTTTTTAGATCAAGCAATTCAGTTTGGGTCTTCATAAACTACTTTCTTGAAAACTTTTAATTTTTAAATAAGGGTAGGTTAAGTTGGTTATTGTGTAACTAATCAGTTAGGTGGTTAATACTGCCTAAATCTTTGTTAGCTAAGTGGATAAAAAGACAGTTAGGTGGTTTAAGGTTGTTAGGCCAAGTAGTTGAGAAAACGGTTAGAGATTAGTAATTACACAGGTTGTTGCTTGCGGTTAGTTGTTAAAGTGCTAGGCGGTGGTTATCTTCTGGTTGCAACAATAAAACCAAGTTGTTGGCTGTAGTTATAGGTTGTTGGGAGTGGTTAGAGATTAGTTAGCTCCTTCCTACAGATAATTCAAGAAACTGGTAACAAGGAAAACAGGCTGTCCTAATTTCATCTGCCTATTTTTTAATTATGCAAATTACCATGGAGTTTAACAAGAACATCCAAGCTCCAATGATCTTAAAGGGAGTCAATTACCTCCTATGTTCAAGAACAATAAAGACCACCCTATGCAGTAGGGGTTTGTGTTCTCATACTCCACAAGACAAGGAGCCATTAATGGCTATTGAAAGTGGAGCTCAAGGTGATCAAGAAAAGGAGAAAGCTAATCTGTTTGGAAAATGGTTTTAAGAAGACCAACTTGTACTTTCCTTTCTACAGAATTCTCTTCAAGAATCTCTCCTAGAAGCCTACTCCTACTGTGAAAATGCTAAGGATTTGTGGGAGACACTTAAAAATATCTATGGGAACACCTCCAATCTTATGAGGATTTTGAGGTCAAGAAGTCCCTAAATGAACTTAAACAAGAAGAACTAGAGTTCACCAAACATTATGGGACATTCAGAACTTTGTGGACAGAATTGGACATGATCAGACCAGCCACCATTGATCCCATAATTCTCAATTAAAGAAGAGAGCAAAACAAGGTGTTTGGGCTTCTTATGACTCTTAGTTCTACCTTCACTGATTTGATAAAGCACCTACTCATAAAAGGCAACTACCAAATCTGGAAGATGTGTGCTCTAATATTCAAAGAGAACAAGGTTCCCATGTGTTGTTTGGAAACAAAGAAGAGCTGGCCATAGCTAACAAGAGTTTCTATAAAATTGAAGAGAAGAAGAAGGTAATCTATGACCATTACAAGAAGATGGGTCACTCAAAGAGGGATAGACAGGTACAAAGCTAGGTTGATGGCTAAAGGTTTCACACAGATTTACGGTGAAGACTATAGTGATACTTTTGCCCCTGTAGCTAAATTGCACTCAGTGAATGTTGTTTTAACTCTTGCTACTAACTTGGATTGAGAATTATGGCAAATGGATGTTAAGAATGCATTCTTGCAAGGTGAGTTAGAAGAAGAGGTGTATATGACACCACCACCAGGTCTATAAGATCAAGTTGGAATCGGCAACACACTGAGGCTAAGGAAAGCTATCTATGGCTTAAAAAAATCTCATAAAGTTTGATACCATAAGCTAAATGTGACCCTTAGGGATAAAGGCTTCAAAATGTCAGAAATAGAACACACTCTCTTTACACTTCCAAGTAAGGATGAAATTATTGTTATTCTCATTTATGTTGATGATAATCATCTCTAGAAGTGATAGATTAGACCTACTAAAGAATATTTAAAAAGTGTGTTTGATATTAAAGACCTATGGGAACTTAAATACTTCTTAAGAATTGAAGTATGCAGATTTAAGGAATGTTTATTTCTTTCACAAATGAAGTATGCATTGGACTTACTAACATCTACAGGAATGCTAAAATCTAAACCATCCGAAACCCCACTGGAAGAAGGCTACAAAGTAGAATCTCAGGGGTAGAGTGAAGCTGGCGAGTTTAAAGAAGCAAAGCTGTTTAGAAAGGTTGTTGGTAAGCTAATATATTTAACTATCACTAGACCTGATTTGTGTTTTGCAGTTAATCAAGTGTCTCAACATATGCAAGACCCAAAAACATGGCATTGGGAGATGATTCATAGGATTTTGAGATACTTGAAAGAATCACATGATCAAGGTATATGGATGGGCAATAATAAAAACACAAATGTAGTTGGCTATTGTGATGCAGATTGGGCAGGTGATAGAAATGACATGAGGTCCACAAGTTATTGCACATTTATAGGTGGAAACTTAGTCACTTGGAATACTAAGAAGTAGAAGGTTGTTTCATGCTCAAGTGCTGAAGATGAGTATAGAGCAATGATGAATCTTACAACTGAATGTATATGGTTGAAGCAACTATTACTTGACCTTGGAGTAAGCATTGAGGCACCAATCACAGTGCATTGTGACAATCAAGCAGCAATAAATATAGCCTCAAAATTCTGTGTTTCATGAGAGAACTAAGCATATTGAGGTGGATTGCCATAAAGTGAGGGAAGCTATTGGGAAAGAAATTATTCTACTTTGCTACACTAAGAGCTCAGATCAACTAGCTGATGTGTTCACCAAAGCTACTTCTAAGGTTGGCGAGTCCATATATCCAAAGTTTGGACTTACTTCTCTTCCACAACACTGATTTTGATCATGGAGTGTTATACTCTTTTCCTAGAAAATATGTTGTCCCACTGGGTTTTCCTTCTTTATATTTTCAATGAGGTAATGCTTCATGATTCAAGCTTAGTCATTCTTCATGACTTAAGCTTGAGGGAGATTGTTGAAATGAAGAAAAGACAAGATAAGCATAAGAGGTGCTTGGCGCCTAGGTTTAAGAAGGGAAGGAGAGTGTTTGTCTATTAAGTTAGGGTATCATTGTAATCACACATTTTATTAGTCTATTCTTGTAGCCAAAGCGGTCTAGTCTAAGTTAGTATAAATATGTCTCTCTCTTCACTTGTAACCTAAGAGATTATAATCTCATTCTCTAATAAAACTTTCATTCTATTTAATCTTTTTCAATCTCTCTTTCATTCTCGCGAATTTGTTTATCTTTTCTCTCTAAATCTTACATTATTTAAAGAAGGATTGGAGTATTTGAGCAACTATGCGAGATACGCCATCTGCAGCTTTATTCTCCAGCATGGTTTATATACAATGTCAAAATCATATCCTAAGAAGTTTGTGGAGCCAGCGTTGATATTAAACATTCACTTCATGCTGTTCAAGTAAGAATTTTAAGCTCTTCTGATCTGTTTTCACAACGAACTTCTTCCCCAACAAATAATGTCTCCCTTTTCGGATGGCTATGACAATTGCCATGAGTTCTTGCTCATATATAGGTTTCAGTTATTCCTTCTCCGTTAAGCTATGGCTAAGGTATGCAATTGGATTCTCTTCTGCATTAGAACTGCAGCCAAACATGTGCCTGAAAGTATCCGACTCCACAGTAAACTCCTCACTGAAATCAGGTAACTTAAAACCGGTTTGTTAACCATGGCATGTATCCTTTTCTCAAATGCATTTTTAGTTTCCGCAGACCATATAAACTGATCTTTCTTGAGTAGGGTCATGAGTGGTTTAGCACATTGGTCTTGTGGGATCCGTAGCTACTCCTTCCTTAGATATTACATGGCCTAAATACTTTCTGAAAGGAAGACCAAAATCACACTTCTTCTCATTGGCAAATAACTGATGTTGCCTAAAAATCGCCAATACCAAACATAGATGAGTGAGTCAACACGAACTTGCGAAGGTATGGTCTAAACAGCTTATCCATCAATGTTTGAAAGATGGCTGGATCATTCCACAACCCAAATGGCATGACAAATAATTCATAGTGGACATCATGTGTACGAATTGCAGTTTTTCGATATCCTTCTCCACCATACATATTTGATGATATCCTGATTGTAAGTCTCACTTGAGTATACTACATCTCCATACAACTCGTCCAAACAGTTGATCAGTTATTGGAATTGGAAAACGATCCACAACCGTTTCTCTGTTGACTGCTATGTAATCCACACAAAACCTCCATTCCCTATTCTTCTTTTTAACCAACAACACTGGGCTAGAATAAGGATTGTAGCTTGATCTAATAATCCCTGATTCCAACATCTTCGTAACTTTAATTCCAATTATTCTTTTTGTGCATGAGGGTATCTATAAGCTTGGACATTAATAGGACCCATTCCTGGTAATATGTTGGTGGAATGCTCTTGGTTCTGTACTGGAGGTAACTGAGACGGGACTGAGAAGACATTTTTATATTCGTCCAATAGTGATTGAATTTCTGTCGAAAAATTTGTGGTTGGGATGGTTTCAGTTTCCATTTGTTGCCTTCCAGAAGCGACATTGAACACTGATGATCTCTGTTCCGTTGCACAAAGCGATAGCTTCGTGGAGTGTAAAGAGGGATCTCCATAGAATGTGACCATTCGACCTTTGTACAAGAATCATAACTCACGCTGATCCCAATCCATCTGACATTTCCCTTATGTCTTTAAACACTGAATACACAAAATGATATGTGCAGTGCCTAACTCCAACTGGATAAAGTCTGTCTCGAAATGCACATCTGCCACACGAAAAAAAAAACATTTGGACAAACTCCCAAACCGGCTACTGTGACCCCTATGCCCAAACGAATTTCCAAATCCAGGTGAGAAACGGACTTCAGCTTAGCTCATTTGACCAGTTATGGTCTGATGAAATTGTGTGTGGCACCACTATCCAATATTACTACTAAAACTCCAACTTTGCCAATACCACCTCGTATTTTTGTCGTGGTATGAGTAGGAATGCCCAAAAAAGCATTCATCGACAGCTCCACCAACTCAGTGATGACTCCATTCTCATCCTAATAAGTATCAAATAACTCTTCCTCTATCAACTCCACTTCAAAACCGTCAATTACAGTTAACACATGTAATTGTTTATTTGGACAGATTTGCCCAGAGCTATGGTGCTGATCACATTTGTAACAAAGCTTATTCTTCCTTCTAAACTCATACTCAGCTGGAGAAAATTGTCTCCTCTCCGTTTGTACCCCAACACCCTGAGAAACATAAGCCTTTGTAATATTCTTCTCTGCTCCAGAGCCTTTGTATTATTATTGTAAGTCGATGATGACCGCAAGAGAGTAGAGTTAACAACTCATTGCAATTTGACATCTCCCTGTCAACTAATACTCATCACTTGACACAACAACCCGTCTTCCATTTCAATTACTGTTCTAATCATGTGTTGTAAATCTCGCGGTTATTTCATACGAAAAACAGTCTCTTGTAATACTGGTTTCAAACCACATTTGAAAGTTGCAGCCATCATATCACCATCCACACCTGAAATCTGAGATGACAACTCCTCAAACTGCTGAACGTAGGTTGCCACTGGATCAGTCTACTATAATGCTGATAAACTCTCTTTCAGAGAACGCATTTTAGAAAAATTAAATCTCTTCAACAATCGCTTTTTAAAAGCAGACCAAGAATCAAACGGAATATGCTGATCATCTGACAAAAACCAGCTCAATATTACTCCTTTTAAGGTTATCCAAGCCAATTCCATTTTCTAATTCTCAACAGTAACAACCATGTCCAAAGAAACGCTCCACTCGAGCTATCCTACCATGTGGATTCTTTCCATCACACACTGGATTCGCCAATTTACTCAAAGAACTCTCACTATTCGGCATAAGAGAAGCCCATTCCTGTGTTCCGATATGTGGAATCGTAAGGCCAGGTTCCGAAGTAGAAGCACGTACCTTACTCAGTTGTTTCTTTAGTTTTTGAATTTTAGTATTCGTCTTGTTAGAGTTTAACGATGCGGAAATGTTTAAACCGAAAGCGTACCTTACGATGGTAAGACTTGGATGTGATTCTAAAAATAGAAGAAATCATGGAAGATATCACAAAACGGATATCAACCACTTATCACCGGTCAAGTGCTCTTTTCGAACTGTCCTTATGTATTGTTCTTATTTTTGTATTTCCTTTTAGAATTCTTGTGAATTCCACTTTTGTTCCTTCTGTGTCTAGAGTCTGCCTTTTATATTGTGTAGAGAGACATATCCAAGACACACAACTCTATGAGAAGACACAATTATACGAAAGAACACAACTATTCAGTTAATGACAGTAACTTTCATATTTATCGGTTAACTAAACCGACTTGGTATTATCATGAGCATTAACCGGTTTTTTTAAACCAATATCTCCCACTCGCATATGATAGCGACAACAAAACTAGAACAATTGTTGAAAAACAATCTTAAGGACCATGACACGAAAATCATAAGACAAATGACCCGTGTGACCCCTTTCGAGCATACCTGCAATTTGAGAGCTAAAATATATACTTGTTAAAGATACACATTTGCTACTACCCTTAGATGAAACATTCATATGTCATCATGTATCTCTGTTCCCCAAATCCATTTGACTTTTATATCAGTCTCAATATACCTTATCCCTCAAGCATAAATTAGATTTTCTCATACATCATGTGTTCACTATATTTAACTTCGTTTAAGTAATATAGTGGCTGGCCAGCAAACACATATGCTAGGATATAAGCAAAATGATTTTGCCTTCCGTCATCATGTCCACAAGTTTTGAATTAACTGCTTTCTTAACATGTCTCATAAGGCTAATTATTTTATCGTCGTCGAACAACATATTAAAGTAGCAAACATTAACACATCTCTATAAGTACATAATGTAAATGTTCAAGGGTAACATTAAACCACAAATTGGTTTTATAGGAACTCACATTGCGACAGATATGGAAATATTGATCAATCGCTTCCTATATGGTCATTTTAGCACATGTGGTATGACACACATGCCAGAGTTATTATCTTTCTCATATAGATGTGTTGATTAAATAAATCAAACATAACTATGTGGATCAAAGTACTTTTCTTAAGCATACAAAACACTTATGTCACGTACTTATCCAGATTTATCAAGTTTCGCATGATTTTGGGAGTATCAAGATCGGTACTAAAATTTTTTTTGTACGTCATCCTAACTTATCTTAAGGCGACATTTATAAGAAATACAAGGCAATCTCCCACTGATGCCAAACTTATAATGTCTCATCATATATTTTCAAACATCTTAAGAAATATATGGCGATTGTTCATGTGAGCGAACCAGTCTCTAACTTGATAATCCTATGTGTACTATAGTAAAAGGAACGACTAAAGTATAACATGATTTAATTATCATCAAGTTAATACAATGTCAAGTAGCAAATATTATTAGTATATCTCCTAGATTATACGCAAACCCAAGGCTCGAACATGAGAATTAAAAAAAGTCTCTAGGAATAGCTTTAGTGAAAGGATCAGCTACCATCTTATGATACTATAATATTACTTTCTTCTTTGCTACAATATCTCTTACGAAAATATGCTTGGTCTCAATGTTTCTTTCCATGATTTGACTGGTATAGACTTACCAAACCAAAATCATAACATATCTGGTCGAGTACACATCATTGCATACATCAAGCTGCCCACAACACTAGTGTATGAAATTTTTTCCATCTCTCGTTTCTCATTTGGGGTCTTAGGACACATACTAAGGCTTAGGCCTTCACCCTTTGCGATTGGAGTGTCAATAGGATTACACATATGCATATTAAATCTTTCAAGGATTTTATGAATCTATGACTCTTGCGACAGAGCTAATAATCTCCTTGATCGATCTCAATGTATCTTTCATCAAACACATAATCTGCTCTCTCCATATCGTTACTTTCCAAAAGGATATCATCGACATATAGATATAAAATAACAAAAGATTGTCCAGTAGTCTTGACATAGACACAGTGATATTCATTAATCATCGTAAAATCATAAGATGTTATTGGTTGATGAAGACAAAATTACCACTGTCTAGAAGATTGATTTAGGGCATATATAGAACGTTTGAGCTTGCAAACTTTCTTCTCTTGACCTTTTAATATGAAACCAACTGGTTGTCCATGTAAATTTCTTCTTTTAGTTCACCGTTAAGAAACGCAGTCTTAACGTCCATCTGATGTAATTCTAAATTTAATCCCGCAACAATGGATAAAATAAGTCGAATAGAGGCAAACCTCACGACAGGTGAAATTTTTTCTCATAATCTATTCTTTCTTGTTGGGTGTACCCTTTAACTACCAGGCGTGCTTTACATATGTCTATGAATCCATCCGCCTTGTATTTGATCTTAAAGATCCATTTGTTTCCAATTGTTCGTCGATATTACAGAAGATCAACCAAGTCCCAGACATAGTTAATTTTCATAGATTCTAGTTCTTCTCTAATTGCATAGTTCCATTCTTTTGAGTCTGGGCAAGAGAGAGTCTCATACACAGATTTAGGTTCTAAGTCATCATGCAATGCCACCATGAAAGCTTTCCCTTCAATCTCAAAACGACGTCGAGGGATCTTACCACGGTTACTTTTACGCATTTCAAACTCATTTGATTTCATCAAAGGAGAATCATCAACCAATGTATTTCCACCACTAAGTTGAGTCAGTTCATTTGAACTTGCATCGACTTCCAATGGTTGTGATACGAGCCAAACCGAGGTCTCCATGGGAGGGTTATTGGGTCAAGCGAACGGGACGGGCGAGAGATTAATGGTGAACGGTCGAGTGGGCGAACGGGCGTACGCTAGTACGGTCAAGGGGCGATGGGTGAACGGCCGAGCGGACGGACGAACGAGGGACGGCTAAACGGACGTACAAGTGAACGGCGGTGAAGACGAACGTGCGAGGGTACAAACGGGAGAGAATGCGAACAACAGGACGAAGTCGTGGTCGTGACTCGCGAACGGCGGGTCAAGCGCACGAACGAAGATACGAACGGTGGGACGAGGCTACGGTCGTGGCTACGAACGGCAGATGTAGAGCGATGGAACGAGGGCTAGACGAATGGGTTTTTGGAGCGATTTGAAAGATGGACTGAGGGCAACACACCAGGCTATGTCAGGCATGGATACAGCCTTCCTTGAAGAGAGACACACTCGATCTTGAAAGGAACTCTCTTCCTTACTTGGAGACACACTCACACACAAGGAAGAATTGGATATGACCTAGGCGGCCACGTGAATAGGGTTTGGGTTCTAAAACTGTCTGCATAAAAGAGAGAGTGTTCTGCCTTTTATAGGCTACATTCTAAGACCTAGTTGACCACACAACCCGCGGTCAACAAAACAACTTAAACCCACATAAACTAAGTCTTTTAATAAGTGACAAGACTAAAATAAAGGCTAAACAGGTGCCTAAAGATAGAATCAAGCCTAATTGATTTTAAATGGACATATCCACATTAAAACCAATGGGACACTAGGCTTGATGCCTTAGACTTTCAGGTCTCATTAAAAACCTTTCCAAGAACCCATTATGGTAAACTTAGAAAGGAAAAGAGTACCTTAATCATCTAAGGTCTTAAGGGGTGTCCTCACTCAAGGATAGTAAGGACACACAAGACCTTATTCCTAAGGCTGTGTGCATGGGTGTCCTGGTCAGGAACACCCAGCTGATCAATGGCAAAAGGCTGGCTGGTGTCTTCAGTCTCCCCTTCTTCTCCTCGGCCGTGTGCTTGGACTAGGTTGACCCTGGCTTGATCTTCACGAGTTTGGTCCTGGTTCCGGCTCCTGTCTTGCACTCCTTGGGCAGCTCTGCTCCTGGTGATGCGGTGAGACACATAAGGAGTTGTTTGGACCTCATCCTCCAAATACCGGGTTGGTGTAGCATGGATGACCCCATCAGGTTGAGTAGTAGGATAATTATCCTCTGGGTCGATTAATTCTCTTAGATGAAATTCTTTATCAATCTCTCCCTTCTTAGAAAAATCATTTTCCAAAAAAGTATCATCTCGTGATTCGATTTCTGTTATACTTCCATCTGTTTGTTCACCAATTAACACATATCCTTTTGAGTGCTCAGAGTATCTTATAAAGATACATTTCTTTCCTCTATGACCTAATTTCCCATGAGTATGAGAAGTATCGTGAACATATGCTGCTGAACCCCATGGCCTTAAGTGTGTAAGAACAGGTTTTCTTCCTGTCCATAACTCATAAGGGATGGAAGTAACATATTTGGAGGGTACAAGATTAAGAACATAGGCAGCGGTAAGCAATGCATCTCCCTAATACGAGACGGGAAGATTAGCTTGTGCCATCATTGATCTAACCATCTCAAGGAGCGTTTGATTCCTTCTTTCTGATACACCATTTTGTTGTGGTGTATGTGGGATAGTTAATTGTCTAACAATACTCTTTTCATTATATAGTTCTTTAAACTGTTAAGATAGATATTCACCACCTCGGTCAGTTATTAGGCATTTGATGGTCTTATCCATTTGATTTTCCACCAATATAACATAACGTCTAAAACACTCGTGTGCTTCTGACTTACGAGAAATCAAGTATACATGCCTGAATCTAGTGTAACCATCTATAAAAGTGATGAAATACGAAGCTCCATGTCGTGCCCTCACATTTATCGGACCATATATGTCTGAATGAATTAATTGCAATGGATATTCAGCTCTGGTTGCCTTTCCAAATGGTTTTCTTATTGATTTTCCTACAAGACATGATTCACATGGTTTTAGATCGATTTGGGTTAGTGAGCCCAAAAGCCTCCTTTTGCCAATCTTTTTATTCAATCAAATCCTATGTGACCAAGTCTTGCATGCCACATATCTATTTCATTTTTAGTAGAACTTGTGACAAATGAAAAATAATCTTTATTAATACTTGAAGTAGTTGTATTACAATCAAGTACTATAAAACCGTCATATGTGTATCCATAACCATAAAACACAGATCCTAAAGAAATGGGCAAACTCATGTCATAGAAGTTTAAACTAAAACCTAATTTAAGAAAAGTTGAAACAGAGACAAGGTCCCGACGAATTTCAGGAGCATACAAGACGTCATGTAGAATGAGAGTTTTGTCGCTGCACATATGTAATTAGCAGGTACCAATACCTATCACTGCAGTTTTAGTGTTATTTCCTTCATATAACCATCTTGTATCTTTAGGGATGCGCCGGTACTCCATAAATGCCTCACGAGTTCTAGCTACGTGGTCTGTGGCACCTGAGTCTACAATCCACAAAGGATTAGATTCAGCAAGCATGACACAACTAGAAACATAAGCATGTTTATGAATTACACTGAAGGATAATACCTTCTTTGCCTCAGTGCATTCACAAGCAAAGTGACCAAATGTGTTACAGTTGTATCATTTTATTTTGGTCTTATCTTTTTCCCTATTTTTATGCCACGTTTGGCGTGTTTTTTTTTCTTTTTAGGATTAGGTTGTTTGGAAGCCTTATTACCAAAATTTCCTCTCTTGCGTTTCATGCTCGGGTTTGAACTTGCATAGTTGGCTTCATTGAAAGGTCTAACAGCGTCTAAGCGCTCATCCTCTAATTCCAGATGACGTGAAATGTCTTCAAAAGCCTTTTAACCTTTTCATTGTGTGTCATCTGAATTTTCATATGATCCCCACTTTTTGGTAATGAACGGAAAACGACTTGCACTTGCTGTTCGTCAGACATGATCTGACCAGCAGTTTTAAGCTCTCTAATCATGTTAGAAATGACTATAAGATGCTGCTTCATTGACTGATTTAGATGCTTCTTGTAGTCATTAAACTTTTGATTAAGTCTCCTAACTTTTGTTGCCGATGTTGCACCAAATTTTTCTTTTAAGGCTTCCCACATTCCTTTTGCATTTTCGTACTCTTCAAGCTCACACATGAGATCATCTTGCATACAACTCAACAATGTAATGCGAGCAATGCTGTTCTTTCTTTTCCAAGCATTTTATGCATCTTGGTCTTTATTGTGTTAAGCCGTAGTACCCTGCTCAGGTTCTTCCATGATATGAAAAATAGTCTCTTTTACCTCTTGCTCTTCAAGGACATACTGGATTTTACGATACTAAATATCGTAATTTTCACCTTCCAATTTATCTCCTCTACTAAGTCCAACAATGATGTTCTTACAAGCAGAAGACATGCCTGCTTTTAACAACTTGAGACATTGGTTCGTTTTGTGTATTTCCAATACACAACACATAATCTTACTATGAACATAAATTAATTCATAATCATCTCGATTCATAACATAAGATCGACAGTTCACTATGTTCCCAATCATCACCCATGTTATAATCTAATTATAATAAATTAATTTTTTCATGTAAAATTTTAAGTTCTGATCATAATCAAAAATCCCACTATTTCATTGTATAAAAATGAATCTATAAATGAAACATTATTTTATACATTACTTTAAATCACTTATCATATATTACATGTGATATATGATTAACTAAATCATTTATGCAATATATATAATTTGAAAATTAATTTTAATATCTATCCATAAATATTAAAATCAAGAAAAATCAAAATTTTCTATATAAATTTATGAACAAAAAAACAATTCAATATTATATATATGTTTGTATCTGTTCACTAGAAAATTTCGACTATTATAACACTTTGAGTATACAGCCAAATTGTGCGATCTATATATAGATAAAAAGATAATTTCATTATCTACGCACAGCCACAAAAATCATCTAATTCTGATATCTCGTCAGAAAATGATATGGTCGAAACAAACAAATCGGTATTTGATGCGTATATATTCACCACTGTTCTTTAAAATTCACATATCTCTCTGATCAGTTGGCCAAATATTCCGTTATATATGCCAATGGAAAGATAATTCTGTTATATACGCATAGACAGTAGAATCATATGATTATCATAAAACAAACAGATCGGTATTTGATACGTATATGTTCGCAACTGTTCGTTCAAAATTTTCATATCTCTATGATCACTTGGCCAAATATTGCGTTCTATATACCAATATAAAGATAATTCTATTATCTACGCATAGAGAGTTATGGACGAAACAAACAAATACATCAGAAATGAAACCAAGTGCTCTGATACCAATTTTAGAGTTTAACGATGCGGAAGCGTTTAAACCGAAAGCGTATCTTACGATGGTAAGACTTGGATGTGATTTTGGAAATAGAAGAAGTCAGGGAAGATATCACAAATTGGATATCAACCACTTTATCACCGGTAAAGTGCCCTTTTCGAACTGTCCTTATGTTTTGTTCTTAGTTTTGTTTTTTCTTTTAGAATTCTTGTGAGTTATACTCTGGTTCCTTTTGTGTCTAGAGTCTGTATTATATATTGTGTAGAGAGACATATCCAAAAGACACAATTCTATGAAAAGACACAATTATATGAAAGAACACAACTATTCAATTAATAACAATAATTTTCATATTTATCGGTTAACTAAACCTACTCGTATTATCATGAACGTTAACTGGTTTTTTAAAACCAATACATCTCCGTCTCCAACGGAAGACATTCTTTCACAACCTCCAATAACATCTTTAATGATTCTTCGAATGTTCGAACTAATTTCGTTGTCGCCAACGCTCGAGGATCTGCCGTCGATTATTGTTTCACGAGCGATTCAACCAACTGAGTCAATTTATACATTTGTACCGACAAATCCACCACCGCTTCATTCAGCTCATCCAATCTCTTCAATCTCTCTTCAATATATGGTAACAATGCGAAGAACTTTCGATCCCAACGTCAACACACACCAATTTGATAGAAATTGTATCTGTATTATCTAAAATTGTTAGATACAATAAAGATCAGCGACCTCTCACGAGCTATCGTTTCTCAACAAACTCACTCTCTCTCGTAGATGATCAAAATCTTTATAAAGAATCCAATTTCATTTTTCAATTATTTATACTCTGATTAGGATTAAACTGCAAACCATCTTTTCCGCTGAGTCTTCTGTTTACTTTGAATTGTCCTTTCCTTCTTCTCTACTTGTTCTACGGGATATTCTCCAATGTATATGATCTTTTGAATTATATATTAATTGCTACGATATCTTGAATATTATGAGATCGATTTGAAAGAAAAGTTAAACCACAAGATGAAGTAGGTGTTGTTGTCGGATTCCGAAAGTTCAAATCCAGTAAATGATCTTTAAATCGAGACAAATTCTAAAACACTCCCCCGTTTAAAAAGTGTTCTACAACACTCATCTCCTATTTTTGTTTTATTTTTGAATTTTTTTAATATTGAAAAATAACAAAATTACTAGATAACCTTTGCAATTTAAAATAATTACAATCCATACCATAACCCAACGGATTATCCGCTTACCCGACCTGACCCGAAAATTTTAAATTTTAAAAAATTAAATTTCGGCCCATGGGACCCACCACTCGTCGATTATCTCCCCCTCTCACCCCACTCCTCCTCCGGAATCTCCGTCGTCCCTCTCGCCCTCTCCCCCTCCGTTTTCTCCGGCAAATCCGCACGAAAGCTTAAATTAAGCTTCTCCTTCTTAAATTGGAGTGAAATCCTACACCTAAAAATGGTTCCTCCGCGAAGTGGGAAGAAAACGAGTACGGAGAAGCAACCCGCGAAGAGGAAGAAGGCACCGGCGAAGAAGCCAACTGCGAAGCGGAGGAGAAAAAATCCTCCTCCGGCGAGAGAACGAACTCCATCTCCGCCGAGAGAACTTCGGATGGTTGTTTGGTCGCCTCGTCCTCCATCTCCACCGACTCCTCCATCTTCTCCGAGCCTCCCATCTTCTCCAAGCCCTCCACCTCCAAATCCACGGTCTCCTCCAACTCGCACATCTTCTCCAAGTTCTCCATCTTGTCTAAACCCTCCATCTCCTACAATTCCGATGTCTCCTCCAAATTGGTCATCTCCAAATCCGCCATATCCAAATCCCCCATCTCCTCCGCCATCTCCAAATCCGCCGTCTCCAACAATAGACTCCACTCCAACAAGTGCGGCAGCGGAACCGGCGGCAGCAGAACCGTCGACAGCGGAACCGGCGGCAGCAGAACCGTCGACAGCGCAACCGGCGGCCTCTGACACATCGGTGGATACCGAGGTAAACCCTAATCAATGTAGCTTATTTTAGATAAAACTAGGCGGAATTAGACCATAGATTAGTAGTTGATTTGAAGAAATTTGGTATTGTATGATAGTAACCGTAATACAACTGAGTATCGATTTAGACAACTAGATGTTTATTTACAACTAAGTATCAATCGGTACAACTACATGCGTTTATATAACTGTGTATCAATCGGTACAACTACATGCGTTTATATAACTGTGTATCAATCGGTACAACTACATGCGTTTATATAACTGTGTATCAATTTGTACAACTACATGTATTTATGTAATTGAGTATCAACATATATGACTACTAAATGAAAATGTGTTTGAATTGCAGGTTCCTGAGCCGCCTGGTCCCGTAACACTCTTCTTTAAAAACACAGATTATGTTACAATCTGCAAGATTGCGTCTAAGTGTGAGGATTATAACACGCTGAACGAGATTGCGGGTCTTAAGAATGGACGACAAGTGGCACTAGAACCGGGATGGTTTGCAAATCATCATCAGTTCCAGCACATTTGGCATAAGGAGAGAAGCAATAACCACAAGTTAATGGGAATGTGGATGCTACTCTTACGCACAGTCCCAATGGAGAACCCTAAGATGTGCTGGTTTGCAGTTAGTGGTGTCCCAGTGCGGTATTCGCTGAGAGAACATGCGTTGATCAGTGGATTAGACTGTCGCTCCTATCCTCCAGCGTATGAATCACTTGGGAGCTTGAGGTTTGTGAAGCGACACTTTAAGAAGACTGAGAAAATAACTGTTTCTGAAGTGAGAGCAAAACTGAAGACAATGGCACCCGATAGAGAGCGACTTAAAATAGCGGTTCTATTGTTCCTGTGCACCATCATCAAAGGATCAAAAAGGTATGGATTTATTGATCCTTTCCTTCTTCGAATTGTGGACGATCTCGAAGCATGTAGCACATTTCCATGGGGGCGATACACCTTTGATGATTGTATTGAAGAGATTTTCCATATGATGGATCATTTCAAAGGAGTTGCTAAACCCACATGGTGCTTTCCGGGATTCATCATTCCGTTAGAGGTAAACTTCTTCGTATAGTTTATTGTATTTGTAGAAATTTCACTGTTGGCTTAATGGAAGTGATTTGCAGCTTTTGGCTTGTGAAGCCATTCCAGACTTGGGACTGAAGTTTCGCGAAGATAACCCCACAGCTGACCGTGGATGTCCGAGGATGTGTAAACGAAGGTGGCGGAAAAAAAGACGTGGGAATTAACTCAAAGGATTTCCGTTAGAAGAGATTAATGAAGCACTTGGATCAACAGAGGTACTTAGTTGTATTTAGTAGTACCTATTTGTATTAATATTGTGTGGACTGACTATTGGTTTTGCAGACTGATGCACAGAGGATCGTAAGCATCTTGGAACCTGATGTATACGAGCAAGACCTCCTGTCACACATTTTTGAAGATAACTTTGATGATGAAGGAGATTCTTTCTTATCTCTGAGCTGGAACCAGTGGTTGGTTGATGGTAAGAAGAGTTTCTGGAAAGACATCTTCGAGTTAGACAAAGCTGGTCGAGCATTGACTGTGAGGAGAGAGGAGAAACTCCCAGAAACAATTGAAGTGGAGAAAGCTGGCGCTGAAACTGAGGAAGTGGTGGAGGGTTATGAAAGACTTATGAAGATGATGGAAGAAGGTTTTGACAACATCAACAAGAGGTTTGATGCGCTAGAGGTAAGGATTGATTTATTGGAGAAGAAGATTGGTTATAGTGGTTATGGTGTTGGTGGTGGTGGAGATGTAGGCGGTGATGGTGGTGATGGAGATGATGGTGGTGATGGTGGTGATGGTGGTGATGGAGATGTAGGTGGTGATGGTGGTGGAGATGTAGGTGGTGATGGTGGTGGAGATGTAGGTGGTGATGGTGGTGGAGATGTAGGTGGTGATGGTGGTAGTGGCGATTTGGGTGGTGGTGATGTAGATGGTGGTGATGGTGGTGATGGTGGTAGTGGCGATAGTGATGAGGACAGCCCTAGTCCATCTAAGAGGCTGAAAAGGAAAAAATGTCCTTCTAAATTTCGGCAAAACCCTTTTGTTAATGCTTGAACTCTTATGTGTTGTTTATGTACTTGTTGTTTTGTGGTTTTAGACTTTGTTGTTGTTGTTTTGTGGTTTTAGACTTTGTTGTTGTTGTTATGTGGTTTTAAACTTTGTTGTTGTTGTTGTTTTGTGGTTTTAAACTCTATTGTGTTATTTTAGGTATTAAACTCTATTATGATGTTCTTGTTGTTATGAGAACACAAATACTTTTTTATAATACAACTGAACATAACTGCATACAACTACAATTTTATAATACAACTGAACATAACTGCACACAACTGTATACAACTTGTGTTGCCCCACCCGCGTGTTCACACTATGGCCAGCAGGCCCCACCCGCGTGCTCACACTATCGCCAGCAGGCCCCACCCGCGTGTTCACACTACTGTTCAATTAAAAAATAGAAAATATTCTGCGTTCACACTTGTTCACACTAGAGCGTTCACATTATAGTTGTACATAGTTATATAAATAACAAGTAGTTGTATAATTGTCAGTTTTTGGGCTTTTCAGTTATACTGATATTTCTGGTCAATTTTATTAGTTGTATCGACTCCATTAGGTTAACAAATTTCGTATAAAAAACTTTCATAGGAACACATTCTCGAAATTAAAAATTTTGAGCAATTCGCATGCTTTTAATCAAACTAGCTAACAACACACATATATGTTTAGGATTTATTAGATTAGAACATGCTATTTTCCACATTTTTTTCTTGATTCATAACTGGATATCATCATAAATAGACTAAAAACTGGTTTTAGTATCCCAAATACATGATTCAAACCATAAAACCTTAAACCCTAAACCCAAACCCTAATCCCTAATCCCTAAACCCTAAACCATACCCTACAACATAGTTGTACCAGTAATACACAGTTGTACGTTCTATTACATAGTTTTACGAGTAATACCCAATAATACATAGGTGTATCAATCTCTCACACCACAGATCATGTATTTCAATTTCGGTGTACTTCTTCTTCTTTGCTTCCATAAGAGCCGCAATAGCATGGACACATGGATACTTATCAAGATCAAAGCGCTTGCATGTGCATTTCTTCATTCTCAGGTCAACCAAATAAACATTACCATCTTCTCCACACACGCTAAACTCAAGGAAATAACTGTTTAACACTGTCACCTTTAACTTCTCCGCCGCAGCACACAAAGGATGCAACTCTTTCTCAATAAAAGGCACCAACATCCCATCTTTGAGAGAATTCTGTCGATTCTTGTTGAACCACTCAGCAATCTTTGAAACAATGACATCAATCATCGGTAGAAGAGAGTACTTCCTTGCTTCTCTCAACACCGCGTTAATAGACTCACATGCATTGCTTGTGTACATGTTGTACCTATCTCCCGGGAAATAACATCTTGCCCATTTCCAAGTTTCAGGACAACTTTTATGAAGATAATCTCCTGCCGCTGGATACCTTTTAATAAAAGCACTGTACTGCTTTTGAAACTCACACTCCGTGTACACTTCTGCCATTGCCCTGAACCATTATGCAAGTGCTTCTTTGTTGACGTAGGAGCAGCTTCCCTTCACGTTCTGAGATAAGTGATAAGTACAATAGCCATGCAGAGCTAGCGGATACACCTCAGCTATTGATTTGATAAGACTCATGTGTCTATCCGTTACAAATACTAGATCACCACTATCCGGTAATACTGATTTCAACTTACTAAAAAACCAAGTAAGACGTAAATCTTTCTCACCATCAACAACACCAAATGCAATCGGATAGTGGTGACGATCAGGATCTTGTGCGGTCGCAACTATTAGCTTTCCACCAACTGCATTCTTAATGTGAGTTCCATCCACAACAATCACTTTCCTCATGGCTGAAAAGCCTTCAATGCTTGCTCCCAACGCGAAAAATAAGTATAAAAATTTATTTTCTTCATCAAGTTCCACATAAGTAACAGTACCCGGATTCATCTTCTCCAACATGTACATATAAGGAAACAACATCTTATAGCTATCCTCCGGAGAACCTCGTACATCTTCACAAGCTTTGTTTTTTCCTCTCCGCGCGGTACTACGGGATACTTTCACTCCTACTCTTCCTTGTACCAAATCAATGATATTCTTTGTACTAGGTGTATCAAGAGTTCCTGGGTAATCATCATGCAAAACAGAAGCAACTAACCGTGTTGTGCCACATCTTCTCCTTGTACTTGTACTAGAAGATGCACGCGAACACGTATGAATGTTGTTGTACCTTCTGATCGAGAAGAAACTCGAATCAGCATGTCTCGTAGCCCGCAAATACCACTTGCAACCTCTCTCAGCTCCACAACATTTGACCACATACCGCTTTGTATCGGTATTAACAACAGCATATTGAAAACAATTTAAATGTCCAGCTCTCTCTACTAATTCTTGCACGTGTGCCTTGCTTTCAAATTGTTGGCCAACTTCCACATTCATACCATCTTCCCATTCGAGATTTGCAGCCTCATCTCCTTGCACCGAAGGTGTGACCTCAATGACTTCATTCATAAACAAGGTATCCATGTCTATTCCTTCCTCATCGTGTACAACAATAACATTATGTTCCGATGGCTCACTTGCAGCTTGATTCGTATTGCCATAATCTTCCCTTGCACTAGAAATCATGTCTGAATTACTTGCAACAAATTGGCTCTGATTACTGACAGCTTCCACATGCAGCACACTTTTCGCATGATCTTCATAGAGCTCCAAGTAACACATAAGTCCTTCATCATCCAAGATATAGATTGGCTTCTTAGGATCCACTAGAAGTGGGATGTAACTAATTTTAAGTTCAGTCCTAACTTCATTCACTCCCATCTTCTTGCATATATCTTCAACCAAAAGCACATACGTCACCTCATCACTCTTTTTTTTCATCACAAGAGCGTGATGAACATCTTGTGCTGAAACCCATACAACATCATCTCCCTTCTTTACATAATTTCCACCGTAGTCAATGTGTACCAGAGTGCGCTGCTTTCGATTCATTATAACCTGAAAACAAAAAAATTCAACATTATTAATACTCGGTTGTTTTCAGTTGTATATTTTAAACATAGTTATACTCAGTTGTATAATGTAAGCTGTAGTTGTATACAGTTGTAATCAGTTATACATTTCCAACTAGTTGTATTGAGTTGTATTTTTCTAACATTCAGTTATACGTTCTCTGTAATAAATAAAACGATATACATTACAAATCCTATCACTAAACTACATCTAAAAACTGAAACTGACCTTTAAATGATGCAAAAAACCTGAAATCAAGAACCAGAGCTCCAATCCCGCTCAAATTGACTTCAACAACCAAAATTACAAATCATCAAAGTGGAGCTACACGTTAATGGCGGAAATGAGTTTTCATAGTTGCAGAACAGACGAACAAGCTTTTCTGGATGAATGTACACAATTTCCAGGTATAAAATGAAGAGAAGAGAATCACAGAAGAAGAAGAAATTGAAAAAAAAATGAGCATGAGGAGTTAGGTACCACGTTAATGGCCAAGGAAGAAGGAGGATGGTGATTTTTGTGGGTCCCATAAAAGTGGTTGAATAAATTAAATAAAGGAGGAGAGAGGGAATGATTGAATTGTATATAAATTAAATAAATTAAAAAAGGAAGGAAGGAAGGGGAGAAGGAGAAGGGTAATCGATGGAAGGAAGTGTGAAAATTATGGGTGGTCCCACATGGAGAGTATTTTAGAAGCATAGAGAGTACACTTGACACACTCTCTCCATGTGGAGAGTGTTTTAGAACTTCTCTCCTTTAAATCATCTTCACATTAGCAAAAAGTCAACAGTCAACAACTACTGATCCGATACAAACTGAAAAATTCATGGGTAATGGAGACGAGATAATCAAGCTCGAGGAGAAGAATGGAACGAGCTTAGAGGGGTGAGCAGAGGTCCTCCTCTAGGATAGAGTCTGAAAGCAGTCTGAAGCATTCAAACATAGATGTTATTGAATTTATTACCAAATCAAAACAGATGCATTAAAAGAAAATATTTCCTTTTAATGACACTATTTAATATAATCATATGTATAAATTTGACATTGAGGGTTAAGGAAACTAGGAATCATATGGACAAGCAAATACATTATCAATACAATTCTCATATTCTAAAATTTTGCTAGTATCTGGCTGCATTCACCAACGAAGCAATCACTGAAACATGATGAATTTGGTGAACCTAATTGAAATTGGAGAGCTGCAACAAACAGTTAATGATCTCCAAGCGCAGAAAGTATCATATAAAACCAAAATAATATTTTGGATTGTATAAATTCTCTTTCAGGTTCCATTACAAGGTCTCAGGGTGATACATCAATTTTTGGACACCACCAGCGGACATGCAAATTCAGAATCCGACTGACGTAGATAATTCTACGGGACTGGGAATAGAGGAAGATCCTAAAGCAGACCGAAGAAAGCAAACTAATAATGGAGTCAGTGGAAAACACCCTATTTAATCATTAAGTTCGAGGACGTTCGAAGCAAGCTGAAGGAGATGAAGTCTAAATTTCATCAATCCACCAGTTTGACACCATAGATTGACAGTGTCATCGAAGAAATTAAACACACAGCTTTCACTCCGTAAGTCGCAAATTTCAGATAAGATACTCCCGGAAGATCGGTATATCTACGTATGATGGGAAGGACGACCCTAAGAATTATTTTGCGGCTTTCCATCAGATGTATTGATCTTGTGCAACACATAGAGGACGTAGGCTTCTGAAAATGTTTCTCCGAAAACTTGTAAGGACCGACCTTGTTTTGGTTCACAAAACTTAAGCCTGAAACTATTAACAGCTTTAACGAGCTTTTGGTGGTACTTCTAAAACAGAAATCTATGTACATGGAAAAGAGAATTTCAGACGCTGATTTTTGAATCTAGCTCAAGGACCAAACAAACTGCTCAAAAAGTTCATAACCAAGTTTAAGGACATAATGTCAAAAATTCTAGACGTATCTCAAAATCCACAATAGCAGCATTTAGGAATGGTTTATGGCATGAGTCAAGGTTTCATGATGGTGCGATTTCGATAAGCCTTGATTTTAAAGATTTGAAAATCAACCATGAATCAAACAACCAAGACCATTTTTCTCAACTAGCTAGATATTATGGAGATTCTGTTAGTGCCAAAACTCAATTGGTTTATATTGAATCAAAAGATGGTCGAATTTTACTTCTGTTGGACCGTAGAGAGCTAGTTCGACCACCCGAGCAAGTTCAAGAGGCTATACTTTTTTTTGATGATCCAAGGAACGTCTTAGCTCATCCACATACAATAGATAAGGCTCACAAGGCCCAGGAAGACACCAAGGACGAGCTGGGCCTACTCAAGGATGAGCTCAAAATGATGAGGGTTGAGCAGGGCCCATATTGGCCCATAAAGCTGAAGGATCGGCCACCATGGGCTCTTATGGATGGGTATAGACGTGGCCCAAGTAGAATTATGGCTTGATCCAATGACAAGATACAAAAGTAAAGCCCAAAGAGAGGCTCTACAAGCCTTAGTCAAATTCGCCAACCAAGGGGAAGAAGGATTTGATATTAAACCAATCCAGTGGTTTAATTTATTGATTTATGATTAATCAATTAAATTAAACCAAAATGATTTAGGATAGATCAATATATATGTTGACAATTAAAAGAAGTCAAAGATATTCTTGTTAGATAGAAGATACGAATAAAGTAGTTAGGATATTATTTAGATAGGAACAAGGTAGTTAGGATATTATTTAGATAGGAATAAAGTAGTTAGGATATTATTTTGTAGATTAATTTAGATAGGATTATCTGCCTATAAAAAGGCTTCACTTCCCCATTGTAAAGAAGACATCGAATTTTATAAAATATTTCAAAGCACTTTTGCTTCTTGCTTTCTCTGTTCAGCATAAGAACATTGTTTTCATTCACTTAAGGGTAGAAGAATCTACTGTGAAATTCCATAGCTCTTTGCAGGGTGATCCTGTGCTAGTGGAATCAAACCCCTTCATCATTCACACTAATTGGAGAGCTAGTAGCCTCCAATTAATCCCTCACCAATTCGCCAACATCCTTAACCCCACCAACCGTCTACAAGGAAGCTTGTAGCCTCCTTTCATTCAATCATCAATCCGCTGCCACAAAGGAGTGTTAGTAACCTTCTTAATCATCATTCCTCCTTCCTTCAAGACGATCCTCTGGTTTTAGCAAAACCAGGGCCGCACCAAGTGGTGTCAAAGCCTCTTGAAGGTTAGGGTTTGTGAAATCACCTTGATTTCAAAACCACCATCAATCTCTTTCAATTTTAATTTCATAAATAAAATTCTTTTCTTTCTATCTGTTGTAAGTCAGCTGAGCCTTTCCTGAATTACAAAAGATCTAAGAAAGGATCTATATTCAAAAAAAAAAAAATCTCGATAATTTTTTTTTTAAAAAAAAAAAAAAAAAGTAAACAGCAGAAGAGAAATCCTGCTAGGAAACGGTTAATCAGCTGACGGAAACAAATCTTGCAATCTTTCTATCTTAAGTTTCAGTAGCTTTAGCTCTAGATCTTAGGTGATTGGGCTTTAATCTATTATGAACTTGTGGGAATAACAAGATGAAACATGAAGAGAAGGCAAAACAACAAGCACCAAGAGAGAGAGTTGCACCTATCCAGACCGTGATCCTGAGTGAGAAGCAATTAGAGGATCTAACAGATCTAATCTACAATCAAATGAGAGACAAAATCTTCCACAAGCCAAGGTGTAAAGCGTCTGATCTAAGACCAGTAAGTCCAAAGAAGCAAGTCAACAACGTAAGTCGATCCCTACTATTTTCAGGAAATAGAAAAGATCCTGAAGTATACTTGCAGTGGGAAAGCGATATGGAAAAGTGGCTACAATCGAACAACATTCCCAAGGAACTGGAGTTATCGCAAGTGGTCTCAGCATTCACAGGAAAAGCTCATGAATGGTGGTTAAGGGAAAACCTTCCAACCATCTACAAGAAGCCAATACTAGATTGGAGAGGTCTCAAGGCACGTATGCATGAAGAATTTGTAGGGAAGTACCAAGACATCCCAACCAGAGTGACGACTATATCATCATCAGCTAAGTAGCTCAAAATCAAGAGACATGAGGAAGATAGAGAAGATTCTATCTTGCAGACTATCAACAAACCTAAACAAGACATACGACCAATCAACTGATCATACAAATTGGACCCAGAGGAATTAAGCAACAAATCGACTTTTTTCACAAACTAAACTCATCAAGGAATCACTGAGAAAAATAATTGTGTCAAAATCGTTTCACATGAAGGAGATATTCAACTTTCAAGTCACCAGACTTCTATTGAAACCGAAAAAGACCAGCGGTTAGCTATTGAGGGATTCCAATTTAACCAAGATGAACCAAGTTTTAAACCAATTTTTTGTTGGAAATCTAACCCATCAGAGATGTGCAGAGAAGTGGTTTCATTATAAAATTCCTTATGGTTTAAAAGTTATTCAACTTCTAAACCAAGAGATGCTTGGCTTGCCTTATTCGAAAGCTTACAAGTTCAACCACTTACAAACCAGAATTTGGCGACCAGGAGAGGAATATAATCATTCTGGAGACATATCTGATCATACAGGAGTTTCATCCATCAACTTAGAGGGTTCAGATTTGAGGACAAATCCTTTTAAAGGAGGAGGGGATGGTGCGATCTCGATAAGCCTTAATTTTAAAGATTTGAAGATCAACCATGAATCAAGCAACCAAGACCATTTTTCTCTACTAGCTAGATATTATGGAGATTCTGCTAGTGCCAAAACTCAATTGGTTTATATTGAATCAAAAGATGGTTGAATTTTCCTTCTGTTGGACCGTAGAGAGCTAGTTCGACCACCCGAGCAAGTTCAAGAGGCTATACTTTTTTTTGATGATCCAAGGAATGTCTTAGCTCATCCACATACAATAGATAAGACTCAAAAGGCCCAGGAAGACACCAAGGACGAGCTGTGCCTACTCAAGGATGAGCTCAAAATGATGAGGGTTGAGCAGGGCCCATATTGGCCCATAAAGCTGAAGGATCGGCCACCATGGGCTCTTATGGATGGGTATAGACGTGGCCCAAGTAGAATTATGGCTTGATCCAATGACAAGATCCAAAAGTAAAGCCCAAAGAGAGGCTCTACAAGCCTTAGTCAAATTCGCCAACCAAGGGGAAGAAGGATTTGATATTAAACCAATCCGGTGGTTTAATTTATTGGTTTATGATTAATCAATTAAATTAAACCAAAAGGATTTAGGATAGATCAAAATATCTGTTGACAATTAAAAGATAATTCAAAAAAGTCAAAGATATTCTTGTTAGATAGAAGATATGAATAAAGTAGTTAGGATATTATTTAGATAGGAATAAGGTAGTTAGGATATTATTTAGATAGGAATAAAGTAGTTATGATATTATTTTGTAGATTAATTTAGATAGGATTATCTGCCTATAAAAAGGCTTCACTTCCCCATTGTAAAGAAGACATCGAATTTTATATTTCAAAGCACTTTTGCTTCTTGCTTTCTCTGTTCAGCATAAGAACATTGTTTTCATTCACTTAAGGGTAGAGGAATCTACTGTGAAATTCTATAGCTCTTTGCAGGGTGATCCTGTGCTAGTGGAATCAAACCCCTTTATCATTCACATCAATTGGAGAGTTAGTAACCTCCAGTTAAAACCTAATCACCACCATCAATCACTTACCTACAAGGGAAGCTAGTAGCTCCTTTCCATTCAAAATCATCAGTCCGCTGCCAAGAGAAGTGCTAGTATCCTTTTCCTTAACCAGATCACCTTCCTTCAAGACGATCCTTTGGTTTTAAAACAACCAGGGCCGCACCAGATGATCATATCATAATTAATTGTCTGAATTCAATTCAGGATTCTTTGTTCCGAACTGTTAACCGAATGGAGGCAAAAAAAAGAAGATAATCTTAACCTTGAAAAGAAGCTTTGTCCTGAAAAGTTGTGCGTTGCATCTCCTCTATAGTATTTAGAACCAAAAGACAATCCGGATCCAAGGAGAACCACCTCGCAATAGAACAACGTTGGGAAGCCATCCCCATGACAATTTGGCCTTGCATCTCTGATGACATGGGTTCATGACGAAAAGGCGTATTGAGACATTCACCAAGTGAACGGATATGCAACAAAAGATTGTAACATAATAAAAATACACCTAGCTGAACTCTGGGACACATGAGATCTTGTTAATTTTAGCATCAAAGAGATAGTCAAAACATACCACGAGGGGAAAACAGCAGCTGAAGGATCAAAATCAGCTGGGAAGAAACCAAAAATATACGAGGTAGAACCCGCAATGTCTACAAAAAGAAGATTAACTACGGGGGAAATCGAAGTTGTCTCGAGGCTCTGGGAGAGCCATAAAGAAGCACAAGCGAGCTATCACAACAAAAGCAAGCATGACTGGCGAAACGCTAGACCTCGATTCAATAAGTTCTTTCAACTAGCAAGAAACTCAACGATTGGCGAGATCGCATAACGATATTAAAGTTAAACTTGATTTTGGGCCAAAGTCTAATTATGGGTTTAATCCAATTATCCATTATTGGACTTAGCCCAAAAATTAAGTCCAACTTCTAGAATTTCTCTAGAAACATCATTAGAGTTCATCTTCTCTAAGTATCTAGAGAATTCTAAAAAATATTAATGTAAGATATTTATGTAGAAATCTCTAGAGAGCAATAAATATCTAGGAGGTTAGTAGAACAATCTAGAGTACTTTGTAAGATGTTTTTGGGAGGCTATAAATACCTCCTCACCCTTTCATTTGTAGACACAAGAGAAGTTGAACAAGAGAAATAAAGAAAAGTTTTAAAGAGTGTTCCTCATAAGTTTTTCTCTCTAAAAATCTTTCAAGTATTCTCTACTTGTTCTTCCATATTTTTTCATACTTAGAAAAGTTGTTTATCTTAAGTCTCTCGGATATTACGGTCTTGGGCTAGTGTTAAGCACTACACTAGGTTTTCTCTACATGGTATCAGAGCCATTCTGATTTAGTTCTTTTCAAGATCTAAAGAGAGCTTGTATTATTCTAAGTATGGAGTCAACGGGTCGTGTAGTTGGATTGGGTATGGAAATCTTAAACCAATCTAACTATCGGTTATGGAAGTCATGTATGGAGTCATACTTGGTGAGTGAAGACTTATGGGATGTCGTCGGTGGCAGCAGCACAACACCACCAAGGGGAGATGTTGCAACCGCGGAAGCGACAAAAGAGTGGACACGGAAGAATGCCAAGGCGGAGTTTGCTTTGAAGAGGTCAATATCCTCTGGAGTATTTGAGCATATCTCAAGGTGCACCTCTGCTAGTTCAATTTGGCAGGCACTTGATCAATTGTTCAACAAGAAGAATGAGGCTAGGCTACAACTGTTAGAGAATGAGCTGGCAAATGCAAAGCAGGGGGAGTCTTCAATCTCAGAGTTCTTCATAAAAGTAAAGAACATTTGTTCTGAGATTAACACTCTTAATCCGGAGGAATCAATTTCAGAAGCTCGGTTAAAACGGTATATTATTCGAGGTTTACGACCTGAATATACACCGTTTGTGACATCAGTTCAAGGATGGGCTACACAACCTTCATTGGAGGAGTTTGAAAATCTTCTAGCCTCACAAGAATCACTAGCCATTCAAATGGCTGGAGTTAAAGTCCAGGATGACTCCGGAAACGCTTTTGTAGCACGAAGACATCAAAGCTTCAGAGGCAAACCTAAGGACTCTGGTGGTAAGAATAATGATGGACAAGAAGGATCTTCTATGGGAGACAAAAAGCGATTCAAGTGCTACCGGTGTGGAAAACTTGGGCATTTCAAAAAGGATTGTAGAGTCAAGCTGAAGGAAACAAATATGGTAAAATCAAAAGGTAATGATGAAGAAGAAGAATGGGGAAAGTGTTTCACGGTAGAGGCTGCAACTAAAAATCTGGGAAATGATTGGATAGTGGATTCTGGTTGTAGTCATCATATTACCGGAGATGAAAAATTATTTTCTAGTCTTCAGAGTCATGACGGAAGAGAAGCCATCATTACTGCTGATAATTCAGTACACCGAGTTGAGAAGGAAGGGACTGTTATCATTGAAGGAGATGATGGAAGCCCAATCACTCTCAAGAATGTTTACCATGTCTCTGGTGTAAGGAAGAATCTTCTCTCTGTGGTGAATGCAGTAGACTCAGGTAACTATGTTTTATTTGGCCCAAGAGACGTTAAATTTTTGAAGAATATTAAGGAATTAAGAGCGGATGTGGTTCATACCGGAGCACGGGTTAAGGATCTATATGTCTTATCTGCCTCCAACAGTTATGTTGAGAAGATGAGTACCAATGACAATGCCTATGTATGGCATGCTAGACTTGGTCATATAAACATGACTAAGCTTAAAGTCATGATGAACAAGGATTTGGTTAACGGGCTCCCGAAGATAAAGATCCAAGATGAAGGAAAACTCTGTGAAGGTTGTCAATATGGAAAGTCACATAGACTCCCATTTGACAATTCCACCTCGCGATGCAGTGCTCCGTTGGAGAGGATTTATAGTGATTTAATGGGTCCGACAAGAACTTCCTCATATTCCGGGTTCCACTACATGTTGCTCTTCGTAGATGATTTCTCATGGTACACTTGGGTATACTTTGTGAAGGAAAAGTCAGAAGTATTTTCAAGGTTTCAAGAATTCAAAGTTACCGTGGAAGGAGAGCTAGGTCGGAAGATAAAGACTTTAAGGACGGATAATGGAGGTGAGTTTATGTCAAAAGAGTTTCTCTCATTTTGTCAAAAACATGGAATAAAGAGAGAATTTACATGTCCGCATACACCTCAGCAAAATGGAGTAGCAGAAAGGAAGATCAGGCATCTAAGTGAGACATGCAGAAGCTGGCTACATGACAAGAACTTGCCTAAAGCCTTATGGGCAGAAGGTATGAGATGTGCATCATATGTCATCAACCGAGTGCCACTTAGTCCAAATAATATGAAGTCTCCTTATGAGATGATTCATGGGAAGAAACCAACGGTGAAGCATCTCAGGATATTTGGATCAATCTGCTATGTCCATGTGGTCGATTCTCAGAGAACCAAATTGGAGGCAAAGGAAAAAAAGTGCATCTTTGTTGGGTATGATGAACAAAGAAAAGGTTGGAGGAGTATGGATCCTAAGACACATAGGTGCATTGTGTCTCGTGATGTTGTTTTTGATGAAATTTCATCTTACTATGGACCACCTCAAGTATTGGTTGACCAAGAAGGTTTGAGTTCCTCCAAGATCATTGAAGAAGTTGTTCAAGTACCAAGTGATAGTAAAAATTCTGAAGATGAAACACAAGGTGAAAGGGGGAGCATCAACCAAGAGGAAGATGAGGAAGAAGATCAAGGGCCCAAGGAAAATCAACGGCCTAAAAGAAATATCATTAGGCCTGCTCGGTTCAGAGATGACAGGTTTGTCACAACATACTCATGCTACTTTGCAGCTCCATTAGATGAAGAGGAGCCATCATCTTATGATGAAGCAAAAGGGATTGATGAGTGGGAGACTGCAATGAAGGAGGAGATAAATGCTCTCATTAAGAATGAAACTTGGGATTTGGTTCCAAAACCCAAGGATGTCCAACCTGTTTCTTGTAAATGGGTGTATCGAATTAAGCGGAAGACGGATGGAAGCATTGACAGATTTAAAGCAAGATTGGTTGCTCGAGGATTCTCTCAGAAGTATGGAGAAGATTATGATGAGACTTTCAGCCCAGTAGCAAAGATGACTACGGTACGCTCTCTCTTATCTTTAGCTGCAAGTTTTGGTTGGAAGCTATGGCAATTAGATGTGAAGAATGCTTTTTTATATGGTGAACTTGATAAAAGTATTTTTATGGAGCAACCACTTGGTTTCAAGTCACTAGAGCATCCTGGTTATGTTTGCAAGCTTAAAAAGGCTCTGTATGGTTTAAAACAAGCTCCACGAGCCTGGAAAGCTTGCACAGTTTCTTCAGTTCTGCGGTTATATGCCATCAAATTCTGATCCAAGTCTATTCTTCAAGAAGAATGGAGGAGTTCACGTGGTAGTTCTTCTTTACGTGGATGATATGATAATTACTGGAAATGATGAAGTGGAAATTACTCGTTTACAAGAGGATATGTCGGTAAGGTTTGAGATGAAAAAGCTGGGTGAGCTGAATAACTTTCTTGGTTTGGAGGTAGAAAGGATAAAAGATGGAATATTCATTGGTCAACAAAGTTATGCAAGAAGAGTTGTTGAGAAGTTCAAAATACATGAAGGGAAGACACGTAGTACTCCGATGGACGTAAACATAAAGCTTAAACGTGATGAAGGATCCTTGCTACCAAATCCCCAACCTTATCACTCTCTTGTAGGAAGTCTTTTATACTTAACCATTACAAGACCCGACATTGCCTTCGCGGTTGGTCTTGTAAGTCGGTTTATGCAGGAACCAAGAAAGCCACATCTGGAAGCAGCAAAGAAGATATTAAAGTATGTGAAGACAACTCTTGGCATGGGCCTGATGTACAAGTATAATACCAAGGTGTCTCTCCATGGTTTCACAGATGCAGATTTTGGTGGAGATCTAGATGATCGGAAGTCAACTTCAGGCTATGTGTTCTTATGTGGAGACACAAGTATTTCGTGGTGCAGCAAGAAGCAAGCAACGGTGTCACTATCTACTACTGAAGCAGAGTACAAAGCGTCAACGCTCGCAGCTCAAGAGTGTGTATGGCTTCGAAGACTCCTTGAAGACTTGTTAGAGCCAATAAAGAAGCCAATTCCCATCTACGGAGATAATCAAAGTGCTATCAAGTTGGCTAATAATCCAGTGTTCCATGCAAGGACAAAGCATATTGAATTGGAACATCACTTTATACGAGAAAAAGTACTTGATGGAACAATTGAAGCTTTGGAGGTTCGAAGTGAAGACAACGTTGCAGATATCTTCACCAAGTCATTACCAAAAGGTCAGTTCGAGCTACTTCGTTCAAAGCTCGGGATGATTGACAAAATCAAGTTTAAGGGGGAGTATTAAAGTTAAACTTGATTTTGGGCCAAAGTCTAATTATGGGTTTAATCCAATTATCCATTATTGGACTTAGCCCAAAAATTAAGTCCAACTTCTAGAATTTCTCTAGAAACATCATTAGAGTTCATCTTCTCTAAGTATCTAGAGAATTCTAAAAAATATTAATGTAAGATATTTATGTAGAAATCTCTAGAGAGCAATAAATATCTAGGAGGTTAGTAGAACAATCTAGAGTACTTTGTAAGATGTTTTTGGGAGGCTATAAATACCTCCTCACCCTTTCATTTGTAGACATAAGAGAAGTTGAACAAGAGAAATAAAGAAAAGTTTTAAAGAGTGTTCCTCATAAGTTTTTCTCTCTAAAAATCTTTCAAGTATTCTCTTCTTGTTCTTCCATATTTTTTCATACTTAGAAAAGTTGTTTATCTTAAGTCTCTCGGATATTACGGTCTTGGGCTAGTGTTAAGCACTACACTAGGTTTTCTCTACATGGTATCAGAGCCATTCTGATTTAGTTCTTTTCAAGATCTAAAGAGAGCTTGTATTATTCTAAGTATGGAGTCAACGGGTCGTGTAGTTGGATTGGGTATGGAAATCTTAAACCAATCTAACTATCGGTTATGGAAGTCATGTATGGAGTCATACTTGGTGAGTGAAGACTTATGGGATGTCGTCGGTGGCAGCAGCACAACACCACCAAGGGGAGATGTTGCAACCGCGGAAGCGACAAAAGAGTGGACACGGAAGAATGCCAAGGCGGAGTTTGCTTTGAAGAGGTCAATATCCTCTGGAGTATTTGAGCATATCTCAAGGTGCACCTCTGCTAGTTCAATTTGGCAGGCACTTGATCAATTGTTCAACAAGAAGAATGAGGCTAGGCTACAACTGTTAGAGAATGAGCTGGCAAATGCAAAGCAGGGGGAGTCTTCAATCTCAGAGTTCTTCATAAAAGTAAAGAACATTTGTTCTGAGATTAACACTCTTAATCCGGAGGAATCAATTTCAGAAGCTCGGTTAAAACGGTATATTATTCGAGGTTTACGACCTGAATATACACCGTTTGTGACATCAGTTCAAGGATGGGCTACACAACCTTCATTGGAGGAGTTTGAAAATCTTCTAGCCTCACAAGAATCACTAGCCATTCAAATGGCTGGAGTTAAAGTCCAGGATGACTCCGGAAACGCTTTTGTAGCACGAAGACATCAAAGCTTCAGAGGCAAACCTAAGGACTCTGGTGGTAAGAATAATGATGGACAAGAAGGATCTTCTATGGGAGACAAAAAGCGATTCAAGTGCTACCGGTGTGGAAAACTTGGGCATTTCAAAAAGGATTGTAGAGTCAAGCTGAAGGAAACAAATATGGTAAATCAAAAGGTAATGATGAAGAAGAAGAATGGGGAAAGTGTTTTACGGTAGAGGCTGCAACTAAAAATCTGGGAAATGATTGGATAGTGGATTCTGGTTGTAGTCATCATATTACCGGAGATGAAAAATTATTTTCTAGTCTTCAGAGTCATGACGGAAGAGAAGCCATCATTACTGCTGATAATTCAGTACACCGAGTTGAGAAGGAAGGGACTGTTATCATTGAAGGAGATGATGGAAGCCCAATCACTCTCAAGAATGTTTACCATGTCTCTGGTGTAAGGAAGAATCTTCTCTCTGTGGTGAATGCAGTAGACTCAGGTAACTATGTTTTATTTGGCCCAAGAGACGTTAAATTTTTGAAGAATATTAAGGAATTAAGAGCGGATGTGGTTCATACCGGAGCACGGGTTAAGGATCTATATGTCTTATCTGCCTCCAACAGTTATGTTGAGAAGATGAGTACCAATGACAATGCCTATGTATGGCATGCTAGACTTGGTCATATAAACATGACTAAGCTTAAAGTCATGATGAACAAGGATTTGGTTAACGGGCTCCCGAAGATAAAGATCCAAGATGAAGGAAAACTCTGTGAAGGTTGTCAATATGGAAAGTCACATAGACTCCCATTTGACAATTCCACCTCGCGATGCAGTGCTCCGTTGGAGAGGATTTATAGTGATTTAATGGGTCCGACAAGAACTTCCTCATATTCCGGGTTCCACTACATGTTGCTCTTCGTAGATGATTTCTCATGGTACACTTGGGTATATTTTGTGAAGGAAAAGTCAGAAGTATTTTCAAGGTTTCAAGAATTCAAAGTTACCGTGGAAGGAGAGCTAGGTCGGAAGATAAAGACTTTAAGGACGGATAATGGAGGTGAGTTTATGTCAAAAGAGTTTCTCTCATTTTGTCAAAAACATGGAATAAAGAGAGAATTTACATGTCCGCATACACCTCAGCAAAATGGAGTAGCAGAAAGGAAGATCAGGCATCTAAGTGAGACATGCAGAAGCTGGCTACATGACAAGAACTTGCCTAAAGCCTTATGGGCAGAAGGTATGAGATGTGCATCATATGTCATCAACCGAGTGCCACTTAGTCCAAATAATATGAAGTCTCCTTATGAGATGATTCATGGGAAGAAACCAACGGTGAAGCATCTCAGGATATTTGGATCAATCTGCATGTCCATGTGGTCGATTCTCAGAGAACCAAATTGGAGGCAAAGGAAAAAAAGTGCATCTTTGTTGGGTATGATGAACAAAGAAAAGGTTGGAGGAGTATGGATCCTAAGACACATAGGTGCATTGTGTCTCGTGATGTTGTTTTTGATGAAATTTCATCTTACTATGGACCACCTCAAGTATTGGTTGACCAAGAAGGTTTGAGTTCCTCCAAGATCATTGAAGAAGTTGTTCAAGTACCAAGTGATAGTAAAAATTCTGAAGATGAAACACAAGGTGAAAGGGGGAGCATCAACCAAGAGGAAGATGAGGAAGAAGATCAAGGGCCCAAGGAAAATCAACGGCCTAAAAGAAATATCATTAGGCCTGCTCGGTTCAGAGATGACAGGTTTGTCACAACATACTCATGCTACTTTGCAGCTCCATTAGATGAAGAGGAGCCATCATCTTATGATGAAGCAAAAGGGATTGATGAGTGGGAGACTGCAATGAAGGAGGAGATAAATGCTCTCATTAAGAATGAAACTTGGGATTTGGTTCCAAAACCCAAGGATGTCCAACCTGTTTCTTGTAAATGGGTGTATCGAATTAAGCGGAAGACGGATGGAAGCATTGACAGATTTAAAGCAAGATTGGTTGCTCGAGGATTCTCTCAGAAGTATGGAGAAGATTATGATGAGACTTTCAGCCCAGTAGCAAAGATGACTACGGTACGCTCTCTCTTATCTTTAGCTGCAAGTTTTGGTTGGAAGCTATGGCAATTAGATGTGAAGAATGCTTTTTTATATGGTGAACTTGATAAAAGTATTTTTATGGAGCAACCACTTGGTTTCAAGTCACTAGAGCATCCTGGTTATGTTTGCAAGCTTAAAAAGGCTCTGTATGGTTTAAAACAAGCTCCACGAGCCTGGAAAGCTTGCACAGTTTCTTCAGTTCTGCGGTTATATGCCATCAAATTCTGATCCAAGTCTATTCTTCAAGAAGAATGGAGGAGTTCACGTGGTAGTTCTTCTTTACGTGGATGATATGATAATTACTGGAAATGATGAAGTGGAAATTACTCGTTTACAAGAGGATATGTCGGTAAGGTTTGAGATGAAAAAGCTGGGTGAGCTGAATAACTTTCTTGGTTTGGAGGTAGAAAGGATAAAAGATGGAATATTCATTGGTCAACAAAGTTATGCAAGAAGAGTTGTTGAGAAGTTCAAAATACATGAAGGGAAGACACGTAGTACTCCGATGGACGTAAACATAAAGCTTAAACGTGATGAAGGATCCTTGCTACCAAATCCCCAACCTTATCGCTCTCTTGTAGGAAGTCTTTTATACTTAACCATTACAAGACCCGACATTGCCTTCGCGGTTGGTCTTGTAAGTCGGTTTATGCAGGAACCAAGAAAGCCACATCTGGAAGCAGCAAAGAAGATATTAAAGTATGTGAAGACAACTCTTGGCATGGGCCTGATGTACAAGTATAATACCAAGGTGTCTCTCCATGGTTTCACAGATGCAGATTTTGGTGGAGATCTAGATGATCGGAAGTCAACTTCAGCCTATGTGTTCTTATGTGGAGACACAAGTATTTCGTGGTGCAGCAAGAAGCAAGCAACGGTGTCACTATCTACTACTGAAGCAGAGTACAAAGCGTCAACGCTCGCAGCTCAAGAGTGTGTATGGCTTCGAAGACTCCTTGAATACTTGTTAGAGCCAATAAAGAAGCCAATTCCCATCTACGGAGATAATCAAAGTGCTATCAAGTTGGCTAATAATCCAGTGTTCCATGCAAGGACAAAGCATATTGAATTGGAACATCACTTTATACGAGAAAAAGTACTTGATGGAACAATTGAAGCTTTGGAGGTTCGAAGTGAAGACAACGTTGCAGATATCTTCACCAAGTCATTACCAAAAGGTCAGTTCGAGCTACTTCGTTCAAAGCTCGGGATGATTGACAAAATCAAGTTTAAGGGGGAGTATTAAAGTTAAACTTGATTTTGGGCCAAAGTCTAATTATGGGTTTAATCCAATTATCCATTATTGGACTTAGCCCAAAAATTAAGTCCAACTTCTAGAATTTCTCTAGAAACATCATTAGAGTTCATCTTCTCTAAGTATCTAGAGAATTCTAAAAAATATTAATGTAAGATATTTATGTAGAAATCTCTAGAGAGCAATAAATATCTAGGAGGTTAGTAGAACAATCTAGAGTACTTTGTAAGATGTTTTTGGGAGGCTATAAATACCTCCTCACCCTTTCATTTGTAGACACAAGAGAAGTTGAACAAGAGAAATAAAGAAAAGTTTTAAAGAGTGTTCCTCATAAGTTTTTCTCTCTAAAAATCTTTCAAGTATTCTCTTCTTGTTCTTCCATATTTTTTTATACTTAGAAAAGTTGTTTATCTTAAGTCTCTCGGATATTACGGTCTTGGGCTAGTGTTAAACACTACACTAGGTTTTCTCTACAAACGATGCCTTGGTAGTAACTTTGGACGTTACAATTTTCGAGGTATCATGAGTCCTCGTCGATATGGAAAGTTTGGTGGATCTTATCTGCTTAAGCACATTACAAAGAATGGAAATAACAAGGCCAACATTATTGGACTGTGTTCACCATTGATTGCATTCACGAGTGAGGCAGCGTTGTTGCTCAGGATAATCAAGCTACTAGTGCTGGCAGCCAGTGTCTCTTAAATCGTTTATTCACTATATTCAGTAGACCTGCTGCTTACAACATAATCCTTTTGACTCCTTGAATTTATCAAATAAAGGCAGTTACTTCCACATACCATCAATGCGTTAAGTTTCCAACCCCTCGAGACTCAGCACTGTATACGGCGACCAAGAATTTTTCTCAATCTTGTTACTTGAGCAACAACAGGATGAAGCTTCAATAGAAATTAACGACCCTTGCAAAGAAGCAGGAAGTGCATAGGTTCCTAAGTGACCAAAGTACCAACGATGTTACTGTAGAAGTCAAGACCAATTTCACGGAGATCGGAGCAAAAAGTTAAGATAGGAACTGCTCCAAACAGCAAACTTTAAGACGAACTTGTAAAATTGTTATCCAAGAATAGCAGCACATTCATGTGGATCGTCGAGCATATACATGGCTTTAATTTAAGAGTAATATTTCACGAGCTAAACATCGATCCATGTTTCAAATCAGTGAAACAGAAGAAAAGGAAACTGGGCTCGGAGCAAGCTTGTGCGGTAAATAATGAGGATAACGTACCTAAAGTCGGCTCGATACGAGAGGTCAGGTACCGGAATTGGCTAACAAATTCAGTTGAGGTTAAGAAAAAGAATGGGAAGTAGAGAGTGTGGTTGTTTCACATATATCAACAAAGTATGTTTGAAGGATAGCTTTCCATTACCACATATTGATCGATTGATAGTTACCACTACTCGGCACGAGATTTTAACTTTTATGGATGCTTTCTTGGGATAAAATCAGATAATGATGAACCCAGATAATCAAGAGAAAACATCATTTATCACGGACCGAGGCATCTATTGTTGCAGGGTCATGCCCCTTGGGCTGAAGAATGCCGAAGCAATGTACCAGCAATTGGTAAACAAAATGTTTGACAATGCTCCTTGGGAGAACTATGGAAGTTTACAGAGATCACATGCCGGTAAAATAATTAATAGAAAGCGATCATATCAACCACTTGCAACAATGTTTTGATATTTTAAATAAGTTTGGTGTGAAGCTGAACCCCGTAAAATGTATTCTAGGAGTATAATAAAAAAAATTTCATGGCTACATAATTACCAAGAGAGGAATAGAAATGAACCCAAGCCAATCCGTTTCCCTGATGATGTCATTCCTAAAGAACATAAAGGAGGTTCAACGACTTATGGGACGGATAGCTGCTTTAAACCGATTCATGTCAAGGTCAACAGATAAAAGCCACCCTTTTTTATAAAATACTAAAAGAAAATACATAATTTCGCTGGAACGAAAAGTATGAAGAAGCGTTTAACCAACTCAATGCATTTCTCACAACTTAATCCATCTTGTCCAAGCTAGAAACATATGAGAAACTATATATCTATGTGTCGGTGTCTGGACACGCCGTGAGCGGAGTTATTGTTCAAGAAGATAGAAGGGAGCAGTAGCTGATCTATTATGTAAGCAAGACATTAACTGCTTTGGAAATGTGTTACCCAATGATGGAGAAGCTGGCACTCGCAATAGTAACTTCGGCGCAAGTTACAATCATGTTTCTAATCTCTTAAAATCAAAGTCTTAACGACTCAGCCCTTGCAAACAATCCTTAATGGACCACACTAGTCGGAATGGTTAGCAAAGTGGAAGGTCAAACTCAATGAAGATGATATCCAATACAAGAATCATACTAGCATGAAGTCCCAAGTCTCGGTAGACTTTTTTTACCAAACTACAAACTAGATAAGGAACTGACGAGGTTGAAAACAAGGATTGGAAGTTATATGTCGATGGTTACTCATCCAAGCAAGGATCAGGAATATGCACCAGATTCGAGACCCCAACGGTATAAATTCTCGAACAGTTGTTTTGATTACTCTTCACTGCGTCTTATAACAAAGTAGAGTATGAAGCTTTAATAGCAGGGTCTGCCTCACACCTAGAATAGGCGCCGAAGAGGTAGTCATGTATTTGACTCTTAGTTGTTGGTAAACCATTTTTTTCAATGGTGAATTACAAAGCAAAGGATCATAAGATGGAAGCATACCTCGAGCTGGTGAACGACTTGACCAGACAGTTTGCAAAATTTGAACTCATATAAATCCTATTAGAAGAGATGATGAGATTTTCGGAAGGACTCAAGCCCAAAATCGGCACACAAGGAAGTTTCGGAAAGGGATAAGTCTTGCACAACGAGCGTGAGCTCAAGTTGTCAAAGGATGTGGAGCGATTGGTAACAAAGGTTGCGGAAGGCCTTTGATTCACCGGACTTGTGTTCTTTAGATATAACGCACCAAAGAGACAAGGGTTTCTTAAGCAAGCTTAGGATATGACACACCTAAGGGGCTTAAGAGAAGTTGGATGTTACACACCAAAAAGTGATCAAAAATTTAGAATTAGTAGAAACTTTCATTAAAATCTTTGATGAGTACAAATGAGAGAATGAGCTACTATTTATAGAAGAGAAAAGAGACATGGCTTGCAAGCTTGGAACAACTTTCAAGAACACGCAAGCACATGCATAAGCCTAGAATAAATGCATTAATTTAGATAACTCTCAACTCCTAACTTCCAACTACTTTTTGATGATAAAAGAGAAGAAAGGAGTGGACCTAGAATTCAATAAATGGGCTGAATGAGAAGTGGGCCAATGGCCTCATTAAAAACCTATCTTTGGTAAACCCAGTGGGACAAACCCAAAGACAGGGAAAAAGAGCACACATTGGACCACTTAGCCATTTATTGAATTCCAAAGGACATGATGAGGACGTCCGGGTTGTCAATGGTTTTGGCTGTTGGTCGTTTGTGCGTCCGTCCCTGGGTCAGGATCATATCATCCCCTCCCTCTTGAAGAGGATTTGTCCTCAAATCCGAATAATCTTCTGGTGGTGATTGTTTGATCAGGATGAAGAGGCTGACGTCTTGACGTGTATCCTGGTCCAAATCAGGTGGCTTGAACCTTTTATCTTCCTCTCTCTTTTGAATTCCTATTTTGCGTTTCCTTGCAGCCCTAAAACCTGCATTTGACTCTTTTGAAAAAGACAAGTGAATCATATATGTGTGATCAGAGATAAGGCGAGTAAAGGGATTAAAAGGTTCAGAATATTTATTGATTAACTCACACAATTTATCAAACAAGTCAAGACTCAAAGCAAAACTGGAATCACGAATTTCATCAAACAGAGTATCCTTTTGTCTAGAAAAGTTCTCAAGTTTAAGTGTTTCAAAGGAATAAATCATTTTATCAAACTCAAATTCCGAAACACAAAATTCTTTAACATTTTCTAGATTAAGGTGTTTTTCCTCTAGAGCAGAAATCAACACAAAATAATTAGAGTTTATCATAACCAAATCAAACTACTTACATTGCTTGATGTGATTTTCACAAAGGAAAGAGGAAATCGTCAGTTCATCTTTGAATACTTGATAGCCACTTATTTTGTTGTTAGCATCAGGCTCCTTTTATTGGTCAAACTTTGTTCTTAAAACCATTTGACCTGTACCAATAGAAAGCAAGTTAAACTTCATTTGTTTTTGGGAGTCTAGATAATTACCTCGAGCTTGTTGCTTTAGATTTGGTTGGTATATCTTTGATGTGTTCTTCTTAATTGCAACTTTTCAGCTTCTTTTGGACAAGACAAAGATGTTATTACGTCAAGAGTAATATTGAAAACATCTTGGTCCAATTGATCACTGTCGTCATAGGTATCAAACTTAGGTCTTTCATCTTCTTCCTTAGTGATGTTTTCAACATTCTCCACAAAAGCCATGGGCACATCTTTAGGAATATGCATTTTGTCATGGTGCACAAAGATTTCATCAGCACTTATGTTTGACTTAGGAGTGTCGTTCATACCTTTGCAGATTTTGAGTGACTGATCTGTTTCTGTCCTTTGAACAACCGATTTCTTTTTAGAACAGCTAAGCTCCTCGTTTGTGAGAGCAACTCTTGAAGTTGGACGTGGGGCTTTGCTCTTTTTCTGATCTGGTTTAGCACTTGGTTTCCTTTGTTCTTATTTGCCTCTCCATAGTGGCTTCCTTTGTTTCATGTCTTGTAGAACTCTTCCCAATTGATACATAGGCTGCTCTCGCCTCTCCATCAGACCCAGATCTCAAAAGGATCATACATGTATAGTGCATAGCTGCACGAATAATAACCCTCAAAGACAGTCCTCGTGGTCACCCCATCACAGGCACAAAAGCAAGTGGAACAAAGTAAATAAAGGAGGAAGAGCCAAGCAATGCAACGCAAGGGACCTCAGAAGATTAAAGTACTAACCTAACAACTTGAGATGTATTTCTTGATTCAAACCCCCAAAACATTCTGATGCCACCAAATGATGTCATAAATCCCGTAGTGGCACATCTTCAACTGCTGAAACCGATTAAGACGCCCAACTGGAGGTGGATTTACCTCCAGAACCCGAGCCAAGGGCGTTTGAGAATTTTGAGTATATTTCCTGTGGTGATTGAGAGGCTGATTGGAGGGACCAAATAAATAATTTTATCCAAACTGGCGAAATCCCTACAAAAAAAAGTGGCAGAATCAAAAGTTGAAAATCACCAACGCAAAATATTGCATGATCAAAGGGGCTTTATATCAACGTGGAATAGGTGATCCATACTTGATCTGCATTCGTGGGCCTGAAGCGGAAGTAATAATGAACGAGATTTATCAAGGACTTTGTAGAAACCACTCCTCATGATGAGCAATGGCATTCAAAATCAAGAGGTAAGGATACTTTTGGCCAATAATGATAACATATTGCGTGAATTATGTCAAACAATGCAAGAAGTGTCAACTATGCTCCTTTATTCCATCAACCATCAGAGATGTTATCTTTAATTTAAGCATCTTAACCGTTTATGTGATGGTCAATGGATATAATCAGTCCAATGCACTGATCGACAAGAGGCGTAAAATATTTTCTCTTCTTAACTGACTATTTTTCTAAATGGATCAAAGCTGAAGCGTTTGCGAGCGTCAAGGACTCCGTGGTGATAACCTTGTTGTGGAAGAATATAATATGCCGGTATGTGGTCCTCTATGAGATCGTCACATAAAATGGACCACAATTCATTTCAAATGACTTTGAAAACTTTTGCTCTTCGTGGGGAATTAAAGTGAGTTACTCTACGCCAAGGTACCTATAAGGAAACGGACTAGCTGAAGCTGCAAACAAGACTATCCTAAGTAACCTCAAGAAAAGATTAAATCAACATAAAGGAGGTTGGTGTACCGAACTATTGTTCCTACCAAGCTGAATGTTTCTGGACTACAACAACCTGAAGCACCATTAAACGAAGATGTTAATTCAGTAATGATGGCAGATATGCTAGATATTATTGAGGAAAGGTGATATCGATTGCTTGTTCGACTACAAAATTACCAACAAGCAACTGCTAGGTACTATAACTCTATGTCGAAGTACATGCCTTTAAATGTTGGTGACCTTTTTTTTAAAATGCTCCTTCAGTAACACTAAAGAAGAAGGAGCCTAAAAGCTTGAGATCAATTGGGAAGGCCCCTATCAAGTAAAAGAGATAATTACAAGTGGAGTCTATCGATTTAAAGATTTGGAAGGTGATCCAGTCTAAAAACTGTTTGAAATATGTAAAACCTACTTAATATGAATTATGTTTTGGCTTGATCCTAATTCGGATACATAGCTAGGTAATATGAGTTCAGCTATTAAAAATAAAATTCCTTTATTTTGTTTTTATTTGGAGCTCAGAACCCAATCAAACAAAGAGGAAGACGCTCGCGAAAAAAAAACATAATAATACAGACAAATGATGAAAGTAAGTGGTATATCCACAAAACGGATGGACACCTTTGCTGGCAAGAACAATCACATGCCTGATATATATTGGTATCACATAACAATATTCTTCTAAACCAAGATTTCCCCATTGAGAAGGATGCAACTCAAGAATACAAAGTTCCGGTGAATCTGAAGGATCGGCCTTTTCATTTTTTCAAATTTCCTATGAAGATCTTTTTTCTCGCAGGAGATCCTTTTGTACCTAGCCAAAGGGTGCAAATAATAAGATGTGGAGTTGGAATTTAAAACTTCAAGAATTAAAATGACGTTTGGCTCCCTAACATACTTTTTCTATGAAGTCTTCTGTGATATCACGTTATTCAGAAGGAAGCTCATTGATCAGTCTACAAGGGATGTTTATCATAATCCCACAACCAAGAGCACGGTTCGCGACCCTGACCGCATGGTTAGTAGGCTGACCTCTAATTGTAGAATCAGTCCCGATGGAGGGAAGAATTTCTTCTATATTTTCTTTGAGCGAAGCTCAAATGCCATTAGAATGGAAAAATCGGAGTTGATGAAGAAATAGGATTGAAGAAACACAGCTTTTATAAGAAGATGACATGGATAACGTTAGGGAAATTAGATCATGGCGGATCTTTACTTGCCTAATTTAATGTGATTGAGAAGATTATGAAATTTATTTTCATCAATCAAGGTTTCAACATTTATGGAGAAAGATTCATACCATAATTAATAGAGACGAATATTGCAAAAGTAAATCAGTCATTAAGGAAATAAAGGAGTTCGATTACAATTAGGACTTGCGGCCAAGAAAACGGAAATAAAAAAGTGCGGCTCGCTAAATTCAATCCTGAGCTCAAGAGATTGATCCAGCCACGAACAACACATCTAACGAAGAAGAACTATCGTCCAAGTCCACGACCGGTAGAGAGTTTCCTCGATTCCGGATCCACAACAGGAGGCGGTAAGAAATATGAGGAATTGAATTGAAGCTGTTTTTTTCCCAATCGAACGTATAAGATTCAAGTGTTTTGATCTTCACCTCCATCCAGGGAATCCTCTATTCAAGATACTTCCTCTCTGACCCAAGCACATAAATTTGGCACACGCACGACGGTGCTACCGAACCATCTAATAAAAAAACCAGGAGTAAAAACTGAAACTCGCTGGAGCAAAGAGACCCTGGTTAATTGAGAAGGATCCTATTAACCTTCTCTATGAAGGCAATTTGTTCTTCATTCTCCTCTCCTTCGAGGGAATGAATAAAATGGGAGGGCGAAGAAAAACCCAAAAGGTGTGAAGTCGTCACCGAATAAGAACGACAAAGGTTGCCTATAAGCAGTGCGAGATAACAGACGACTAAGGATCAGTAGCCATGAAGAAATTTATTAGCAAAGAGTAAAAACGAAAGAAATAGTTTTCAAGAGATGAATGAAATTTAGTGCACCACCCACGAAAGCCATAAATAACATATAATCGGTATTAAAGGAAGGGATTAACGCAAGGGGCACGCCCAAGTTCGTCTTGATATAACGATTAGACCTTTCCAATGCCGAAGAAAGTAATTAATAAGGAGTAGTTAATACTTGCATGCATGAGAAAAAATAAATGATGAGATTTCCGTCTGCTAGGACAAATCAACTGTCGGATCACCTATATAGATATATAATATATTTTATTTATTTTAAAAATATTTGGGCCAACCCAAAAATATGTGAACCGATCAGCTCAACAAAAGATAATAGGTCGCACAACTCTGAAGCTGAGATCCATCCTAGCAATAGAGAAACTAAACATTAAACTATAGCAGTTTTCTTTTAAAATAGCAATCGATAAAAAATAATAGGTCACACAACTCTGAAGCTGAGATCCATCCTAGCAGTAGAGAAACTAAACATTAAACTATAGCAGTTTTCTTTTAGAGTAGCAATAGGTCTGCTCAACCTATTTATCTCAAACATAACAATGAAGACAATTCTATATCATCGGACTTTGCAACTTGGTGTTTCAAGCATAAAATCATTGGAATATCATTCAACAAAAATTTTGGAGTTTTAAAATAAATTCTAAAATATAAACATCCACTTGGGTTAACAAAAAGTACAAAAAATCACTCACTTGGGTCAACTGAAAGTACAAAGAGATAAAAGAGATATTTTCTATCTTTTGAACACAGTCACGTTTAGCTAGACTCTGCAGGATTTTCACCTTAATGAGAAAAAATATTGATGAGAAAAATTCTTTGGGACAAAAACTCATCAAGAGAAAAAGAGTACTAAGATCAACACTTTTTTCATTCATTTACATTAGTTAGCATGGATCAACATCAGAACCTCTTTTTCGTTGATCTAGAATCTTTATTTGATTGAGTATAACCCCTAAAGCTTGATTGAACATCTTGTCCTTGATCGGGTCATGGGACCATATTGTACGATAAGAGAATCCTCTGCTACAAGCTATTCCTCTTCTTGGTTTTCCTTAGCTCCTACTCTTTGACATTGGTGTTGTCCATACTCAAATCACTTCAGAATATCAAGATATAATGGGCTTAAGTATCTCTTATTTCACAATAAAGAGGACACATGCCCAAGGTTTCAAATAGTCTGCGGTTTGTTATCCAAGGAGATCTAAACAGATTATGGCTTGAAGTATCTTAGATTCTCAAAGAAAAGACACCAATACGAAATAATTCAAGCTTATTGTCCATTGGATAATAAAAAAATGTTTTAAAGATTCAAAAAAAATTAAAGACAACAATTTTGATATTCAAGAGTGTGACTTGGAGAATTTTGATTAAGTAAGAACATAGAACAGAATCTGTTGCTAATCCAACCTGGTCTAAAGTGTTCTTCACTCTCAACGGAGTGCACTTAAGTGACCAATAGATAAACGGTTTATACAACCATTTATTCCTTTCTTTTCTTTTGTGATTCACAACCACAACCACCATTCATTTCTCTTCATTGTCACCTATTCACCATGGTTTATGATTTCCATGGAAATCCACACATGGACCGATGGTCACTAGTTTTACCCACTAGATAAAAGGATGAGCTACCAGAATAACATTTGGCAAGAAGTTTTCCGGTAGTTATAAACATTAGAACCATCAGAAAAAACCACATTCGAAAGTGTCTTTCATGGCTAAATAGCTATGAACCGGTGGAGAAAAACGGTTTACCCATCGGTCTAACTAAAGATCCCAAAAAGACGAAGCAATTTCAAATTCTTTTTCTTCTTCAAGCTTTGTCTTAGAACCATAAACTAGACTAATGAAAAAGCTTACACACCATTGAAGTGGATAAGAGCAGAACCAAATTAAACATAATTCAAAATTAAAATTTGGACCGTTGAGTAAAGCTATTATCCAATGGATAAAAGCAAATGGTAGGGAATTTGTGAAAGAGGTTTCTTGGGGATAAAATATGAGTGATTATATTGATGAATGGTGTGAACAATTCTCAAAAAGATTTTAATCTCTCACAACTCAGTACCACTTGGGTTTTGATTATTGTTAAATCTAAGAGTGATTAGATTTAGGAAGATGATATGATCGTGGATTGGACTAAGAGCATAGAACTTGTAGTTGAGGATTAGCCTGTAACTGAGGAAGCTTTAGTTGCACCAGAAAGACTTATCACCCTTTTTAAGGCCAAGAAATCCAACAAATCCATTGGAAGAATACTTAATTACATTTGGAGTTACGTTATATGATCCCATACCACACTAAGGAATTGGAGCATGAACCAGAGATTGCACCAGATGAAGACAAGCTTAAAGCCGCAAATGCTTGGGATGTGCCTGTTGAACGCATGACCTGAACCAGAGCCATGAAGCTCAAGGAAGCCGTTGGAAGACTACTCAAGACCATACAAGCCATGCCTTATTCAGACACCAAGAAAGCCACACTTGTCCTAATCCAACCCCATGAAGATAAAAAAATGGAAAAGTGGTCCATTTGTACTCTTTTTTCCTTAACTTTGGTTTTGTCCCAATGAGCTTTATAAAGCAAGGTTTTTAATGAGACAATTGGGTCACTTTCATTTTACCCATTTGTTGAAGCGCAGGCCAAGTCTATCATGCCTTCGATGTCCATAATGTGTGCAAAAATGTTCAGATTGAACTTAGTTTAATTTTCAAATTTCAAAATAGTATATGCATGTGTTTTGCTCTTTTCCGAGACTAGTCTTGCGAAGTGTCCAAACTAGACTCTTCTCTTTTCCTTTTTCTTTATATGGCCATTTGTTGTGGCTGTAGAACTTATCTATCCTTTTAATCAATTGTTTTTTTAAAAGTTAGATCATCTTGTTGGTGTGTAATATCTAGCAAAATCCTTTTCTTCTTTAGTGTGTAATATCTAAATAATTCAAGTGATGAATCAAAGGATCTCTACAGCCTTTGTGTGACCATTCATATCCACATCCCTTTTCATTGAGTTTACCATCATTGCAGAAAGGGATATCCCCTTCAACTCTCTTTGTGTGTGCTGATTTTGGGAGGATCCAATCAAGTAGTATCAGAATACACCCACAAGATGAGTTTTTTGTTGTTTTTTATTTCCATCATCTTTGTGTCTGTTCATCTTCAAATTTATGTCAACCTTCATATAATCATGTCTCTGTGTTGTTATTCATTCTTATCTGGTCGAATTTATTGTCTGTGTGTGTTGTTATCAAACCCAAATCCATTCACTCACCATTTAATCACTTTGTCATCATCTGTTCATATCTTCATTCTCTGTTTTGGTGTGAATCAGAATGTACCCATATGATTTCGTGTTTGTGTTGCTATGCATGATCTTTCTGGTCAATTTTAGTCTCTATTCAAGTCATTACTAAACACATTACCCATTGTTCACCATTTGATCATCTGTTTAAAAATTGGTTCATGTGCTGTTCTGTGTATATGTGTTGTTCTGTGTAGATGTGTTGTTCAATTGAAACTAGAAGTTGTAATCTGTTGTTAGATTTGTTTCTCTGCAATAATCTGTCTTAAATTTCCCATTTCATATTCTGTTTATGCTTTGATATGTGTATGGTTGTTTGAAACTTCACTCTTTATAGACAGATCACTGATCGATCCTTTAAGTAGTTAGTTGCTAACAAAAAAAACTAGTCACTGGCGGTTTTGTTTGAATTGTTATGTATTCTGACCAAAGAAAATATGATGAGGATGATGCTTACATGGATGAGTTATGGTCTGGGAATGAAGAAGACTATGGTCATGATTCAGACTGAGAAGAGCTTGAGTCTGAACCAACAGATTCTGTTCAATACAGTTTAAGCCAACATAAGTGTATGAAGAAGGAATTGCAGGCCGTGGAAAGCTAATATTCAAGCAACCATACAACACAAGGAGTTCAACATGGAGAAGATCCTATAAAACTTCTCACACTCCCATATCCATTGTCATTTCAATTCTGATTATTATCAATATGCTAATAAATCCAACTCTATTAATTTTCAGGAAAAGACAATATCTAGAGTGGAAAAGAATAATGGAAGAGTGGTTTTACTGTAACTGCATCAAAAAAAAGAGAAAACATTGGCTTATCCAATTGACCAGCTCACAGGAGCAGCGTATAAGTGGTGGTTGCAAAATAAGAACATTGCAGGTTCTACAAGGAACCAACTATCACCACCTGGGAACATCTCAAGAAGTTGCCAAGGAACCAGTATGTGCAAACCAGAAGACCAACTCACACACTACTGTGAAACTTTCAAGAAAGAAGGCCGCATCTTCAACATATTCAAAAGGAGAAAAATCAGTGGACAAGCATACTGATCAAGGTAAAGAAACCAGCATCACTAGCAACAATAAACTGATTGTGGAAGCATTTGAGGCTAAACTGGAGCAGATAATGAATAAGTGGGATGCTAGAGTTGATAGATTTCATCAAGAACTTCAATAAGAGAGGGAACAAAAGAAATCCTTAAGGAGAAACAGAGAAAAAGATAGGCAATGAAGTGCTAAAGCTGATCGGAAAAAGTTGACTCAACCAGAATTTAGTTCATCTCTGTTTGAACCACAAAGGAAGGACACTCAAGCTAAGTCTTTTAACACTTTTAAAGTACTTGAAGTCATCTGTTATAATTGTCTAAAAAGTGGTCACTATGATAAATAATGTCCAACTAAGATAGAAGCAAATCCTACATCTCCAAAACTGAAAAAGAATAGTATTAGTGAGAGTGTTGATTCTGATAATGCTGATCTTAATGTCCTTAATTCTAGTTTAATGCACTTGTCTCGGTCAAAAGGCATTGATGCAGGATCAGATGCTGGAGAAAAACAATTGGATAAGGATATGAACAGAACTATAAGGCGTATGAGGAACCTGCACTTGAACCACGCCCACCATCTGATCTTGCTTTAAAAGAAATCATTTTCACAGCTGAGTTTACACAGCACCTTTTGCTTGGTGACAAGATTAGTGAAACATATAACCTGATTCAATATTTTCAGGTGGATGGAGATTGGTATTAGAGGCTACTAGCTCTCTAATGGCGTGAATGATCTTCTCCTGGAATGCCTAAAGAATGTGTAGCAAATCTGATAACTCAGTTTCACCCTGCAAAGAGCTATCGACGATCATAGTAGATTACTCTACTTATGTGAAGGTCAATGTTTTTTGGTTGAATAGATAAAGCACAAAGGAAGAATACCAAAGCATTAAAGCTTTTATTTGATTAAAATTAGTTGGTTACTGTACAATGAAGGAAGATATAGCTTAAACAGGCTAAAAAACCCTAATTACTAAACTATAAGTGTTTACCTTACTAACCCTAATTAAAAATGGTCTAATTTGTGTGTCCTATAACAATATGGTTAAATTTAAGTTAATTAACTACAAAACAAAATTAATTGGGCCAACACACTGGTTTTTTTCTTGGTTTTCCTTTTCCTCCTTAGCCAGGCCAAAACCACTTGTAGATAGGGCTTTTGTTAGATTTTAGCCAGTGATTGAGTCATTGGGCCGATCCCTACATTTGATATTTCCTTCTCTTGGGCCCTTGGCTCCATTAAGCCTGTTGGCTTCTCTCGTTGGGCCGTGTCTTCTCCATTTCTTCTTGGGCTGGGTCTTTCTCCTTGTGGTTCACGTTCACCTTATCTGGGTCCAGCTCTATTTGCTCGTGTTGCTCCTCTTCATGACTAAGTTTTTGAGTATCCGCATCTAGCCTTTCCAGGATCACACCATCCCCTCCTCCTTTGAAACGATTTGACCTCAAATCCAATTTATATGAAATACAAGAAAACAAGTCAAAAACGTTGGGAGTATGACTAAGGATGTACTTACCTTGGACTATTGAAGATGCCCTCCAAGTGTGATTCTATATCCAATCTCCAAACTGGTAAGACTGTTGTGGACATCATACACTTGCTCCTTCATGGTGCCACTCCCTGTTTAAATGTTTATTTGGTCCATAATTAATTTGTTTATCCAAACCCTGAATCATCCTTGCTTTTGGAACATAATCCACAACCTGCTTATCCTGCCCCATTACAAACACTATTAAAACCACATCAAATGTTGAAAAGGAATATATAGATGATTTATTTAGGTTGAGGACACTGAAAATGAAATTCATGTTCCTTGATTCATATGGTCATAGGTCATTTTAGCATTGGAACACTTATTGACACAAAAAACTTCTTTTGAACACAAGGTAAACAAAGATCTACAATTCTAGCAAACAGATTGGCTTGTGCTAACTTATAAGCTTTCTTAACATATTCAAATTTAGAACTTCTCTTAGCTTTAAGCAACTCACAAATGTTTCTAAGCCAATGTTCTTACAATGCACAATTGGTTTCAAACTTGGGAAAAACTCTTTCATACCATGCAAAAAAGTATTCATTCACTTTAGAGTTTGTCTCACAAAGTTTTAGAACCCAACAATCTTCACAGCACAAAATTTCACAGCCTTTTCTAACTAAAATCAAATTATGCAACACTTTATTAAAAACTGAAGGAAAGTGTCCTAACTTAGAAAAACATTCATCAATCACAAGGTTCTAGCATTTTCAAACATTTTCATACCCAAAGCATGACTCAAAGGAAAGTTAGATTCATACACTTCATCAAGGTAATATTCATTTCGCTATTTGTTTACTCCTGTTTTATTGTTTCAACAGATTAGATCATTTTATCAAAAACAGATCCATAAACAGAAAAGTTATTTCACATTCTTTAAACCAAATATTTTTTCTTCATCAGGAGTAACAAGAAAAAACAAGCTAGGTAAAGCATTTGTCACACCAATTACCTTACAGTGCTTGTGGCAGTTTTCGTCAACGAGTGAGTGCGTGGGCGTTTTGAATACCAAGATAGATGTAGATGCCAAGCTGCTATCCAATGACAATCTTTCTGGTGTCTCCTTTGGTAGGTTCTCTTTATGATCCTGCAAGGAAAACTCATTGATACTCGGTTGCACCGGTTTGAGATTAGTAAGACCTAGACAAGTATCCTGAAATATAGTAACTGATTCAGCAGAGAAAAGATCTGTATCAATGTCACAAAACTTCCTTTTTACCAACTACTGACCTTAAGCTAGTGATGTCTCACTTTCAAACGAAGATGGCAATATATCAGACATCTCTCCTCCTCCTCTAGCACTAGTGGCGTCCTTAGCATCAGCTGAAAACTTCCTGCCTCGACTGGTGGTCCTTTCTTGGGTACCTCTTCTCATATCTCCTCCTCAAAATCATGTGAAGGGAAAATAATAGTACTCGAGCTCACCAATTCAAAAATGGTTAGTTATTTACAAATCTGTTTATTTTCAATCACAACATCATCTTGAGACAGGTAGAAAACACTTAACTTAGAATTGATCATTGGATAATTCTTCATTTCCAAACAGCTCCCTAACAATTTGGAATTCCTGAAAAGATGATGAACTTTTAGAAACTTCTTTTTTTTCCTCAATGTTGTTCTCATCAATCTCCACAAGAGACCTTTTGGGAATATGCTTCCTTTGGATGGTCGATTTCTCATGAGAACGAGCTTCCACATGGTAGGTTTTCTTAGCTGCTGCTCCATGTCTGGCTGAGATGCTCCTAATAAACCTCTCTTTTGGATCTCCTTTGACGTGGACTTTTTTACACATACCTGAAATTGTTTATAACCTGGTGCAAACCTCTTCTTCATGACCATTTTCATCTCAACCCAGACAACAATCTGTGGCTCTCCAAAGTGCCTCCTTGTAGTTGCAATCTGCTCCCACCAATGAATGACATAACCACTGAATCCAGTTGCTGCAAGTTTGAACTCTTTGCTTCAGTGTATTGATGACAATTGAACACCAATTCCATCTATGTTTTCCATGTCTGATAAGCATCAGGATAAATTTTTCCATGGAATGACGGAATCCTAAGCTTGAAGTTACTTAGGTTCTCCTCCTGAGCCTCCTTCCTCATGCTTCTCTGTGCTCCCTTCTAAGCTTCTCCTGCATTCCTGCCAGCCGGAAAACAAAATCAAGAAGCTCATTAGCATACTTAGTCATATTGAAATCCTGTTGCGGTTTCCTAATAATATCAGCCATCATGGCTTCACGTTGAAACTGTTCAAGATGGACAGTCTGACCCAGCGAATCTCTGCTTGCCATGGAAACCCCGAAACAACTAAGCAAACATGTTAGGAAAATTGTCTCTCTCTCTCACTCAGTTTCTCAGTGTTCAATCCTCCTTGCTTTTCTCACAAGTTCAGTATCGATCAAAGCCCAGTCACCTAATATCTAAAACTATAACCTAACTGTAACTTAAGATAGAAAAAAATTACAAGATTTTTGGTGTCACTGATTAACCAACTCTCAGCATGATTTCTCCTAGGCTTTCTTCTTGGTTTTTGTTATTTTTTTGTTTTGGTTTTGTTTTTGTTGCATTCTTTGCAAATCGAGAATGGGACAGTGACTTACATAAGATAGAAAGCTAAAATGTGTTTGGTGGAAGTGAAAATCGTGTGATGAAAGAATAAAAATAAATTGATAAAAGAGAAAATTGATTGAATACTCAAACCTTAACCTTCGAGTGGCTCTAATACCACTGGGTACTGTCCTAGATAGGTGTAGAAACTCTCGATCACTTGAACGTGAGTGGCGATTGGTATCAGATGCTACTAGCTTTCTTATGGCGTAAATTATTTTCTCCTTGAGGCTATGGAATGCCTAAAGGATGTGTAGCGAATCATATAACACAGGTTCACGCTACAAAGAGCTACAGACGATCACAGTAGATCACTCTACTTATGTGATGGTTGATATTCTTAGGCTGAACAAAGAAAACACAAAGGAAGAAATTCAGAGCTTGAAAGCTTTTCTTTGACTAAATTTTGTTGCTTGTTGTACAAGGGAGGAAGAAATCACCTAAACATGCTATAATACCCTAATTACAAAACCATAATGGTTTAGCTTACTAATCCTAATTAAAATTGGTATAATTTAAGTATTTTGGTTTACTAATATAATTTGGTTCAATTTAAGTTAATTAATTACAAATCAAAATTGATATAAACCAACACATTGGTTTTCTTCTTGGTTTTCTTTTTCCTCCTTTACTAGGCTCAAACCACTTGTTTGTAGAATGGACTTTTGTTGGATTTTAGCCAGTGATTGAGTCATTGGGTCAATCCTCACATTCAATATTTCCTTCTCTTGGGCCATTGGTGCCATTAAGCCTGTTGGCTTTCCTCCTTGGGCCGTGTCTTCTCCATTTTCTTCTTGGGCTGGGACTTTATCCTTGTGCCCCATGTTCACCTTATCCTGGTCCAGCTCAAAATGCTTGTGTTCCTCATCTTCATGACTAGGTTGTTGAGTATTTGCATCTATCATTTCCAGAATCACACCAAGGTCATTGTTTCAAGTACTCTAATTTTAATGTACCTATTTCAAGTCTAACACACTTGATATGTCCCATGAGTACTCATGAAGAAACAAGAACATTGGAGAAGCAAGGATATCTGGTAGAAGTATCATCCAAGAGAAGCACATTTTAGGTTCAACCTGAAAACCATAAGAATGTGAAAGGAACTGAAGGTGCACTCAACACATTGGCAATCACAAAACTGAATCAAATTCATGGAGATCAACTCACATGTTCAATTCAGATCAAAGAGAACCCACCATATATATGCCAACAAATTCCAAAGCAACAGACTCTAGGTAATCATCTATACTCCCAAAAATAAATGAAGCCTAATATGCTTTCTATCGGTACATGTCAGGCAGTTTTAAAAACAAAACATGTCAAAACGAGGGAGTATGATTGTGACAGCAAACCGAGCATCTACCAAGGAGAATTTTTGTTTTTACAACTTGAATCAATAGACCAGTAACATAGAAAAGTAGTTAATATTTCTTCAGTATTCAAAGATGAAACACAAGACTCTTTTCTTATGCTCAATCAAACTACAATCACCAGCACGATAAGCCTGTAAATATACCACTAGAATCCTGGTATGCCTGTTTTTGTTTTGATGCAGGACAAGGAGACTACAAAATTGGGAATCAACTCAAACACCATGAGTCTAGAGGGAAAACTCTATACCGTGAATTGACACCAACAATCATAATACACGCCAGACACAAAGATGAACATGCTTAGATAAGTATTTATGATCTCAAAGATTCTTTTATCCTTAATCACACAGATATAGTCAACATATCTTTGTCAGCAGAGCCAAATACATGGTTTAGAGCAGCAATAAAGAGCAAAAGACGAACCCAAATAATGAGAACATCATACCAACTACTGCACCACGAGTTCCACCAGGACCACTAACACGTTCCAAGGCTCGAGCCTTGGGAGACAAGTTCAACCAGCTAATAGAGAGAGCAGATACCCAGGAGACCACGGATGAAGGCCCACCCGGCCCACCAGACGGCTCAGAAGCCCATCAAGGCCCGTTTGATTCAGCTAAGGAACATTGGAGGTTCTTACTCGAAGACTCTTCTACCTCCGGTGTCTTTACCATCACCATCTGGTACACCAAAAGACGTGCTAAGAAATTGTACTCTTTTTCCTATCTTCGGTTTTGTCCCACTGGGTTTTCCGGAGAGGGTTTTAATGAGGCAACACTCTTAGTGCGCAAGACGACGAAGACTTGATCACAGAAGTCGCCATCCTTCACAAGTCTTAGTCAAATTCGGCCTACCTTCATCATTAAGGCTTATCTATCTCATTTCTTCATTATTTAGACTAAGTATAAGTTTAAGGCCTTAAGCCAATATTTTTATGTATAAGTTATTTGGCCTTAAGCCCATTTCTAATCTACAGCAAAAAGAACTTCATGTTGTTTTTATTTACACTACTTGTTGTTTGGGGTAAACATGATGTTGTTTACCCTAAGTTGTTACTAAGAGGCCTATATAAGCCTCATCATTTGCAAGTAATAAGAGAACTGGAATTTTAACAAAACGAAACCCTAGACTACTTCTAAACTGACGGCTGCCTCTCTCCTTGGAGAAGTTTGTCTCGTTCTTCTTGTGCCAAGAAGAACAACTCGGTGTATCACAAGTCTTCTGCAGCTTGTGTGGTCCTATCGATCCATTCCATTCATCTAAACTAGCTTTTGGAGGTCTCGAGATTCTCGACCAATAGTTGCACCACAACTACGCTTACATCATCTGGTATCAGAGCTTAAAAGGTTCTGAACATCAGGTTTAATCTATCCCTTTTGTTTTTGGCGATTTTTCCATTGTTTTTGCAACAGTTTTTGGCTTTTGATTGTGTTTCTTTCTCTTTCCCCTGAGGTTCTCGGTAAGAAGGAGAGGAATCAAGTCACATACCACAAACATCCTACAAAAAAAAAAATCAGATTCTACCATTCCTTGTCTATATTTCATATTGTACAAAAAAATATACAAGAAATTTGCTTGTTGTTTGCTTGTTTGTGTGCTAAAATTTTTTCTTTTAAAAAAAAAAACAAAAATTCAAAAAAAAAGAAAACAAAAGTCTTGTTTAGGTTGTTAAAAGCAATCTAAGGTTTTTAGAAACTCACCTAGAACACCTTCATCATCAAAACTTGGAATCCATAAGGATATTGTGTTGCTTGTTTGATTGCTTAGGTCTCAAGGCTAGGTTTCTTTTTAATTCCTTCTCACTAGCTAGCTAGGAGCCACTGCGTCCGTGTGTGTGTCCTCAAGGTCTCTCGCTTAGACTCTTGTGCGTCCACTCGTCCGCTAGCCATGGTACCGGAACCCGAGTCCAATCCTAGTCGCGTCCCACCTCACTAGGCCTAGAACCGTCCCGCGTCTGCTAGTTGTTAACGCGTTTGGGTTCCAAACCATGAGTAGTTCCTAGCTTCCCGTGTCCTAGCTTTTAGAGTCCTAGGTCGAGTCCTTAGACATTAGCCTCCGCTTAGTTGTTCACGTTCCGCGTCTAGCTTAGGGTGGTCACTGTCCGCTCGCTAGTTCGCCACGTCCCGCTCGTTCCTCCTAGTGTCCGCGTCCTTGTAGCTAGCTAGGTTGTGTGTGTCATAGATTTAGCTCCTCGGTTTTGTTCGCGTCCTATTTACCCTGTGTCTTGGCGTTTAGGTCTTAATGCCACGTGTGTGACTAGTCGCTAGGTTTAGCGAGTCAGTCCTTAGCCCCCGTACCCGCGTGTTCTGTTCGCTAGGTAGCCTGCACGTCCCGCGCTCAAGCTAGACCCCGTCCCCATTTCAGCAACCGGTCACAACCTAGGTTAGTGGTTCCTCAGTCCTAGTCCGCGAATAGGTTAGGTCTTTCGTGCATTAGGCGGCTAGGTTTTTCTAGGTTAGTTTAGTGTCTAGGTTCTTAGTTTTAGTTTTTAGGAAGTTTTCCATAGTATCTAGTGTTGGAATGAAGAAGAAGTGATGAATTTATGAAGGCCTTTATGTCTAGTTAAAAGGCGATTTATATGTGTGTAAAAGGGAGAGTCTAAGGCTTGTTTGTATTATAGATTTATGTTATCCTTGTAAGCCACTTAAGTATAAGGCTATCCTTGTATCCAAACAAGCCTAGACTAGTATAGTATAAATACCTTACTCCGTTCACATTTTGTAAGTAAGAATTCATAATTCTCATTTTCTAATAAAATCATTCTTCTCTCTAATTCTCTAATTCTCTCTAATCTCTCATTCTCTCATTATCTCATTCTATAAATCTCTCAATCTCATAATCTTTCATGGTATCAGAGCCAGGTTACATCAAATCTGGGAAATTTTCATCATTCTTTCATTGATTTCACAAGAATTCTTCTTGTTCTTCATCTGTTTCTGGATCAATTTCGAACGTCATCTTGCAAATCAAATTCCGATCAATCCACGACTCCAATTGACGATCAGCTTTCTCTGGAGTGTGCATCGGCGAATTCCGTTTCCATAGCCACCAAGATAGCATCATTTGGCCCAGGGAATCAAAAGATACGAATTTTCTTCCAAAAGGTGTTCGTGATCGTGTTTGTTTCGAACCTCTACATTCCCCAGGTCATCTCGACGTCAATATTTCGTCAAATCGTGAATTTCAAAAGCCTAAACTCAAGTCCCTTGAGTCTAGTTTCTGTTTAAAGAAAGCAGAACTCGATTCCATTGCGTTTTAAAGGTTTTCTTGAAGTTTTACTGAAAGTCATTCGAAAATACCTGTGTCAAGAATCTGGTGTTATAATTCTAAGATTTTCTTAGTTTTCTTTAAATTTTTAATTCTGGAAAGTTTAAGAAGTATCTTGTGAAGGTTCTTACGAAATTTCAAGTCAATCCAATAGGTTTAGGGTTTCAAGATTGATTTTCTTGAATTGCTTATTCAGTTTTGGAAGTCTTAAAATTTGATTTCTTGAATTTATCAAATGTTCTAGGGATTAAATTCGAATTTTCTTTAATTGAATCTTGATAAAGTCAGAATTAATATTCTTAATCTGTTACAATTCTTGTTACTAAGAGTTGTTAGGATTAGTTAAAGGTAGTTGTAGGTTGTTGAGGTTAGTTACAAGTGGTTGAACTTACTTGAAGTACAAGTAACTTGGTAAATTCTTTTGTTTTTCTTGCCTTGCTGGATTATACTGTCACGGCTCTCGTTTGCTTTTCTTGGTGTGGCTGTGTCCGTGTGCAGGAACCATACCTGTCCCGACCAAGGCGTGACCATTCCGACCAAGGCGAGACCATTTCGGACAATACTTGTTCCAACCAAAGCGCAACCAGCCACTGGAATTTGTGAGCAGCGCGTCCAAAATTGTGACCACAGGTGACCAAGCGACCTGGTGGCCAGCAGTCTTGAGCGTGACCAGCTGATTCAGTGATCTACACGCCTACACTGACCAAGTTGTGACCAGCGGTTTATTCCGAAGCTGTGAATAGCCGGCTTCATACTTACCTTGACCAAAGGTTCTGTCTTGTATCACAATTTCTTACCTGATTTACTAACCTAGTCTGTCTATTAAGCATGGAGATTCAGACATCTCTTAGAGCTCCAGTCATTCTACATGGAGCAAATTATCTCTTATGGTCTAGGACCATGAAAACCACTTTAGGTGGTAAAGGTCTTTGGAACCACATTGCCACAAATGGCATTGAGGACAATGAAGTGGCTGAAGTGAGTGATGCAGCTCAAGCCAAATGGTACCAAGAAGATCAGTTGGTACTTTCTATTTTACAAAATTCTCTAGCTAGTGATCTTTTAGAAGCTTATTATTTTTGTGAAAATGCAAAAGATCTATGAGACACTTTGCTTAAGATGTATGGTAACACTACTAACCTTTTGAGAATTTTTGAAGTGAAGAAAGCTTTGAATGAATTAAGGCAGGAGGATGCTGAATTCACAAAGCACTATGGCTCATTCAGAGCTTTGTGGGCTGAGCTAGACATGCTAAGGCCAGCCACTATTGAACCACTTGTACTCCTTGAAAGAAAGGAACAAGATAAGGTGTTTGGGTTACTTTTAACTCTTAATTCTACTTACTCAGATCTTATTAAGCATATTCTCAGATCTGATAAGTTGCCTAGCTTGGAGGAAGTGTGTGCTCAAATTCAAAAGGAGCAAGGATCACATGGATTGTTTGGCAACAAAGCTGAACTAGTAGCTGCTCACAAAAGTTTCTTTAGGCCAACAAATGCATCTAAGAAGAGGAGGCCATTTTGTGATCATTGCAAGAAGGAGGGACATGCAAAAAAGGATTGCTGGGAACTTCACCCTCATCTTAAACCCTCTTGGGCTTTACGCCCACCACAGCAGTCGGCCATCTCCTCAGCCAAGCAAGCTCACGGTTTGGTGTCCTCAAAGGCCGCCTTATGTAGCCATTCTCCTTCTCAATCAGGCGCCAACAATACTATGTCACAAGCATCAGATTTTGTGACAAAATCAGACTTGGAAGCTCTCATTAAGGCAATAAAGGAGAGCAATGTGATGGGTAAAACTTTTCATGCTTCTTTTCAAACATCTTATACATCTAATGCTTCTAAATCCTTGGTTGTTGATTCTGGTGCTTCTCATCACATGATTAGTGATCTAGATTTACTAGAAAATTTAGAACCTGCCCTAGGGAATGTTCTTATTGCAAATGGAATCAAAGTACCAATCAAAGGCATAGGAAAATTGAAATTGTTTGATAAAGAATCTAAGGCATTCTATATGCCTTCATTTACCTCCAACTTGCTCTCAGTTAAAAGAGCTACTACTGATTTGAATTGTCATGCTATATTTGGTCCTAATGATTTTTATTTTCAGGATATTGAAACTAGAAGGTGCTTTGGACAAGGAACTACAAAAGATGATTTGTATGTACTTGATAATATGACTAGTTGTAATGCATTAGAATCAGTGTTTCAGGCGCATGGTTTTAGTACTGATTCAGATTTGTGGCATGCTAGACTAGGACATCCTCATCCAAGAGCTCTTGAATTAATTGTGCCTGGTTTAAAAATGTCAAAAGAATTGTGTGATTCATGTATTCTTGGAAAGCATTGTAAAACAGTTTTTGAAAAATCAATACATGAATATGAAAATTGTTTTGAATTGGTGCATTCTGATGTGTGGACATCCCCATTTCCATCTAGAGAAAACCATAAATATTTTGTGACATTTATTGATGAAAAGTCCAAATATACATGGGTTACTCTCCTTAGTTCTAAAGATAGGGTGTATGATGCATTCTTAAATTTTCAAGCATATGTGACTAATCAATACAATGCAAGAATTAAGTGCTTTAGAACAGATAATGGTGGGGAGTACACAAGTACCAGACTTAAGGAACATCTAGCAAAGCATGGCATTGAGCATCAGACAAGCTGTCCTTATACTCCACAACAAAATGGAGTTACTGAAAGAAAGAATAGGCACCTAATGGAGGTTGTGAGAACTATGATGTTCCACATGAAGGTGCCTAAGAGATTTTGGGGGGATGCACTTGTAGCAGCCTGCTACTTAATCAACAGGACACCTACAAAAGTCCTTGATGATTTATCCCCATTTGAGGTATTAAACAACACTAAACCCACCATTGATCATTTAAAATTTTTTGGGTGTGTTTGTTTTGTATTAATTCCTAGGGAACAAAGGAACAAGCTTGAACCAAAAAGTGTAAAGGCTATGTTCATTGGATATTCCTCCACTCAAAAAGGATACAAATGTTATAACCATGAGACTGGAAGGGTCATGGTGTCTAGAGATGTGAAGTTCCAAGAAGACAAAAGTTTTTATGAAGAAGGAAATTGGGAACAATTTAAAGACATCTCATCAACAAGAACAGACCAAGCTGAATACTTGAGGAAACTCTTGGAGAGCATTGGAATAGGAGGTAGTCAGCATACACCTCAGCCAAATGTCCCAGCAACAGGTAGTTCACGCCCCTCAGTCACGGCTCCACAGGATCATCCTCACGGCTTTGCAGATCCTGGTCCATCCGGCAATGTGGATATCTCTGGCCCAGCCGCGTCCTCACAGCCTATGTCATGGCCAAACCTTGGTTCTCCTGGGCTTCCTCCTCTTGAACATGGGGGGGGAGAAGCATCTACTCATGTCCAACAAGACTCAGCAGGAGATGATTCCATTCTAGCTTCAGCTTCCAAAAGAACAAGACCTACTCTCATTGAAGTTTTGAGTGAAGAAGAAGAGGAGGCTCAACCTACTGTTTTAAGGAGGAGCACAAGACAAAGAAATCCACCAGTCTTCTACAATGGAAATGCTGTAGTTCATCATGACCAGGGAGTTTGTAATATTGCACACTTACCTTCTACTCATGTTGCTTTTATTTCTAGTCTTGACAATGAGCAGATCCCAAAGACATATGAAGAAGCTATGTCTATAAAGGAATAGAGGGAAGCTATCTTAGCTGAGAAACAAGCCATGGAGAGGAATTGTACATATGCTTCAGCCATTTTACCAAAAGGGAAGAAGGCTGTAAGTTCTAAGTGGATTTTTACCATTAAATACAAAAGCAATGGTGAAATTAATAGATATAAAGCTAGGTTGGTAGCTAGGGGTTTTACTCAGACTTATGGTGAGGATTATAGGGATACATTTGCTCCTGTTGCTAAGCTACATTCTGTCAATGTTGTGCTCACTGTTGCTACTAATCTTGAGTGGGAATTGTGGCAAATGGATGTCAAGAATGCTTTCTTGCAAGGTGAACTAGAAGAAGAGGTTTACATGTCACCTCCACCTGGCCTAGAAGATGAGATAGGAAGCGGCAATATCCTAAGGCTAAGGAAGGCTATTTATGGCCTTAAGCAATCTCCAAGAGCATGGTACCACAAATTAAGTGTTACTTTAATGGATAAAGGCTTCAAAAGGTCTGAAGTGGAACATACTCTTTTTACATTTAAGAGTAAGGAAGGTATCATAGTTATTCTTATCTATGTAGATGATATAATCATATCTGGTAGTGATAGTATTGGTATTGCATCTATTAAAAATTACTTAAAAAGTGTCTTTGACATAAAGGATCTAGGAGAACTTAAATACTTCTTAGGAATTGAAGTATGTAGGTTTAAGGAAGGTCTTTTTCTTTCTCAAAGAAAATATGTTGTAGATCTACTAACATCCACAGATATGATGGAAGCTAAGCCAGCCAAAACACCCTTAGAAGAAGGTTATAAAATCGCAACTAAGGGGGAGTTAGAGGAGGAAATTGATTTTCATGATCCTAAGCTCTATATGAAAGTGGTTGGTAAGCTTATTTATTTAACCATCACTAGACCAGATTTATGTTTTGCTGTGAATCAGGTATCTCAACACATGCAAGGGCCAAAGATGAGGCATTGGGACATGGCCATGCAGATTCTAAGATATCTCAAAGGCACACATGAACAAGGTATTTGGATGGGTAATAATAAAAACACAAATGTGGTTGGTTATTGTGATGCAGATTGGGCAGGAGATAGGGAAGATAGGAGAAGTACCACAGGTTATTGTACTTTCATAGGAGGAAACCTTGTGACTTGGAAAACCAAGAAGCAAAAGGTGGTTTCATGCTCTAGTGCAGAATCAGAATATAGAGCAATGAGGAAGCTCACAACTGAGTGTATCTGGCTGAAGCAAATTCTGGAAGACTTAGCCGTGGAGTGTGAGACTCCAATCACCATTCACTGTGACAATCAGGCTGCCATACACATAGCCTCCAATTCTGTGTTTCATGAAAGGACCAAGCATATAGAAGTGGACTGTCATAAAGTAAGAGAAGCTATTGGGAAAGGTATCATCTTACCTTGCTATACAAGGAGTGAGGATCAGCTAGCTGACATATTCACCAAGGCTGCATCTCTGAAAATTGGCACATCAATCTATCCAAGACTTGGCCTCATGTCCATTCCATACCCATGATCCCAACATGGAGTGTTATACTCTTTTTCCCTAAGAAAAGGTTTTGTCCCAATTGGGTTTTCCTTCTCTAGGTTTTTAATGAGGTAATACTTCATGGTTGCAAGCTTAAGAATTTTTTGTCTTAAGCTTGAGGGGGAGTGTTGGAATGAAGAAGAAGTGATGAATTTATGAAGGCCTTTATGTCTAGTTAAAAGGCGATTTATATGTGTGTAAAAGGGAGAGTCTAAGGCTTGTTTGTATTATAGATTTATGTTATCCTTGTAAGCCACTTAAGTATAAGGCTATCCTTGTATCCAAACAAGCCTAGACTAGTATAGTATAAATACCTTACTCCCTTCACATTTTGTAAGTAAGAATTCATAATTCTCATTTTCTAATAAAATCATTCTTCTCTCTAATTCTCTAATTCTCTCTAATCTCTCATTCTCTCATTCTCTCATTCTATAAATCTCTCAACCTCATAATCTTTCATCTAGATAGCAATTTAGATATTTTCCATATTTTTCCTAGGCTAGAAATTAGTTTAGGAAGTTTTCCTAGATGATCTTAGGTAGTTTCTAAAATTTTTCCTAGGCAATATTTAGTTTCCTTTTAGTTTTTAGGAAATTTCCATTTAAGAATTAGGAAATAGGTAGATTTTCGCTTACTTAGTATAGTTTCCATATTTCTTAGATTAAGCATTTAATTTAGGATCTTGTTATTTACGAAACTTCCATTTTAGTTTTAGGCCATATTCTTAGGATATTTTCCATTATTAGGTTTCCTTTTCTAGAATTAGGATATTTTCCTTTTCTTTTTGTTTCCTTTTGTGTTTAATTAGTTTTATTATTGTATAAAAATTAAAAATAATATCTGTGGAATTTTCCATTTAAGGGAAGTTTCCATATTCTGCAAGTTTTCCTTTTTGGGAAACTTTCCATTTCTAAAATTTCCTTTTCTCGAAAAAGGAAATATGTCAGGAAATGATGAGTCCACGTCTGGGCAGCCCAATCAGACAATGATGCAGCTGTTACAAACATTGACTGCCCAGATGTCAACCGTCACGACTCGTCTCGAGCGTTTGGAGCAGCCGGCGCCAGCACCTGCCGCACATACACATCATCACCGATATGGTCGACCCGAGGCATCCCACCGTGGACTAGGAAGAGATCAATACTATGATGAACCACTACCGCCGCCCAGGCAGCCAGTCGTTCATCCGGACGTCAAGTTGAACCCACCCTCCTTTTCGGGAAAGCTAGACCCCGAAGAATACCTAGACTGGGAGAGGCGAATGGAGCTGCTATTTGAATACTACAACTACGACGATCCCCGTAGAGTTGCGTTGGCAACGGCTCAGTTCACCGACCATGCACTGGCGTGGTGGGATCGCGAGATAGCCACTCGCAGAAGAGCAAGAATGGGAGCTATAACTTCATGGTTCGAGCTGACCCAACTAATGAGGCGACGCTACGTACCCCCTCACTTTCACCGAGAACTCCAAAGACGATTCAGACGCCTTACCCAAGGCAGCAACACGGTGTCGGAATACTATGACGAATTCGTGCACCTACAGAACAAGCTTGATATGGATAACTCAAAAGAAAGCCTTATGGCTCAGTTTATCGAAGGTTTGCATGAGTCGATAGCACGAAAGATCAAGCTAAAGCCTTACCGCGATCTGGGCGAGCTTTTCCATCTGGCGGTTCAGATCGAGAAGAGCAACAAACAAAAGTCTTCAGCGCCAATCAGACCAAAGAGCACTTGGGGTCCTGGCCCCAAGCCATTTGACCGCACTGCCCCCACTGGTGATCCACAGCAGAGAGGCAAGACCTTGGACGGAAGTGCACCTATCAAGGCACCAACGACAGCACCCAGGCCCAGCCCACCGACTTCTACCACAAATCAACCGCAGAAAAGCAGTGCCATTACATGCTTCAAACGTAAAGGAAGAGGGCACATGTCTCGTGAATGCCCTAACCAAAGGACTATAGTTTTGACTGCTTCCGGAGATTACGACTCAGCAGACGAGTAAGAGGAGGATCCTCCCACGACAGACCCAATGTCTGAAGGAGAAGTAGAATACGCTGATTCGGGAGAAATGTTAATGATCAGGAGAGTTCTCAGCTCGAGGTTAGAGCAAGAGGAGATTGAGCAGCGTGAAAACATTTTTCACTGAAAATGCACCATCCTAGGAAAAGTGTGTTCCCTCATCATCGACAGTGGCTCCTGCACCAATGCTGCCAGCAAGTATATGGTAGAAAAACTTGGGCTACCAGTGATCAAACATCCGAAACCCTACAGACTTAGGTGGCTTAACAATAAGACAGAGTTGTATATCTTCGACTATGTCCGAGTTTCTTTCAGTATAGGACGGTATCAGGATCAAGTTTTGTGCGACGTCGTCCCCATGTCAACCGGACATCTCCTACTGGGACGATCCTGGCAATTCGATAAAGAAACTACGCATAATGGACGCACAAACTTCTACTCATTCATCCATGATAAGCGTAGGTACAATCTAGCACCTATGTCGCCACAACAAGTGCACGGGATGCACTAAAAAAATGGCAAAGGACCAGCATGCCCAGAAAGAAAACTTCCTCGTCAACATCGCAGATATGAGGAAGGCGGTTAGCATCACAGGAACTCAGCTTGTACTCATGCTTTACAGAGAGGTGTTGAGCGCATCTGAGGCCGTCAGCAGCATTCTGCTTGCGGACGTTCAATCCTTATTGGATAAATACTCGGACGTCTTCCCAGACGAGATTCCTCCAGGGTTGCCACCCCTCAGAGGCATTGAACATCATATCGACCTCATTCCCGGAGCTCAATTGCCGAACAAACCCGCTTACAAGGTTACTCCAGAGGAAGCCAAAGAACTAGAACGACAGGTTGAAGATCTCATGGCCTCAAGGCTACGTCAGAGAAAGCCTTAGTCCTTGTGCAGTTCTCTTCCTCCTAGTGCCGAAAAAGGATGGAAGCTGGCGAATGTGCGTCGACTGTCGCGCTATCAACAATATCTTTGTCAAGTATCGGCATCCTATTCCGCGACTCGACGACATGTTAGACGAATTGAGTGGAGCTTCTGTCTTCTCCAAAATCGATTTAAAAAGTGGATATCATCAAGTCCGAATGCGCGAAGGAGATGAGTGGAAGACAGCCTTCAAGACTAAGCAGGGTCTCTACGAGTGGTTGGTAATGCCATTCAGCCTGTCCAACGCACCAAGCAATTTGTTGTAGTCTATTTCGACGACATACACGTCTACAGTGCGTCCTACTCAGATCTTTTGGAGCACTTGGAGACTGTAATTGTGACACTCCAGAAAGAGCAGTTGTACGCGAACCTTAAAAAGTGTACCTTCTGCACGGATCAGGTTGTTTTCCTTGGATTCGTCGTGAGCTCGCAGGGACTTCGAGTCGACGAAGAAAAGATTAGAGCTATTCAGGAGTGGCCCACGCCGACTAATGCCAGCCATGTTTAGAGTTTTCATGGGCTAGCAAGCTTCTACCGACGGTTTGTACGAGATTTCAGTATGATTGCCAGTCCGTTGACATCGACCATCAAGAAGAATCAAGACTTCAAGTGGGAACCGGAACAAGAAAAGTCATTCCAGTTGTTAAAGGAGCGTCTCACACGCGCACCAGTCCTTACATTACCAAAATTTGACAAGACTTTTGAAGTCGAGTGCGACACTTCAGGTGTAGGCATTGGAGCAGTCCTGACACAGGGTGGAAAACCAATTGCCTACTTTAGTGAAAAATTAAGTGAAGCGGCTTTAAATTATCCCACCAACGACAAAGAGCTCTACGCGTTAGTTCGAGCCTTGCAGACCTGACAACATTATCTACTCTCGAGAGAATGCGTCATACATACGGACCACCAGACACTTCAGCACCTTAAGGGTCAGAAGACACTAAAGAAAAGACATGCTCGATGGCTGGAGTTTATTGAAACATTCCATTACGTCATTAAATACAAGAAGGGCGCAGACAATGTCGTCGCTGATGCATTATTCCGCAGACGCTGCTTGATTTCGGTCATGGACTCGAAAGTTATGGGATTTGAAATGCTCAAGGAGCACTATGCTGAAGATCACGACTTTCAGGAGGCATTCAAGGAACATGGTCAGGGCAAATACAGCCGATTTTATTTGTTTGATGGATTTCTCTTCAAGGACAAGCGTCTTTGCATTCCCGGAGGATCAGTTCGAGAATTTCTACTGAGAGAGGCCCACGGCGGCGGATTGATGGGCCACTTTGGTGTCGATAAAACATTGAGTATGCTCAAGGAATACTTCTACTGGCCACGTCAGCGCCGAGATGTAGAAGCCCATTGCGAGAAATTTCTTGTCTGCAAACGATCTAAGTCTAAGTTGCATCCCCAAGGCCCATACATGCCACTACCGGTCCTATCGTTGCCATGGACGGATATTTCGATGGATTTCGTGCTCGGCTTACCACAAGTTAATCAAAAGGACTCCATCCTAGTAGTGGTTGATCGTTTTTCTAAGATGGCACACTTCATACCATGCTACAAGACGAACGATGCAATTCAGATGGCGAATTTATTCTTCCGAGAGATAATCCGCCTGCACGGCATTGCGAGGATAATTGTGTCCGAAATGGACACTAAGTTCCTTAGCCATTTCTGGCGAGTACTTTAGAAAAAGCTCTTCACCAACTTGCTATTCTCCACGGCATATCACCCACAGACTGATGGTCAGACCGAGATCGTCAATAGGACACTTTCCCAGATGCTACGAGCGACAATTGGTCATAATTTTGAAGAATTAGTTAGAATGCCTTCCCTATGTCGATTTCGCCTACAACAGAGCAATCCATTCCGAAACGAAGAAGACACCATTCGAGATTGTCTACGGCTTCAACCCAACTACCTCGATAGAATTCGCACCTATACCACTAGGGGATGTTGTAAGCTTGGAGGGAGAAGCCAAAGCGGAATATGTCAAGCACCTACACCAGGAAGTCAAGGAGAATCTAAAACGGAAGAACTCTCAAACAGCCAAGCACGCCAACAAGGGCAGGAGACACGTGGTTTTTAAGGAAGGAGATTGGGTTTGGCTACATCAGCGACACGAACGGTTTCCCCAACGACGAAAGAGCAAACTGGCACCGCGAGGAGATGGCCCGTTCCGAGTCCTGCGTCACATCAACGACAACGCCTATCAACTAGAACTCCCAGGTGAGTATAATGTTTCCACTACATTTAATGTTGCTGACTTGTTATTGTTTGATGCAGGGGAAGACTTTGCTTTGGATACCAAAGTACCTGAAGAGGGAGGGAATGATGAGAACATCGTACCAACTACTTCACCACGAGTTCCACCAGGACCACTGACAAGTTCCAAGGCTCGAGCCTTGGGAGACAAGTTCAACCAGCTAATAGAGAGAGCAGATACCCAGGAACCCACGGATGAAGGCCCACCCGGCCTACCAGACGGCTCAGAAGCCCATCAAGGCCCGTTTGATTCAGCTAAGGAACATTGAAGGTTCCTACTCGAAGACTCTTCTACCTCCGGTGTCTTTACCATCACCATTTGGTAAAGACAGCAAAAGACGTGCTAAGAAATTATACTATTTTTCCTATCTTCGGTTTTGTCCCACTGGGTTTTCCGGAGAGGGTTTTAATGAGGCAACACTCTTAGTGCGCAAGACGACGAATACTTGTTCACAGAAGTCACCATCCTTCACAAGTCTTAGTTAAATTCGGCCTGCCTTCATCATTAAGGATTATCTATCTCATTTCTTCATTATTTAGACTAAGTATAAGTTTAAGGCCTTAAGCCCATATTTTTATGTAAGTTATTTGGCCTTAAGCCCATTTCTATTCTACAGCAAAAAGAACTTCATGTTGTTTTTATTTACACTACTTGTTGTTTGGGGTAAACATGATGTTGTTTACCCTAAGTTGTTACTAAAAGGCCTATATAAGCCTCATCATTTGCAAGTAATAAGAGAACTGGAATTTTAACAAAACAAAAGCCTAGACTACTTCTAAACTGACGGCTGCCTCTCTCCTTGGAGAAGTTTGTCTCGTTCTTCTTGTGCCAAGAAGAACAACTCGGTGTATCAAAAGTCTTCCGCAGCTTGTGTGGTCGTTTCGATCCATTCCATTCATCTAAACTCGCTTCTGGAGGTCTCGATATTCTCAACCAATACTTGCACCACCACTACGGTTACGTCACCAAAGGAGAGCGGAAGATAAACTATTCCAGCCACCTGATTTGAAACACGATAAACACCAAGACATCAGTCTCTTCATACTGATCAAACAAGCACCACCTGACTAAACAGACAAGCCAAAACTGAGCGAAAACAGATTTGGAGGTATGTCATTAATCCTACATAGTTTTATGAGTACTAACTTGTTTTATGTCCATGCAGATGATTTGGATTTGAAGTCAAATCCCTTTCAAAAGTGAGGAGATGATATGATCCTGGACAACACTTAGAACATATAACTTGTACCTGAAATGAGCTTGTACCTGAGGAAGCTTTAGTTGCACCAGATGGACTTATCACCCATTTTAAGGCTAAGAAATCAAACGAATCCACTAGTAGAATACTTAATCACATTTGGGGCCGACCAAATGATTTGAGTAATATGATACCAGACCACACTAAGGAATTTGAACATGAACCAAAGCTTGCATCAGAGGAAGATAAGCTTGGAATGTGCATGTTGAACCCATGACCTGAGCCATCGCCAAGAAGCTCAAAGAAGCCGTTGGAAGACTACTAAAGACCATAAAAGCCACACCATATTCAGACACCAAGCAAGCCACACTTGTCCTAATCCAACCCCAATAAAATCAACAAATGGGCAAGTGATTTGTACTCTTTTTTCTTTAACTTTAGTTTTTTTCCCAATGAGTTTTCCAAAGTAAGATTTTTAATGAGGCAATTGGTTCACTTTCACCTTACCCATTTTTTGAAGCCCAGCCCAAGTATATCATGCCTTGGACATCAATAATGTGTGCAAGGGTGTCCAGATTCATTTATCTTTTTAATTAAAAATCTCTTTTAAAGTTATATCATCTTGTTAGTGTGTAATATCCAGCAAAATCCTTGTCTTTTTTAGTGTGTAATATTTGAAGAATTCAAAGGTTGAATCAAAGGAATTCTGCAGTCTTTGTGTAACCATTCATATTCACATATGTTGTCTTTTAGTTCACCCTCATTGGTCTGTCCCCTTCAACTCTCCTTGTGTGTGCTGGTAGGTGGGTCTTTTCGGCCGAGGGGCACCAAATTCCCTTGTTGTTGTAGTACTTGGGATGTCAATCCAAACCTTGTGTCTTTTAAGCACCTAGAATGCAGGTTTCTGTCTAATTTAGGATAATAAATATTATGGGTTAATAACATGGTGTTAATGAACTAAAAAGTAATAAAGGAAAATAACTAAATCTAAGTAAAGCAAAAGTAAATAATAGCGTTTAGGTTTGTTTTTTTTTTAAGTTTAAAAGTACCATTTGGAATTGGGTAATTGGTCAGATGTCTCTAGGGAAGTTATGTTGAACTCATGTTTTCAACCAAGGTACAAGAATCAATCATGTACAGACTAATCTACATTCGTGACAGAAGCCCCTTAATGACCACCTAATATGTACAAATGTCATTGGATACTAGGCAGCCATTAAGTATTAAGATCGTATTCTTACTATCTGTAGCGCGGTATCATCAACTGTCGTTAAGACAGATTTTGAACCTCCCCCGTGCTGAGAGTGTTCAAGTACAAAACAGTCCAATCAAGGACCGCTCATGCCATATCATTCAAACTCGGACCATAACCACAAGCCAACATTAAGCATCTCAAGACACGATGGAATCATTGGATAAAAGCTTTAAATAATCCTTGATTCTTTCCCTTAGAACATCCTCCCTACCCAACTTGAAGGGTTGATAGGGTCTACTCATTAATCATTACGAACAATATAGTCATAAGGTTTGATGATTTGTTTAACATAAGAATGAAGTACAGAAACATGAAATAAAACTAAAGTAGAAGTAAATAAAAGTGAAAGTAAATTAAACTGTAAATAAAGTAAAATGCATGTAAATTAAAAGACGAAAAGTAAATAAGTACAAGTATTATATTAAATTAAACAAAAAGAGAAAAAACTACTATCACAAAACTCAAAACTAAAATCTAAACTAAGTGGAGTTTTGAATCGGAGTCTTCTCTCTTGAGATCTCTCTCTCTTCTCCTCTCCGATCTCCTAAGGTACAATGGGGATAATTATACAGATAGACAATGTAAAAGGGGTTAGCCCTAGTTTGGTGCCGCTTCATCGGTTATGTTATGTCTTTATCATTCCAAAACAAGTTGGTAAACTGTTGAGCAAAACTTCTTTCCTTCTTCTTTTCTTGTCTCCCGATTTCCTCTTTCGTTTCTTTGCTTCTTCCTTTTATCTCCCTATTTTCTTCCTTTTCTCTGAAGATATTTTCCTCTTTGTTTCTGTGTTTCCTTTTCTCTGAAGACAATCCCCTTGATGCGCAAATCTCCTCTCGTTCATGGTTTTGCACACAACTTTGTGTTTTTGCTCAGATTTAGCTTCCTTTCCGGTTTTCGAAACACCAACACATGTTTATACAATATGTACACCTTTCTAGGATTAGTTCTTTTGCAGTAGATATTTCTATAGAAATAGTATGCTTAAGATTATGAAAATAGCCTAAGCAAATAACAATTGATGCATACAGGAGACTCATCTTAATTTTTATCTCATTGAGTCCTGAATCCTAGCACTACCCATTTCATACTACTTTTCTAATCCTAAAGGGTTTTTCTAAATTTGGATATTTAGATCATATATTACTCATTTTCTTTTTCTTGCTTCCTTCTTATAATATATACATATATATATATATATATATTTCCTAGTAACCTGTTCCCGAAATTTTCTTTTCTCACTTCTCTCCCTCTCTTCTCTCTTTTTCATCTCTGTGTGAATGAGAAAGTGCTGAGGATCAAAAAAAAAAATAAAAAAAAATGCATAGGAAGAGACATTGTATGGATACTCATCGTCTGATGGCGGTGCACGGCATTTCTGCGTAATGGAGGCAGCACCGGTTTGGCAGCTCATCTTTCGTTCCAATTCTCAGATGTTTTCCTTTATCTGCTGAACTGTGCGGGTAATGTTGTTAATGATTAATTGTTGATACTTGCAGAACATATGGAGGAAGGTTAATATGTCTGTGAGCTGCGCGCACAGGGTTGCTATCGCACGGGTCAGTGTACAGTACAAAAGTGAATCATTCAGTTCATGGGGTTGCTTCCCCTGCTTCTGATTCCTCTATTTTAACAGGCAATGTCCTGACTGCTCCGACTCTGCCGCGGAATGGGTTTGTTTGCGGTGGAGGTTGCCTATGACATGATGATCATGGAGAGAAGAAGACCACATTCTCCTGTCATCATATGCTTGTGAGAGGCTTGTGTAGGAGTAGGATCCTTTATGTTCTTCTTCTTTGGAGGTAAAAACGTTAGACGAGCTCGCCTCTTTTTCATCTTTCCAAGAATCGCAAGTTGGTCAAGGCATCCCTCATTCAGAGTCTTGTGGAAAATGAGTTGCTCCGTGATAAGGACGCAAGCTCACAAGAGGATGGAGGTGATGATCCCCCATGCTCAGCTCCATTGCTTTGCATTGGGTGTTCAGAAGCACTTCTCCTCGCATATTCAAGAATCTCTGTATTAGCACTGCTGCCATACACATATTACTGCCACGTCCTTCCCATGGTGAATTGTCATTGTATACCCTCATATAGGGTTAGATGCATTTAACCATCAAACCATTTCTTCCTTTGTGATGGTGTCTGCAGCTGTCCGTGAGAAAACTGTCAAAACGAGGGCCTTGTGGACATATCTTATGGTGGGATGCCTTATCCGAGAGGATCTACTTATCACGGGGTCCTAATAATCTTGGGAGATGCAACACCATACTTCCACCAGGTTGCTGAGCCCGAGACCGTCGAATGAGAGGTTGCTGTTGGAATGAAGAAGAAATGATGAAGGAAGAAGGCCTTTAACACTTGTATTAAAGTCGTGTGTAGTCTAAGTCTACGGAGAGTGTCTAAGGCTTGTTTGTGTTTTAGTATTATGTTATCCTTGTAGCCATTCATGTATAAGGCAATCCTTGTATCCAAACAAGCCTAGACTAGATTAGTATAAATAACTATCTCTCTCCTTATTTGTAACTTAGAAACTATTATTCTCATTTTCTTAATACAATCATTTTTCTCTTATTCTCTCATTCTCTAATTATACAAATCTCTTAATCTTCATATTCTTTCATGGTATTAGAGCCAGGTTACAACAATCTGGGTAAAATTTATCATTAAATCTTTGAATCAAGAAGAAATCATCTTAATCACAATCTGATTTCATTCCTATTTGTCCATCAACTTTGATCGCGAATTCCGGCCAAACCACGACAGCTTTTGACATCTTTTTCTGGAATGTTTTTCGGAGAATTCTGAAGCCACGCCAATTGGATTTGCATCATTTTACCACGGGAATCAAACGTTACGATTTTTCTTGTATCTGACCTCCGCGATTGCCTCCGCCGCAAACCTCCGTGTTTCTCTGATCATTCCGTCGTCAAATCTTCACCAAATCGTGAGTTTTCAAATCCTAATATCAAGCCCATTAAGTATAGTTTCTTTTTAAAGAAAGCATAACTCAATTGTCTTACGTTTGAAGGAATTTCTTGAAGTTTTTCCTCAAGATGTCAGAAATCACCACTCACAAGAATCTGGTGATAAAATTCTTATCCTTTCTCACTTTTTCTTCAAGTCTTTGAATTTAGAAAGTTAGATAAGTATCATGTGAGGTCTCCACGAAGTTTGGTTTCAATCAGAAGGGTTTAAGTCTTCAAGATTGATTTTCTTGATTCTTTTATCAAACTTTGAAATTCTAAAAAGGAAGGATACTTGATTTTCTTGGATTGGTATATTGGTAAATCTAGACATTTGTGCTGGATCATTATTGGTGGTAAAGATAAGGACTGTTAGTATTTGATCTTGTTGGTTGGAGTTGGTTGAATTCTGTTGCAGGAGTTGTAGAAGGTTGTTGGTTGAAGTCGGTTACAAGTGTGGTACCACGCGCCTGCAAGTACCTTGGGTCTCACGGCTTTGGGTCACTCGGTCACGCCCTTGCCTGATCTCACTCTCCTGCCAGTGTGGTCACGGCTGCAAGTGTGGTCACTCACGGCCTGGTGTAACTCGTCTGTGTGCCTTTATGCGTCTGTGTTTGATCCGAAGTTCTCAACCAGTTGTCCTGCATTCTGACCAGCTATCTTTCGTCCCGACCAGCTCATCCCGACAAGATTTGTCCCGACAAACTACACAAGCCAGCTCCTGTCAGCCTCTAAAGCATGGAGATTCAAGTTACATTCAGAGCTTCAGTTATTTTACATGGAGCAAATTATCTCTTATGGTCTAGATCCACTTAAGTGTGAAAGAACGAGAGAATTTGAGAGATTCTGAGTATAAAAGTCGCCAGAAAGTGATAGAGATTGCGAGAGATTAGAGAGAAAAGAGAGAATGAGAGTTTTTATTAGAAAAATGAGATTATGATCTCTTAGGTTACAAGTGATGAGAGAGAGAGCTATTTATACTAACTTAGTCTAGGCATTTTTGGCTACAAGAGTAGACTAATACATGCTTGGTTACAAGTATAGCACAAACACTCTCCTTCTCTTTTTGAACCTACGCGCCAAGTATCCCCTTTTGTATCTTCTTCATTTCAACACTCCCCCTCAAGCTTAAGTCATGAAGAATGACTAAGCTTGGATCATGAAACATTTCCTCATTAAAAACCTAAAGAAAGAAAATCCAATGGGACAAAATCTTTTCTAGGAAAAGAGTATAACACTCCATGATCAGATTTAGTGTTGTGAAAGAGAAGTAAGACCAAGTCTTGGATATATAGACTCGCAAACCTTAGAAGTAGTAGCTTTGGTGAACACATCAGCTAGTTGATTTGAGCTCTTAGTGTAGCAAGGTAGAATAACTCCTTTCCCAATAGCTTCCCTCCCTATATGGTAATCCACCTCAATATGCTTGGTTCTCTCATGAAACACAGAATTTGAAGCTATGTGTATTGATGCTTGATTGTCATAATGAACTGTGGTTGGAGCCTCTATGGTCATTCCAATGTCTTGTAATAGTTGCTTTAACCATATGCATTCAGTGGTAAGTTTCCTCATTGCTCTATACTCAGCTTCAGCACTTGAGCATGAAACAACTTTCTGCTTCTTAGTCTTCCAAGTAACTAAGTTCCCACCTATAAAAGTGCAATAGCCGGTTGTGGACCTCCTGTCATTTCTATCACCTGCCCAATCTGCATCACAATACCCAACTACATTTGTGTTTCCATTATTACCCATCCATAAACATTGATCCTGTGTGCCTTTTAAGTATCTCAAGATCCTATAAATCATCTCTCAATGCCTTGTCTTTGGGTCTTGCATATGTTGAGATATCTGATTAACTGCAAAAAAAAATCAAGTCTAGTGATAGTTAAATATATTAGTTTACCGACCACCTTTCTGTACAGCTTTGCTTCTTTAAATTCGGCATCTTCTAGCTCCCCCTGTGGTTCTACTTTGTAGCCTTCTTCTATTGGGGTTTCGGCTGGTTTAGCTTCTAGCATTCCTGTAAAGGTTAGTAAATCCAATACATATTTTCTTTGTGAGAGAAAAAGACATTCCTTAAACCTACATACTTCAATTCCTAAGAAGTATTTTAGTTCTGCTAGGTATTTGATATCAAACACACCTTTTAAATATTCTTTAGTAGATGCTTTTCCTACTTTATCACTTCTAGATATGATTGTCATCAACATAGATGAGAATTGCAATGATCAGATCCTTACTCTGAAGTGTAAATATAGTGTGTTCTACTTCTGACCTTTTGAAGCCTCTGTCCCTTAAAGGTCACATTCAGTTTATGGTACCAAGCGCTAGGGGATTATTTTAAGCCATATAGAGCTTTCCTTTGCCTCAGTGTGTTGCTGGTTCCTACTTGATCTTCTAAACCTGGTGGTGGTGTCATATACACTTCTTCTTTTAGTTCACTGCAAAAATGCAATCTTATCATCCATTTGCCATAGTTCCCAATCCAGGTTAGTAGCAAGTGATAAAACAACATAAACACAGTCCAATTTATCTACAGGAGCAAAATTATCCCTATAGTCTTCACTATAAGTCTGTGTGAATTCTCTAGCCACCAACTTAGCTTTGTATCTATCTATCTCTCCATTGCTTTTAGACTTAATAGTGAATATCCATTTAAAACTTACAGCCTTTTTCCCTTTTGGTAATGTGGTTGGTGCATATGTTTAGTTCTTCCCCATAGCTTGACATTCAGCTTGAACAGCTTCTCTCCACTCCTTTATAGCCACTGCTTCCTCATACCTTCTTAGAATCTGCTCTTTATCAAGACTTAAGAATAAATGCAACGTGAGAAGCAAATATATGAACTAAATTACATACTTCCTTATCATGCTGTATTACTGCATTGTGATTGTAGTAGAAGTTGGGTGAAAATCTCTGCCTTGTGCTTCTTCTAAGGGCAACAGCCGGTTTTCCTTGAGCTGTATTGTCCTCTTCTTCTAATGGTTGTACAAGGTTAGGTTGAATATCCCTTTTGTCTTTTTGAAGTTGAAACAAGCCTAGGTTCAACATTTTCTTGTGAATTATATTGATCATGTGTAGATGTATCTCCCCTTTCATGATCAAGAGGATGAACTTCAGTATCCAAGAGCCGTGAGTGTGCTTGTATTGAAGGCGCTTATGGCACTTGTTGTGGAGCAGGCCGTGGGCTTGGCGCCTCTTGTGGAGGTGGATGAGTGCTTTGTGCCAGTTCTGGAGCTGGTGGTGATGGCCGAGTACTTGGTGCCGGTTGTGGATTAGCTTGGTATAGAGATAAGGTGATACCAAAGCTTTCTAGGATCCTTCTTAGGTTCTCAGTTTGGTCAGAAGAGATCCCAGGTTCCTTCTTTATAGTAACCTTTTTTTATGAAATTTAACATCTTTAGATACCATGACTCTTCTAGTTTCTGGATTGTAACATTTGTAGTCTTTTGAGTTGATGAGTAACCAATGAACATTTCCTTGGTACTCTTTGCTTCTAATTTGTTCATTTGTTCACCTGGTACTAAGACAAAGCAAATACACCCAAATACTCTTAGATGTTCAAGAATAGGTTTTGTTTGAGTGAGTACCTCAAATGGAGACAAGTCATCTAGAACTTTAGTAAGAATCATATTGATTAGATAGCATGCTGTCATAAGTGCATCTCCCCAAAATCGCTTGAGAACTTTCATGTAGAACATTATAGACCTCACCACTTCCATCAAATGTATGTTCTTCTTTTCAGCTACTCCGTTTTGTTCAGGAGTGTAAGGACAGCTTGTTTGTTGTGTGATTTCATACTTTGCAAGATGTCCTTAAAACTTGTGGCTAGTGTATTCACCACCATTATCTGATCTAAAACACTTTATCTTGACATTGTATTGGTTAGTCACATAAATTTGAAAGTTAATAAAAGCTTCTAGCACCCTATCTTTAGATTTAATCAAAGTAACCCATGTGTACTTAGACTTTTCATCTTAAATTACTTGATGAATCCTTTCTCTTGAAGCTTCTTGATGTCTCAAATGTTGAGATATTCAAGTGTTCTCATGAGCTTAGCTCCAGAATCTTCTTCTTGCTCCATTTGTTCTTTATTGGCTAAGCAGCTTGTTTTGTTGATATCTTGAAGCTCTGATGTGATCTATGTGATATTATTGATGTTATGAACTCCATTTCCTGCCAAATAAATAGTATTACCTTGTTTGGTTCGATTCTGAGCTTTCTTGATGCTCAGAAGTGCAAAATATCTCATGAAGTCCAAAACGGGTGTACTGGAGGTCAGCCAACTTGTATGTTGAATATCTTCTTCATGCGGTAAAATTTTGATCTGGTTTTTCTTCTCTATGGTTTCTTGATGAGTTAAATTTCTATAAAAAGTTTATTTGTAGCTTAACTCCTCGTGGTTGGGGAGATATGATCCAAGGAAGACACCTATGTCTTTAGTACGCTCAGTTTGGTTCTCTACAAGGGTTTTAGTCAGCTTATTGGTGTCTTCTCCATGTTCAATGACGGGTGATGACTTGATGTACTCATCATATTATCCCTCTTGAAAATTTTTCAACCTCGAAACTGTATAAAGTGCACCAAGAGAAAGAAAATTAGCTTTCATTCTTCTTAGAGAGTTTAGTGTCTTACCTTGATAGGTTTGCAGCTTGGTAAGGTTAGTTGATAATTTTTAGGATGATTACTAGTAGCTAAATTGAGATGAGTCACAAGTAGTTGGCTGGACACATTAGTACAGCTTCCTCCATCAATTATAAGACTGCATTTTTCTCTTGTAGGAGACACCTGGTATGAAACAAGTTCTCCCTTTGCTTCTGAACCTTAGGTTGTGCAATTAAAGTCCTCCTTGTTACCATCAATTATGTTTGGATAGGATAAGTTATGCTTTCATCTTCTGATTTGTCATTTTCTGAAGTCAGATCTCCATTCTCTAAAAAAAGCATAACCTTTTTGTTATAACATTCGTTGGCATAATGACCAAAACTTTGACATCTGAAACATTTGATGTTCTTAGTCCTTGTTGCTGAAGGTGTTGTGGTTGGTAGTCCTTTGCCCTTTTCCTCACGTGTGGTTAAGCTTGATGACGTGTGTTCCATGGCTTTGGTAGGCATTTTAAACATTGATCCTCCTCCCCTATCTTCTCTAGCATATGGCTACTTAGAGGATGAAGAGAATGGTGTCCTTGAGTTAGTTCTCCTTTTGTTTTGTTGTTCAATGAGAATTGTCTTGTGTAGCAACTCATCCATATCCTCATACTCTTGTAGTTCCAATCGATATTGGATATCTCTATTGGGCCCTCCTTGAAATCTAGCCTTGGTAGCTTCCATTGTCTCATCAATCTCAGCATTGATCATTAGACTTTTCATCTCCTGATGATAGTCATCCACACTCTTAGAACCTTGTGTTAATCTTCTTAGTTTTTGATGTAGATCCCTCCCATAGTGAAATGGAACAAATCTTTTTCTCATCATAATTTTCATTTCAAACGAAGAAGTGATTTGGGGTTCACCATTGGGTCTCCTAGTAATAGCAATCTGCTCCCACTAGTTGATAGCATATCCTTCGAATTCAGTTGCTGATAGTTTCACCTTCTTCTCCTCTGAGTAGTTTTGACAACTGAAGACTAGTTCAAACTTCTTCTCCCATTCTAGGTAAGCATTTGGATCATTCTTCCCAGAGAAATTTGGAATCCTGAGTTGTAGGTTTCCAAGATTGTCGTTAATCCTAGGCGCCCTGTACTGCCTGTTGAGATCTCCTCCAGCTTGAGTTCCATCCCCATTATCGTCTGAATAATCAATGAGCTCCTCATTGACTCTATGTCTGGCGCCTTTCATGGCTCCCATCATGGCGCCTCTTCTAGCTCCTCTCCTGGCGTCGCCTCTGGCTAATTGTCGTCCTCGAGCTGGTCTACCTGCAAATGGGTCAGCTCCATAAAAGAACTCATTAGCTTGGTTAGCCTTATTTTCAAAGAAATTTTGAAGCCTCCGAGTGATTTCATCCATTATAACCTCCATCTGTAACTGATCAAACCTATGAGTTTGAGTGGATCTTTCTCCTATAGGAGATTCTTCATCCGGATTCTCCATTGTTCCTGAAAGAAACTTAGCAAACTGTTAGTTAAAAAGTCTCTTTCTCTCACTTTTTTTTCTTAACGCTCAATTCCTCTTGCTATTCCCAAAAGTTCATAATAGATAAAACTCAATCACCTAAGACCTAAAGTTAAACCTACTGAATCTTAAGATAGAAAGATTGCAAGATTTTTTCATTAGCTGATTAACCAACTCCTAGCAGGATTACTCTTCTACTCTTTTCTTCTCTCTTTTTTTTACACTATTTTTTTATTGATACTTTTTTTTTGTAACTCAGGAGAAGCTCAGCTGACTTACAACAGATAGAAATAAAAGAAGTGCTTAAGAAAACAAACGGATGTTGATCTGATGAAATGAATTGAAATCGATTAGATTTTTGACAAACACTAGCCGTCAAGATGGCTCTGATACCATTTGGTGTGTCCCTGTATGTGTCTGATTTGACAGGATCTCTTGAGGGTAGGATGATGATTCTCTAGAGATTACTAACTCTCTAGAAAATCAATTGTATTATGGAATCTAAAGCTACTAGCACTTAGATTGAATTGGCGTATGGTATGGATGAACATTTGGAGGCTACTAGCTCTCCAATCAGGCGCAAGTGGAGGGCGTTTGTGGATTCAAATAACACAGGATCACCCTGCTATAGAGCTATGGAAGATCACAGTAGATTACTCTACCCATTTAGTGATTGTTCAATATTCTCATGCTGAACAGAGAAAGCAAAGAGGAAGAAAAAGTCTCTCTATTATACTTTTGATAAAGAAAAATTGTGTGTCTTGTACAATGGAGGGGTGAATGCATTTTTAAAGGCAGAAAATCCTAAAAACATTATGCCAGAATATTATATTTTATATAATCTAATCTAATATAATCTAATCCTAAAAGATTATACAAGAATGATATATTTTATCTAATCTATCCTAACTAACTTTCTGGTTTAATTTTAATGAACCAGCTTTATTCCTAATTCTAATCCTACTGGTTTAATTTAAGTAATTGACTAAAATAAAATTAAACCAACAAGCTGGTTTAGTTTTAGCCTCTCTCTCTCTTCCTTTTCCACGTCTTCAATTAAAGTTTGAAGGATCTTTTTTGTGCTTTACTCCTTGCTCTTGTTGTTGGTGCAATCCAAAATTATGATTCTCTTTCATATTTTCCTTCTTGATTAGTTGAGCTGACACTATTTTCTTGATGATCTTCCATACTTGGTAGCTTGTCTTCTCTTAGTATATGTTTTATTAAATCTGTGTAGGTAAGGGTCATAAGGAGCCAAATACCTTATATTTTTCTCTTTTTTAATTTAGAATAATAGGATCAATTGTAGCTGGTCTAAGCATGTCTATCTCAGCCCATAGAGCTCTAAAAGACCCATAGTGTTTAGTGAACTCCACTTCTTCTTGCTTGAGTTCATTCAAAAACTTCTTAACTTCAAAAATTCTCATTAGATTGGAAGTATTCCCATAGACAATTTTAGAGTCTCCCACAGACCCTTTGCATTTTCACAATAGGAGTAAGGTTCTAAGAGTGATCCTTCAAGAGAGTTCTGTAGAATTGAGAGAACAAGTTGGTCTTCTTGAAACCATTTCCCCAATGAATCAGCATCCTCCTTATCTTGGTCTTCATGAGCGTCTCCTTTAATTTTCACCATTGGCGCCTTGCTTGTTAAAACATGAGGCCATAGACCCCTGCTGCATACTGTGGTCTTAATAGTGAGGTAATTCACTCCTTTCAAAATGACTGGAGTTTGAATCTGCTTAGTGAATTCCATGTGAAGAAAATTATTTTTTTTTAAAAAAATAATTTTAAGACCAAACATAATTAACTACCGCCTAGTCCCTTGCAACCACCTGGTTTATTTGTTACAACCAAAATAACCAACACCTATCTCCTCTATAACCACCCAAAACTTTCTAGTACCCGCCAGGGCAACAGCCACAACTGTTTTAACCACTTGCCAATAACTAGCCAAACAACCTTCTAAACCCAAAACCTAACAGCCACCTAACCGCCAGCAACAACCACCTCACCAACTTTATCCTAACCACTTTTAACTACCTAACTGACTATTTAATCTTCTAACTGCCCAAATTTTAGGTAGTTTTTTTGTTAACATATTAAAATTAAAAACTAAAAATAGTTAGCTAGCCAATTTGGAGGAGACGTGTCGATATAAACCATTTCTGCTACCAGTCTTCGTGCACTCCTCACTAGGTTATCTGCTCGTGTGTTTATCGTCCGAGGACTATATATATTATGTATGCTATTGAACCTGCTTTTACTTCTGTTGAATTCTTCTAGATGAACTTCAAAAGCTGGCAACTCCTCTGATAACGACACCATCTTTACCAAGTCTTGACAGTCTGTTGCAAATATCACTTCTAATCTACAAAATGTATACATAAATTTCATTTCCAAAATAAGCGCTTCTAATTAAGCGTGAAGTGGTGATAGGCTACATTGAATATTCCTGGCTCCGACCATCATTTTGTCTATCTCATTTTTTTAGATATCCACCCTTGACCCGAAATTTTTTCTGATTCCTTCCAAGATATATCCACTTGACACCTCCATATATCCTGATGAAATGGATCCATATGCGTTCCTATGTCCGGAATATTATTCTCTTGTAAATCTTGAGCATCTTCCCATATTTTTCCTTCTGCTTCTGCCAGTGCTATAATATCTTGTGGATTTCTATCTAAATTCTTGTAAACCTTGCCATTTCTTCTTTTCCTTAAATACCAAATAATTCATGGAAGATATCGTTCTAAGTTATCCTGGGGTATATTATGGACTAAATAATGTAGATTCGAAAAAACCGATGACGTTGGAAAAGTGTCTGGATTTGAAGGTATTTTAGTTAATCCCAAGTTTGAATGGCTGGTGAACATTCAAAAAGGACATGATTAATAGTTTCATTCTCCACTCCACAACTAACACAAAGAGAATCACAGTTAATACCTCTAGATTTTACATTCGTTGTTACTGGAACACAATCTCATAGTGTTTGCCATATAAAATGTTTTATTTTTGGTGGACACCTCAGCTTTCACACATAAGCCTGCAATATTGTAATTGTGGGTCCATAAGTACTCCCTTTACACCTTTGTCTGGGTAATGTTTCAATCATTTAATCTGATTTAACCCTATATTTTCCTTTTTTTTTATAATGCCAACCATTTTGATTAGTCTTTTGTTAACCAGAGATCTAGCTGATGTAATACTCATCCATCCATATGAGGGTGAGTATGATCTTATAGGTTCCAACGGATTCGAATTTCGGTAGTACCTATTTTTAAACACTTTTGCGAATAATGATTCTGGTGAATCCATTAGTCTCCATAATTGTTTTGCTAACATTGCTGTGTTAAAATCCTCTATTTTCCTAAGTCTCTACCCTCATTTTTATGCCTACATAATTTCTTCCTCGATTCGAACCGCTTGAACTCCATCAAAAACTAGCTATCGCACTTGTAATTTTTCTTTGTTAATGTTTTTGGCAACCTATAAGAAGACATTACATATGTAGGTAATGCTGTTAAAACTGATTTAATCAGAACCTCTTTACCCCCTTCCGATAAAATTTCATAGTCTATCCATTTACTCTATTCTGAAGTCGCTCATTGATGAATCCAAATACTTGTGTTTTCGAACCTCCTAGACTTTCGGGAATACCTAAATTTGTGCCTATTCCTCCGGTTGTAATTATACCTAATACTCGCTTCAATTCCTCTCTAGTTCCCTCAATAATATTAAGAACAAATTGTACTGATGATTTTGCAAAATAATTTGTTGTCCGGGCACTGCCTCATAGTTTTTTAATATTCTAAGTACGACTTGACATTCTTCCTTTTTTACTCGGCGGAAAGATAAACTGTCATCCGCAAACAACATATGAGATATAGCAGGACTTGTCCTTGCTATTTTTATTCCCATTAACTCCTTTTCCCGTTCTGCTTTTCTTACATTTGCGATCAACGCTTCTATACATAAAATAAATAAATATGGGGATAACAAATCTCCTTGTTGGAGACCCCTCTCCAGTACAATAGACCCACGTGGTTGCCCATTAAGTAACACCTTATATCGCACTGATGTTATACACCTCATCATCCAAGAGATCCAAAGTTTGGAAAACCCCATTTTATGAAGGAGTCTCTGGATGAAATTCAATTCCATCTGGTCCAGGTGCTTTTTCCGGATGCATCATAAATAGAGCTTTCTTGACCTCTTCTTCCGTAGCCAATACCGTGAGCATGTTATTTATCTGATCAATGATTACTGTCAGAACTTCTCGTAAAAACTCCTCAAAATCATCTGGAGATGTGGAGGTAAACAGTTATGAAAAATAATTTACCGCCACTTCCTGCACCTCTGTATCCCTGGTTACCCATTCATCATCCGTGTTTTACCGGCCTACGATCCTATTTTGAGCCCTACGTTGCTTTGTTAGTGCATGATAGAATTTCGTATTTCGATCGCCCATTTGATGTCACCTATTTCTACTCTTTTGCTGCCAAAATAACTTTTCATCTCGATACGATTCTTTTAACTTTTGTACCACTTCTCTAACCTCTTTTTCATCCCGCATATTGTCGCCCTGAACCTCCTTTAATGCTTTATGTAAATTATTTATCTTTTCTTTTCCATAAGACAGATTATGTTTTCTCCATACAGATATTTCATGTCTCCACATTCTAATCCGGTCCACCAAATTTCCCCTGCTACCTGTTGTAAATGTATCCCAGCCCTTCTTTATATATTCAATTAGTCCTTCTTTCCCTATCCATCTCTTGTCAAACCTACATTGATATATTTTCTTTCCTCTTTGTTTCTCAATCATAGCCACAATTAGTCTATGATCAGATCCTACCATACCTAGATAATGGAGGAAAGAGAACGGAAACACATTATGCCATTCTTCATTTGCAAGCACTCTATCAAGACAACATCGTATGATTTGCTTATTCCTGATACCTCTCCATGAAAAGGTATTCCCTACTGACGGAAAATCAATCAGACCACACTGGGTTATCATATTGTTGAAACGTAAATGTTGATGCATGTCGTAATGGGCCTCCTTCTTTCTCATGATTACCCGTAATTTCATTTAGATAACCTATTATAAACCATGGATCATTTCTACTTAAGCCAAACCTTGTTAATCTTTTCCAAACCAGATCCCTTAAATTTTGTACTGGATCTCCATATACAAAGGATAAAAAAACCTTGGTTCCTTCAAATATCGCTTCAATGTCAATAATTCTACTGCTCGAAAAAACAATATCAACATTATATGTGTTATTGTAAAACAATGCGAGACCCCCTCTAGTACCTCTTGATTCTACCGTATGTAAATTTTCGTATCCAAAATGGTATTGAAATTGTTTCACAAATGAAGACACTTGTTTTGTTTCTGAGAGAAACAAAAATTCCGATTTATTCTTGAACCAAATCTCCCTTAAATAACTAATGGTCCACTTACTTTCTATACCTTGGCAATTCCAACTCAAAATCCGCATAAATACTTTATATTTTTGTTTTCACAAATCTTTTTATTTTATAAACCCGCATAAATATCCCCAAATAGATTAAAAAAAATAGCAATTATGATTGCTATACTTGGAGTTTAAAGAGCCGCATTTGTTGTTCCAACTAACACTAGGCATAACTTTTTGCTGCAAAATTGTGTAATTGTTTTCCGATTTTTGACCATTATAACTGCATAATTGAAATGTTTTCCCAGTTTGATCCCAGTGAAGACTACCAGCACTCCAAATACCCATAACAGACTTTGTTCCAATTAGTCTGCCACCAAATACGGGTTTGACGAGACCCTTTTTTATGATATCCATTATTATCATACGATCCAACATCATTCCTCTGAAACCATAATTTCTTATAATATAAGATGTAACACCCCAAAAACATTTGGAGGGTATAATATTTTTCAAGTAATCATATTTTCTCCACTTGATAATATATCGAGAAACAGTTCTCAAATCCTCCTTCACAGTGAAAACCAAAACAAGATTATTATTATTACCTTCTGCAGCAGCAATTTTGACCACAAGTAAAGAACGTAAGTAAAATACTTTTAAATGTTCTTAAACGAACTTGACTTAATCATCCTCATGTCCAATCTAGAAAGAACAACCTCATACTTCATCAAAATACACCTATTAAATCATAACCATTTAGCAATAATGTACCAAGATAAGAGCATCAAAATTTTTGATGCCATTCTTCATTCCTCATGAAAGGCCATACTAGATTAACAATCATATAAAAACAATCAGCTTTAATTAACCTATGTGAATAGGTCATCTTCCTGCAACCGCTTTTAGGCCGAGAAGAATTGCAGAGAAACCATAAAAATAATAATTAGGTTGTGTGTTGATTCATAGCCTCTCCACTAAACCTTTTTATACCATAGCTGTGTGAATTCCCCCAATCGATCAATCCTCTAAAAAACACTGAATGTGATCACAGTTATCTCCATCTCCCAGGATTCAAAAAACTTATTACTATAGATCACCAAGATTCCAAATATTCCTCTAATTCGTTATTTTCTCTGTAACCCAGACCCTCAACCATATCCCTTTTTATCTCCTCTTCCTAATCTGATTCCATAAATTTGAGAATCTCTCGTATTCTCACCACCAAAATTCTTACCGTCAAAAATGCAAATTGACATGTTGAAGCACCACTCCATTTGTTTCCTTCCATTGTGGAAACTCTTTGATTTCGACATCAAAACCCAAAACGAGATCTTCAGATCCCACCTAAATCACCTCTTTCTCACGACCTCCCATTAATCCTGTGAGTGGAAATCCAACCGATTAAGATCGGATTCAACCATCATACGTAAATCGCCATAGGTAGTTTTAACAGATTTAATTTAATTTAGCCCATTTTCCTTTTAAAAATTGATTTTCAAGAAATAGATTCTTGAAGACCAAATATGATCAGCTATATCTAAAAAATTCTAAAATGAATCCTAAGACTTTAAACTACCTTTTTTTTTTTGTTTCAAGACTCAAATCTTTCAAAGGAGGAATCAAATCTTGAGCCTATCAAGAAACACCTTGAATCTTGGAAAGGAAGGAAGTGGACTTCTAGGTTTGTGGTTTATAACCTTTTCTTGTGAAGGAAGAAAGCCCTGGGAGTTTTGAATCACCAGAAATTGGATGATCCTTTATCACAGTTTATGGGATAAGAAGAAGAGATTGCAGTACCTATCGGATGAAGATGGCGGTGAAGAGGATTGAAGATCGGCGTCTTCTGTTGGCTTAAGTGAGGCAGAAATGATGATCAAAGGAGTGTAGGTCACAATGAGATTTACCAGGTGGTGAGATGAAGAACTTGTGCACACGATTATATGAAGAATAAGAGATGTAGAGATGAAAGTATGATTAGATTAAAAAGATTAAGAGATTATGCTTGAGAATTGCTCTGATACCATGAAAGAATGAGAGAATTTGAGAGATTATGAGTATAAAAGTCGCCAGAAAGTGATAGAGATTGAGAGAGATTAGAGAGAATAGAAAGATTGAGAGTTTTTATTAGATAAATGAGATTATGATCTCTTAGGTTACAAGTGAGGAGAGAGAGAGAGCTATTTATACTTAGTCTAGGCTTGTTTGAATACAAGAGTAGACTAATACATGTTCGGTTACAAGGATAGCCTTACTTAAGTGACAAACACTCTCCTTCCTTTTTTAAATCTAGGCGCCAAGTATATCCCCTTTTGTCTCTTCTTCATTTCAACAAGGTGTTGGTCTAGGGCTCCATCAGGTGCAAAAGAGAATATCCAATTGGTTCCTGAGCCATTAAAAAGGTCTAGAAGGAGCCCGAGAAGATGAATCGTTCTCATATGATTCAACATGAAGAAGATATAGAAGATCCCATCTGGCAGACTTCTAGCAAACCCAAAGGACACATACGACCAATCAACAGAGCATATAAACCGAACCAGGAGGATTTAAGCAACTAATTGACTCATTTCAGAAACTTACTAATCAGTTAGTTATGGAGAACAAGATTGGTTCAAAAGCTTTCAGCATGAAGAAGTTATTTAACTCTTAAGTTGGGAAATTTCCAATGAATCCAAAGGAGACCAACAGTTACCTATTGAAGGATTCTATTCAAACCAGGATGAAGCAATTTTTAAACAGCTATTTTTGGAAACTTAATCAACAAAAGTTGTGCAGTGAATTGTTTCAATAAAAATTCCTATGCTCGGCTTACCTTATTTGGAAGCTCATGGATTCAACCACTTATAAACAAGACTTTGGCGACCAGGAGAGACATCATCATTAAATAGACATGTATAATCATCCAAAAGGGTCATATATCATCTTTGAGTGCTCGGATTTGATGACAACTTCAGATATTTGATCAGCCTCAACTTCAAATATTTGAGGATCAACTATAAACTAGCTGGAGTAGTAAATGGAGCAAGGAATAACTGATCATGAAGGCAATGGACGCACAAAGTAGATCATGAAGGAAATTAAGGCATCCATTAGTAGATCAAGAATATAATTCTTTTGAGATATAAATAAACCTGCTCTAGTCCTACACAACTCTATTCCTATAAAGTAATTTTGTTATCCAAGATTTTTATCTAAAACACAGATTTTAGATAGTTTTAGTATAGGAGATTTCTACCTTGTCATTCCCAAATATGATAATATCATCTACATATATGAGAATTACTACAATACCTTCTAGACTTTGTAGAGTGAAGAGAGTGTGATCGGCTTCTAATCATTTGAAGAATTTTTGAGCAGGAAGAATTATTGGATTAAAGACAAAAAATGGATGAGAAAAGGTGTCGACTACTCGACCACCTATTCCCCATAAACCAAGAAGAGACCCAGTTCGCTTAGGTTTGGAGCTGAAAGTATTCAACGAAGCCCAAGCCCAACCAGAAGTCTTATAAAAGAGGTGATAGCTGTTTGAGAGAGCTGTTAGTCTCGCCAAGGAAGTTGAGATCACATGTGTTAATAATTTTCCATTTCGTTGTAGCCATTTGTATGCAGTCACTATCACCTTAGGGACACACCCTTTTCACTCCAACTTGTCTCTTCTATAAATAGCTTGTGCAATGAAAAATACAAACTTAAGGAAATATACTCATCCTTCACTTATTCTTCATTTATGTTTTTTTTCAGTTTGATGTTTTACTCTCTTAATATTTTGTTAATCTCTCACCAAACTCTTATGCAAATCTTACTTTACTTCTACAAATTTAACATGGTATCAGAGCTTTTGTATTAAATCAACCAAAATTTGTGCTTACTCTTGCTATAAGTCTGATGAGATCCTCCCAAAATCGGCACATGATATCTTAGGATTTTACTGGTTTTTAGGATAAGATTTAGTCTGTTTAGGATGTATTTTGGGGATAAAAGAAAGAGGAAATCAGGAGAAAAAAAAAGAAGAATAAAAAAAGTTCGGCGCAACGGTTTGCCAACACGTTGTGGAGTGACAACGAGTTACCATAACCATAGAAGTGGCACCAAATTAGGACTAACCCCTTTTATCTTGCATATCTGTATAAATATCATCGTTGTACCTTAAAAGATCGTAGAGGAGAAAAGAGAGAGATCTCGAGAGAGAAATCTCCGATTCAAAATTACACTTAGTTTAAATTATAGTTTTTAGTTTTACTTTAAGAGTTTTTACTCTTTTTGTTTAATTTAACGGTTGCACTTTAATTTACTTGTACTTTATATTTAGTTCACGCTTCTCTACTTCATTCTTTTGTTCCACAAATCATCAAACCTATGATTATGTTGTTCATAATTAGTAGCGAGTAGACTCCTCAACCCTTCGGGTTGGGTATGGAGGATATTTTAAGGAAAAGAAACAAGGATTGTTTATAGCTTTTATTCATGGATTCCATCATGTCTTGATATGCTTAATGTCGGCTCGTGGTTATGGCCCGGGTTTGAATGATAAAGCATAAGCAATCTTTGATTGGACGGTTGTGTACTTGAACACTCTCAGCATGGACGAGGTTCAAAATCTGCCTCAACGATAGTTGATGATAGATTACTGCGCTTCATATAGTAAGAATACTATCTTAATGCTCATTTGCTGCCTAGTACTCAAAGACATTTTAGATACAAGGTGGTCACTGAAAGAGCTTTTGTCATGAAAGTGGATTACCTTTACATGAGCAAAAACTACCAGGAGAGGGACAAATACTTTTAAATAAATGCACAAGGACTTTGTCTAACAAGAAAAAGTACCAATTGCTTGGCCCGTTTGGAATAAAGAAAGTGAAGTTATATGGAGTGATGTCACCATAGAAGAAAATTGGGGGACGATGTATTAATACTAGACCAACACTGGAACCACACCACATAGACCAAATACAAGAGAAATGAGCAAATGCTCTTCTCCGGAATATAATCTGCCTATAAAAAGGATAAGGCAATGTCGAGTTTGAGACGTTAACCAAGCGCTCTTGGGAGGCATTCCATGTTAAAATGAAAAAGAAAGTAGATACTCTAAGACAAAGAGAGAGAATGAATTGTGGTAGATAGTCTAATCCAAAGGGAAAGTATGAAGGAGCTTCTAAACATGTAGCCAAACAGCCATAAGTGACTCCTAGGATGTGTTTGGACACAAAGATTGTAAACTCTCTATATAAACACTTGTACTCTTCATTTGTAAGAAAGAAGATATTATTCTTTCATAATGATAATTAATCATTTCTCTCATCTCTAAAAAACTCTCTCTATTATCCAATGATGAATCTTAATCTCTGATTCTAAAATATTATCAGAGCAAGAATCATCCATATAATCCGCAAATTCTGGTTAGTTTCATTAATTCTTCACAATTCTTGCACCAACCACTCAAACCAGAGCCGCCGAGGACACAACCGTCTTTCTCATCTACTCCGACGAAGATCATGAGTTTTTCTTCCACAATTAATAAAAAGGATGATCAGGTTAGATTTTATGATAATCCCTGCACTGTTTTCATATCATTAGGAGGTCAGATTCCAAAATTCTCCTCGTTAGCATCACGATCGCGTTAATTGGGAATATCCGCCATTGAAGCAAGCGTAACTTCTTCAAAACTTCATCAAACCGAGCAATTATAAATCCGAATCTTAATTAGAACGAGTCTAGTTGCTTTTTCGTGAGGTCCGCATCGCCCCTTTTCTCTTTTTGAAGCTTTCTTGATTAATCTCCCTCGCCGTGCCCATTTGTGACCTCTTTGGGGTATTGGTAACAAAAATCTTATCCCTTCTTGATTTCTTTCAAATCTTGGACGTTAAGAAGTTCGATGAGGTTCTTTTGGAGGGTTACAAGAATTTTGAGCTTAATCTGAAAAGTTTTAGGCTTCAAGAAAGGTTTTCTTAAAAGTGGTTAAAAACTTGTTTTCTTGGAAATTGGAGGGAAAGTTTGTTTTTAAGTTAGTTAGGCTTTTTAAACTACCTTTGCTTGCTGAATAATCTTTGTATGAGATGTAAAGAGCTGGTATAGGTGTTGGCAAGTGGTTGAAAACCGTTTGAGTAGTTATTAAACCTGTGTTCACTTACCCCTGAGCAAGAAGCTAGCGGGTGTGCAGCATTCTCTTGGGGTGGCTGTTTCTTGCTGTCTGAACAAGGTTAATCTGTTGTCTATGCGCCTGTTTATGGTCTGAAAGTAGTTCAGGTGGTCACTAGGAAGCTAATCTTTTTGATAAAAGATGATTTAACAATTTTGTTTTAAGTCTTCTACAAGGTTAATCATTGAATTCAATAAACACATGCAAGCTCCAGTGATTCAGAAAGGAGTGAACTATCTTCTGTGGTCAAGAAGGATGTAAAATGAAATGAAGAGATGTTTGAAAAAAGGATAAACCTTCTAAGAAAGAAGGTCTAAATGGTTCTACATAAGCTGTTGTTCCAAAGGAAGAGGCATGTAAGAACCTTATCTCATAACTAAGATCTTGACCCTGCATAGATCAAAGAAAGCACAAGCATTCAAGATCAAAAGTGTTTAACCACCAAAGGCGCCTGAAGAAAGTAGCATGACAAGGAGTGAATAAATCAGAATCGTTCTTAACATCAAATGCAAAGACCTAGTATCATAGTCTTATGCATTCAGACTATTTCTAAACTCTTATCCAACTATATTTTGTTTATTACATTGATAGTTGTGTGAGTTAGAAACATAGGAAATCTGGTATCTAGGTGGTTAGTAAATCATGAATATTATTGAATTGTGTTCATGTATTTAAAAATTGTTAAAATGGAACATTTTGAACCTAGTTTAGGTAGATGAATGATTTGTTCATGAATTTCATTGATCCTAAGGGAAGAGAACCTTTTCTTTTACTTAGAACAATAAGTTTAAGAAGGCATGTTGAATCCAAAAGTCCTTAGGCAGTCTGTAAAATTAAGTTTGGTTACTTTTCATTACTATCTTTCACTCACTATCTTTTGTTTAGAATCTGTCTACAATTAACATGTTCAAAGGCTTAAGATGAGAGTTGATGTTTAGCTAGATTACCTAACAAGGCAAAAGAAAGCAAGTGAAAAAGACACAGCACATGGAGGAGTTAGAACCGATTTCCACTAAGAACAGCCACCACAAGGAGCGGAGAGGAAAGACTGGTGGAATGTGATGAATCAGCTCTTCCATGGAGTCAAGTGTCATTTGGTGTGTGCTTGAAGTTTAAATAAACAGAGCACATATGTTGCAAGTTCAGATCATAATCAATCACAAAGGAGGAATACTCACGAAGATATAGTATCAAAGTCGTTGCAAATATTATCTCTAAACCTTTTACTTATTCTTTGATTGATTAAATTTCTCATCTAGAAATGTTTATATGATGAAAGAGAACCTAGGAAGACTATGTATATTATTTAGAACCTAGTTGAATCCAAAAATCACCTTGACATTCATCATATTTCTCCATTATTCTTCATCATTCTTCATCAATCTCATATATTCTACTTTAAATCTTATACTTTTAATCTTCAAATCTCATTTTCTTCAATATTTTTAATCTCCTATTCTCAAGACATTTCCTATTCTACAAGATACTTACAATCTTTTTCTTTATGTTTAAAGGATAAAGAAGACCAAGTTAAGACATACAATCTATGTATGCTCAGTCTTCCGAACTTGACTCTCATTCCTAGTGTCAAGCTTGTGGGGGGAAAGAAGATGAGCATTCAATGGCGCAAGAAGGAGATGGAGCCGGAACATTCCAAGTTTGTTCGAGGACGAGCTTGGATCGTGCCTTACTGGGCACGGTTCATTCCGCGTTAGACCTAGTTCCATGTCTGGGCGATTCGAGTCTGGATCGTGCAAGGAAGATCCAAGCTCGTGCCTGACTGGGCGCTGGTTCTTGACGAGCTGGAGCTGAATTTGGAAGCACAAACAAGGACAATCATTCAAGGTGTGTTTGGCGCAAACAAGAACATCCAAGAAGTTTATCTGGCGCAAACAAGGGCATTGAAGGTGTCTGGTGCATTCAAAGGCTTTCTGAGGCACAAACAAGGATATTCAAGTAGATGCCTGGTGCATACAAAAGCTTTCAAGGCACAAACAAGGACATTCAAAGAGTTGTCTGGCGCATTTAAAGGCTTTTAAGCTGTCTGCTAAAACCAAGTGAGCACAAGAAGTGTGCTGCTCAGCTTAATTCTCTCATGGATAAAATGAATAAGGTCATACAAATAGCTGCTGAAGAAGCAGTCGTTCATCTTTTATTAACTGATCATAGAACCAACGGCCATTAAGCTGCCAAATCTCATGAAGAAGGAGTAAGCTGGTGGAACGTAATGAATCACCTCAGGACATCAAAATTATCTCATCAAAGGATCTATCTAGGATAAGTTTTTTAACTCTATGATTTTAGGTTGAGAATTTGGCTAGATATTATACTTGATAACAGACTTGATCATATTCAAGTTCTGGAATACATATCTTTATTTTTGAGTTGCTATGTTGTTTTTGATGAGGAAGTGATGAAAAACAGTCATAAGAATGACTTATCTACATCAAATAGTGGAAGCATGGTGGGAGAGTGTATTAGGAGACAAGTGTGCTCACTCTACTAAAGCTTAATTCTACAATCTTATTCTCTTGAGTTAGACTTATTGAGAGTAGAAAGTGAAGCAAAATGAAGCTGGTCAAAGAGAAATTTAAAACATATAAGGGAAGAGAACCATGTGATCATGATGAATCCAAAGACCTTAATGTGAAGTTCTTAGAGAACCAGACTGGTTTATATCATATCATCCAAATCGCCATCCACTCTTAAAAAAGGGAAGTTAAAATCATTCTTACATTATAATGCATTGGTTTATCTTATGAGGATTGATACATGCATGTATATGGGTTTGTGAAACAGGTTTAAATTGAAGACTTTAAGGAAAGCTGGATCAAAATCACCTCTTAAAGACAAGGAGTCAAAAGAAAGGGGGAGAAATGGACCAGACTTAGAAGAAGCTGCAAAGCAGCCATTCACAAGGGATAATCAACAAGGTCTTGTTCAAGGATCTATGGAGCTCACTATGGTAGACTTAAAGCTCACAGATTCAATGGTCGATCTCTAAGCTAAGAAGACTTCACTCTTTTTCCCTTAGTATTGGTTTTGTCCCAAAGGGTTTTCCATACTAAGGTTTTTAATGAGGAAGTTCTTTAAGGTTTCAAGCTTGGTTTCTATGAACATTAAAAATCAAGCTTGAAAGGGAATAAAGAGGAAGAAGGAGGAAAGTCTCTTCATCTTTGCAAGTTCAAGCATTCACCATGCTTAAACTTGAAGGGGAGTGTTGAAATGAAGAAGAAAAGAAGTAGATACTGTAAGACAAAGAGAGAGAATGAAGTGTGGTAGATACTCTAATCCAAATAGAGAGTATGAAGGAGCTTCTAAACCTGTAGCCAAACAGCCATAAGTGGCGCCTAGAATGTGTTTGGACACAAAGATTGTAAACTCTCTATATAAGCACTTGTACTCTTCATTTGTAAGCAAGAAGATATTATTCTTTCATAATGAAACTTAATCCTTCTCTCATCTCTAAAACTCTATCAATTCTCCAATGGTGAATCATAATCTCTCATTCTAACATTCAAATGACAATCTCTTTCCCTTATTTATTTTGTTTAATTTTTATTTAGGCTTTGATATTTTCTCTTTAAACTTTACAACAGGTAGAAATGTAAATTGACAAAGAAAAAGTGACAAATAAAAAATGGAGAAAATAAAAGGGAGAAAAATCGAACACTTGGAACAACGGGTTACCAACCTTTAGTGTAACTATCTCAAGCCCGGGTAAGTAAACGAGATCTGAACCGTTTTAACCTAGTTTGTTACTCTATTAGAGTAAATTGGAGTCACACACGGTCTCCTCACTTTTCTTTTAACCCATTTACCTCTTTCAGCTATTTATACTTTTCAATTCAGTATAAACTTTTCAAATAGAAAAACCGAAATCCTCTGTTTGACTTTTTCTTCCCAAAAATCTATTTTAAAATATTTCCCTATCGCGGTTTTTTATCTCTTTTTACATAAGTTCAACTTAGCTTCAAGAGATAAATTCATGTGTTGTTGGACTGTACATAATTTAGAAACCTCGGTGCTGCTGTTTGTTTTTGAAATTGGTAATCTGTAATAGGTTGTCCATATAGCAGAGAATCGCTTGATTAAGGCGTAATAAACTTATATCATGCTTGCTTGTTGAATTCTTTCTGTCTTAACTTCGATAGAAGAGGAAAACCTCTTCCTCAGAACCCGGAGACTAACAAAAATTTAAGTGGTTGTGAAGCCAAGCCGCACAACTAGTTCACAAAACAGAGCAGGAAACCCGATGACATGGGCACAAGAAATGCACGAAGAGGAGGATGATTCTCTAGCATTGGAGCCTGGGTACTAATACATGGACATTAGTGAAGAGAACTCAGCAAAAGCAGAAAGCTCGGGAGAAAGCATAGAAGAGAGCTCTGATGAAAAAAACAGGGGCGACACAGAGCGCATGCGTCACGCCTTATACAAGGATTACTATGATCCCTGATGCAACTTCAGTTCTCCCCAAACATTCGCTGATGGAAATCCACGATGATATGCATTTCATATTCTCTAGAATGGGACTCGGCAACTTGCCATTCCAAACGTAGCCATGATTCCGAGAACTCAAATTCAAACCAACAGACGCCGTAAGTCACTGACAGGTATATTGAACTCCTTACAATATAGTGAACCTATCGGATGACATTAACAGAGCTCAACAACATTTTCGGCTTTCAGCAAGGAAGCAACTGAAAGAATATGAGATTAAGAGATTTGTAGAATTAGAGAATGAGAGAATGAGAGAATAAGAGAAGAATGATTGTATTAAGAAAATGAAAATAATAGTTTCGAAGTTATAAATGAGGAGAGAGATAGTTATTTATACTAATCTAGTCTAGGCTTGTTTGGATACAAAGATTGCCTTCTACATGAATGGCTACAAGGATAACATAATACTAAAACACAAACAAGCCTTAGATACTCCTCTTAGACTTAGACTACACACAACTTTAATACAAGTGTTAAAGGCCTTCTTCCTTCATCATTTCTTCTTCATTCCAACACTCCCCCTCAAGCTTAAGACATGGAGAATGCCTAAACTTGCAACCATGAAAATTTACCTCATTAAAATTGGGACAAAACCTTTTCTAGAGAAAAAGAGTATAACACTCCATGTTGGGATCATTGTTGTGGAATGGTCATAAGGCCAAGCCTTAGATAGATGGAGGTGCCATTCTTCAAAGTTGTTGCCTTGGTGAACACATCAGCTAGTTGATCTTCACTTCTTGTATAGCAAGGCAAGATGATTCCTTTCTCAATAGCTTCTCTTACTTTGTGGCAGTCTACTTCTATATGTTTGGTCATTTCATGAAACACAGAGTTGGAGGCAATGTGTATAGCAGCCTGATTGTCACAATGGATGGTGATAGGATCATCACAACTCACGGCTAAATCCTCAAGGATTTGCTTCAGCCAAATGCATTTAGTTGTAAGCTTCTTCATGGCTCTATATTCTGATTATGCACTATAGCATGACACCACCTTTTTCTTCTTGGTTTTCCAAGTCACAAGGTTCCCTCCTATGAAAGTACAATAGCCTGTGGTACTTCTTCTATCCTCCCTATCTCCTGCCCAATCTGCATCACAATACCCAACCACATTTTTGTTTCTATTGCAACCCATCCATATACCTTGTTCATGAGTGCCTTTTAGATATCACAAAATTCGGTTTGCCATCTCCCAATGTCTCATCTTTGGACCTTGCATGTGTGAGATACCTGATTCACAACAAAACATAAATCTGGTCTAGTGATGGTTAGATAAATAAGCTTACCAACCACTTTCCTATAGAGCTTAGGATCATGAAAATCAATTTCCTCCTCTAGCTCCCCATTAATCCTGATTTTATAATCTTTTTCTAAGGGTGTTTTGGCTGGTTTAGCTTCCATCATACCTGTAGAGTATTTAAGTTCTCTTAAATCCTTAATATCAAAGACACTCTTCAAATATTTTTTTGTAGATGCAATACCAACACTATCACTACCAGATATGATTATATCATCTACATAAATGAGAATTACCACAATACCTTCCTTACTCTTTAATGTAAAAAAAAGTATGTTCAACTTCAGATCTTTTGAAGCCTCTATCCATCAAGGTTACACTTAACTTGTGGTACCAAGCTCTTGGAGATTGTTTAAGGCCATAGATGGCCTTCCTCAGCCTGAGTATATTGTCGGCCCCTACATCTTCCTCTAGACCTGGTGGAAGTGACATGTATACCTCTTCTTCTAATTCACCTTGTAAGAATGCATTCTTAACATCTATATTCTGATTATGCACTATAGCATGACACCACCTTTTTCTTCTTGGTTTTCCAAGTCACAAGGTTCCCTCCTATGAAAGTACAATAGCCTGTGGTACTTCTTCTATCCTCCCTATCTCCTGCCCAATCTGCATCACAATACCCAACCACATTTTTGTTTCTATTGCAACCCATCCATATACCTTGTTCATGAGTGCCTTTTAGATATCACAAAATTCGGTTTGCCATCTCCCAATGTCTCATCTTTGGACCTTGCATGTGTGAGATACCTGATTCACAACAAAACATAAATCTGGTCTAGTGATGGTTAGATAAATAAGCTTACCAACCACTTTCCTATAGAGCTTAGGATCATGAAAATCAATTTCCTCCTCTAGCTCCCCATTAATCCTGATTTTATAATCTTTTTCTAAGGGTGTTTTGGCTGGTTTAGCTTCCATCATACCTGTAGAGTATTTAAGTTCTCTTAAATCCTTAATATCAAAGACACTCTTCAAATATTTTTTTGTAGATGCAATACCAACACTATCACTACCAGATATGATTATATCATCTACATAAATGAGAATTACCACAATACCTTCCTTACTCTTTAATGTAAAAAAAAGTATGTTCAACTTCAGATCTTTTGAAGCCTCTATCCATCAAGGTTACACTTAACTTGTGGTACCAAGCTCTTGGAGATTGTTTAAGGCCATAGATGGCCTTCCTCAGCCTGAGTATATTGTCGGCCCCTACATCTTCCTCTAGACCTGGTGGAAGTGACATGTATACCTCTTCTTCTAATTCACCTTGTAAGAATGCATTCTTAACATCAATTTGCCATAATTCCCAATCAAGGTTAGTAGTAAGTGAAAGAACAACATTAACAGAATGAAGCTTAGCTACATGTGCAAAGGTATCCTATAATATTCACCATAAGTCTGAGTAAATCCTCTAGCCACCAACCTAGTTTTATATCTATCAATTTCACCATTGCTTTCGTATTTAATGGTAAAAATCTACTTAGAACTTACGGCCCTTTTTCCTTTAGGTAAAGTGGCTGGAGCATAGGTACCATTCCTTTCCATGGCTTGTTTCTCAGCTAGGATAGCTTCCCTCTATTCCTTATTAGTCATAGCTTCCTCATATGTCTTTGGAATCTGTTCCTTATCAAGACTTGAAATGAAAGCAACATGGTTAGTAGGTAAGTGAGCAATGTTACAAACTCCCTGATCATGATGAACCACAACATTCCCATTGTAGAAGACTGGTGGATTCCTTTGTCTTTTGCTCCTTCTTAACACTGTAGGTGGAGCTTCTTGAATAGGCTCCTCTTCTTCACATAAAACATCAATAAGAGTGAGAACATCTCTTGATCTTTTGGAAGCTGAGACTAGAATTGGTTCATCTCTTGCTGAGTCTTGTTGGACATGAGTAGATGCTTCTCCCCCCCCCATGTTCAAGAGGAGGAAGTCCAGGAAAGCTAAAGGGAAGATCAGGTCACGGATTGAAAGGACCGGCCAGGGTTGATGACCACGTCCTGGCTGGCCGTATCGGAGCAGGCGCTGGGCTGGAGCTGGATGCGACTGGGACAGGCTAAGGAGCATAATGCACCAACTCAAAACAATTATCATAAGTATGCAAAGATTTCTCAAAAACTGTTTTGCAATGTTTTCCAAGTATACAAGAATCACACATATCCTTTGGCATTTTAAAACCAGGAACAATTAGTTCTAGTGCTCTAGGATGAGGATGTCCTAATCTAGCATGCCAAATATCAGAATCATCACTAAAAGAACTAGTACTAGCAATAGGTTCCAACCCCCTTGCATAGGTCATATCTTCAAGCACATACAAGTCATTTCTTGTAGTTCCTTGTCCAAATCTTCTACTAGTCTCAATATCTTGAAAGTAGAAATCATTAGGAACAAAGATAGCTTGACAATTTAAATCAGTAGTAGATCTTTTAACTGAAAGAAAATTAGAAGTAAAAGATGGCATGTAAAAGGCTTTACATTTTTTATCAAACAACGTAAGCTTTCTTATGCCTTTAATTGGTACTTTAATTCCATTAGCAATGACAACATTACCTAAGCCAGGTTCTATATTCTCTAGCAATTCTAGATCACTAATCATATAATGAGAAGCACCATAATCAACAACCAATGATTTAGAGGCATTAGGAGTAAAAAAAGTTTGAAAATAAGCATAAAAAGTTTTACCCAACACATTACCATCCTTAATTGCTTTGAGCTTCTAGATCTGATTTTGTCACAAATTCAGATGCTGAAGACATGGAACTAGTTGGGGCTGAGTGACAATGGGAGCTGGTACATGCTTTTGAAGAAGCTGGGAGTTGGTACACGCCATGGCCGACAGCTTGCAGCTGAGTGTGTCCGGCTGTGTGTTGTTGTCTCTTAAGAGCCCAGCTTAGCTTCAGTTCAGGATGGAGTACCCAACACTCCTTCTTTATATGGCCAATCCTTTTGCAGTGGTCACAAGTTGGTCTCTTCTTCCTAGGTTCATTTGTTGTTGTTGATTTGAAGAAATACTTGTGTGCAGCCACCAATTCAGCCTTGTTTCCAAAGAGCCCATGGGATCCTTGCTCCTTTTGGATTTGAGCACAAACATCTTCCAAGCTAGGAAGCTTATCAGACCTGAGAATATGCTTAATAAGATCTGAGTAAGTTGTGTTAAGAGTTAATAGTAACCCAAATACCTTAGCTTGTTATTTCCTTTATAGAAGAACAATTGAGTCAATTGCGGTTGGCCTTAGAATCTCTAGCTCAGCCCACAATGCTCTGAATGAGCCATAGTGCTTTGTGAATTCTGCATCCCCCTGCTTCAATTCATTCAAAGACTTTTTCACCTCAAAAATTCTTAAGAGGTTAGTGGTGTTTCCATACACCTTTTGCAAAGTGTCCCAAAGTTCCTTAACATTTTCACAAAATGAATAAGCCTCTAAGAGATCACTAGTAAGAGAGTTTTGAAGTATAGAGAGTACCAACTGGTCTTCTTGGTACCATTTAGCTTGAGTAGCCACAGCCTCATTAACTTGAGCAACTTCATTTTCTTCAAGGCCATTTGTTGAAATATAATTCCAAAGACCTTTATCACCCATTAGATCATAAAGTGTCCACCGTTGTTTAGAACCACAATTTATCATGATTTTATTGAAGATCTTAGATGTTTGCTCAACCAATTGTTGTCACTAAAGACCAAGGTTTGAGTGGGTGCAACTCTCTCCACTTTTGCTGGTTGTTTAGTCTTCTCTCAGAAAAACGGCCAAAATCAACACGGACTATTTTGAATACGCTTTTCAATACATAAATTTTTATACCATGTATTTTTCAATCTTAACTATTCTAGTTTTCAATTTTCAAACCTGAACTATATGTTATTCAGTTGATTCATACATATCCGTTAACACGTTATAAGTTTGTTTAATTTTGCTGACTCATCCGCCTACATGTTCAATATGATGTCGTTTTTGGGCGTATAAAAAATGATTCAAAATAGTTTATATTGATTTTAGCCATATAATTATGATTTATAATTAAAATTATGAATATATTTTATTTAATTATTTAATTAGGATACTAGACAGATAGAAATAAATTTTTTGAAATTAAAATTAAAATCATAAAATTAAAATAATTATGATTTATTTATTTAAAATTAATATTAAAATAATAAATCATAGAAAATAATATTTTATAACTCGTAGTAAAAAAAATCAGTGAAACCTATAAGAATAATTAAAAAGTTGAAAATAAATTTAAAATTTTTGAAAAATAAAATCTCCAGATAAATAAAAAGATTTTCAAAACAAATCTTCAACTAAATATAATTTATATACAAATAAATTAGTATAACATACTCTATGAAAAAACTAAATATTTATATTTCATAATTAAAAGGATATTTACATTAAAAATATTATTTAATAAGAATATGTAAGAATATTTAATAAAAATATATAGATATTCTTATTAAATATTCTTTTAGTGTAAAAAATGTTTTTAATTGTGCAATATAAATATTTTGATTTTTTAATAGAGTATATAATACTAATTTTTTTATTTATATCAGTAGATTTTATTTTTTAGAATTCTTATAAATTTTAAATCTAATTTCAAATTTTTAATTATTCTATACGTTTTACTTATTTTTAAATACACATTATAAAAATTACTTTTTATTATTTAATATATTTTAATATGAATTTTAAATATCATTCACAATTATATGGGTTATTAGTTTTAAATAATTTTGTAATATAAACATAAATCATAAATATATGGCTAAAATCAACCTGAACTATTTTGAATAAATTTTTTTATACGTCCAAAACAACGTCGTTTTGGACACGTAGGAATATGAGTCAGCAAAAATTAAACGGACGTATAACGTCATTAACGAATATGTATGAATAAGCTAAATAGCAGATAGTTCAGGTTTGGAATTTGAAAAATAGAATATTTAAGGTTGAAAAATGCATGGTGTCAAAATATAGGTATGAAAAATGGTATTCAAAATAGTCCGGGTTGATTCTGGTTGTTTTCCCGCCTTCTCTCTATTGTTTTTTTTGTTCCCAAAAGAATACATGGCAAATCTGCTTGATAAGTGATGAATTAATGTGAAATCGGACTAAGACTTCAAACTCTATCCTTCTAGTGGCTCTGATACCAAGTGGTATGGCCCTGGAATGGTTGTCTCTCCTAGGATCACTTGAAGGAAGGAACAAGTGACATAGATGATGAAGATGGAGATGGACTTCTCTTCAGAGCTATGGAATGCTCCAAAGATGTGTAGAAAATCCGATGGCACAGGTTCACCCCGCTGTAGAGCCACACAAGATTACAATATATCAATATACTTATGTGATGATTTAATGTTCATCCGCTGAACAGAAAAGACAAAGAAGGTATAATATGTGCAAAAATATCGATTTGATTAAAATTTCAAGGTTGGTTTCTTCTTAAAACATAGCTGGATTGTTTTAGAGCCTAAAAGTGAAAATCCTAAACATAGAAAACCCTGATCATGAACCAGAATATTTTAGTTAATCATGATTTTAATTCAAATTGGTTTAATTTAAGTGAATTAGTTTAAGAAGTCTTAATCTATTCTTAATGAATTTAGATTGCCCAAATACTAATTCTAGTTAGTTTATAAGTCACCAAGCTTAATTCTTAGTAAATTTACATATCAAAGACCAATTATACAAGTATATCCCATGGTGGTCAATCATTTAACTTTATAGGCCAGTAAAGCCCAGCTTGTCCATGATGTCTCTTTGGTCCTTTATGGCTTTGTTTCTTGATGAGAACATTGGACCGACTATCGTCCCAGAAGTGCCAACCTGATGTGAGCTTGGGTGGTGGGTTGAACAGGACCACACGAGTTGCGGAAGACTCGTGATACACCAGAAGTGTTCTTCCTTGAAGGAAGAATTCGCCAATCTCAAGAGAGAAAATGGCAGCCGTTTTGTCAAAGACTTAGGGTTTTTGCATAAAAGTTGTGTATTTTTCATTAATGAAAATGTTAGGCTTATATAGCCTTACTTAGGTTAAACAACAAGCTGTTTAACCCAAACTACAAAGCGTTTAAAATAAAACCACATGAAGTTTGGGCTGCTGGAAACAAAATGGGCCAAGGCCAATACCTTAAACAAAGTAAAAGCAAATGGGCTTAAGGCCTTTTAATACTTAGTCTAAAAAGAATAAAAGATAGAAATGGTCTCTCATATTGAGGAGTGACCGATTTTTTGATGAAGTCTTGTGAAGGATGATGTTGAGTGAACAAGTCTTCATCTTCGTGCACACTAAGGGTGTTGCCTCATTAAAATCTTCTTCGGAAAACCCAGTGGGACAAAACCGAAGATAGGAAAAAGAGTACAATTTCTTAGCACGTCTTTGGTGTCTCTACCGAATGGTAATGGTAAAGATACTAGAGGAGGAAGTGTCATCAGACAAGAGTCTCCATGGCGTCTGATTGGGCTGGAATGGGCCTTGAGGTTTGTCTGGTGGGCCTTTGGGTGGAAGCTCAGGAATCATCTGTTATGCATGCTCCACGTATTGGATGAACTTGAGACCAATGGTTTTGGCCTTGCTCCGTGTTACTGGTCCTTGCACCAACGGCACTGGAACATCTGGTTCGTCTGGTGGGTCGATGTCCTCATCATTCTCTCCCTCTTGAAGAGCTTTGGTCTCCAAAGCATCGTCATTACCTGCATTAAACAATTCCAAGTCAGCGACATTAAAAGTAGTAGAGACATTAAACTCACCTGGAAGCTCCAGCTGGTAGGCGTTGTCATTGACTTTCTTCAGAACGCGGAAAGGTCTATCTCCTCTCGGGGCCAGCTTGTTCTTCCGCCTTTGTGGGAATCATTCAGGACGCAGGTGCAGCCAAACCCAGTATCCTTCCCCTTGAAAACCACATGTTTTCTGCCTTTGTTGGCGTGCTAGCATATTGATCTGTCTTCTTCTCCAGGTTGGCCTTGACTTTTTGATGAAGATGCTTGATAACTTTGGCTTTGGCTTCTCCTTCTAAGCTGATACCATCTCCTGGTGGCAGCGACGTGAAATCCATAGGTGTATCGGGGTTGAAACCGTACACGATCTTGAAGGGTGAAAGCTTGGTGGCAGAGTGGATGGCTCTGCTGTAGGTGAACTCCACGTAAGGAATGCACTCCAACCAGTTCTTCAAATTGCGGCCAATGGTGGCTCAGAGTAAGGTAGAAAGCGTGCGGTTGACCACCTCCGTCTGTCCATCAGTCTGTGGGTGGCATGTCATCGAAAAGAGCAGATTGCTCCCTAATTTGCTCCATAATGATCTCCAGAAATGGCTGAAGAACTTAGCGTCTCGATCAGAAACAATCGTTCGTGGAATACCATGAAGTCGGACTATGTTGACGAAGAACAGATCAGCTATCTGAGACGCATCATTCGTCTTATTGCACGGGATGAACTGAGCCATCTTTGAAAATCGGTCTACTACTACGAAGATAGAGTCCTTGTGGTTGATCTTAGGAAGACCAAGAATGAAATCCATGGAGATGTCCGTCCACGGTGTAGTCGGAATCGGCAGGGGCATGTACAATCTGTGTGGGTGCAGCTTCGACTTGGCCTTCTAACAAACCAAACATTTGGCACAATGTGTCTCGACGTTCCTGCATTGATGTGGCCAGTAGAAGTGCTCTTTTAACATCTCAAGCGTTTTATCGACACCAAAGTGTCCCATTAAACCACCTTCATGTGCTTCTCGTAACAGCAGCTCGTGAATAGATCCTTGTGGAATGCAAAGTCTCTTTTCCTTGAAAAAGAATCCTTCGAATTGGTAGAACTTGCTATATGCTCCCTTTCTGTGTTCCTTAAAGCTTTCCTTGAAGTCTTGGTCGTCTGCATATAGCTCTTTAATCATCTCGAACCCCATCACTTTAGACTCCATGACAGTGATAAGGTTGTATCTCCGGGACAGGGCGTCGGCTATAATGTTGTCAGCGCCTTTCTTGTGCTTGATCACGTAAGGAAACATCTCGATAAACTCAAGCCATCGTGCATGTCTCTTATTCATCTTAGTCTGGCCCTTCAGGTGCTGTAACGTCTGATGATCCGTATGAATGACACATTCTCTAGCAAGTAGGTAGTGCTGCCATGTTTCCATTGCACGGACTAAGGCGTACAACTCCTTGTCATAGGTCGGATAGTTCAAGGCTGCTCCACTCAGCTTCTCACTGAAATAGGCCACAGGCTTGCCTCCTTGAGTAAGAACGGCGCCTATGCCTACACCAGATGCATCACACTCTACCTCAAACGTCCTGTTGAAGTTCGGTAAGGACAAGACTGGGGCATGTGTGAGGCTCTCCTTTAAGAGCTGGAAGGACTTCTCTTGCTCGGGTCCCCACTTGAACTCTTGGTTCTTCTTGATCATAGAAGTCAAAGAACCCGCGATACTACTGAAATCTTTCACAAACCGACGATAGAAACTGGCTATTCCGTGGAAACTCCTGACTTGACTTGCATTGGTCGGTGTAGGCCGATCCTTGATGGGTTTAATCTTGTCTTCATCTACTCGAAGTCCTTGCGAACTGACAACGAAACCCAGGAAGACAACATGATCGGTGCAGACGGTACATTTCTTAAAATTGGCGTATAATTGCTCCTTCTGAAGTGTCTGTATGTCGCGCCACTGAGTTCGTCTAACATGTCGTCTAGGCGCGGTATTGGATGTCGGTACTTGATTGTTATGTTGTTTATAGCGCTGCAGTCTACGCACATCCTCCAGCTTCCGTCCTTCTTTGGTACAAGTAGGACCGGTACAGCACATGGACTCAGGCTTTCCCTCACATAACCTTGAGCCATTAAGTCTTGAACTTGCTTTTCTAACTCCTTAGCTTCGTCTGGGTTGACGCGGTAGGCTGGTCTGTTAGGTAGTTGGGCGCCGGGTATGAAGTCAATGTGATGCTCAATGCCTCTCATAGGCGGCAAACCAGCGAGTAATTCTTCTGGAAATACATCAGAATATTTCTTAAGTAGGGTCTTAACTCCTTCGGGTAACTTCTCATCGTCTCCTGATTCAGTTAATAACTCCTTATACAGCATGAGGACGCATTGGGTATCATCGGTTCGAACTGTTTTTTGGACGTCTGCAACATTTATCAGGAAGTTCTCTTTTCTTGTGTGCTGATCTTTAGCCATTTTTAACTGCATTTCTTGCATTTGCTGAGGGGTCATGGGTACCAGATTATACTTTTTCTTGTCGTGGATGAAGGAGTAGAGGTTGGTGCGTCCATTATGCATGGTTTCTCTGTTGAATTGCCATGGACGACCAAGTAAGAGATGCCCAGCTTGCATTGGTACCACATCACACAAAATCTGATCCTTATATCTGCCTATTTTGAAATCAACCTTGACCTGATCAGATATGTAGAGCTCTGTCTTGTTGTTGAGCCATCTCAACCTGTAAGGGCGTGGATGTCTGAATTTCGGAAGACCAAGTTTTTTGACCATGTACTGACTGGCGGAATTTGTACATGATCCACCATCGATAATTAATGAACATATCTTCCCTTGGATGGTGCACTTAGAATGGAAGATGTTCTCTCTTTGCTCAACTTCTTCGAGCTCAAACCTCATGTTCAAAACTCTGCGAATCATTAGCAGCTCTCCTGCATCAGCATATGCCATTTCTTCATCATTTTGAGGGCTGTCTATCGGTTCAACTTCTTCCATTTCATCTCCTGATTCGTACTCTCCAGATGGTGTGATGATCATCATTCGTTGATTAGGACAATCTCGGGACATGTGCCCTCGTCCTTGACACTTAAAACATGCGATGTCTCTGCTGCGCTGTTGCTATTGCGGCTGTTTGTTCACCGGGGCTGCGGGTCAAGGGGTGGTCAGACCGGCTTTGAGAGGAGCCCGGTCTTCTATGGATTTTCCTTTAAATCGTTGATCTCCTGCGTTTGAATTCCTTTCAAATGGTTTGGAGCCAGCACTCCAATTGGTCTTAGGTCTCGACTGATAGGTATTTTGATGTTTGTTAGACTGCTCTGTCTGGACTGCCAAGTTGAACAACTCTTCTAGATCATGGTACGGTTGACATTCTATTTCTCGGGCAATATGATCTTGTAGACCATCCAAAAACTGCGCCATTAAGCTTTCTGTAGACTCTTCGATCTCAAGTCTGTTCCTTTGATGCTCAAATTCATCGAAGTACTCTTCTACGCTTTTTTCTCCTTGGGTTAGGCGTCTGAATCTGCGCTGTAATTCACGGTGGAAGTGCGGAGGAACATATCGCTTCCTCATCAGAAAAGTCAGGTCTGTCCAAGACGTTATTGGACCGTAGGGTCCTCTCCTTCTCACAGCCATTTCACGATCCCACCAAGTCAGGGCGTGATCTGTAAAGTGTGCTGTTGCTAAGGCTACTTTCTTCGGATCTTCAAAATGATAGTAGTCAAAAAGTAGCTCCATCCGTCTTTCCCAGACAAGATACTCCTCGGGGTTCAGTCTCCCTGCAAAGCTCGGAGGGTTGATCTTGACATCATGGTGCGCTGGTGGCGCCTGTCTGGCAGGCTGTCGCGGCTCATCGTAATGTGATTCACGTCCAATTCTTCGGTTGGATGCCTCAGGAATGTCAGATCTCCGGGGTGGTCCGGGTTGTTCAGAACGGTCCAATCTAGCAATGAGTGTTGCGATCTGTGCAGCGAGGTTTTATAGCATCTGCATCACGTCATTGTTCTGATTGGAAGGCTCTTCTCTGCCTGACATGATTTTCCTTCTAGGAAAAGAAATTTTACCGAAAGAGAAAGTTTCCAAAAATGGAAACTTACTAGAGAGAAAAAAAAAATGGAAATAGAAAGTTCTAGAAAGAAGATTTCCTATTCCTTTTTTTATGATATTTTTTTATTTTATATATATATATATATATATATATTTAAAATGTAATAATTAATGGTGCAGAAAAATAAAAATAAAGATAAAAAATAATAAAAAATGATGGAAAACAAAATATGCAGACTAAAAAAATTTTCCTAAAATGCAACAAGAAAGTTATCCTATTATTAAATATAAAATTTCCTAAAGCTAAAACTAGAAAATATCTTAAACTTTAAATACAAAATTTCCTAAAATTAAAAATGGAAAAATATCCTAGGCTTTAAATACAAGTTTCCTAAAACTAAGAATGGAAAATATCCTAAATTTTAAAAATAAAATTTCCTAAAACTAAAAATGGAAAATATCATAGGCTTTAAATACAAAATTTCCTAAATCTAAAAATAGAAAATATTCTATACTTTAAAAACAAAATTTTCTTTATCAAAAAATATAAAATATCCTAAGTTTTAAATACAGCAATTAATTCCTAAAAATAAAAGGAAAAATTCCGAAAACTAAATAATGTAATAAAAGAAAAAACAAACCTAAACTAGACTTAACCAAGACGTGAATTTAAATGCAGAGTTGAAAGGATGCAAGACACGGCGCAATAACGCAAGTCACGCAAGATGTAGACACAAACTAACAAACGTGAACACAAGACGCAGACGCTAACTTTACGTAATATCCAAATAATGAACCGTCTAACACAAACCTAATTAAACTAAATGCAAACTTACGTTAATGCTACTAATCATGCAAAACGAGCGAGTGATACAACGTGAGCAACCTAAGCTCATGCATGCATTACGAAGCAAATAAGAAACACTCGTCAAATGCAGCAAGTGAAGGATGCAATTAATTAATTGCGGACTTACGTGAGTAAGTGCAATCTAAGCACATGCATACATTAAACACAACAAACCTAAAGTCGCTTATATGAGATGCAACAGGCGACTGAATGCAAGTGTAATAATAATTAGCTACTGTGTGACAAAACCTAGACTCCAAACAGGCGTGACAAAAACACGAAAACAATGAAACCAAACGAAGCACAAGCAGTCAACAAGTAAACACAAGCGATATAATCAAGCTAGTGTGTTACTAGTTAATATCCTAGATTTGTTTCAGAGACGTTTTTATAATTTTTTTTTGGTTGATTTATGAAAGAAAAAAAAAAAACAAGCAAAACAATCAAACAAAAATTAAAAGAAAGATAGAACCTGATTTTTCTTTTGGTTGGAGATTTTTTTGTTTTTTTTTTTTGCTTCTTCTCCCTCACCTTATAAAAAGAGGGAAGAAAAATGAAAAGCTAATAGTGAAAAAAAATAAGAACAATAAAAACAAATAACAAGGATAAATATAACCTGATACTTATGAGCTTTTCAGCTCTGATACCAGATGATGTGAGCTTGGGTGGTGGGCAACTTCAAACCGATATAATCGAGGCTCTCGGAAGCAAAGAGATGGAAGGGTGGATTGAACAGGACCACACGAGTTGCGGAAGACTCGTGATACACCAGAAGTGTTCTTCCTTGAAGGAAGAATTTGCCAATCTCAATAGAGAAAATGGCAGCCGTTTTGTCAAATACTTAGGGTTTTTGCATAAAAGTTGTGTATTTTTCATTAATGAAAATGGTAGGCTTATATAGCCTTACTTAGGTTAAACAACAAGCTATTTAACCCAAACTACAAAGCGTTTAAAATAAAACCACATGAAGTTTGGGCTGCTGGAAACAAAATGGGCCAAGGCCAATAACTTAAACAAAATAAAAGCAAATGGGCTTAAGGCCTTTTAATACTTAGTCTAAAAAGAGTAAAAGATAGAAATGGCCTCTCATATTGAGGAGTGACCGGTTTTTAGATGAAGTCTTGTGAAGGATGATGGACAGTGAACAAGTCTTCATCTTCGTGCACACTAAGGGTGTTGCCTCATTAAAACCTTTTTCGGAAAACCAAGTGGGACAAAACCGAAGATAGGAAAAAGAGTACAATTCCTTAGCACGTCTTTGGTTTCTCTACCGAATGGTAATGGTAAAGACACTAGAGGAGGAAGTGTCATCAAACAAGAGTCTCCATGGTGTCTGTTTGGGCTGGAATGGGCCTTGAGGCTTGTCTGGTGGGCCTTCAGGTGGAAGCTCAGGAATCATCTGTTGTGCATGCTCCACATATTGGATGAACTTGAGACCAATGGTTTTGGCCTTGCTCCGTGTTACTGGTCCTTGCACGAACGACATTGGAACATCTGGTTCGTCTGGTGGGTCGATGTCCTCATAACACCTGGACCCCTGACGCGGGCCAAGGCCCAAGCATTGGAGCACAAGTTTGTGGAACTTGCGAGGCGAGTCGGAGAGCAAGGACCAGCCCAGCTCGTACCAGGTCCCGACAGGCCCTTTGCGGCCCATCCGAGCCGTCCCGCGAGCCACTACCTAGATCGGTCCACCAAGGCCCATTCGCAGCCCACCCGCAACCATGGAGTTTCCTGCTCGAATATTCTTCCAGCTCGGGTGTCTTCACCATTACCATCTGATGAAGGCACCAAAAGCCGTGCTAAGACATTTTACTCTTTTTCCTACCTTCGGTTTTGTCCTACTGGGTTTTCCGAAGAAGGTTTTAATGCGGCAACACTCTTAGTGTTCATGGTGACCAAGGCCCGTTCTCAAGCCCAATATTCTCCACGGGCCCAAGTCACTTCGGCCCTATCCCTATGGGGCTTATCTATATTGTTTCTTGTTTTTAAACTAAGTGTGGAATTAAGGCCTTAAGCCCAGTTCCTAGTTATTAGCGAATTACCTTAGGCCCAAGACCTTTGTGTTTAAGTCTTGGCCTAGACCCATTTGTCCATTTAAGACTTCTTGTTGTTTTTATTTAGACTTTTTGCTGTTTTGGGAAAACATCATTTTGTTTACCATAGGTTGTAAACTAAAGGTCTATATATGCCTTATTACTTGCAATGAATAATACAACTTGAATTTGAAAACAAAACCCTAAAGATTCTGTCTAATTTTTGGCGCCTCCTTCCTTGGTGAGTAGCCGAGACTTCATCCTTTCTAGGCTGAAGATTCTCTGGTGTATCACAAGTCTTCCGTAGCTTGTGTGGTCCTTTCGCTCCACATTCACTCCATCTTGCCACTACGCTTGTATCATCTGATATCAGAGCTGAAAAGCTCCTACGTACTATGTTGAATCTATTCTTGCTATCTTTGAACATTATTTTTATTTTCATTGTTTTTAAAGTTTTCCCTACTTTGAGTTGTTGTTCTTCTTCTTCTCTGCAAGGGGAAATAGGTGCAGGACAAGTCAAAAAAAAGGAGATTCACCATAGAAACCGCCACCACAAAGTCAGAGTAAATCAGGTTTTGTCTATCCTAACTATTCAACTTTTATTTAGTCAAAAAAAAAGAGAAACAAAGATTGTTGCTTGTTGTCTTGTTTTGATTTTTTTTTTCATAAAAACAAAACCATAAAAAGAGTTAAGTTGTTTAAAACAAATTTAGGATCAATAGAACCCACCTAGAGCACTTGTTTCATTCGTTGAAATCGTGGACCTAGCCTTCTTAGTGCCCACTAGTGTCTTGGTTGGAGTTTTTGTTTGATTTCTTGTTTGTTTAGCTTGGTAGGAATCGAGTTTCTCTTCCTAACAAGTGTGAGCCGATCTCGTTGGTGCAAGTCGCGTCCTACTCTAGGAGGTCCAGCCGCTTACTAGGACTAAGTCTTGTTCCCGCTGGATTGTAGTCGTCCTAGGTTGCGTGAGGCTAAGGTCTAGGTCTATTCTTGAAAGCCAAGAGCTGTCCTAGCGCAAGTGTCCCACAAGACCTGTAGGGCTAGCCCCCCCTCCCGTACCGCGCTACCATCCCACACCACCGACCAGCGACTAGCGCTACACCACACGGAACTTGGACCGCGCCTCCCGCGAGTTCAGTACCACAAGGAGCCGCCTGCATAGAAATAGGAAACCTTCCCCTTTAGGTATTAGGCAATTTTTCTTAGAATTCAAGACATTAGGAATCCTTCCTTTTATGTAGCTAGAAGCATAAAGGCGATCTTCCTTTTTGGGTTCTAGGACTAGGATATTTTCCATTGTAGGAACTAGTTCTAGGAACTTTCCTTTTAGTGTTTTTAGTCATTAAGTCAGATTTCCATAAGTTTTATAAGCCTTAGGAAGTTTTCATTTATAGATAGTTAGATTTTTATGCATAAAATAAAACTTAAGAAATTTTCCTTTTAAGATCTAGAAAAATCGCTGACTTTTAGAAAAAAATTAGCAAATTAGTAGATTTCCTTTCTTGTAGGATTCCCATTAGACTTTAGGAGCATTTTTCCTTTTCTTGGAAGTTTCTCATTCTTGATACTTTCCTTTTGTAATTTTTCCTTTTCTAAAAATTTCCCAATTCTGGAACTTTCTTTTTGTTTTTATTTCCTTTTCTGGGAGTTTCCATTTCTGGAAAATTTCTTTTTTCCGAAAAGTTTCTATTTTTGGAAATTCTCCTTTCCAAAAACTTCCCATTTATGGAAGTTTTCCTTTTCCGAAAACTTTCCATTTATGGAAATTTTCCTTTTCGAAAACTTTTAGAATAGGAAAGTATGTCGGAAAGTGAATGATCATCGTCAGGAGCAGATAACCAAGCCATGATGCAGCTACTACAGAACTTGACGGCTCAGATGACAGCCCTGGCTACACGCATTGAGCGCCTCGCAACCAGCCCGACCACCCGGATGACCCGATGCGCCAGAAGTGCCCAACCATGGGCCCGGACGAGAACCATGGGCCGAAGACCCACAACAGTACCGGCACCCCCCCAATTAACCACCCCAACGTTAAGCTCAACCTGCCTTCATTTACGAGAAAATTGGACCCCGAAGAATACCTCGACTGGGAGAGACGAATGGAATTACTATTCGACTATTACAACTACGACGACCCGAGATGAGTGGCCCTAGAAACGGCCCAGTTTACGGACCATGCCCTAGCATGGTAGGATCGAGAGGTCGCAGCCCGAAGTCGAGGACGTTTTGGTCTTCTAACTTCGTGGGACGAGTTGACCCACCTAATGAGGAGACGGTACATCCCTCCACATTTCAACCGGGAACTTCAGAGGAGATTCATACGCCTGACCCAAAGAAACAAAACGGTGGCAGAATACTTCGACGAATTCAAGCATCTACGGAACCGACTGGAGATGGAGGAATCCGAGGAGAGCCTCATGGCACAATTCCTAGACGGCTTACCCATTGCTCGTAAGGTCGAGCGTCAGCCCCATCACGACTTAGGTGAGTTGTTCCACCTAGCGGTCCAGATTGAAAAGAGTAACCAACGCAAGACCACCGCACCGCCCAGACCAAGAACTATGTGGGGCACTAGCCAAAAGACATATGACCGAGCCAAAACCAGCAATGACCCGCAGTTCAGGGGGAAAAACCCTACCAACCCGGTTCCTAAAGTCACTCTTGTCGGGCCGAGACCAGTCGCCCCAACCTCTACAAACCCGCCTCAACGGAGCAGCAAGATTACCTGTTTTAAGTGCAAGGGACAAGGCCACATGTCCCGAGAATGCCCGAACCAAAGTACCATGGTCTTAACAGCAGAATAAAATGGTCGAGAACCAGCATTCTAGGAAGGAAAACTTCCTTATTAACGTCGCAGATGTCCATAAAGCGGTACAGACCGACGAGACACAAGTCGTCCTACTGCAATACTGAGAGCTATTAAGCGCAGCTATCGCGGAGGACAGTTTCCCGAGGAAGTGAAGACGCTATTACAAAAGTACGGTGACGTCTTCCCAGACGAGATCCCACCAGGACTGCCACCAATCCAAGGGATCGAGCACCACATTGATTTCATCCCCGGAGCCCAACTGCCGAACCAACCTGCCTACCGCGTGAACCCTGAAGAAGCCAAAGAACTAGAGAACCAGGTTCAAGACCTTATGGCGCAAGGATATAAGCGAGAGAGCCTCAGCCCATGCACCGTCCCAGTCCTCCTCGTGCCCAAGAAGGATGGAAGCTGGAGGTGTGTCGACTGCCGAGCCATCCACAACATCACAATTAAATACCGACATCCCATTCCGCACCTGGACGACATGCTATATGAACATAGCGGAGCGGTCATCTTTTCCAAGATCGACCTTAAGAGCGGATACCATGAAGTTCAAATGCGAGAAGGCAATGAATGGAAGACCGCATTTAAAACCAAGCAAGGCTTGTATGAATGGCTCGTGATGCCTTTCGGATTGTCTAACGCCCCGAGCACCTTCACGCGACTGATGAACCACGTCTTTAGACCATTCCTCGACAAATTCGTGGTTGTCTACTTCGATGACATTCTCGTCTATAGCAAGACATACACAGCTCATCTAGAGCATCTGGAGACCGTGATCCTGACACTACAAAAGGAATAACTCTACGCCAGCCTCAAGAAATATACCTTCTGCACCGACCAAGTAATTTTCTTAGGCTTCGTCGTGAGTTCACAGGGGTTTAGAGTTGACGAAGAGAAAATACGAGCCATCCAGAAGTGGCCCACGCCAGCAAGCACCAGCCAGGTCCGGAGCTTCCACGGATTAGCTAGCCTCTACCGCCGCTTTGTGCAACAGCTTTGAACGTCAGCTTGAGCAAGTTTTTAAGGAAATAAAAGCCTTCAATAAAAATCTAGGGGAGAACTAGTAAAACCGGTTGTATTAGTTATTCTACTTGTTGTTATGTTCTATTGTTACTTAGTAAGACTTTAGTTCTACTTGTTGCTTTGTATTTTTACTTTTAAATCAACCAAATTTTATAAAGAGTTCAAACAAAAACAACAAAAATAACAGAAACTACCAAGTACTTAAACCATAATAAGCGTCAACAAAAAATTTAAATAAGTCCAACTAACATGAGGCCTCACTGCTCCCTGGCGTGTTTCTTCCCCTTCTTTTTTGCATCACTCGGCTTACCTTCAAGATGGTCAACCCGGGCTGCCAATATATCCTCCTGCTCCTCAAGACACTGAAGCACCAAATCGACTTTATGCTCCAGTTCAAGCATTTTGTCTTATACTGAGGACTGTGGTGGCTCCTGATTAGTTGGTAGTCGCCGACGGGTCGCTTCCTTCCCCCTTTCTTTCACCTCTTCTTTGCGCTCCAAACGTGCAGCCAAATCCTCTTTCAACATATTTTCAAAACAAATTTCATGTCCACAGAGAAGACTCCTCATCCATTTGTTGACTACAACATCATGTGTGTCGTCGTCATCTTCAAGCACTGTCATCTCAGCAAGAAGATTTTCTTCACCGATTGCCGGGGCAAGCAGACTCTCAATGCGCTGTGCATGTAAACCACAAAATAGTTTTACTTACTTCTATGTACACATTTAAACAGTTCTACCTTAGTTATATCAGTTATACTAGTTCTACCTATATAATGCTGCATGTTCTATTTAGTCAATTAAACAATTTTACTAGTTCTACTTAAAATATTAAATATATTTACTAGTTATACGTACACAGTTATACAGTTTTACTAGTTTTACAATTAAAAATTGTATATAGTTCACGTAATTGTACCTTAGTGTTTCCAAGAGCTTCATAAATACTTGACAGAGGAAATCCCTTCATCACACCTTTCTTAAACTTTGTCTTGCACATCTTTGGACAAGACTCCTCAGCCCCTACAACTTGTTCTCAAAACTTTGAGGCCAACTCCGGGATAGACTCAAATGCTAGCAACTACACCAAAACACGCAATACACATAAAAAAACTTACAATAATTATAAACAATAAATAATACCAGAAATGTAACTGTACCTCCAACGGAATAACAAATCTAGGAACCGGTCAAAAGACATTATCCTTCACCTCCCCTTTGAAGTGGTCCATTGTGTGTGCGATCTCCCGGAGCATGAAATCGAATGACAGTCGCCCCCAAGGGAATGAGTGGCATAATGCAGATCATCCACAGCTCTAAGAAAGAATGGCTCCACTGACGGGGCATCTTTCCCGGTATTTGTCTGCCCACGCACGATGCCAGACAAGAAATATAAGACTAACATCTTCAGTCGATTCATTGAAGGCTCCATCTCTAAAATCTTTTCCTTCACGTCCACATAACAGACAGTTACCCCCGCTCCAATGTTTTTCTCCACAAATCTCATTCTCCCCTTTTCCTTCCAGTTCAGTGGGTAGTTCTAGCAATTGAACCCCAAGATCAGTGTGTGTTCCCTTAGCTTCATTTTTCTTGTCAATGCAGACATTTCTGAGCAGAAGCATCCACATGGCTTGAACCTTATGGTTCTTGTCCTTAGGCATGTGGAAAATATGTTTGAACTGCGGATGCATTATAAACCACATCCGTTCTTTATTTGTCATCGGTGGTTGTAAGTTGTCTAGAGTTTCCAGTGTTTCATAAATGAAACACCTCGTCGAGATCTTGATCTTCTTATGGTACTGATTTGGATGGAAGTGCATTGCCAAAGGAGGTATCGTCACACAATCTCTAATGGAATCCTTCAACAAACAACAAACATAAACACCCAGTTATACTAGTTATACAAAAGTATACAATTTTACTTTTAAGTTATACAAAACAATTATATAGTTTTACTAGTAATACTATAACAATTATACAATTTTACTAGAGTTTTACTACTAATACTAAATAATTAAGCAATTTTACTAGTTATACTAAAACAATTATACAGTTTTACTATTTCTACTAACAAACCAGAACACATTCAACAATTTTACTAGTTATACTAAAACAATTATACAGTTTTACTATTTCTACTAACAAACCAGAACACATTGAAACTTTGGTTTAGTTTTACTAAAACAATCACAGTTTTACTAAATAAATTTTAGTTTTACTAGTTTTATTGAAATAATCTTAGTGTCACTAGTTTTACTAAAATAATTACACAGTTTTACCTCCACTTCTCTCGTGTCGCTAACGGTGCGACTGGAGCTTCCACCGTCGACAGCTTCTTCAGCTCTGGCGCCGACAACTTCTTCTTCTGCCGTCGGGACTTCAACTTCAGCCGGGTTGGTTTCTCCTTCTCCTCTGAAATTTCTTTCTCCTTCGTCTACCTTTTCTTGTCTCTCTTCTGACACGGAAGCTCCTAATCCTTCTTCTTTAACTTCATCTTTTTCGTTTTCTCATTCTTCTCTTTTTTCCAATCCAGAAACTCCTCCTCCTTCTTTTCCTTCTTCTCATTTTTCGTTATCCTTCGTCGCGGAGAGCTTCTCCTTCATCGCGCTGTTCTTTTTTTTCTCTCTACAACATGCGGCGGTGCATTTAAGGCTTCATAAACAACAACCGCTTGGGGATTGTTTTCCACAACCATCTACTCATCCACCAGCGGCGCCTCCTCCGCCTGAATTGCTTCCTCACCCCGCCATTGTCTCCTATTTTGATTTCTTCTCTGCTGTTTCGTTTCAATGGAGAAGCTCTTTCTCTTTGTTATTCGAGTGCTAGGCACCATCAGAGGAGAAATAGGGGGTAGTTTGAGTGGGTTTGCAAGAGATTGAGAGAAAATTTTGAGAATTTGATTCTCGGTTTTACTAGGATTTTGGTTGGAGAGTGGATTTTGGAGAGTTGAGCAAAGAACAATAAAAGGAAATGCTCGATCTGTTTTTTTTTTTAATATGAAGAGTTTATAAAACGACGTCGTTTTATGAAGCGATTTTAACCATTTCAAACCGCTTTCAAAACGGTTTTATATATATTCGGATATATCCATTTGATATGGATGGGTGGATATTACCCAAGTTTTTTGTAAATATTCTGAAATCTATTTGTTTTTTTTTTTGTCTTTTCATTGTTTTATTAAAAAAAAATCAATTTAAAATTAATTTATGTAAAGGGGTTTATCAGAACATGCATTGAAAAACGACATATGAGAGAGACATCATCCCATATATCCCTTTCTTTGAAAACAAAATCTATTATACCCCTCTTTAATCTCTCATGCCCATCATATATAAAAATCCTATTATATCCTTAAAATCTGAAAAATGAAAATTTAAAAACAAAATAATTTACTTCCAAAGGCGACGTTCTTGCGTTTAGGGTTTGAGCTCAATTCTCTCTCCAGCTTCTCCCTTCTCGATCCCCTCCACACGAACAAAGCTCGAGCTCTCTACTCCACCTCCTCCTCTCTGCGTTGTCGTCCTATCGTTGTCGTCCTCATTTAGCGAGAGCTCGAGCTTATCCCGTAGACCTCAGTTGAACTCGGGAGAACACAGATTTCCCGATTGCACTGTAATCTCTCTTTTATTTATGGGTATATTAGGACTAGACATGGAAATCAGTGTATACAGTGATAAAATCATAGTAATCTGGGAATTCTAGCTCTCATTGAAATCTGGGGGAGTAGGGTGCGAAAGTTAAAGTCAGTAATACTGGTGAATATAGTTGAACTAGTATAACTTGTATAAGTAGAATAACTAGCATAACTAGTACAAGTAGTAAAAATTATATAAAGCTAGTATAACTAGTAAAAATATTAAACTAGTATAACTAGCAAAACTAATAAAACTAGTATAACTAATAAATTTGTTAAAACTGGTACAACTAATAAAACTGGTAAAACTAGTAAATTAGGAAAAATTGGTAGAACTAGTATAACCATTAAACCGATAAAACTACTAATACTAGTAAAATTTTGTAGGAATTAAAGATATTTTAAATATAGAACTAAAAAACATTGGCTTGCGCAATATACTAAATGAAATAGTATTACTGCGAATATATTAGAGCTAGTAAAACTTCAGATAACTAGTAATACCGATTGCAATTTTGTATGGTTTAGGCAGGTGACAATGAGCAACAAGGTCATCATATATTTTAGATTTGGAGGTCTAATGTATAGTGTTATGATTAAATCATCAGTGGAGGATATAATTTTACCGATAGTTGAAGATAGGATATACAAGAAAGTTGGATTAGATGAAAGTATAGTAAAATTGAAGTTAAGTTACATTTTATTGGTGGTGGGATGTGAGGAAACATTGCTTATTTCTGATGATAAGGATCTCTGTGTTTATCTAACTTGTGTTGATAAAGAGAATCGTAGATGTAAGCTCTATGTGGAAGTTATCACTGTATCAAATATAACAGAGAAACTTTCAAAAAGAGGGCAGAGGAAGTTTTTATGGTATGAACTATGAGGATAATGCCATAACTCTGTATGTAGGCGATGAAGAAGATAAACAACAAGATGAGGCCGTGGAGGATGAGACTGTGGAGGATGAGGCTGTGGACGATGAGACTGTGGAGGATGAGGCCGTGGAGGATGAGGCCGTTGATGAGGACATCGAGCCAGCCATTGCACCAGTCATTCCACCTGGACATCTTACGCGGTCCAAGAGGAAAGCATTAGTAGACAAGCTCAGCATGCTCTTGGAGAGTGGAACCGGAGAAGACCCTGAGGTGACCCAGACAACCAGGCCACAACCAGCCGACCAGACGTCCAGGCCGGCTCACGCATCCGGCCAGACCGGTCCGGTTCTTGCAACAACGCCCGGACATCCATTCCAGCTAGACAAGGAACCATGGAGGTTCCTTCTAGAAGATTCTTCCTCCTCCGGTGTCTTTACCATTACCATTCGGTAGAGACACCAAAATTCGTGCTAGAAAATTGTACTCTTTTTCCTATGTTCGGTTTTATCTCATTGGGTTTTTGGAAGAAGGTTTTAATGAGGCAATACTCTTAGTGCGCAAGGCGATGAAGACTTGTTCACAATCTCCTTTTCATTCACAAGTCTTCAGGCGAATTCTATGCTTAAGTATTGTTGGGCTTTCTATCTTATTTCTGTTTCTTTTTAGACCAAGTGCTTTAATTGGGTTTAAGTCATGTTGACTAATTAAGACCCAATATTTATTTAATTGCCAATAAGTGAACTACATGTTGTTTTAATCCTTGAAAGGTTAAATGCCTTGTAGTTTACCCTAAAGTTGTACCAAGGCATTATATAAGCCTTCTTTTTACACTTAATGAAATAACAAGTATTTTGACAAAAACTTAAAGACCCTTAGTCTAAAAACAGCCGCCAGCAAGCCTTGCTGCAGCCGTGTGTTCTTCAGCCTTTTGGTTGGAGTTCTTGGAGTATCACAAACTCCTTTCAAAGCTTGTGTGGTCCCTTTGATCCACCCCTTCACTTCCATCAACTTCTGTCCATTAACCTGAGATTATCGGTGAAAAGACAGCCCACCTAAGTTCTTACATCATCTGGTATCAGAGCTTAAAGCTCCTGCTCATCAGGTTAATTCTATCCTTTTATTTTTGGTGATTTCTTCATTGTTTTTTTTCAACAGTTTTTGGCTTTTGATTGTGTTTCTTTCTCTTTCCCCTGAGGTTCTCGGTAAGAAGGAGAGGAATCAAGTCACATACCACAAACACCCTACAAAAAAATATAAAAAATCAAATTCTATCATTCCTTGTTCTTATTTTTCTTAATTCAAAAAAAAAAAGAAGAATTTGTTGTTGGAATGAAGAAGAAGTGATGAATTTATGAAAGCCTTTAATTCTAATTAAATGGCGAATTATGTGTGTAAAAGGGAGAGTCTAAGTCTTGTTTTTATTATAAAATTATGTTATCTTTGTAAGCCATTTATGTATAAGGCTATCCTTGTATCCAAATAAGCCTAGACTAAAATAGTATAAATACCTTACTCCCTTCACATTTTGTAAATAAGAATTCATAATTCTCATTTTCTAATAAATCATTCTTTTCTCTAATTCTCTAATTCTCTCTAATCTCTCATTCTCTCATTCTACAAATCTCTTAATCTCATATTCTTTCATGGTATCAGAGCCAGGTTACATCAAATCTGGGCAAATTTCATCATTCTTTCATTGATTCAACAAGAATCCATCTTGTTCTTCATCTGTTTCTGGATCAATTTCAAACGTTATCTTGTAATTCAAATTACGGCCAAACCACAATTCTTTTTGTTGATCTGCTTTCTCTGGATTGTGAATCGGCGAATTCTGAATCCACGGCCGTTTGAATCGCATCATTTGGCCCAGGGAATCAAAAGTTACAAATTTTCTTTCAAGAGGTATTCGCGATCGCGTTCGTTTCGAACCTCTACATTCCCCAGGTCATCTCGACGTCAATTATTCTTCAAATCGTGATTTACAAAATCCTAAACTCAAGAACCTTGAGTGTAGTTTATGTTTAAAGAAAGAAGAACTCGATTCCATGGAGTTTAAAGGGTTTTCTTGAAGTTTTCCTCAGAGACGTCTGAAATCACCTCTATTAAGATCCTGGTGACATAATTCTAATTCTTTCTCAGTTTTCTTTAATTCTTTGAATCTGGAAAGTTTAATTAGTGTCTTGTGAGGGTTTCTACGAAAATTCAGTTCAATCCAATAGGTTTAAGGTTTCAAGATTGATTTTCTTGAATTCCTTGTTCAGTTTTTGAAAAGCTTTTAAATTGATTTCTTAAATTCATAAATTGTTTTAGTTGATTAAATTCAAATTTTGGTTGTTGAATTTTGATAAGATCGAAGTTGGTAGTTTTGAAACTGTTACAATTCTTGTTATTTGAGTTGTTAGGAAAGGTTACAGGTTGTTTTAGGTAGTTAGTGGTTGTTTTTTTTTTGGCGCCAATTTTTTTTCTGGTGAAGATTTTTACTAAGCAATTTTTAATTGTTCTTGGTTGATTTCATCCCTGCCTGGCATATAATCTCTTGTTCTTCCAAGTTGTATTGCTTACCTGTACAGGAATCAAGGCACTCTGTTCCGACCAAGAAGCAATCGGATTGGGACAGGCCGCGTGTGTTTAGTTTCTCCCGACCAGCAGCCTTCCGACCAGCCGTGACCAACCACAAACAGCCTAGTATCTTGTCCGTGATCAAGCGACCGAGCAAACAAAGGATCAAGTAACCAAGCGACCACTTGATCTTTGTAACCAAGGCTGCCTACAATGGAGATTCAAACATCTCTTAGAGCTCCAGTGATTCTACATGGAGTAAATTATCTCTTGTGGTCCAGGACCATGAAAACCACATTAGGTGGTAAAGGTCTTTATAACCACATTGCCACAAATGGCATTGAAGACAATGAAGTGGCTGAAGTGAGTGATGCAGCTCAAGCCAAATGGTACCAAGAAGATCAGTTGGTACTTTCTATATTACAAAATTCTCTTGCTAGTGATCTTTTAGAAGCTTATTCTTTTTGTGAAAATGCAAAAGATCTTTGGGACACTTTGCTTAAGGTGTATGGAAACACCACTAACCTTTTGAGAATTTTTGAAGTGAAGAAAGCTTTGAATGAATTAAGGCAGGAGGATGCTGAATTCACAAAGCACTATGGCTCATTCAGAGCTTTATTGGCTGAGCTAGAAATGCTAAGGCCAGCCACTATTGAACCCCTTGTACTCCTTGAAAGAAAGGAACAAGATAAGGTGTTTGGGTTACTTTTAATTCTTAATTCTACTTACTCAGATATTATTAAGCATATTCTCAGGTCTGATAAGTTGCCTAGCTTGAAGGAAGTGTGTGCTCAAATTCAAAAGGAGCAAGGATCACATGGATTGTTTGGCAACAAAGCTGAACTAGTTGCTGCTCACAAAAGTTTCTTCAGGCCACCAAGTGATTCTAGGAAGAGGAGGCAATTTTGTGATCATTGCAAGAGGGATGGTCATGCAAAGAAGGATTGTTGGGTACTCCACCCTCACCTGAAGCCATCTTGGGCATCACGCCCTCCACAACAGCCGGTCATGCCCTCGGCCAGACAAGCTCACAGCATGGTGTCATCTAAGGCGGTTGTAAGCAGTGGTCCTTCTTCACATTCAGCCGCCACCAACATCATGTCACAATCATCAGATTTTGTGACAAAATCAGACTTGGAAGCTCTCATTAAGGCAATAAAGGAGAGCAATGTGATGGGTAAAACTTTTCATGCTTCTTTTCAAACTTCTTATACATCAAATGCTCCTAAATCTTTGGTGGTTGATTCTGGTGCTTCTCATCACATGATAAGTGATCTAGATTTGCTAGAGAATGTAGAACCTGCCCTAGGGAATATTCTTATTGCTAATGGAATTAAAGTACCAATCAAAGGCATATGAAAATTGAAATTGTTTGATAAAGAATCTAAGGCATTTTATATGCCCTCATTTACCTCAAACTTGCTCTCAGTTAAAAGAGCTACTACTGACCTGAATTGTCATGCTATATTTTGTCCTAATGATTTCTATTTTCAGGATATTGAAACTAGAAGATGCTTTGGACAAGGAACTTCAAAAGATGACTTGTATGTGCTTGATAATATGGCTAGTTGTAGTGAATTAGAATCGGCTTTTCATGCTAATACATTTAGTACTGATTCTGATTTGTGGCATGCTAGACTAGGACATCCTCATCCAAGAGCTCTTGAATTAATTGTGCCTGGTTTAAAAATGCCTAAAGAGTTGTGTGATTCATGTATTCTTGGAAAACATTGTAAAACAGTTTTTGAAAAATCAATGCATAAATATGAAAATTGTTTTGAATTGGTGCATTTTGATGTTTGGACATCCCCATTTCCATCTAGAGAAAACCATAAATATTTTGTGACATTTATTGATGAAAAGTCCAAATATACATGGGTTACTCTTCTTAGTTCTAAAGATAGAGTGTATGATGCATTTTTAAATTTTCAAGCATATGTTACTAACCAATACAATGCAAGAATTAAAAGCTTTAGAACAGATACTGGAGGGGAATACACTAGTACCAGACTTCAGGAACATCTAGCTAAACATGGCATTGAGCACCAGACAAGCTGCCCTTACACTCCACAACAAAATGGAGTTGCTGAAAGAAAGAACAGGCACCTAATGGAGGTTGTGAGAACTATCATGTTCCACATGAAGGTGCCTAAACGATTTTGGGGGGATGCACTTGTAGCAGCATGCTACTTAATCAACAGGACACCTACAAAAGTCCTTGAAGATCTATCCCCATTTGAGGTATTAAACAACACTAAGCCCACTATTGATCATTTGAAAGTTTTTGGGTGTGTTTGTTTTGTGTTAATACCTAGGGAGCAAAGGAGTAAGCTTGAACCAAAGAGTGTTAAGACTATGTTCATTGGATATTCATCTACTCAAAAGGATACAAATGTTATGACCCAGAGACTAGAAGAGTCTTGGTGTCTAGAGATGTAAAGTTCCAAGAAGAAAAAGGTTTCTATGAAGAAGGAACTTGGGAGCAATTTAAAGACATCTCATCAACAAGAACTGATCAAGCAGAATACTTGAGGAAACTCTTGGAGAGTATTGGAATAGGAAGTGGCCAACACACAGCCTCTTCACCACAGTCACCTGTCTCAGTAGCAAACAGCTGCGACAACTCAGGTCCGGCCGATCCACACGCTTGTACCGGACCCGGCCCTTCCGGCTCAGCTGGTCCATCCGGCCCAGCTGGTCCATCCGGCCCTGCTACATCCGATTCACATTCTTCCTCATCTCTTGATTCTCCTGGTCTTTCTCCTCTTGAACAAAGGGGGGAGAAGCTTCTACTCATGTTCAACAAGACTCAGCAGGAGATGATTATATTCTAGCTTCAGCATCAAAAAGATCAAGACCTACTCTCATTGAAGTTTTGAGTGAAGAAGAGGAAGCTCCACCTACAGTTTTAAGAAGGAGCACAAGACAAAGAAATCGACCAGTTTTCTACAATGGAAATGTTGTAGTTCATCATGATCAGGGAGTTTGTAATATTGCACATTTACCTTCTAATCATGTTGCTTTTATTTCTAGTCTTGATAATGAGCAGATTCCAAAGAAATATGAAGAAACTATGTCTAAAAAGGAATAGAGGGAAGCTATCTCAGCTGAGAAACAAGCTATGGAGAGGAATGATACATATGCTTCAGCCACTTTACCAAAAGGAAAGAAGGCTGTAAGTTCTAAATGGATTTATACTATTAAATACAAAAGCAATGGTGAAATTGATAGATATAAAGCTAGGTTGGTAGCTAGGAGTTTTACTCAGACATATGGTGAGGATTATAGGGATACATTTGCTCCTGTAGCTAAGCTTCATTCTGTCAATGTTGTGCTTACTGTTGCTACTAATCTTGAGTGGGAATTGTGGCAAATGGATGTCAAGAATGCTTTCTTGCAAGGTGAACTAGAAGAAGAGGTTTACATGTCACCGCCACCTGGCCTAGAAGATGAGGTTGGAAGCGGTAATATCCTAAGACTAAGGAAGGCTATTTATGGCCTTAAACAATCTCCAAGAGCTTGGTACCACAAACTAAGTGTAACCTTAATGGATAAAGGTTTTAAAAGATCTGAAGTGGAACATACTCTTTTTACATTAAAGAGTAAGGAAGGTATTGTGGTAATTCTTATCTATGTAGATGATATAATCATATCTGGTAGTGATAGTGTTGGTATTGCTTCTACTAAAGATTACTTAAAGAGTGTTTTTGATATAAAGGATTTAGGAGAACTTAAATACTTCTTAGGAATTGAAGTATGTAGGTTTAAGGAAGATCTTTTTCTTTCTCAAAGGAAGTATGTTGTAGATTTACTAACATCGACAGGTATGATGGAAGCTAAACCAGCCAAAACACCCTTAGAAGAAGACTATAAAATCGCAACTAAGGGGGAGTTAGAGGAAGAAATTGATTTTCATGATCCTAAGCTCTATAGGAAAGTGGTTGGTAAGCTTATTTATTTAACCATCACAAGACCAGATTTATGTTTTGCTGTGAATCAGGTATCTCAACACATGCAAGGGCCAAAGATGAGGCATTGGGACATGGCCATGCGAATTCTAAGATATCTCAAAGGCACACATGAACAAGGTATTTGGATGGGTAATAATAAGAACACAAATGTAGTTGGTTATTGTGATGCAGATTGGGCAGGAGATAGAGAAGATAGGAGAAGTACTACTGGCTATTGTACTTTCATTGGTGGAAACCTTGTGACTTGGAAAACCAAGAAGCAAAAGGTGGTTTTATGCTCTAGTGCAGAATCAGAGTATAGAGCAATGAGAAAGCTCACTACTGAATGCATCTGGCTGAAACAAATATTGGAAGACTTAGCCGTGAAGTGTGAGGAGACTATCACCATTCATTGTGACAATCAAGCCGCCATTCACATAGTCTCCAATTCAGTGTTTCATTAAAGGACCAAGCACATAGAAGTGGACTGCCACAAAGTAAGAGAAGCTATTGGGAAATGTATCATTTTACCTTGCTATACAAGATGTGATGATCAACTAGCTGATATATTCACCAAGGCAGCATCTCTGAAAGTTGGTACATCAATCTACCCAAGACTTGGTCTCATGTCCATTCCATACCCATGATTCCAACATGGAGCATTATACTCTTTTTCCCTAGAAAAGGTTTTGTCCCAATTGGGTTTTCCTTCTCTAGGTTTTTAATGAGGTAATACTTCATGGTTGCAAGCTTAAACATTTTATGTCTTAAGCTTGAGGGGGAGTGTTGGAATGAAGAAGAAGTGATGAATTTATGAAAGCCTTTAATTCTAATTAAATGGCGAATTATATGTGTGTAAAAGGGAGAGTCTAAGGCTTGTTTGTATTATAAAATTATGTTTTCCTTGTAAGTCATTTATGTATAAGGCTATCCTTGTATCCAAACAAGCCTAGACTAGAATAGTATAAATACCTTACTCCCTTCAGATTTTGTAAATAAGAATTCATAATTCTCATTTTCTAATAAATCATTCTTTTCTCTAATTCTCTAATTCTTCCTAATCTCTCATTCTCTCATTCTACAGATCTCTTAATCTCATATTCTTTCATTTGTTTGTTTCATTGTTTAGTTTTTGCTAGAATTTTTTTTAGAAAAAGAAAACAAAATATTGTTTAGGTTGTTTAAAAACAGTCTAAGACCTTTTAGAAACTCACCTAGAACACCTTTCACATACTTGAAATCCTTAAGGAGTTGTGTGTGTTGCTTGTGCCTTGCTAGGTTACCCTTAGACCCCTAGGTTGCTTGTGTCCGTGTGCGTTAGTTAGTCTAGGTCTAGGGTTCTTGTTCTTGCTTGTCTCGTCCTTAGGCAAGCCGGTGTACCAATCCGTGTATTCCCCTACCCGTTCCGCGTCCCGATTATGCTTAGTGTGTCTTGTTAGTTTCGGTAGTGAGAGTCCTAGGTTAGTTCTTGTTCCGAGTACCCGCGTGTGTGTGTCCTACCCCCGTCCGCGTGTGTCATCGTCCTAGGTTAGGCAGCTGCGTCCCCCGTTTTTGCTAGGTTTAGGCCTAGTCGCGCGAGTATTAGGTTAGTTCTTAGTCTTGTCCCTTGTACCATCTCGCGTCCCATAGTCCGGTCTTAGGTCGCGTCTAGTCCTAGGTTCCACCCGTTTCGCATGTGTAGTCCTTAGTCGGCTAGTCCTAGGGTGTCCGTGTGTAGTTCCTTAGGCGGCTAGGATTAGTAAGTGTCTAGATTCTTAGCTGTGAGTTTTAGGAATTTTTCCCCTAGTATTTTAGATAGTTTCCTTAAATTTATAGGCAAGAAATTAGTTTAGAAAATTTTCTAGATAGTAGTAAGAAGTTTCCTAGATATTTATTAGGCATTTATTTAGTTTCTTTTATTTTTAGGAAATTTCCATTTAGGATTATGCAATAAATAGATTTTTCTCTTAGATAATATATAGTTTCTTTTTTTTGAGAATAGGCATTAAAATTTAGAATATCTTCTCATTTTTTTTTTTTGTCAACATAGCCTAGTGGCTTTAATATCCCCAATAACATACGGGATGCTGGGTTCGAACCCCAGACTTGGTGTAATGAATGCAGAGGTGGCTACCATTATGCCACATGATTCCTACAGAATATCTTCTCATTTATTAGTCTCCATTTTAGTTTTTAGTTAATATTTTTTTTCTTAAGATATTTTCCTTTCTTAATTGTTTCTTTTTATGTTTAATTAGTTTATTTACTGTATAAAAAATAATAAATAAAAATATTCTCTGTGGAAATTTTCCAATTAAAGAAAGTTTCCATAATCTGCAAGTTTCCTTTTCGGGAAACTTTCCATTTCTAGAAATTTTCTTTTCTCAGAAAAGGAAATATGTCAGGACAAGACGAGTCTACGTCAGGGCAAGCCAACCAAACCATGATACAGTTATTTCAAGCTTTGACGGCCCAGATGTCTACTTTCTCGACTCACCTCGAGCGGTTAGGGCACCCGCACCGGCACCCACTGCAGCACCTGCCGCGCCTCCCTATCATCAGGATCGACCACCCATGGGTCAACATCAGTACTACGACGAGCCACCACCACCACCACCTCGTCCGGCAGCTCACTATACGGAGGTCAAGATGAACCCACCTCCCTTTTCGGGTAAACTTGATCCCGAAGAATACTTAGACTGGGAGAGACGAATAGAACTTATCTTCGAGTACTACAACTACGACGATCCCCGAAAAGTCACCTTTGCGACAACGCAATTCACAGATCATGCACTGGCATGGTGGGATCGAGAAGTCACCGCTCGTAGACGAGTTCGTATGGGTTCAGTGACTTCATGGGTCGAGCTGACCCAGATCATGAGGCGACGATACGTTCTGCCCCACTTCCACCGCGAGGTTCAGCGACGTTTCCGACGTCTCACTCAAGGAATCAAGACGGTGTCCGAATACTTCGATGAATTTGAGCACCTCCGCAACCGACTCGATGTAGACGAGTCTGAAGAGAGCCTTATGGCTCAATTCATTGACGACTTGCATGAGTCAATTGCCAGAAAGATTGAGTTTCAGCCTTACCACGACCTAGGCGAGCTGTTCCACCTAGCAGTCCAGATCGAGAAGTGCCATAAGCGGAAGCTTGCCGCACCTTCTCGACCCAAGAACACGTGGAACACTGGTTCCAAGACTTTCGAGAGGACGACTCAGCCCATCGACCCACAGATTAAAGGCAAAGCCGTCGCCACCAGCTCAGCCCCCAGACCAGCCCCTTCAGCCTCGAGACCACCCAGTACCACGACCCCTACCCAGCCTCAGGGGAGCAGCGAGATCGTCTGCTTCAAATGTAAAGGCATAGGACACATGTCCCGAGAATGTTCCACTCAACGGACATTGGTACTCACTGCTTCCGGAGATTATGAATCCAAAGAAAAACAAGAGGAGGAAGCATTTCCGACCCACCAGTCCGACGAGGACATCGAGTATACCGATTCCGGAGAAATGCTTATGATCCGACGCGTTCTTAGCTCGAGATTCGAGCCAGAAGCAGAAGAGCAACGAGAAAACATTTTCCACTCCAAATGCACTATACTTGGGAAAGTGTGCTCGTTGATAATCGACGGAGGGTCCTGTACAAATGCCGCCAGTAAATACATGGTGGAGAAACTGGGATTGCCCGTGACAAAAAATCCCAAACCCTACAAGCTCCGATGGCTAAACAACAAGACGGAGTTGTACATCTCAGAACAAGTTAAGGTCTCCTTCAGCATTGGCAGATACTAGGACCAGGTCACCTGCGACATCGTCCCGATGTCAGCCGGACATCTTCTGCTCGGACGACCTTGGCAATTCGATCGAGAGACTACACACAACGGACGAACCAACTTCTACTCTTTCGTCCATGACAAGCGTAGATACAACTTAGCCCCAATGTCTGCACACGCTGTCCAAGAGATGCAATCGAAGATGGCGGAAGATCAGCACGCCAGAAAGGAGAATTTTCTGATAAATGTGGCAGAGAGAGCTTGCACACGGCTGGCACTGAGCGTTCACTGCCTGCCAAGATCCGTGCCCTATTGGACAAGTATGCGAACATCTTCCCAGAAGAGTTCCCAACCGGCCTCCCACCTATCCGAGGGATCAAGCACCACATCGACTTTGTTCCCGTAGCTCAACTACCCAACCGTCCAGCCTACAGAGTAAACCCCGAAGAGGCTAAAGAATTAGAACGACAAGTCCAGGACCTCATGGCTCAAGGATACATTCGTGAGAGCCTCAGCCCTTGTGTCGTTCTGGCTTTTCTGGTACCCAAGAAGTACAGAAGCTGGAGGATGTGCGTCGACTGCCGCGCCAACAACAACATCACTATTAAGTACCGGCACCCCCATCCCACGCCTGGACGACATGCTAGACGAGCTCAGCGGAGCCGCAGTCTTCTCCAAAATCGATCTGAAGAGTGGATACCATCAAGTGAGGATGCGAGAGGGAGATGAATGTAAGACTGCCTTCAAGACCAAGCAAGGCAGTCTTGTCATTCGGCTTGTCAAACGCGCCCAGTACCTTCATACGACTTATGAACGAGGTTCTTCGACCGTTCATTGGCAAGTTTGTAGTGGTCTACTTCGACGATATTCTCGTCTACAGCACGACCTACCGAGACCATCTGGAGCACCTGGAGGCCGTGATCACCACCCTGCAGAGAGAGCAGCTGTACGCCAACCTCAAGAAATGTACATTCTGCACCGACCAAGTTGTTTTCCTTGGTTTCGTCGTAAGTTCCCAGGGACTTTGGGTGGACGACGAGAAGATAAAAACCATACAGGATTGGCTCACATCGACGACCGACAGTCAGGTCGGCAGCTTTCACGGACTCGCCAGCTTCTATCGACGGTACTTCCGAGACTTCAGCACGATAGCTGGTCCGTTGACCTCGACGATCAAGAAGAACCAGGACTGTCGTTGGGGACCCGAGCAAGATAAAACATTCCAGCTCCTCAAGGAACGCCTTACACACACCCCAGTCCTCGTGCTATAAGACTTCACGCAGACGTTCGAGGACGAGTGTGATGCTTTAGGCGTTGGCATTGGAGCCGTCCTTACTTAAGGCGGACGACCAGTCGCCTACTCCAGTGAGAAGTTAAGTAGAGCTGCATTTAACTATCTGACCTACGACAAGGAACTCTATTCCCTTGTCCGTGCCTTAGAGACTTGGCAGCATTATCTGCTTGCCCGAGAGTGTGTCATTCACACCGATCATCAAACGCTCCAGCACCTCCGTAGAGAGTCCACGCTGAAGAAACGACATGCCCGTTGGTTGGAATTCATCGAAACCTTTCCGTACGTCATCAAGTACAAGAAAGGAACGGACAACATTGTCTCTGACGCTTTATCTCGTCGATTCATCCTCATATCCGTCATGGAGTCCAAAGTTATGGGCTTCGAGATAATCAAGGAGCTGTACGCCGACGATGTCGACTTCGCCCAGGCTCAGCTGGAGCACGGCAAAGACAACTACAACCGTTTCTTTCTACACGACGGATTCCTCTTCAAAGACAAGCGACTGTGCATTCCAAGAGGATCGATTCGAGAGCTGCTTCTCAGAGAGGCACACGGCAGAGGCCTCATGGGCCACTTCGGCATTGACAAGACCTTAAGCATGCTTAAGAAACACTTCTATTGGCCTCATCAGCACCGAGATGTTGAGACACACTGCGCCCGGTGCCTTATCTGCAAAAGGGCTAAGTCCAAGATGCATCCGCAGGGCCCATACATGCCATTGCCAGTTCCATCCGCGCCCTGGACAGATATCTCCATTGACTTCGTCTTAGGCCTGCCGAAATTACACCACAAGGAGTCCATCTTCGTAGTAGTCGACAGATTTTCCAAGATGGCACATTTCATCGCTTGCGACAAGACAAATGACGTAAGCCAGATCGCCGACCTGTTCTTCAAGGAGATAGTACGACTTCACGGTATTCCCCGGACGATCGTATCAGACCGTGACACCAAGTTCCTGAGCCATTTCTGGAGAGCTTTGTGGCGAAAATTGGGCACCAAACTTCTGTTCTCTACAGCATACCATCCACAGAAGGACGGACAGACCGAGGTTGTCAACAGAACCTTGTCCCAGACTTTGAGGGCAACAATCGGCCGCAATCTGAAGAATTGGCTGAAATGCCTCCCGTACGTCGAGTTTTCCTACAACAGAGCTACGCATTCCGGCACGAAGCGTTCACCTTTTGAAGTTGTCTACGACTTCAACCCGACAACTCCTATCGAGTTTACACCCATTCCGTTTGGCGACGCCATCAGTTTGGAGGGAGAAGCCAAGGCAGACTACATCAAGCGGCTTCATGAAGAGACCAAGGCAAATCTGGAACAACGGAATATCCAGAACGTCAAGAATGCAAACAAAGGCGGCAGGCACATGGTTTTCAAGGAATGAGATTGGGTTTGGCTCCATCTGCGTCCATAGAGATTTCCCCAGCGACGAAAGAGCAAGCTTGCACCCCGGGGAGATGGTCCATTCCGCATCCTCTGGATAATTAACGACAACGCCTACCAGCTCGAACTCCCAGGTGAGTATAACGTCTATAATATATTCAATGTTTCTGACTTAGAGTTGTTTGATGCAGGTGAGGATTTTGCTTTGGAGACCAAAACACTTCAAGAGGGAGGGAATGATGAGGACATCGAGCCAGCCATTGCACCAGTCATTCCACTTGGACCTCTTACGCGGTCCAAGAGGAAAGCCTTAGGAGACAAGCTCAGCATGCTCTTGGAGAGTGGAACCGGAGAAGACCCTGAGGTGACCCAGACAACCAGGCCACGACCAGCCGCCCAGACGTCTAGGCCGGCTCACGCATCCTACTAGACCGGTCCGGTTCTTGCACCAACGCCCGAACATCCATTCCAGCTAGACAAGGAACCATGGAGGTTCCTTCTAGAAGATTCTTCCTCCTCTGGTGTCTTTACCATTACCATTCGATAGAGACACCAAAAGTTGTGCTAGGAAATTGTATTCTTTTTCCTATCTTCGGTTTTATCCCATTGGGTTTTCCGAAGAAGGTTTTAATGAGGCAATACTCTTAGTGCGCAAGGCGATGAAGACTTGTTCACAATCTCCATTTCATTCACAAGTCTTCAGGCAAATTCTATGCCTAAGTATTGTTGGGCTTTCTATCTTATTTCTGTTTTTTTTTAGACCAAGTGTTTTAATTGGGTTTAAGTCATGTTGACTAATTAAGGCTCAATATTTATTTAATTGCCAATAAGTGAACTACATGTTGTTTTAATCCTTGAAAGGTTAAACGCCTTGTAGTTTACCCTAAAGTTGTAACAAGGCATTATATAAGCCTTCTTTTTACACTTAATGAAAAAACAAGTATTTTGACAAAAACCTAAAGACCCTTAGTCTAAAAACAGCCGCCAGCAAGCCTTGCTGCAGCCGTGTGTTCTTCAACCTTTTGGTTGGAGTTCTTGGAGTATCACAAGCCCCTTTCACAGCTTGTGTGGTCCCTTCGATCCACCCCTTCACTTCCATCGACTTCTGTCCATTAACCTAAGATTCTCGGTGAAAAGACAGCCCACCTAAGTTCTTACATCAGCCGTGGAGGATGAGGCCAATAAAAATGTGGATATGCATCATGGATATCTTCAGCTTGCACCTACTGTAGAATCAAGTCAGTTTATAAAGGAATGAGAAGACGGTGTGGGTTTGGATATTCATCAAGAATTTCCAAATAAGAAGGCACTGCAAGAATTAGTGGACAGAGCTGCATTTGTCAATTGTTTGGGGGTATGTCATAATGAAGTCAGATAAGACCAGATTAGTGGTAAAATTTCGTCAAAAAAGCTGTAAATGGGGGTTACGAGCTGCAAAAATAAGGAAGACTCATATTTTCTCGATTAGAAGCTATAAGAAGATGCATACATGCTCTCGAGCCAGTCAGAGCGACAACAATCAGAAGAGAAAAGGCACACCAAGATTAGTTGCAAGTCTTTTGAGTGATGATTATCCAGGACAAATAGAAACTCCATCTCCTAAAAGTATTATGTATCTTGTTAAAACAAAATTGGGTGTGAAGATATCATACTCCACTGCTTTGAGAGAGAAAAAGCTGTCAGTGATTTACGTGGTATCCGAAAAAAAACGTTACAAGATGTTGTACAGTTATTTGTACATGTTGGAGAAGGTCAATCCTGGTACAATTATAAGTGTGAAAGTGGATGAGAACAACAAATTCAAGTACTTATTAATCGCTTTAGGAGCTAGCATTAAAGGGTTTCACATATTGAGAAAATTTCTAAGTGTGGACACAACTTTTATCAAAAAGGATATAGTGGTGTACTTGTATTTGCCACAATACAAGATCCAAATGGTCATCATTAACCAATAGCGTTTGGCGTTTTAGATGGTGAAAATAATGCAAGTTGGAACTGATTTTTTGAGATGTTGAGAATAATTGTACCGGACACGTCTGTAATAGTATTTATATCTGACAGAAATACAAGCCTCGTCAATGCCAAAACTACTGTGTATCCAACCGCTCATCAAAACTACTGGTTTGTCGTTACACAAGTTCTACTTTAGTTTTTGGATAACTATGTAAAACTAGTTATTGATACATTAGTTCTACTTTATTTTTTGGATAACTATGTAAAACTGGTTGTTGTTACATTACCACTGGTATTTTGTCAAATTGGCTTTACAAACATCATAATTAATGTTATAAACATAACAAGTACTAAATTATCAAATTGTTCTTCATTTGTTTGTTATTATCAAAGAATGTAGACAACATACTCTTTACACTTTTGAAGAAGTTACATAAATGTACTTTCACAACATATGAATGCATAAAACATTAAAAATATAGTTAAAACGACTTTCATCAAATGTCAAAATAATTAATAAAATTATTTGGTCAGCTAACACTAACTAATAGGAAAAATCCAAAAAGTACAACTATATAAAAAATTTGTACAACTAGTAACTTTAGTATAACTAAGTGTAATCTTTTCCACCCAAATTTCTATTCTTTTCCCACCCAATTTTCTATTTTTTTCCGCCCAATTTTCCAAATTTTTTCCCAAATCAAAAATTACTCGTCTAGAGTGAAAAGATGAGTCTCTAATCCGAGACACTTTTTCCATTTACGAAAATCGAGAAATCTCTCATATCCTCTCTCCTCATTCTTATTTTCTTATATTCTCAACTCATTTATCCTTCTCTCTTCTCTCTTCTCATTTTCATTTCAAATCGTTCCAACCACATCACATGGATCCTAACGATCCTAATTACAAGGACGAGAAGAGATTGAAGAAGAATATCGATATGATTTACTATATGGCTGATAATGACGAAGGGACTCCGAACGTTTGTATATGTGGTGGAAAAGTAGTCGTTGTGGATACAACTGAAACCGAAACCGATCCTGAAAATAAATACTTTATTTGCAATCAGTTTGAGGTTAGAAAATCATTGCTCTTTTGATTTTTAAATTTTTAATATACCTTATAAATCATAGACTTTTGTTGTAGGATGATTATTTGCATCGTAGAAAAATTTGCTTAATGGTGTCCAAGAAGATATTGGTAAGGTTAAGAAGGAGGTTGATTCCCAAAATTCAAAGATCCAAAGCTTGGAACGACAACTTCAGAAACTGCTTAAAGAGATTAAAACCTTTTAATGAAAAGCTAGGGGAAAACTAGTCAAACAAATTGTATTTTGCGTCGATTTGATGTTGGCAAACTGGTTGTATTTTGTTTTGATTTGGTGTAAAACAGCTTGTATTTTGCTTTCAGCTTATATCTGTTTGGATAACTATGTTAAACTAGTTTTACTAGTTATACTTTTTAAAAAATTACATTCGACCAACTAATAAAACTAGTTTTACTAGTTTTACTTTTTAAAAGACATTTTAACATTGAACCTTACTAGTTTTACTTTTTTATAAATTCATTCAAATAATTAATATAACTAGTTGTACTAGTTTTATTTTTTGAAAGACATTCGAACAACTAAGATAAATAGTTTTACTTCTTAAAAGAAATTCGAGCAACTAAGATAAATAGTTTTACTTAAAAAAAACATTTTAACAACCTTACTAGTTTTACTTTTTGAAAACACATTAGAAAAACTAAGATAACTACAATGCCTTATCACTCCCTTCCTCGTTTCTTTCCCTTCTTCCCTACCTTACTCGCTTTACCTCCTCCACCATCAAGTTCACCAACCCGCAACTCCAAGATATCCAATTTCTCCCTCATATTTTCAATCAACAAATCTCGTTCCAGCAAACGATCTTCCAAAGAGGACTGTGGTGAGTGCTTCTCATTAGTTTTTGGTGGCTGATAAGTTGGAAAATCAACTGATACGGGTTTCACTCGGCCAGCCAAATCCTCTTCACGCATTTTTTCAAAACAAATTTCTTGTCCTGGTCGAAGACTATTCATCCAACTATCGACAATAACATCATGTGTATCATTGTTCATGTTCCATAATCTCATGTACAAGATTTTCTTCACCTACGGAAGGGACAAAAATGCTCTCAATGACCTGCCTATGTAAACCATAAAAACAGTTTACTTATTATTAATATAGTTATAATTAAATATAGTTACAACTAGATGTACCGTACTATTGCCGAGTGCTTCATATATGATTGAAAGAGGAAAACCTTTCATAACGCCTTTCTTGAATTTTGACTTGTATATCTTCGGACAAAGTACGTCGGCACCTACCGCACGTTCTCGGACTTCATCTGCAAGTCCGGAATAGCCTCAAATGCTAACAACTACAAAAATACGTAAATAATTAGAGATATCTTTAATTATAACAAGTAAGTACAATGAATAATAACGCAAATAAAATCTTACCTCTAACGGAAGACAAAAACCAGGAATTGCTCATACGACATTCTCTTTAACCTCTCCTCCGAAATGGTCCATGGTGTGCGCAATCTCCTGAAGCTTGTAATCAAAGGACAGTCTCCCCCAAGGAAATGTCTTGCAAAATTTCAGATCATCCACAGCTCCAGCAAGAAAAGCTCCACTGACGGGGTTTACAGTTTACAGTTTACAGTTTTACTAATTTTACCCAATCAATTACAGTTACACTTGTTTTACTAAATTCAGCGGAAATACTAGGTTTTACTAAAACAATCAGAGTTGTGCTAGTTTAGCTAAGTTATTTAAAATTTTACTAGTTTTACCTAAAAAAATCACAGTTACACTAGGTTTACTACAATGTTCGCAGTTTTACTAGTTTCCCCACAGTTTACTTAAATAATCACAGTTTTACTACTTAAGAATAAAAGATTTACACAGTTTACCTCCGTTGTTGCTCTCGCGCCAGAGCTTCCTCCTTCGTCGATGGTAATTTCTTCTGCTTCATTTTCTTCCGACACCGAGACTTCAACCTCAGCGGGGATATTTCTTCCGCTTGCTTCGACATCTCTTCCACCTCCTTCTGCTTCTTCGTTTTCTTTCGCCCCCGAGACTTCAACCTCAACAAGGATATCAATTTCTCCTCCTTCGACAGTTCCTCCTTCTTTTGCTTCTTCTTTTCTTCTTCCCCCGGGACGTCAACCTCAGCAGGGATATCTCTTTCTACTTCTTCTTCTTCTTTGTTTTCTTACGCCCGGGCTCCTGCGAGATCAGCTCCTACTCAGCCTGTTTGTTCTCTCTCTTCCGCCCTGGAATCTCCGCCGACTCCGTCTCCTTTGTTTTCTTCGAGTCTCTCTTCTTCCCGCAACTATGGAATTGCTTCTTCTTCTTCCGCAATTGACTGCCTCACTTCATTAGAATCTTTAAAACCACCATGGCAAGATTTAGGTTTTCTTCTTCGACGACTGTTGGAGATGGGAACCGTGAATCCACTGGCGGCTGAGCTTCAACATGCATCAAGGACGACAACGACGACTCACCTCGCTGTTTTATTTTTCTCAGTCGGTCCGTCCGAGTAAGCGACTTGCGCCTCTTCGTTTTTCTCATATTTGTGGCCATCGAAACAATAATCGAAAGGAGCAGAGAGAGTAGGGTTAGATTTCGAGAATTTTGAGTAGAAATTGCAGAATTTAGAGATTAGTTCGCTCCTAGTTTTACTGAGAGTTCTGGAGAGAATTGAGAGAGAAAGAATGAGATGGAAGGAGTTGTTTAAGGAGAAAAATAAGAAGAGAACCAAAACGTTTAAACCGTTTTGAAACTCTAAAGTGGTTTTTAAACCCAGTTAGATACTTCATTCGACACATGAATGAGTGGATATTATCCAGGTATTTTCTTAGTTATGTTGATTTCATATAAGTTTTTTTTGTAACTTCTCATGTTTTATAATTTAAAATAAATGTTTAAAAATTTAACTTTTAGCAAAAAAACATATGAGAACATAAAACACGATTGAGAGACATTTGAGGAGACATCGTCTGAAATACCCCTTTTGCTTCACTTTCAATCTCTTATACCCCTTTTTAATCTATTATATCCCTAATATATACAAAACCTATTTTACCTTTAATGAAACCAAAATAATAATTTTTTAAAAAATGAAATTATCCAACAGCTCCTGCGTCGAGGCTGCGTCTCCCAGCTCGCGTTCGCATTTTGTCTTCACTCTCTCTCCTGTCCACTATTTCTCTCTCCTCCTCGTATTCACCAAGCTAGCTCGAGCTCGATTCCCAGATTACCAGCGAGCTTCTCCCTCTTCTCCGAGATTCTCACCCTCTTCTCTGAGCTTCTCCTCTTCAGCTTCAGCTTCAGCTTCTCTTCTCCTCCCCAGCTTCATGTTCGCTTCTCCATCAACCTCCCTCTGTCTGTGTAAATTTGAAATCTACAACTCGTCCTCAACTTCACTTTTACCAATGTTTTATCGGGTAATTAGTATTAGGCTTTGTAAATCGATGTGGTAAACTGAAGTATGCAGAATTGAAATATGTAGTAAAACTAGTAAAACTTTTAAAACTGTGATGATTAGTAAAACTAGTAAACTTGTAAAACTATTAAAACTAGTATTACTAGTATAACTATTATAACTCATAAAACGGATTAAACTAGTAAAAGTAGTCCAAGTAGTATAACTAGTACAACTAGTGTAGTAAAAATAGTAAACGTTGATGGAAATTTGGAAAATAATTAAAATAGTAACGTTGTACTACTATGAGCAATATACTGATTGAAATAATATTTATGCGAATATATTAAAGCTAGTATAATTGGGGACAACTAGTAATACTGATTTAAATTTTGTATTGTTTTGGCAGGTGATAATGAGCAACAAGGTCATGATACATTTTACATGTAAAGGTCGCATGTCTAGTTTAATGTTTAAGTTATCAGTGGAGGATATAACTTTTACAGATAATAGAAGATAGGATATACAAGAAGGTTGGGTTAGATGAAAATGTAGTGAAATTGAAATTCAGTTACATTCCATTGGTGATGGGATGTGAAACACAATTGAGTATTTGTGATGATGAGCATCTTTGCGTTTATCTACTTAATTGATAAAGAGAATCGTAGATGTATGCTATTTGTTGAAGTTATCAGTATATCGGATGTAACTGACAAACTTTCGAGAGTGGGCAAAGGAAGTTCTTTTGGTACGAACTATGAGGATAACGCCATAACTCTGTATGTAACCAATGAAGAAGATAAACAACAAGATGAGGCAATGGAGGATAAAGCTGAAGAGGATGAGGCGGATGAATATGTGGATGATAGTATTGATAGGTCGGTTATGCATGATGAATATCTTCAGCTTACACCTAATATAGAATCAAGTAAGTTTTTAAAGGAATGGGAAAATGGTGTGGGTGTGGATATTCATCAAGAATTTCCAAATAAAAATACAGTCCAAGAATTGGTGGATAGAGCTGCATTTATAAATTGTTTTGGGTATGTTGTTAAGAAGTCGAATAAGAGCAGATTAGTGCTAAAATGTTGTCAAGAAAACTGTAAATGGGGTTTACGAGCTACAAGAATAGGAAAGAAAGAGAATTTTCCGATTAGAAAGTATACCAAGATGCATACATGCTCTCGAGCTAGTCAGAGTGATAGCAACCAGAAGAGAAAAGGCACACCCGGATTAGTTGCAACGCTTTTGAGTGAAGATTATCTTGGGCGAATGGAATCTCCAGCTCCTAAAAGTATTATGGATCTTGTTAAGACAAAATTGGGTGTGAAGATATCTTACTCTACTGCTTTGCGAGGAAAAACAAAGCTGTTAGTGATTTGCGTGGTAGTCCAGAAGAAAGCTACAAGATGTTGTATAGTTATCTGTACATGTTTGAGAAGGTCAATCCTGGTACAATTACAAGTGTGAAAGTTGATGAGCACAAAAAATTTAAATACTTATTCATCACTTTGGGAGCTAGCATTGAAGGGTTTCAAGTCATGAGGAAAGTGATAAGTGTGGATGCAACTTTCCTCAAAAAAAGATATTGTGGTGTACTTGTGTTTGCCACAGCTCAAGATCCTAATCGTCATCATTATCCCATAGCGCTTGGTGTTCTTGACTGCGAAAATAATGCTAGTTGGTACTGGTTTTTTGAGACGTTGAAAACGATAGTACCGGACTCGTCTGAAATAGTTTTTATAACTGACAGAAATTCAAGCCTCATTGGTGCCATATCTACTGTGTATCCGAGCGCTCATCATGCTTATTGTATATGGGATTTGTCACAAAATGTGAAAGGTCATGCTACAAACGTCAACAAAGACGTAGTCGCATGGAGATTCATGGAATGTAGTAGGCATTACACTGTAAATGAGTTTAACTGTGCCTATAGAGCTTTTAAGACAAGATTTCCTTCTGCGGCCAAGTATCTGGAAGAGACCACAGTGACAGAAAAATGGGCAAGGTCTTGTTTTCCTGGAGATAAATACAACATACACACAAGTAATTGTGTAGAGTCTTTGAACAGTGTTTTGAAAACCACACGGAAGTAATCCTTACTCCCTACGGTTGACACGATCATTAAAAAGTTTTCTGAACGGTTTAATGATCAAAGGAAAGATGCTGTTTCTGGATCAATAGAACGAAAACTTGTGCCGTTAGTGGAGAACTATATGCACGACATATGGTCTATTGCTGAGAAATTGATTACGACCGAGCTAAACAGTTACGATTTGGAGTACAATGTCATCGGTAGTGATGGAAAGCCAAATTTTGTGAACTTAATCTCAAAAAGCTGCAGCTGCAGGGTGTTTGACATTCAAAAATATCCATGTGTGCACGCATTAGCCGCATTCATTGATAACAAAAGGCACGAAAGTAGAGGTCGTGATATCCAGTTACATGACTTGTGCTCGAAATACTATTAGTCGGAGCTGTGGGCATTGGCATATTACAAGATAATTTATGTAGTACCAGATATGAGAGAGTGGGAAGTCCCAAATTGCATCAAAAAATTGCAAATCATACCTCCTAATATGATCAAAAAGAAGGGTAGAAAGAAAGTTAAGAGGTTTCCATCAGCTGGGGAACGACGTCCAAGGACCAAAAATAAAAGGTGTCGAAGACAAGGACTCCAATGGTTGTTATTTGGGGGCATTTGAGATTTTTTGTTCTGTAAAACAATGTAAAACTGTGTTTGTGTTATTTAATATTAGTGTTTCTACTAGTAGTTTTACTAGTTTTATGCTCTTTTTTTGGGCAACTAACTGTAGTTGTACTAGTTCTAATTTTTTTTGACAACTATGTTTAGTTTTACTAGTTCTACTTTTTTTAGGACAACTATCTGTAGTTTTACTGGTACAATTAGTATAAACCGTAAAACTAGTAAAAATGGTATAAACCGTAAAACTAGTAAAACTGGCACAACTGGTATAAACCATAAAACTAGTAAAACTGGTACAACTGGTATAACTGTTACAATTGCTATAACTGGTATAAATGATATTATGTTATTTTAGAAAAGTGTATAGAAAAATTGATATTATGAACATGAAATTGCTGTTATAAACATATTTTTAAAAAAAAATATTAAAATATTTTCCATTGGTTCATTATTATTGAAGAATATAGACAACATAGTCCTTACACTTTTGATATCACTCTATGAAATATAGCTAAGTTATTGTTACAAAATTGCATTCATAGCCTTTTAGAAAATTCGAATGCATGAAAAACTCATACTTATAATGTAAATGCCATAAATCAACAGTAAAAATGGTAATACATAAAATTTAGTAATGTAAAACTAATTAAAATGAAAAACCCCCTAAAGTACAACTATATGCATATTTGGTAAAACTACAATCTAGTGCAGAACTAAGTGCAATTTTTTGGCGCCTAGCTGTAAAATGTTTCCCGCCCAAATTTTAAAAATTTCAAGTTTCCCCCCAAAACAAAATTTAATTGTTTCATGTTTGAAAGTTATATTATCTCGGTCTCGATAATAGAAATTATACCCATCCAATTTTTTTTCTCTCTCTCCTCTTTTGCTCTTTCTCTCTCGTCTTTTGATCTCTCTCTCTCTCTCCTTCGTCCAATGGAACGTAGCTACAAGGATGAGAAAAGGAGGAAGAAATATATCGACATGCTTTACTTTATGGCAGATAGTGACGATGGGATTTCGATAGTTTGCCCATGTGGTGGACAAATCATCACTGAAACCGAAACCGGAAATAAGTATTTCATTTGCAATCACTTTGAGATAAAAAAATAATTGTTTGTTTCTTTTGTAACTTTTTAATATAAGTTATAACTCATACATTTTTAATTTTAGGATGATGAAATGCATCGTAAGAAGAATTGGTTTGATGGTGTCCAAGAAGAGATTAGTAAGATGAAGAAGGAGGTTGACTCGCAAAATTCAAAGATTCGGACCTTGGAAAGCCAACTTGAGCAAGTTTTTAAGGACATAAAAGCCTTAAATGAAAAACTAGGAGATAACTAGTAAAACTAGTTGTATTAGTAATTTGCTACTTTTTATGTTCTATTGTTAAGTTCTATTGTTATGTTCTATTGTAACTTAGTAAGACTTCAGTTTTACTTTTTGTTTTCTAGTTTTACTTTAAAATGAACCAAAGTTTATAAAAGAGTTCAAACATCAAAACAACAAACAAAAAAAAAACAGAAACCAAAGTACTTAACCCATAATTAAAACAAGTCCAACTACCATGTTGGAAGTCTCTACCATGCTGCCTCACTGCTCCCTGGCGCGTTTCTTCCCCTTCCCCTTCTTATTTGCCTCACTTGGCATACCTTCAAGCTGGTCAACCCGGGCTGCCAACATATCCACCCGGGATGCCAAAATATCCACCTGCTCCTCTATACGCTGGTGGAGCAAATCGACTTTATGCTCTAGTTCCAGCATTCTGTATTCTATGGAGAACTGTGGTGGCTCTTGATTATTTGGTAGTCGCCGACTGGTAGATTCCTTCTCCCTTTCTTTCCCCTCGTCTATGCTCACCAAACGTGCAGCCAAATCCTCTTCAAACATATCTTCAAACCAGATTTCATGTCCACCGCGAAGACTCCTCATCCAACTGTCCACTACAACATCATGTTTGTCGTCGTCATCTTCAAGCTCCGTCATCTCAGCAAGGAGATTTTCTTCACCGATGGCCGGGACAAGCAGGCTCTCAATGCCCTACGCATGTAAACCACAAAACAGTTTTACTTAGTTTTACGTACATATGTAAACAGTTATACTAGTTCTACATACACAATTATACAATTTTACTTAGTTTTACATACACAAGTAAACAGTTCTACTAGTTCTACATACACAATTATACAATTTTACTTAGTTTTACGTACACATGCAAACAATTATACTAAAGTTGGATATAGTTGACGTAGTTGTACCTTAGTGTTTCCAAGAGCTTCATAAATACTAGACAGTGGAAATCCCTTCATCGCACCTTTCTTAAACTTTGACTTGCACATCCTTGGACAAGACTCCTCTTCGCCTACAACTTGTTCACGAAACACCGAGCCCAACTCCGGGATGGCCTCAAATGCTAGCAACTACACCAAAACACACAATAAACATAAAAACTTATAAGAATTAGAGTTACAACGGTTATACAATTAGAGTATAAAAAACTTCAAAATAATACCAGAAATGTAACTCTACCTCCAACGGAATAACAAAGCCGGGAATTGGCCACAAGACATTGTCCTTCACCTCCCCTTTGAAGTGGTCCATTTTGTGTGCTATCTCCCGGAGCATGAAATCAAATGACAGTCGCCCCCAAGGAAATGAGCGGCATAAATGCAGATCATCCACAGCTCTGAGAAAAAATGGCTCCACCGATGGGCATCTTTCCCTGTCTTCGTCTGCCCACCCACGATGCCTGACAGGAAATAAATGACCAACATCTTCAGCCGATCAATTGAAGTCTCCATTTCTAGAAGCTTCTCCTTCACGTCTATATACCGGACAGTCACCCCAGCTCCAAAATACTTCTCCACAAATCCCATGTTCCCCTTTTGCTTCCAGCGCAATGGGTAGTTCCGGCAATTGAACCCAGAGATCAGTGCGTGTTCCCTTAAACTATATCGGATGGGTACACCATTAACAGCAAACCAAGCTTCATGTATCTTCTCAATGCAGACATTCCTGAGCAGAAGCATCCACATGCCTTGAACCTTGTGATTCTTGTCCTTAGGCATGTGGAAAATATGCCTAAACTGCGGGTGCATTACGAACCACATCCGTTCTTTATTTGTCAACGGCGGCTGTAAATGGTCTAGCGTTTCCAGTGTTTCATTCATGAAACACCTCGTCGATATCTTAATCTTCTTATGGTACTGGTTTGGATGGAAGTACATTGCCAAAGGAAGCATCGCCTCATAATCTCCCATGCAACCCTTCAACAAACAACAAACAGAAATACCCAGTTATATCCGTTATACTAAAAAAATTAACAGTTTTATTGAAGTTATATCTAGATCTACCAACAGTTTTATTTAAGTTATACTACTTTTAACAAAACAATCAAACAGTTTTACTATCACAGATCCACTAGTTTTACAACAATTAGTCAAGTTTTACTAGTTTTACAGAAACGATCACAATTTTACTAGTTTCACAAAAACATTTACAGTTTTACTAGTTTTACAAAAACATTCACAGTTTTACTAGTTTTACAAAAACATTCACAATTTTACTAGTTTTACAAAATTAAACCCGATTATTAGTTTTACAACAATTAATCAATTTTACTAGTTTTACAAAAATATTCACAGTTTTACTAGTTTTACAAAAACATTCACAATTTTACTAGTTTTACAAAATTAAACCCGGTGATATTAGTTTTACATAATTGAACCCGGTTTTACCAGTTTTACTAAATTAAATACGATTTTTACTAAATAAGATTCCAAGTTTTACTAAATCATAATGTACAGGGTTCTACATCCGTTGTTCTCTCGTCGCTAACGGTGCGACTGGAGCTTGCTCCGGCGGCGGCAACTTCTGCTTCTGTCGTCGGGACTTCACCTTTTTCTTGGACAACTTCTTCTTCTTCTTCTTCTTATTCTTCTTCTTCTTCTTATTCTTCTTCTTCTTCTTCTTCTTTCTTCGTTTTATTCTTCTTCTTCTTCTTCTTCTTCTTCTTTCTTCTTCTTCTTCTCCTTTATCTTCTTCTTTTTCTTCTTCTCCTTTATCTTCTTCTTTTTCTTCTTCTCTTTCTACTTTTTCATCTCTCTCTTCCGACGGGGAAGGAGCGGAAGCTTCTCCTTCTCTCGCTTCTCCTTCTTCTTCTTCATCTTTTTCCTCTTCACCTTCTATTATTTCTTCACCCATTTCCGAGGAACGGGAAGCTCCTCCTTCGTCTAATCCTTCTTCCGCTTCTAAGTCCACAACCGACTCCGATTTTGGGGCTTCATATACAACCATCGCTAGTGGGTTGTTCTTCTCGGCCATTGGCACATCCACCAGAGGCGCTTCCTCCGCCTGCATATCTGCCTCACCCCGCAAACTCATACCACGTTTCTCTCTCCTAATCCGATTTCTAATCTGCTTTTTAGTTTCTATGACAAAACTCTTTATCTTCATTCTTCGAGTACACGAAGTGATGACGGCATCGAACCAGCTACTGCACCGGTCATTCCACCTGGACCTCTTACGCGGTCCAAGAGGAAAGCTTTAGGAGACAAGCTCAGCCTGTTGTTGGAGTGTGGGACAGGAGATGAACAAGAGGCGACCCAGACGTCCAGCCCCCGGCCAGCCGGCCAGATGACCAGCCCGGGTCACGCATCCGGCCAGACGACCCGCCAGCCACACGCCCCCGACCAGCCTGTTCTGGCCATTGCACCCACGACCGGAGCTCTGTTCCAGCTAGACAAGGAACCCTGGAGGTTCCTTCTCGAAGACTCTTCCTCCTCCGGTGTCTTTACCATTACCATTCGGTAGAGACACCAAAAGTCGTTCTAGGAAATTGTACTCTTTTCCCTATCTTCGGTTTTGTCCCATTGGGTTTTCCGAAGAAGGTTTTAATGAGGCAACACTCCTAGTTCGCAAGGCGTTGAAGACTTGTTCACAATTCCATCCCATTCACAAGTCTTCAGGCGAATTCTCAGCCTAAGTGTTATTGGGCTTTCCCTTCTTTAATTTCGATTTATTTGTCTAAGTGTTTAGTTGGGTTAAGTCATGTTGACTAATTATGGCCCCTTATTTATTCTAAGTGACAATAAGTAAACTACATGTTGTTTTAATCTCCTAAAGGTTAAACGCCTTGTAGTTTACCCTAAAATTGTAACAAGGCATTATATAAGCCTTCTTGTTTCACTTTATGAAATAACAAGCAATTTTAACAAAAACCCCTAAGTCTTTTAGACAAAACAGCCGCCAGCAATTCCTTTGCTTGGAGCCGTCGACTTCAACCCCATTGGTTGAAGTTCTTGGAGTATCACAAGCCCCTTTCACAGCTTGTGTGGTCCCTTCGATCCACCCCTTCGCTACCATCGAATTCTGTCTCATTATCCTGAGTTTCTCGATGAAAAGACAGCTCATCCAAGTTCTTACATCACGAAGCCATTACAGAAATTAGGGGTATGCGTATGCGAGATCGAGTGGAGTTGATTTTGAAGATTTGAATCTCATTTTTACCTAGTTTCACGGAGAAAATCGACAGAACTTGATTTTGAGAGGGAAGTAGATCGACATGAAGAAAACGGTCGAACGGCGGACCCAACTTAATAAATCGACGATTTCGACAAAACGACGTTGTTCTGTCCAACGGTTTTAACCGTTTCAACCACTCCATAAATGGTTTACTATCCAATTGGATAGATCTATTTGATATGGATGGGTAGATATTATCCGAGTTTTTTGGAAAATATTTTAAAATTGATTTGATTTTTTGTCCTTTTATATTTACTCAGTACAAAATTGATTAAATTGGAGAGGTATGTCATTTTGTATGGTTTAAGCAAAAAGGCCATTTGAGATGATGTCTCGACATTTGAGACGATCTCTCATATGAGACGAATCCTCGTTTTGAAAACCATAAATCGATCGGAGCAACAAGCTGAATCTAAGCTATGTCGGATCCTTACGAGAGGGCGAAAGGTGGAAGGTTAAGAGTTCAAAGGAGGTGATCTAGCCACGAGGAAGTCGATCAAAAAGAATAAGAAGCAAAAGAAAAACAAGGAAAAGCTCGACGCCTCCTCGAAAAGATGGCTCCCGACGGTCCAGTCGCAGATGTTAAAGACAACATCTACTCTATCGACGCCGCGAAAAAGAAAAAGTACGATGACCTACTTCCCGTGGAGGTAAAGAAGTTCGGTTACATTCCGAAATCAAACATCGAATCTGTTGAAGAGGCTCTGGACGATCGAGTCAAGAAGAAGGACGACCGCTACTATAAACAGAATGATTTTTTTTTTTTCTCATATTCGTAATTGCATTCATGTTTGTAGAATCTAATGACTTTATTTCGGTTGCGTTACTCTTATCAGAAGCGATTTCACAGCTAAGTACCATATATGTTTCAATACCTACTTTTTTTCATCAGCTGGTCCGTTCTTTTTTATTCCGTCTGACACTGGTTAATTTGTCTATTTTGGAGTCCTTAACGAGCAAAGTACTGGTGTTCTGTTACAGAGAATCTGAAAACTCAGTATTTGGTAGCGATCCTTTTTACTTGCAGATAAAAGATAGGACAATATGTTCTTTGCATATGTAGAGAACAAAAATTACTGTCTCCTTTGTGAAATCTCTAGGTTTTGAGAGTGCAAGCAAATATTTGTTGTGAATGGTTTTGCTTTTCATTTCTTCGTATTCTATTGTCTAAGGATTTACATGTCCTGAAATGTTCTAACCCGATGGATTTGCTTCCCTCTGGTAATGGATGAGCTCATGAAGCTAAAGGATATTACATTGAGGCCAATGCGACTGCACTGCAGGAAGAATCGAGAAAAGTGTTCAGTGTAGTTAAGGTTACGGTCTTTTCCCTCTAATTAATTCTGTTACAGCATGCAACTCTTGTGTATCACTATGTGCTATCGTATTCTTATAAGCTCATCAGAAGAAGAAAATAGTGTTCGCTATAGCATGAAACGTTAGCTTGAGTTTATTTCTAAGATATACACGCATATTCAAATAGATAAATGTGTCACACGTCTATACATATGTTCTTAGCAAATGATAGTCACTATTTATATTTCTCCCCTGGAGTATTCAGTCTTAGCTCCTGTTACCTCGAGAATTCCTTTGTGCTGTTTCTTCTGGACTAACCCTCTGATACCTTGCCCTAAAAGGCCAAATGTTGCCCAGCTGCATCCACCTTGGGCGCCTTCTTTCAGGTATGTCTTCTCTAATAATTTCGCCCCTTTCCTGAGAATCTGTAACGGTGTTGACCGGTGGCAGATCACGGCGGCAGATTGGGCATGAATTGTGAAGCCTTAGCCATGGGGTTATACAGTTGTTATGGTAAATATGTTTACATGGTAGTTCGGTAGCCTCCCCGCCAACAATGAAGTCTTCCATGCACGCCAACAATGAAGCCTCCCCATCTAAGTTCTTACATCATCTGGTATCAGAGCTTAAAGCTCCTGCACATCAGGTTGATTCTATCCTTTTATTTTTGGCGATTTTTCAATGTTTTGTTTCAACAGTTTTGGCTTTTGATTGTGTATCTTTCTCTTTCCCCTGAGGTTTTCGGTAAGAAGGAGAGGAATCAGTCACATACCACAAACGTTCCCCTCAGGTTCTCAGGTTCTATCAATCTTTTTCTTATTTTTCATATTTAAAAAAAAAAAAAAATAGAAGAAATTTGTTTGTTTTATTGCTTGTTTGTTGCTAGAAATTTTTTTTTTTTTTAAGAAAAGAAAACAAAAATATTGTTTAGGTTGTTAAAATCAAACTAGGGTTCTTAGAAAACTCACATAGAACACATTCACATACTTGAAAATCCATAAGGATTTGTGTGTTGCTTGTTAGGGCCCCTTTAGTATCCTACCCAAACCGCGAGCAGCCTAGGTTCCCTAGCGTCCTAGTTCAGGCTACTCCGCCTTTGTGTCGCTTGTTGAGTCTCATTGCATTAGGTCTAGGTTAGGCAGCCCCACGAGTTGTATCAACTCGCGTCTAGGTCCCTTAGTGTGCTCCCGCGTGTATGCGTGAGCATCCCGCTTCTAGATAGCCTAGGTCTACCGCGTGTGCGCTAGTGCACCAAGCCGTTTGTTGCCATACCGCGTCTTAGCGTGCGTCCTCGCCCTTCTCCTGTCCGCGAGCGTAGCTAGTGTGTCTTAGGTCTAGGTCTTAGCGTGCGTGAGCCTTAGCGTCCCGAGTCTAGCCCTAGTCGAGTGTTAGGTCCTGTCTCGTACCGCGCCGGCCGCCCTAGTCGTTCCACACCCGTCCCAACTCGCTAGCCGTCACCTGTCCGCGTAGCCACCTCTAGGCTAGTTCGGCGTCCGAGCACTAGGCTCGTTTAGGGTTCGAGTAGTTAGGCGGCTAGGTTAGTTTAGTTGTCTAGATTCTTAGTTCTAGTTTTAGGAAGTTTTCCATAGTATTTAGGTAGTATCTAGATAGTTTCCATAAGTTTTCTAGGCATTAAATTAGTTTAGGAAATTTTATAGATAGTGTTTAGGAAATTTTTCTAGTTATTTATTAGGATTTTATTTAGTTTCCTTTTTCTAGATTATACATAAATCTTTAGGATATTCCCTAGTTATTAGTTTCCTTTTTAGGTTTAGAAAATATATCCATAGGATATTTTCCTTTTTCTAGGTTATTCCTTTTATAGATAGCATATTTTCTTTCCTTATTTTATAATTCTGTGCATAAATATAAAATCAAAAAAAAAATATATTCTCGGGAACTTTCCAAATAAGGAAAGTTTCCAATTTCTGCAAGTTTCCCAAAAAGGAAACTTTCCTTTTTCTAGAAATTTCCTTTTCCCGGAAAAGGAAATATGACAGGACGGGATGAATCAACGTCGGGGCAAGCTGATCCGAACATGGTACAGCTTTTTCAAGCCCTGACGGCACAAATGTCAACATTCTCCACTCAGCTTGAGCAGTTGAGGCAAGCCACGCCGCCTCCCCCTGCCGCACCTGCCGCGCCTCCATACCCCCACGAACGGCCACCTATGGGTCGACATCCCTACTATGACGACGACCTACCACCACCACCGCCGCCGCGTCCAGCCACCCACTACCCGGAGGTCAAGATGAGCCCACCTCCTTTCTCGGGGAAATTAGACCCCGAAGAGTATCTCGACTGGGAGAGACGCATGGAGCTCATTTTTGAGTACTACAACTATGATGATCCCCGAAAGGTCATCTTTGCGACAGCGCAATTTACAAACCATGCCTTAGCATGGTGGGATCGCGAAGTCACCACCCGCAGACGAGCTCGTATGGGTTCTGTGACTTCATGGGTCGAGCTGACCCAAATCATGAGGCGACGTTATGTACCGCCCCACTTCCACCGCGAGCTTCAGCGACGTTTCCGACGCCTCACTCAAGGAAGCAAGACGGTGACTGAATACTTTGACGAGTTCGAGCATCTACGTAACCGACTCGATGTAGACGAATCTGAAGAGAGCCTTATGGCCCAATTCATCGATGGCTTGCAAGATTCCATCGCCAGAGAGATTGAACTGCAGCCCTACCACGACCTAGGTGAGCTGTTCCACCTAGCAGTCCAGATCGAGAAGTGCCATAAGCGGAAGCTTGCCGCACCTTCTCGACCCAGAAACACTTGGCACCCCGGTTCCAAGCCATTTGAGCGGACAACTCAGCCTATTGACCCACGACTCAAAGGCAAAGCCGTCGCCCCCAGCTCAGCCCCCAGACCGGCGCCTCCAGCTCCTAGACCACCGCATGCCACGACCCCATTCCAGCCTCAGCGGAGCAGCGAGATCGTCTGCTTCAAGTGTAAGGGCAGAGGACACATGTCCCGGGATTGTCCCACTCAAAGGACAATGGTCTTTACTGCGTCCGGAGATTATGAATCCGAGGAGGAGCAAGAAGAGCCAACACTTCCGACACATCATTCCGATGAGGATATTGAATACGCTGATTCCGGAGAGATGCTTATGATCCGACGCGTCCTTAGTTCACGAATTGAGCCTGAGGAAGAAGAACAACGAGAGAACATTTTCCATTCCAAATGCACGATACTTGGGAAAGTGTGTTCGTTGATCATTGACGGAGGATCCTGCACGAATGCCGCCAGTAAGTACATGGTGGAGAAATTGGGCTTGCCCGTGACCAAGCACCCCAAGCCTTATAAACTTCGGTGGCTGAACAACAAGACGGAGCTGTACATCTCAGACCAAGTGAAGGTCTCATTCAGCATCGGCAGATATCAAGATCAGGTCACCTGCGACGTTGTCCCGATGTCAGCTGGACATCTTCTGCTCGGACGACCTTGGCAATTCGACCGTGAGACCACGCACAACGGACGGACCAACTTCTACTCTTTCGTCCACGACAAGCGCCGCTACAACTTAGCCCCGATGTCTGCACACGCCGTCAAAGAAATGCAATCCAAGATGGCGAAGGATCAACATGCCAGAAAGGAGAATTTTCTGATTAATGTAGCAGACATGAGAAAGGCCACATGCACCGCAGGCACCCAAGTCGTGCTCATGCTCTACAGAGAGAGTCTACACACGGCCAGTACGGAGCACCCTCTGCCTGCCGAGATCCGCACACTTCTTGACAAGTACGCAGACGTCTTCCCAGACAAAATCCCAGCTGGCCTTCCACCTATCCGAGGGATCGAGCACCACATTGACTTCATTCCCGGAGCTCAGCTACCTAACCGTCCAGCCTACAGAGTCAACCCCGAGGAGGCTAAAGAATTAGAACGACAAGTCCAAGACCTCATGGCTCAAGGATACGTTCGTGAGAGCCTCAGCCCCTGTGCCGTTCCGGTTCTTCTGGTACCCAAGAAGGACGGAAGTTGGAGGATGTGCGTCGACTGCCGCGCCATCAACAACATAACCATCAAGTATCGGCACCCCATCCCGCGCCTAGACGACATGCTTGACAAGCTCAGCGGAGCCGCCATCTTTTCTAAGATAGACCTGAAGAGTGGATACCATCAAGTAAGGATGCGAGAAGGAGATGAATGGAAGACCGCCTTCAAGACAAAGCAAGGCCTATATGAGTGGCTCGTAATGCCATTCGATTTATCAAATGCGCCCACTACCTTCATGCGACTTATGAACGAGGTTCTTCGCCCGTTCATCGGAAAATTCATCGTGGTCTACTTCGACGATATTCTCGTCTACAGCACGACTTACCAAGACCACCTGGAGCACTTGGAAGCCGTGATCACTACCTTACAGAGAGAGCAACTGTACGCCAACCTCAAGAAGTGTACATTCTGCACCGACCAAGTAGTATTCCTTGGTTTCGTCGTCAGTTCCCAGGGACTTCGGGTAGACGACGAGAAGATAAAGGCCATTCAGGATTGGCCCACACCAACGACCGCCAGCCAGGTCCGCAGCTTCCACGGACTTGCCAGCTTCTACCGACGGTTCGTCCGCGACTTCAGCACGATTGCAGGACCTTTGACATCGACGATCAAGAAGAACCAGGATTTTCGTTGGGGTCCCGAACAAGACAAGGCCTTCCAGCTACTCAAGGAACGTCTTACACACGCACCAGTCCTCGTATTACCAGACTTCACGCAGACATTCGAGGTTGAGTGCGATGCCTCGGGCATAGGCATTGGAGCCGTCCTTACCCAAGGCGGACGACCAGTAGCCTACTTCAGCGAGAAGTTAAGTGGAGCTGCCCTTAACTATCCGCCCTACGACAAGGAGCTCTATGCCCTTGTCCGTGCCTTAGAGACTTGGCAGCATTATCTGCTTGCCCGAGAGTGCGTCATTCACACCGATCATCAGACTCTCCAGCACCTCCGTGGACAGTCAACGTTGAAGAAACGACATGCCCGTTGGCTGGAATTCATCGAGACCTTTCCGTACGTCATCAAGTACAAGAAAGGAACGGACAACATCGTCGCTGACGCATTGTCTCGTCGTTACAGCCTTATCTCTGTCATGGAGTCCAAGGTTCTCGGCTTCGAGATGATCAAGGAACTGTATGCCGAAGATGTCGACTTCGCCCAGGCCCACCTAGAGCACGGCAAAGGGAACTTCAGCCGCTTCTTCCTGCACGACGGATTCCTCTTCAAGGACAAGCGACTCTGCATTCCGAGGGGATCAATCCGAGAGCTGCTTCTCAGAGAAGCACACGGTGGAGGTCTCATGGGACACTTTGGCATTGACAAGACCTTAAGCATGCTTAAGGAGCACTTTTATTGGCCTCATCAGCGCCGAGACGTCGAGACACATTGCGCCCGGTGCCTTATCTGCAAGCGGGCTAAGTCAAAGCTGCATCCGCAGGGCCCCTACATGCCCTTGCCAGTTCCATCTGCGCCTTGGACAGACATATCCATGGATTTCGTCCTAGGCCTACCGAAGTTGCACAATAAGGATTCCATCTTCGTCGTGGTCGACCGGTTCTCTAAGATGGCACATTTCATCGCTTGTAACAAGACCAACGACGCAAGCCAGATCGCCGACCTGTTCTTCAAAGAAATCGTCAGACTTCATGGCATTCCCCGGACAATCGTTTCTGACCGAGATACCAAGTTCCTGAGCCACTTCTGGCGAGCACTTTGGCGAAAATTGGGCACCAACCTCCTGTTCTCTTCTGCGTATCACCCCCAGACAGACGGCCAGACTGAGGTAGTCAACCGGACCTTGTCACAGACATTGCGAGCGACCATCGGTCGAAATTTGAAGAATTGGTTGGAATGTCTTCCGTACGTCGAGTTTGCCTACAACCGAGCTGCACATTCAGACACGAAGAGATCACCTTTTGAAGTTGTCTACGGCTTCAACCCGACCACTCCGATTGAGTTCACACCAATCCCGTTAGACGATGCCATCAGCTTGGAGGGAGAAGCGAAAGCAGACTACATCAAGAAACTTCACGAGGAGACTAAGGAGAACCTTGAGCAACGCAACATCCAGAACGTCAGGAATGCCAACAAGGGCCGCCGGCACATGGTCTTCAAGGAAGGAGATTGGGTTTGGCTACACCTGCGCCCCGAGAGATTTCCCCATCGACGAAAGAGCAAGCTTGCACCCCGGGGAGATGGCCCATTCCGCGTTCTTCGGAGGATCAACGACAACGCCTACCAGCTCGAATTCCCAGGTGAGTATAATGTTTCAAGTACTTTCAATGTTGCTGACTTAGAGTTGTTTAATGCAGGTGAGGATTTTGCTTTGGAGACCAAAGCACTTCAAGAGGGAGGGAATGATGAGGGCATCGAACCAGCTACTGCACCGGTCATTCCACCTGGACCTCTTACGCGGTCCAAGAGGAAAGCTTTAGGAGACAAGCTCAGCCTGTTGTTGGAGTGTGGGACAGGAGATGAACAAGAGGCGACCCAGACGTCCAGCCCCCGGCCAGCCGGCCAGATGACCAGCCCGGGTCACGCATCCGGCCAGACGACCCGCCAGCCACACGCCCCCGACCAGCCTGTTCTGGCCATTGCACCCACGACCGGAGCTCTGTTCCAGCTAGACAAGGAACCCTGGAGGTTCCTTCTCGAAGACTCTTCCTCCTCCGGTGTCTTTATCATTACCATTCGGTAGAGACACCAAAAGTCGTTCTAGGAAATTGTACTCTTTTCCCTATCTTCGGTTTTGTCCCATTGGGTTTTCCGAATAAGGTTTTAATGAGGCAACACTCCTAGTTCGCAAGGCGTTGAAGACTTGTTCACAATTCCATCCCATTCACAAGTCTTCAGGCGAATTCTCAGCCTAAGTGTTATTGGGCTTTCCCTTCTTTAATTTCGATTTATTTGTCTAAGTGTTTAGTTGGGTTAAGTCATGTTGACTAATTATGGCTCCTTATTTATTCTAAGTGACAATAAGTAAACTACATGTTGTTTTAATCTCCTAAAGGTTAAACGCCTTGTAGTTTACCCTAAAATTGTAACAAGGCATTATATAAGCCTTCTTGTTTCACTTTATGAAATAACAAGCAATTTTAACAAAAACCCCTAAGTCTTTTAGACAAAACAGCCGCCAGCAATTCCTTTGCTTGGAGCCGTCGACTTCAACCCCATTGGTTGAAGTTCTTGGAATATCACAAGCCCCTTTCACAGCTTGTGTGGTCCCTTCGATCCACCCCTTCGCTACCATCGAATTCTATCTCATTATCCTGAGTTTCTCGGTGAAAAGACAGCCCATCCAAGTTCTTACATCACGAAGCCATTACAGAAATTAGGGGTATGCGTATGCGAGATCGAGTGGAGTTGATTTTGAAGATTTGAATCTCATTTTTACCTAGTTTCACGGAGAAAATCGACAGAACTTGATTTTGAGAGGGAAGTAGATCGACATGAAGAAAACGGTCGAACGGCGGACCCAACTTAATAAATCGACGATTTCGACAAAACGACGTTGTTCTGTCCAACGGTTTTAACCGTTTCAACCACTCCATAAATGGTTTACTATCCAATTGGATAGATCTATTTGATATGGATGGGTAGATATTATCCGATTTTTTTGGAAAATATTTTAAAATTGATTTGATTTTTTGTCCTTTTATATTTACTCAGTACAAAATTGATTAAATTGGAGAGGTATGTCATTTTGTATGGTTTAAGCAAAAAGGCCATTTGAGATGATGTCTCGACATTTGAGACGATCTCTCATATGAGACGAATCCTCGTTTTGAAAACCATAAATCGATCGGAGCAACAAGCTGAATCTAAGCTATGTCGGATCCTTACGAGAGGGCGAAAGGTGGAAGGTTAAGAGTTCAAAGGAGGTGATCTAGCCACGAGGAAGTCGATCAAAAAGAATAAGAAGCAAAAGAAAAACAAGGAAAAGCTCGACGCCTCCTCGAAAAGATGGCTCCCGACGGTCCAGTCGCAGATGTTAAAGACAACATCTACTCTATCGACGCCGCGAAAAAGAAAAAGTACGATGACCTACTTCCCGTGGAGGTAAAGAAGTTCGGTTACATTCCGAAATCAAACATAGAATCTGTTGAAGAGGCTCTGGACGATCGAGTCAAGAAGAAGGACGACCGCTACTATAAACAGAATGATTTTTTTTTTCTCATATTCGTAATTGCATTCATGTTTGTAGAATCTAATGACTTTATTTCGGTTGCGTTACTCTTATCAGAAGCGATTTCACAGCTAAGTACCATATATGTTTCAATACCTACTTTTTTTCATCAGCTGGTCCGTTCTTTTTTATTCCGTCTGACACTGGTTAATTTGTCTATTTTGGAGTCCTTAACGAGCAAAGTACTGGTGTTCTGTTACAGAGAATCTGAAAACTCAGTATTTGGTAGCGATCCTTTTTACTTGCAGATAAAAGATAGGACAATATGTTCTTTGCATATGTAGAGAACAAAAATTACTGTCTCCTTTGTGAAATCTCTAGGTTTTGAGAGTGCAAGCAAATATTTGTTGTGAATGGTTTTGCTTTTCATTTCTTCGTATTCTATTGTCTAAGGATTTACATGTCCTGAAATGTTCTAACCCGATGGATTTGCTTCCCTCTGGTAATGGATGAGCTCATGAAGCTAAAGGATATTACATTGAGGCCAATGCGACTGAACTGCAGGAAGAATCGAGAAAAGTGTTCAGTGTAGTTAAGGTTACGGTCTTTTCCCTCTAATTAATTCTGTTACAGCATGCAACTCTTGTGTATCACTATGTGCTATCGTATTCTTATAAGCTCATCAGAAGAAGAAAATAGTGTTCGCTATAGCATGAAACGTTAGCTTGAGTTTATTTCTAAGATATACACGCATATTCAAATAGATAAATGTGTCACACGTCTATACATATGTTCTTAGCAAATGATAGTCACTATTTATATTTCTCCCCTGGAGTATTCAGTCTTAGCTCCTGTTACCTCGAGAATTCCTTTGTGCTGTTTCTTCTGGACTAACCCTCTGATACCTTGCCCTAAAAGGCCAAATGTTGCCCAGCTGCATCCACCTTGGGCGCCTTCTTTCAGGTATGTCTTCTCTAATAATTTCGCCCCTTTCCTGAGAATCTGTAACGGTGTTGACCGGTGGCAGATCACGGCGGCAGATTGGGCATGAATTGTGAAGCCTTAGCCATGGGGTTATACAGTTGTTATGGTAAATATGTTTACATGGTAGTTCGGTAGCCTCCCCGCCAACAATGAAGTCTTCCATGCACACCGTGCATTGGGACGTGTCGTTGGTTAGATGTTGTGATGTAATCTTCACGGTCGGTAGTGCGTCAATGGTGGGTTCTGATGCAGGTGGTGGTCCAGGGCTATCGTCTTCCGTAAACTGTTCGATCAACTGCTCTAAGCCTGATCCTCCAGTAAAGAAATCATGTGGGTTCATACGCCTGGGTAGAGCTGGATTTGGTGGTTCAATCATGTTACCAAGTGGATTGGTTGGATCAGTGGGTCGTAGTATTACATATGTTCTTCTTGGTGGAGGTAAACGGCCAATGTTATCATTGTCAAGGCTGTGGCGTCGTCGATGGTGTGGTTGGGGTCTTGGTTCGTGTTCCACGTTTCTGTAGCTTGCCCTAAGAAATGGGTCTGCACCGAATCCACCTACTATTGGAGGATCAAACATGAGCGATAGAGCTTCGAGAAGACGTGTCTCAGGAGAAGCATCAAAAGGTGGAGCGGCATGATTGAAAGAGATTCGAGGCCGTCTCATCTCAATCTCGACAACAAATTGCCTTAGGCATCGTGGGCACGCGATCCCTGATAGGTTAGAGGATACAATCCTGACCGTACGATTACAATGGTAGCACCAGTAGAGGCCAAAAGTCCTAAATGCTCGATTGGGTGCACCATCGGTCCGTGTTATGGGCAGACTCGATGACATAATTTGAAGAAGTAATTGTTATATACAAGACATAAATATTTACACATATATAGATAAGTGTTGAAGGTTGCATGAAGCAATTGAACAAGGCAGATTCTGTTCAAAAAGGTCTTGTTTTTATTGAAGGGCAACGATGAGATGGATGAAGAAGCAATTCTCATTTCTTCTGACTTTCTATTCTTTTAAGATTGCCTCAAGTTAAGGCTAGAATAATTTATTGGATATAATCATTTAAAGAAGATTGGCCTCATTGATGAGCAACAGTATATAGGGAGGAAAAGAAACAATCATAAAAAAACATCAATATATATTTAGAAGGTAAAGCATGAGATGGATATAGACGCCATACTCATTTCTTCTAGTTTTTTTTTTATTTCTTAAGATTGCCTCTAATCAAAGGCTAGAATCGTTGATTTGATCCAAAAATTTAAGGCCCGACCCGTTAAAGAAGATTATTTTACTACCGTGTAGTTAGGGAGGAAAAGAACCAACCAACCATCATGCAACCTTAAAATATTATCAATCTTTATTTCACATATATATATATATATATATATATATATATATTCTATATAATATAGCTGAATAATTCTCTGGTAAGATGTAATTTATAAAATAACATGTCTAAAACCAAATTTTGGTGAATACTGTAGACAAACAAATAAACGAAAATACTCATCTCCACCTTTTGTTTACGTTTTGTTTTGGATACCGCAAGTGATTCTTCACCAAAAATAATATCTCTACAAAATATATTCTTTCTCTTTTATATCAACAATATACTTAATTACTTACCTATATATATATATATATATATATAATAGGGAAATTAGGTTGTATATTATATATGTAGACCGTCTAAAAGCAAATTTTGGTGAATACTATAGACAAACAAATAAACGAAAATACTCATCCCCACCTTTTGTTTACTTTTTGTTTTGGGTACCGCAAGTGATTCTTCACAAAAAATAATATCTCTACAAAATATTTTTTTTCTCTTTTATATCAACAATATACTTAATTACTTACATATATATAAATAATAGAAAATTAGGTTGTATATTATATATGTAGACCGTTATTAAGTAACTAATGGATATACAATGCAAATTAATAAATGAATATTTTAAAGTAGCAATTTTCTGTTTTACCTTTATTAGAATATTTTTTATTATTCTATCATTTTCAAGTTCTGTTGTTTTCTATTCTGATGAGGATATGAATATCATCCAAAAACCACACATCACAGTTCTTATTTTCAGGAGGTCACCAAGGATATGATATGGAGCTAGAGACTTAAGGGAGAGTTTTGTTAGAATGAGATATTTAGATTAACCATTGGAGAATATAAAGAGTTTTAGAGAAAAGAGAATGAGAGAAAAGATTTATTATTAATAATGAAAGAAAGATTCTTCTTGCTTACAAATGAAGAGTACAAGTGTTTATAAAGAGAGTTTACAATCATTGTGTCCAAACACATCCTATTAGGGGCCACTTATGGTGTTTGGCTACAGGGTTAGAAGCTCCTTCATATTCTCCCTTTGGTTTAGAGTAATTACTCTCTTCTTCTTTCTAACACTTCATACTCTCTTTTTGTCTTAGAGTATCTACTTCTTTTCTTCTTCATTTCAACACTCCCCCTCAAGTTTAAGCATGGGTGAATGGTTAAACTTGCAAAGATGAAGAGACTTTCCTCCTTCTTCTTTTCACTCCCTTTCAAGCTTGATTTTTAATGTTCATAGAAACCAAGCTTGGAACCTTAAAGAACTTCCTCATTAAAAACCTTAGTATGGAAAACCCTTTGGGACAAAAACAATACTCTGGGAGAAATAGTGAAGTCTTCTTAGCTTAGGGGTTTGATGATTATCCCTTGTGAATGGCGGTTTTGAAGCTCCTTTTAAGTCTGGTCCATTTCTCCCACTTTCTTTTGACTCCTTGATGCGATCTCGGTGTAGATCCCAACCCATGATCGACAAAACAAGGAAGTACGGATAGAACGGGATAAGCCTTGCGTCCAAAATGGGTTTGGACCAAGGGATGTGGACGAAAAAAAACCGGCAGAAGTTGCGGAAGTCTTCTGTAAGCTGGAACTTGGGAACTTCGGGATATGACACACCGAAAATCCCCAAGGTTTCTTAGATGGGCCCTAAGATATTATACACCTAGGGAGAGAAGAAAGTGACCAAAATTTTTAGAGAGAAAAGACTCTTAGATTAAAAACTTTGATGAAAGGTACAAATGACAAAAGGGAGATATATATAGAAGTGGGGAGGAGACAAGCTTGCATGTTTGGAACAATTTCCAAGAACATGCAAGCTCATGCAAGAGCTAAGAAATAAATCCCAACTTCCCAACAACCAACTACTAACAACACACATTAAATGAAAAGACAAAGAAAGAAAATGGGCCGGGCCGAATTAAACAAATGGGTCAGAGAAAAGTGAATATTTGAGCCTCATTAAAAACCTACTTGGTAAAATCCAATGGAACAAAAACCAAGTAGGGAAAAAGAGATCCCAAAAATTGACTTACCCAAGTGTTAAACTTCAATTGCCCGGATGAGAAAAGTGAAGGATGATCTTGGACTTGGTGTGATCAACGTGCTGATAGCCGTGAGCGATTCCTCCATAGACTCCTTGAGTTTCTTGATGCGTCCTCTGGTCATTGGTCCTGTTGGTATTGTCCAAGTGGTTTAAGGCGCCTTCAGTACTTCCTTCGGATCAAGGGATGAGGCGTCAGTCTGGACGATGCTTGAGACGTCTGGATGGTCTTGAGTCTCCTTTGGCTGGGTGTTGGAGTCGTTTACAGGGAGAACTTCCTCCAGGCTGGGCGTTTGTTCTTCTGGCCACGGGTCATCCGTGGTGTCCTTAGGCAGGATCATATCATCCCCTCCCACTTGAATAGAATTTGCCCTCAAATCCGCCTGATCTGCATAAAAAGGAACAAGATCAGAAACATTAAAACTAGAATTTATATTATACTTACCTTGAAGATCAAGTTCATAAGCGTTGTTAATCCGCTTGATGACTGTGAAGGGGCCGTCCATTCTGGGCATTAGCTTGGATTTTCTTTCTTCGGGAAACCGCTCCTTCCTAAGGTGAACCCAGACTTGGTCATCGGCCTTAAAGATGACTTCTTTTCGGTTCTTATTGGCAGTTTTGACATACTTCTTGGTCATTGCTTCTATGTTCCGCCTGGCTTCTTTATGGATTTTTTGGACAAATTCAGCCTTCTGCTTTCCATCTGTGCCATGTCTTTTACTCAAAGGTAAAGGGATCAAATCCAAAGGAGAGAAGGAATTAAACCCATAAACAATTTGGAAAGGAGAAAATTTAGAAGTAGAATGCTGAGCATGATTATAAGCAAACTCTAAATGCGGCAAACAATCTTCCCAAGTTCTTAAATTTTTCTCCACAAAAGCACGCAAAAGAGTTCCTAAAGTCTGGTTAACTATTTCAGTCTGACCATCAGTCTCAGGATGACAAATAGTAGAAAACAAGAGCTTAGTGCCTAGCTTAGACCATAAGGTCTTCCAAAAATAACTAAGGAACTTAGTGTCTCTATCAGATACAATGGTATTGGGCATTCCATGCAAACACACTATTTCCTTAAAGAACAAATTAGCTATATGTGATGCATCATCAGTTTTGTTGCAAGCAATAAAATGAGTCATTTTAGAAAATTGATCAACAACCACAAAGATAGAATCCTTACCATTTCTAATCCTAGGCATTCCAAGAACAAAATCCATTGAAATTTCAACCCAAGTGGTTTCATGCATTTAATCGTAGGGATTGAAATGAATGTTATTGGAAGTTGTTTGAAGAGTATATTTTCAATACAATAATGTATTCAGTGTTTGACGCGTATATTTTCAATCCCTACGATTAAATGCATAAAACCACTTGGAGAATGTGCGCAGCTCAATTATTTAACTCCTGGAAGAAGAATCATAATAAACCGAGCTCAGATGAAGGAGTTATTCAATTTACAAATCCGGTGATTTTCACATTACGCGATTCTGACATGTGCGCATTCAAAGAAGGATTTCGGCCAGATCAAGATGAATTAAGATACAAACCAAGTTGTTCTATAATCCTTGTCCATGATAGAAGCCCAGAAAATTGGAACCAAGGCCCAAGCCCATCTGCCTATGCCATCAAAGAAAGAGACAAAAAAAAATTAAATTGAATATTTAATGCATTTAATGCTAATCTTTTGCATGTTGCTGCATGTTTTTTGGGTTCTGTCCAAGCATGCAACCTTTTTTCTTCTTAATTAGGCTTTTGCATGTTATTAGACGTTGTTCCAAGCATGAAAGTTTTGTCTCCTTTCACCACTATAAATACTTGGCTAGCTCATTTATAATAATATAATTTTTAATGAGAGTTTTTACTTCTAAATTTTCGATCACATGTTAGTGTGTCATATCTAACAGAAATGCTTGGGTTCTTTAGTGTGTCATATCTAAAGAATCCAGGAGATCCATCTTGGTGTGTCATATCCAAGGGATCACCCTCTTTGTCGTATAGGTGTGTCATATCCTAGGGCATTGAGGTTGGTATATCAAGGGCCTTCCGCAACCCTTGTGCAACCATTTGATCTATGGTAGCAAGAGTTTTCCGCATCTCTTTTGTACAACAAATTTGTTTCCACCTCCTTGTTTCTTGAGTTTAACCACTCTTTAAAAGTCAAGAATTATCTTTACCAACTTAGAATGACGACTCTTTGGGAGGATCACATTATTTGGTATTAGACCAACATTCTAAGTGTGGTTTTATCATCCTATCTTTTTTTCATCTTCTCATATTTTTCACTTTCTTTTAATTCGTATTTTACCTTTCATCTTATTTTCATCTATTTTATTTTGTAGTTATTTTTATTTTTTAAAAAAAAATCAAAAGTCTTTTTGTTCTATGAAAAACAAGATTTGAGGGCAAATCTTTTTAAAGGAGGAGGGGATGATGTAATCATGGAAAGTATCAGGATATGTGTTCAGTGTTTGAAGCATATATTTTCAATCCCGACGATTAAATGCATGAGACAACTTGGAGAATGTGCGCAGCTCAATTATCTAACTCCTGGAAGAAGAATCATATCAAACCAAGTTCAGATGAAGGAGTTATTCAATTTACAAATCCGGTGATTTTCAAATTACGGGATTCTGACATGTGCGCATTCAAAGAAGAATTTCGGCCAGATCAGGATGAATTAAGCTATAAACCAAGTTGTTCTATAATCCTGGTCCATGATAGAATCCCAGAAAAGTGGAACCAACGCCCAAGCCCATCTTCCTATGTCATCAAAGAAAGAGACAAAAAATTAAGTTAAATATTTAATGCATTTAATGCTAATCTTTTGCATGTTGCTGCATGTTTTTGGGTTTTGCCCAAGCATGCAGCCTTGTTTCTTCTTAATTAGGCTTTTGCATGCTCTTGCATGTTATTGGAAGGTTTTCCAAGCAAGCAAGTTTTGTCTCCTTTCACCACTATAAATACTTGGCTAGCTCATTTGTAATCATCAAATTTTTAATGAGAGTTTTTACTTCTAAATTTTTGACCATCTGTTAGTGTGTCACATCTAACAGAAATGATTGGGTTCTTTAGTGTGTCATATCTAAAGAATCCAGGAGATCCGTCTTGGTGCGTCATATCCAAGGGATCACCCTCTTTGTCATGTAGGTGTGTCATATCCTAGGGCATTGAGGTTGGTATATCAAGGGCCTTCCGCAACTCTTGTGTGACCATTCGATCCATGGTAGCAAGAGTTTTCCGCATCTCTTGTGTACAATAAATTCGTTTCCACCGCCTTGTTTCTTGTGTTTAACCACTCTTTCAAAGTCAAGGATTATCTTTACCAACTTAGAATGATGATTCCTTGGGAGGATCACATCAATGGGACAAAAACCAAGTAGGAAAAAAGAGCTACCAAAAATTCACTTACCCAAGTGTTAAGAAAAGTGAAGGATGATCTTGGACTTGGCGTGATCAACGTGCTGATGGCCTTGAGCGATTCCTCCATAGACTCCTTGAGTTTCTTGACGTGATCATTGGTCCGGTTGATATTGTCCAAGTGGATTCAGGTGCCTTCAGTCCTTCGTTCGGATCAAGGGATGGAGCGTCAGTCTGGACGATGATTGGGACGTCTGAATGGTCTTGATCTCCTTTGGCTAGGTGTTGGAGTCGTTCACAGGGAGAAGCTCCTCCAGGCTGGGCGTTTGTTCTTCTGGCCACGGGTCATCCATGGTGTCCTTATGCAGGATCATATCACTCATTGTCTTTAAGAGGTGATTTTGATCTAGATTTCCTTAAAGTCTTCAAATTAAACCTGTTTCACATACACATTTACATGCATGTATCAATTCTCACAAGATGAACCAATGCATTATAATGTAAGAATGATTTTAACTTCCCTTTTTATAAGAGTATATGGCCTGAGATGATTCATCATTTTCCACCAGCTTACTCTTTCTTCATGAGACTTGGTAACTTGATGGCCATTGGTTCTATCCTCAGTTGATGACAGATGACTGACTGCTTCTTCAGCAGCTATTTGGATGACCTTATTTACGGCCTCCATGAGAGAATCAGACTGAGCACACTTCTTGTGTTCACATGGTTTTGGCAGACAGCTTGGAAGCCTTTGAATGTGCCAGACAACTCTTTGAATGTCCTTGTTTGTGCCTTGAAAGCTTTTGTATGCACCAGACATCTCCTTCTTGGAATATCCTTGTTTGTGCCTTAGAAAGCTTTTGAATGCACCAGACACCTTCAATGCCCTTGTTTGCACCATACCCACTTCTTGCATGTCCTTGTTTGTGCCAAACACACCCTGAATGATTTTCCTTATTTGCACATCCAGCTCCAGCTCCAAGCTCGTCCATTCCAAGATCAGCACGAACAGAAAGCTTGACATGACCACGATCCAGCTCCACTGAGCATGAACTGGAATCTTGGCATGACCACGATCCAGCGCCAGCACGACCACGATCCAGCTCCACTTTGGAACTTCGTCCTTGCATGAACCGCACCAACTTGGAACCTCGTCCAATCCATGCGCCAACTTGGAACCATGTCCATTCCATGCGCCAACTTAGAACCTCAAATGCTCATTTTCTTTTCCCCCCACAAGCTTGACACTAAGAATGATAGTAAAGTTTGGAAGAATGATCATATACAGATTGTATGTCTGAAATTAGTCTTCTTAATCCTTTAAACATAAAGAAGAAGAATTGTAAGTAACTAGTAGAATAAGAAATTTCTTGAGAATAGGAGATTTAAAGTATTTAAGAATATGAAGAATCAGAGATTTGGAGATTAAAAGTATGATATTTTAAGTAGGATAGATGAGATTGATGAAGAATGAAGAAGAATAATGATAAATGTTATAAATGTCAAGGTGATTTTTGGATTCAACTAGGTTCTAAATGCAAAGCATAGTCTTCCTAGGTTCTCTTTCATCCTTTGAACATTTCTAAATGTGGAATTTAATCAATCATAAAAATAAGTAAAAGGTTTAGAGATAGCCTTTGCAAAGACTTTGATACTAAGTCTTTGTGAGTATTCTTCCTTTGTGATTGATTATAATCTGAACTTGCAGCATGTGTGCTCTGTTGATTTTCACTTCAAGCACACACCAAATGACACTTAACTCTATGGGAAAGCTGATTCATCACTTTCCACCAGTCTTTCCTATCCACTTCTTGTGGTGGCTGTTCTTGGTGGCAATTGGTTCTAACTTATTCTCCATATGTTGTGCCTTTTTAACTTGCTTTCTTTTGCTTTTGTTAGACAATCAAGCAAAACATCAACTCCCATCTTAAGCCTTTGAACCTGTTGAAAATAGGCAGATTCTAAAAAATAGATAGTGAGTAAAAGAGAGTGATTAAGAGTAACCAAACTTAATTTTAAACACTTCCTAAAGACTTTTGGATTCAACATGCCTTCTAAAACTTATTGTTCTAAGTAAAAGACAAGGTTCTCTACCCTTAGGATCAATGCAATTCATGAACAAATGATTCAGCTAGCTAAACTAGTTTCAAAATATTCCATCTTAACAATTTCTAAATACATGAACACAATTCATTAAAATTCATGATTTACTAACCACCTAGATACCAGATTTCCTATAGTTCTAACTCACACAACCATCAATGTAATCAACAAAATATAGTTGTATAAGAGTTTAGAAATAGCCTGCATGCATAAGACTTTTATACTAGGTCTTTGCATTTGATCTTAGGAACTGATTCTGGTGCATTCCTCCTTCTCTTTCATCTTTAATGTAGTTGTCTCTAGATCTTCCTCTTTTGTCCTAACCTTTGCACTTTTCCTTGTTGCAGCCTAGGGTCTCATAACCACATTCAAACTGCAGAAAAACTTCTCAACCTCCTAAAGAACTTGTTTTCAATCAGTTTTAGCTGTTATAACAGCCTAACCAATTCGATTAAAAAGCCTCTAAACTAGGCTTCTCCATCTTTAATCCACCAATTTCAGACAAGGTACTAGGTTAGGTTGAACTGGTTTTTAAGTCTTAAAAGCTTCTGATAACTCCTTTAACTGCTTAACCACCTTTTAACCTCCAAAAACTAGCCTAAAAACGTCTTCAACAGCTTTCTTTAACTGCCACTAACAGTTTTAACTCCAACTTCTTCTAACAAACATAACTGTCTATAACCACTTCTTGACCAGATTGTAACAGCCTTTTAACTGTCTTCTAACAGCTTCTAAACTGATTAAAAACCATGATCTTCTCGGCATGTCTCATTTGGAGGCTTGCATGAAAAGATTGAAAACAACTTAAGATTTTGCAGATTATATGGATGTTTCTTGCTCTGATACCATGTTAAAATGAGAGATTTAGATTCACCATTGGAGAACAGAGAGATTTTTAGAGAAAAGATAATGAGAGAAAGGATTTATTGTTAATAATGAAAGAATGATTATTCTTGCTTACAAATGAAGAGTACAAGTGTTTATATAGAGAGTTTACAATCCTTGTGTCCAAACACATCCTATTAGGCGCCACTTATGATGTTTGGCTACAGGGTTAGAAGCTCCTTCATACTCTCCCTTTGGTTTAGAGTATTTACTCTTTTCTTCTTTCTAACACTTAATATTCTCTCTTTTTCTTAGAATATCTACTTCTTTTCTTCTTCATTTCAACAAGTTTTAATAAAGCCGTGGAAACCTTACTCATCACACTAGCCATGAAGACAAGCTATGACATCAACCCACTGTCTGACCAAATAGATAAATAAGAACAAGAGGATCAAGGCACAGTTCAAGGTCAAGAAGCATCTCAAGTAGAGCAAGGAAGACACCTAGGATAATGTCTACAAAATTTGCCACTTGTTTCAAGCCAAAAGGAACCTTCCATAATTGGAATTCTCCGAATAAGTGAAAAGGTGCACTTAGTTCTTTAAAAGCCATGCCCAAAATGCAACACTCAACCATTGAAGCCCTATTGGAGCCGCCAATGTATGTATTCAAACTTCAATTTATTTATCTTGACTATTTCTTCTTTCTTGTTTTGTTTCAGCCTAGTCCTTTTTATTTTTTTAGAGTAAGACATTTGTTCTTGCCACCCATTCCATTAGGCCATTAGGTTTTGATAAACTCTTGTAATTTGTTTGAAAGACCCCTAGAAAGGCGTAGCTGAAATACTCTTTATAAAGTTCTACTGCATCCTTGTTATTTTTTACAACTGATGAAATAAACAAACTAGGTTTTTCCCTAGCAAAAAAACCGCCGCCTCCGAGTTCTTTGTGAGAAGCAAATCTCTAAGCAACTGACTTATCAAGCTTCCTTTTTATAAAGTATTGTGGCGTCTTCAATCCATCTTCACCATTTAATCGATTTATCCCGTTCTATTGCTGCGATACTTGGTGAAATAATGAGAGAGTGTTGTACAACCAGCTTCTACATCATCTTGTGTTGGCTTGTGAGATTTGGTGCACTCCAATCTTACATCATATTCTAAAGTTCTTAGTAAAATTGTACATTGTATTCTCCATCTAAACTCTATCTTCTTTCTCTAATATTGAAGAGAATCATAAAAAGAATAAATTGAAATCCTAACTCTCGAGGTGAATGTGACGTCGATCTCTCAATGGCTGTGAGGACAAGCTCCAAGAATTTTCTCCCTCTCAAATATGTGGGATGTGCTTTTGTTGGATCACGAGCGAGATGAAAAGGCTTTCTGTTAAGGAGCTTGGCACGGTGGCGAGAGGCATTGGACGGTTGATCTATCGGATGTCCTGTTCATGAATGATGTAAGATCCAAGCTTTAGATTTCACACTAACAACACATGGTGAAGATGAAAGCTGGTTGTATAACTCTCTTTTGTTTCCTCCAAGTATTGATTGACACAAAGAATCTTGAATGATGGAACCGAGCCTAATGGTTGTGCAATCTCTTAGAACTAGGTCAAGAAATGAATAAGTAATGATGGGAGATTGATGACGCTACAAAACTCTATGGAAGAGAATTTTGATAAGTTGAATTGCTTAGAGCTTTGTTTCTTACAAACACTCACAGATTTCAATAAGATTGCAAAGGCAAAACTTGGTTTATATATTTCATAAGGGTTAAAAATAACAAGGATGCAGTGGGACTTTATAAGGAGTCCTTCATCTAAGCCTTTCTAAGGGTCTTTGAAACAGATTACAAGAAAAAGAAAATCTAATTGCCTATTAAATGGGTGGCGCATATGCCTTAATTTTAATAAAAATTGAAAACTTAGACAGAAAACACATAAAATATTAGTCCAAGATATCAAATAAAGGGGAAAATGAATGCATATCTTTGAGCGGCCTAGTAGCTTGCTTTCGTCTAGGTTTAGGGTTTCTAATTAGGGTTCCTATATAATTCAGAGTGTACTGTTTCATTAATTTAGAGGATGCTGAATACAGCAAGTTGCTTATGGCTTGAAATAAGTGGTTATTCCTTTTCTGGCCTTCTAAACGGTTTACTTTACCTCCTTGTCCTTCAGTCCTGTCTTGATCTTCTTGCAACTCCTCCTTAGCTTGATCAAACAGAGGAGTGAGTTCAATTTCCATTGTCGCAAGTAGAGCCTCCACGCCTTGATTAAAACACTCCATTAGGTTTTTAGCTCCAGACCTTGTTCTTGGGGACTGCCTCAGGGTTGGAATCATGATGCTCGGTTCTTGATTAGTCGTCATGTCCTCATCAATGAAGTAGATCAGTTAGGGTACAACCGATTTGTGGATGATCGGAGTTTTCCCAGTTGGTGGTTTTTTCTCCCAACGTGAAACCCTTCTCTCCCTGGCGATATAGAATTGCTATGTTTCCTCTCTTCTTGATGTCTCTGTAGTCCGGTGGTGGTCTTTTATAGCGGCGGCCTGGTTTTTTCTCGTTGGCGGTTGCTCGAGGTGATAGTCTTCTGTTGACCTCGGCTCTGGTGATGGTCCTAAACCAGTAGAGTTTTCTTGTGGGGGATCCAAGATGACAGCAGAACAGTGTTATTTGCAAATATAATTTTATGTTATCGATTTAGTTCAGTTATATTTGTCGATATCCTTTAAAAAATTGTTAGTATTCTATGATTTTACATCACTTATAATAACAATGTTTTAATTTTTCTTTTACCTATCTTACTATTAGATAATTTAATAATGATGAAGATATATTATATAATACAAGCATTAACAATAATGAATTGAGATTCGATTTTCTTAATTTCAATCTAGAGTGGTTAAGGTTGTATATTTGAATTAATCCTCTTTATGATTAAATATGTTCAAAATAGTTGAGATAGTTGATTATAAACTATATTATATAACTATATATTTCAAAATAACTAACCATATTTTTTTTTTTTTTTGACAACAATTGTATTATAAATAACTATATTTTTACATTGAACCAATATGGTGGTGTCGAGTCAATATATCTTGTTGAAACCTGAAGACATCTGACCCTCCGTGCTAAAGTATCTGCTTTGGTGTTTGAACGTCTTGGGATTTGCATAAATCTTATACTCTCGAATAGGGCTTTACATCTGGTGAGTTCTTCCAAAAGTACTGCAAATGCAGGAATTCTTCTGGTGAGGCCTCCAATTTGAGTATATCTGCACAATCAGTAGCAAATACAACACGTAGACGATTAAGCTCAATCATACATTTCATTGCCCAAATTATGGATTCCAATTCCGCATGTAAAGCCGATTGACTACATCGGAAATTCCTTGCTCCAAATAATATTTCTGCATATCCTTAACCATATTTTTAACCATATCCTTAATAATATTCCTTAACCATATTTTTAAAATAGTTAATTATGTTTTAAAAATAGTTGAATATTGAAATATAATTAATTATGTAAATTTGAACATAACTGCATTTGAAATATACAATTATATTTAAAAATTAGCTAATTACATTTTAAAATAGATATATATATTTAATAAAGAAGTTAACTATATTTAAAAACAGTTGATTATGTTTCAAAATAGTCTATATATAGTTAAATACAAACTATATAATATGTAACTATATTTAAAAATAGTTAACTACGTTTTTAAATAGTTAACTGTGTTTTCAAAATACTTTAATATTGAAATAGTTATGTAAATTTTGAAAATAAATATATTTAAAATATAATTATATTTTAAAAAAATAATTATATTAAAAATAGTTAGATATATTCGATGAAGAGGTTAACTATATTTAAAAAATAGTTAACTATAGTTTACATATAGTTAACTACATACTATATAATATTTAATTATAACTTAAAAATAGTTAACCTTATTTTAATAATAATTTGAAATAGATAAATATTACAACAATATTGTAATCGACTTAGCTATGAATATGATTTCATCAGATAAAATTATAGCTATATTTTATAGTTAACGATTCCAAAGTATAGTTGTTTGTTTAAACTATATAGGTAACTATCAGTATTTTAATTATATAAATTTTTTTAAAATTGTAAATATACAACTTGTACAGATGCTACTTTACTTTTTGTCAGTTTTTTTTTTTTGTAAAGAAAATAAATGTCATTATTCTTTTCAAAAAACATAAACCAATTAAAAAGGCAATTTCATTCTTATTTTTTTCTCTTTGTTATCTACCTATATTTTTTTTTACTACATGTTACTTTGTACTTTCTCACCCAAAAAGGTAATATTGAACTAATTAACCCTAAATAATGATCATTATTATATTATAAAATATAATGAACAGAATTAACTATTTATTTAACTATATTAGTTTTTTTATAAATAGTTAACTATTATGAAAATATAGTAACTTTATTTATATTTGCTTATTGTGTACTACAGTAAAAATAATATTAATTAATAATGTTAAGATTTTGAAAAATTAGTAATTTATAGAGTTATTAATTAATGGATATATTAACATTTATTAATGGATAAATTAATATTTATTAATTTCTAGAAAAAAAATTAGTCCATTAATTTTTTTTAAAAAAAATTGTTATTAAAAAAAAACTAAATGAATGTAAAATTATTTGTCGCACTTAAATATATTTTAATAACATATATTGAATATCTATATGAAAATGATGCATGTTCACAAGTTCATAATAAATAAAAGATAATAACTACAATCTGCAATGATGAAGATAAAATTAAAAATGATATTATAATTTATTTGAAAATATGTACAAATAAAAGTATAATTATTGTGTCTAAAATTCTTAATAAGTTTTGGATTCAAATCTAAAAATATTTATACACAATTCATTATAGTTTATACATAGTTCACTATGATTGATATATATATATATATATATATTATAGTTATTACAATGTATATATAGTTTACTATAGTATGTATACTGTCAACTATTGTATATATATTGTTCACTATGATTTAAATATAGTTATTTTCCATTTTTCCATTCATATCGATATTTACACAATAAGTTTTTAATAATATATTCTAAGTACATGGTAGTAGATGTAAAACTCAAAAATTAATATTATTTTCTAAAATATATGTAGGACTCATTTACTAAAAACATGTCCTAGTTAATTACAAGCGACAAACAAACAATATTTAGAAGGTAGTTTAGATATGTTATGATACAAAAAGTATAACATATTTTCTCTTTGCTAGAAACTTAATATCTATGTCAAATTTATTACAAGGCAATTTATCTCTCTATATATATATATAACTCTTTTTTTAGGTAGATATGGTTTTATATATAGATAGTCGTTATTGTTAGGAAAATTATATTGTCGAACTAAAACTATCTTCATAAATGACCCCAAAAATATTTTGAAGTTTACAAACTTATTGCGATTGACAAGAAAAGGTCAAAGGTACGGGGACGACATTACATTATTTGATATACAATAACTCTTTTAGGTGAGGAAACTAGAAAGTCAAAAGAAGAAGTCGGGGTTAATTAGCTTAGCTTCGTTCACAAGTCAGGTTTAAAGAATTCAATTTAAACGTATAATTGTCTCACAGTTCTTTTAGATTCAAGTTTTAATTTGTTGATGAAATCATTAATATAATCTGCCAATGCCGAAAACGGTTTACTATAAAAAAAACACAGATTTTCCTACTGCATAAATAACCGTGTATAGTAGTTGCTAAATGATAAATTACAACTATATAGCCGTTAACTGTTAACTGTAGTAGTAAATTTTTAATTGCTAATATATGTAGTTATAAATATAAATGTTAATTAATGATTACTTTACAACTAAAATCTGTAGTTGTAAACTAGTCATAATGTAGTCATTAAATGTAACGATTACATTACCACTATGTTATGATTAATCCATATGAACAAAATTAGTTTTAATGTAGTCGTAGGATAATCATAAAATTTAATAATTAAGGGACAACTATTTGCCGACTATTCTATGACTGTTTAACGACTGTTTGGCGATTATTATTTTTTTGCAAACTTTAGATTTGGTTGTTGATGTAAACTTAGTGGTGGTGCAACTGTTGATCGAGAAACTCGAGACCTTCAGAAGTTGGGTGGAAAGGGGTGGATTGAAAGTACCACACAAGCTGCGGAAGACTTGTGATACACCAGGTTGTTCTTCTTGGAACAAGAAGAACGAGACCAGCTCTCCAAGGGAGGAAGGGCAGCCGTCAGTTGACAAAGAGTCTAGGGTTTATTTTCTTTAAAATTAGAGTTGTCTTATTACTTGTAAGTAGTGAGGATTATATAGGCCTTGTAGTTACAACTTAGGGTAAACAACATGATGTTTAACCCAAACAACAAGTAGTGTAAATAAAAACAGCATCTAGTTCTTTTTACTGTAGAAAAACAATGGCTTAAGGCCTAATGACTTAAACATAAAAATATGGGCTTAAGGCCCTAAACTCATACTTAGTCTAAATAATGAAGAAATGAGATAGATAAGCCTTGTTGATGAAATAAGGCCAAATTTGACTAAGACTTGTGAAGGGTGGCGGATTGTGTGAACAAGTCTTCGTCATGATGCGCACTAAGAGTGTTGCCTCATTAAAACCTTCTCCAGAAAACCCAGTGAGACAAAACCGAAGATAGGAAAAAGAGTACAATTTCTTAGCACGTCTTTTGGTGTCTTTACCGAATGGTGATGGAAAAGACACCGGAGGTGGAAGAGTCTTCGAGTAGGAACCTCCAATGTTCCTTAGCTGAAACAAACGGGCCTTGCTGAACTCCTGAGCCGTCTGGTGGGTCTTCATCCGTGGTCTCCTGGGCATCTGCCTGCTCCAATAGCTGGTTGAACTTGTCTCCCAAAGCTCGAGCCTTGGAACGTGTCAGTGGTCCTGGTGGGACTCGTGGTGCAGTCGTTGGTACGATGTCCTCATCATTCCCTCCCTCTTCAGGTGCTTTGGTCTCCAAAGCAAAGTCTTCGCCTGCATCAAACAACTCTAAGTCAGCAACATTAAACGTAGTGGAAACATTATACTCACCTGGGAGTACCAGTTGATAGGCATTGTCGTCCGAGGGGATGGGGGCAAACACGATTGGGGTAGTGGGGTTGAAGCCGTAGACGATCTCGAATGGTGTCTTCTTAGTGCCGGTATGGATTGCTCTGTTGTAGGCAAACTCGACATAGGGAAGACATTCGAGCCAGTTTTTCGAATTATGACCATTTGTTGCTCGCAGCATCTGGGAAAGTGTCCTGTTGACGACCTCGGTCTGACCATCCGTCTGTGGGTGATATGCCGTAGAGAAGAGTAAGTTGGTGCCAAGTTTCTTCCATAGTACTCGCCAGAAATGACTGAGGAATTTAGTGTCCCTGTCGGACACAATGGTCCTGGGAATGCCGTGCAAGAGGACTATCTCTCGGAAGAATAAATTCGCCGTCTGAATTGCATCGTTCGTCTTGCTGCATGGTATGAAGTGTGCCATCTTAGAGAAACGATCTACTACGACGAGGATGGAATCTTTGTGATGGACTTGTGGTAAGCCAAGCACGAAATCCATCGAGATATCCGTCCAAGGAGACGACGGAACCGGAAGTGGCATGTATGGGCCTTGGGGGTGCATCTTAGACTTAGACCGTTTGCAGACAAGGCATTTCTCGCAATGGGATTCCACATCTCGGCGTTGACGCGGCCAATAGAAGTGTTCCTTGAGCATACTACAGGTCTTGGCGACACCAAAATGCCCCATCAACCCGCCACCATGAGCTTCTCTCAGAAGAAGTTCGCGAACTGAACCGCCGAGGATGCAAAGACGCTTGTCCTTGAAAAGAAATCCATCAAACAAGTAGAAACGGCTGTACTTGCCCTGACCATGTTCCTTGAACTCTTCCTTGAAGTCGTGATCTTCAGCATAGAGGCCCTTGAACATTTCAAATCCCATAACCTTTGACTCCATGACCGAAATCAGGCTGTGTCTGCGGGATAATGCATTAGCGACGACATTGTCTGCACCTTTCTTGTACTTGATGACGTACGGGAATGTCTCGAAAATCTCCAACCATCGAGCGTGCCTTTTCTTGAGCTGGGAACTCTCCTGATCATTAACATCTCGCCTGAGTCAGGGTATTCGACTTCCCCTTCAGACATGGGGTCTGCCGTGGAAGGATCCTCCTCTTGCTCATCTGCTGAGTTGTAGTCTCCGGAAGCAGTCAAAACCATAGTCTTTTGGTTAGGGCATTCTCGAGATATGTGCCCTCTACCCTTACATTTAAAGCATGTAATGGCGCTGCTCTTCTGTGGTTGACCTGCGTTAGAAGTCGGTGGACTAGGTCTGGAAGTGGTCGTTGGTGCCTTGGTAGGCATGTTACTGTCCACGGCCTTACTCCTCTGCCGTGGGTCACCGGGGGCAGCGCGGTCAAATGTCTTAGGGCCAGTACCCCAAGTGTTCTTCGGTCGGATGGGTGCTGAGGACTTGCGCCGGTTGCTTTTCTCGATCTGAACCGCCAGATGGAAAAGCTCACCAAGGTCGTGATAAGGTTGCAGCTCGATCTTCTGTGCTATCGACTCATGTAAACCGTCGATAAACTGAGCCCTGAGGCTTTCTTCCGAGTCATCCGTTTCGAGCCTGTTCCGTAGGTGCTCGAATTCGTCAAAGTACTCAGACACCGATTTGATGCCTTGGGTAAGGCGTCTGAATTGTCTCTGGAGTTCTCGGTGAAAGTGATGTGGTAGCGTCTCCTCATCAGCTGGATCAGCTCGTACCAAGAAGTTAGAGCTCCCATTCTTGCTCTCCTGCGAGTGGCTATCTCGCGATCCCACCATGCCAGTGCGTGGTCGGTAAACTGGGCTGTTGCTAATGCAACTCGACGGGATTCATCGTAGTTATAGTATTCGAAAAGTAGCTCCATTCTCCGTTCCCAGTCTAGGTATTCCTCGGGGTCCAGCTTTCCCGAGAAAGGGGGTGGGTAGAGCTTGACGTCGGGGTGGACGGCTGGCTGCCTGGGCGGCGGCAGTGGCTCGTCATAGTAGTGGTCTCTTCCTAGACCACGGTGGGACGCCTCGGGTCGGTCATGCCGGTGTTGGTGTGGGTCATGCCGGTGATGGTGTGGGTCATGCCGGTGCTGATGTGTGTGTGTGGCAGGTGCGGGTGCTGGCTCCTCCAAACGCTCAAGACGAGTCGTGAAGTTTGACATCTGGGCAGTCAATGTTTTCAATAGTTGCATCATTTTTTGATTCGTCTGTCCAGACGTGGACTCGTCCTGCCCTGACATATTTCATTTTCCCGAGAAAAGGAAATTTTCAGAAATAGAAAGTTTCCCTGAAGGGAAACTTGCAGATTATGGGAACTTTCCTTAAATGGAAATTCCCACAGATATTTATATTTATTTTTTTTATTTATTTATAGATAGTTAATAAAAGTAATTAACAAAAAGGAAAACAATCAAAGAAAGGAAATTTTCCTAAATCTAGAACAGGAAACCTAAAATATGGAAAATATCCTAAAGATATATTTCCTAAACTAAAAATGGAAAACTAAATATCTAGGAGAATAATATCTACTTAGTTCCCTAATCCTAACTGATGGAAGCTAAATATTTGTCTAGTAAATTCTAGGAAAATTCATAAAATTATCGAGACAATTTCCTAAACTAATTTTCAAGCCTAGAAAATTTAGGAAAACTATCTAAAATACTAAGGAAAACTTCCTAAAACTAAAACTAAGACCCTAAACTTCCTAGGAACCCTAGCCGCTAATCCGAGCTAGACGTGGGATGGGGACGTGACTCGCTAGTGAAAGAATATGAGATTAAGAGATTTGTAGAATGAGAGAATGAGAGATTAGGGAGAATTAGAGAATTAGAGAAAAGAATGATTTATTAGAAAATGAGAATTATGAAATCTTATTTACAAAATGTGAAGGGAGTAAGGTATTTATACTATTCTAGTCTAGGCTTGTTTGGATACAAGGATAGCCTTATACATAAATGGCTTACAAGGAAAACATAATTTTATAATACAAACAAGCCTAAGACTCTCCCTTTACACACATATAATTCGCCATTTAATTAGAATTAAAGGCTTTCATAAATTCATCACTTCTTCTTCATTCCAACACTCCCCCTCAAGCTTAAGACATAAAATGTTTAAGCTTGCAACCATGAAGTATTACCTCATTAAAGACCTAGAGAAGGAAAACCCAATTGGGACAAAACCTTTTCTAGGGAAAAAGAGTATAATACTCCATGTTGGGATCATGGGTATGGAATGGACATGAGACCAAGTCTTGGGTAGATTGATGTACCAACTTTCAGAGATGCTGCCTTGGTGAATATATCAGCTAGTTGATCATCACTTCTTGTATAGCAAGGTAAAATGATACCTTTCCCAATAGCTTCTCTTACTTTGTGGCAGTCCACTTCTATGTGCTTGGTCCTTTCATGAAACACTGAATTGGAGGCTATGTGAATGGCGGCTTGATTGTCACAATGAATGGTGATAGAATCCTCACACTTCACGGCTAAGTCTTCCAATATTTGTTTCAGCCAGATGCATTCAGTAGTGAGCTTTCTCATTGCTCTATACTCAGATTCTGCACTAGAGCATGAAACCACCTTTTGCTTCTTGGTTTTCCAAGTCACAAGGTTTCCACCAATGAAAGTACAATAGCCAGTAGTACTTCTCCTATCTTCCTTATCTCCTGCCCAATCTGCATCGCAATAACCAACTACATTTGTGTTCTTATTATTACCCATCCAAATACCTTGTTCATGTGTGCCTTTGAGATATCTTAGAATTCGCATCCCAATGCCTCATCTTTGGCCCTTGCATGTGTTGAGATACCTGATTCACAGCAAAACATAAATCTGGTCTTGTGATGGTTAAATAAATAAGCTTACCAACCACTTTCCTATAGAGCTTAGGATCATGAAAATCAATATCTTCCTCTAACTCCCCCTTAGTTGTGATTTTATAGTCTTCTTATAAGGGTGTTTTGGCTGGTTTAGCTTCGATCATACCTGTGGATGTTAGTAAATCTACAACATACTTCCTTTGAGAAAGAAAAAGACCTTCCTTAAACCTACATACTTTAATTCCTAAGAAGTATTTAAGTTCTCCTAAATCCTTTATATCAAAAACACTCTTTAAGTAATCTTTAGTAGAAGCAATACCAACACTATCACTACCAGATATGATTATATCATCTACATAGATAAGAATTACCACAATACCTTCCTTACTCTTTAATGTGAAAGAGGATGGTACCAAGCTCTTGAAGATTGTTTAATGCCATAAATAGCCTTCCTTAGTCTTAGGATATTACCGCTTCCAACCTCATCTTCTAGGCCAGGTGGCGGTGACATGTAAACCTCTTCTTCTAGTTCACCTTGCAAGAAAGCATTCTTGACATCCATTTGCCACAATTCTCACTCAAGATTAGTAGCAACAATAAGCACAAAATTGACAGAATGAAGCTTAGCTACAGGAGCAAATGTATCCCTATTATCCTCACCATATGTCTGAGTAAAACCCCTAGCTACCAACCTAACTTTATATCTATCAATTTCACCATTGCTTTTGTATTTAATAGTAAAAATCCACTTAGAACTTACAGCCTTCTTTCCTTTTTGTAAAGTGGCTGAAGCATATGTACCATTCCTCTCCATAGCTTGTTTCTCAGCTGAGATAGCTTCCTTCCTTTCCTTTATAGACATAGCTTCTTCATATGTCTTTGGAATCTGCTCATTATCAAGACTAGAAATAAAAGTAAATGTGCAATATTACAAACTCCCTGATCATGATGAACTACAACATTTCCATTGTAGAAAACTGGTGGATTTCTTTGTCTTGTGCTCCTTCTTAAAACTGTAGGTGGAGCTTCCTCTTCTTCACTCAAAACTTCAATGAGAGTAGGTCTTGATCTTTTTGATGCTGAAGCTAGAATGAAATCATCTCCTGCTGAGTCTTGTTCAACATGAGTACAATTAATTCAAGAGCTCTTGGATGAGGATGTCCTAGTCTAACATGCCACAAATCAGAATCAATACTAAATGTATTAGCATGAAAAACCGATTCTAATTCACTACAACTAGCCATATTATCAAGCACATACAAGTCATCTTTTGTAGTTCCCTGTCCAAAGCATCTTCTAGTTTCAATATCCTGAAAATAGAAATCATTAGGACCAAATATAGCATGACAATTCAGGTCAGTAGTAGCTCTTTTAACTGAGAACAAGTTTGAGGTAAATGAGGGCATATAAAATGCCTTAGATTCTTTATCAAACAATTTCAATTTTCCTATGCATTTGATTGGTAGTTTAATTCCATTAGCAATAAGAACATTCCCTAGGGCAGGTTCTACATTCTCTAGCAAATTTAGATCACTTATCATGTGATGAGAAGCACCAGAATCAACCACCAAAGATTTAGGAGCATTTGATGTATAAAAAGTTTGAAAAGAAGCATGAAAAGTTTTACCCATCACATTGCTCTCCTTTATTGCCTTAATGAGAGCTTCCAAGTCTGATTTTGTCACAAAATCTGATGATTGTGACATGATGTTGGTGGCGGCTGAATGCGAAGAAGGACCACTGCTTACAACCGCCTTAGATGACACCATGCCGTGAGCTTGTCTGGCCGAGGGCATGACCGGTAGTTGTGGAGGGCGTGATGCCCAAGATGGCTACAGGTGAGGCTGAAGTACCCAGCAATCCTTCTTTGCATGACCATCCCTCTTGCAATGATCACAAAATTGCCTCCTCTTTCTAGAATCACTTGCTGGCCTGAAGAAACTTTTATGAGCAGCTACTAGTTCAGCTTTGTTGCCAAACAATCCATGTGATCCTTGCTCCTTTTGAATTTGAGCACAAACTTCCTCCAAGCTAGGCAACTTATCAGACCTGAGAATATGCTTAATAAGATCTGAGTAAGTAGAATTAAGAGTTAAAAGTAACCCAAACACCTTATCTTGTTCCTTTCTTTCAAGGAGTACAAGGGGTTCAATAGTGGCTGGCCTTAGCATTTCTAGCTCAGCCCATAAAGCTCTAAATGAGCCATAGTGCTTTGTGAATTCAGCATCCTCCTGCCTTAATTCATTCAAAGCTTTCTTCACTTCAAAAATTCTCAAAAGGTTAGTGGTGTTTCCATACACCTTAAGCAAAGTGTTCCAAAGATCTTTTGCATTTCCACAAAAAGAATAAGCTTCTAAAAGATCACTAGCAAGAGAATTTTGTAATATAGAAAGTATCAACTGATCTTCTTGGTACCATTTGGCTTGAGCTGCATCACTCACTTCAGCCACTTCATTGTCTTCCATGCCATTTGTGGCAATGTGGTTCCAAAGACCTTTACCACCTAATGTGGTTTTCATGGTCCTGGACCACAAGAGATAGTTTCCTCCATGTAAAATCACTGGAGTTCTAAGAGATGTTTGAATCTCCATGATAGGCTGTATTGTTCACTAGGGTTGTTTGTTCACAAGAAGTTCGTGCACTTGGTCACGGCTGGCCACCTGGTCGCTTGGTTACAATCAACCTTGGTCACGATCTTTGATCAGCTAGGTCACGCTTGGTACAAGCACAAGGCTGATGGTCGGGACAAAAGAATGATGGTCGGGACGAACAAATGATGGTCGAGACGAACGCGATTCTGTCTCGATCACCAACTGGTCACACGAACTTGCATGTACCTGACAGGTTAGTGTGTACTATACAAAGAAAGGCTCTTGACCTTGTGTAATACCAAGAAAGGCGAGTGAGGTGCAAGTGCAAGAAAACAAAATAAAATATAAAAAAAACTTGCAGTTCAAGTAACTACCAACACTTGCAACAAGATATGAACTGATTAAAACAGCCTAACAAATAACCTTATCCAGATTTAATCAACTAAATTCGAATTTTATTAACTGGAATCAATTTTAGTTTTCAAGAAATCAAATTAAGACTTTCCAAAGATTAACAAAAAAATTCAAGAAAATCAATATTGGAGTCTTAAACTAATTGAATTGAAATGAAATTTCGTGGAGACCCTCACAAGACACTTGTTAAACTTTCCAGATTCAAGAATTAAAGAAAAACTGAGAAAGAGTTAGAATTATATCACCAGAATCTTGATACAGGTGATTTGAGACGTCTCTGAGGAAAACTTCAGGAAAACCCTTTAAACTCAATGGAATCGAGTTCTGATTTCTTTAAACAGAAACTAGACTCAAGGGGCTTGAGTTTAGGCATTTGAAAATCATGATTTGAAGAAAAGGTGACGTCGAGATGACCTGGGGAATGTAGAGGTTCGAAACGAACGCGATCGCGAACACCTCTTGAAAGAAAATTCGTAACTTTTGATTCCCTGGGCGAAAAGATACGATTCAAACGGCCGTGGATTCAGAATTCGCCGATGCATAATCCAGAGAAATCATATCAACAAAAAGAGTCGTGGTTTGGCCGGAATTTGAATTACAAGATGACGGTTGAAATTGATCCAGAACATATGAAGAACAAGATAGATTCTTGTTGAATCAATGAAAGAATGATGAAATTTACCCAGATTTGATGTAACCTGGCTCTGATACCATGAAAGAATATGAGATTAAGAAATTTGTAGAATGAGAGAATGAGAGATTAGAGAGAATTAGAGAATTAGAGAAAAGAATGATTTATTAGAAAATGAGAATTATGAATTCTTGGTTACAAAATGTGAAGGGAGTAAGGTATTTATACTATTCTAGTCTAGGCTTGTTTGGATACAAGGATAGCCTTATACATAAATGGCTTACAAGGATAACATAAATTTATAATACAAACAAGCCTTAGACTCTCCCTTTTACACACATATAATCGCCATTTAATTAGAATTAAAGGCTTTCATAAATTCATCACTTCTTCTTCATTCCAACAGCTAGACCTATCGAACTAAGACGCGACCAGGGGAACGGACGCAGGACGGTACCAGCGACCTGAAGACCGTGCGACTTAACCCTAGACCTAGACACGCGTTCGGGAACACAAACTCGACCTAAAACTAAACCGAGGACCTAGCGCGAGCTGGACTAACAACACACGCGGGACGAACACGACCTAGGGTGCTACACGGGTCACGACCTAAACGCTAGGGACACAAGAACCCGAGGACGAGTATGCTAAGGCTACGGTACGAGGTTGGGTATCCAAGGGTGCACTCGACTAAGACTCGCGCGACCTAACGAATGAAGACGCGTCCTAGACCTAACCTTAGACGCGACCCAAGCTGCTCACGCAACACGGACGCGGACACAAGCATACCTAGAGCTCTAGACGTGACAACTAAAGGTATCCTAGACACGAAACTACCTAGCTAGCGACACGGACACAGCACACGACTAGGTGGGCTGCTCACGGCTTGGACCTAAGGATGCAGACTAGGAAACTAAACAAACGTGACTAAAAAGCAAGCAAACCAAGTAGCTAGACGCGGGACACACACGCACAGCCTAGGAACTAGACTAGACACGACACAACCAAGGAACCCTAGACCTAGAACTTGATAATCTAGAAAACCTAGCAAAGACAAACAACACACAATTCCTTATGGATTTCAGGTATGTGAATGGTGTTCTAGGTGAGTTTCTAAAAAGTTCTAGAATATTTTTAAGCAACCTAAACAATATTTTGTTTTCTTTTTTTTTTTGTAAAATATGAAAGATAAGAAAAGAATTGATAGAACCTGATATATATTTTTTTTTTTGTAGGATGTTTTGTGGTAGATGACTTGATTCTTCTCCTTCTTACCGAGAACCTCAGGGAAAAGAGAAAGAAACACTATCAAAAGCCAAAAACTGTTGAACAAAGACAAAGAAAAATCACAAAACCAGAGGATAGAATCAACCTGATGCTTAAGAGATTTTTAGGCTCTGATACCAGATGATGTAAACTTAGTGGTGGTGCAACTGTTGATCGAGAAACTCGAGACCTTCAGAAGCGAAGGGGTGGATTGAAAGGACCACACAAGCTGCGGAAGACTTGTGATACACCAGGTTGTTCTTCTTGTTCCAAGAAGAACGAGACCAGCTCTCCAAGGGAGGAAGGGCAGCCGTCAGTTGACAAAGAGTCTAGGGTTTATTTTCTTTAAAATTAGAGTTGTCTTATTACTTGCAAGTAGTGAGGCTTATATAGGCCTTGTAGTTACAACTTAGGGTAAACAACATGATGTTTAACCCAAACAACAAGTAGTGTAAATAAAAACAGCATGTAGTTCTTTTTACTGTAGAAAAACAATGGATTAAGGCCTAATGACTTAAACATAAAAATATGGGCTTAAGGCCCTAAACTCATACTTAGTCTAAATAATGAAGAAATGAGATAGATAAGCCTTGTTGATGAAATAAGGCCAAATTTGACTAAGACTTGTGAAGGGTGGCGGATTGTGTGAACAAGTCTTCGTCATCATGCACACTAAGAGTGTTGCCTCATTAAAACTTTCTCCAGAAAACCCAGTGAGACAAAACCGAAGATAGGAAAAAGAGTACAATTTCTTAGCACGTCTTTTGGTGTCTTTACCGAATGGTGATGGTAAAGACACCGGAGGTGGAAGAGTCTTCGAGTAGGAACCTCCAATGTTCCTTAACTGAAACAAACGGGCCTTGCTGAACTCCTGAGCCGTCTGGTGGGTCTTCATCCGTGGTCTCCTGGGCATCTGACTGCTCCATTATCTGGTTGAACTTGTCTCCCAACGCTCGAGCCTTGGAACATGTCAGTGGTCCTGGTGGGACTCGTGGTGCAGTCGTTGGTACGATGTCCTCATCATTCCCTCCCTCTTCAGGTGCTTTGGTCTCCAAAGCAAAGTCTTCGCTTGCATCAAACAACTCTAAGTCAGCAACATTAAACGTAGTGGAAACATTATACTCACCTGGGAGTACCAGTTGATAGGCATTGTCGTTGATTCGCCACAGGACTCGGAACGGGCCATCTCCTCGTGGTGCTAATTTGCTCTTGCGTCGTTGGGGAAAACGTTCGGGTCGCAGATGTAACCAGACCCAATCTCCTTCTTTAAAAACCACGTGCCTCCTGCCTTTGTTGGCGTGCTTTGCTGTCTGAGAGTTCCTCCTCTCCAGATTCTCCTTGACTTCCTGGTGTAAGCGCTTAACATACTCTGCTTTGGCTTCTCTTACCAAGCTGACAACCTCTCAGAGGGGAATGGGGGCGAACTCGATTGGGGTAGTGGGGTTGAAGCCGTAGACGATCTCGAATGGTGTCTTCTTAGTGCCGGAATGGATTGCTCTGTTGAAGGCAAACTCGAGTAGAAACCTCCAATGTTCCTTAGCTGAAACAAACGGGCCTTGCTGAACTCCTGAGTCGTCTGGTGGGTCTTCATCCGTGGTCTCCTGGGCATCTTCCTGCTCCATTAGCTGGTTGAACTTGTCTGCCAAAGCTCGAGCCTTGGAACGTGTCAGTGGTCCTGGTGGGACTCGTGGTGCAGTCGTTAGTACGATGTCCTCATCAGTTGTTCTCAATCCAAATATCATTTTTACTACTCAACTACAACTATTATCCCAAGAAACAAACATCATAACAAAATAATTCCTAACCCAATTCAATAATATTCCCAAACAAAACAAAGCAATTTGAATTATATGCAAAGTCTAACTAACCTCGCTGATACAAACGTAGTGGCAGGGTGTTTTTCAACCGAGAAACTCGAGGTTTAGGGACACGGCAAGATGGAGTAAGGGTGGAGCGAAAGGACCACACAAGATGCGGAAGACTTATGATACACCAGAGAAATTTCAGCCTAGAAAGGATAAAGTCTCGGCTACCAACCAAGGAAGGAGGCGCCGAAAATTAGACAGAGTCTTTCGCGTTTTGTTTTCAATTCCAAGTTGTATTATTCATCGCAAGTAATAACGCATATATAGGCATTTAGTTTACAACCTAGGGTAAACAACATGATGTTTCTCCAAAACAACAAGAAGTCTAAATAAAAACAACAAGAAGTCTTAGATGGACAAATGGGCCTAGGCCAAGACTTAAACACAAAGGTCTTGGGCCTAGGGTAATTCACTAATAACAAGAAACAATATAGATAAGCCCCATAGGGATAAGGCCGAGGTTGACTTGGGCCCGTGGAGGATATTGGGCTTGAGAATGGGCCTTGGTCACCATGCACACTAAGAGTGTTGCCTCATTAAAACCTTCTTCGGAAAACCCAGTGGGACAAAACCGAAGGTAGGAAAAAGAGTACAAAGTCTTAGCACGGCTTTTGGTGCCTTCACCGGATGGTAATGGTGAAGACACCTGAGCTGGAAGAATCTTCAAGCAGAAACCTCGATGGTTCTGGGTGGGCTGCAAACGGGCCTTGGTGGACCGGTCCGGGTAGTGGCTCGTGGGACGGCTCAGATGGGCCGCGAAGGGCGTGGTCGAGACCTGTCCGTGCTGGGCTGGTCCTTTCTCTTCGACTCGCCTCGCAAGTTCCACGAACTTGTGCTCCAATGCTCGGGCCTTGGCTCGCGTCAGGGGTCTGGGTGGCACTTCTGGGATGGTAGTTTGTTCGATGTCCTCATCATTACCTCCCTCTTGAAGAGCTTTGGTCTCCAAAGCAAACTTCTCACTTCATCAAACAACTCTAAATCAGCAACATTGAAAGTAGTTGACACATTCAACTCACCTGGAAGTTCCAGCTGGTAGGCGTTGTTGTTAATTCGCCGCAGGACTCAGAACGGGCCATCTCCTCGGGGTGCAAGCTTGCTTTTCCATTTCGGGGGAAAACGTTCGGGTCGCAGATGAAGCCAAACCCAGTCGCCTTCTTCAAACACCACCTGTTGGCGTCCGTTGTTGGCGTGCTTGCATATTGTTTCGTGCACTTTTCCAGGTTGGCTTTGACCTTCTGATGCAGTTTCTTCAGATACTCTGCCTTGGCTTCGCCATCCATGCTAATAGCATCTCCTGGGGGTAGAGGTGTAAATTCCATGGGAGTAGGTGGGTTGAAGCCATACACGACCTCAAAGGGAGTGATCAGAGTTGCGGAGTGGACGAAACGGTTGTAAGCGAACTCCATGTAGGGTAGGTATTCGAGCCAGTTCTTCAGGTTGCGTTCGATCGTTGCTCGTAACAGAGTGGAGGGAATCCTGTTGACCACCTCGGTCTGCCCATCAGTCTGGGGGTGGTACGTGGTCGAGAACAACAAGTTTGTTCCCAGCTTCCTCCATAGTGCTTTCCAGAAATGACTGAGGAACTTAGTGTCTTGGTCTGATACTATTGTCCTCGGGATGCCGTGCAATCTGACTACTTCCCGGAAGAAAAGGTCTGGTGTCTTGCTGGCGTCATTTGTCTTATTGCATGGAACAAAATGGGCCATCTTGCAGAACCGGTCGACGACGACAAGGACGGAGTCCTTATGGTTGATTTTGGGCAGTCCTAGTATGAAATCCATCGAGATGTCCGTCCAGGGGGTTGACGGGATCAGTAGTGGCATGTAGAGGCGTTGCGGATGCATCTTTGACTTGACCCGTTTATAAACTAGGCACCGGGCACAGTGGGCCTTCACATCTCGTTGTTGATGAGGCCAGTAAAAGTGTTCCTTAAGCATGGCCAATGTCTTTTCGACACCTAAGTGTCCCATTAGGCCGCCTCCATGGGCCTCCCGTAGCACTAGCTCACGGACGGATCCTCGGGGAATGCCGAGCCATCTCTCCTTGAAGAGGAATCAGTCAAACAGGTAGAACAGTCTGTATGCGCCCTTCCCATGTTCCTGGAAGGCTTCTTTGAAGTCCTCGTCGTTCGGATATAGTTCCTTGAGCATCTCAAATCCCATTACCTTGGACTCCATGATTGAGATAAGGGTATGTCTCTGGGACAATGCGTCGGCTACAACATTGTCGTCTCCCTTTTTGTACTTGATTACATAAGGAAATGTCTCGATGAACTCAAGCCAATTTGCATGTCTCTTCTTTAGTGCAGTCTGGCCCTTGAGGTGTTGAAGGGTCTGGTGATCCGTATGAATAACGCACTCTGTAGCTAGAAAGTTGCCACGTCTCCAAGGCATGGACCAAAGCGTAGAGTTCTTTTTTTCGTAGGTAGGGTAGTTCAGGGCGGCTCTGTTTAATTTCTCACTGAAATAGGCAACCGGCCTGCCTCCTTGTCTCAAGACGGCGCCTATGCTCACTCCTAAAGCGTCACACTCGACCTCAAATGTCTTAGTGAAATCCGGTAGTGTGAGGACCGGGGCGTGTGTGAGTCGCTCCTTCAATAGCTTGAATGACTTCTCTTGTTCTGGGCCCCATCTAAACTCCTGGTTCTTCTTGATCATGGACGTCAAGGGGCTAGCGATTGTGCTGAAATCTCGCACAAAGCAGCGGTAGAATCTAGCCAATCCGTGAAAGCTCTGGACCTGGATGGCGTTTACTGGCGTGGGCCACTCCAGGATGGCTCGTATTTTCTCCTCGTCAACTCTAAGTCCCTGTGAACTCACGACAAAGCCTAAGAAAATGACTTGGTCGGTGCAGAAGGTACACTTCTTGAGGTTGGCCTAGAAGTGTTTTATTGTCAGGATTATGGTCTCTAGATTCTCTAGATGAGCTGCGTATGTCTTGCTATAGACGAGAATGTCATCAAAGTAGATGACCAAAAATATGCCGAGGAATTGTCTAAGGACGTGGTTCATCAGTCGCATGAAGGTGCTCAGGGCGTTAGACAATCCGAAAGGCATCACGAGCCATTCACACAAGCCTTGCTTGGTTTTAAACGCGGTATTCCATTCATCGCCTTCTCGCATTCAAACTTGATGGTATCCGCTCTTAAGGTCGATCTTGGAAAAGATGATCACTCCGCTAAGCTCATCTAGCATGTCGTCCAGGCGCGGAATGGGATGTCGGTATTAAATGTGATGTTGTTGATGGCTCGACAGTCCACACACATCTTCCAGCTTTCGTCCTTATTGGGCACAAGGAGGACTCGGACGACGCAGGGGCAGAGGCTCTCTCGCACATATCCTTGTGACATAAGTTCTTGAACCTGCTTCTCTAGTTCTTTGGCTTCTTCAGAGTTAATGCGGTAGGCAGGTCGGTTCGGCAGTTGGGCTCCGGGGATGAAATCAATGTGGTGCTCGATCCCTCTGATTGGCGGCAGTCCTGGTGAGATCTCGTCTGGGAAGACGTCAGCGTACTTTTCTAATAGCGTCTTGACTTCCTCAGGAACACTGTCCTCCGCTCTGGCTGCGCTTAATAACTCTTGGTATAGCAGTAGGACGACTTGTGTCTCGTCGGTCTAGACGGCTTTACGAACATCTGCGACGTTAATAAGGAAGTTCTCGTTCCTAGCATGCTGGTCCTTGGCCATTTTAGTCTGCATATCTTGGACTTCTTGTGGTGACATTAGGGCTAAGTTAAACCGGCGCTTGTCATGGACGAAGAAGTAGAAGTTGGTCTGTCCATTTTGGGTTGCCTCCCGGTCGATTTGTCAGGGCCGTCCCAAAAGAAGATGTCCAGCTGACATTGGGACTACGTCGCATAACACTTGATCTTGATATTGTCCAATGCTGAAAGACACTTTAACTTGATCGGAGATGAAGAGCTCGGTCTTGTTGTTGAGCCACCTGAGGCGGTATGGTCGCAGATGCTTGGTTGTAGCTAGTTCAAGTTTTTCGACCATGTACTTGCTAGCGGCGTTGGTGCATGATCCACCGTTTATGATCAGGGAACACACCTTTTCGAGAATGGTGCACTTGGAGTGGAAGATGTTTTCCCGTTGCTCGATCTTTTCTGGTTCTAGTATGGAACTAAGGACTCGCCTGATCATTAATATGTCTCTGGAATCGGTGTACTCGACCTCGTCGTCGAAGTGGTCGGGTGTAGGCACGGGTTTCTCCGTATCGTCTTTGGATTCACAATCTCCGGATGCTATTAAGACCATGGTTCGTTCGTCAGAGCATTCTCGGGATATGTGGCGTCGTCCCTTGCACTTAAAAACAGGTAATCTCACTGCTTTGTTGAGGCGGGTTGTAGAGGTTGGGACGGCGGGACTCGGGCCCACGGGACTGACTTTATGAACAAGATTGGTAGGGGTTTTTCCACTGAACCGCGGGTCGTTGCTGTTCGTGGCTTGTTCATATGGCTTTTGGCTAGTGCCCCACGTAGTTCTTGGTCTGGGCGGTTCAGTGGTCTTGTGTTGGTTACTCTTTTCAATCTGGATCGCAAGGTGGAAAAACTCACCTAGGTTGTGATAAGGCTGGCGCTCGACCTTACGAGCAATGGGCTCTTGTAAGCCGTCTAGGAGTTGTGCCATGAGGCTCTCCTCGGATTGTTCCATCTCCAGTCGGTTCCGTAGATGCTCGAATTCATCGAAGTATTCTGCCACCGTCTTGATTCCTTGGGTAAGGTGTCTGAATCTCCTCTGAAGTTCCCAGTGGAAATGTGGAGGGAAGTATCGTCTCCTCATTAAGTCGGTCAACTCGTCCCACGAAGTTAGAGGACCAAAACATTCTCGACGTCGGGCTGCGACCTCTCGATCCCACCATGCTAGGGCATGGTCCGTAAACTGGGCCGTTGCTAGGGCCACTCGTCTTGGGTCATCGTAGTTGTAATAGTCGAAGAGTAATTTCATTCGTCTCTCTCAGTTGACGTACTCTTCGGGGTCCAAATTTCCCGCAAAAGAAGGCGGGTTGAGCTTAACGTTGGGGTGGTTAATTGGGGGGGGGGGGGTTGCCGGTACTGTTGTGGGTCTTTGCCCCGTGGTTCTTGTCTGGGCCCATATTTGGGCACTTCTGGTGCGTCTGGTCGTCTGGGTGGTCGGGCAGGTTGCTCGAGGTGCTCAATGCGTGTAGCCATGGCTGCCATCTGAGCCATCAAGTTCTGTAGTAGCTGAATCATGGCTTGGTTTTCTGCTCCTGACGATTATCTTTCACTTCCCGACATAACTTTCCTATTCTAAAATGAAAGTTTTTGAAAAGGAAAATTTCCAAAAATTGAAAGTTTTCGGAAAAACAAAACTTCCAAAAATGGGAAATTTTCGGAAAGGAAAATTTCCAAAAATGAAAACTTTTTGGAAAATGAAAATTTCCATAAATGGAAACTCCCGGAAAAGGAAATAAAAAAAAAATGAAAGTTCCAGAATTGGGAAACTTTCAGAAAAAGAAAAATTACAAAAAAGAAAGTTTCAAGAATGGGAAACTTTCAAGAAAAGGAAAAATTCTCCTAAAGTCTATTAGAAATCCTACAAGAAAGGAAATCTACTAATTTGCTATTTTTTTCTAAAAGTCAACGATTTTTCTATATCTTAAAAGGAATATTTCTTATGTTTTATTTTATGCCTAAAAATCTAACTATCTAAAAAGTAAAACATCGTAAGGCTTATAAAACTTATGGAAACCTGACTTAATGGCTAAAAACACTAAAAGGAAAGTTCATAGAACTAGTTCCTAGAATGGAAAATATCCTAGTCCTAGAATCCAAAAAGGAAGATCGTCTTTATGCTCCTAACTACCTAAAAGGAAGGATTCATAATGTATAGAATTCTAAGGAAAATTGCCTAATACTTAAAGGGGAATGTTTTCTAGTTTTATGCAGGCGGCTCCTTGTGTTACTGAACTCCAGGGAGGCGCGGTCCAAGTTCCGGGTGGTGTAGCGCTAGTCGCTGGTCAGTGGTGTGGGATGGTAGCACGGTACGAGAGGGGGGGGGGGCTAGCCCTACGGGTCTTTTGAGAGGCTTGCGCTAGGACAGCTCTCGACTTTTAATACTAGATCTATACGTTAGACTCACACATTGTAGGACGACTACAAGCTAGCGGGAGGAGTAAGGGACGAGAACAAGACTTAGTCCTAGTAAGCGGCTGGACCTCCTAGACTGAACGCGACTCGCACCAACGAGATCGACTCAAACTTGCTAGGAAGATAAACTCGATTCCTACCAAGCTAAACAAACAAGAACTCCAACAAAAACTTCTACCAACACACGCATGGGCACAAGGAAGGCTAGGTCCACAATTTCAACGAATTAAACAAGTGCTATAGGTGGGTTTCTATTGATCCTAAATTTGTTTTAAACAACTTAACTCTTTTTATGGTTTTGTTTTTATGAAAAAAAAAATCAAACAAGACAACAAACAACAATCTTTGTTTCTTTTTTTTTGACTAAATAAAAGTTGAATATTTAGGATAGACAAAACTTAATTTACTCAGGCTTTGTGGAGACTGTTTCTATGGTGAATCTCCTTTTTTGTGACTTGTCCTGCACCTCTTTCCCTTGCAGAGAAGAAGAAGAAGAACAACAACTCAAAGTAGGGAAAACTTCAAAAATATTGAAACGAAAAAAAGTTCAAGGATAGATTCAACCTAGTACTTAGGAGTTTTTCAGCTCTGATACCAGATGATACAAGCGTAGTGGTGGGGTGTTCTTCAACCGAGAAGCTCGAGGTTTAGGGACACAGCAAGATGGTGTGAGGGTGGAGCGAAAGGACAACACAAGCTGCGGAAGACTTGTGATATACCAGAGAAACTTCAGCCTAGAAAGGATGAAGCCTCGGCTACTCACCAAGGTAGGAAGCGCCGAAAATTAGATAGAGTCTTTAGGGTTTTGTTTTCAAATTCAAGTTGTATTATTCATTGCAAGTAATAAGGCATATATAGGCCTTTAGTTTACAACCTAGGGTAAACAACATGATGTTTCCCTAAAACAACAAGAAGTCTAAATAAAAATAACAAGAAGTCTTAAATGGATTAGGCCAAGACTTAAACACAAAGGTCTTGGGCCTAGGATAATTCGCTAATAACTAGGAACTGGGTTTAAGACCTTAATTCCACATTTAATCTAAAAACAAGAAACAATATAGATAAGCCCCATAGGGATAGGGCCGAAGTTGACTTGGGCACGTGGAGGATATTGGGCTTGAGAACGGGCCTTGGTCACCATGCGCACTAAGAGTGTTGTCTTATTAAAACCTTCTTTGGAAAATCCAGTGGGACAAAACCGAAGGTAGGAAAAAGAGTACAATGTCTTAGCACGGATTTTGGTGCCTTCACAGTATGTTAATGGTGACGACATCTGAGCTGGAAGAATCTTCGAGCAGGAACCTCCATGGTTCCGGGTGGGCTGCTAACGGGCCTTGGTGGACCGGTCTGGGTAGTGGCTCAAGGGATGGCTCAGATGGGCCACGAAGGGCCTAGTAAGGACCTGGTCCGTGATGGGCTGGTCATTGCTCTCCGAATCGCCTTGCAAGTTCCAAGAAATTGTGCTCCAATGCTCAGGCCTTGGCTCGGGTCAGGGGTCTGGGTGGCACTTCTGGGACGGTAGTCGGTCCGATGTCCTCATCACTCGCTATCTAGGCACAACAGAGTGTGATGCATGTTGGATGTAATGACCAATTAAAAAGCACATGAGTAAATCAAGACTTTGTTAACCTTGCTTTCTGAATCAGAAGTGTTGCAAGTATCGTGTGGTGGGCTGTGTTTCACCGAGAAGCTCAGGTTGCTGGACAGAAAGGATGAAAGTGAAGGGTGGATCGAAGGGACCACACAAGCTGCGAAAGGGTTGTGATACTCCAAGAACTTCAACCAAGGATGGTTGAAGAACACGACTGCTCCAAGAACTCTTGGTGGTGGTGCCTAAGGATTTAGACAAAGAAGTCTTAGGTTGTGTTTTGTTCTAAATTGCTTGTTATTTTTATTAATGAATATACAAAAGCTTATATAATGTCTTATTACAACTTAGGCTAAACAGCATGATGTTTAACCTCTCAAAGAATTAAACAGCAAGAACTTTACTTAATAGAAATTAAAAATAGACTTTGGACCTAAGTAGTCGACATGACTCATAAGTCCAAATAACATACTTAGACTAGAAATAGAATTAAAGATAGAAAAAACCCAATAACACTTAGGCTAGAATTCGGTGGTGACTTGTGAACGCTGTGGAATGGTGAACAAGTCTTCACCGTCTTGCGCACTGAGAGTATTGCCTAATTAAAACCTTCTTCGGAAAACCCAGTGGGACAAAACCAAAGATAGGAAAAAGAGTATAATTTCCTAGTACGACTTTTAGTGTCTCCACCGGATGGTAATGGTAAAGACATCGAAGGAAGAAGAATCTTCGAGACGGAACCTCCATGGTTCCTTGTCTCGTTGGAATGGGTTGGATGGTCCTGGTACGGTTGCGGTCTGGTCTGCTGGGTCCTGGAACGGTCACGGTCGACACGGTCACGGTCGGCACGGTTGGTCCGGGGCTGGTCCTGTTGGCACGGTTGGTCCAGGGCTTGTCCTTGTGCGGTCTGGTCTGTTCGAGGTCCTGTCTGATTCTTCTCTCCAATAGCATGCCGAGATTGTCTCCTAGAACTTTCCTCTTGGACCGTGTGAGAGGTCCTGGTGAGATGACTGGTGCACTTGCTGGCTCGATGTCCTTATCATTCCCTCCCACTTAAAGTGCTTTGGTCTCCAAAGCAAACTCCTCACCTGCATCAAACAACTCTAAGTCAGAAACATTAAACGTACTAGACACGTTATACTCACCTGGAAGTTTGAGCTGGTAGGAATTGTCGTTGATTCTCTGAAAGACGCGAAATGGACCATCTCCCCGGGGTTCAAGCTTGCTCTTCCGTCGTTGGGAAAACCGCTCTGGTCGCAGATGTAGCCAAACCCAATCTCCCTCCTTGAAACCATGTGTCGGCGGCCCTTGTTGGTATTCTTTGTGTTCTGGATGTTGCGTTGCTCTAGATTCCTTAGTCTCTTCATGTAGACGCTTGATGTATTCCGCCTTTGCTTCTCCCTCTAAGCTGATGGCGTCTCCCAGTGGAATGGGTGTGAACTCAATTGGCATGGTCGGATTGAACCCGTAGACGAATTCAAATGGAGAACGCTTTGTTCTGGAGTGTGTATCCCTATTGTAAGCTAACTCGACGTATGGAAGGCACTCTAACCAATTCTTTAGGTTCCTTCCAATTGTTGCTCTCAGCGTCTGGGATAATGTCCTGTTGACTACCTCTGTCTGTCTGTCGGTCTGTGGATGATATGCAGTAGAAAACAAGAGGTTGTTCCCTAACTTGCGCCACAAGGCTAGCCAGAAGTGGCTGAGGAACTTGGTGTCGCGGTCGGACACAATCGTCCTTAGAATGCCGTGCAATCGTACTATCTCCTTAACGAATAAGTCGGCAGTCTGGCTCGCATCATTGATCTTGTTGCAAGCGATGAAATGCTTCTTCTTGGAAAATCGGTCGACCACTACGAATATGGAGTCCTTGTGGTTGATTTTTGGCAGGCCTTGTACGTAGTCCATGTATATGTCTGTACAGGGCGCAGATGGAACTGGTAATGACATGTAAGGACCCTGCGGATGCATCTTGGATTTAGCCCGTTTGCAGATAAGAAACTTAATACAGTGAGCCTCTACATCTCGTCGCTGGTGGGGCCAGTATAAATGCTCCTTAAGCATGCTTAATGTCTTGACAATTCTGAAATGACCCATTAAACCTCCTGTGTGGGCCACTTTCAAAAGCAGCTCTCGAATCGATCCTCTCTTAATGCAGAGACGTTTATCTTTGAAAAGGAATCCGTCAAACAGATAGAAGTTGCTGTAGGTACCCTTGTCATGATCCTGGTAGGCCTTAGTGAAGTCGGCGTCGTCAGCATACAGCTCTTTGATCATCTCGAAGCCCATAACCTTTGACTCCATCACGAAAATGAGGCTGTATCTGCAAGATAGGGCATCAGCCACAACGTTGCCCATTCTTTTTTTGTACTTGATGACATAGGAAAAGGTCTCGATATACTCCAACCAACAAGAATGTCTCTTATTAAGTGTAGATTATCCTCTGAGGTGCTGGAGTGTCTGATGGTCGGTGTGAATTACGCACTCCCGGGCAAGAAGATAGTGCTGCCAAGTCTCTAAGGCGCGGACCAAGGCATAGAGCTCTTTATCGTAGGTTGGATAGTTAAAAGCGGCTCCACTTAACTTCTCGCTGAAGTAGGCAACATGTCTTCTGCCTTGGGTGAGGACTGCTCCGATGCCGATCCCTGAAGCTTCACATTCAACCTCGAAGGTGTTGGAATGAAGAAGAAATGACGAAGGAAGATGGCCTTTATCACTTGTATTAAAGGAGTGTGTAGTCTAAGTCTAAGGGGAGTGTCTAAGGCTTGTTTGTGTTCTAGTATTATGTTATCCTTTTAGCTATTCATGTATAAGGCAATCATTGTATCCAAACAAGCCTAGACTAGATTAGTATAAATAATTATCTCTCTCCTCTTTTGTTACTTAGAAACTATTATTCTCATTTTCTTAATACAATAATCTCTCATTCTCTCATTCTCTAATTCTACAAATCTCTTAATCTCATATTCTTTCATGGTATCCGAGCCAGCTTATAACAATCTGGGTAAAATTCATCATTAAGTCTTTGAATCAAGAAAAAATCATCTTCATCACAATCTGTTTTCATTCCTATTTTTGTCCGTCAACTTTGATAGCAAATTCCGGTCAAACCACGGCAGCTTTTGACGATCTTCATTTTCTGGATTGTTCTTCGGCGAGTTCTGAAGCCACGCCAATTGGATTTGCATCATTTGAACACGAGAATCAAAAGATACTAATTTTCTTGCATCAGACCTCCACGATTGCCTCCGCCGCGAACCTCCGTGTTTCTCTGAGCATTCCGTCGGCAAGATTTTCCAAATACTAAAATGAAGCCCATCGAGTCTAGTTTCTGTTTAAATAAAGCAGAACTCAATTCTCCTACGTTTGAAGGAATTTCTTAAAGTTGTTCCTCAAAACGTCAGAAATCGCCTCTCACAAGAATCTGGTGATAAAATTCTTATCCTTTCTCAGATTTCTTCAAATCTTGAATCTGGAAAGTTAGATAAGCATCTTGTAAGGGTCTCCACGAAGTTTGGTTACAATCAGAAGGGTTTAAGTTTTCAAGATTGATTTTCTTGATTTCCTTATTAAACTTTAAAATTCTAAAAAAGGAGGGAAAATTAAATTTTGGATTGGTTTATTTGTTAAAATTTGATTTTTGTTGAATCATCATTGGTTGTGAAGATAAGGACTGTTAGAAGTTGATCTTGTTGGTTGGAGTTGGTTAAATTCTGTTACAGCAAGTTGGTGAAGTTGGTTGAAGGGGGTTAGGTTGTTGACCTGGTTGGTAATGAAGTCTCACACGGCCTAGGTATCACGCACCCATATCCTTGGCAATTCAGACCAGCTCATCCCGTGTCCCGTAACACTTGTCCCGTGTTCCTGCTTCAGACCAGCATTATTTAATCGAACGCAGTCCACATACGCCGCCTATCTGTCCACGGTTAACGTATGCGAACGCGCCTGCGTGACCAGCTTTCCCGCGTCCCGACCAACTGTCCAGCGTCCCGACCGGCTGTTCCAGTACCGAGAGCCTGCATCCTGACCAGCTCATCCCGACCAAAGACAAGCGTCATCTAGATCAATTTTGAAGCATGGAAGTGCAAACCACATTCAGAGCTCCTGTCATTCTACATGGAGCAAACTATCTCTTATGGTCTAGGACCATGAAAACCTCATTGGGTGGTAAAGGCCTTTAGAATCATATTTCATCCAATGGTCTTGAAGAAAATGAAATTGCTGAAGTTAGTGAGCTGTGGCTGCTCAAGCCAAATGGTTCCAAGAAGACCAGTTGGTACTCTCTATACTTCAACACTCTCTTGCTAGTGATCTCTTAAAGGCTTATTCATTTTGTGAGAATGCTAAGGAACTTTGGGACACTTTACAAAAGGTGTATGGAAACACCACTAACCTCTTAAGAATTTTTGAGGTGAAAAAGTCTTTGAATGAATTGAAACAGGAGGATGTAGAATTCACAAAGCACTACGGAGCATTGTGGGCTGAGCTAGAGATGCTAAGTCCAGCCACAATTGACCCAATTGTTTTTCTTGAAAGGAAAGAACTAGATAAAGTGTTTGGATTACTATTAACTCTTAACACTACCTACTCAGATCTTATTAAGCATATTCTCAGGTCTGATAAGCTTCCTAGCTTGGAAGATGTTTGTACTCAAATCCAAAAGGAGCAATCTCTTTGGCAACGATGCTGAACTGGTGGCTGCACACAAGAGTTTCTTCAAACCAACAACAACAAATGAATCTAGGAAGAAGAGACCAACTTGTGACCATTGCAAAAGGAGTGGCCATACAAAAAAGGAGTGTTGGGTACTCCATCCTGAACTAAAGCCAAGCTGGGCTCTTGAGAGACAACAACAAACAGCCGGTCACACTCAGCTGCAAGCTGCCGGCCATGGCGTGTACCAGCTTCCGGCTTCTTTAAAGGTGTGTACCAGCTCCCATTGAATTTATGACAAAATCAGATATAGAAGCTCTTCTCAAAGCAATTAAGGATGGTAATGTGTTGGGTAAAATTATTTATGCTTATTTTCAAACTTCTTTTACTCCTAATGCCTCTAAATCATTGGTTGTTGATTATGGTGCTTCTCATCATATGATTAGTGATCTAGGATTGCTAGAGAATATAGAACCTTCCTTAGGTAATGTTGTCATTGCTAATTGAATTAAAGTACCTATTAAAGGGCATAGGAAAACTTAAGTTGTTTGATAAAGAATCTAAAACCTTTTACATGCCATCTTTTACTTCTAATTTGCTTTCAGTTAAAAGAGCTACTACTGATTTAAATTGTCAAGCTATCTTTGGTCCTAATGATTTCTACTTTCAGGATATTGAGACTAGTAGGGGATTTGAACAAGGAACTACAAGGAATGACTTGTACGGGCTTGAAGATATGACCAATGAAAGAGGGTCAGAACCAGTTGCTAGTACTAGTTCTTTTAGTGATGATTCTGATCTTTGGCATGCTAATTTAGGACATCTTTATCCTAGAGCACTAGAACTAATTGTTCCTGGTTTAAAAATGTCAAATTATATGTGTTATTCTTGTATATTTGGAAAACATTGCAAAACAGTTTTTGAGAAATCTTTGCATAGTTATGATAATTGTTTTAAGTTGGTGCATTCTGATGTTTGGACATCTCTATTCCCATATAGAGAAAACCATAAGTTTTTTGTGACATTTATTGAACATCAAACCAGCTGTCCTTACACTCCACAAAAAAATAGAGTGGCTGAAAGGAAGAATATGCATTTGATGGAAGTTGTGAGAACAATGATGGTACACATGAAAGTTCCTAAAAGATTTTGGGGGATGCTCTTGTAGCTGCATGCTACTTGATTAATAGGACTTCTACAAAAGTCCTATATGACTTGTCTCCATTTGAGGTACTAAACAAAACTAGACCTAACATTGACCACTTGAGAGTTTTTGGTTGTGTTTGTTTTGTATTAGTTCTAAGAGAGCAAAAGAACAAGCTGAAACCAAAGAGTATCAAAGCTATGTTCATTGGGTACTCCTCTACTCAAAAAGGTTACAAATGCTATGATCCAGAGACTAGAAGACTCTTAGTATCCAGAGGTGTCAAATTCCACGAATCAAAAGGGTTCTATGAAGAAGGAACTTGGGATCCATTCAAAGACATCTCCGCAACAAGATCAGACCAAGCTGAGAACTTGAGGACACTCTTGGAGAGCATTGGCATAATCTCTCCTCATCCTCAGCCCAAGGTCACCTCGTCTCAGCCACCTGCACAAGTGGCGCCCAGTCCTAGCACAGCTCCTGCTCCGGTACAACCAGCCGGGCCACGGCCATCAACCCCGGCCGGTCCATCCAATCCGTGGCCGTCCACTGTTTTCCCCTCCAGTTCTCCTGACCTTCCTCCTCTTGAACATGGGGGGGGGGGAGAGAAACATCTACTCCTGTCTAACAAGACTCAGGAGATTCATCAATTCTAGTCTCAGCATCCAAAAGATCAAGATATGAACCTACTCTCATTAAAGCTTTAGGTGAAGAAGAAGAGCCTATCCATGAAGCTCCACCTACAGTGTTAAGAAGGAGCATAAGACAAAGGAATCCACCAGTTTTCTACAATGGAAATGCTATGGTTCATCATGATCAGGGAGTTTGTAACATTGCTTACTTACCTACTAACCATGTTGCTGTCATTATAAGTCTTGATAAGGAACAGATTCCAAACACATATGAGGAAGCTATGACTAAGAAAAAATCGAGGGAAGTTATCCTAGCTGAGAAACAAGCCAAGGAAAAGAATGGTAACTATGCTCCAGCCACTTTACCTAAAGGAAAAAGGGCTGTAAGTTCTGATACAGGCCAAGCCATCTGGGCAAGGAGGTGGTCAGAAGTGGGACGGCTCGGACGATTGAGTGAATGTACGGACGACTGCGGATACCGGTTCGAGAGGTATGCGGCTTCGAGACTGGTACGCGGACGAGCGAGCTGGCCTGTGAATCGGGGGTATGAGCGATGGAAGTTGTGGTTGGAACTCGCGTGTCAGGACTGGCCTCGGAACATGGCCACTAACGGAAGAACGATCTAGCAGACGAAGGAACGATCGGTAGGTCGAGAGCTCGGACGGTCGAACGGTGGAAAGCGATTGAAACGTGGACGGTACGGAAGGGTTTTGGGAACGATTTGAAAAGGGGGGGGGAATGAGGGCAACTCACCAAGCTATGACTGGCTTGGATACAGCCTTTCTTTGAAGAGAGACACACTCAATCTTCAAGAAACTTACTTCCTTACTTGGAGACTCACTCACGCACAAGGAAGTAAAGGAAAGACCTTAGGCGGCCGTGAACTAGGTTTTGGGTTCCAAATTGACTGCTTAGAAATGAATAAGGGTTTGCCTTTTATAGGCTACACACATGACCTAGTTGACCACAAGACCCGTGGTCAACAAAACAACTAAACCCCAAAACCGACTAAGTCATTTAACAAGTCATAAAACAATATGTAAAGGCTAAACAAATGCCTAAGATAGAATCAAGCTTAATTGATTTTAAATGGACATATCCACCTTAAAAACCAATGGGACACTACGCTTGCTGCCTTAGACTTTCAGGTCTGATTAAAAACCTTTCCAAGAATCCATTATGGTAAACTTAGAAAGGAAAAGAGTACTCTAATCATCTAAGGTCTTAAAGGGTGCCCTTACTCAAGGATAGTAAGGACACACAAGACCTTATCCCTAAGGCTGTGTGCATGGATGTTCTGGTCAGGAACATCTAGCTGATCATGATCAAACGGCTGGCTGGTGTCTTCAATCTCCCTTCCTCCTCCTCGGTCTTGTGCTTGGACTAAGTTGACTCCAGATTGATCTTCATGAGTTTGGTCCTGGTCCCCGGCTCTTGTCTTGCACTCCTTGGGCAGCTCTGATCCTGGTCATGATGTGGTGAGACACATAGACAGCTGCCTGGACCTCATCCTCCAAGTACCGGGTTGGTGTAGCATGAATGACCCCATCATCCCCACCCTCTTCAAGCGCTTTGGTCTCCAAAGAACCAACATCCTGCACATCAAAAGGGGACAAATCAGAGACATTGAAAGAAGAAGACAGATTATACTCACCTGGTAGCTTGAGTCTGTAGGCATTGTCATTGATTCGTTCCACCACTTGAAACGGCCCATCTCCTCGGAAAATCCAGCTTATACTTGCTTTTGTTGGGAAAACGCTCTGGTCTTAAGTGCAACCACACCCAATCTCCTGGTTGAAACACTAGCTGCTTCCTCTTCTTGTTGATCCTTGTCTTGATTTGGTCATTCCTCTTTTCAATTCTCCCATGGACTTGCTCAAGATCTTCTTCATTGCCGTGGCTTTAGCTTCCCCTTCAAGGTCTATAGTCTCGGCTGGGGACAATGGTGCCAAGTTGAGGGGTGTGTCTGGGTTACGACCATAAACAGCTTTAAAGGGGACATGCCGGTTGTGGAGTGCTTGGCTGAGTTGTAGGCAAACTCTACCAAAGGAAGGCTCTCCACCCAAGTCGTTAAATGGCGTCCAATGGTTGATCTCAATAGGGTTCCCAGGGTGCGGTTCACCACCTCAGTCTGTCCGTCTGTCTGGGGGTGGTAGGTAGTAGAAAACAGGAGCTTGGTGCCAAGCTTCTTCCATAAGGTCCTCCAGAAGTGGGACAAGAATTTTGTATCCCGGTCAGACACAATCGTCCTTGGGATGCCATGGAGCCTCACTACCTCCTTAAAGAACAAAGTGGCAGTCTGAGATGCATCATTGGTCTTGGAACAAGGAATGAAGTGAGCCATCTTGGAGAACCGGTCTACCACCACAAATACTGAATCCTTGTGCTGAATCTTGGGCAATCCTAGGACAAAATCCATAGAGATGTCCACCCATGGCAGTGTGCGAACCGGCAATGGCAAGTATAAACCGTGGGGTTGGAGCCGGGATTTGGCCTTCTTGCAGGTGTTGCATCTATCACAGTGGATAGTCACCATCTTCTTCATCCTAGGCCAGTAGAAGTGTTCTTTAAGAACACTCAAAGTCTTCTCAATCCCAAAGTGCCCCATAAGACCACCACCGTGAGCCTCTTTCACTAGTAACTCCCTCATTGAACATTGAGGAATGCACAACCTTTTGTCTTTGAAGAGGAACCCATTGTGGAGAAAAAACTTAGTGTAAGCTCCTGTTCCATGCTCCTCATAGGCGGTCTTAAGCTCATGATCTTCTGGGTGTAGAGTCTTCAAGTATTCAAAACCAAGAACCTTAGCATCCATCGTGGCCATCAAGGCATGCCTCCTTGACAAAGCATCTGCTACCACATTCTCCTTCCCCTTCTTGTACTTAATCACATAGGGGAATGTTTCTATGTATTCCAACCACCTAGCATGCCTCTTCTTCAGAACAGTTTGACCCCTCAGGTGTTGCAATGTCTCATGATCCGTGTGGATCACCCACTCCCGGGCCAACAAGTAGTGTTGCCAAGTCTGCATTGCCCTGACCAAGGCATACAACTCCTTGTCATAGGTAGGGTAGTTCAGTGTAGCACCAGTCAGCTTCTCACTGAAATAAGCTACTGGTCTTCCTACTTGGGTGAGAACCGCTCCAATGCCTACTCCAGAGGCATCACACTCCACCTCAAAAGTCTTCTCAATGTTTGGCAAGGCAAGAATTGGGGCGTGAGTTAGCTGATACTTGAGCTCCAAGAAGGCCCTCTCCTGAGCTTCTCCCCATTCAAAGCCAGTGTTATTCTTGATCAGAGACGTCAGGGGAGCAGCTAAGGTACTGAAATCCTTCACAAACCGCCGGTAGAAGCTGGCTAATCCATGGAATCTTCTGATCTGGCTGATGGTTGTAGGTCTGGGCCAGCCAAGGATAGCTTCTATCTTCTCTAGGTCCACTCTAAGTCCCTGTGAGCTGACAAAAAAACCAAGGAAAACAACTTCTTCTGTGCAAAAGATACACTTAGCCAAATTAGCATACATATGTTCTTTCCTAAGAGTTTCTAAGACTTGTTCCAAGTGCATCACATGATCAGATAGACAAGAGCTATAAATCAGTATATCATCAAAGTAAACAACTAAAAACTTGCCCATGAAAGGTCTAAGGATATGGTGCATGAGGCGCATGAATGTGCTTGGGGCATTGGAGAGCCCAAACGACATGACTAGCCATTCATACAACCCATGCTTGGTCTTGAAGGCTGTCTTCCACTCATCACCTTCTCTCATCCTCACTTGGTGGTATCAACTCTTCAAGTCCACCTTGAAAAAGATTGTTGCTCCACTGAGTTCATCCAACATATCATCAAGTCTGGGGATTGGATGGCGGTATTTGATGGTGATATTGTTGATTGCTCGGCAATCCACACACATTCTGTAGGAGCCATCCTTCTTGGGCACAAGGAGCACAGGCACGACACAGGGACTAAGACTCTCCCTCACATATCCCTTGGCCATAAGGTCCCTGACTTGAGCTTCAAGTTCGTTAGCTTCGGTTGGATTGATTCGGTAAGCTGGCCGGTTTGGGAGCTGGGCTCCGGGGATGAAATCAATCTGGTGCTCAATGCCCCTCAAAAGTAGTAAGCCAGCTGGTATCTCCTCTGGAAAAACGTCTTTGTACCTGTCAAGAAGAGCTCGGATTTCCCTTGGCAAGACCGCATTAGTAGATCCAACATTCAACAAATCCTTATAAACAATCAAAACTACTTGGCAAGTAGGATCAAAGAGTGAGCAACTAACATCACTAGGTGCAATCAAGAAATTGGTCTTAGTCATGCATTTGTCCTTAGCTAGCTTAATCTGCATTTCATGGACTTGGGCAGGCAATAAAGGGGCTAGGCTAAACCGCTTTTTATTCATCATTAATGTGTACTTATTAGTTCTACCATCATGCACAACTTCCCTATCAAATTGCCAAGGTCTGCCTAACAAGATATGAGTGGCTTGCATAGGAACTATATCACAAAGAACCTCATCAACATATTTTCCTATGCTAAAGGAAACCTTAACTTGCTCATTAATCTTCAACTCAGTCCTATCATTCAACCACCTTAATCTATATGGTCTAGGATGCTTGGTGGCTGTCAAGTTCAATTTCACAACCATGTATGCACTTGCCACATTGGCACATGAACCACCATCAATGATTAAGGAACATACCTTGCCACTGACCATGCAATGAGTGTGAAAGATATTCTCCCTTTGGGCTGTCTCATCCGGTTCTTGTATGGTGCTGAGAACTCTCCTTGAGACTAAGAGATCACCCACTTCAGGGTAGGCTACTTCATCCTCCTCTTCATCAGCCTCCTCAGAAGGCTCCATCTCATCCTGAGATTCATATTCACCGGCTGGAGTGATGATCATTGCCCATGGATTAGGGAAATCCCTTGCATAGTGCCCTCGGCCCCGACATTTGAAACACATAATGTCTCGGGTTTTAGGTCCAGTGGGGGCGGGTCTAGTTTCAGGTCTTGGGGCAGGAGTGGCCTCCCTAGGCTTGTAGGGTGGTCTTGCTTCGTGTGCTATAGCCTTGCCTCGGTTTAGATTGCCTGTTGAAGGCCGGATTGGAGCTAGATGCTTGCGGATTGGAGCCTGAAGCAGTAGGTCTCCAAGGGTTGTTGATCACAGCTCTGGTCCGGGTCTTTCTCTTGAGCTGACTCTCTACTTGTGTAGCTAGGTGTAGTAGCTCATTGAGATCATTGTAGGAGTACATTTCCACCTTGCTAGCAATATTCTCTTAATGACCATCCAATAATTGGGCCATGAGAGTTTCCTCGGCATCTTCTAACCTAAGTCGGTTCCTCAGATGTTCAAACTCTCCAAAATACTATTCTACACTCCTCTGGCCTTGGCTGAGCTTCCTAAACTTCTTCTGAAGCTCCCTGTGGTACATAGGTGGAGTGTACCTCCCTTTCATCATGAATTTCATGATCTCCCATGATCTAACCGGCTCCTCTCGTCTCCTTCTTCTTTTAGCCGAGTCTTGATTCCACCAGGAAAGGGCATGGTCAGTGAGTTGAGCTACTGCATAAGCCACCTTCTTGGGTTCTTTAAACCCATAGACATCAAAGATGTGATCCATCCTTCTCTCCTAATCCAAGTATGCTTCCGGGTCTACCTTGCCGGCAAAGGTGGGAGGCGTGATCTTGAGGTGTGGGGAGTGAGCTCTAGGTGGGTGGTGATGCCCCCTTTCTGCAGGAAACCTCCTCTCTCTGTGTCTTGGCCTTCTGAAATGGGGTGGGAAGGCTTCTTCCTCAGACAGACCTTCCATGTCATGTTCTGGCCAAAGTGGTGGAGGTGCTCTCGGTGGTGGTGGTGGAGGCGCTTGGGCAGGTTGTGGTTGAGGCTGTTCCACTCGGCTAAGCCGATCTCCTAACTGCTGAAGTTGAGTCTGGAGGCTAGTGAGTATGTCCGCCAAGGCTGGATCAGCCATCCTAACTTAGGTACCTTGCAAAACAAGACAGTCAAATAGTCAACGGTTTCTTAAGTTAATTACTCTAAAATTAATGCTAATGATGCTTACTAGAACTTAGTTTAATTTTAAAATAAACAAGAACAAGACTTAATTAAACCTTAGGCAAGAACACAAACTAGTTAAGAACCGCCAAAACTTAAAACCCATTCGAATTCAAAAGTTGAACTTGCAGGGGACAACATGACATCACTCGATGTGGACCACTAGTGACTCACCCGACCAAAGGACAGTACCTTGGTCAAAAGCAGCCTTGACCACACCAAACTCCTTCTTCCCCAAAGAACTAAAAAAAGCTGATGCAACCTAAGGCTAACCAGACTAGACAAATAACCTAAAACTTCCAAACTCACAGAATCTATCAAACCTAAACAACAGATTCAACCGCAAGCTACAAACCCTAACAAAAGCTTAAAATTTTTCAAAACCCTAAAGTAAAGTAATGGAAAGAAGCAACCTTTTCTTGGCAGGAACTCGAGCTCTGATACCAAAATGATACATGCCAAGCCATCTGGTCAAGGAGGTGGTCAAAAGTGGGACAGCTCGGACGGTTGAGTGAAGGTACCGACGACTGCGGATACCGGTTCGAGAGGTATGCGGCTTCGAGACTGGTACGCGGACGAGTGAGCTGGCCTGTGAATCAGGGGTATGAGCGATGGAAGTTGTGGTTGGAACTCGCGTGTAAGGACTGGCCTCAGAACATGGCCACGAACGGAAGAACGATCTAGCGGAAGAAGGAACGATCGGTAGGTCGAGAGCTCGAACGGTCGAACGGTGGAGAGCGATTGAAACGTGGAAGGTACAGAAGTGTTTTGGGAACGATTTGAAAAGGGGGGGGGGAATGAGGGCAACTCACCAAGCTATGACTGGCTTGGATACAACCTTTCTTTGAAGAGAGACACACTCAATCTTCAAGAAACTTACTTTCTTACTTGGAGACTCACTCACGCACAAGGAAGTAAAGGAAAGACCTTAGGCGGCCGTGAACTAGGTTTTGGGTTCCAATTGACTGCTTAAAAATGAATCAGGGTTTGCCTTTTATAGGCTAAGTCATTTAACAAGTCATAAAACAAGATGTAAAGGCTAAACAAATGCCTAAGATAGAATCAAGCCTAATTGATTTTAAATGGACATATCCACCTTAAAAACCAATGGGACACTAGGCTTGATGCCTTAGACTTTCAGGTCTCATTAAAAATCTTTCCAAGAACCCATTATTGTAAACTTAGAAAGAAGAAGAGTACCCTAATCATCTAAGCTCTTAAAGGGTGCCCTTACTCAAGGATAGTAAGGACACACAAGACCTTATCCCTAAGGCTGTGTGCATGGATGTTCTGGTCAGGAACATCCAGCTGATCATGATCAAACGGCTGGCTGGTGTCTTCAATCTCCCTTCCTCTTCCTCGGTCTTGTGCTTGGACTAAGTTGACTCCAGCTTGATCTTCATGAGTTTGGTCCTGGTCCCGGCTCTTGTCTTGCACTCCTTGGGCAGCTCTTCTCCTGGTCATGATGCGGTGAGCCACATAGGGAGCTGCCTGGACCTCATCCTCCATGTACCGGGTTGGTGTAGCATGGATGACCCCATCAAGTTCTAAGTGGATTTTTACCATTAAATACAAAAGGAATGGTGAAATTGATAGATATAAAGCTAGGTTGGTGGTTAGAGGATTTACTCAGACTTATGGTTAAGATTATAGGGATACCTTTGCACCTGTAGCTAAGCTTCACTCTGTTAATGTTGTTCTTTCACTTGCTACTAAACTTGATTGGGAATTATGGCAAATGGATGTTTAGAATGCATTCTTACAAGGTGAATTAGAAGAAGAGATATGCATGTCACCTCCACCAGGTCTAGAGGAAGAGGTAAGGGCCGACAACATACTCAGGCTGAGGAAGGCCATCTATGGCCATAAACAATCTCCAAGAGCTTGGTACCACAAGCTAAGTGTAACCTTGATGGATAGAGGCTTCAAAAGATCTGAAGTTGAACATACTCTTTTTACACTAAAGAGTAAGGAATGAATTGTGGTCATCCTCGTTTATGTAGATGATATAATCATATCTGGTAGTGATAGTATTGGTATTGCATCTACAAAAGAAAATTTTGAAAGATTATGAGATTAAGAGAATTGTAGAATGAGAGAATGAGAGAATTAGAGATTAGAGAGAATTAGAAAAAAACGATTTTTATTAAGAGAATGAGAATTATGAATTCTTAGTTACAAAATGTGAAGGGAGTAAGGTATTTTTATTAAGAGAATGAGAATTATAAATTCTTAGGCTTGTTTGGATACAAGAATAGCCTTATACATAAATAGCTACAAGGATAACATAATCATATAATACAAACAAGCCTTAGACACTGTCTTTGACATAGAAACTACACGCCTTATAACATGGATTAAAGGCTTTCATATTTCATCATTTCTCCTTCATTCCAACACTCCCCCTCAAGTTTAAGACATGGAGAATGCTTAAGCTTGCAACCATGAAGTATTACCTCATTAAAAACCTAGAGAAGAAAAACCCAATTGGGACAAAACCTTTTCTAGGGAAAAAGAGTATAACACTCCAAGTTGGGATCATTGGTGTGGAATGGTCATGAGGCCAAGTCTTGGATAGATTGAGGCGCCAATTTTCAGAGATGTTGCCTTGGTGAATACATCAGCTAGTTGATCCTCACTCCTTGTATAGCAAGTTAAGATGATACCTTTCCCAATAGCCTCTCTTACTTTGTGGCAGTCCACTTCTATATGCTTGGTCCTTTCATGAAACACTGAATTGTAGGCTATGTGTATGGCAGCCTGATTGTCACAGTGGATGGTGATAGGGTCCTCACACTTCAGGGCTAAATCTTCCAAGACTTGTTTCAGCCAGATGCATTCAGTAGTAAGCTTCCTCATTGCTCTATATTAAGATTCTGCACTAAAGCATGAAACCACCTTTGCTTCTTGGTTTTCCAAGTCACAAGGTTTCCTCCTATGAAAGTACAATAGCCTGTGGTACTTCTACTATCTTCCCTATCTCCTGCCCAATCTGCATCACAATAACCAACCACATTTGTGTTTTTATTGTTACCCATCCAAATACCTTGTTCATGTGTGCCCTTTAGTTATCTTAGAATTCATATGGCCATGTCCCAATGCCTCATCTTTGGCACTTGTATGTGTTGAGATACCTGATTCACAGCAAAACATAAATCTGGTCTTGTAATGGTTAAATAAATAAGCTTACCAACCATTTTCCTATAGAGCTTAGGATCATGAAAATCAATTTCCTCCTCTAGCTCCCCCTTAGTTGCGATTTTATAGTCTTCTTCTAAGGGTGTTTTGGCTGGCTTAGCTTCCATCATACCTGTGGAGGTTAGTAAATCTACAACATAATTTCTTTGGGAGAGAAAAAGATCTTCCTTAAACCTACATACTTCAATTCCCAAGAAGTATTTAAGTTATCCTAAATCCTTAATATCAAAGACATTCTTTAAGTAATCTTTAGTAGATGCAATACCAACACTATCACTACCAGATATGATTATATCATCTACATATATAAGAATTACCACAATACCTTCCTTACTCTTTAATGTAAAAAGAGTATGTTCCACTTCAGATCTTTTGAAGCCTTTATCCATTAAGGTTACACTTAGTTTGTGGTACCAAGCTCTTGGAGATTGTTTAAGGCCATAAATTGCCTTCCTTAGCCTTAGTATATTACCGCTTCCAACCTCATCTTCTAGGCCAGGTGGTGGTGACATGTAAACCTCTTCTTCTAGTTCACCTTGTAAGAAAGCATTCTTGAAATACATTTGCCACAACTCCCACTCAAGGTTAGTAGCAACAGTAAGAACAACATTGACAGAATGAAGCTTAGCTACAGGTGCAAATCTATCCCTATAATTCTCACTATATGTCTGAGTAAAACCCCTAGCCACCAACCTAGCGTTATATCTATCAATTTCACCATTGCTTTTGTATTTAATGGTAAAAATCCATTTAGAACTTACAGCCCTTTTTCCTTTTGGTAGAGTGTCTGAAGCATAAGTACCATTCCTCTCCATGGCCTGTTTCTCAGCTAAGATAGCTTCCCTCCATTCCTTTTCGGACATAGCTTCTTCATATGTCTTTGGAATCTGCTCATTATCAAGACTAGAAATAAAAGCAACATGATTAGAAGGTAAGTGAGTAATATTACAAACTCCCTGATCATGATGAACCACAACATTTCCATTGTAGAAAACTGGTTGATTCCTTTGTCTTGTGCTCCTTTTTAAAACTGTAGGTGGAGCTTCTTGATTAGATTCCTCTTCTTCACTCACAACTTCACCAAGAGTAGGTATATCTCTTGATATTTTAGAAACTGAGACTAGAATTGAATCATCTCCTGCTGAGTCTTGTTGGACATGAGTAGAAGCTTCTCCCCCCCATGTTCAAGAGGAGGAAGACCAGGAGAGCCGGCCGTGAAAGGCCGTGAAGGGCCGGCCGAGCAGGAAGAGCCGACTGTGCATGAAGGGTCGGCTGGTGTGTCAGGTCGTGGTTCAGCGGTTCTAGGGCCGCCTGCTGCTGGGGCAGGGGACAGAGGTGAGGAGGCTGTGTGCTGAGGAGAAGGACCACCTACTATTCCTATACTTTCCAAGAGCTTCCTCAAGTATTCAGTTTGGTCTAATCTTGTTGATGAGATGTCCAAGGCTCTTCTAGTCTCTGGGTCATAACATTTGTATCCTTTCTGAGTAGAAGAATACCCAATGAACATAGCTTTGATACTCTTTGGATCCAGCTTGTTCCTTTGCTCCCTTGGTACTAATACAAAACAAACACAACTAAAAACTTTCAAGTGATCAATAGTGGGTCTAGTTTTGTTTAGTACCTCAAATGGAGACAGGTCATCAAGGACTTTTGTAGTAGTCCTGTTAATCAAGTAGCATGCTGCTACAAGTGCATCCCCCAAAACCGTTTGGGTACTTTCATTTGGAACATCATAGTTCTCACAACTTCCATTAAGTGCCTATTCTTCCTTTCAGGTACTCCATTTTGCTGTAGAGTGTAAGCACAGCTTGTTTGATGCTCAATGCCATGCTTGGCTAGGTGTTCCTGTAGTCTGGTACTAGTGTATTCTCTTCCATTATCTGTTCTAAAGCATTTAATTCTTGCATTGTATTGATTAGTAACATATGTTTGAAAGTTTAAAAATGCATCATAAACCCTATCTTTAAAACTAAGTAAAGTTACTCATGTATATTTGGACTTTTCATCAATAAATGTCACAAAATATTTATGGTTTTCTCTAGATGGAAATGGAGATGTCCAAACATCATAATGCACCAATTCAAAACAATTTTCATATTTATGCATAGATTTTTCAAAAACTGGTTTACAATGTTTCCCAGGAATACAAGAATCACACAACTCTTTTGGCATTTTCAAACCAAGAACAATTAATTCAAGTGCTCTTGGATGAGGATGTCCTAGTCTAGCATGCCACAAGTCAGAATCAGTACTAAATGCATTAGCCTGAAAAACCAATTTCAATTCACTAACACTAGCCATGTTTTCAAGTACATACAAGTCATCTCTTGTGGTTCCTTGTCCAAAACATCTTCTAGTTTCAATATCCTGAAAATAGAAATCATTAGGACCAAATATAGCATGACAATTCAAATCAGTAGTAGCTCTTTTAACTGAGAGCAAGTTAGAGGTAAAAGAGGGCATATAAAATGCTTTAGATTGTTTATCAAACAACTTCAATTTTCCTATGCCTTTGATTGGTACTTTAATTCCATTAGCAATGAGAACATTCCCTAGGGCAGGTTCTACATTCTCTAGCAATTCTAAATCACTAATCATGTGATGAGAAGCACCAGAATCAACCACCAAAGATTTAGGAGCATTTGAAGTAAAAGAAGTTTGAAAAGAAGCATGAAAAGTTTTACCCATCACATTGCTATCCTTTATTGCCTTGATAAGAGCTTCCAAGTCTGATTTTGTCACAAAATCTGATGCTTGTGACATGATACTAGTGGATGCTAAATGAGAGAGTGGACCGCTGCTTACAACCGCCTTGGATGGCATTATGCCATGAGCTTGGCTGGCCGTGGGCATGGCTGATTGTTGTTGAGGCCGTGAGGCCCAAGAGGGCTTCTGGTGAGGGTGAAGTACCCAGCAATCCTTCTTTGTATGGCCATTCCTCTTGCAGTGATCACAAAATTGTCTCCTCTTCCTAGAATCATTTGCTGGTTTGAAGAAACTTTTATGAGCAGCTACTAGTTCAGCTTTGTTGCCAAACAATCCATGTGATCCTTGCTCCTTTTGAATTTGAGCACAAACTTCCTTCAAGCTAGGCAATTTATCAGACCTGAGAATATTCTTAATAAGATCTGAGTAAGTAGAATTAAGTGTTAAAAGTAACCCAAACACCTTAACTTGTTCTTTCCTTTCAAGAAGAACAAGTGGGTCAATAATGGCTGGTCTTAGCATTTCTAGCTCAGCCCACAAAGCTCTGAAGGAGCCATAGTGCTTTGTGAATTCAGCATCCTCCTGCCTTAATTCATTCAAAGTCTTCTTCACTTCAAAAATTCTCAAAAGGTTAGTGGTGTTTCCATACACCTTAAGCAAAGTATCCCAAAGATCTTTTGCATTTTCACAAAAAGAATAAGCTTCTAAAAGATCACTAGCAAGAGAATTTTGTAGTATAGAAAGTACCAACTGATCTTCTTGGTACCATTTTGCTTGAGTAGCTACAGCCTCACTCACTTCAGCCACTTCATTGTCTTCAATGCCATTTGTGGCAATGTGGTTCCAAAGACCTTTACCACCTAATGTGGTCTTCATGGTCCTAGACAACAAGTGATAATTTGCCCCATGGAGAATAACTGGAGCCCTAAGAGAAGTTTGAATTTCCATGCTTGATAGGTAGTTGGTAGGTCAGGGCGAGAACACATGGTAGAAATTTTGGTCGGGTAGCGAATTGGGCCGGCTGGTCGAACAAGCAGGACCTCTTGTCGGTACAGGCTGGGATTGATTACTCAAGCACGCCGATAATTCAGTGCACGCAAACACGGTACGACCAAGAATGGACACGATCGGAAGCAAACTGGTTGGGAAGAATGGACACGATCAAAACGTTCACGCCTTGATGGAAGGATCGGGTCGTGTGGTTCACGATTCTTGGACTAACTTGCTTGTTACCAGCTTGTGTACACCTGTAAAATCATGTGTGCAAGACAGAGAATACCAATACCTTGTGTGCAAAGAAAGATGCTTGATGTGCAAGAAAAAAATTATCTTGTAACAGACCTTATCCACTTCTAACTACTTGCAACTACCATTAACCAATTCTTGAACAAGATTTTAACAAATTAAAATAACTAATAACCAAACTTATCAATTAATAACCACCAAATTCGAATTTCATCAATTAAAATCAATCCTAAATTTCAAGAAATCAATTTTAAAACTTTTCAAAGATTAACAAAGAATTCAAGAAAATCAATCTTGGAGTCTTAAACCTATTGGATTGAACTGCAAATTCGTGAAGACCCTCACAAGACATTTATTAAACTTTCCAGATTCAAAGAATTAAGAAAACTGAGAAAGAATTAAGAATTATATCACCAGTATTTTGATGTAGGTGATTTTGGACTTCTCTGGGAAAACCTTCAAGAAAATCCTCCAAACTGAATGGAATTGAGTTCTACTTTCTTTAAACAGAAACTAGACTCAAAGGGATTGAGGTTGGACTTTTTAAAAACACGATTTGATGAAGAATTAACGTCGGGCTGACCTGGGAAACGCAGGGGTTTGCGGCGGAGGTAATCGCGAAGTACCTTTGCAAGAAAATTCGTAACTTTTGATTCCCTGGGCCAAATGATACGATTCAAATGACCGTGACTTCAGAACTCGCTGATGCACAATCCAGAGAAAGAAGATCGACAAAAGAAGTCATGGTGTGGCCGGAATATAAATTACAAGATGACATTTGAAATTGATCCAGAAGATGATGAAGAACAAGATGGATTCTTGTTGAATCAATGAAAGAATGATGAAATTTACCCAGATTTGATGCAACCTGGCTCTGATAACATGAAAGATTATGAGATTAAGAGAATTGTAGAATGAGAGAATGAGAGAATTATAGATTAACGAGAATTAGAGAAAAGAATGATTTTTATTAACAGAATGAGAATTATGAATTCTTAGTTACAAAATGTGAAGGGAGTAAGGTATTTATACTTAATCTAGTCTAGGATTGTTTGGATACAAAAATAGCCTTATACATAAATGACTACAAGGATAACATAATCCTATAATACAAACAAGCCTTAGACACTCCCTTTGACATAGAAACTACACGCTTTATAACATGGATTAAAGGCTTTCATATTTCATCATTTCTCCTTCATTCCAACATATTTGAAGAGTGTCTTTAATATTAAGGATTTAGGAGAACTTAAATACTTCTTAGAAATTGAAGTGTGTAGGTTCAAGGAAGATCTCTTCTTATCTGAAAGAAAATATGCTGTAGATTTACTAACCTCTACAGGTATGATGGAAGCTAAACCACCCAAAACATTCTTAGAAGAATATTATAAAATCGGAACTAAGGGGGAGCTAGAGGAGGAAATTGATTTTCATGATCCTAAGCTCTATAGGAAAGTGGTTGGTAAGCTTATTTATCTAACGATCACTAGATCAGATTTATGTTTTGCTGTGAATCAGATATATCAACACATGCAAGTTCCAAAGATGAGACATTGGGAGATGGCAAATCGAACTTTGAGATATCTAAAAGGCACTCATGAACAAGGTATTTTGATGGGTTGCAATAGAAACACAAATGTGGTTGGTTATTGTGATGCAGATTAGGCAGGAGATAAGGAGGATAAAAGAAGTACCACAGGCTATTGTACTTTCATAGGAGGGAACCTTGTGACTTGGAAAACCAAGAAGCAAAAGGTAGTGTCATGCTCTAGCGCAGAATCAGAATATAAAGCCATGAGGAAGCTTACAACTGAATGCATTTGGCTGAAGCAACTCCTTGAGGATTTAGCCGTGAGTTGTGACTATCCTATCACCATCCATTGTGACAATCAGGCTGTTATACATATTGCCTCCAACTCTGTGTTTCATGAAAGGACCAAGCATATGAAAGTAGAGTGCCACAAAGTAAAAGAAGCTATTGGGAAAGGAATCATTTTGCCTTGCTATACAAGGAGTGAGGATCAATTAGCTGATGTGTTCACCAAGCCAACAAATTTGAATAATAGCGCCTCCATCTATCCAAGGTTTGGTCTTTTGACCATTCCACAACAATGATCCCAACATGGAGCGTTATACTCTTTTTCCCAAGAAAAGGTTTTGTCCCAATTGGGTTTTTCTTCTTTAGGTTTTTAATGAGGTAATTCTTTATGGTTGCAATCTTAGGCATTCTCCATGTCTTAATCTTGAGGGGGAGTGTTGGAATGAAGAAGAAATGATGAAGGAAGAAATGATGAAGGAAGAAGGCCTTTATCACTTGTATTAAAGGCGTGTGTAGTCTAAGTCTAAGGGTAGTGACTAAGGCTTGTTTGTGTTATAATATTATGTTATCCTTGTAGCAATTAATGTATATGGCAATACTTGTATTCAAACAAGCCTAGACTAAATAAGTATAAATAGTGATTTATCTCCTCTTTTGTAACTTTGAAACTGTTATTCTCATTTTCTTAATACAATCATTCTTTCTCTCAAATCTCTCATTCTCTCATTCTCTAATTCTACAAATCTCTTAATCTCATATTCTTTCAGAAGGTCTGGTTAAAGTCTGGCAGGACGAGGACTGGGGCGTGGGTGAGAGTTTCCTTCAGCAGCTTGAAAGACTTGTCCTGGCCAGGACCCAAACAAAAGTCTTGGTTCTTCTTTATCTTCGAGGTCAACGACCAGCGATCGTGATGAAATCTCGGATGAACCGTCTGTAGAAGCTGGAGAGTCCGTGGAAACTATAGACCTGGCTGGTGGTTGTGAATGTGGGTCACTCCTGTATGGCCTTGATCTTTTCGTCGTCAAGCCGGAGTCCCTGTGAACTCACGACGAATCCAAGAAAGATGACTTGGTCTGTGCAGAAGGTACATTCTTGAGGTTTTCGTACAACTGCTCTCTCTGGAGGGTGGTGAAAATGACCTCTAGATGCTCCAACTGGTCTGAGTAGGTCGTACTATAGACGAGAATGTCGTCGAAGTAGACTACTACAAATTTGCCAATGAATGGTCGAAGAACTTGGTTCATAAGGAGAATGAATGTGCTTGGAGCATGGATAGGCCGAATGGCATAACTAGCCACTAATAAAGACCATGCTTGGTCTTGAACGCAGTCTTCCATTCGTCTCACTCTCGCATCCTGACTTGATGGTATCCGCTTTTAAGGTCAATTTTGGAGAAGAACGCGGCTCCGATTAATTCATCTAGCATGTCGTCCAGGCACGGGATGGGGTGTCGGTACTTGATAGTGATGTTGTTGATGGCGCGACAGTCGACGCACATCCTCCAACTCTCATCCTTCTTCGGCACAAGTAGGACCGGGACGACGCAGGGGTTAAGGCTCTCACTGACGTAACCTTGAGCCATAAGATCATGGACTTGCCGTTCTAATTCTTTAGCATCCTAGGGTTGACTCAGTATGCAGGAAGGTTGGGTAGTTGAGCTCCGAGAATGAATTCAATCTGATGCTCAATCCCTCTGATAGGTTGGAGGCCGGCTGGAATCTCATATGGGAACACGTCGGCATATCTGTCCAACATTGCTTAGACCTCTGCAGGTAGGGTGGTCTCGGTGCTAGACGTGTGTAGACTCTCTCTGTAGAGCATCAGGACGAGTTGGGTGCCCATGGTACCGGTGGCGTTCCTCTTGTCTGCCACATTGATTAGAAGATTCTCCTTGCGGGCATGTTGGTGTTTTGCCATCTTAGACTGCATTTCTTGAACGACGTGTGCAGAAATTGGTGCTAAATTGTATCTACGCTTATCGTTGATATTAACCAGGCCATCTGGTCAGGAGGTGGACGGTGGGATGAACGATATGGTCGGCGAGTGCGGTCGGTACGGGTTGGTTCTTGCCGCGAGGGTGAACGGGGTTATGACCTCGGTAGGAACGAGAACAGACGGCTGGTTGTGGTTCGTGAAGGCGGACGAGGGCCTTGGCTCTGGTCAAGAACACTTACGATGGGCGACCTTTGATGGGGTCATCCAAGCCACACCGACCCGGTATTTGGAGGATGAGTTTCAGACCACTCCATACGTGTCCCACCGTATCATGACCAGGAGTAGGGCCGACCAAGGAGCTCAAGACAGGCGCAAGGATGATCAACCCCAGGAAGACCAAGCAGAAGCCAATCTAGGTCATGCATCCGGTCATGGAGAGGAAGAGGAGATTGAAGACACCAGCCAGCCGCTTGACCATGTTCAGCTGGGTGTTCGTGACCAGTACATCCATGCACACAGCCTTAGGGATAAGGTCTTGTGTGTCCTTACTATTCTTGAGTAAGGGTACCCTTAAAGACCTTAGATGATTAGGGTACTCTTTTCCTTTCTAAGTTTACCATAATGGGTTCTTGGAAAGATTTTTAATGAGACCTGAAAGTCTAAGGCATCAAGCCTAGTTTCCCTTGATTTTTAAGTTGGATATGTCCATTTAAAATCAATTAGGCTTGATCCTATCTTAGGCATTGTTTAACCTTTGCATTATGGTTTGTATTTCCTTTTAAAAGACTTAGTCTTATTTTGGTTTTTTTTTACAAATGTTGACCACGAGTCTTGTGGTCAACTAGGTCACATATGTGTAGCCTATAAAAAGCAAACCCTTATTCATTTCTATGCAGACATTAGAGAACCCAAAACCCTAGTATTCGACCGCTTAGGTCTAATATTTCTCCCTTGTATGTGAGTGTGTCTCCAAGTGAGGAAGAGAGTTCCATTAATGGTTGAGTGTGTCTCCCTTCTTGGAAGGCTGTATCCAAGCTTGTCACAGCTTGGTGTGTTGCCTACAATCCACTTTCCAGCTCGTTCAAACCCCTTGTATCCTCGCTCAAGCCATGTTCTATTCTTTATCGATCCATTCGCTTCCATACCGTACCAGCCGCGCTCTCTCCCCCATTCTTTAACCAAGATCTTGTCCAGCCGTCCCCGGCTTTGCACTCAAGGCCGCTTCCTGGTCGTGTCCTAAGCCGGAGCGTAGTTCTTGGTGTTGTTCCGTCCCGGGCCAGTCGCTTGACCGTTCCAGTTTCAATCCGCGAACGAACATGCTCATCCAAGTTCCGTCCGTACCAACGCTCGTCCTGGCCGTGTCTCGCATCCCTTGGACCGCGTCCCTGTCCTGAACGGCTTGGCCTGTATCATTTTGGTATCAGAGCCCAAGTTCCTTAAGAAAGGTTGCATCTTTACACTCTTTCACTTTAGGGTTTTGGTTTGTTGAAAGCGGTTGTTAGGGTTTTGTTGCGTGCTTGTGAATCTTGCTTAGGTTTGTTAGATTTCGTGAAATAGGTTGTTTAGTTTGGTTATTAGGGTTTGTTGCATTTGTTTTAGAAACCGCCATTGTTAGAGCTTGAGTGGGGAAGATGAAGTTAGGCGCGGTCAAGGCCGCTTTTGACCAGAACCGTACCGTCCTTTGGTCGGTGACTCACTAAGTGGTCCACCCGGGCTGATGTCATCCTGTCCCCTTCATGCTTTTAAAATTTGAATTCGAATTTGGTCATGTTTAGGCGGTTCTAGAATTAAATTTTAAACTTATCTGTTTTAGGTATAGCTAATTTTTTAGTCTAGCTTAAATTTAAATCAAGTTTATTAAGCATCATTAGCTTTAATCTTAGGGTAATTAATTTGAGAAACCATTGACTAGTTGACTTTCTTGTTTTGCAAGGTACCTAAGCTAAATGGCTGATCCAGCCCTAGCAGAGATACTCACAAGCCTTCAGACTCAGCTTCAGCAGCTGGGAGACTGGTCGAGTGGAGCAGCCTCAACCACAACCTGTACAAGCGCCTCCACCTCCACAACCAAAAGCGCCGGAGCAAGACATGGAGGGTTTGTCTGAGGAAGAAGCCTTCCCACCCCATTTCAGAAGGCCAAGACACAGAGAGAGGAGGTTTCCTGAGGAAAGGGGTCATCACCACCCACCTAGAGCTCACTCCCCACACCTCAAGATCACACCCCCCACCTTTGCCGGCAAGGTAGACCCGGAAGCATACCTGGATTGGGAAAGAAGGATGGATCACATATTTGATGTCTATGGGTTTGAAGAACCCAAGAAGGTGGCTTATGCAGCAGCTCAACTCACTGATCATGCCCTGTCCTGGTGGGATCAAGACTCGGCTAAAAGGAGAAGGAGAAGAGCCGGTTAGATCATGGGAGATCATGAAATTCATGATGAAAGGAAGGTACATTCCACCTATGTACCACAGGGAGCTTCAGAAGAGGTTTAGGAAGCTCAGCCAAGGCCAGAAGACTATAGAGGAGTATTTTGGAGAGTTTGAACACCTGAGGAACCGGCTTGGCTTAGAAGACACCGAGGAGACTCTCATGGTCCAATTCTTGGATGGTCTTCAAGAGAAGATTGCTAGCAAGGTGGAGATGTATTCATACAACGATCTCAATGAGTTACTACATCTGTCCACCCAAGTAGAGAGCCAGCTCAAGAGGAAGACCAGGACCAGAGCTGTGGTCAATAACCCATGGAGATCCTCTGCCCCAAACCCAAATGCGCAAGCTTCTAGTTCTAATCCTGCCTTCACTAGGCAATCTGACCGAGGCAAAGCCATAGCCCAGGACGTGAGACCTCCATACAAGCTCAGGGAGACCACCCCTGCCCCAAGACCAGACGCCAGACCTACTCCTACTGGTCCCAAAACCTGGGATATCATGTGCTTCAAATGCCGTGGCCGAGGGCATTATGCAAGGGATTGCCCAAATCCCAGGGCTATGATCATCACCCCATCTGGTGACTATGAATCTCAAGATGAGATGGAGCCTCCTGAGGAAGCTGATGAAGAGGAGGATGATGTAGCCTACCCTGAAGTGGGAGACCTCCTGGTCTCAAGAAGGGTCATTAGCACCATCCAAGAGCCGGATGAGAAAGCCCAAAGGAAAAACATCTTCCACACCCGTTGCATGGTAAGTGGTAAGGTATGTTCTCTGATAATGGATGGTGGATCTTGTGCTAATGTGGCTAGCACTTACATGGTTGAGAAATTGAATCTGGTAGCTACTAAACATCCTAGGCCTTATAGACTAAGGTGGCTTAATGATAAGACCAAATTGAAGATTAGTGAACAAGTCAAGATTTCTTTTAGCATAGGCAAGTATGTTGATGAGGTCCTTTGTTATGTAGTTCCTATGCAAGCCACTCATATCTTGTTAGGCAGACCTTGGCAATTTGATAGGGAGTTGTGCATGATGATAGGACTAATAAGTATACCCTTATGATGAATAAGAAACGGATTAGTTTAGCACCATTGTTGCCTGCCCAAGTTCATGAGATGCAAGTCAAGTTAACCAAAGAGAAATGCATGTCTAAAACCAATTTCTTGATTACACCTAGTGATGTCAGACGTTCCCTCTTTGATCCAACTTGTCAGGTTGTTTTGAGTGTTTACAAAGATCTATTGAATGCTAGGCATACTAACGTGGTCTTGCCAAAGGAAATCCGAGTTTTACTTGACAGGTACAAGGATGTCTTTCCTGAGGAGATACCAGCTGGATTGCCACCTTTGAGAGGCATAGAACACCAGACTGACTTCATCCCTGGAGCCCAACTCCCAAACAGGCCGGCCTACCGAGTCAATCCCGCGGAGGCCAAGGAACTTGAAGCTCAGGTCCGAGACCTCATGGCCAAGGGATGTGTGAGGGAGAGCTTAAGCCCATGTGCCGTGCCTGTGCTCCTTGTGCCCAAGAAAGATGGCTCTTATAGGATGTGTGTTGATTGCCGAGCCATCAACAACATCACCATCAAATACCGCTACCCAATCCCAAGGCTAGACGACATGTTGGATGAGCTGAGTGGGGCAACCATCTTTTCTAAGGTGGATTTGAAGAGTGGGTATCACCAAGTGAGAATGAGAGAAGGGGATGAGTGGAAGACCGCCTTCAAGACCAAGCATGGCTTGTATGAGTGGCTAGTCATACCATTCGGCCTCTCCAATGCCCCAAGCACCTTCATGCGCCTCATGCACCATATCCTTAGACCTTTTATGGGCAAGTTCTTAGTTGTCTATTTTGATGATATTTTGATATATAGCTCCTGCTTGTCTGATCATGTGCTGCATTTAGAACAAGTCTTAGAGACTCTTAGGAAGGAACGCATGTTTGCCAATTTGTCTAAATGCATCTTTTGCACAGATGAGGTTGTTTTCCTTGGCTTAGTGGTCAGCTCACAGGGACTCAGGGTGGACGTGGAGAAGATAGAAGCCATACTTGGCTGGCCTAGACCGACCTCCATCAGTCAAGTTAGAAGTTTCCATGGATTGGCCAGTTTCTACCGGCGCTTTGTGAAGGACTTCAGCACCTTGGCTGCACCGTTAACCTCCCTGATCAAGAAGAACACGGGTTTTGAATGGGGAGAGACGCAAGAACAAGCCTTCTTGGAGCTCAAGTACCAGCTGACCCATGGACCTATCCTTGCCTTACCCAACTTTGAGAAGACTTTTGAAGTGGAGTGTGATGCCTCAGGAGTAGGCATAGGGGCGGTTCTGACTCAAGGGGGAAGACCAGTGGCCTACTTTAGTGAGAAGCTAACCGGTGCTACCCTGAACTACCCAGCCTATGACAAGGAATTGTATGCATTGGTCAGGGAAATGCAAACGTGGCAGTATTACCTCTTGGCTAGAGAGTGTGTGATCCATACAGACCATGAGACTTTGCAACATCTTAGAGGCCAAACTGTATTGAATAAGAGGCATGCTAGATGGCTGGAGTATATAGAGACATTTCCCTATGTGATCAAATACAAGAAGGGAAAGGAAAATGTGGTGGCGGATGCTTTGTCAAGGAGGCATGCTTTGATATCTACAATGGATGCTAAAGTCTTGGGATTTGGACACTTGAAGACCATGTACCCTGAAGACCCAGACTTTAAGAGAGCCTATGAAGAGCATGGAACAGGAGCATATACGCGGTTCTTTCTCCATGATGGGTTCCTTTTTAAGGACAAACGGTTGTGCATTCCCCAATGATCAATGAGGAAGTTGCTTGTAGAGGAAGCTCATGCTGGTGGCCTTATGGGTCATTTTGGAGTTGAGAAGACCCTCAGTGTTCTTAAGGAACATTTCTACTTGCCAAAGATGAAGAAGATGGTAGCCACCCACTGTGACCGGTGCATCACCTGCAAGAGAGCAAAGTCCAGACTCCACCCCCACGGCCTGTACATGCCCCTGCCAGTCCCCACTCTACCATGGGTAGACATCTACATGGATTTCGTTTTGGGGTTGCCAAAGATTCAACACAAGGACTCGGTGTTGGTGGTGGTGGACCGTTTCTCCAAAATGGCTCACTTCATACCCTGATCAAAGACCAATGATGCCTCTCAGACCGCGACCCTATTCTTCATAGAGGTGGTGAGACTTCATGGCATTCCAAGAACCATTGTGTCAGATAGGGACACAAAGTTCTTGTCCCACTTCTGGAGGACTTTGTGGAAGAAGCTTGGTACCAAGCTCTTGTTTTCTACCACGTGCCATCCTCAAACAGATGGGCAGACCGAGGTGGTTAACCGCACCTTAGGAACACTCTTGAGGTCAACAATTAGAGGCCATCTAACAACTTGGGTGGAGAGCCTTCCCTTAGTGGAGTTTGCCTACAATTCGGCCAAGCATTCTACCACAGGCATGTCCCCTTTTGAAGCTGTGTATGGCCGCAACCCATACACTCCCTTGACCTTGGCACCCCTGCCACCGACCGAGACCATGGATCTTGAAGGAGAAGCTAAAGCCGCAGCCATGAAGAGGATATTTGAGCAAGTACACGGCAAGATTGAGAAGAGGAACGACCAAGTCCGATCTAGGATCAACAAGAAGAGGAAACAGCTGGTGTTCTAACCAGGAGATTGGGTGTGGTTACACCTAAGGCCAGAGCGCTTTCCCAACAAGCGCAAGCACAAGCTGGATTTCAGAAGAGATGGGCCATTCCAAGTGGTGGAACGCATCAATGACAATGCCTACAGGCTCAAGCTACCAAGTGAGTATAATGTGTCTTCATCCTTTAATGTTTCTGATTTATCTCCCTTTGATGCACAGGATGTTGGCTCTTTGGAGACCAAAGAACTTGAAAAGGGTGGGGATGATGGGGTCATCCAAGCCACACCGACCCGGTATTTGGAGGATGAGGTTCAGACCACTCCATACGTGTCCCACCGCATCATGACCAGGAGTAGGGCCGCCCAAGGAGCTTAAGACAGGCGCAAGGATGATCAACCCCATGAAGACCAAGCAGAAGCCAATCTAGCTCATGCATCCGGTCATGGAGAGGAAGAGGAGATTGAAGACACCAGCCAGCCGCTTGACCATGTTCAGCTGGGTGTTCCTGACCAGGACATCCATGCACACAACCTTAGGGATAAGGTCTTGTGTGTCCTTACTATTCTTGAGTAAGGGCACCCTTAAAGACCTTAGATGATTAGGGTACTCTTTTCTTTTCTAAGTTTACCATAATGGGTTCTTGGAAAGATTTTTAATGAGACCTGAAAGTCTAAGGCATCAAGCCTAGTGTCTCATTGATTTTTAAGTTGGATATGTCCATTTAAAATCAATTAGGTTTGATCCTATCTTAGGCATTGTTTTAACCTTTGCATTATGGTTTGTATTTCCTTTTAAAAGACTTAGTCTTATTTTGGGTATTTTTAGAAATGTTGACCACGAGTCTTGTGGTCAACTAGGTCACATGTGTGTAGCCTATAAAAGGCAAACTCTTATTCATTTCTATGCAGACATTAGAGAACCCAAAACCCTAGTATTCGACCGCTTAGGTCTAATCTTTCTCCCTTGTATGTGAGTGTGTCTCCAAGTGAGGAAGAGAGTTCCATTGAAGGTTGAGTGTGTCTCCCTTCTTGGATGGCTGTATCCAAGCCTGTCACAGCTTGGTGTGTTGCCTACAATCCACTTTCCAGCTCGTTCTCCAGCCACGTTCTATTCCTTATCGATCCATTCGCTTCCATACCGTACCAGCCGCGCTCTCTCCCCCATTCTTCAACCAAGATCTTGTCCAGCCGTCCCCGGCTTTGCACTCAAGGCCGCTTCCTGGTCGTGTCCTAAGCCGGAGCCTAGTTCTTGGTGTTGTCCCGTCCCGGGCCAGTCGCTTGACCGTTCCAGTTTCAATCCGCAAACGAACATGCTCATCCAAGTTCCGTCCGTACCAACGCTCGTCCTGGCCGTGTCTCGCATCCCTTGGACCACTTCCCTGTCCTGAACGGCTTGGCCTGTATCAACCTTGCGGACGAGGATACGAACGGCAGGACGAGGCCTCGGTCGTGATTGCGAACGGCGGGTCGAACAACACGAACGAAGATGCGAACGGTGGGTGTAAAGCGATGGAACGTGGGTTGAACGAACGGATGGGTTTTTTGGAAACGGTTTGAAAGGTGGGTTGAGGGCAACACACCAAGCTATGGCAGGCTTGGATACAGCCTTCCTTTAAGAGAGACACACTCAATCTTCAAACGAACTTTCTTCCTCCCTTGGAGACACACTCACACACAAGGATGAAGATAAAGACCTAGGCGGCCGTGGAATGGTTTTGAGTATAAAAATTTTCTGCATAAAATGAGGAAGGGTTTTGCCTTTTATAGGCTACACATGACCTAGTTGACCACAAGACTCGCTGTCAAAAATATACCTAAACCGAAATTAGACTAAATCTTTAAACAAGTTATAAGACTAAACATAAAAGGCTAAACAAGTGCCTAAGATAGAATCAAGCCTAATTGATTTTAAATGGACATATCCACATTAAAACAAATGGGACACTAGGGTTGATGCCTTAGAATTTCAGGTCTCATTAAAAACCTTTCCAAGAACCCATTATGGTAAACTTTGAAAGGAAAAGAGTACCTTAATCATCTAAGGTCTTAAGGGGTGTCCTCACTCAAGGATAGTAAGGACACACAAGACCTTATCCCTAAGGCTGTGTGCATGGATGTTCTGGTCAGGAACACCCAGCTGATCAATGGCAAAAGGCTGGCTGGTGTCTTCAGTCTCCCCTTCTTCTCCTCGGCCGTGTGTTTAGACTAGGTTGACTCCGGCTTGATCTTCACGAGTTTAATCCTGGTCCCGGCTCCTGTCTTGCACTCTTTGGGCAGCTCCACTCCTTGTCATGATGCGGTGAGACACATAAGGGGTTGCCTGGACCTCATCCTCTAAGTACCGGGTTGGTGTAGCTTGGATGACCCCATCATCCCCACCCTCTTCAAGTGATTTGGTCTCCAAAGAACCAACATCTTGCACATCAAAAGGGGACAAATCAGAAACATTGAATGAAGAAGATACATTATAGTCACCGTGTAGCTTGAGCCTGTAGGCGTTGTTATTGATGCGTTCCACCACTTGAAACGGCCCATCTCCTCGGAAATCCAGCTTATGCTTCCTTTTGTTGGGAAAACGCTCTGGTCTTAGGTGTAACCACACCCATTCTCATGGCTGGAACACTAGATGATTCCTCTTCTTGTTGATCCTTGTCTTGATCTGGTCATTCCTCTTCTCAATCCGTCTATGGACTTGCTCAAAGGTCTTCTTCATTGCCGCGGCTTTAGCTTCCCCTTCAAGGTCCATGGTTTCGGCTGGAAGCAAGGGTCCTTGTGCTGAATCTTTGGCAATCCTAGGACAAAGTCCATAGTGATGTCCACCCATGGTAGTGAGGGAACCGACAATGGCAAATATAAACCGTGAGGTTGGAGTCTAGATTTGGCCTTCTAGCATGTGATGCATCTATCATAATGAGTAGTCACCATCTTCTTCATCTTAGGCCAATAGAAGTGTTCCTTAAGGACACTCAAAGTCTTCTCAATTACAAAGTGCCCCATAAGACCACAACCGTGAGTCTTTTCTTTAAAAAGGAACCCATTGTGGAGGAAAAACTTAGTGTATGCTACTGTTCCATGCTCCTCATAGGCGGTCCTAAGCTCGTGATCTTATGGGTACAAAGTCTTGAAGTATTCAAACCAAAGAACCTTAGTATCCATGGTTGCTATCAAGGCATGCCTCCTCGACAATGCGTCTGCTACTGCATTGTCCTTCCCCTTATTGTACTTAATCACATAAGGGAATGTTTCTATGTATTCCAACCATCTAGCATGCCTCTTCTTCAGAACGGTCTGACCCCTTAGATGTTGCAAGGTTTCATAATCCGTGTGGATCACACACTCCCCGACCAACAAGTAGTGTAGCCAAGTCTGCATTACCCTGACCAAGGCATATAACTCCTTGTCATAGGTTGGGTAGTTCAATGTAGCACCAGTCAGCTTCTCACTGAAATAAGCTACTGACCTTCCTCCTTGGGTTAGAACCGCTCCAATGCCTACTCCTGAGGCATCACACTCCACCTCAAAAATCTTCTCAAAGTTAGGTAGGGCAAGGATGGGAGCGTGAGTCAGCTGGTAATTAAGCTCTAAGAAGGCCCTCTCCTGAGCCTCTCCCCATTCAAAACCACTGTTCTTCTTGATCAGAGACGTCAAGGGAGCAGCTAGGGTGCTGAAATCCTTCACAAACCGCCGGTATAAACTGACCAATCCATGGAAACTCCAGACCTGGCTGATGGAAGTTGGTCTGGGCCAGCCAAGTATAGCCTCTATCTTCTCTAGATCCACCCTAAGTCCCTGTGAGCTAACAACAAAACCAAGGAAAACAACTTCTTCTATGCAAAAGATACACTTAGCCAGATTAGCAAACATATGTTCTTTCCTAAGGGTGTCTAATACTTGTTATAAGTGCAGCACATGATCAGATAAGCAAGAGCTATAAATCAGTATATCATCAAAGTAAACAACTAAAAACTTGCCCATGAAAGGTCTAAGGATATGGTGCATGAGACGCATAAATGTGCTTGGGGCATTGGAGAGCCCAAACGGCATGACCAGCCATTCATATAACCCATGCTTGGTCTTGAAGGCTGTCTTCCACTCATCACCTTCTCTCATCCTCACTTGGTGATATCCACTCTTCAAGTCCACCTTGGAAAAGATAGTTGCTCCACTGAGCTTATCCCACATATCATCAAGTCTTGGAATTGGGTGGCGGTATTTGATGGTGATGTTGTTTATGGCTCGGCAATCCACACACATCCTGTAGGAGCCATTCTTTATGGGCACTAGGAGCACAGGCACGGCGCATGGGCTGAGACACTCCCTCACATATCTCTTGGCTATGAGGTCTCTGACTTGAGCCTCAAGTTCCTTAGCTTCGGCTGGGTTGACTTGGTAAGCTGGCCTGTTTGGAAGTCTCGCTCCAGGGATGAAATCGAACTGGTGCTCAATGCCTCTCAAAGGGGGAAAACCAGCTGGTATCTCCTCTTGAAAGACATCCTTGTACCTGTCAAGAAGAGCTTGGATCATGCAACGGGTGTGAAAGATATTCTCCCTTTGGGCTGTCTCATCCGGTTCTTGGATGATGCTGAGAACTCTCCTTGAGACCAAGAGATCACCACTTCAGGGTAGGCTACTTCATCCTCCTCTTTATCACGGTCAAATTCCCACGATCAAATTCCCACGATCGTCCTAGGAGAAGATGTCCACCTGACATCGGGACGACATCGCAGGTGACCTTGTCCTAGTATCTGCCGATGCTGAATGAGACTTTAACTTGATCTAAAATGTATAACTTTGTCTTGTTGTTCAGCCATCATAGTTTGTAAGGCTTAGGATGCTTGGTCACAGGCAATCCTAGTTTCTCCACCATGTATCAACGAGCACAGTTTTCCAAGGATTTTGCATTTTGAGTGGAAAATATTCTCTCGCTGTTCTACATCTTCGGCTCAAATCTCAAGCTGAGAACTCGTCTGATCATGAGCATCTCACCGGAATCGGCGTACTCGATCTCGTCGTCGGACAGCTGATGGACCGTAGGGGCTGACTCCTCGTGCTTGTCCTCAGACTCGTAATCTCCTGAGGCAGTGAGTACCTGATGCAAGAACCGTGGGGTGGCCTTTCTTTCACCGAGAAGCTCAGGTTGCTGGACAGAAAAAATGGAAGTGAATGGTGGATCGAAGGGACCACACAAGCTGTGAAATGGACTTGTGATACTCTAAGAACTTCAACCAAAGGAGGCTGAAGAACACGGCTGCTACCAAGCTTGGAGGCGGCGCTGGATTAGACACTAGTCTTAGGTTTTTGTTTAAAATGCTTGTTGTCTTATTAATTAGTATACAAAAGGCTTATATAATGGCTCATTACAACTTAGGCTAAACAACATTATGTTTAGCCTCTCAAGAAATTAAAACAATAAGTAGTTTACTTAATGGCAATTAAAATAACTTTGGGTCCAAGTAGTCAATATGACTTATAAATAGAATTAAAGATAGAAAAGCCTGATAACACTTAGGCCAGAATCGATGAGGACTTGTGAATGAAATGGAATTGTGAACAAGTCTTCACCGTCTTGCACACTAAGAGTATTACCTCATTAAAACCTTCTTCGGAAAACCCAGTGGGACAAAACCGAAGATATGAAAAAGAGTAAAATTTCTTAGCACGACTTTTAGTGTCTCTACCGACTGGTAAAGGTAATGACATCGGAGGAAGAATAATCTTTTAGAAGGAACCTCCATTGTTCCTTGTCCGGTTGGAATGGGTCGGATGGTCTTGGCTCAGTCACGGTCTGGTCGGATGGTCCGGAGCTTGTCCTGGTCAACACGGTCGGTCCTGAGCTGGTCCGGGTCGGCATGGTCAGTACGGTCAGTCCAGAACTGGTCATGGTTGGTTCGAGGTCCTGTCCGGTTCAACTCTCCAATAGCATGTTGAACTTGTCTCCTTGAGCTGTCCTCTTAGACCGTGTGAGAGGTCCTTGTTACAAGCCAGGGCCATTGAGCTCAAGAGACAATCGAGGAGGGTGTGTAGGCCGATGACTTGGCCGGTACGGACGGTTCTCGGCAAGGGTGAACTGGCCGCGGCTTGTAAGGGCGAGTGAGCGAACGGCTACGAACCAGGAACGGCTAGACGGGACTTGGCTTGGAGGCGTGACCTCGAATAGCCTTCTTGAGGTTCAGGGCCAAGCGACCAAGAACTGGTCCTGAGCGAGAAGGAAGGACAAGCTCGGTGAAGGAACAATGAAGTGAAAGAAGGCTGGGACGGTGGTGGACAACAAGCGATGGAACGGCTGAACCAAGGAACTAAGAAGCGGCTTAGGAAATGAGATAGGGATTTGTGGGCGATTTGAACAGGTGGATAGAGAGCAACACACCAAGCTATGACTGGCTTGGATACAGCCTTTCCAAGAAGAGAGACACACTCAATCTTCAAGGAACACTCACTCTCACTTGGAGACACACTCAAAAATGAAAGAGAGAAATGACCAAGCGGCCGAGTCTAGGAATAGGGTTCATAATTGTCTGCCTTAGAAATTAGAGTGAGTTTGCCTTTTATAGGCTACATGCTTAAGACATAAAACCTAGTTGACCGTGGTCAACAAAACATTCAAAACCCCAAAATAACGGCTAAGTCCTAATGAAAATGCAAAGGCTAACATGTGCCTAAGATAGAGATCAAGCCTAATTGATTTAAGGGACATATCCACATTAAATCAATGGGACACTAGGCTTGATGCCTTAGATTTTCAGGTCTCATTAAAAACCTTTCCAAGAAACCCATTATGGTAAACTTGGAAAGGAAAAGAGTACCCTAATCACCTAAGGTCTTTAGAAGTGCCCTTACTCATGGATAGTAAGGACACACAAGACCTTATCCCTACGGCTGTGTGCATGAGTGTCTTGGTCAGAAACACTCAGCTGAACATGATCAGGAGGCCGGTTCCTGTCTTCAATCTCCTCTCCCTCTCCAAGGCCGGTTGCATGAGCTAGAGCGGTTTCCACTTGGTGTCCTTGGGCATGATCTCCTTTGCTCCTGTCTTGGACTCCTTGGGCGGCTCTGCTCCGGGTCATAATACGGTGGGGCACATAAGGAATGGTCTGGCCTTCATCCTCTAAGTATCTGGTCGGTGTAGCTTGGATGACCCCATCATCCCCACCCTCTTCAAGTGCTTTGGTCTCCAAAGAACCAACATCCTGTGCATCAAAAGGAGATAGATCAGAAACGTTAAATAAGGAGGACACATTGTACTCACCTGGCAGCTTGAGTCTGTAGGCATTGTCATTGATGCGTTCCACCACTTGGAATGGGCCATCTCCTCTGAAATCTAGCTTGTGCTTGCGCTTGTTGGGGAAGCGCTCTGGCCTTAGGTGTAGCCACACCCAATCTCCTGGTTGGAACACCAGCTGCTTCCTCTTCTTGTTGATCCTAGATCGGATCTGATCATTCCTCTTCTCAATGTTGCCATGCACTTGTTCAAAAATCTTCTTCATGGCCGCGGCTTTGGCCTCTCCCTCAAGGTCCATGGTCTCGGTTGGTGGCAAGGGTGTCAGGGTCAGGGGAGTGTCTGGGTTGCGGCCATACACAGCTTCAAATGGTGACATGCCTGTAGTTGAATGCTTAGCTGAATTATAGGCCAATTCCACCAAGGGCAAGCTCTCCACCCATGTAGTTAAATGTCTTCCCACGATCGATCTCAGCAATGCTCCTAGAGTGCGGTTGACTACCTCAGTCTGTCCATCGGTTTGAGGATGGCATGTGGTAGAGAACAACAGCTTAGTACCCAGCTTCTTCCATAGGGTCCTCCAAAAGTGTGACAGGAACTTTGTGTCACGGTCAGACACAATAGTTCTTGGAATGCCATGGAGTCTCACCACCTCCCTAAAGAACAGTGTAGCGGTTTGAGAAGCATCATTGGTCTTTAAGCAGGGAATGAAATGGGCCATCTTGGAGAAGCGGTCCACCACTACAAATACTGAGTCCTTGTGCTGAATCTTGGGCTGAATCTTGGGCAATCCCAGAACAAAGTCCATGGAGATGTCTACCCATGGAAGAGTAGGGACAGGCAGGGGCATGAACAGGCCGTGAGGATGGAGTCTTGACTTGGCTCTCCTGCAAGTGATGCACCTATCACAGTGAGTGGCTACCATCTTCTTCATCTTTGGCCAGTAGAAGTGTTCTTTAAGAACACTAAGAGTCTTCTCCACTCCAAAATGTCCCATAAGGCCACCTCCATGAGCCTCCTCCACTAGCAACTCCCTCATTGATCCTTGGGGAATGCACAGGCGCCTATCCTTAAAGAGAAATCCATCATGAATGAAGAAACATGCGTAGGCTCCTGCTCCATGTCCTTCATAGGCGGCCTTGAGGTCTGGGTCTTCTGGGTATAAGGTCTTCAAATGTCCAAACCCCAAAACCTTAGCATCCATAGTAGAGATCAAAGCATGCCTCCTAGACAAGGCATCCGCCACTACATTCTCCTTTCCCTTCTTGTATTTGATCACATAGGGAAAAGTCTATATAAACTCCAACCATCTAGCATGCCGCTTCTTCAACACGGTCTGACCCCTCAAATGCTGCAAAGTCTCATGATCTGTGTGAATCACACACTCCCTAGTCAAGAGGTAGTGCTGCCATGTCTGCATTGCCCTGACCAAAGCATATAACTCCTTGTCATAGGCTGGGTAGTTCAGGGTGGCTCCAGTCAGCTTCTCACTAAAGTATGCCACTGGTCTTCCTCCTTGAGTTAGCACTGCCCCTATGCCTACTCCTGAGGCATCACACTCCACTTCAAAGGTCTTCTCAAAGTTGGGCAAGGCAAGAATGGGCGCATGGGTCAGCTGATTCTTAAGCTCCAAGAAAGCCTGCTCTTGCAACTCTTCCCCATTCAAAGCCGGTATTCTTCTTGATCAAGGAGGTCAGGGGTGCAGCCAAGGTGTTGAAGTCCTTCACAAAGCGCCTATAGAAGCTGGCCAGCCCATGGAAGCTTCTGACTTGGCTGATTGAAGTCGGTCTAGGCCAGCTGAGGATGGCCTCTATTTTCTCCACATCTACTCTCAGTCCCTGTGATCTAACCACAAAGCCAAGGAAAACAACCTCATCTGTGCAAAAGATGCATTTAGACAAATTGGCAAACATGTGTTCTTTCCTAAGAGTTTCTAAGACCTGTTCTAAATGCAGCACATGATCAGTCAAGCAAGAGCTATATATCAGAATATCATCAAAATAAACTACCAAGAACTTGCCCATAAAGGGTCTAAGGATATGGTGCATGAGGCGCATGAAGGTGCTTGGGGCATTGGAGAGGCCGAATGGCATGACTAGCCACTCATACAGACCATGCTTGGTCTTGAAGGCGGTCTTCCACTCATCCCCTTCCCTCATCCTCACTTGATGATACCCACTCTTTAAATCCACCTTAGAGAAGATGGTTGCTCCACTCAGCTCATCCAACATGTCATCTAGCCTTGGGATTGGATGGCGGTATTTGATGGTGATATTGTTGATGGCTCTACAATCAACACACATCCTGTAGGAACCATCCTCTTTGGGCACCAGGAGCACAGGCACGGCACAAGGGCTTAGACTCTCCCTTACATACCCCTTGGCCATCAGATCCCTGACTTGAGCTTCAAGCTCCTTTGCCTCCGCGGGATTGACTCGGTATGCAGGCCGGTTTGGGAGTTGGGTGCCAGGAATGAAGTCTATCTGATGCTCTATGCCTCTCAAAGGCGGCAGGCCTGCTGGTATCTCCTCAGGGAATACATCCTTGTACCTGTCAAGCAAAGCTTAGATTTCTCTTGGCAAGATCACATTAGCATGTCTAGAATTCAACAAATCCTTATAAACAACCAAAACAACTTGACAAGTTGGATCAAAGAGAGATCGCCTAACATCACTAGGTGTAATCAAGAAATTGGTTTTAGACATGCATTTCTCCTTAGCTAGCTTAACTTGCATTTCATGAACTTGGGCAGGCAACAATGGTGCTAAACTAATCCGTTTTTTATTAAGCATAAGAGTATATTTATTTTTCCTACCATCATGCACAACTTCCCTATCAAATTGCCAAGGTCTGCCTAGTAATATATGGGTGGCTTGCATAGGTACTACATCACAAAGAACCTCATCAACATATTTGCCTATGCTAAATGAAACCTTAACCTGTTCACTAATTCTCAATTCGGTTTTATCATTCAGCCATCTCAATCTATAAGGTCTAGGATGTTTAGTAGCTACCAAGTTCAATTTCTCAACCATATAAGTACTAGCTACATTAGCACAAGATCCACCATCAATGATAAGTGAGCATACTTTACCATTAACCATGTAGCGTGTGTGGAAGATGTTCTCCCTTTGGGCTGTCTCATCCGGCTCTTGGATGGTGCTAAGGACTCTTCTTGAGACCAAGAGGTCTCCCACTTCAGGGTAGGCCACATCCTCCTCCTCTTCATCAGCTTCCTCAGGAGGTTCCATCTCATCTTGAGACTCATAATCACCAGTTGCTGTGATGATCATGGCCCTAGGATTTGGAAAATCCCGAGCATAGTATCCACGGCCGCGGCACTTGAAGCACATAATGTCCCTGGTTTTGGGACCAGTGGAGGCAGGTCTGTTGTCTGGCCGTGGGGCAGGGTTGGTCTCCCTGGGTTGGTATGGGGCTCTCACATCCTGAGCTAGGGCTTTGCCACGGTCGGATTGCCTAGGGAAGGCAGGCTGGGAGCTTGAAGCCTGCGGATGGGTGTTTTGGGCAGAGGCTCTCCATGGGCTGTGGACCACGGGTCTGGTTCTAGTCTTCCTCTTAAGCTGGCTCTCAACTTGGGTAGACAAGTGCAATAGCTCATTGAGGTCATTGTAGGAGTACATCTCCACCTTGCTGTCTATCTTCTCTTGAAGACCATCTAGGAATTGTGCCATGAGAGTCTCTTCAGTATCTTCCAGCCCAAGCCGGTTTCTCAAGTGTTCAAACTCTCCAAAATACTACTCTACACTTCTCTGGCCTTGGCTGAGCTTCCTGAACTTCTTCTGTAGCTCTCTGTGGTACATAGGTGGAATGTACCTTCCCTTCATCATGAACTTCATGATATCCCATGATCTGACCGGTTCTTCTCCTCTCCTCCTTCTCTTGGCGGAGTCTTGATCCCACCAGGACAGGGCATGGTCAGTAAGTTGGGCTGCTGCGTAGGCCACCTTCTTGGGTTCTTCAAACCCATAGACCTCAAAGATATGATCCATTCTTCTCTCCCAATCCAAGTAGGCTTCTGGATCAACCTTGCCGGCAAAAGTGGGTGGCGTGAGCTTGAGGTGTGGGGAGTGGGCTCTATGTGGGTGGTGATGTCCCCTCTCCTCAGGAAACCTCCTCTCCCTGTGCCTTGGCCGTCTGAAATGAGGTGGGAAGGCATCTTCTTCAGACAATCCCTCCATGTCTTGCTCAGGCCATAAGGGTGGCGGCGCTCTTGGTTGTGGAGGTGGAGGCGCCGGTGCTGGTTGGGGTTGAGGCTGCTCTACTCGGCCTAGACGGTCTCCCAGCTGCTGGAGTTGAGCTTGGAGGCTGGTGAGGATCTCTGCTAGAGCTGGATCAGCCATCTAGCTCAAAGGGTACCTGCCAAGGAAAAGTCAACAGGTCAAAGCCAAAGTACTTAAGTTAATTAACCTAGATTAATCACTAACGATCTAATTAGACTTTAATTTAAAACTTAAACTAATTTCTAGACTAATTAACAAGCAACATTCGACTCCTAGGGTTAGCAACAAGAACCGCCAACTCAAATAACAAGGAAACATTCAAATTCAAATTTGGTCAAAAGAGTGGACAAGATGACATCAGCCGGTGAGGACCACACGGTGAGTCACCGACCAGGTCTGCCAAAAAGCAGCCGTGTCCACCTAACTCCTTCTTCCTCCTTAGGTTTTCAACAATGGCGATTTTGCAACACAGGAAAACAGATTCAACCAATCCAGCTAAGCAACCTAACACAAGTACTAAATAACAAACCCTAATGAACCGTACTACTCACGCTTAGACAGAAAGTTAAAACCCTAAGTACTAAGATGGAAAGAAACAACCTTTCTCAGGAAACTTGGGCTCTGATACCAAAATGTTACAAGACAGGGCCATTGAGCTCAAGAGACAATCGAGGAGGGTGTGTAGGCCGATGACTTGGCCGGTACGGACGGTTCTCGGCGAGGGTGAACTGGTCGCGGCTTGTAAGGGCGAGTGAGCGAACGGCTACGAACCAGGAACGGCTAGACGGGACTTGGCTTGGAGGCGTGACCTCGAATAGCCTTCTTGAGGTTCAGGGCCAAGCGACCAAGAACTGGTCCTGAGCGAGAAGGAAGGACAAGCTCGGTGAAGGAACAATGAAGTGAAAGAAGGCTGGGACGGTAGTGGACAACAAGCGATGGAATGGCTGAACCAAGGAACTAAGAAGCGGCTTAGGAAATGAGATAGGGATTTGTGGGCGATTTGAACACGTGGATAGAGAGCAACACACCAAGCTATGACTGGCTTGGATACAGCCTTTCCAAGAAGAGAGACACACTCAATCTTCAAGGAACACTCACTCTCACTTGGAGACACACTCAACAATGAAAGAGAGAAATGACCAAGCGGCCGAGTCTAGGAATAGGGTTCATAATTGTCTGCCTTAGAAATTAGAGTGAGTTTGCCTTTTATAGGCTACATGCTTAAGACGTAAAACCTAGTTGACCGTGGTCAACAAAACATTCAAAACCCCAAAATAACGGCTAAGTCCTAATGAAAATGCAAAGGATAACATGTGCCTAAGATAGAGATCAAGCCTAATTGATTTAAGGGACATATCCACATTAAATCAATGGGACACTAGGCTTGATGCCTTAGATTTTCAGGTCTCATTAAAAATCTTTCCAAGAACCCATTATGGTAAACTTGGAAAGGAAAAGAGTACCCTAATCACCTAAGGTCTTTAGAAGTGCCCTTACTCATGGATAGTAAGGACACACAAGACCTTATCCCTAAAGCTGTGTGCATGAGTGTCTTGGTCAGAAACACTCAGCTGAACATGATCAGGAGGCCGGTTCCTGTCTTCAATCTCCTCTCCCTCTCCAAGGCTGGTTGCATGAGCTAGAGCGGTTTCCACTTGGTGTCCTTGGGCATGATCTCCTTTGCTCCTGTCTTGGACTCCTTGGGCGGCTCTGCTCCGGGTCATAATACGGTGGGGCACATAAGGAATGGTCTGGCCTTCATCCTCTAAGTATCTGGTCGGTGTAGCTTGGATGACCCCATCAGTCCTAGTGGGATTACTGGTGCAGTGGCTGGCTTGATGTCCTCATCATTCCCTCCCTATTGAAGTTCTTTGGTCTCAAAAGCGAACTCCTCAGCAGCATCACACAACAATAAGTCAGAAATATTAAAAGTACTAGACACGTTATACTCACCTGGAAGTTCGAGCTGATAGGTATTGTCGTTGATCCTTCAGAGGACATGGAATAGACCATCTCCCCGGGGTGCAAGCTTGCTCTTTCATCGTTGGGGAAACCTCTGGTCGTAGATGTAGCCAAACCTAATCTCCTTCCTTGAACACCATGTACCGGCGGTCCTTGTTGGCATTCTTGACGTTCTGGATGTTCTGTTGCTCCTGATTTGCCTTGGTTTCTTCATGTAGACGCCTGATGTATTCTGCCTTTGCCTCTCCCTCTAGGCTGATGGTCAAGTTGAAGCCGTAGACGGCTTCAAATGGAGAACGCTTTGTTCCGAAGTGTGTAGCCTTGTTGTAAGTGAACTCGACATACGGGAGGCACTCCAACCAGTTCTTAAAGTTTATGCCAATCGTCGCTTTCAGTGTCTGGGACAATGTCTGGTTGACCACCTCTGTCTGTCCGTCAGTCTGTGGATGGTACGCGATAAAAACAAGAGGTTTGTCCCTAACTTGCGCCACAAGGCTCGCTAGATGTGGCTGAGGAACTTGGTGTCGCGGTTGGACAGAATCGTCATGAGAATGCTGTGCAGTCGTACTATCTCCTTGAAGAACAGCTCGGCAGTCTGGCTTGCGTCATTGGTCCTGTTGCAAGCGATGAAATGTGTCATCTTGGAAAATCGGTCGACCACTACAAAGATGGAGTCCTTGTGGTTGATTTTGGGCAAGCCTGCGAAGTCCATGGAGATGTCTGTCAATGGCGCAGTAGAATTGGTAATGGCATGTGAAGACCCTGTGGATGCATCTTGGATTTAGCCCGTTTGCAGATAAGGCACTTTGCACAGTGTGCCTCTACATCTTGTCGCTGGTGGGGCCAGTAGAAATGCTCCTTAAGCATGATTAATGTCTTGTCAATGCCAAAATTACCCATTAAGTGTCCTCTGTGGGCCTCTCTCAAAAGCAGCTCTTGAATCGATCCTCTCGGAATGCAGCGACGCTTGTCCTTAAAAAGGAACCCAATAAACAAATAAAATGGTTGTCGGTGCCCTTGTCATGCTCCTAGTAGGCCTGAGTGAAGTTTGCATTGTCAGCGTACAGCTCTTTGATCATCTCGAAACCCAAAACCTTTGACTCCATCACGGAAACTAGGTTGTATCTGCAGGATAGGGTGTCACCCACAATGTTGTTTGTTCCCTTCTTGTACTTGATGACGTAGTAGAAGGTCTCGATATACTCCATCCAATGAGAAAGTCTCTTCTTCAGGGTGGATTGTCCTCTGAGGTGCTGGAGTGTCTGATGATCTGTGTGAACCACGCACTCTCCGGCAAGTAGATAGTGCTGCCAAGTCTCTCAGGCGCGGACCAAATCATAAAGGTCCTTATCGTAGGTCGGATAGTTAAGTGCGGCTCCACTTAACTTCTCTCTGAAGTAGGCAAAAGGTCTTCCCCCTTGGGTGAGGACTGCTCCGATACCGATGCCTGAAGCATCACATTTGACCTCGAAGGTCTGGTTAAAGTCTGGCAGGACTAGGACTGGGGCGTGGGTAAGGCGTTCCTTCAGCAGCTTGAAGGACTTGTCCTGGTCAAGTCACCAACGAAAGTCTTGGTTCTTCTGTATCGTCGAGGTCAATGGACCAGCTATCGTGTTGAAGTCTTGGAAAAACCGTCGGTAGAAGCTGACGAGTCCTTGGAAGCTACGGACCTGGCTGGCAGTCGTCGGTGTGGGCCACTCCTGAATGGCCTTGATCTTCTCGTCGTCCACCAGGAGTTCCTGGGAACTCACAGCGAATCCAAGAAAAACGACCTTGTCTGTGCAGAAGGTATTTTTATTGAGATTTCCGTACAACTGCTCTCTTTAAAGGGTGGTAATGATGGCCTCTATATGCTCCAGATGGTCTGAGTACGTCGTACTATAGACGACAATATTGTTGAAGTAGACTACTACAAACTTGCCAATGAACGATCAAAGGACTTGGTTCATAAGGCGCATGAATATACTTGGGGCGTTGAATAGGCTGAATGGCATTACTAGCAACTCATAAATACCCTGCTCGGTCTTGAACGCAGTCTTCCATTCGTCTCCTTCTCGCATCCTGACTTGATGATATCCGCTTTTAAGATAAATTTTGGTGAAGACAGCGTCTCCGCTTAATCCGTCTAGCATCTCGTCCAGGCGCGGAATGGGGTGCCAGTACTTGATCGTAATGTTGTTGATGGCGCGACTGTCGACGCACATCCTTCAGCTCGCGTCCTTTTTTGGTACAAGTAGGACGGGGATGGCGCAGGGACTGAGGCTCTCTTAGACGTAACCTTGAGCCATAAGATCATGGACTCGCCGTTCTAATTCTTTAGCCTCCTCGGGGTTGACTCTGTATGCAAGACAGTTGGGCAGCTGTGCTCCGAGAACAAAGTCAATGTGGTGCTCAATCCCTCGGATAGGTGGAAGGCCGGCTGGAATTTCATTTGGGAACACGTCGGCATATCTCTGTAGTAGTGCTCGGACCTCGGCAGGTAAGGGGGCCTCGGTGCTGGACGTGTGTAGGCTCTCTCTGTAGAGCATCAGGACGAGTTGGGTACCCTTGGTACGGGTGGCTTTCCTCATGTCTGCCACATTGATTTAAAAGTTCTCCTTGCGGGCATGTTGATCTTTGGCCATCTTAGACTGCATTTCTTCAATGGCGTGTGCAAACATTTGTGCTAAATTGTATCTACGCTTATCGTTGACAAATGAGTAGAATTTAGTCCGTCCGTTGTGCGTAGCCTCTCGGTCAAATTGCCATGGTCGTCCTAGGAAGAGATGTCCATCTGACATTGGGACGACATCACAGGTGACCTGGTCTTGATATCTGCCGATGCTGAATGAGACTTTAACTTCGCCCGAAATGTATAACTTTGTCTTGTTGTTCAAACATCATAATTTATAAGGCTTAGGATGCTTGGTCACAAGTAATCCTAGTTTCTCCACCATGTATTTTCTCGCGGCGTTGGTGCAGGACCCTCCGTTTATGATCAACGGGCACACTTTTCCAAGTATTGTACATTTTGAGTTGAAAATGTTCTCTTGTTGTTCTTCCTCTTCTGACTCGAATCTCGAGTTGAGAACTCGTCTGATCATGATCATCTATCCGGAGTCGGCGTACTTGATCTCTATGTTGGACAGCTATTGGGTTGTAGGTGCTGGATCCTTATGCTCGTCCTCGCACTCGTTGTAATGCCCCGTTCCTTAGGACGACCATACGGCATAGTCGCGGTCGAGAAAGGTCAGTTGTGTTGGTACGGATGGTCGTACCGCGGAATGTAGGGCCGGTCATCCGCTGGAAAATTTGGTCAGAGAATGAGGTGGCGATGATGTGGCAATGATGTGGCATGGCGTGGAATCTGGCTGGAATTTCACTAATTGTGAATGATGGGACAGGTGTAGAGATTTAAGGGTATTAAGAGATTAAGTGGGACAGGTGTAGAGATTTAAGGGTATTAAGACATTAAGTGGGACATGTGTAGAGATTTAAGGGTGTTAATGGGTTTAGTGGGACAGGTGTCTTAATTTAGTGAAATTAAAGTAATTAGTGGGACAGGTGTAAAGGTAAAGCCATGCATTTTCACCTTATAAATACCTCCCTTGTTACCTTAATCCATGTTTTAGAAATCTGAAGTTTAAAAGCTTTATATTAAGAGAGTTAGAGAGAGAAAGAGGCTCCTGGTGAGAGGCTGTGCAACCGTGAGGAAAGGAGGCCATCCGCGAGTGTCCACAAGCCTGTCCGAGTGTTAGGCCGTTCATCAGTCCTTGTTCTGTGAGTTGGTCTTTTATTTTTCTTTTAAAGTAAGACAGTTGATCCGAGTTCGGTTAGGATATTGGGATTGTTTGCATGATGCATTGCTGTGCATTAATGATCTTGTTTTAATAATGTGTTGAATTTCGTTGGTTGCATGCATATTGAGTTTTAGTTAATTTCGGTTATGTATCACAATTGGTCGCATGCATGATGAGTTATGGTTGATTTTGATCAAGTGAATCCATTAGTGTACCCTAAATCTAGTTCGGGTCCTATTTGGTCGGCTGTGCATGTTCTTGTTTGATTGTTGCACAGTCGATTAAATTAACGGACCTGGGCCGGATCAAAGGTATTGCGAAGTGGTTTCATGGTTAAGTGGTTTCATGGTTAAGTGGTTGTATGGTTATTGTGGGAAGTATGGGGAATTTGTGACTTAGCTATTCCATGTGCATGCGAGGGATGACTTGCCACCATCCTGTGAGCGACTTGCCAGGCTAAAGCCCATCTTCGTAGGTGCCTTGTAGTCTTGGTGACTAAGGACCTGACCGGGGCAGTGAGTACCGTCCATCTTCGTAGGTGCCTTGTAACCTGTGTGGCTAAGGACCTGACCGGGACGGGAAGGAATAGGCTAAGGTCACGACGTGCATGGGTAGATTAGAAGTCAAGATTGATTGAGCTGTTTGTTGAGTTATAAGTACATTGGTCTTATCATGATTGATCTTGTTTGAGTTTACTTGCATTATTGTGGGATGGGTTAGATAGTATTTTTCGACCAGCTCACTCAGCATTAGCTGACCGAACTCGTTCTTGCAGATAAAGGCAAGGTTGTGGAAGGTGGGCGGAACAGTCCAGTGTAGATTTGAAGACCCCTTAGTAGAAAGTATGTTTCTTTTGGACTTGTGTAAATTTCATAGGAAGTATAACGCTTTCGCAAGTGTTGTAGTCGGGTTTTGTAAGAACTTTTAGAAGTATGTTTAATATATAAAATGGAGGTTTTCCGTATATCTTATTAAAGTCTTAGTTAAATTTTAAGTTCTGAATACCTAAGTCCCGGCCGGGCTAACCTCAACAAGGATGTCCGTTCTTGGTCACGGAACCTTGAATGAGATGGAGTTGATTTAATCGGGGTTCGGATCGTGTTTATTCGGGCTTTCGGACTATATTCGGAAGAACGGTCGGACAGGATTCGGGCCTATCGTAACACATTCGGTCTAGTAGGATCGGGGGCGTTACAAGGTGGTATCAGAGCGTGTTACGATTTATAGGGACTTAACGGTTTTTCTAAAGAAAAGGTTTTTAGGAAGAGGTTTAGGAAACTGGCTGTCCGCCCATCCAGAACGAGTTCGTAACAAGTGTACTATTTTGCAGATGCCACTGAGTAGGGATCTGAGGGGTAACCGTGGTTCGTATCAAGGCTCAGAAGCTGAAGAGTCAGTGGGGCATGTACCTGGTCAGGAAGAGTACGATGCACAGAATGGGCAAGGGCCAGAATCAGATTCACTTGAACTGAGAGAGAGCGGCGCAGAGTCTAGTAACCAGGAGCGTGGTAATCAACCCCATATGATGGAACAGCTGTGTAATCGTATGATAGAAGGACTGGAGCGATTACGACAACCTCTATCAAGCACCCCGAGTTATTTAGAAATTGTTACTGCCATGCAGAACCTGGGAATGGAAAAATACAATGGAGGTACAGATCCGTTCAAGGCAGACTCGTGGTTGAGACGCCTAGAAAGTAGCGTTAGCGCCACTAGATGCCCAGAGACATTCAAGAAGGATGTGGCCGTTTACTACCTAGACCAAGACGCGGCCAACTGGTGGGAGACCCGAGAACGACGACTTGAGTATTGCCAAGCACCAGAAGAAGCATGGGTTCAATTTTGCACCGAGTTTTTAAAGAAATACTTTCCCGCGGAGGCACGGGACCGCCTAGAAACCCAATACGCACAGCTAACGCAAGGGGAAAGAAAAGTTCGTGACTACGAGGCAGAGTTCACTAGGCTTCGCCGTTTTGCCAGATACGGGACTCATGATGAAGAAGCTACAATGCGGAAATTCCTCCATGGACTGCGTCCCGATCTATTCTGCAGACTTAGGACCGTATCTTGTCCGGATCTATCAACCCTGATCGAGATGGCCGTTAATATGGAGGAAGCTTTGATGGGTGAACGGAAATATTATGAAAGCATCGCTCAGAGGCAGGAAAGACCGAGGAGAGGAGAACAAGGACGAAGAGGGCGTTATGATCGACCTGCCACTGGTAATACTAGTCCAGTCACGACTTGCTATCGTTGCGGACGGAGTGGTCATACTTCGAATACTTGTGGGATTCCGACCATGAGACCACAAAACACTACGTGTTGGAGTTGTGGGGAGATAGGACATTACTCTGCACAGTGTCCTAAAGGGCAGAACTTCCGGAGACCACCACCACCAGCAATCCAAGCAGGGCAAAAGCGTTTGGCTATCGGACCACCATCGGCTCAACAACAACAACATGCAGAAAGAGTGTACGCGATTGATACGAACCAGGCTGGCCCTTCACGACCCTCTCCCCTGATAGCAGGTACGTTGGGCTAAATTCTGGGTAGTTGATCTCTTGAATGAGTATTTAGGTTTAGGATTTAGGTGGTTTAGCTCATGCTAATGCCATTTGGGTCGGGCTCGAGTTTTAAGAGATCGATCGTGCATGTTCTTGTTTGATTGTTGCACGGTTGGTCAATTTTAACTTGGGCTTAGACCAGGATGACATGGCTGAGTTAAAGATTGGTCGTGCATGTTCTTGTTTGATTGTTGCACGGTCAATCGAACCACCTTTGCCATAAGCTTAAACTTGCTTTAATTGTTAATGGATTGATGTTGCATGAGTAGATGAATGAATGAGTTATGATTGAATAGGAACCCTGCGAGTGGGTGATAACTTGGCCTTTGTTCTGTTCGACTCAGGCGCTACTCATAGTTTTGTCTCGCCTGAGGTAGTGCGAACCTTTAAGGGAACTTTTACCATAATAGAAGTAGATGTCCCCATTAGGACCCCAGGAACCCAGACCTTAAAACTGAGATTAAAATCTTAGATGTCCCCATTAAGATCGACGAAGTGGAATTTCCAGCGGACCTACTGGTAACAACATTGGATCGACACGAGGTGATTTTGGGGATGGACTGGCTATCGCGTTACAAGGCTTGGTTAGATTGAGGTAAACGAAAAATGCATATCAGAAAGGAAGGAGGTGTGAGTATTCAGTTTCGGGGATTCGAGCCTAGTGCCAAGGCAATGTTCTTGTCGGCCTTGCAAATGGAACAAGAATTGCAAGAGGGAGAAGCGTATCTCGTAACCTTGATGGTAAGCGACGAGGGACTGACCCATGAACTGGAATTATCAGACATCCCAGTGGTTCGGGAGTTCGAGGATGTTTTCAAACCGTTGGAAGGCGTACCACCATCACGGCCCAACCCGTTTACGATCACACTGGAACCCGGAGCGACTCCCATTGCTAAAGCACTATACCGGATGGCACCAGCAGAGATGGCTGAATTAAAGAAGCAACTGGAATATTTGATAGAGAAAGGATTTATAAGACCAAGTTCATTGTCATGGGGCGCACCAGTCTTGTTTGTCAAGAAGAAGGACGGGAGTATGAGGTTATGTATTGATTATCGGGGAATCAACAACATAACCATTAAAGACAAGTACCCTCTGCCAAAGATTGATGAATTATTAGACCAACTTCAAGGAGCCAAAGTATTTTCAAAGATCGATTTAGCATCGGGATACCATCAGATACCTATCTCAGAAGCAGACATTCCGAAAATAGCTTTCCGCACACGGTATGGGCAATATGAATTCGTGATGATGCCGTTTGGATTGACAAACGCAACAGCCGCATTCATGCGACTCATGAATGAGGTCTTCTGAGAGTATCTATATAATTTTTTCATCATTTTCATTGGTGACATACTTATCTATTCCAAGAATGCGGAAGAACACGAGCAGCATCTACGACTAGTGTTGGGACGACTGCGGGAACAACGATTGTTTGCCAAGTTCAGCAAGTGTATGTTCTGGAGGAAAGAAATAGGATTCTTAGGTCATCGAGTATCGGAGCGTGGAGTATCTGTAGACCCGGAGAAGATCGCGGTGATTAAAGAATGGCCACAACCGACTAATGCCTCGGAAATCAGAAGCTTCTTGGGGGTAGCTGGGTATTATAGGAAATTTGTCAAAAATTTCTCCTCCAAAGCCAAACCTCTAACCAGACTGACCGGTAAGGGAGTTCAGTTCCAGTGGACCGCAGAAACTGCCAAGGCGCTCGATCAGTTGAAGAAAGCCTTGACGACCGCACCCATATTAATATTACCTGAACCGACCCAACCATACTCCATCTACACCGATGCATCCCGGGTAGGGCTTGACTGTGTACTAATACAGAATGTTAAGGTTATAGCATATGCATCCAGGCAGCTTCGGAAACACGAGGAGAATTATCCGACGCATGATTTGGAATTGGCGGCAGTGGTGTTTGCTCTTAAAATATGGAGGTCCTACTTGTATGGAGGAACGGTGCAAGTCTTTACTGATCATCAGAGTTTGAAGTATCTGTTCACACAGCCGGATTTAAACCTACGGCAAAGACGATGGATGGAATTCATAGCGGATTACGATCTGAAGATTCAGTACCACCCTTGAAAGGCTAATGTAGTGGCCGATGCTCTGAGTAGGCGACAAGCTGATAAGAATGTTTCGAAAGATGTCGAGGCCTTGTCAAGTGCGTTAAAAACGGTTCGCCTTGAAGTATTAGAAGGGGAGACCAGCCAACCCCTTGGAATTCAAGCTGTTAATCAGGCAAGCCTAATCCACCGCATCAGAGAAGCTCAAGAGGAGGACGTGGATTTGAAAAAGATCTTAGAGGAGCTAAAGGCAAGTAATGAGAGGAATGACAAAGGGTACCATTTAACAGAAGATGGGACTTTACTGATGAATGGGAGGAAATATTGAGAACTGCACATCAGTCTCTGCTAAGCATACATCCAGAAAGCACTAAGATGTACCGGGATATCAGACGATACTACCACTGGCCAGGAATGAAAAAGGCAGTAGCAGAATGGGTTGCTCAATGTCAGGTGTGTCAGCAAGTCAAGGTTGAGCACCAAGTGCCGGGAGGACTATTACAGAGTTTACCAATCCCAGAGTGGTAATGGGAGGCAGTAGCGATGGACTTCATCACCGGTTTACCTATCGCCCCAGGCCGAGGTAATGATACCATCTGGGTCATTGTGGATCGTTTAACCAAGTCAGCGCACTTTCTTCCAGTCAGGCTGAATGATCGTTTCAAAACGCTAGCTCGGTTATATCTGAAGGAGATTGTGAAGTTACATGGTGTACCCGCAAACATCATGTCAGATAGAGATCCAAGATTTACGGCACGGTTCTGGATAGCCTTTCAGGATGCCTTGGGCACAGAATTACACATAAGTACGGCATTCCACCCTGAGACGGATGGACAGATTGAGAGGACCATCCGAACGATCAAGGACATTCTCCGGATGTGCATCCTTGATTGGGCTGGGACATGGGAACAGCATCTCCCATTGGTCGAATTCTCGTACAACAACAACTACCATTCAAGCATCGGGATGTCACCATATGAGGCTTTATATGGACGCCCGTGTCGTACACCTATGTGTTGGGTGGAAGTAGGAGAAAGAAAAATGTTCGGTCAGGAGATTGTGGACGAGACCACGGAGAAGATCCAAATAGTTAAGCAGAACATGAAGAAAGCTCAAGATCGGCAAAAGAAATACGCAGATCAACATCGAAGGGATTTGACATATTCAATTGGCGACTGGGTCTACTTGAAGGTAAAAGCGCAGAAAGGAAAAGATCGGTTTGGGAAAGTCGGGAAGCTGGCTACACGGTTTATAGGACCATATCGAATCGTTGAGAGAATTGGAGAGGTAGCTTATCGGCTAGATCAATGCTGCGGAAGCATGTCAGGGATCCAACTGAGATAGAACCGCAAAGGATCGAGGAGCTACGGCCAAACCTCACATATACGGAAGGTCCAATCAGAGTAGGAGAGAGGCGGATCAAGAAATTGAAGAACCGTGAGATTTCCCAAGTTCAGGTTTTCTGGGGGAAGCAACACCGTATAATTACCACTTGGGAAGATGAGGACCGTTTTCGTGACAGATATCCCGAGCTATTCATTGCTGGTACCGAAGTTGATGTATGAATTCGGGGACGAATTCTCATAAGGAGGGGAGAATGTAATGCCCCGTTCCTTAGGACGACCATACGACATAGTCGCGGTCGAGAAAGGTCAGTTGTGTTGGTACGGATGGTCGTACCGCGGAATGTAGGGCCGGTCATCCGCTGGAAAATTTGGTCAGAGAATGAGGTGGCGATGATGTGGCAATGATGTGGCATGGCGTGGAATCTGGCTGGAATTTCACTAATGGTGAATGATGGGGATTTCCACTTAGTCCTTTTTAATCATTTTTTAATTAAGTAAGTGGAATTTTGATTAAGTGGGACAGGTGTAGAGAGTTAAGGGTGTTAATGGGTTTAGTGGGACAGGTGTCTTAATTTAGTGAAATTAAACTAATTAGTGGGACAGGTGTCAAGGTAAAGCCATGCATTTTCACCTTATAAATACCCCCCTTGTTACCTTAATCCATGTTTTAGAAATCTGAAGTTTAAAAGCTTTATATTAAGAGAGTTAGAGAGAGAAAGAGGCACTTGGTGAGAGGCTGCGCAACCGTGAGGAAAGGAGGCCATCCGCGAGTGTCCACAAGCCTGTCCGAGTGTTAGGCCGTTCATCAGTCTGTGTTCTGTGAGTTGGTCTTTTATTTTTCTTTTAAAGCAAGACAGTTGATCCGAGTTCGGTTAGCATATTCGGATTGTTTGCATGATGCATTGCTGTGCATTAATGATCTTGGTTTAATAATGTGTTGAATTTCGTTGGTTGCATGTATATTGAGTTTTAGTTAATTTTCGGTTATGTATCACAATTAGTCGCATGCATGATGAGTTATGGTTGATTTTGATCAAGTGAATCCATTAGTGTACCCTAAATATAGTTCGGGTCCTATTTGGTCGGCTGTGCATGTTCTTGTTTGATTGTTGCACAGTCGATTAAATAAAAGGACCTGGGCCGGATCAAAGGTATTGCGAAGTGGTTTCATGGTTAAGTGGTTTCATGGTTAAGTGGTTGTATGGTTATTGTGGGAAGTATGGGGAGTTTGTGATTTAGCTATTCCATGTGCATGCGAGGGATGACTTGCCACCATCCTGTGAGCGACTTGCCAGGCTAAAGCCCATCTTCGTAGGTGCCTTGTAGTCTTGGTGACCAAGGACCTGACCGGGGCAAATAAGTACCGTCCATCTTCGTAGGTGCCTTGTAGCCTGTGTGGCTAAGGACCTGACCGGGACGGGAAGGAATAGGCTAAGGTCACGGCGCGCATGGGTAGATTAGAAGTCAAGTTTGGTTGAGCTGTCTGTTGAGTTATAAGTACATTGGTCTTATCATGATTGATCTTGTTTGAGTTTACTTGCATTATTGCGGGATGGGTTAGATAGTATTTTTCGACCAGCTCACTCAGCATTAGCTGACCGAACTCGTTCTTGCAGATAAAGGCAAGGTTGTGGAAGGAGGGCGGAACAGTCCAGTGTAGATTTGAAGACCCCTTAGTAGAAAGTATGTTTCTTTTGGACTTGTGTAAATTTCATAGGAAGTATAACGCTTTCGCAAGTGTTGTAGTCGGGTTTTGTAAGAACTATTAGAAGTATGTTTAATATATAAAATGGAGGTTTTCCGTATATCTTATTAAAGTCTTAGTTAAATTTTAAGTTCTGAATACCTAAGTCCCGGCCAGGCTAACCTCAACAAGGATGTCCGTTCTTGGTCACGGAACCTTGAATGAGATGGAGTTGATTTAATCGGGGTTCGGATCGTGTATATTCGGGCTTTCGGACTATATTCGGAAGAACGGTCGGACAGGATTCGGGCCTATCGTAACACCTTCGGTCTAGTAGGATCGGGGGCGTTACACTCGTAATCTCATGAAGCAGTGAGTACCATTGTCTGTTGAGTGGGACATTCTCGGGACATGTGTCCTCTTCCTTTGCACTTGAAGCATACGATCTCGCTGCTCCGCTGAGGCTGTGTATTGGTGGTCGTGGAACTGATCGGCTTTTGTGGCGGCTGGGGCGGCCCTGGGAGAGGAGCTGCTGACCACGGCTTTACCCTTGAGACGCGGGTTAGTAGGCTGGATCGTCCGCTCAAATGGCTTGTAGCAGGTGCTCCAAGTGCTTCTAGGTCGAGATGGTGCGACTATCTTTCGTTTATAGAACTTCACTATCTAGACTGCTAGGTGAAATAACTCGTCTAGATCATGGTACGACTGTAGCTCGATCTTTCGGGCGATGGATTCGTGCAAGCCATCGATGAATTGGGCCACTAGATTCTCCTTGGACACATCTATGTTGAGTCGGTTGCGGAGGTGATCGAATTCATCAAAATATTCGGACAGCGTCTTGCTACCTTGGGTAAGGCGTCTGAAACGTCTCTGAAGTTCACGGTGGAAATGAGGTGGGACGTAGTGATCTGGGTGAGTTTGATCCATGAGGTCAAGGCACCCATCCGAGCTCTCGTTCGAGCTGTTACTTTTCGATCCCACCATGCCAGTTCGTGGTCAGTGAACTGCGCCGTTGCTAGGGCGACTTTACGGGGATCGTCGTAGTTATAGTACTCGAAGAGTAGCTCCATTCTCCTCTCCCAGTCTAAGTACTCCTCGGGGTCAACCTTTTCCGAGAAGGGAGGCGTGTTCATCTTCACTTCGGGGTAGTGCATTGGCTGTCGAGGTGGTGGCATGGGCTCGTCATAGTACTGATGTCGACCCAATCCTTGGTGGGCTGTTTCTGGTTGGTCCTGTGGGTATGGAGGTGGCGCGGGGCCGAGTGTAAGTGTAGGATAATCCGAACGCTCGAGACGCATCGCTTTGGTCGATATCTGGGTTGTCAAAGCTTGCAAAAGCTGCAATATTGCTTGACAGTTCTGTCCCGATGTCGATTCGTCACTTCCTTACATATTTCCTTTTCCGAGCAAATGATTTTTTGAAAATGGAAAGTTTCCCGAAAAAGAAACTTGCAATAATTAAAACTTTCCTTAAATGGAAAATTTCCACAGATATGATTTTTATTTTCTTTTTATTACTTATAAAATAAAAGGAAACTAACTATTGCAAAAAAAAGGAAATAAAAGAAAAAGGAAAACTAGCTAAATGGAAGATATCCGAAAAAATTATTGACTAATTAACTAAAAAAAAAACTATACTTAAACAAAAGTAAAAATTAATTAATTCCTAATTTTCTAAAAGGAAATTATCCTAAACAAAAAGGAAAATCTAATTATGCATATTTTCTAAAAAGAAATCTATCATAAACTAAAATTGAAATCTATTATTTGCCTAAAATTTTTAGAAAACTACTTAAGAGATTTCAAATGCATTGGGATTTAACGGTTTTAAACACTATGCAAGGGGGCTTAGGAAACTGGTTATCCGTCTTCCTGGAAAGAGTTCATAATGGTGTTCTGTTTTGCGCCGAGAAGGGACCTAAGGGGTGGGGGCCGTTCGTATATCAGTATGGGCCGGGATTCACCCCCTGGTGATGGATCAACACGAGGGATGTTCGATGATAAGCCAATTGAAGAATCGGTAGGAGAAACGCCGGGACATAATGAATTCGATGCACAGTTTGCTCGGAGACCTGAACCAGATTCTCCTGAGCTGATGGAAAGCGACGCAGAGTCCAGTAACTGGGAAAGGTTAAATTGCCCTAACCCGTTTGAAAGAATGTGTGAAAGATTGATCGAGAGCCTTAACCAACCAAGACCGCCAGTTCCGACTATTCCAAGCTTCCTCGAGATAGTCATGGCAATGCGAAACCTTGGTACAGAGATGTATAGTGGAGGTACTGATCTGTTTAAGGCGAATGCATGGTTAAGACACTTGGAGAGTAACTTTAACGCCACTAGATGTTCCAATCCTTACAAGCAGGACTTGGCCGTTTATTAATTGGTGGGAAACTCTGGAAAGACGCCTCAGATATTGCCAGACATCTGAGTATGCATGGGTGCAGTTTAGGACGGAGTTCCTCAAGAAGTATTTTCCAGTAGAAGAACGTGATCTATTAGAGACTCAGTATATGCAGCTCACTCAGGAAGAGCGAAATGTGCGGGAATATGAAGTGGAGTTTACATGATTGCGCCGATATGCTCGATTCGGAGCACATGATGAAGAAGCAACGGTAAGGAAGTTTTTGCATGGGTTGCGTCCGTACCTGTTCTGTAGGTTAAGGACAGTTCCTTATGTAGACTTGTCCACATTGATAGAGCTGGCTGTCAACGTAGAAGAAGTGTTGATCGGGGAAAGGAGATACCTCGAGAGTCTTACACAAAGGCCAAATCGACCAAGGACCCTAGAGCAAGCACAGAAAGGCCGTCACGATCGGCCGACCAATCGAGAAAACAGGACCATTCCGGCCTGTTAAAATTGTGGACAAAAAGGGCATACTGCGGCCAATTGCACAATATCGACCATGGGGCGACAGAATGTGGTCTGTTGGTCATGTGGAGAAGTCAGGCACTATTCCATTCGTTGTCCCAGGGGACAAACGTCACAGAGACCGCAACTGAAGGCCATCCAAGCGGGAGCCAAAAGATTGGCCACTAGACCAGGCCCAGCGCCACCATAAACAGTGGGTGCAGGAAGAGTGTACGCCCTGGATACGAATGCAGCCGGCACCTCCCGTCCCTCTCAATCGATCGCAGGTATGTTGGGCTAAACTTGGGGATTCTAGACGTGATTAATAAGTGAATGGATTGTTAGTATGGTGATATTTATGCTTGGTGAAGATTGCTGTCCACGAACTATAGCTTATGTACATCCAAGTAAGATGCTTGATAGATGCTTGAGTTGGATTGATAATGGAATAGGAACCTTGCGAGTGGGAGGTACTTTGGTCCATGTTCTGTTTGATTCAGGTGCTACTCACAGTTTTGTATCACCCGAGGTAGTTAGGAAGTTTGAGGGAACCTTTACCCTAGTCAAATTAGACATTTCTGTTAGGACCGCCGGAACCCAAGGCTTAAGAGCCGTAAGTAGAATCTTAGATGTTCCTATCGAGACTGGAGGAGCTGAGTTTCTGAATGGATTGTTAGTATGGTGATACTTATGCTTGGTGAAGATTGCTGTGCATGAACTATCGCTTATGTACATCCAAGTAAGATGCTTGATAGATGATTGAGTTGGATTGATAATGGAATAGGAACCTTGCGAGTGGGAGATACTTTGGCCCATGTTCTGTTCGATTCAGGTGTTACACACAGTTTTGTATCACCCGAGATAGTTAGGAACTTTGAGGGAACCTTTACCCTAGTCAAAGTACACATTTCTGTTAGGACAGCCAGAACCCAAGTATTAAGAGCCGTAAGTAGAATCTTGGATGTTCTTGTCGAGATTGGAGGAGCTGAGTTTCTGAAGCCAATCCATTCCGAGAATCACCTCATGATGGTCTTCATCTTGGATGGCGCCAGCAGAGATGGCAGAGCTAAAGAAACAACTCGAGGACTTAGCTGAAAAAGGCTTCACAAGACCAAATTTTTCATCTTGGGGAGCACCAGTCTTATTTGTCAAAAAGAAAGACGTTAGCATTAGGTTATGAATTGATTATCGAGGAATTAATAACGTAACCATCAAAGAAAAGTATCCACTTCGAAGGATAGACGAGCTCTTGGACCAACTATAAGGAGCTAAAGTCTTCTCAAATATTGATTTGGCCTCTGTATACCATCAAATACCTATTGCCGAAGACAATATTTCAAAGACTGCATTCCGCACTAGGTATGGGCAATACGAGTTCGTGGTAATGCCTTTCGGACTTACGAATGCCCCAGCTGCCTTCATGAGATTAATGAACGAAGTATTCCGGGAGTACTTAGATGAGTTTGTCATCATCTTCATTAATGATATACTCATTTACTCGAAGAACACAGCAGATCATGAGACTCACTTGAGGTTAGTATTGACTAGACTTCGGGAGCAGAAGCTATTTGCAAAGTTCATCAAATGAAAATTATGGAGGAAGGATATAGGATTTCTGGGCCACAGAGTCTTATAGCATAGAGTATCCGCGGATCCTGAAAAGATAGAAGCCATTAGGAACTGGCCTCAACCGACCAATGCTATGGAAATCCGAAGTTTCCTAGGATTGGCCGGTTATTACCAAAAATTCGTTAAGAACTTTGCCTCTAAGTCTAAACCCCTTAACAGATTGACCGGCAAGGATATTCAGTTCCAATGGACCACGGAAACTGCTAAAGCATTTGAATAATTCAAAGAAGCTCTAACCACCACACCTATATTGGTTTTACCCTATCTGCACCAGCCATTCTCCATCTACACAAACGCATCTCGAATAGGACTTGACTGTGTGTTAATGCAAAACATTAAGGTCATAGCCTATGCGTCTAGGCAGTTACGGAAGCATGAAGAAAACTATCCAACTCATGATTTGGAACTAGCTGCGGTAGTATTTGCCTTGAAGATCTGGAGATGATACTTCTACGGCGAGACGGTACAAGTCTTTACAGACCACTAGAGCTTGAAATATCTGTTCACACAACCAGACCTAAACCTACGACAGAGGCGTTGGATGGAGTTTATCGCAGACTACGAGTTAAGAATCCAATACCATGCGGGGAAGGCTAACGTAGTAGCCGATGCTTTAAGCAGAAGACAAACAGTTAAAAGTACGGTGAAGGACGTGGAAGAACTGACCGCGATGCTTAAAACAGTCCGTCTCATGGCAATAGAAGGAGAGACGAGCTAGCCTTTGGGAATGCAGGCTGTAAACCAGGCCAGTTTGATAAGTCTCATACGAGACGCCCAAAAGGAGGATATGGACTTAAAGAAAATCAGAGAAGAATTATCATAGGGCGATATAAGGAACGAGAAGGGGTATCACTTGGCAGATGACGCAGTTCCAACTGAGCAGGAACTAAGGGAAGCAGTAGTGATGGACTTCATTACCGGTCTACTTGTAGCTCCAGTTTAGACCGACTGACTAAGTCTGCTCATTTTCATCCAATAATGCTTGGATATCGATTTGAGACACTGGCCAAGCTATACCTGAATGAAATAGTAAGATTACACGGGGTACCAGCAAGTATTGTATCGGACAGATATCCTCGATTCACTGCACGGTTTTGGAAAGCTTTTCAGGAAGCCCTTGGAACCCAGTTGCATATGAGTACAGCGTTTCACCCCGAGACCAACGGTCAGACAGAAAGGACAAACCAAACCATATATGACATGCTTTGGATGTGTATCCTTGATTGTGCCGGAACATGGGAGCAGCATCTACCTCTGGTGGAATTCTCTTACAACAACAGCTACCATTCAAATATTGGAATGTCACCTTCCGAGGCTCTTTATGGTCGTCCATGTCGCACGCCCTTATGTTGGGTAGAAGTTGGTGAACGAAGATTATTTAGGCAAAGTATCGTGGATGAAACCACCGAGAAAATTAAAACGGTGAGAAAGAACATGGAAAAGGCTCAAGACCGCCAAAAGAAGTATGCAGATCAACGACGTCGGGAAATTGTCTTTGCAGTCGGAGACTGGGTATATTTAAAAGTCGAGGCACAAAAGGGGAAGGTCCAATTCGGTAAGGTCGGAAAACTGGCTACACGGTTCATTGGGCCATATAAGATTGTTCGAAGAATGAGAGAACTAGCATACCAATTGGAACTACCGTCAAATATGGCCTAACATCCGATGTTTCATGTATCCATGCTTAGAAAGCACATTAGGGATCCAACCGAAATAGAGCCACAACGGATTGAGGAATTACGGTCCAACCTTACATACCCGGAAGGTCCCATCCGAATAGGAGATAGACGTCTCAAAAAGTTGAAGAATTGGGAAATTCGTCAAATACATGTCTTTTGGGGAAGGCATAATAGAATGGTGGTTACTTGGGAAGAGGAGGATCGATTCGGAAGAGAATACCCCGAGCTATTCCATGAGGTTGAGAAGGTGAGAGGTTGAGAATTCGGGGACGAATTCTTATAAGGAGGAGAGAATGTAATAACCTTTTGTTGGAATGAAGAAGAAATGAGGAATTTATGGAAGCTTTTTATTATAAATAAATGGCGATTTGTTTTTATGTGAATGGGAGAGTCTAAGGCTTGTTTGTATTATAGAATTATGTTATCTTTGTAAGCCATTTAAGTATAAGGCTATCCTTGTATCCAAACAAGCCTAGACTAAGTGTAGTATAAATACCTTACTCTCTTCACATTTTGTATGTAAGATTTCATAATTCTCATTCTCTAATAAAATCATTCTTTTCTCTAATTCTCTAATTCTCTCTAATCTCTCATTCTCTCATTCTACAAATCTCTAAAACTCATATTTTTTCATGGTATCAGAGCCAGGTTACATCAAATCTGGGAAATTTTCATCATTCTTTCATTGATTTAACAAGAATTCTTCTTGTTCTTCATCTGTTTCTGGATCAATTTCGAACGTCATCTTGCAAATCAAATTGCGATTAATCCACGACTCCAATTGACGATCGGCTTTCTCTGGAATGTGCATCGGCGAATTCCGCATCCAAAGCCACCAAAATCGCAGCATTTGGCCCAGGGAATCAAAAGATACAAATTTTCTTCCAAAAAAGGTGTTCGTGATCGCGTTCGTTTCGAACCTCTACATTCCCCAGGTCATCTCGACGTTACTATTTCGTCAAATCGTGAATTTCAAAAGCCTAAACTCAAGCCCCTTGAGTCTAGTTTCTGTTTAAAGAAAGCAGAACTTGATTCCATTGCGTTTTAAAGGTTTTCTTGAAGTTTTACTGAAAGTCGTTCGAAAATACCTTTATCAAGATTCTGGTGATATAATTCTAATTCTTTCTCTGGTTTCTGTAATTCTTTGAATCTGGAAAGTTTTATTAGTATCTTGTGAGGGTTCCTACGAAATTTCAAGTCAATCCAATAGGTTTAGGGTTTCAAGATTGATTTTCTTGAATTGCTTATTCAGTTTTGGAAGTCTTAAAATTTGATTTCTTGAATTCATCAAATGTTCTAGGGATTAAATTCGAATTTTCTTTAATTGAATCTTGATAAAGTCAAAATTAATATTCTCAAATTGTTACAATTCTTGTTAATTGAGTTGTTAGGATCAGTTACAGGTGGTTTTAGGTAGTTAGTGGTGATTACACTTGAATTGAGTAATTGGCGCCAATTTTTTTTTAAAGGGGAGGACATATATTCTTCTTCTTGCTTAATAATTCCTGTTCTTGCAAGTTGTATTGAGTAATTGTACAGGAATTAAATCGTGTCCACGGTTGAGTGTTTACATACCTGATCACGAGTGGGAGCTGAAGCTTGCGTGTGTTCCACGGTTGCTTGTGGGAGCGCTTGTGGGAGACCTGAAACTTGTGAGCAGTTTAACCGAGAGTGTGACCAAGGATTCTGGTGCGTGACCAAGGATTCAAGTGCGTGACCACGCCCACCACGATACCAAGTCGCGATCAGCGGGTGGTTTTGTCCACACCTAGCCGGCTTACTGACCAATTCAGACCTCGCCAAAGGTTCTTTTTGTATCACAATTTGTGACCTGAATTACTGACCATTTTTACCTTTTAAACATGGAAATTCAGACATCTCTTAGAGCTCCAGTCATTCTACATGGAGCAAATTATCTCTTATGGTCTAGGACCATGAAAACCACATTAGGTGGTAAAGGTCTTTGGAACCACATTGCCACAAATGGCATTGAAGACAATGAAGTGGCTGAAGTGACTGATGCAGCACAAGCCAAATGGTACCAAGAAGATCAGTTGGTACTTTCTATATTACAAAATTCTCTTGCTAGTGATCTTTTAGAAGCTTATTCTTTTTGTGAAAATGCAAAAGATCTTTGGGACACTTTGCTTAAAGTGTATGGTAACACTACTAACCTTTTGAGAATTTTTGAAGTGAAGAAAGTTTTGAATGAATTAAGGCAGGAGGATGCTGAATTCACAAAGCACTATGGCTCATTCAGAGCTTTGTGGGCTGAGCTAGACATGCTAAGGCCAGCCACTATTGAACCACTTGTACTCCTTGAAAGAAAGGAACAAGATAAGGTGTTTGGGTTACTTTTAACTCTTAATTCTACTTACTCAGATCTTATTAAGCATATTCTCAGGTCTGATAAGTTGCCTAGCTTGGAGGAAGTGTGTGCTCAAATTCAAAAGGAGCAAGGATCACATGGATTGTTTGGCAACAAATCTGAACTAGTAGCTGCTCACAAAAGTTTCTTCAGGCCAACAAATGCATCTAAGAAGAGGAGGCCATTTTGTGATCATTGCAAGAAGGAGGGATATGCAATGAAGGATTGCTGGGAACTTCACCCTCATCTTAAGCCTTCTTGGGCTTCACGCCCACCACAGCAGCCGGTCATCTCCTCAGCCAGGCAAGCTCACGGTCTGGTGTCCTCAAAGGCAGCCTTATGTAGCCATTCTCCTTCTCAACCAGGCGCCAACAACACCATGTCACAAGCATCAGACTTTGTGACAAAATCAGATTTGGAAGCCCTCATTAAGGCAATAAAGGAGAGCAATGTGATGGGTAAAACTTTTCATGCTTTTTTTCAAACATCTTATACATCTAATACTCCTAAATCCTTGGTTGTTGATTCTGGTGCTTCTCATCACATGATTAGTGATCTAGATTTGCTAGAAAATGTAGAACCTGCCCTAGGGAATGTTCTTATTGCAAATGGAATTAAAGTACCAATCAAAGGCATAGGAAAATTGAAATTGTTTGATAAAGAATCTAAGGCATTTTATATGCCTTCATTTACCTCCAACTTGCTCTCAGTTAAAAGAGCTACTACTGATTTGAATTGTCATGCTATATTTGGCCCTAATGATTTTTATTTTCAGGATATTGAAACTAGAAGGTGTTTTGGACAAGGAACCACAAAAGATGACTTGTATGTGCTTGATAATATGGCTGGTTGTAATGCATTAGAATCAGTGTTTCAGGCGCATGGTTTTAGTACTGATTCAGATTTGTGGCATGCTAGACTAGGACATCCTCATCCAAGAGCTCTTGAATTAATTGTGCCTGGTTTAAAAATGTCAAAAGAATTGTGTGATTCATGTATTCTTGGAAAGCATTGTAAAACAGTTTTTGAAAAATCAATACATAAATATGAAAATTGTTTTGAATTGGTGCATTCTGATGTGTGGACATCCCCATTTCCATCTAGAGAAAATCATAAATATTTTGTGACATTTATTGATGAAAAGTCCAAATATACATGGGTTACTCTCCTTAGTTCTAAAGATAGAGTGTGTGATGCATTCATAAATTTTCAAGCATATGTGACTAATCAATACAATGCAAGAATTAAGTGCTTTAGAACAGATAATGGTGGGGAGTACACAAGTACCAGACTTCAGGAACATCTAGCTAAGCATGACAAGCATCAGACAAGCTGCCCTTATACTCCACAGCAAAATGGAGTTGCTGAAAGAAAGAACAGGCACCTAATGGAGGTTGTGAGAACTATAATGTTCCACATGAAGGTGCCTAAGCGATTTTGGGGGGATGCACTTGTAGCAGCCTGCTACTTAATCAACAGGACACCTACAAAAGTCCTTGATGATCTATCCCCATTTGAGGTATTAAACAACACTAAACCCACCATTGATCATTTAAAAGTTTTTGGGTGTGTTTGCTTTGTGTTAATTCCTAGGGATCAAAGGAACAAGCTTGAACCAAAAAGTGTAAAGGCTATGTTCATTGGATATTCCTCCACTCAAAAAGGATACAAATGTTATGACCCTGAGACTAGAAGGGTCATGGTGTCTAGAGATGTGAAGTTCCAAGAAGACAAAAGTTTTTATGAAGAAGGAACTTGGGAACAATTTAAAGACATCTCATCAACAAGAACAGACCAAGCTGAATACTTGAGGAAACTTTTGGAGAGCATTGGAATAGGAGGTAGTCAGCATACACCTCAGTCAAATGTCCCAGCAGCAGGTAATCCAAGCCCCTCAGTCACGGCTCCTCAGAATCACCCTCACGGCTTTGCAGATCTGGGTCCATCCGGCATGGCGGATACCTCTGGCCCAGCCGCTTCCTCACAACCTCTGTCACGGCCAACTCTTGGTTCACCTGGGCTTCCTCCTCTTGAACATGGGGGGGAGAAGCATCTACTCATGTCCAACAAGACTCAGCAGGAGATGATTCTATTCTAGCTTCAGCTTCCAAAAGATCAAGACCTACTCTCATTGAGATCTTGAGTGAAGAGGAAGAGGAGGCTCCACCTACTGTTCTAAGAAGAAGTACAAGACAAAGAAATCCACCAGTCTTCTACAATGGAAATGTTGTAGTACATCATGATCAGGGAGTTTGTAATATTGCACACTTACCCTCTACTCATGTTGCTTTTATTTCTAGTCTTGACAATGAGCAGATTCCAAAGACATATGAAGAAGCTATGTCTATAAAGGAATGGAGGGAAGCTATCTCAGCTGAGAAACAAGCTATGGAGAAGAATGGTACATATGCCCCAGCCACATTACCAAAAGGAAAGAAGGCTGTAAGCTCTAAATGGATTTTTACCATTAAATACAAAAGCAATGGTGAAATTGATAGATATAAAGCTAGGTTGGTAGCTAGGGGTTTTACTCAGACATATGGTGAGGATTATAGGGATACATTTGCTCCTGTAGCTAAGCTTCATTCTGTCAATGTTGTGCTTACTGTTGCTACTAATCTTGAGTGGAAATTGTGGCAAATGGATGTCAAGAATGCTTTCTTGCAAGGTGAACTAGAAGAATAGGTTTACATGTAACCTCCACCTGGCCTAGAGGATGAGGTAGGAACCGGTAATATACTGAGACTAAGGAAGGCTATTTATGGCCTTAAACAATCTCCAAGAGCATGGTACCACAAGTTAAGTGTTACTTTAATGGATAAAGGCTTTAAAAGGTCTGAAGTGGAACATACTCTTTTTACATTAAAGAGTAAGGAAGGTATTATAGTAATTCTTATCTATGGAGATGATATAATCATATCTGGTAGTGATAGTGTTGGTATTGCATCTACTAAAGATTACTTAAAGAGTGTCTTTGACATAAAGGATTTAGGTGAACTTAAATACTTTCTAGGAATTGAAGTATGTAGGTTTAAGGAAGGTCTATTTCTTTCTCAAAGGAAATATATTGTAGATCTTCTAACATCCACAGGTATGATGGAAGCTAAGCCAGCCAAAACACCCTTAGAGGAAGATTATAAAATCGCCACTAAGGGGGAGCTAGAGGAGGAAATTGATTTTCATGATCCTAAGCTCTATAGGAAAGTGGTTGGTAAGCTTATTTATCTAACCATTACAAGACCAGATTTATGTTTTGCTGTGAATCAGGTATCCCAACATATGCAAGGGCCAAAAATGAGGCATTGGGACATGGCCATGCGGATTCTAAGATATCTCAAAGGCACACATGAACAAGGTATTTGGATGGGTAATAATAAAAACACAAATGTGGTTGGTTATTGTGATGCAGATTGGGCAGGAGATAGGGAAGATAGGAGGAGTACTACTGGCTATTGTACTTTCATAGGTGGTAACCTTGTGACTTGGAAAACCAAGAAGCAAAAGGTTGTTTCATGCTCTAGTGCAGAATCAGAATATAGAGCAATGAGGAAGCTCACTACTGAATGCATCTGGCTGAAACAAATTTTGGGAGATTTAGCTGTGAAGTGTGAGGAGCCTATCACCATTCATTGTGACAACCAATCCGCCATTCACATAGCCTCAAATTCAGTGTTTCATGAAAGGACTAAGCACATAGAAGTGGACTGCCACAAAGTAAGGGAAGCTATTGTGAAAGGTATCATCTTACCTTGCTATACAAGGAGTGATGATCAATTGGCTGATATATTCACCAAGGCAGCATCTCTGAAAGTTGGTACATCAATCTATCCAAGACTTGGTCTCATGTCCATTCCATACCCATGATCCCAACATAAAGTATTATACTTTTTTTCCCTAAGAAAAGGTTTTGTCCCAATTGGGTTTTCCTTTTCTAGGTTTTTAACGAGGTAATACTTCATGGTTACAAGCTTAAACATTTTATGTCTTAAGCTTGAGGGGGAGTGTTGGAATGAAGAAGAAATGAGGAATTTATGGAAGCCTTTTATTATAAATAAATGGCGATTTGTTTTTATGTGAATGGGAGAGTCTAAGGCTTGTTTGTATTATAGAATTATGTTATCTTTGTAAGCCATTTAAGTATAAGGCTATCCTTGTATCCAAACAAGCCTAGACTAAGTGTAGTATAAATACCTTACTCTCTTCACATTTTGTATGTAAGATTTCATAATTCTCATTCTCTAATAAAATCATTCTTTTCTCTAATTCTCTAATTCTCTCTAATCTCTCATTCTCTCATTCTACAAATCTCTAAAACTCATATTCTTTCACCTTTATCTTACGGGAAATCAAAACGTTTGGACAGTACAATCGCAAGCCGACAATCATCAGATAATTAGGAACGATATATGGGTAGTCGGGATCGAGTTTAAGTACTGAAACGGAAAGGAACATACCGTGGGAAATAATCATGTACCAAATCTGGACTAAGTATCGCAATCAGAAGTTTATATCGGGAAGCATCAGTACGTAAGGACCGACTATGGACAGGAAGTACCGATCGGATGCTTACCGCGATCGAGAACCTCATTCGGCAATAGGCGATGTATTGTGATCGATCTGTATATACGGGTAGGCGCATATCGTGTGCAGCATGTGCGGACAGCGGATAATTCGTACCGATCAGTCTGTATGTGCGGGTAGGCGCGTATCGGGTGCAGCATGTGCAGACTGCCGATAATCCGTACCGATCAGTCTGTATGCGCGGGTAGACGTGTATCGGGTACAGCATGTACGGTCTTCCGATAGCTCGGTAAGCCGATAGCCGAGTATGCCAACATCGAGCGATGGTCCGACCATTGGGCAATCCAGACACGGACTATCGATGCCGAGCAATCCGATCAGTCCGAATGCGCGAGAGATTATCCTGCATTGCGTAACGAGTATTCCGCTACCGAGCAATGACCCGATAGAGATCGACATATACGAACGTTAAGCGATAGAAACATCCGAGCAACGGATGATCGAGCGAAAGTGGGATCCGAATGCGGTAACAATGGACTGGCAGAAGCGATACGAGTTCCGAATGCCGACTTGTTGGAATGAAGAAGAAGTGATGAATTTATGAAAGCCTTTAACTCTAATTAAATGGCGAATTATATGTGTGTAAAAGGGAGAGTCTAAGGCTTGTTTGTATTATAAAATTATGTTATCCTTGTAAGCCATTTATGTATAAAGTTATCCTTGTATCCAAACAAGCCTAGACTAGAATAGTATAAATACCTTACTCCCTTCACATTTTTTAAATAAGAATTCATAATTCTCATTTTCTAATAAATCATTCTTTTCTCTAATTCTCTAATTCTCTCTAATCTCTCATTCCCTAATTCTACAAATCTCTTAATCTCATATTCTTTCATGGTATCAGAGCCAGGTTATATCAAATCTGGGCAAATTTCATCATTTTTTCATTGATTCAACAAGAATCCATCTTGTTCTTCATCTGTTTCTGGATCAATTTCAAACGTTATCTTGTAATTCAAATTCCGGCCAAACCACAACTCATTTTGTTGATCTGCTTTTAATGGATTGTGAATCGGCGAATTCTGAATCCACGGCCGTTTGAATCGCATCATTTGGCCCAGGGAATCAAAAGTTACGAATTTTATTTCAAGAGGTATTCGCGATCGCATTCGTTTCGAACCTCTACATTCCCCAGGTCATCTCGACGTCAATTTTTCTTCAAATCGTGATTTTCAAAAGCCTAAACTCAAGCCCCTTGAGTCTAGTTTCTGTTTAAAGAAAGCAGATTCCATGGATTTTAAATGGTTTTCTTGAAGTTTTCCTCAGAGACGTCCGAAATCCCCTGTATCAAGATCCTGGTGATATAATTCTAATTCTTTCTCAGTTTTCTTTAATTCTTTGAATCTGGAAAGTTTAATTAGTGTCTTGTGAGGGCTTCTACGAAAATTCAGTTCAATCCAATAGGTTTAAGGTTTCAAGATTGATTTTCTTGAATTCCTTGTTCAATTTTAGAATAGCTTTTAAATTGATTTCTTGAATTCATAAATTGTTTTAGTTGATTAAATTCAAATTTTGGTTGTTGAATATTGATAAGATCGAATTTGGTAGTTTTTAAACTGTTACAATTCTTGTTATTTGAGTTGTTAGGAAAGGTTACAGGTTGTTTTGGGTAGTTAGTGGTTGTTTTTTTTTTGCGCCAATTTTTTTGCTGGTGAAGATTTTTACTAAGCAATTTTTAATTGTTTTTGGTTGATTTCATCCCTGCCTGGCATATAATATCTTGTTCTTCCAAGTTGTATCGCTTACCTGTGCAGGAATCAAGGCACTCTGTTTCGACCAAGAAGCAATCGGATTGGGACAGGCCGCGTGTGTTTAGTTTGTCCCGACCAGCAGCCTTCCGACCAGCAGTGACCAACCACAAACAGCCTAGTATCTTGTCCGTGATCAAGCGACAGAGCAAACAGGGGATCAAGTAACCAAGCGACCACTTGATCTTTGTAACCAAGGCTGCCTACAATGGAGATTCAAACATCTCTTAGAGCTCCAGTGATTCTACATGGAGCAAACTATCTCTTGTGGTCCAGGACCATGAAAACCACATTAGGTCGTAAAGGTCTTTGGAACCACATTGCCACAAATGGCATTGAAGACAATGAAGTGGCTGAAGTGAGTGATGCAGCTCAAGCCAAATGGTACCAAGAAGATCAGTTGGTACTTTCTATATTACAAAATTCTCTTGCTAGTGATCTTTTAGAAGATTATTCTTTTTGTGAAAATGCAAAAGATATTTGAAACACTTTGCTTTAGGTGTATGGAAACACCACTAACCTTTTGAGAATTTTTGAAGTGAAGAAAGCTTTGAATGAACTAAGGCAGGAAGATGCTGAATTCACAAAGCACTATGGCTCATTCAGAGCTTTATAGGCTGAGCTAGAAATGCTAAGGCCAGCCACTATTGAACCCCTTGTACTCCTTGAAAGAAAGGAACAAGATAAGGTGTTTGGGTTACTTTTAACTCTTAATTCTACTTACTCAGATCTTATTAAGCATATTCTCAGGTCTGATAAGTTGCCTAGCTTGGAGGAAGTGTGTGCTCAAATTCAAAAGGAGCAAGGATCACATGGATTGTTTGGCAACAAAGCTGAACTAGTTGCTGCTCACAAAAGTTTCTTCAGGCCAGCAAGTGATTCTAGGAAGAGGAGGCAATTTTGTGATCATTGCAAGAGGGATGGTGATGCAAAGAAGGATTGCTGGATACTTCACCCTCACCTGAAGCCATCTTGGGCATCACGCCCTCCACAACAGCCGGTCATGCCCTCGGCCAGACAAGCTCACGGCATGGTGTCATCTAAGGCGGTTGTAAGCAGTGGTCCTTCTTCACATTCAGCCGCCACCAACATCATGTCACAATCATCAGATTTTGTGACAAAATCAGACTTGGAAGCTCTCATTAAGGCAATAAAGGAGAGCAATGTGATGGGTAAAACTTTTCATGCTTCTTTTCAAACTTCTTATACATTAAATGCTCCTAAATATTTGGTGGTTGATTCTGGTGCTTCTCATCACATCATAAGTGATCTAGATTTGCTAGAGAATGTAGAACCTGCCCTAGGGAATGTTCTTATTTCTAATGGAATTAAAGTATCAATCAAAGGCATATGAAAATTGAAATTGTTTGATAAAGAATCTAAGGCATTTTATATGCCCTCATTTACCTCAAACTTGCTCTCAGTCAAAAGAGCTACTACTGACCTGAATTGTCATGCTATATTTGGTCCTAATGATTTCTATTTTCAGGATATTGAAACTAGAAGATGCTTTGGACAAGGAACTACAAAAGATGACTTGTATGTGCTTGATAATATGGCTAGTTGTAGTGAATTAGAATCGACTTTTCATGCTAATACAGTTAGTACTGATTCTGATTTGTGGCATACTAGACTAGGGCATCCTCATCCAAGAGCTCTTGAATTAATTGTTCCTGGTTTAAAAATGCCTAAAGAGTTGTGTGATTCATGTATTCTTGGAAAACATTGTAAAACAGTTTTTGAAAAATCAATGCATAAATATGAAAATTATTTTGAATTGGTGCATTCTGATGTTTGGACATCCTCATTTCCATCTAGAGAAAACCATAAATATTTTATGATATTTATTGATGAAAAGTCCAAATATACATGGGTTACTCTTCTTAGTTCTAAAGATAGGGTTTATGATGCATTTTTAAACTTTCAAGCATATGTTACTAACCAATACAATGCAATAATTAAAAGCTTTAGAACAGATAATGGAGGGGAATACACTAGTACCAGACTTCAGGAACATCTAGCTAAACATGGCATTGAGCACCAGACAAGCTGCCCTTACACTCCACAGCAAAATGGAGTTGCTGAAAGAAAGAACAGGCACCTAATGGAGGTTGTGAGAACTATCATGTTCAACAATACTCAGCAGGAGATGATTCCATTCTAGCTTCAGCATCAAAAAGATCAAGACCTACTCCCATTGAAGTTTTGAGTGAAGAAGAAGAAGCTCCACCTACAGTTTTAAGAAGGAGCACAAGACAAAGAAATCCACCAGTTTTCTACAATGGAAATGTTGTATTTCATCATGATCAGGGAGTTTGTAATATTGCACATTTACCTTCTAATCATGTTGCTTTTATTTCTAGTCTTGATAATGAGCAGATTCCAAAGACATATGAAGAAGCTATGTCTAAAAAGGAATGGAGGGAAGCTATCTCAGCTGAGAAACAAGCTATGGAGAGGAATGGTACATATGCTTCAGCCACTTTACCAAAAGGAAAGAAGGCTGTAAGTTCTAAATGGATTTTTACTATTAAATACAAAAGTAATGGTGAAATTGATAGATATAAAGCTAGGTTGGTAGCTAGGGGTTTTACTCAGACATATGGTGAGGATTATAGGGATACATTTGCTCCTGTAGCTAAGCTTCATTCTGTCAATATTGTGCTTACTGTTGCTACTAATCTTGAGTGAGAATTATGGCAAATGGATGTCAAGAATGCTTTCTTGCAAGGTGAACTAGAAGAAGAGGTTTACATGTCACCGCCACCTGGCCTAGAAGATGAGGTTGGAAGCGGTAATATCCTAAGACTAAGGAAGGCTATTTATGGCCTTAAACAATCTTCAAGAGCTTGGTACCACAAACTAAGTGTAACCTTAATGGATAAAGGTTTTAAAAGATCTGAAGTGGAACATACTCTTTTCACATTAAAGAGTAAGGAAGGTATTGTGGTAATTCTTATCTATGTAGATGATATAATCATATCTGGTAGTGATAGTGTTGGCATTGCTTCTACTAAAGATTACTTAAAGAGTGTTTTTGATATAAAGGATTTAGGAGAACTTAAATATTTCTTAGGAATTGAAGTATGTAGGTTTAAGGAAGGTCTTTTTCTTTCTCAAAGGAAGTATGTTGTAGATTTACTAACATCCACAGGTATGATGGAAGCTAAACCAGCCAAAACACCATTAGAAGAAGACTATAAAATCGCAACTAAGGGGGAGTTAGAGGAAGAAATTGATTTTCATGATCCTAAGCTCTATAGGAAAGTGGTTGGTAAGCTTATTTATTTAACCATCACAAGACCAGATTTATGTTTTGCTGTGAATCAGGTACCTCAACACATGCAAGGGCCAAAGATGAGGCATTGGGACATGGCCATGCGAATTCTAAGATATCTCATAGGCACACATGAACAAGGTATTTGGATGGGTAATAATAAGAACACAAATGTAGTTGGTTATTGTGATGCAGATTGGGCAGGAGATAGGGAAGATAAGAGAAGTACTATTGGCTATTGTACTTTCATTGGTGGAAACATTGTGACTTGGAAAACCAAGAAGCAAAAGGTGGTTTCATGCTCTAGTGCAGAATCAGAGTATAGAGCAATGAGAAAGCTCACTACTGAATGCATAGCCGTGAAGTGTGAGGAGCCTATCACCATTCATTGTGACAATCAAGCCGCCATTCAAATAGCCTCCAATTCAGTGTTTCATGGAAGGACCAAGCAAATAGAAGTGGACTGCCACAAAGTAAGAGAAGCTATTGGGAAAGGTATCATTTTACCTTGCTATACAAGAAGTGAGGATCAACTAGCTGATATATTCACCAAGGAAGCATATCTGAAAGTTGGTACATCAATCTACCCAAGACTTGGTCTCATGTCCATTCCATACCCATGATCCCAACATGGAGTATTATACTTTTTTTCCTTAGAAAAAGTTTTTTCCCAATTGGGTTTTCTTTCTCTAGGTTTTTAATGAGGTAATACTTCATGGTTGCAAGCTTAAACATTTTATGTCTTAAGCTTGAGGGGGAGTGTTGGAATGAAGAAGAAGTGATGAATTTGTGAAAGCCTTTAATTCTAATTAAATGGCGAATTATATGTGTGTAAAAGGGAGAGTCTAAGGCTTGTTTGTATTATAAAATTATGTTATCCTTGTAAACCATTTATGTATAAGGCTATCCTTGTATCCAAACAAGCCAAGACTAGAATAGTATAAATACCTTACTCCCTTCATATTTTGTAAATAAGAATTCATAATTCTCATTTTCTAATAAATCATTCTTTTCTCTAATTCTCTAATTCTCTCTAATCTCTCATTCTCTCATTCTACAAATCTCTTAATCTCATATTCTTTCACGATTATGCATGCCGATAAGCCGATAGTCGGCAGAAGTGTATTTTGGCTGAGAAAGCAAGTTTTGCCAGAGTTTTTCCGAGTCTGACGTGGATCCTACTCAGCGCAAAGTTGTAAACAAACACCATTGTGTAATCCACTTCTGCATGGATTTATCTCTGGTAGAAATAGTGGGACAGCTGTCTAATTTCTAAGATACCAAGTCAAGGGACAAATGGCAGGATTAAGGGAAGTTTAAGGAATGGGACAGGTGTTTAGTCTAAACAATGCAAATCCTGCTTATAAATACCCTTAACCTGACGTGGTCTTTACCAGGAAGAACACGCAACCAAGATCGGGAAACAGGGTGAGACACACGCGGAAGGCTTGAAATAGGAATGGAGGTTATGTGATAGATGAAGGTAATGAGGAAATGAGTGAACAAGCAAAGGATCGGATGGTGTGATCTTCCAAAGTGGTGGAAAACTTTAGAACACCAACTTGACTTTAACCATATATGACGCACTGGTGTGAAGGCAAGGATTTTCACAACCTAGCTAACTAGATATTACACACTAGAAAGGGAATTGTGAGAGTTTGAACCGATCATGAACAACTTAGAAAGAAAGTTTTCTTAATAAAAATAGATTAAGTGATTACAATGGCCACGACAAGCTGATATACACTCAAGAGAAAATTCAAACTTGCATGGTCAAGTTGTCATGCATGCAAGGCACAAACAATCAAGCATATAATACAAAGACCAAGTGAAAACAATGTGGTCAAAACCGCGTGGACAAATGCCAAGCAAAGGAATGGGCTGGGCCAAATAAGAAATGCCATCAATCTCAAATTTAAGGCCTTATGGACTTGATCATATTAAGGATGCACCAGGCCCCATTAAAAACCCATGTGAATAAAATCCAAAGGGAAAAACTTAACATGGGAAAAGGGAACCAAGTGGACCCCCAATCCCAAACTCATAAGCCCATAAACAAGATCCATGGACTTAGGCGGATTGAGAAACATAATGGGTCAGAAATAACCCAATGGATTCTTGAAGATTCTTGGTCCGGGAACGGGTCATGGGACCAGGTGAAATGGTCCATGGCTCCGGGACAAGGCTGGTCAGAACACGGGTCAAGGACCTGGTCGAGATGCGGGTTGGCGGGTCGAGAATGGTCGAGGTCCTGGTTGGGGTACGGGTCGACAGGTCGAGGCTGGCCGAGGTCCAGGTCGCGGCTTGTGTCGATGCTCTGGTTGCGGCACGGGTTGGCAACCTGGTCCAACCTCTGGTCTGGGTACGGTCGTCCTCATCGTCCCGTGGGTCGAAGGCATGTTCGCGGGACAAACGTGATCCTTCCTTCGGGTCGCTCCATCGTTCATCTTGATCGTTCCACATCCGGTCATCCGTTTTTTGTTCCACACGTTCGCCTGGTCGTTCGAAGACACATCCCGGTTGCTCGTCCGGCTGGTCACGATTACGATCGAAGTCACGTCCCATACGGTTGTACATCTGTCCCAGAACACGGCCTGGGCCAACCTTCATGCCATCATTTGGTTCAGCGACCTAGCTCACATCATCCCCTCCCTATTGAAGAGGATTCGACCTCAAATTCGGATCATTTGCACAAAAAGGAATCAAATCAGTAATGTTGAAGCTTGAACACACGAAATAGTTACCTTGCAAATCCAGCTGGTAGGCATTGTCATTGATGCGCTTGACCACTGTGAACGGTCCATCCACCTGGGGAATTAGCTTGGAACTGCGTTCTTTAGGGAACCGGTCCTTGCGTAGGTAGATCCAAACTTGGACTCCTTGTTGGAAGGTAAGCTTCATCTGGTGCTTGTCAACGTCCTGACCATACTTTTTAGTCTTGGTCTCAATATTACCAAGCGAGCCTTCTGCTCTCCATCAAGACTAGCACACTCACTCAAAGGCAAATGCATTAGATCCAAAGGGGAGATAAGACTAAAACCATAAACAATTTGAAATGGTGAATGCTTAGATGCTGAGTGAACCGAATGGTTATATGCAAACTCTACATGGGCCAAATGATTTTTCCAAGTCCTAAGGTTGTTTCCTACAAATGCACGCAATAAGGACCCTAAACTCCTATTAACAACCTCAGTTTGACCGTCACTATCAGGATGTCATGTAGTAGAAAAACACAATTTGGTTCCTAACTTAGACCATAAGGTACGCCAAAAATGACTTAAAAACTTAGTGTCCCTATCAGACATAATAGTCTTAGGCATGCCATTTAATCTAACTACTTCCTTAAAAAATATTGCCTATGTGCGATGCATCATCACTCTTCCTACATGCTATAAAATGTGACATCTTAGAAAAGCGATCAACAACAACAAAGATATTATCCTTCCCATTACGTGTTCTAGGTAATCCTAATATAAAATCCATGGACAAGTCTATCCAAGGATGTTCATGAATGGGTAAGGGGTGATACACACCGTTAGGCTGAGTCGTAGACTTAGCCTGCTTACACTTAACACACCGGTTGCATATCCTTTCCACATCTTTTCTCATGTGTGGCCAGTAAAAGTGTTCACGCATCACAGCCAAAATTTTGTCATGCCAAAGTGTCCCATGAGTCCACCAGCGTGGGCCTCACGGACAAACAACTCCCTCATGGAACAGGATGGGACACATAGACGGTTTTCATAAAACAAGTACCCATCGTGTATAAAATAGCGACCTGTGGGATTCCTAAAACAAGACTTATAGATTTCTCCATAGTCAGGGTCAGTTGCATATAATTCTTTCATATGTTCAAATCCCATAAGTTTAACTTCTAAAGTGGATAAAAGGGCAAACCTGCGTGACAAGGCATCGACAACCATATTTTCTTTGCCTTGCTTGTACTTTATGACATATGTGAATGTCTCTATGAATTCCATCCACTTAGCATGGCGTTTGTTAAGTTTGTGTTGGCTCTTGAGGTGCTTGAGTGATTCATGGTCCGTGTGTATGACAAACTCCTTGGACCACAAATAATGTTGCCAAGTTTGCAAGGAACGGACAAGAGCATACATCTCCTTGTCATATGTTGTGTAATTCAGTGTGACATCTCCTAGTTTTCACTGAAGTAGGCTATGGGCTTGCGGTCTTGCATGAGGACAGCTCCTATTCCAACACCTGAGGCATCACACTCAATTTCAGAAGTGTTAGAAAAGTTAGGCAAAGCTAAAAGGGGTGCATTGGTGAGCTTGTCCTTGAGCATCTGGAACGCTTCCTCTTGCTCCTTCTTCCACTTAAAGCCTACATCTTTCTTGATGACTTCAATGAGTGGTGTCGCCAAGGTGCTGAAATCCTTAACAAAGCGCCTTCAAAATCCAGCCAGGCCATGGAAGCTGCGGACTTTCCCCACGGTCTTTGAACTAGGCCAGTCAGGATAGCACGGACCTTCTCCTCATCAACTCTTACACCTGCATCACTTATTACAAAACCTAGAAAAACAATGTTATCCGTACAAAAAGTGCATTTCTTCATATTAGCAGAAATAATTTCCATCCTAAGCACTTCTAAAACAAGTTTCAAATGATTGACATTTTCATCTAGGTTCTTGTTATACACTAGGATGTCATCAAAGTATATAACCACAAAATGTCATATAAATTCCCTAAGCACATGGTTCATCAATCTAATAAAGGTACCAGGTGCATTGGTTAAGCCAAAGGGCATGACTAACCACTCATACAAACTATGCTTAGTCTTAAAAATTGTCTTCCACTCATCACCCTCTTTCATCCTAATCTGGTGATATCCACTCATAAGATTTATCTTAGAAAACAACCTAGAACCATGAAGTTCATCAAGCATATCATCTAACCTATGGATAAGATGGCGGTACTTTACCGTGATGTTGTTGATTGCTCTGTAATCAACACACATGCGCCAAGTCCTATCCTTTTTAAGACAAGGAGGACAGGCATGACACATGGGCTCATGCTCTCACAGATGTGTCCTTTGGCCATGAGCTCATCAACCTATAGTTGGAGCTCCTTGGTCTCCATGGGGTTGGTGCGAAAGGCTGGCCGGTCTAGTAAGGTGGCTCCCGGGACTAGGTCAATCTGGTGCTTTATCCTACGTATGGGCGGAAGGCCATTGGGACACTCTTCTGGAAACACGTACTGGAATGTCTGCAAAAGCTCACTCAAACTGCTCGGGAGGACCGGCTCAAGGTTAGTAGTAGTAAGCACATGTTCCTTATAGATAAGCATAAGTATTGGGTTCTTAGTACTTTGGCTGCGCTTAACCTCACTAGACTTTGGATAAAAATTGGTTTTAGCCTTAGCCTTAGATTTACTGGTTTCTTTCTTTGGTTTTTAAGATACATTTGATCAAGGTATACATCATGGGGTGACATAGGGATAAGAGTTGTCTTACTGCCTTTGAAGGTGATGTGGTGGCGGTTGGTGTAGCCATCATGGGTCACCTTTATGTCTGATGGCCATGGTTTACCCAAAAGAATGTGGCCGGCTTCCATGGGCAAGATGTCGCATAAGTCTTCATCCTTGTACTTGCCTATTTCAATTGGCACCTTGACTTGATGGGTCACTTTCAGCTCGCCCGTGTCATGGAGCCACTTGAGGGGTATGGCTTTGGGTGTGGTAACTCCTCAAGTCCTAGTTTCCTGACTATGGACTCAATAGCAACATTAGTACAACTACCACCATCTATTATTAAACTATATACCTTCCCTTTAATCAGGCAACGGGAATGGAAGAGATTCTCCCTTTGATCCGGGTGATCAGCCTTAGACTGGACACTTAAGGACTGTCTGGCTACAAGGAGTTGGTCGGAGACTGGTGGTTCTTCCTCCACACCGGTCAGGGGGTCGGAGTCCTCCTCTTTCTCAGACTGGATCTCCCCATTCTCCATGAGGATCATGGTCTGCTTGTTGGTGCATTCATTCGCATAGTGGCCTAAGCCTTGGCATTTGAAACAGCGAATGTCTCTGGTCCTTGCTGGTTGTTCCTCGGCCTTGTTATTATCCGGTCTAGGTGGGAATTTGTTGGAAGCGGCCCTGGACGTGGATGGCTTGGGATCAAAGACACGAGTCGATTTGAACTCTTTGTTGAAGGTTAGCTTGGGACATACGGTACCTGTACCATATGAAAGTGTATTAGTTATTCTTTTAAGCTGTTGCTCAATAAGTAGAGCCTTATGCAACATCTCCTCTAATTCAACATAATATTGCATTTCTAAGTGGTCTTGGATCTCCTGGTTGAGTCCACTCATGAAGCGGGACATGGTGGCTTCACGGTCCTCAGTGACACCGTCTCTAATCAGGAGCATCTCCATCTCCTTGAAGTAGTCATCCACACTCCGGTTGCCTTGCTTAATATGCCTTAGTCTCTGATGCAAGTCCCTGTGGAAGTTATTAGGTACAAAACGCCTACGCATGAGAAAATTTAGTTCCTCCCAGGTTTCAATGGGATATTCCCCATTGCGCCTCCTAGAGGTCACCACTTGATCTCACCATCTCAATGCATAGTCATAGAATTCTGTCACAGCAACATTCACTTTGTTAGTTTCACAATATTGGCAATTGAATACAAGCTCTATCTTAGTTTCCCAATCAAGATAAAGAATGAGATCATTATGGCCATGGAAAGGTGGTATTTTCAGCTTGAGATATTTGCACTGATCTGCTTTAGGTAAGTTGGGGACCCTTGGGTGATGAGGTCCCGGACGTAGCCGACCGTGCTAGCGACCCAAGTAGACCGGACCCGGACGACACGGTACCAATCATACCAACCGGACCAGGACCAGACCAAGACCCGGCCCATTGCCCCTTGGCCCATTCTTGGATGTTGCTTAGTCTTCGAGTTTCCAACTCATGCATCCTTACCATCACCCCGTGATAAGGATGCTAAAAGACACGCTAAGGAATTGTACTCTTTTTCCTACCTTCGGTTTTTTCTCATTGGGTTTTCCGAGGGAGGTTTTAACGAGGCAATACCCTTAGTGTGCATTCGGAACTTGGGCTTAACACTCTAGTAGCCCACGTCATTAGACCATTTATTTCTTTGTCCTTATTTTTCTAAGTATGGAACCTGAGCCAGCGCCAGCCCATAGGGCCCGCGCCCCAAGTCCTTAATTTGCAGTACTTGTTGTTTTTCTTTTAAGTACTTGTTGTTTTGTTTCTAAACTACATGTTGTTTTTGTAAGGGTAAAACCCTAAGGCTTAGGCATTATATAAGCCAAGTCATTTTATCAATAATAGACAGACTTTACACAAGAAATTAAAAACCCTATTGTTCTCTAAAACTCGGCGCCACCTAGTACCCTAGACCGGTTCCAAGAATTTCAGCCGACGGCTCTAAGTCTGCTTTGGTGTATCACGGGTCTTTCAAACCCTGTGTGGTCCAGCTCGCTCCACGCCTTCCCATCCACTCCTTGTGCTAGACACGGTCGAGCCTCTCCTGTTTCAGCGCCCATCCCACACGTCACGATCGAGACTCTCTCGTGTCGTCCTGCGCCCGCGTCCGTAACCTCCACTTGGTAGCTACCGCGTCCGTGCCCACATCTTCTCATATCAGAGCCCAAAAGCTCCTGACCCCGGTTATGCTTATCCCCTTTCACGTTTCATTGTTGTTACATTCACTTATTTTTGTTTTGTTTCAATTACTTTCTTTGAGTTGTTGCGCTTCTACATGCAAGGTTAAGAAGGCGCTGCCATTAGAACAAAAAAAAAGAAGAAAAGAGAGAGACCACTATAGAACAGCTACCCCAAATCCAGCCACAAAACCGGTTCCATCTCCTTACCCTTTTGTTTCATCCGTTTAACATTAAAAAAAAAAAGGTATTGCTTGCTTGGTTGTTTATGCTTGCATTCATTATAAAAAAAAAAGATATTAGGTAGAGTAAAACGGATTAGGCAAAGAGAAACCCACCTAGAGCACCGCTTTGCCTGAGAAATCGTGAAGCAAGGGTCCTTGCATTCACACATGTGGTTGCCTAGCCTGTTTGCTTGATAGGTAGTCCGCATCACCAGTTTGTGTCCATAGCCGCTTAGGCCCCTTTTTAGCTATTCAGTGTGTATTTCATACCCCGCGCTAGCTCCCTCGACCGCACAGCTAGTTTCCTGTCCAACCCGTGGAGTTAGTACCCGAGTATAGCTCCGCTAGCATCCGCGAGTTGCCTTTCCCTGACCCAGCATCGACTAGGTTTAGCAGCCGTGAGCCTAGCTGACTTAATTGCCGATAGCCAAATCTGTCTAAGTGGAAAAATTGCCTTTTGCGATTTAGGAATATTGCCAGAAATCTTTAGGAAGTTTTCCCTAGCCATAAATCGCCTAGGAATATTTGCAATTTGGTTTAGGAAATTCCATAGTTCGGATATTAAGCAGGGTTTTTAGATATAGAAAATTTCCAAAAATCACTTTAGGAAGGAATTTAATTCTAGAAATTTTTTTTCTAAAAACATTTAGGAAATTCCTTTTCCTAGTTTCGGCAAGTATCCACATTAGGATAGTTTCTCATTCTAGTTTTAGGTAAGTTCCATTTTAGGAAAGTTTATAGATTAGGAAAGTTTCCATTTAAGAAAAATTCCATTTTAGGAAAGTTTCTAGATTAGGAAGGTTTCCATTTTAAGAAAGTTCCATTTTAGGAAAGTTTCTAGATTAGGAAGGTTTCCACTTTAGGAAAGTTCCATTTTAGGAAAGTTTCTAGATTAGGTTAAGTTTCCATTTTTGGAAAGTTCTATTTTTCTTGAAAAACTATTTTTGGAAAGATATCTATATCCATGTCTAGTAGTTCGGACGTGCCCGAACGTCCCCAAGGATCAGTTGCAGTAATGCAGATGCTGAGCCAGATTACGGCTCAAATGAACACACTTAAAAGTCGTATGGAACGACTGGAGCAACCCGGTTTTCCCCAACGACCGGACATCCCAGAAGCTTCCCACTGCGGCAATGGAGGTGCCACCACGAATGGACGGACTCATTACTTTGGACTGTTACCCGCGACCCTCGTTACGACGGAGCACACGACCGACCACCTCCTTACCAAGCCCCGGACGTCAAGCTCAACCCGCCATCCTTCGTCGGAAAGGTCGACCCCAAAGCTTATCTATACTGGGAACGTGACGTGGTCCTGGTAAGGGTGGACGCACGGATCCAAGACCGGCAACAGGGTGAGCCAGGGGCGGAAGACTTTAAATGAAATGATAAAGATTCTGGTGTGATAAAAGATGGAAGATCAATGGGAATGAGAGAATGGCAAATGAGATATGGAATGAAACGAATGGGTGAGATGGATTCAGATTGGAACGGTTGATGAGATTGTGAAAGAATGGATCGAATGGTGAGATTCCAAAGGGGTGGAAGACTTTGAATCACCAAGATTGTTTTGATCAAGATATGACACACCGGATCCAAACAAGAATTTTACAAACTAGCAATCTAGATATTACACACTAGAAAGGGGTTTGCAAGATTGAGATGAATCAAACAAGAACACTTTTAGAGAGAAAAGTTATTATTCAAAATCAATTGAAACTTTTCAATGGCCGCGGCCTAAGAGATATACACCCAAAATTTCGAATTGCATGGTCAAAGTAACTTGCATGATTGGCACAGAAAACCAAGCATTCAAGACAAGGACCATGCGGATTACAAGGTGGTCTAAACGAGTTAAATGCACACGCTTACAAGAAGATGGGTCGGGCCATGAAGAAATGCCATAAAAATATGTCAAAGGCCTTATGGGCTTGATCCTTTTAAAGATGTACCAGGCCCCATTAAAAACCCATTTGAGAAAAACCTAAAGGGTAAAACCTCACATGGGAAAAGGAAACCAAGTGGACCCTTAATCCCAATCACATAAGCCCAAAGACAAATTAAAATGGACTTAGAAAAGATGAGAAAAAGAATGGGTCAGGAATAACCCAATAGAGTCTTGGAGAGCCTTGGTCCGGGATCGGGTCATGGGACCAGGTGGAACGGTCCATGACGCCGGGACAGGACTGGTCGAAGTGTTGGTAAAGTGACGGGTCGTTGTGTCGATGCGGGTTGTAGTCCTGGTGAAAACGCTGGTCGAGGCTCTGGTCGAGGCGTCGGTCGAAGTCCTGGTTGAGGTCCTGGTCGAAGCTTGGGTAACTGGTTGGTCGTCCGTTCGGCCTTGCTCGCGTCCTTGGCCACGTCCTGGACCAACCTCCATGCACTCGTCCGGGTACGCACGGCCCTCGTTCTCGTTTGCATCCGGCTTCTCGTCCTAGCCATCGTCCGTTCCATTGATCAGTTGGTCCGGTCTAGCGTCCAGGCTCACATCATCCCCTCCCACTTGAAGTGGATTTCACCTCAAATTCGGTCCATCTGCACAAAAAGGAATTAAGTCAGTAATATTGAAACTTGAACTCACGGCATACTTACCTTGCAAGTCAAGCTGGTAGGCGTTGTCGTTGATGCGCTTAACCACCGTGAACGGTCCATCCACCCATGGCATAAGCTTGGAACGGCGTTCTTCAGGGAACTGGTCCTTGCGTAGGTAGATCCAATTCTGGTCTCCTGGCTTAAAAGTAAGCTTCTACCTGTGCTTGTCAACGGCTTGGCCATATTTCTTGGTTTTGGCCTCAATATTGGTTTGGGCCTTTTCATGAACCTGTTTAACCAAACGAGCCTTGTTCTCCTTCAAGACTAGCACACTCACTCAAAGGTAAGGGCATTAGATCCAAAGGTGAGATAGTACTAAAGCCATAAACAATCTGAAAAGGTGAATGTTTAGATGCTGAATGAACCGAATGGTTATATGCAAACTCTATGATGGGGTCATCCTATCTACACCAACACTGTACTTGGAGGATGAGGTCCAGGCAACTCCTTATGTGTCTCACCGCATCATGACCAGGAGCAGAGCTATCCAAGGAGTGCAAGATAAGAGCCGGGACCAGGACCAAACGCATGAGGATCAAGCCAGAGTCAACCTAGTCCAAGCCCACGGCCGAGGAGAAGAAGGGGAGACTGAAGACACCAGCCAGCTGTTTAACCATGATCAGCTGGGTGTTCCTGACCAGAACATCCATGCACACACCCTTTAAGACCTTAGATGATTAGGGTACTCTTTTCCTTTCTAAGTTTACCATAATGGGTTCTTGGAAAGGTTTTTAATGAGACCTGAAAGTCTAAGGCATCAAGCCTAGTGACCCATTGGTTTTAATGTGGATATGTCCATTTAAAATCAATTAGGCTTGATTCTATCTTAGACACTTGTTTAGCCTTTTATGTTTAGTCTTATAACTTGTTTAAAAACTTAGTTTAAATTGGGTTTAGATGTATTGTTGACCGCGAATCTTGTGGACAACTAGGTCATGTGTAGCCTATAAAAGGCAAAACCTTCTTCATTTTATGCAGACAGTTTTAGAACCCAAACCCTATTCACGCGGCCGCCTAGGTCATATCCAATTCTTCCTTGTGTGAGTGTGTCTCCAAGTAAGGAAGAGAGTTCCTTTGAAGATCGATTGTGTCTCTCTTCAAGGAAGGCTGTATCCAAGCCTGGCATAGGCTGGTGTGTTGCCCTGAATCTATCTTTCAAATTGCTCCCAAAACCCTTTCGTTTAGCCCCCGTACCATCGCTCTACATTCGCCGTTTGTAGCCACGACCGTAGCTTCGTCCTATCGTTAACATTCGCGACCATAAGCCCGACCGCCGTTCGTGTCTCTGGCCCAAGGACCAACGTCGTTCGTTCTCTCGCTCGCAGTACCGACCGGCTGTTCTTGTTCTTACCTGAGGCCGAGACCCAGCTCGCCATCACGACCAGAGTCAGTCCGTACCGACCGCTCGCACTGACCTTTATCGGTCAACCCACTGACCAACACTTAACCAGATGGCCTGGCTCATATCACTCTACATGCGGCAAATGATCTTCCCAAGTCTTAAGGTTCTTATCTACACGCAATAGAGAACCTAGAGTCATATTAATAACCTCAGTTTGGCTGTCACTCTCAGGATGGCATGTTATAGAAAAGCACAATTTTATACCTAATTTAGACTATAAAGTGCGCCAAAAATGACTTAAAAACTTGGTGTCCCTATCAGACACAATAGTCCTAGGCATACCATGCAACCTAACTACTTCCTTAAAGAACAGGTTTGCTACATGTAATGCATCATTTTTTTTCTTATATGCTATGAAATGGGACATCTTGGAAAACCTATCAACAATAACAAAAATACTATCCTTCCCATTTCGTGTCCTAGGCAAACCTAAAATGAAATCCATGGAAAAATCAACCCAAGGATGTTCCAGGATGGGTAAAGGATGATACAAATCGTTGGGCTGTGTCGTGGACTTAGCTTGCTTACACTTAACACACCGATTGCATATTCTTTCCACATCATTCCTCATATGTGGCCAATAGAAGTGTTCACGCATCACGGCTAAGGTCTTAGACACGCCAAAGTGTCCCATGATTCCACCAGCATGGGCCTCATGGACAAACAACTCCCTCATGGAACAAGATGGGACGCACAAGCGATTTTCAAAGAACAAGTACCCATCTTGCACATAATAACGACCTGTAGGATTATTAAGACAAGACTTATAGATTTCTCTATAGTCTGGGTCAGTATCATACAGTTCCTTCATATGCTCAAATCCCATAAGTTTAACTTCCAAACTAGATAGAAGGACATACCTGTGTGACAAGGCATCAGCTACAACATTCTTTTTGCCTTGCTTGTATTTTATGACATATGGAAATGTATCTATGAACTCCATCCACTTGGCATGACGCTTGTTGAGCTTATGATGGCTTTTAAGATGCTTGAGCGACTCATGGTCCGTGTGTATCACAAATTCCTTGGGCCACAAGTAATGTTGCCAAGTTTGCAATGAACGAACAAGAGCATACAACTCCTTATCATACGTAGGGTAGTTCAGTGTAGCTCCTCCAAGTTTCTCACTGAAGTAGGCTATGGACTTACGGTCTTGCATAAGAACAACTTATATCCCAAAACCTGAGATATCACACTCAATTTCAAAGGTGTTAGAAAAATTAGGCAAGGCCAATAAAGGCGCATTGGTGAGCTTGTCCTTGAGCAGCTGAAATGCCTCCTCCTGCTCCTTTTCCCATTTGAATCCCACGTCTTTCTTGATCACCTCAGTCAATGGTGCTCCCAAAGTGCTAAAGTCCTTTACAAAACACTTATAAAATCCTGCCAGACCATGAAAGCTGCGGACTTCCCCCACGGTCTTTGGATCACGTATAGCTCAGACCTTCTCTTCATCCACTTGCACACCTGTAGCACTTACTACAAAGCCTCGGAAAACAATGTTATCTGTCCCAAAAGTGCATTTATTTCTATTAGCATAAAGTCTCTCTTTCCTAAGCACTTCTAAAACAAGCTTAAGATGTTGCACATGTTCTTCCAAGGTCTTACTATATACTAAGATGTCATCAAAGTATACAACTACAAAATGTCCTATGAATTCCTTAAGCACATGATTCATAAGTCTCATAAACGTACTAGGTGCATTGGTTAAGCCAAAGGGCATGACTAACCATTCATATAGACCATGCTTAGTTTTAAATGCGGTTTTCCACTCATAACCCTCTTTCATTCTAATCTGGTGATAACCACTTCTAAGGTCTATCTTTGAGAACAACCTAGATCTATGAATTTCATCAAGCATGTCATCTAATCTAAGGATAGGATGGCGATACTTTACTGTGATGTTGTTGATTACGCTACAATCAACATACATGCGCCAAGTTCCATCCTTTTTAGGGACAAGGAGGACAGGTACGGCACACGGGCTCATGCTTTCACAGATATGTCCCTTGGCCATGAGCTCGCCAACCTGTCTTTGCAATTGTTTGGTTTCCACTGGATTGGTTCGATAGGCTGGCCGGTTTGGTAAGGTAGCTCCTGATCCCAGATCAATTTGATGTTCTATTCCACGAATGGGTGGCAACCCATTGGGACACTCTTCTGGAAACACGTCCTGAAACCCCTGTAAAAGATCACTCAGAAAGCTCGGGAGTACCGGCTCTTAGTTAGTAGACACAAGTACATGCTCCTTATATATAAGCATAAGAATCGGGACCTTAAGACTAAGACTGCGTTTGACATCACTAGCCTTAATGTAAAATTTGGTTTTAGACTTAGACTCCTTAGACTTGGTAGCTTCTTTCTTTTATTTCTTAAGATGTAATTGGTCTAAGTATACCTCATGGGGTGACATAGGAATCAAAGTGGTCTTACGGCCTTTGAATGTGAAGTGGTGGCGGTTGGTGTAGCCATCATGGGTCACCTTTCTGTCTGACTGCCATGGCCTTCCCAAGAGGATATGGCTTGCTTCCATAGGCAAGATATCACATAGGACCTCGTCCTTGTACTTTCCTATCTCAATCGGTACCTTGACCTGATGGGTCACCTTTAATTCGCCTGAGTCATTAAGACACTTGAGGGGGTACAACTTTGGGTGTGGCAGTTCCTCAAGTCCTAGTTTCCTGACCATGGACTCACTAGCAACATTAGTACAACTACCACCATCAATTATCAGACTACATACCTTTCCTTGGATTAGGCAGCGTGAGTGAAAAAGGTTTTCCCTTTGGTCCGGTTCATCACCTTTAGATTGGACACTAAGGGATCTCCTTGCCACAAGAAGTTGACCAGAGACTGGTGGTTCCTCTTCCCCACCGGTCAAGGGGTCAAGGTCCTCTTCCTCTTCAGACTGGACCTCTCCATTCTCCATGATAATCATGGTCCGCTTGTTGGTACATTCATTTGCATAGTGCCCTAGACCTTGGCACTTGAAACACCGAATGTCCCGGGTTCTGGTGGGACGCTCCTCGGTCTTGTGCTTATCCGGCCTAGGTGGGAATGGGTTGGAAGTTGTCCTAGACACGGTCGGCTTGGATTCAAAGGCGCGGGTTGGTTTAAAGTCCTTATTGAAAGTTAACTTGGGACCCACGGTTCCTGCACCATAAGACCGAGTGTTAGTCTTCCTTTTAAGCTGCTGCTCTATCAGCAATGCTTTGTGTAGCATCTCCTCCAATTCCACATAATGTTGCATCTCCAGCCGGTCTTGTATCTCTTGGTTGAGTCCACTCATGAAGCGTGACATGGTGGCTTCACGGTCTTCAGTTACTCCGGCTCGGATCAAGAGCATCTCCATTTCCTTGAAATAATCATCTACGCTCTTGTTGCCCTGTTGTAGATGCCTTAGTCTTTGATGGAGGTCTCTGTGGAAATGGTTGGGAACAAAGCTCCATCTCATGAGGAACTTGAGTTCTTCCCCTGTCTCAATGGGATACTCTCCATTGCGTCTTCTAAAAGTAACCACCTGATCCAACCAGCTTAGGGCATAGTCAAAAAACTCTGTAACAGCCAAATTAAATTTGTTAATCACTATAAAATTGGCAGTTAAAAACGAGTTCTATTTTAGTTTCCCAATCAAGATAGATAATGGGATCATTGTGGCCGTGGAAGGGAGGAATCTTCAGCTTGAGGTTGTTGAGTTGATCCGCTGAGGAGGTAGGTTTGGAACCCTATGGTGACGCCTTGGTCGATCATGTGCACTGTGGTCTGATCCCCCAGAATTATTGAACCTAGCCGCTCCTTCATCTCCAACAAAGGTCCTACGGCCTAATCTTCCTGCGTCCGAGGCATGCTCCTGTGGTTCAGGCGCGAGACCATGTACACGTCTAGGAGGGATAAGGTTTCTTGGTCGTTGTTTTCGTCCATTTGGTAAAACCCTATGGATCTCCTCACGGATGCCATCACGGATGCCAATCTGAATGGTTTGAAACCGCTCCTCTATGGTCCGGTTGAGTCTGGTTGCTAACTCATCAAACAGGCGGTTGAACCGGTTTGCTTCAGACTCCTCTTCGTCATTCCCTGCCATTTCAAACACTTAAAACAAATTAAATGTTCACGGGAATAAGATCAATCAATAAGATCTCACACGGTTTATCAGAATATGAATGGTCACTTAAGAAGTTCAATGGTTTCTTATTGAATAAACGATGAATAACAAGAAGGGTGAAGGGCTCAGCCTGATGTTTGCTCTGATACCACTTCACGTGGTCCTGGTAAGGGTGGATGCACGGATCCAAGACCGGCAACAGGGTAAGCTCGGGGCGGAAGACTTGAAATGGAACGATGGAGGTTCTGGTGTGATGAAAGATGGAAGATCAATGGGAATGAGAGAATGGCGAATGAGATATGGAATGAAACCAATGGTGAGATGGATTCAGATTGGAACGGTTGATGAGATTCTGAAAGAATGGATCGAATGGTGAGATTCCAAAGGGGTGGAAGGCTTTGAATCACCAAGCTTGTTTTGATCTGGATATGACACACCAGATCCAAACAAGGATTTTAAAAACTAGCAATCTAAATATTACACACTAGAAAGGGGTTTGCAAGATTGAGATGAATCGATCAAGAACACTTTTAGAGAGAAAAGTTATTATTCAAAATCGATTGAAACTTTACAATGGCCACGGCCTAAGAGATATACACCCAAAATTTCGAATTGCATGGTCAAAGTAACTTGCATGATTGGCACAGAAAACCAAGCATTTAAGACAAGGACCATGCGGATTACAAGTGGTCAAAACGAGTTAAATGCACATGCTTACAAGAAGATGGGCCGGGCCGTGAAGAAATGCCATAAAAATATGTCAAAGGCCTTATGGGCTTGATCCTTTTAAAGATGCACCAGACCCCATTAAAAACCCATGTGAGAAAAACCCAAAGGGAAAAACCTCACATGGGAAAAGGGAACCAAGTGGACCCTTAATACTAATCACATAAGCCCAAAGACAAATTAAAATGGACTTAAAAAAGATGAGAAAAAGAATGGGTCAGGAATAACCCAATAGAGTCTTGGAGAGCCTTGGGCCGGGATCGGATCATGGGACCAGGTGGAACGGTCCATTACGCCGCGACAGGACTGGTTGAAGTGTTGGTCGAGTGACGACCTGGTCGAAGCGCGGGTCGAGGCTCTGGTCGAGGCGCCGGTCGAAGTCTTGGTCAAGGTCCTGGTCGAAGCTTGGGTCACTGGTTGGTCGTCTGTTCGTCCTTGATCGCTTCCTTGGCCACGTCCTGGACCAACCTCAATGCACTCGTCCGGGTACGCACGACCCTTGTTCTTGTTTGCATCCGGCTTCTCGTCCTGGCCATCATCCGTTACATCGATCAGTTGGTCCGGTCTAGCGTCCAGGCTCATATAAAAACGACGTATAGAACTAATCTTTGACTACTATCGGTACGGAGATCCCAGACGAGTAGCCCTTGCCAGCGCACAGTTCACGGACCACGCCCTGACTTGGTGGGACCGTGAATTTGCTGAACGACGGAGGAGCCGATTCGGACCCCTCACCTCATGGGACGAGCTCACGCATCTTATGCGGAAACGCTATATTCTGCCCCTTTTCCACCGAGAGCTGCAGAGACGGTTTAGAAGACTCACTTAAGGCACCAAGACGGTCAGTGAGTACTTCGACGAATTCGAGCACCTGAGGAACCATTTTGAGATCACCGACTCCCCAGAGAGTCTCATGGCTCAGTTTCTTGACGGGCTTCAAGAAAAGATCGCACGGAAGGTCGAGAGACAACCGTACCACGACCTCAGAGAGTTATACCACCTAGCCAACCAGGTGGGGCAAGACAACAAGAGGAAGGCCGCAGGCTACCAACGGCCCAAGCCCAACTGGCCCAAGCCGTACAACCGGCCCCCTGGCCCTATGATGTGATCATGGAAAGCACCCAGACATGTGTTCAGTGTTCAAGACGTATCTTTTCAACCACGACGATTTAGTGCATGAAATTATTGGAGAATGTGCTTAGCTCAATTATCTAACTCAATCAACTCAAACCAAGTTCGGATGAAGGAGTTATGAATTTTACAAATCCGGTGATTTTCACATTACGCGATTCTGACATGTGCGCATTTAAAGAGAAATTTCGGCCAAATCAGGATGAATGAAGCTATAAACCAAGTTGTTCTATAATCCTGGTACATGATAAAAGCCCAGAAAAATGGAACCAAGGCCCAAGCCCATCTGCTTATGCTATCAAACAAAGAGACAAGAATTAAGTTGAATATTTATTGCATTTAATGCTAATCTTTTGCATGTTGCTGCATGTTTTTGGGTTCTGTCCAAGCATGCAGCCTTGTTTCTTCTTAATTAGGCTTTTGCATGCTCTTTCATGTTATTGGAATCCAAGCATGCAAGGCCTCTCTTCCTTTCTTGCTTCTCTATAAATACTTGGCTTTGGCCATTCTTGTAATCCATCGAATTTTTAATGAGAGTTTTTACTTCTAAATTTTCGATCACTTGTTAGTGTGTCATATCTAACAGAAATTCTTGGGTTCTTTAGTGTGTCATATCTAAAGAATCCAGGAGATCCGTCTTGGTGCGTCATATCCAAGGGATTATCCTCTTTGTCGTCTAGGTGTATCATATCCTAGGACATTGAGGTTGGTATATCAAGGGTCTTCCGCATCCCATGTGCGACCATTCGATCCACTGCCTTGTTTCTTGAGTTTAACCGCTCATTAGAAGTCAAGGATTATCCCTACCAACTTAGAATGCTGACTATTTGGGAAGATCTCATCATTTGGTATCAGAGCACATTATAAGTTTGGTTTTATCATTCTATCTTTATTTCATCTTCTCATCTTTTTCACTTTCTTTCAATTCATCTTCTACCTTTCATCCTCTTTTCTTCTATTTTATTTATTTGTTATTTTCATTGAAAAAAAAATCAAAAGTCTTGCTGTTCTATTAGAAAGAAGATTTGAGGGCAAATCTTTTTAAAAGAGGAGGGGGTGATGCGATCATGTAAAGCATCAGGACATGTGTTCAGTGTTTGAAGCGTATCTATTAAACCACGATGATTTAATGTATGAAACCACTTGGAGAATGTGCGCAGCTCAATTAACTAACTCCTGTAAGACGAATCAAATCAAACCGAGATGAATTATTCAATTTACAAATCCGGTGGTCTTCACTTCACGCGATTCAGACATGTGCGCATTCAATGAAGAATTTCGACCAGACCAAGATGAATTAAGCTACAAACTGAGTTATTCTATAATCTTGGTCCATGATGAAAGCCTATAAAAGTTGAATCAGCCCCAAAATCAATCAAGGAAGATAAATTTTCGTCCATACCAAAGCCATCATTTAATAATGTTGTTTTTTCTCTCTTACATGTACTTTAGACTTTGAATTTTAACTCCCTAGATATTTTGTATGTTATGACTTTATTATGGAAGAATTTATTGTAATTCCTCTATATAATGAGGCTCAAATCATGAAATAAAGCCAGTGACTTGATTTTTATTTTTGGAAACCTTTTGAGAGTGATTCTCGTCTTCTTTTGTCAATGGTGTGTAATATCCATTCATCGATCATGGTGTGTCATATACAAGGGATCACCCTCTTTGTCGTCTAGGTGTGTCATATCCTAGGGCATTGAGGTTAGTATATCAAGGGCCTTCCGCATCCCTTGTGCGACCATTCGATCCATGGTACCAAGAGCTTTCCACATCTCTTGTGTGCTACAAATTCGTTTCCACCGCCTTGTTTCTTGAGTTTAACCATTTCTTTAGAAGTCAAGGATTATCCCTACCAACTTAGAATGCCGAATCCTTGGGAGGATAACATCATTTGGTATCAGAGCAACATTCTAAGTTTGGTTTTATCATTCTATCTTTATTTTATCTTCTCATCTTTTTCACTTTCTTTCAATTCATTTAAAACCAAACTTAGAATGTTGCTCTGATACCAAATGATGTTATCCTCCCAAGGATTCAGCATTCTAAGTTGGTAGGTATAATCCCTGAATTCTAAGGAATAGTTAAACTCAAGAAACAAGGCGGTGGAAACGAATTTGTAGCACACAAGAGATGCGGAAAGCTCTTGGTACCATGGATCGAATGGTCACACAAGGGATGCGGAAGGCCCTTGATATACCAACCTCAATGCCGTAGGATATGACACACATAGACGACAAAGAGGGTGATCCCTTGGATATGACACACCAAGACGGATCGGGTTGATAAATGGATATTACACACCATGATTGATCAATGGATATTACACACCATTGACAAAAGAAAATGAGAATCACTCTCAAAAGGTTTCTAAAAATAAAAATTAAGTCATTGTCTTTATTTCATGATTTGAGCCTCATTATATAGAGGAATTACAATAAATTCGTCCATAATAAAGTCATAACATGCAAAATATCTAGGGAGTTGAAATTCAAAGTCTAAAGTGCATGTAAGAGAGAGAAAACAACATTATTAAATGATGATTTTGGTATGGACAAAAATTTATCTTCCTTGATTGATTTTGGGGCTGATTTCACTTTTCTAGGCATTCATCATGGACCAAGATTATAGAATAACTCAGCTTGTAGCTTAATTCATCTTGGTCTGGCCGAAATTCTTCATTGAATGCGCACATGTCTGAATCGCGTGAAGTGAACACCACCGGATTTGTAAATTGAATAACTCCTTCACCTGAATTCGGTTTGATTTGATTATTCTTCCAGGAGTTAGATAATTGAGCTACGCACATTCTCCAAGTGATTTCATACATTAAATCATCGTGGTTTAATAGATACACTTCAAACACTGAACTCATGTCCTGATGCTTTCCATGATCACATCACTTACGCAGGCGTCTTTCCTGCCGAGATTCCACCAGGACAGCCACCACTTAGAGGAATCGAGCATAACATCAATTTCATCTTGGGAGCTAAACTGCCCAACCAACCCGCCTACCGTGTCAACCCAGAAGAAGCTAAGGAGCTCGAACGCTAAGTCAGGAAACTCATGGACCAAGGCTATGTCTGAGAAAGCTTCAGTCCCTGCACTGTACCTGTTCTGCTCGTGCCGAAGAAGGATGATTCATGGAGAATGTGCGTAGACTGCCGAGCCATCAACAATATTACCATCAAATATCAGCATCCTATTCCATGGCTCGACGATATGCTAGACAAGCTAAGTGGAGTCTCGATCTTCTCCAAGATCGACTTGAAGAGCGTATATCACCAGGTCCGTATGCGAGAAGGAAACGAGTGGAAAACGGAATTTAAGACCAAGCAAGGTTTCTACGAGTGGCTCGTCATGCCATTCGGGCTATCCAACGCCTCGAGCATATTCATGCGGCTAATGAACCATGTTCTTAGACCGTACATCAGTAAGTTCGTCGTAGTATACTTTGACGAGATTCTCGTTTATAGTGCTTCCTACGCAGACCACGTCACTCATTTAGAGTTGGTTATACGCACACTTCAAAAGGAGAAGTTATATGCCAATCTAAAGAAGTGTACGTTCTGCACTGACCGGGTAGTCTTCCTAGGTTTTGTTGTGAGTTCTCAGGGCTTACAGGTAGACGAGGAGAAGATTAAGGCCATACGAGAATGGCCCACACCCACGAGCATCAGCCAAGTCCGGAGCTTCCACGGCTTGGCCAGCTTCTACCGAAGGTTCGTCCGAGACTTCAGCACCATCGCCAGTCCCTTGACCTCCGTGATCAAGAAGGATTAGACGTTTAGCTGGGGACCCGAGCAGGAGACAGCCTTCAACCTGCTTAAAGACCGGCTCACTCACGCCCCGGTCTTAGCCCTACCCGACGCATCTGGTGTCGGAATTGGAGCCGTCCTGACTCAAAGAGGAAAGCCCGTTGCTTATTTCAGCGAGAATTTAAGCGGAGCCGCGCTCAACTACCCGCCTACGAAAAGGAGCTGTATGCCTTGGTTCGAGCAATGGACACCTGGCAGCACTATCTTATGGCCCGAGAATGCGTCATCCATACTGACCATCAGACGCTGCAACACTTAAGAGGCCAGACCAAATTGAAGAGATGACATGCACGCTGGCTGGAGTTCATTGAGGCCTCCCCTACGTGATCAAGTATAAAAATGGGAAGGAAAACGTCGTCGCAGATGCACTATCCCAGAGACATTTCTTGATTTCGGTCATGCAAGCCAAAGTCCTCGGATTCTAGTTACTCAAAGGCCTATACGTGGACGATGACGACTTCAAGGAGGCCTTCCAAAACACAGGCACTGGCACCCACTCATGGTTCTACTTATTTGACGGATTCCTTTTCAGGGACCGGAGATTGTGCATTCTGAAAGGATCGACCCGGGAGCTGTTATTAAGGGAAGCCCTCGAAGGAGGCTTAATGGGACATTTTGGCGTGGCTAAAACCCTGAGCCTGCTCAAGGAGCATCTCCGACGAGACATCAAGGCCCATTGCAGCCGCTGCTTGGTCTGCAAACGGGCCAAGTCCAGAGTTCATCCCCACGAGTTATATCTTCCTCTACATATTCCTACTATTCCTTGGACTGATATTTATGTGGACTTTGTGCTAGGCTTGCCGAAGATCAACCACAAAGATTCCATTTTCATTGTAGTAGACAGGTTGTCGAAAATGGCTCATTTCATCCCATGTACCAAGACCAACGACGCCACATAGACTGCAAGCCTGTTATTCCGGGAGATTGTACGATTGCACGGGATTCCCAGGACTATAGTGTCCGACCGAGACACTAAGTTCCTCAGCCATTTCAAGAGAACCTTGTGGAAGAAGCTCAGCACCAAGTTGGTATTTTCGACGACATGTCACCCACAGACGGACGGACAAACAGAAGTAGTGAACCAGATGCTGTTCACCCTCCTAAGGGCTACCGTCGGACGGAATTTGAAGTCTTGGCTCGAGTGTATACCGTTGGTCGAGTTCGCCTATAACCTAGCTGTCCACTCCGCGACCAAGAAGTCCCCGTTCGAGATCGTCTACGGTTTCAATTCCTTGTCGCCAATGGAGTTCACGCCCTTACCACCAGCTGAGATCGTGAGTTTAGAGGGAGACAGCAAGGCCGAATATGTCAGGAAGGTGCATCAGAAGATCAAGGAGAATCTAGAAAATAAAACGAAGTCATACGCCCGGCAAGTCAACAAGGGGCGTAAGCAGACCACCTTGAAAGAAGGCGACTGGGACTGGATGCAGATGCGACCCGAGAGGTTCCTCCAGAAGCTTAAGGATAAGCTGGCACCAAGAGGAGACGGACCATTCCGAGTCCTGAAGAAGATCAATGACAACGCCTACCAACTCGAGTTGCCAGGTGAGTTTAACATCTCTCCGACGTTCAATGTTTATGACTTAGAGTTATTTGATGCAGGTGAGGATGTTGTTTTGGAGACCAAACCACTTGAAGAGGGGAGGGATGATGAGGCCCCGGAAGTAGTCGACCGTGCCAGCGACCCAAGTAAACCGGACCCGGATGACGCGGTACCAACCCTACCAACCGGACCAGTGACCCGAGCGCGTGCCAAAGCTTTAGGAACCAAGTTCAACCGGTTTGTCGAGCAAAGACTTGAGGTTCTTCAACGGATTGCCGAGCCCGGACCAGGACCAGACCAAGACCCGGCCCATTGCCCCTTGGCCCATTATTGGGAGTTGCTTAGTCGTCGAGTTGCCGACTCATGCATCCTTACCATCACCACGGGATAATGTTGCTAAAAGACGCGCTAAAGAATTGTACTCTTTTTCCTACCTTTGGTTTTGTCCCATTGGGTTTTCCGAGGGAGGTTTTAACGAGGCATCCTATCGCTCCACGCCTTCCCATCCACTCCTTGCACTAGACACGGTCGAGCCTCTCCCGTTCCAGCGCCCATCCCACATATCACGATCGAGACTCTCTCGTGCCATCCCGCGCCCGCGTTCGCAACCTTCACTTGGTAGCTGCCGCGTCCGTGCCCACATCATTGGGTCACGGTGGTGCCTTGGTCTGCCATGGCCACTGTGATCTGAGCCTCCTGACTGATAGAATCTAGCTGCTCCTTCATCACTCACATAAGTCCTATGGCCTAGACTTCCAGCATCAGACGCGTTGCTTTGTTGCTCAGGAGTAAGACTACGGACGCGTCTTGGAGGGTGTGGAAAGGGATTCCTTTGATGCGGTTGCCTTAATTCTTGCATGACTCTATGGATCTTCTCACGGATACCATCACAGATGCCAAGTTGGATGGTTTGAAACCGCTCCTCTATGGTTTGGTTAAGCCGGGTCGCTAGATCGTCAATCATTCTGGTGAACCGGGCCGCCTCAGTCTCCTCCTCGTCGTTCCTTTGCATGCAAACACTCAAAGCAAGTCAAATGTTCACAGAAACAAGAACTATCTATGAAAACACTCACGGCTTAACAGAATATCAATGGTCACTTAAAGGAATTTGGTTGTTTCTTGACAAGAAATCAAAGAAAAGTGAAAGGGATAAAGGACTCAGCCTGTTGTTTGCTCTGATACCACTTGATGTGGCCATTACCAGGAAGAACACGCGGCTAAGATCGGGCAACAGGGTTAGACACACGCGGAAGGCTTGAAATAGGAATGGAGGTTACGGGATAGGTGAAGGTAATGAGGAAATGAGTAAACAAGCAAAAGATCGGATGGTGTGATCTTCCGAAGTGATGGAAAACTTTAGAACACCGACTTGACTTCAACCATATATGATGCACTGGTGTGAAGGCAAGGATTTCACAACCTAGCTAACTAGATATTACACACTAGAAATTGGATTGAGAGAGATTGAACCGATCAAGAACAACTTAGAAAGAAAGTTTTCTTAATAAAAATCGATTAAGTGATTACAATGGCCACGACAAGCTGATATACACTCAAGAGAAAATTCAAACTTGCATGGTCAAGTTGTCATGCATGCAAGGCACAAACAATGTGGTCAAAACTGCGTGGACACAGGCCAAACAAAGGAATGGGCCGGGCCAAATAAGAATGCCATCAATCTCAAATTTAAGGCCTTACGGACTTGATCTTATAAGGATGCACCAGGCCCCATTAAAAACTCATGTGAATAAAACCCAAAGGGAAAAACTTCACATGGGAAAAGAGAACCAAGTGGATCCCAAATCCCTAACTCATAAGCCCAAAATCAAGAGCCATGGACTTAGGCGGATTGAGAAAGAGAATGGGTCAGAAATAACCCAATGGATTCTTGAAGAGCCTTGGTCCAGTAACGGGTGATGTGACCAGGTGGAACGGTCTATGGCTCCGAGACAAGGCTGGTCGGACCACAGGTCGAGGACCTGGTCGAGACGCGGGTCGGCGTGTCGAGACTGGTCGAGGTCCTTCTCGGGTTACGGGTCGACGGGTAGAGGCTGGTCGAGGTCCTGGTCGAGGTCCTGGTCGAGGTCCTGGTCGAGGTCCGGGTCGCGGCTTGGGCTGATGCTCTGGTTGTGGCACGGGTTGGCAATCTGGTCAAACCTCTGGTCGTGGTACGGTCTTCCCCATTGTCTCGTGGGTCGAAAGCATGTTTGCGGGACGAACATGGTCCATCCTCCGGGTCGCTCCATCGTCCGTCTCGATCGTCCCACGTCCGGTCATTCGTTTGTTGTTCCACACGTTCGTCCGGTCGATGGAAGACACGTCCCGATTGCTCGTCCGGCTGGTCATGATCACGGTCAAAGTCACGTCCCATACGGTCGTCCGTCTGTTCGGGAACACGGCTTGGGCCAACCTCCATGCCATCGTTTGGTTCAGCGATCAAGCTCACATCACAACACCACTTCATTAAGAGTTTAGACAGAAAAACTCACCTAAGAAAGCTAGAGAAAAAGTGAGAGAAAGAAGAAAGAAGAGAGAGGGGAGAAGCTTTAGTTGCCGAATCTGTGAGCTAAGCCTAGAAGAAGGAAAATCCATTAGTAGAATCATAGCAACAAGCTGATCCGAAATCGGTGAGTTGGTTTAGTTTTACTAAGCAAGAACGCGGTTTTGAGTTCGGATAGGCTATATATGGGTTCCTGAATTGGTGCATGTCTTTGTCTATGTGCTTTTCTTGTTGTTTTTAATTTGTGCGCATGTTGATCATAGTTTTAAGGCGATGAATGACTAGCATGCATGAGCATGTTAGTGTGTATGGTATTGTTGTTTGTTGTCATCTTTGAGTATGGTCAATGTTTTGTGCATGTTCTTATAAGTAGAAAGACCGATGTTTGAATATGGGATATGGGTTGTAGACATGTGGTGTAGCATGTGGGTTGGGGTAACTTAGCTGTTCCGTAAGCATGCGAAGGATGGCTTGCCACCATTCTGTGGGCGACTTGCTTGGCACAGGTTCATATTCTTAAACTCCTTGTAGCCTGTGTGGTTAGGGATTCATCGGAACGGTTTAGCTGTTCACCTTCGTTAATGCTTTATAGCCTATGTGATGTGACCCTGACCAGGAAAAATGACCCTGGTTTGGCCAGGGACGACCGTGCGGTCGAACCAAGGAATAGACCGGGAATTGAGGTTTCAGACGGACGAAGGAATGACCATCGGGACTGACACACAAACGTGTTGAACGGACCTTCGGATGGACACTCAGATGGAAACACGGACGGATGGCTGGATGCACACTCGGACAATCATCCAGACAGACGCCCAAACATGTGTCGGAACGAGCAGCATGACCTGACGGACGACCTACGGGACGTTTGGGCTGGACACATGGACGGCCACCAGGACGACCACCCGAATGTGTACCCAGACGAGCAGATGGACAAACAACCGAGTGACCCAAGGACGGCCCAACCTGACCAGATGATCGTCCCAGCAACCGGCCCTGACCTCGACCATGAGGATGGAGAATATTCGACCCGGCCATGACCAAGAGTCGACCACAACCGGACCTCGACTCGACCAAGACTTGATCTCGACCGGACCTTCACTCGGCCATGGACCGATCCAACCAGGACCATCGACCCATGGACCATTCCGGCTGGACCATTGACTCGCGCTAGGACAAAGGAGCTCAAGCAAGCCGTTGAAGCCCTTCTACTCCAGGCTGCACCACCTTCGACCAACTCAGGTTGGTTGATCCTAATCCAAGCCATTTGACTTAGGTAAAAGGGAAGAGTTTTATCTTGGTACTCTTTTCCCTTGGTGAGGTTTTTTCCATTGGGTTTTTCTCACCAAGGTTTTGATGAAGCCCGGATGAAATTCTAATGATCTTTGTCTAAGGCCCATGGCATGTTTCTTTTGGATTTTTTGGATTGGTTAATTTGGGCTCGTCCCATTTCTTGCTTTAATAGTTTTCGAATTAAAAATGGTCAAGTGCATTAAAGTCTTGTTTTCTGTGTGGTCTTTGGTGGATTTCCCATGCTTCCCATGCATGATTTTGACTTCTTGACCACCGTCACTTGTAATCTCTATTTAAACTTGGCCTTGGCCACATTTGTACTTTTTCATCGAATTTTCTTGAATCTGAAATCATATTTGATTGATCTTGAAAGTTTGGTCATTATTTTTGCTTACGAATCTCCCTATAGTGTGTAATATCTATATGCCATTTGGTGAAATCCTTGGTTTGATAGGTGTGTTATATCCTATCAAATCCAAGTCGAAATAAGCAAGGCTTGTCACCTCCTTGATTGGATTCCATTTGTTCCATTTCTCCTTCATTCACAAACGATCTCTTCCAAACTCAATCATATTCCGCGTGTACTCCCTCTTGTCGGACTTGGGTTGAGTATCCTTCCCTTAGGAAGATGATGTAAGCCTGGTCGACCAAAGTCTTCACCCGGCTGATGGTGAGGACACGGGACGGGACGACCAGCCGGATGGAAATGCGGACGAGGAATTTGTGGAGCTGAACCAAGACGTGGAGGTTGGCCCGGGACGTGGCCAACATAGCAAGCCGATCGATTCATGGAACGTGGGACAGGACTTGGCGTCGATCCAAGGTGGAACCAGGAGGACGACCCGGCCATCAACGCAGGCGTCGACCCGTGCGTCAGTACAAGCTTCGGGGCGTACCTCTACCAAGCCTTCGTTCGTTCCGACTACGTCTTCGACCCCGCTTTCAACCCGTGTCCCGACTTCAACCGCGACCACAACACCAATGCCTGATCCAGCTGAAGTATCACCAGACAATGACCCAGCGACCCCTCCTACTCACGATGCATTGACCAGCCTTGCCACGGATCCATGGACCATTCCACTCAGTCCCATGACCCGGACCAAGGCTCTACAACAATCTATTGGGTTGTTCTTGACCCATTCCTTGTCCAATTCTGTTTAAGTCCATTGACTTGGTCCATGGACTTATGAGTTTGGGATTAAGGGCCCATTTGGTTCCCTTTTCCCATGTGAGGTTTTTCCCATTGGGTTTTTCTCACATCGGTTTTTAATGGGGCCTGATGGACCTTTAAAATGATCAAGTCCATAAGTTTGTGAACCTGAAGCCAATGGCATGGCCCGGCCCAGTTCTTGTATGCGTGTGTCTTTTGGGGAAATTGTGTAGTCTTAGGTTGACTTCTTGGTTTTCTGTGCCAAGCATGCATGATCTTTTGACCATGCATTTCGAATTCTAAGGCTGTATAACTGTTTGGCCGTGGCCATTTTGGAGGATAATCGATTTTGAGTTTAGAAACTTTGTTGTTTGAAACAAGTGTTCAAATTCGGTTCATCTCTTGCAAATCCTTCTAGTGTGTTATATCTAGTTTGTTTGCAAAACCCTTGTTTAGATCTGTTGTGTCATATCCAAATCTTTCAAGCTTGGTGTCTCAAAGTTCTTCACCCCTTTGAGAGGTCATCAATTCGATCCATTGTGTTCTTGTTCTTCCTTTCTTTAAACCCGTTTCATATCTCCCCACTCTTCTTCACTTGTTCATCAAATCCGCTTCCAACTATCTTCTCTTCCCTGTTAAGCCGCTCCACCTACCTTGGCCCAAGTAACTTGCCCGGTTGGACCGTGCCTTAACCTCCACTTCCCTTTCCTTGATCTTCCGCGCCTGGCTCGCCTGCTGGTGATCTTGGAGTTGCGTGATCCTTCCCACGAGGACCACGTCAAGTGGTATCAGAGCACACATCAGGCTGAGTCTTTTCTTAACTCACGATTTTTTTTTTTAAAACTCTTGAACTTCTTAAGTGTCCAATCAAATTTCATAAAACCGTATTAGATCTGTTGTTTCTGTGATAATTCCTTTGAACATTTGACTTGTTCAGTTGTTTAAATGGCAGGTGAGGAGTCAGAATCCGATGGGGAGTCCACTCACACGCGGTTGCTAGATGAGCTTACTCTGAGGATGAATAATATGATGGAAGAACGATTCATGTCCATGCAGGCTGGGCTGAGAGATGGGCTGCGTGAGGATATCAGGCACATTTTCCCAGAGCCAAGAACAAACAGAAGGCGTGCCTTGTTCCAGGAGCCGGATCTACCACGATCAGTTCCACCTCCCAGGGCATCCACCCAACATGCCGGATCACAAGGACAGCGAACCAGAACGCCTGGCCTGAGGGAGGAGGTGTCTTCCATTAGGAATCCAGCTGACCAAAGTTTCCTTGGGGATGAGGCGGATGCACACTTCTACCATAGTGATTACTCAGGGCACAGTCAAAGAAGATCCAGGCGTGTGCGTGAGCATAGGCCAGCACCTCTCCAAGATAGCATCCACAACTTGAAGTTGAAGATACCAGCCTTCCATGGGAAAAATGATCCCACTGCCATCCTTGAATGGGAGCAAAAGATGGAACTAGTTTTTAATTGCCAATACTTTTCTGATTTTAACAAAGTTAATGTGGCAGTGACTGAATTCTATGACTACGCTCTCAGTTGGTGATTTCCAATAGACGCAATGGGGAGCCTCCCATTGACACTTGGCAGGAGTTGAAGATGGTCATGAGAAGGCGCTTTGTCCCTTCTCACTTCCACCGTGACTTGCACTTGAGACTGAGGCAACTGACTCAGGGCAGCCGTGGAGTGGAGGACTACTTCCAGGAGATGGAAACCTTGCTGATAAGAGCAGGCGTGACTGAGGACCGTGAGGCTACTATGTCACGGTTCTTGGGCGGCCTCAACAGGGACATCCAGGACCGCTTGGAATTTCAGCATTATGTGGAGCTTGAGGAGCTCTTACATAAGGCCATCTTGATTGAACAACAGCTTAAGAGAAGAGGCACTAACCGCTCTTCTTTTGGTACAGGTGCTTATGGAAACAAAACGGGATTTGGTCGAGACTTCAAACCCAATCGACCAGGGGAGCCAAAGGCGGCTCCATCTAGACCCGAGCCCTCTACAACCCACACCAAATGGGACAAGGGCAAGGCGTATGAAAAGCCCACTCGTTCCAGGGATGTTAAGTGTTTTAAATGCCAGGGTCATGGACACTATGCTAATGAGTGTGTCAACAAGAAAGTGATGGTCCTCTTGGAGAATGGGGATGTTCAAACCGAAGATGAAGCAGATGATCAGGAACCGGCCTATGACCTATATGACGATGAGGTGGAAGAGCCACCCGTTCAGGGTCAGTTACTGGTCACCAGATGTGCACTAAGTGTTCAGACCATGACCAAAGAACCTGATCAACGGGAAAACCTGTTCCATTCCCGGTGCCTTGTCAAAGGGAAGGTATGTAGTTTGATTATAGATGGTGGTAGCTGTACTAATGTTGCTAGTGAGTCTATGGTCAGGAAACTTGGTCTGGAGGAGCTGCCCCATCCAAAGCCATACCCACTCCAATGGCTGAATGACTCAGGCGAATTGAAGGTGACTCACCAAGTCAAAATACCGGTTGAGATAGGAACATATAAGGATGAGGTCTTGTGCGACATTCTACCTATGGAAGCAAGTCATATCCTTCTAGGGAGACCGTGGCAATCAGACAGAAAGGTGACTCATGATGGCTATACAAATCGCCACCACTTCATCTTCCAAGGCCGTAAGACCACCTTGGTACCTATGTCACCACATGAGGTATATCTTGATCAATTGCATCTTCAGAAGCAAAAGAAAGAAGCTAGTAAGGATAAAGAGCCTAGGGCTAAAACAAACTTCTATGTAAAGGCTAGTGAGGTTAAGAGGAGTCTTAGCCTTAAGGCACCAGTTCTTATGCTCGTTTATAAAGAGCAAGCCCTTGTGACTTCTAACCCAGAGCCGGTTGTTCCGAGCATTCTTAGTGATCTTTTGCAGGGATTTCAGGACGTGTTTCCAGAGGAGTGCCCAGATGGATTACCACCCATTCGTGGGATAGAACATCAAATAGACTTGGTGCCAGGAGCTTCTCTACCAAACCGGCCTGCTTACAGAACCAACCCCGTGGAGACCAAGGAGCTGCAACGGCAGGTTGATGAGCTCATGGCCAAAGGACACATCCGTGAGAGCATGAGTCCGTGTGCTGTGCCAGTCCTCCTTGTTCCCAAAAAGGATGGGACTTGGTGCATGTGTGTTGATTGCAGGGCAATCAATAACATCATGGTAAAGTATAGGCACCCCATTCCTAGGTTAGATGACATGCTAGATGAGCTTCATGGTTCTAGAGTATTTTCTAAGATAGATCTTAGAAGTGGATATCACCAGATTAGGATGAAGGAAGGTGATGAGTGGAAAACCGCTTTTAAGACTAAGCATGGTCTATATGAATGGCTAGTTATGCCTTTTGGTTTCCAATGCCCCTAGTACTTTTATGAGACTTATGAATCATGTGCTTAGGGAGTTTATAGGGCATTTCGTGGTAGTGTACTTTGATGACATCTTAGTATATAGTAAGACCATAGATGAGCATGAGTATCATCTTAGACTTGTTTTAGAGGTGCTGAGAAAGGAAAGACTATATGCTAACATGAAGAAGTGTACCTTTGGATCAGATAACATTGTCTTTCTAGGATTTGTTGTAAGTGCTGCAGGGGTAAGAGTTGATGAGGAGAAGGTCCGCGCCATCAGGGATTGGCCTAGCCCAAAGACCGTGGGGGAAATCCGTAGCTTCCATGGATTGGCAGGGTTTTACAGGCGTTTTGTCAAAGACTTTAGCACCATAGCGGCACCCCAGACTGAAGTGATCAAGAAAGACGTGGGATTCAGATGGGGAAAGGAGCAGGAGGAGGCATTCCAGATTCTTAAGGACAAGCTCACTAATGCGCCTTTGTTGGCTTTGCCTAATTTTGCTAACACCTTTGAGATTGAATGTGATGCGTCAGGTGTTGGGATAGGAGCCGTCCTTATGCAAGACCGCAAGCCCATTGCATATTTCAGTGAAAAGCTTGGAGGCGCCACCTTGAATTACCCCACATATGATAAGGAATTATATGCTTTGGTCCGATCTTTACAAACTTGGCAACACTACTTGTGGCCCAAGGAGTTTGTGATCCACACGGACCATGAGTCACTCAAGCATTTGAGAAGCCAACACAAGCTCAATAAACGACATGCCAAGTGGATGGAGTTCATAGAAACCTTTCCATATGTAATCAAATACAAGCAAGGCAAGGAAAATGTGGTAGCCGATGCTTTGTACTTGACTGACCCAGACTATGGAGAAATCTATAAGTCTTGTCTTAAGAATCCTACAGGACGCTTCCATATCCAGGACGGTTACCTGCTTTATGAGAACCGATTGTGTGTGCCATCATGCTCCATGAGGGAATTGTTTGTTCGTGAGGCCCACGCTGGTGGACTCATGGGACATTTTGGCGTGTCCAAAACACTGGCCGTAATGCGTGAGCATTTCTATTGGCCACACATGAGGAAGGACGTGGAGAGAGTGTGCAACCGATGTGTCAAGTGTAAACAGGCTAAGTCCACGACTCAGCCCAACGGTTTGTATCATCCTTTACCCATTCCAGAACATCCTTGGGTTGATTTGTCCATGGACTTCATTCTATGATTACCTAGAACTCGTAATGGCAAGGATAGTATATTTGTGGTTGTGGATAGGTTTTCCAAAATGTCTCATTTCATTGCATCTAGGAAGACTGATTATGCATCTCATGTAGAGGATTTGTTCTTTAAGGAGGTAGTGAGATTGCATGGCATGCCTAAGGCTATAGTGTCTGATAGAGACACAAAATTTCTGAGTCATTTTTGGCGCACACTATGGTCTAGACTAGGTACTAAGCTATGTTTTTCTACTACATGTCATCCTGAGAGTGATGGCCAAACTGAAGTAACCAATAGGACCTTAGGATCACTTTTGCGTGCCTTTGTTGGAAAGAACCTTAGGACTTGGGAAGATCATCTTCCACATGTAGAATTTGCATATAATAACTCGGTTCATTCAGCATCTAAGCATTCACCTTTTCAGATTGTCTATGGCTTTAGTCCTCTCTCACCTTTGGATCTAATGCCTTTACCTTTGAGTGAGTGTGCTAGCCCTGATGGGGAACAGAAGGCTTGCGTGGTTAAACAAATTCATAAGCAAGCACGAGCCAACATCGAGGCCAAAACTGAGAAATATGGCCAAGCGGTTGATAAACGTAGAAGGAAGCTTACCTTCAAGCCTGGAGACCAGGTTTGGATCTACCTACGCAAGGAACGGTTCCCTGAAGAACGACGATCCAAGCTAATGCCTAGGGTGGACGGACCGTTCACTATTGTCAAGCACATCAATGACAACGCCTACCAGCTTGACTTGCAAGGTAAGTATAACGTGAGTCCTAGCTTCAATATTACTGATCTGATTCCTTATTGTGCAGATGGTCCGGATTTGAGGTCAAATCCTCTTCAAGAGGGAGGGGATGATGTAAGCCTGGTCGACCAAAGTCTTCACCCGGCTGATGGTGAGGACACGGGACGGGACGACCAGCCGGATGGAAATGCGGACGAGGAATTTGTGGAGCTGAACCAAGACGTGGAGGTTGGCCCGGGACGTGGCCAACATAGCAAGCCGATCGATTCATGGAACGTGGGACAGGACTTGGCGTCGATCCAAGGTGGAACCAGGAGGACGACCCGGCCATCAACGCAGGCATCGACCCGTGCGTCAGTACAAGCTTCGGGGCGAACCTCTACCAAGCCTTCGTTCGTTCCGACTACGTCTTCGACCCCGCTTTCAACCCGTGTCCCGACTTCAACCGCGACCACAACACCAATGCCTGATCCAGCTGAAGTATCACCAGACAATGACCCAGCGACCCCTCCTACTCACGATGCCTTGACCAGCCTTGCCCCGGATCCATGGACCATTCCACTCGGTCCCATGACCCGCGCCCGGACCAAGGCTCTACAACAATCTATTGGGTTGTTCTTGACCCATTCCTTGTCCAATTCTGTTTAAGTCCATTGACTTGGTCCATGGACTTATGAGTTTGGGATTAAGGGCCCATTTGGTTCCCTTTTCCCATGTGAGGTTTTTCCCATTGGGTTTTTCTCACATGGGTTTTTAATGGGGCCTGATGGACCTTTAAAATGATCAAGTCCATAAGTTTGTGAACCTGAAGCCAATGGCATGGCCCGGCCCAGTTCTTGTATGCGTGTGTCTTTTGGGGAAATTGTGTAGTCTTAGGTTGACTTCTTGGTTTTCTGTGCCAAGCATGCATGATCTTTTGACCATGCATTTCGAATTCTAAGGCTGTATAACTGTTTGCCCGTGGCCATTTTGGAGGATAATCGATTTTGAGTTTAGAAACTTTGTTGTTTGAAACAAGTGTTCAAATTCGGTTCATCTCTTGCAAATCCTTCTAGTGTGTTATATCTAGTTTGTTAGCAAAACCCTTGTTTAGATCTGGTGTGTCATATCCAAATCTTTCAAGCTTGGTGTCTCAAAGTTCTTCACCCCTTTGAGAGGTCATCAATTCGATCCATTGTGTTCTTGTTCTTCCTTTCTTTAAACCCGTTTCATATCTCTCCACTCTTCTTCACTTGTTCATCAAATCCGCTTCCAACTATCTTCTCTTCCCTGTTAAGCCGCTCCACCTACCTTGGCCCAAGTAACTTGCCCGGTTGGACCGTGCCTTAACCTCCACTTCCCTTTCCTTGATCTTCCGCGCCTGGCTCGCCTGCTGGTGATCTTGGAGTTGCGTGATCCTTCCCACGAGGACCACGTTAGAAGATCTCATCAAGTGGTATCAGAGCACCAACAGGTTGTACTCTTAAACCTTTCTCTTTGTTTAATCTATTTTCATTCCGCTTGTGTTGTTAGAAAATCATTCCATTAGACCAATCTTGTGGAACCGTTTGATCTAGCCAATTTTTGTGAAATATGGCAGGTGAAGAGTCTGATTCAGATGTAGAATCACACCACACTCGTTTGTTGGATGAACTCACCATGCGTATGCACAACATGATGGAGGAACAATTCATCTCCATGCAAGCCAGACTGAGAGATTGATATGATCCTGGGAAGGCAGGATCATAAACCCAGTCACGGCACCAAGCTGGGCAAGAGATGGACAATGGATCTACAGCAGATGATGATCACGGATTGGAGTGGAGGATGAAGAGATGCAATGAAGAATGGATTGATTCCGGCGTGATCATGCAAGATGGTGGAAGATCTTGTGAAGCCGGCCTTGTCTACTCAAAGGATGTGACGCACCAGTGAGCAGGGCAAGGGATTTCAAAGGCGCCTTAAGGATATAACACACCAGAAGGAACCTAAGAGATAATCAGATGATGATCTGAACAAGTGATAGAATTCTTTAGCTTTTAAAGAAACTTTTCATAAAAAAAACTCGATGATCATCCACGAATACAAACCAGACTAGAAATAGTTTAAGTCCAAACGGTCAAAGCATTGATGGGAGGCACAAATCCCATGCAATACACGTATTACATGACAATAAATGCTAAGTTTAAACAACATTTCGAAAACTAGACTGGACAAAGAATGGGCCGTGTACAAATGGGCTTAAGACTTATTAGCAAAAGGCCTTATGCAAATGGACATGTGAGAAGACATTTGGGCCTCATCAAAAACCCCTTTTGGAAAAACCCAATGGGAAAAACCCAAAAGAGGGAAAAAGAGCACACAAATGAATCCTCTTCCCATTAGCATAATTCAATTCGCACAAAGCCTTAGTACCATACCTATGTGTTGTTCAGGCGGCCTGGATGTGCTGTGGAACGCCCCAATCTTGTCTTGAAGCGCTTTGGTCCTAGCACGGGTCAAGGGGCCTTCTGGAATGACCCATGGGTCGATGGACCTGGTCGAGTCAGTCCACGGCCGAGTGTAGATGCGGTCAAGGCCATGTTGAGGTTGTTGCTGAAGAGGTGCTGGTCCGGTCATCTGGTCGAGAGGTGGGACGGTTGCTTGGTCTTGGTTAGGTCCGGATGCATGATCATGGGTCGGTCCGGAGGCATAAGCACGCGCCTGGTCGAGGCCATGTTCACCCGACCCAATGTCTTCACACATGGTCGCACGATCATGTTGAACCTCACCCCGGTTCACGCCTAGGTCGTGGCCACGGTCGATAGCCCGACCAACTCCTCGTCCGGATGCACTTTTACTCGTCCGTGTATTCACCTGGTCGGCCCGGCATCCCTGTTTCGCATCATTCCCCCCATCTTGAAAAGGATTTGTCCTCAAATCCGGATTATCTGCACAAAAAGGAATGAGGTCAGCAACATTAAAGCTTGAACTGATGGCATACTTACCTTGTAGGTCCAAGACATAGGCATTGTCATTCAAGCGTTTGATGATGGCGAAGGGGCCATCAACCCTAGGAAGGATTTTGGAGCGCCGTTCAACAGGGAAGCGTTCCTTCCTTAAGTGTATCCACACTTGGTCTCCTGGTTGAAAAACCACCTTCTTGCGGCCTTTGTTGGCTACCTCTTCATACTTCCTGGTCTTAGCTTCTATATTAGCCCGGGCATCCGCATGTATCTTGTGTACCATCTGGGCCTTTTGTTCACCATCCAAACTTTTTCTTTCACTCAAAGGCAAAGGTAGTAAATCCATTGGTGATAAAGGATTAAAACCATAAACAACTTGGAAAGGTGAAAATTTAGAAGCAGAATGAACATCATGGTTATATGCAAATTCTACATGTGGTAATGCATCTTCCCATGTTCTAATATTCTTTCTAACCAAAGTTCTCAGCAAGGTTCCTAAGGTCCTATTCACTACCTCAGTCTGCCCATCACTCTCTGGATGACATGTAGTGGAGAAACAAAGCTTAGTTCCTAGTTTTGCCCACAAAGTTCTCCAAAAGTGGCTTAAAAACTTGGTGTCTCTATCAGACACAATGGACCTAGGCATTCCATGCAAAGGCTAGCTATATGATTAGCATCATCTGTTTTACTACAAGCCACAAAGTGAGACATCTTAGAAAACCTATCAACAATGACAAAGATAGAATCCTTCCAATGTCTAGTCCTAGGCAATCCTAAAATGAAGTCCATAGACAAGTCAGTCCACGGATGCGTAGGGATAAGGAGAGGTTGATACAAACCGTGAGGTTGGGATGTGGCCTTGGCCATCTTACAAGTGGCACACCGTTTACAAATCCGCTCAACCTCCTTTTTCATGTGTGGCCAAAAGAAATGTTGCCTCAGAGTGGCCAGGGTCTTAGCTATCTCAAAATGCCCCATAAGCCCACCAGCATAAGCTTCACGTATAAACAATTCCCTGAGGGAACATCTGGGCACACAAAGCCTATTCTCATAGAAGAGGAATCCATCTTGTCTAAAGTAATTTCCTGTGGCACTCTTAGCACACGACTTATAGATCTCTCCATAGTCAGGGTCAGTTTCATAAAGAGACTTAATATGCTCAAATCCCAACATTTTAACTTCAAGAGTAGAGAGTAGAGTGTACCTCCTGGACAATGCATCAGCCATAATGTTTTCTTTTCCCTGCTTGTATTTAATAACATAGGGAAAGGTTTCTATGAATTCTACCCACTTGGCATGGCGCTTGTTGAGCTTCTGTTGTCCTTTGAGGTGCTTCAAGGATTCATGGTCGGTATGGATAACAAACTCTTTGGGCCACAAGTAGTGCTGCCAAGTCTGAAGCGTCCTCACCAGAGCATACAGCTCTTTATCATAAGTAGGATAGTTTAAAGTGGCGCCACCCAGTTTTTCACTAAAATAAGCAATGGGTCGATGTTATTGCATAAGCACCGCTCCAATACCTAAGCCTGATGCATCACATTCTATTTCAAAGGTGTTAGTAAAATCAGGTAAAGCAAGTAATGGGGCGTGAGTAAGCTTATCCTTGAGTGTCTGGAAGGCCTGTTCCTGAGGTTGTTCCCACTTGAACCCCACTTCCTTCTTGATGATTTCAGTTAATGGGGCGGCAAGGGTACTAAAATCCTTAACAAACCGCCTGTAAAATCCAGCCAAGCCATGGAAGCTCCTGACTTCACTGACGCTCTTTGGTGTAGGCCATTCCTGAATGGCTTTGACCTTCTCCTGATCCACACTAACTCCATCTGCACTAACCACAAAACCAAGAAAGACCACAGTATCCGAGCCAAAAATGCACTTGTCCATGTTAGCAAACAACCGTTCCTTCCTAAGCACTTCTAGGACAGCCTGAACATGTTCAACATGATCGTTTAGACTCTTACTATAGATTAAGATATCATCAAAATAAACAACAACAAAATATCCTAAGAATTTCCTAAGTATATGATTCATCAATCTCATAAAAGTGCTAGGAGCATTCGTAAGCCCAAATGGCATTACAAGCCATTCATACAATCCTTGCTTAGTTTTAAAGGCTGTTTTCCATTCATCACCCTCCTTCATCCTAATCTGATGGTAACCACTCCTAAGATCAATCTTAGAAAACATCCTAGACCCATGCAATTCATCAAGCATATCATCCAGTCTAGGGACAGGGTGACGATACCTGACCGTTATGTTGTTGATTGCTCTACAATCAACACACATACGGTACTTACCATCTTTTTTAGGAACCAATAGGACTGGGACGGCACATGGGCTTAGGCTCTCCCGGATGTGTCCCTTTCTCATGAGCTCTTCCACTTGAGCTTGGATTTCCTTGGTTTCAACCGGATTAGTCCTATAGACAGGACAGTTTGGAAGAGCCGCTCCAGGCACAAGGTCTATTTGGTGCTCAATGCCACGGATGGGAGGAAGACCTGGAGGACACTCCTCAGGGAACACATCTTGAAAATCCTGTAGAAGCTCAGACAACTTGCTCGGCAAAACCGGCTTGGGGTTAGTAGCATGGAGGCAAGCCTCCTTATAGTATAGCAAAAACACAGGCCTATGACGATCTAAATACTTATAAGCTCCACTAGCTTTGATAAAGAAATTGGTTTTACACTTAGGCTCTATAGTAGTGTTATCTTGCTTCTTTTGCTGTTTGAGATAGAGTTGGTCCTTGTATACCTCTTGAGGGGTCATAGGAATGAGTGTTACCTTACGGTTTTGATAAGTGAAATGGTGCTTGTTTGTGTAACCGTCATGAAGGACCTTACGGTCAGACTGCCAAGGTCTCCCCAGCAGGATGTGACCAGCTTCCATGGGAAGCACATCACATAGCACCTCATCCTTGTAGCTACTAATCTCTAAGGACACCTTGACCTGCTGCGTTACGCAGAGTTCCCCAGCCTCAGTGAGCCATTGTAAGGGGTATGGACGCGGATGCTTAGTGACTTCCAAGTCAAGCTTCTTGACCATACTTGCACTGGCTACATTGGTGCAGCTGCCTCCATCAACAATGAGACTGCACACCTTCCCTTTGACAAAGCACCGCGTACGGAATAGGTTCTCTCTCTGGTCTGGGTCTTTGGCTTTGGTTTGTACACTGAGTGCACGCCGAGTGACCAGCAACTGGCCATGAACTGGAGGTTCCTCCACCTCATTTCATACTGGTCATAGGTTGGCTCCTGGTCCTCTGCCTCATCATCGGATAGAACATCCCCATTTTCCAAGAGCACCATCACATTTTTGTTCACGCACTCATTGGCATAGTGGCCCATGCCTTGACACTTGAAACACTTAACATCCCTTGACCGTATGGGCTTCTCATGCGCCTTGCCCTTGTCCCATTTGTTGACGGTTGGTTGGGGTTTGGGTCTAGTTGGTACCGCCTTTGGTTCCGCGGGTCGTGTGGTTTTGATGTCTCGTCCAAAGCCAGGTTTGCTTCCATAAGTACTTGCGCCAAAAGGAGCACGGTTAGTGCTTCTTCTTTTAAGCTGTTGTTCTATCAAGATGGCCTTGTGGAGTAGCTCCTCAAGCTCCACATAGTGCTGAAGCTCCAAGCGGTCCTGTATGTCCCTGTTGAGACCGCCTAGGAACCGTGACATGGTAGCCTCACGGTCTTCAGTCACTCCTGCTCTTATCAACAAGGTTTCCATCTCTTGGAAATAGTCTTCCACACCACGGCTGCCCTGGGTCAATTGCCTTAGTCTTAAGTGCAAGTCACGGTGGAAGTGAGAAGGCACAAAGCGCTTTCTCATGACAAGCTTCAACTCCTGCCATGTCTCAATTGGAGGCTCCCCATTACGCCTTCTAGAAATCACCATCTGGTCCCACCAACTGAGAGCATAATCATAAAATTCAGTCACTGCCACCTTAACCTTATTATAATCTGAAAAATACTGACAGTTAAAGACTAATTCCATCTTTTGCTCCCATTCAAGAAAAGCAGTGGGATCATTTTTGCCGTGGAAGGCTGGAATCTTTAACTTCAAGTTGTGAATACTGTCTTGTGGAGGTGGTTGTCTATGCACACGCCTAGGTCTCCTTTGGCTGTGATCTGAGTAGTCACTGGGATAGAGATGTGCATCCGCTTCATCACCAAGGAAACTCTGATCAGCCGGATTTCTAATGGAAGACACCTCTTCCCTAAGTCCAGGCGTCCTGGTGTGTTGCCCTTGTGAACCGGCAAGTTGAATGGATTCCCTGGGAGGCGGATCAGATCGTGGAAGATCCGGCTCCTGGAACAAGGCACGCCGTCTGTCTGGTCTCGGCTCTGGGAAGATGTGCCTGATATCCTCACGCAGGCCATCTCTCAACCCTGCCTGCATGGAGATGAACCGCTCCTCCATCATATTGTTCATTCTTAAGGTGAGCTCCTCAATCAGACGTGTGTTAGTGGACTCCCCATCGGTTTCTGAATCCTCACCTGCCATTAAAACACTAAGAACAAGTCAAATGTTCAAGAGACACACACAGAAATAATAGATCTAACACGGTTGGATAGCAGATGAATGGTCACTTAAGAAAACAAAATAGAACGAGAGATAGAGTAGTGCTCAGCCTGATGTGTGCTCTGATACCACTTGATATGATCCTGGGAAAGCAGGATCATAAACCCAGTCACGGCACCAAGCTGGGCAAGAGATGGACAATGGATCTACAGCGGATGATGATCACGGATTGGAGTGGAGGATGAAGAGATGCAATGAAGAATGGATTGATTCCGGCGTGATCAGGCAAGATGGTGGAAGATCTTGTGAAGCCGGCCTTGTCTACTCAAAGGATGTGACGCACCAGTGAGCAGGGCAAGGGATTTCAAAGGCGCCTTAAGGATATAACACACCAGAAGGAACCTAAGAGATAATCAGATGATGATCTGAACAAGTGATCGAATTCTTTAGCTTTCAAAGAAACTTTTCATAAAAAAAACTCGATGATCATCCACGAATACAAACCAAACGGTCAAAGCATGCATGGAAGGCACAAATCCCATGCAATACACGGATTACATGACAATAAATGCTAAGTTTGAACAACATTTCGAAAACTAGACTGGACAAAGAATGGGCCGTGTACAAATGGGTTTAAGACTTATTAGCAAAAGGCCTTATGCAAATGGACATGTGAGAATACATTTGGGCCTCATCAAAAACCCCTTTTTGAAAAACCCAATGGGAAAAACCCAAAAGAGGGAAAAAGAGCACACAAATGAATCCTCTTCCCATTAGCATAATTCAATTTCCACAAAGCCTTAGCACCATACCTATGTGTTGTTCAGGCGGCCTGGATGTGCTGAGGAACACCCCAATCTTGTCTTGAAGCGCTTTGGTCCTAGCACGGGTCAAAGGGCCTTCTGGAATGACCCATGGGTCGATGGACCCGGTCGAGTCAGTCCACGGAAGAGTGTAGATGCGGTCAAGGCCATGTTGAAGTTGTTGCTGAAGAGGTGCTGGTCCGGTCATCTGGTCAAGAGGTGGGACGGTTGCTTGGTCTTGGTTAGGTCCGGATGCATGATCATGGGTCGGTCCGGAGGCATAAGCACGCGCCTGGTCGAGGCCATGTTCACCCGGCCCAATGTCTTCACACATGGTCGCACGGTCATGTTGAACCTCACCCCGGTTCACGCCTAGGTCGCGGCCACGGTCGATAGCCCGACCAACTCCTCGTCCGGATGCACTTTTACTCGTCCGTGTATTCACCTGGTCGGCCCGACATCCCTGGTTCGCATCAGAGATGGCCTACGCGACCAGATAGGCGACGTGCCTTGTTCCAGGAACAACCTCGACCAGAGCAACATATCAGGGCATCAACACAACATGCCAGAACCCCAGATCAACATACTAGATCGTCTGGACCGAGAGATGAGGTTTCTTCCATAAGAAACCCGACTGATCAAAGCTTCCTTGGTGATGAAGCCGCAGGACATTTTTACCCAAGTGACTACTCAAATCACAGTCTAAGAAGGCCTAGGCGTATGCGTGAACCGAGACCACCACCACCACAAGACAGGATCATCAATTTGAAACTCAAAATTCCAGCCTTTCACGGCAAAAATGATCCCACTGCTTTCCTTGAATGGGAACAAAAGATGGAATTAGTTTTTAATTGCCAATACTTTACTTACTTTAATAAAGTGAATGTGGCAGTGACGGAATTTTATGATTATGCTCTCAGCTGGTGGGACCAAACGGTGATATCTAGAAGGTGCAATGGGGAGCCTCCAATTGAGATATGGCAAGAGCTAAAACATGTCATGCACATACGCTTTGTGCCATCCCATTTCGACCGTGACCTCCAATTAAGACTGTGACAACTGAGTCAGGGTAACCGTGGAGTGGAGGACTATTTTCAAGAAATGGAGACCTTGCTGATCCGTGCTAGAGTTATTGAGGACCGTGAAGCCACAATATCATGGTTCTTGGGAGGCCTCAACTGGGACATTCATGACCTCTTGTAACTTCAACATTATGTGGAGCTTGAAAAGCTTCTCCAGAAAGCCATCTTGATTGAGCAACAGCTCAAACGTAAATCTACTCATCGTTCTACTTTTGGTGCAGGAACATATGGAACTAAACCGCCTTACCACCGAGATTTTAAGACCACACGGCCAGCCGACCCTAAGCCATTTTCTACAAGGCCGGAACCAAAATCATTGGCAGTAAGATGGATAAGGGCAAGGCCACTGAAAGACCCACCCGGTCTAGAGATCTAAGATATTTTAAACGTCACGGCCTAGGGCACTATGCCAATGAGTGTGTAAACAAAAAGATCGTGGTTCTTCTGGAGAATGGGGACGTACAAACTGAGGACGAGGCAGAGGATCTAGAGCCGGTTTATGATCAATACTTGGACGATGTGGAGGAGCCTCCGGTCCAAGGCCAGTTACTGGTTACTATGCGTGCTCTAAGTGTTCAGTCCAAAGCTAAGGAACCTGACCAGCGAGAAAATCTATTCCATTATCGGTGTTTTGTCAAAGGGAAAGTATGCAGTCTCATCATTGATGATGGCAGTTGCACCAATGTAGCAAGTAAAAGCATGGTCAAGAAACTTGGGTTGGAAGTTACTAAACATCCGCGAGCCTATCCTTTGCAATGGCTCACTGAAGCAGGGGAACTTCGAGTGACCCAACAGGACAAGGTACCTCTGGAGATAGGAAGCTATAAGGATGAGGTCTTGTGTGACGTGCTTCCCATGGAAGCTGGTCATATCGTGCTTGGTAGACCTTGGCAGTCTGACCGAAAGGTCATTCATGATAGGTATACTAACAAGCATCATTTCACCTATCATAACCGAAAGGTAAACCTTGTTCCTATGACTCCACAAGAAGTATATAAAGATCAATTATACCTGAAACAACAAAAGCATCATGAAGGTAGTGTTCTAGAACCTAAGAGTAAAACCAATTTTTTATTAAAGCTAGTGGAATTAATAAGAACTTAGATGAGCAACGACCTATATTCTTACTATATTATAAGGAGACTTGCCTCCATGCTACTAACCCACAGCCGGCCTTGCCGAGAGAGATGTCTAAGTTATTGCAGGAGTTTCAGGATGTGTTCCCTGAGGAATGCCCGCCAGGATTACCACCAATCCGTGGTATTGAAAACCAAATCGATCTTGTCCCTGGAGCGGCCCTACCAAACCGACCGGCCTACCACACCAATCCAGTGGAAACCAAAGAGATATAGAACCAAGTTAAAGAGTTAATGCGAAAGGGGCATATCTGTGAGAGTTTAAGCCCATGTGCGGTTCCTGTGCTTTTGGTTCCCAAGAAGGATGGTAAGTACCGGATGTGTGTTGATTGTCGAGCAATCAACAACATCACGGTCAGGTATCGTCACCCTATTCCTAGACTTGATGATATGTTTGATGAACTTCATGGTTCTAGGTTGTTTTCTAAAATCGATCTTAGAAGTGGGTATCATCAAATTAGGATGAAATAAGGAGATGATTGGAAGACAACGTTTAAAACAAAACAAGTTCTTTATGATGGCTTGTGATGCCATTTGGGCTTACAAACGCACCTAGTACTTTTATGAGGCTGATGAATCATGTGCTTAGAAAATACATAGGTCATTTTGTAGTTGTCTATTTTGATGATATCTTGATCTATAGTAAAAGTCTAAAAGATCATGTTAAACATGTTCAGGCTGTATTAGAAGTGCTTAAAAGGGAACAGTTGTTTGCTAACATGAATAAGTGCACCCTTTGTTCAGATAATGTGGTTTTTCTAGGGTTTGTGATCAGTGCAGATGGAATCCGTGTGGATGAAGACAAGGTGAAGGCAATCCGTGAATGGCCCACACCCAAGACTATGGGGGAAGTCCGCAGCTTCCATGGTCTTGCAGGGTTTTATAGGCAGTTCGTGAAGGATTTCAGTACCTTGGCCGCTCCACTTACGGAAGTAGTCAAAAAGGAAGTTGGGTTTAAATGGGAACGACCCCAAGAGGAAGCCTTTCAAACCTTAAAGGATAAGCTAACGAATGTTCCTCTTCTATCTTTACCAAATTTTTCTAACACTTTTGAAATAGAGTGTGATGCCTCATGGATTGGTATTGGAGCGGTGCTTATGCAGGAAAGGCGTCCCATAGCATATTTTAGTGAGAAACTTGGAGGGGCCACTCTCAATTACCCAACGTATGACAAAGAATTATACGCTTTGGTCCGCACCCTTCAAATGTGGCAACACTACTTGTGGCCCAAGGAAGTTGTGATACACACGGACCATGAGTCCTTGAAGCATCTAAAGGGCCAACAAAAAATTAACAAGCGTCATGCCAAGTGGGTTGACTTTATTGAAACCTTTCCGTATGTTATAAAATACAAGCAAGGGAAGGACAACATTGTGGATGATGCATTGTCCTGTAGGTATGCCTTACTCTCTACCTTAGAAGTTAAATTGTTGGGTTTTGAACATATTAAACTTATTTATGCTACTGACCCGGACTATGGAGACATCTATAAGTCCTGTTACAAGTCCCATACAAGTTCTTATTACCAGAAGGATGAATTCCTATTCTATGAAAACCGGCTTTGTGTCCCAAGGTGTTCATTGCTTGAGCTGTTCATAAGGGAAGCACATGCTGGTGGACTTATGGTCCATTTTGGCGTAGCCAAGACTTTGGCCATCATGCGTGAAGATTTCCTATGGCCTCATATGAAAAAGGATGTGGAACGCTTGTGCAGCAGATGTTCCACTTGCAATAGCTGAGTCCACAATCCAACCCCACGGTTTGTATCACCCACTTCCTATTCCTGAGCATCCTTGGTTAGATTTGTCCATGGATTTTGTTCTAGGGTTGCCTAGACCTAGGTATGGAAAGGATTCAATTTTTGTAGTTGTGGACCAGTTTTCAAAAATGTCACACTTAATGGCTTGTAATAAGACTGATGATGCTTCACATGTTGCTAGTTTATTCTTCAGGGAAATAGTTAGATTACATGGCATGCCTAGGAGTATTGTATCTGATAGAGATACTAAATTTTTTAGTCATTTCTGGAGAACACTTTGTTCTAAGCTAGGGACTAAGCTATGTTTTTCTACTACTTGTCATCCAGAGAATGATGGGCAGACTGAAGTTGTGAATAGAACCTTAGGTTCTTTGTTGCGTGCATTTGTGGGTAAGAACATTAGGACATGGGAGGATAGTCTACCCCATATTGAGTTTGCCTATAACCATGCCGTGCATTCAGCTTCTAAGTTTTCTCCATTTCAAATAGTTTATGGATTTAATCCTGTGTCACCATTGGATTTGATGTATCTTCCTTTGGGTGTGAGATCTAGTGTGGACGGTGAACAGAAGACAAAAGCTGGTTAAAAGGATTCATGAGGAAGCTCGTAGAAACATTGAATCAAAGACGAGACAGTATGCAAAGGTTGACAACAAGAACCGCAAGGAGGTTGTTTTCAAACCAGGCGACCAAGTATGGATCTACCTTAGAAAGGATCGTTTTCCAGTGGAGCGTCGGTCTAAGTTGTTACCAAGGGTGGATGGCCCATTCACTGTGGTCAGCTATATCAACAATAATGCCTACAAGCTGGATCTACAAGGTAAGTACCCAATCTGTTCAAGTTTTAATATTACTGACTTGCTTCCCTATTGTGCAGATCAACAGGATTTGAGGTCAAATCTTCGTCAAGAGCGAGGGGATGATGTGACCCCGATCAGGAATAATGACCCTGGTTCGGCCATGGACGACCGTGCGGTCGAACCAAGGAACAGACCGGGAATTGAGGTTTCAGACGGACGAAATAATGACCATCCAGACGGACACACGGACGTGTTGAACGGACCTTCGGATGGACACTCGGATGGAAGCACGGACGGATGGCTGGACCCACACTCGGACAATCATCCAGACAGACGCCCGAACATGCGTCGAGACGAGCAGCATGACCTGACGGACGACCTACGGGACGTTTGGGCTGGACACATGGACAGCCACCAGGACGATCACCTGAATGTATACCAAGACGATCAGCTGGACAAACAACCAAGTGACCCAAGGACAGCCCAACCTGACCAGATGATCGTCCCAGCAACCGGCCCTGACCTCGACCATGAGGATGGACAATCTTTGCCCGGCCACGACCAAGACTCGACCACAACCGGACCTTGACTCGACCAAGACTTGATCTCGACCGGACCTTCACTCGGCCATGGACCGATCCGACCAGGACCATCGATCCATGGACCATTCCGGCTGGACCATTGACTCGCACTAGAACCAAGGACCTCAAGCAAGCCGTTGAAGCCCTTCTACTCCAGGCTGCACCACCTTCGACCAACTCAGGTTGGTGATCCTAATCTAATCCATTTGACTTAGGTAAAAGGGAAGAGTTTTATCTTGGTACTCTTTTCCCTTGGTGAGGTTTTTCCCATTGCTCACCAAGGGTTTGATGAGGCCCAGATGAAATTCTAATGATCATTCTCTAAGGCCCATGGCATGTTTCTTTTGGATTTTTTGGATTGGTTAATTTGGGCCCGGCCCATTTCTTGCTTTAATAGTTTTCGAATTCAAAATGGTCAAGTGCATTAAAGTCTTGTTTTCCGTGTGGTCTTTCGTGGATTTCCCATGCTTCCCATGCATGCTTTTGACTTCTTGACCACCGTCACTTGTAATCTCTATATAAACTTGGCATTGGCCACATTTCTAATTTTTCATTGAATTTTCTTGAATCTGAGATCATATTTGATTGATCTTGAAAGTTTGGTCATTATTTTTTCCTCACGAAATCTCCCCTATAGTGTGTAATATCTATAGGCCATTTGGTGAAATCTTTGGTTTGATAGGTGCGTCATATCCTATCAAATCCAAGTCGGAATAATCAAGGCTTGTCACCTCCTCGATTGGATTTCATTCGTTCCATTTCTCCTTCACTCACAAACGATCTCTTCCAAACTCAATCACATTCTGCGTGTACTTCCTGTTGTCGGTCTTGGGTTGAGTATCCTTCCCTTAGGAAGATCTCATCGCTATGTGGCTAAGGATTCCTCGGAACCGTTAGGAAGTAAGCTAAGTTACCAGCGCGCATGGGTAGAAATAGTATCGTCACATGGAATGAATGTTGCGGTTGAGTCTTAGATGTTTTACTACTCTTGTGAATGTTGCGTGTTGATATGTGATCATATGCATGTTTATGATTTGCGGGGATTTGGGTAGCTATTCATTTGTTACTAGCTTACTAAGCATTATGAGCTGACCGAACTCGTTCTTGCAGGCCGGAGTATATCCGCGGCAGGAAGACATGATCGACCAGTGTAGTTTGTCGTTTCTCCTTGTATTAGTATGCTCCGGTTCCATTTCTTATTTTATGACTTAGTACCCTTTTGTATTATGTTTATAACTTGTAAGCGGGTATTGGAACTGGATAATGTTTTCTGTATTAAGTTATAAACAATGGTTTATGTATAACTATCGTGTTTTGGTAATTTCAAAGGCTATCGTTTTCTTTCAAATATATGCATGATAAGCCGGGAGGCAATGTACCGAGGATCTCACTACTTGGTTCCGAGAACCTCGAAGTGAAAAAGTTAACATTTGGGGTGCGGATTTCGATCCTTTGGTCTTTCAAAGTATATTAAGATGAACAGATGGTCGGGATTCGGACCTATCGTAACATCTTCGGTCTAGTAAGAACGGGGTTGTTACAGACCGTGCCGACCGTGACCGTTTCCGGACCAGCAAACCAAGCCACAACCGTTCCAAGACCATCCGACCCGTTCCAACCGGAAAAAGAGCCATGGAGGTTCCTTCTAGAAGATTCTTCTTCCTCCGGTGTCTTTACCATTACCATCCGGTAGAGACCCCAAAATTCGTGCTAGGAAATTTTACTCTTTTTCCTATCTTTGGTTTTATCCCACTGGGTTTTCCGAAGAAGGTTTTAATGAAGCAATACTCTTAGTGCGTAAAACGGTAAAGACTTGTTCACAACTTCACACCATTCACAAGTCACCACCGAATTCTAGCCTAAGTGTTATTTGGCTTTTTCTATCTTTAATTTGAGTTTGGGAGTCATGTTGACTAATTAGACCCAAGTCTGTTTTAATTGCTATTAAGTAAATTACTTGCTGTTTTGATTCCTTGAGAGGCTAAACATCATGTTGTTTAGTCTAAGTTGTAATAAGGCGTTATGTAAGTCTCTTGTCTACTCATTAATAAGACAACAAGCATTTTAAACAAAAACCTAAGACTAGTGTCTAATCCAGCGCCGCCTCCAAGCTTGGTAGCAGCAGTGTTCTTCAGCCTCTTTTGGTTGAAGTTCTTTGAGTATCACAAGCCCCTTTCACAGCTTGTGTGGTCCCTTTGATCGACCATTCACTTTCATTCTTTCTGTCCAGCAATCTGAGCTTCTGGTTGAAAGACATCCCACCCCACGGTTCTTACATCATCTGGTATCAGAGCTTAAAGCTCATACTCAACAGGTTGAATATATCCTTGTTATTTGGCGATTTATTATTGTTTTTGTTACAATAGTTTTTGGCTTTTGATTGTGTTTCTTTCTCTTTCTCCTGAGGTTCTTGGTAAGAAAGAGGAGGAATCAAGTCACATACCACAGATTTGCTTGTTTGTTGTTTAGAATATTTTTAAGACAAAAAAGTGTTTAGATTGTTTAAAAGAAACTAGAGATTTAAAAACTCACCTACAGCACCCATCCATCTTGATAAATCGTGTGCCCAAGGTTACTTGGACTGCACACTTGTGAAAGCTAGGGTTGTTTGTTTGATAGTTTGCGTGTGATAGAATTAGACAGATTGAGGTCTTAGTCGGCTGTCCTGTCCTGGTCAAGTTCTTGTGTCTAGCCTCACGTTCCTAGTTGGTTCCGCATTGTCCCGTGCTTAGCTCTAGGTTACTTTGCAGTCGGAGTCTAGGTTCCAACGGCTAGCTTAGGTCCGCGCTTGTCTGAGTGGTCTAGTTCTGCGCTTAGGACTCGTCCCGTGTAACTAGGCTTCTTCACGTTTAGCTAGCTAGGTCCACCATTCGCTAGTACTAGGTTCCTCTTAGCAACTTCTGCAAGCTTTAATGACACATATGTCCACTATAGCGACGCGTCTCGAGCGTTCGGATCAGCCTGCACCTACACCAGGACCCACGCCACCACCACACCCACACTACCGACCACAGACGGCCCATCAAGGAATGGGTCGATATGTACTACGTCGAGCCCATGCCACCACCTCGACAGCCAATGCACTACGCCGAAGTAAATATAAACCCGCCTCCCTTCTTGGGAAATGTTGATCCCGAGGAATACTTAGACTAGGAGAGGAGAATGGAGTTACTCTTCGAGTACTATAACTACGACGATCCACGTAAAGTCGCCCTAGAAACAGCGCAGTTCATTGACCACACACTGGGGTGGTGGGATCGAGAAGTAGCAGCTCGCAAGAGAGCTCGGATGGGTGCCTCGACCTAATGGGTCGAACTCACCCAGATTATGAGGAGACGCTACGTCCCACCTCACTTCCACTATGAGCTTCAGAGACGATTCAGACACTTTACCAAGGCAGCAAGACGGTGTCCGAATATTTTGGTGCATTCGAGCACCTCCGCAACCGACTCGACGTAGACGAGTCCGAGGAGAGTCTAATGCCCCAATTCAATCACGGCTTTCGCGATTCCGTCTCCCAAAAGATTGAGCTACAGCCATACCATGATCTAGGCGAGTTACTCCACCTAGCAGTCCAGATAGAGAAGTGCCACAAACAAAAGCTAGACGCACCATCTCGACCTAAGAGCACCTGGAGCACCGGCTCCAAGAATTTGAGCGGATTACCCAGACTATTGACCCGCGTCTCAAGGGTAAAGCCGTGGTCAGCAGTTCGGCTCCCAGGGCCGCCCCAGCGGCCCCAAAGCCGACCAGTTCCACGACCACCATGACCCAGCCTCTGCGGAGCAGCGAGATCGTATGCTTTAAGTGCAACTGAAGAGAACACATGTCCTGAGAATGTCCCACTCAATGGAAAATGGTACTCACTGCTTCAGGAGACTACGAGTCTGAGGACGAGCACGAGCAGCCAGCACCTACGACCAATCAGCAGCCCGACGAAGAGATCGAGTATGTCGACTCCGGAGATATGCTCATGATCAGACAAGTTCTCATACGGATGTACAATACTTGGAAAAGTGTGCTCGTTGATCATAGATGGAGGGTCCTGCAGCAACATCGCGAGCAAATACATGGTGGAGAAACTAGGATTGCTTATGATCAAGCATCTTAAGCCGTATAAATTAGGATGGCTGAACATTAAGACGGAGTTATACATTTCGGACCAAGTTAAAGTCTCATTCTTCATCGGCAGATACCAGGACCAGGTCACCTGTGATGTCGTCCCGATGTCAGCTGGATATCTCCTATTAGGACAACCATGGCAATTTAACCGAGAGACTAATCACAAAAGACGGACCAACTTCTACTCATTTGTCCACGATAAGCGTAGATACAATTTAGAACCAATGTCTGCACACACCGTTCAAGAAATGCAGTCTAAGATGACGAAAGATCAACATGCCCGCAAGGAGAACTTTTTAATCAATGTGGCAGACATGAGGAAAGTCACCCGTACCAAGGGTACCCAACTCGTCATGATGCTCTACAGAGAGAGTCTACACACGTTCAGCACCAAGGCCCCCTTACCTGCCGAGGTCCGAGAACTACTAGAGAGATATGCCGAAGTGTTTCAGAATGAAATTCCAACTGACCTCCCACCTATTCGAGGGATTGAGCACCATATCGACTTTGTTCCCAGAACTCAGCTGGCCAACCGTCCTGCATACAAATTCAACCCCAAGGAGGCTAAAGAATTGTAACAACAAGTCCAAGATCTTATCACTCAAGGTTACGTCTGAGAAAGCCTCAGTCCATGTCCCGTCCCGGTCCTACTTGTACCAGAGAAGGACGAGAGCTGGAGGATGTGTGTCGACTGTCGCACCACCAACAACATTACTATCAAGTACCGACACCCCATTCCGCGCCTGGACGACATGCTAGACGAATTAAGCGGAGCCACAGTATTCTCCAAAATTGATCATAAAAGCGGATATCGTCAATGGAAGACTTTGTTCAAGACCAAGCAGGGTCTTTTTATGAGTGGGTAGTAATGCCATTCGGCCTATCTAACGCCTCAAGTACATTCAGCGCCTTATGAACCAAGTCCTTCGACCGTTCATTGGCAAGTTCATAGTAGTCTACTTCGACGATAATCTCGTCTATAGTACGACCTACTCAGACCATATGGAGCACCTAGAGGTCATCATCACCACCCTCCAGAGATCAGTTTTACGCAAACCTCAAGAAATGTACCTTCTGCACAGACCAAGTCATTTTTTTGGATTTGTCGTGAATTCCCATGGACTCTAGGTGGACGACGAGAAGATCAAGGCCATACAGGAGTGGCCCACACCGAGGACCGCCAGCCAGGTCCGTAGCTTCCACAGACTTGCCAGCTTCTACCGACGGTTCGTTCGAGACTTCAGCAAGATAGCTGGTCCGTTGACCTCGAAAATAAAGAAGAACCAAGAATTTCGTTGGGGACTCGACTAGGACAAGTCCTTCAAGTTGCTGAAGGAACGTCTCTCCCACGCCCCAGTCCTCGTCCTGCCAGACTTTAACAAGACCTTTGAGGTCGAATGTGATGCTTCAGGGATAGGCATCGGAGCAGTCCTCACCCAAGGCGGATGACATGTCGCCTACTTCAGTGAGAAGTTAAGTGGAGCCGCACTTAACTATTCGACCTAAACAAGGAGCTCTATGCTTTGGTCCGCGCCATAGACTTAGCATCACTATCTACTTAACGAGAGTGCGTGATTCACACCGACCATTAGACACTCCAGCACCTCAGAGGATAATCCATGCTGAAGAAGAGACATGCTCGTTGGTTGGAGTATATCGAGACCTTCTCTACGTCATCAAGTACAAGAAGGGAACAGATAACATTGTGGCTGACGCCCTATCCCGAAGATACAGCCTAATTTCTGTGATGGATTCAAAGGTTTTGGGTTTCGAGATGATCAAAGAGCTGTACGTTGACGACGCAGACTTCACTCAGGCCTGTTAAGAGCATGACAAGGGCACCTACATCCGTTTCTATTTGTTTGACGGGTTCCTTTTTAAGGATAAGTGTCTCTGCATTCCGAGAGGATCGATTCGATAGCTGCTTTTGAAAGAGGCCCACGGAGGAAGCTTAATGGGTCATTTCGGCATTGACAAGACATTAAGCATGCTTGAGGAGCATTTATACTGGCCCCACCAGCGACGAGATGTAGAGGCACAATGCGCTAAGTTCCTTATCTGCAAACGGGCTAAGTCCAAGATGCATCCACAGGGTCCTTACTGAAAGATTATGAGATTAAGAGATTTGTAGAATGGGAGAATGAGAGATTATAAAGAATTAGACAAAATAATGATTTTATTAGGATAATGAGAATTATAAATTCTTAGATACAAAATGTGAAGGGAGTAAGGTATTTATACTAATTTAGTCTAGGCTTGTTTGGATACAAGGATAACCTTATACATGAATGGCTACAAGGATAACATAATACTAGAACACAAACAAGCCTTAGACACTCTTCCCTAACACACATATCTCACGGCTTTTAATAGCTATAAGGGACATTCTAAATTCATCATTTCTTCTTTATTCCAACACTCCCCCTCAAGCTTAAGACGTGAAGAACGTCTAAGCTTGCAACCATAAAGTATTACCTCATTAAAAACCTAAAGAAGGAAAACCCAATTGGGAGAAAATCTTTTCTAGGAAAAAAGAGTATAACACTCCATGTTGGGATCAATGATGTGGAATGGTCATAAGGTCAAGTCTTGGATAGATAGAGGCGCCAGTTTTCAGAGATGTTGCCTTGGTGAATACATCAGCTAGTTGATCTTCAGTCCTTGTATACCAAGGCAAGATGATATCTTTCCCAATAGCCTCTCTTACTTTGTGGCAGTCCACTTCTATATGCTTGGTCCTTTCATGGTGTTGGAATGAAGAAGAAATGATGAAATATGAAAGCCTTTAATTCATATTAAATGGCGATTTATTTCTATGTCAAAGGCAGTGTCTAAGGCTTGTTTGTATTATTGGATTATGTTATCCTTGTAGCCATTTATGTATAAGGCTATCCTTGTATCCAAACAAGCCTAGACTAGATTAGTATAAATACCTTACTCCCTTCAAATTTTGTAAACAAGAATTTATAATTCTCATTTTATAATAAATCATTATTTTCTTCTCTACTTCTCTCTAATCTCTCATTCTCTCATTCTACAAATCTCTTAATCTTATATTCTTTCATGGTATCAGATCCAGGTTGCATCAAATCTTGGTAAATTTCTTCATTCTTTCATTGATTCAACAAGAATTTATCTTGTTCTTCATCAATTTCTGGATCAATTTCGAATGTCATCTTGTAATTCAAATTCCGGCCAAACCACGACTTCTTTTGTCGATCTGCTTTCTCTGGATTGTGCATCGGCGAGTTCTGAATCAACGGCCGTTCGAATCGCATCATTTGGCCCAGGGAATCAAAAGTTACGAATTTTCTTTTAAAGGTGATTTGCAACAATGTCCGCCGCGAACTCCTGCGTTTCCCTGGTCACCCAGACGTTAATTCTTCTTCAAATCGTAATTTCAAAAGCCTAAACTCAAGCCCTTCGAGTCTAGTTTCTGTTTAAAGAAAGCAGAACTCAATTTCATTGAGTTTAAAGGATTTTCTTGAAGTTTTCCTCAGAGAAATCCGATATCACCTGTGTCAAGATCCTGGTGATATAATTCTAATTCTTTCTCAGTTTTCTTTAATTTTTTGAATCTGGAAAGTTTAATAAGTATCTTGTGAGGGTCTCCACAAAATTTCATTTCAATCCAATAGGTTTAATACTCCAAGATTGATTTCTTGAAATTAGGATTGATTTTATATCATAGAATTCGAATTTGGTTGTTAATATTGGATAAGTTCGGTTATTAGTTTGTTTTAATCTGTTCATATCTTGTTGCAAGTGTTGGTTAAAGGTTGTTACAAGTAGTTATAGGTTGTTACAAGTAGTTATAGGTTGTTGGTAGTTACTTGAACTGCAAGATATGTTTTTATTTCTTTCTTGCACCACACGCGCTCTACTTGTCTTGCACACAAGGCCTTTGGTCTCTTCTGTATAGCACACATGAACTTGCAGGTATATGTGCACACAAGGAAGTGAGGTTGATCGATCTTGGATTGTTAAAGGTGTGTCTTCATTTCGTCCCGACCAGCATTCTCCCGATCGTGTGCTAGTGTACCGAAAATGAACAAAGATCGTGATTCACCTGTGACCAAGTGGCCGGCTGTGACAAAGTATACGAACTGCTTGTGTCCTTGTACCTTGTCTAGACCAAGCGATTACTCGACTCATCCTGCGACCGTCTAGCAAAGGTGATGTGAGCCAGGAGGGGCAAGACGACCAGGTGGGCGAACGGCTGAACGACCTTGGACACGACCTAAGGACGAACCGGGTTGAGGTTCATGATGATCCTGTGAACAAGCATGAAGGCACCAATGGCTGCAATCCAATCCTACGTGACCAGACCAACCCCTACCCGACCACAACCACAGTCTGACCTCGACCGAATCTTCACTCGACCTTGGACTGACTCGACCAGGGCCATTGACCCATGGGTTATTCCGGAAGGACCTTTGACCCGCACCAGAACAAGAGCTCTTCAAGACCGGATTGGGGCTTTCCTTAGCACATCTAAGCCGGCTGAGTACCACTTAGGTATGGTGCTAAGACTTTGTGCAATTTGGATTATGTGAATGGGAAGAGGATACATTTTTGTGCTCTTTTCCCTCTTTTGGGTTTTTCTCAATGGGTTTTTCCAAAAGAGGTTTTTGATAAGGCCCAAATGTATTCTCCCATGTCTATTTGCATAAGCCCTGTTGCTAATGAGTTCTTAGGCCCATTTATACGGCCCATTCATGTCTTAGTTTAAGTTTTCAAATTGTTGTTCAAACTTGTCTTTTAATGAGTATTAATCCGTGTAAGTCAAGTCTTTCATGGAGTGGAAACTTGTGCCTTCCATGCAGGCCTTTGACCGTTTGATCCTGGCTATTTCTAGTCGATCATGTACTCTTGTGAAATCATCGAATCTTTTATGAAATTTCTTTTGAAACCTAAAGGAATTCGATCATCAAATCAGTGTTTATCTGGTTGCCTCCTAGGTCCCTCTTGGTGTGTAAGATCCTTGAGCCGCCTAGGAAACCCCTGTCTTCCTCTTTGGTGCGTCATATCCAACTGGGAAGATCAGGCCGGAGTGATAAGATTCTCTCCATCATCTTATCTTGAACATCCGCTTCCTCTCCATCTCCGATCTTAGTTCACTTTTACCTACCACCAAAATATCTTTCTGTCCATTCTCTATCTCACTCGTCCGCTGAATCGTCCACCTTCCTCTCGATCAGCTTGGTGCCGAGACTGTGTTGTGATCCTGCCTACCGTGGATCACATCAAAAGGTCTTGTGTTCCGACCAGCGTGTGATTAGTCTTGTCCGTGGTAATACCAGCGTCCCAACCATCTAGTGACCAATACAATCTATCATGGAGATTCAAACATGTCTTAGAGCTCCAGTTATTCAACATGGAGCAAATTATCTCTTGTGGTCTAGGACCATGAAAACCACATTAGATGGTAAAGGTCTTTGGAACCACATTGCTACAAATGGCATTGAAGACAATGAAGTGGCTGAAGTGAGTGATGCAGCTCAAGCCAAATGGTACCAAGAAGACCAGTTGGTACTTTCTATATTACAAAATTCTCTTGCTAGTAATCTTTTAGAAGCTTATTCTTTTTGTGAAAATGCAAAGATCTTTGGGACACTTTGCTTAAGGTGTATGGAAACACCACTAACCTTTTGAGAATTTTTGAAGTGAAGAAGGCTTTGAATGAATTAAAGCAGGAGGATGCTGAATTCACAAAGCACTATGGCTCATTCAGAGCTTTGTGGGCTGAGATAGAAATGCTAAGGCCAGCCACTATTGAACCACTTGTTCTCCTTGAAAGGAAAGAAATGCTACGGACTCCATCGTAGAACGTGCAATACACGTTTGTTTAGATGATTTCCAAGACACAGCACCAGCACCAAGTGTAAACACATAAACACTTGTAGACTTGCTATTCGTGCTTCCTGAGATCCAATTTGCATCACTATATCCTTCTAAAACATGAGAAAATTTTGTGAAATGCAGAATATAATCAATTGTATGCTTTAAGTATCTTAATATTCTAACTAAAGCATTCATATGTTCTTTATTTGGATTATTCGAATATCGACTTAAATGACTCAATGAGTAAGCCAAATCTGGTCTTGTACATTTCATAATGTACATGAGACTTCCCACAATTTGAGTGTACTCTAACTGGGATACACCTTCTCCTTCATTCTTTGAAAGCTTGCATGTTGGATCAAACGGAGTAAGTACTGGTCTATCATCAAAATAGCTAAATTTCTTTATAATTTTCTCCAAATAATGAGATTCAGTAAGTGAATAACCATTTGGCTCTCGTTTAAATTTAATTCCAAGAATCAAATCAGCCTATGTCATATCTTTCATTTCAAAGTTGTCACTCAGCATTCTTTTTGTGGTATTGATAATATCTTTACTTGTTCCCATTAACAACATATCATCCATATATAGACATACAATGATCGTATCATTCTTATTTTTCTTAATGTAGACACACTTGTCACATTCATTTATAGTAAAACCATACAAAGACTTTTTAAGCTTACAAACTTTGTTTTCTTTCCCTTTAACTATAAATCCTTCGGGTTGTTTCATATATATTTTTTCATCTAATTCACCATTTAGGAATGCGGTTTTAACATCCATTTGATGAATTTCTAAATTATATATGGCTGAGATTGCTATTAACAATCTTATAGAAGTGATTCTTGTGACAGGAGAATATGTATCAAAGAAGTCAAGACTTTCCTTTCGGCGAAATCCCTTTGCCACTAATCTTGCTTTATATTTCTCAATAACTCCATCTGGGGTCTGAGCTTCTTTGTAAATATCCATTTATGTCCAGTTAGTTTATTTCCAGGAGGTAAATCAACCAATTCCAATGTATGGTTACTCAAAATGGATTCTACTTCACTTTGAATCGCTTCTTTCCAATAAAGTGCTTCTAAAGATTCCATTGCAGCCTTATAAGTTTGTGGTTCATACTCACTCAGGTATGTCATAAAATCAATACCAAAATCTTTGGAAGTTCTTGCCCTTTTACTTCTTCTTGGTTCATTTTCCTCTTCTTGAACCTTTGAGGGACTTTTAGTATCATCTCGAGCTTGTTTACTACTCGGGAGTGTTGGCTCATTGTAAGGAAAAATTTTTTCAAAGAACTCAGCCTCATTTGACTCAATAATTGTATTCACTTTTACCTCAGCATTCTCAGATTTATGAACCAAAAATATGTATGCTGCACTGTTTTTCGCAGGACTGATGTAAACACAATCCACTGTTTTTGGTCCTATCGCAGTTCTCTTAGGTAAAGGAATTTGAATCTTTACAAGACAACCCCACACTTTCACATTTTTATATGAAGGAGTCTTATTCTTCCATATTTCATATGGGGTTTTGTCACTCTTTTTATGAGGGATTTTATATAATACTGAATTTGCTGTAATAATAGCTTCAGCCCATAAGCTAAGTGGTGCACCAGAGTTGTTTAACATGGAATTCATCATCTCTTTAAGCGTTCTATTTTTTCTTTCAGCAACTCCGTTTTGCATTGGAGTATAGGGTGCTGTGGTTTGATTAATAATTCCATGTTCAGAACAAAACTCTGAGAATTTTTTTGATTTGTATTCTCCACCACGATCTGATCTCATAATCTTTATTTTCTTATATAATTGATTTTCAACTTCTGCTTTGAATTTCTTAAACATATTCAAAGCCTCATCTTTAGTATCAATCAAATAGATTTGACAAAACTTACTGCAGTCATCCATAAAAGAAATGTAATAATTATTTTTCCTACGACTTGGAATTGATTGAAAATCACATAAGTCACTGTTTATTAAACCAAGTAATACATTTATATTTTCTACATATTTGTAAGTGTCGTGAAAATTTTTATTCTACACAGATCTCACATTTGTTTCTTTTAATAGTACTTAGATTGTTCTTCGGTAACAATCCTAAACTCATCATTCGGTAAAGAGACCAATAACTGACATATCCCAATCTTGCATGCCATAAGACACTTGAGTCAATCAAATAAAAAGAAGCAGAGCTATTGCCTGCATTTTTATTAATGACAGATAAACCATTAAGTTTAAAAACACCAACACAGAGATAGCCTTTTCCTACATACATCCCACCTTTAGTGAGTACAACCTTATCAGATTCAAACACAATTTTAAATCCTTTGGTTCTAAGAAGAGATCCTGAAATCAGATTTTTCCTAATCTCAGGAACATGAAGCACATTTGTAAGAACAAGTTCCTTTCCAGAAGTGAGTTTTAGAAACACTTTGCCTTTGCCTTCAATGGTAGTGGTGCTAGCATTTCCCATATAAAGTTTCTATCCACCAGAATCTTGTTCGTATGTTGAGAATATACTCACATCAGAGCACACATGCTTTGTTGCCCCAGTGTCAACCCACTAATCATTGGAGTTTGTCATTACATTTGCCTCAGAAACAACAGCAACAAACAACTTTCTGCAAGGTTTGCGTTATTGATATCTCCAACGCTTGGTCCATCCTTCTTATGGCGGCAGTCTTTGGTTCTATGTCCAGGCTTTCCACACACCCAACAAGCACCTTGTGGCTTCTTCTTAAAGTTACAACCCTTTTGGAAAGTGATTGGCTTTTTCACAGTCTTGTTGTTCTTAAAGCTTTTAAATTTAGAGTTGTTTCCCTCAATTACATTGGCCTTTGCTTCCATAGAAGAGAATTCAGACTTCTCATTCTTTCGGTTTTTTTCTTCTACATGAAGTTTCAGAATGAGTTGTTTGAGACTCATATCTTCATGTATGTGTTTCAGATAGATCTTGAAGTCTTTACACGTTTGAGGTAATTTCTCAATAATTGAAGCAACCAGAAAAGCTTCATTCAGCCCCAAACTTTCATCCCTCCATTCATGAGAAATAATCTGGATTTCTTCCACTTGTTTCACCACAGACACTGTGTCACTCATCTTGAAATTCAAGAACTTTCCCACAATGAACTTCTTAGCACTTGCAACTTCAGACTTGTATTTCTTCTCTAGTGATTCACGCAACTGCTTTGGCGTTTGGAATATATGATAAACATCGTAGAGAGAATTGTCCAAGGCATTGAGAATGTAGTTTTTGCATAAAATCTCATTTTGAGTCCATGCCTCTGAGGCTTTCATGATATCATCAGGAATATCACCCTCTACAGGTAACTCAAGTCCTTCAGAAGTCACGCATTGTGTTTGGTTCAAAGTTGTGAGATAAAACTTCATCTTTTGTTGCCATCTTTTGAAATCCACTCATTTGAACACAAAAGGTTTCTCAGTGTGATTTTTCACCATTGCAGCAGATTGATCCATCTATCAAATTCAAATAGAAGAAGAAGAGAGATGAAATTTTTGTCTTAGATTGTTAGCGAAAATATACAGATGCAGATCAATCTTTCAGATTTCCTTTCAGAATGTTGTGATAAACAACCTTATAATGATAGAAGCTTGCATGATAAATCTCCTAAGACAGAAATCCGCCCCTACTATGGTGTAAGTAGTTTCACGGACGTCTATCTTGCAGGATACAACTATCGATCTTCGTATTATACACCCTACGAAGATCCTGGCAAACTATACTCTGAATTTTCTTCAAAAAATGGTTTGTGGGGAAGGAGAAGATTAGATCACTTTTTCTGTCTCCAAGAAAATCATTTATGTCTCTTTATATAGTAAATCAAGAGATATGTTGAATGGACTCATACAAATGGCCACAAACGAATGGGCACAATCGAATGAACACAAATGAATGGACACATCTGTTGGAGGTGATCGATTGATCATGAGTTAAATCTCCAACAGTTTCTTGTGTATGTGAAGGGAAAGAGTTTCTGTCAAGTATGGTGTGTCTTGCATGAAGATTCGTCTGACCGTTTGTCATGTATGGTGTGCCCTGCATGAGGATGTGTTCCCTGGTTTGTGTGTGTGACACTAAATGGTATTATGTTTGAATGTTCTAGACACTATGATTGTTTACATGTTTTAGTCTTGGACTTGTCTTAGATTATTGTTATAAGTGTTCAGGTGGATTCATGAGTCATTGGACTCATTTCTCACTGGGTAATCCAATAACTAATCCTCTTCCCCAATCTTTCAGGTGAGCCTGTCGTCGTGCCCGAGTAGCGTTGAAGTCGATGAAGCTGTTCTACCTTTGAATAATATTTTCCGGATTTATTTATTATTTATGTAAGATAGATTTTGATTGGTTATGTTGACATTAAATTATTTTGGGGTTATTATTTTATAAAACCTTTTGGATTATTTTGGGTAATATTATTTTAATTATTATTTGGAGAATTTAGATATTTTTGACTTGGTATCAGAGTCCAAGTTTGTTGAACCGGTACTTACCCGGATAGGCATTCATCATAAAATGTTTTTAAGTAGTTTTCGAAAATGTATTTTTTTATAAAAAAAAACGAATGAAACAGCTCATCGACCTGCTTATCTATTCTTCTGTTGTGCTTTTACAATTTGTGTTTCGTCGTGCTGATCTTCTATATCCTTTCAGATGCCGCCTAAGGGAAAGGAAGTGGCAAAGAGAGCTCGTGCTGCTAGAGCCACTACCTTTGTCGAATCTTTGGGAGTGTTGCTGAGAAGTCTAACCGAGTCGTGGATCTGGTTCTAAAGGTTACTTTTCTGAGGCAACGAATCAGAGTTTTCAGTCGCAGATTAAGGCATCAGGCCAAGTTATTGAGGTACCAGCAGAGGTTTGGAGAGCAGGTGTGGGAGGAGCAAACTGAGGAAGTTCGTTCGAGGGAGAGACCCCTTCCTCGTGAGCCTGCTGTTGGGGCGGGAGGGCCTATTCCACCCCCACCACCTCCTAGTTATGTGCCTGCTGGGGGCTAGAATGTATTATTCACCACTGCCACCTTGTGGTTATGTGCCTGCTGGGACGCTTTGAGGCACATGAAGGAGATGAGTACTGAGTATTATTTACTTCTGATAACTGGAAGAGAAGGCTGGAGAGGAATTTTGAGAAAACGAGATGTCCAGCAGAGTATCGTTTGGGTTTAGCGGTACATTATCTGAATGATAGCGCCTTGTATTGGTGGGATGGAGTTGTATCTAGAGCCGGTGGTTGTGAGCACTTCACTTGGGAGGATTTCAACTCGGAGTTTTCAAAACGTTATTTCTCACAGGAGATGATGGACAAGATGGAGGGTGCCTTTCAGGATCTTCGTCCCGGGATTCACTCGATACGCGACAATGAGGTAGAATTTACTCGTTTGCCGAGGTTTGTTGGTCGTTACCATGACAAGCAGGAGTTTATTCGGAGGTTTTATGAAAGAAATGCGGGTTGGGATCAGGAAACATTGTTCAGTGAGGGATTATTCTTCCATGTATGAGCTGGTTGAGCGAGCAGCTATGCAGGAGGAAGGGTTGGCTGAGGAGCAGAGCTACCTAAGGGATTCATCGTCCAAGGCGCCTAGAGGAAATGATTATCAGAAGAAGACTTGGGATGTAGCTCAGGGAGCAGCAGGTGGAGCAGCCAAGATCCACAAGCAGGTCATTTGTTATTTCTGCAACCAGCCGGGTCATAGGGAATGTCCCTGGGGTAGTGGTCCGCCTCAGTGCTTTAACTATGGAGAGAGAGGTCATATTGCTGCGTAATTTCAGAAGCCTCGTAGAGTCGATCAGCATGTAGCACGTCCAGGAGATGGTCCAGCAAGGTATAATTTCCCGCCTCCTCCTAAGTGTCATGCAGTTGGGCCTCGTGTTTTTGCTTTAGAGACATTAGCTGGTGCTGAGCCGATCGCCGGTATGTCCGTGAATTTTCTTTTGTCTTGCTTGCCTTGTTATTCATTTTCGAATATTGTTTGCATTGCCTCAAAAGCATAAAAACCGTGTAGGATCGGTTTTAGTAGGAGCTATGCATGCCTACACTTTATTTGATAGTGGAGCTACTGATAGCTACGTTAATCCCCAATTTTTAAAGCAATGGGCTTTCTCCGGAATGTTCACACCTAAGGCGAAAAGAGTTCAGACGGCTGGTACACAAGTTATGGAGACCTCCGAAGTTTACATTGATGTTCCGGTTGTAATTAATGAAGTTGAATTGCCTGGAGAGTTGGTCGAGATGAAGCTAAACCATTATGAAGTTATTCTCAGGATGGATTGGTTATTTAAGCATATGGTGTCCTTAGATTGTCATCGCACAAGAGTGATAATCCCAAGAGAGGGTGGGAGATTGGTCTTTCAAGGTGTTCGAGCAAGCATTGGTATTCCGCTTATATCGATGATTCATGCAGATGACTTACTTGCTAAGGTAATAAAGCTTATCTGGCGACTATCTATATAGAGGGGGAGGGATCGGAGTTGAAGCTCATCATGATTCCAGTAATGTCAGATTATGCAGATGTTTTCGAGCCATTGCAAGGACTGTCACCTCCTAGAAGTGAGCCTTCACAATTGAGTTGAAACCTGGTATCACTCATATAACGAGAGCGCCTTATCGTCTAGCTCCCGCGGAAAAGGAAGAGTTGAGGATGCAGTTGGAGGATCTAACAGATAAGGGGTTTATTCGATCTAGTTGCCAGGGGGAGCACCAGTTTTGTTCGTCGAGAAAAAAGATGGCAGTTTCAGGTTGTGCATCGATTATCGGGGTTTGAACAAAGTGACTATCAAGAATAAGTATCCTCTTCTTCGGTTGACGAGTTGCTAGATCAGTTGCAGGGGGCTACTTTGTTTTCTAAGATCGAATTGACTTTAGGTTACCATCAGATACCTGTTGCAGAGGAGGATATTCGAAAAACAGTTTTTCATATTCGTTACGGGCATTACGAGTTTGTAGTTATGCCATTCGGATTGACGAATGCGCCCACAACATTTGGCCGATGCTCTAAGCCGTTGAAGTGAAGATGTTTTAGGCACTAAGGAAGTGCAATAGTTGGCTGATACCTTGGCAAGTATGAGATTGTCTATGACATCAGTTGAGGATAACCAGACTGGATTGGCGATATGGGAGCGAGCTGATCTTCTTAACAGGATTCGAGATGATTAATCAGGTGATTTGGGACTTAAGCAAATGATCGAGAAAGTAGTAATTGGGTATCGAACTAGGTTTGTGTTCCTCCAGTTGAGGAGTTGAGTAGAAAGATTCTAAGCCAGGCTCATCAGTCTCATTTTTCTATTCATCCAGGCAGAAACAATATGTATGCTGATTTGAAGCGTTATTACCATTGGAAAGTGATGAGGACATCGAGTCAGTCATCGCACCAGTAATTCCACCTGGATCTCTTACAAGGTCCAAGAGGAAAGCCTTAGGAGATAAGCTCAGCATGCTCCTGGAGAGTAGAACCAGAAAGGACCCCGAGCTGACCGTGCCGACCAGCCCGTTCCGTTTGACCACGTCCGTGACGACAAGCCCGTCCCACACATCCCCGACCGAGCACCCACCAGGCCATGCCTCGACCGGTCCAAGCACTGACCCGTTCCAGCTAGACTCCTTCTAGAAGACTCTTCTTCCTTCGGTGTCTTTACCCTTTACCATCCGGTAGAGACACCAAAATTCGTGCTAGGAAATTCTACTCTTTTTCCTATCTTCGGTCTTATCCCACTGGGTTTTCCGAAGAAGGTTTTAATGAGGCAATACTCTTAGTACGCAAGACGGTGAAGACTTGTTCACAAATTCCATCTCATTCACAAGTCTTCCTGCGAATTCTAGCCTAAGTATTATTGGGCTTTTTTCTATTTTATTTATATTTTCTAGACTAAGTATTTATTTGGGTTTAAGTCATGTTTACTATTTGGGGCTCATTTATATTTTAATTGCCAATAAGTGAACTATATGTTGTTTTAATTCTTGTAAGGCTAAACATCTTGTAGTTCAGCTTAAGTTGTAACAAGGCATTATATAAGTCTTTTGTCTACACTTTAATGAAATACAAGCATTTTGACAAACCTAAGACTAGTGTCTAAAAACCTAAAAAGGCGCCACCAAGTCCCCCTTGTAGCCGCCGACCTTCAGCCTAGTTTTGGCTGAAGTTCTTGGAGTATCACAAGCCCCTTTCACAGCTTGTGTGATCCCTTCGATCCACCCTTCATCCCATCGATTACTGTCTAGCAACCTGAGCTTCTCGATGAAAGACAGCCCACCCCTTGGTTCTTGCATAATATGGTATCAGAGCTTCAAGCTCCTGCTCATCAGGTTGATTCTATTCTTTTTGTTTTTGGCAATTTTTTTCCTTTGTTTGTTGCCATAGTTTTTGGTTTTGATTGTGTTTCTTTCTCTTTCCACTGAGGTTCTCGGTAAGAAGGAGAGGAATCAAGTCACATACCACAAACACCTTACAAAAAAAAATCAGGTTTTATCAATCCTTTTCTTTATTTTCATATTTTACAAAAAAAAACAAAGGTAGAAGAAATTTGCATGTTTCATTGCTTGTTTGTTGTTAAATTTTTTTTAAGACAAAAAAAAAATTGGTTTAGGTTGTTTAAAAGCAATCTAGGAACCTTAGAAACTCACTTAGATCACTCTTCACTTTTAGAAATCGTGTGACCAAGTGTTTGGTCCACACGCAACTGTTTCTTAGTCGCTAGGTTACTCCCTTACCCTTAGCTTCCAGCCGCAGCCTGTGTTCCAAGTCGTGAGTACCCCCCTTCCAAGCTACTACTTAGTCGCGCGTTTTGGATTCCTTGTGTTCCCATCCCGCGTGTAGTGTTCCCATCGTTCCGCTAGCCTAGGGTTTTTCCTTAGCCTAGGATTACAACCTGCATAACCCCGCGTTTAGGTTAGGCGCCCCATGCTTAAGGTAGGCAGGCCGCGTGAGTCATACTAGTTAGCATCCTGCACCTTTCGCTAGCCCGTCCCGCATCCTGCCCTGAGTAGCCTAGGTTCCATGTTCAGTATAGTCTTAGGTTCCCCTTAGTTGCCCGCGCTGAGTTCTAGGTTAGTCAGTCAGGTGTACCATCGGGCGCATGTGTTGTTCCTTCCCGCGCATAGTTCAGGCAGCACACATTCCATTAGGTTCCACCCACCGTACCGCGTCACCAGCCCACCCCATCCGCGCTAGCCGTCCCCTTTAGCATTCCCATCGTCCGCGACTAGCTTCCCTAGTTGCACTAGGCGGCTAGGTCTAGGTTTTGCTAGTTGCATTTAATGTCTAGATTCCTATTTCTTAGTTTTAGGAAGTTTTCTCTAGCATTTAGGCAGTAGATTAATTAGTTTCCTTAGATTTTTCTAGGCTAGAAAATAGTTTAGGAAGTTTTCTAGTTTTCTTTAGGTAGATTTCCTAAATTTATTAGGAAATAAATAGATTTTCCTTTTAGTTTAGGATAGTTTACTTTTAGGAGATAGGAATTCATTAGCTTTCCTTTTAGTTTTAGGAAATTTATGTTTAGGAATTCAGCAATAAGTAGATTTTCACCTAGTTTATAATAGTTTTCATTTTTTTAAATTAGGCAATTAATTTAGGATCTTTCCATTTAGCTAGTTTCCTTTTTAGTTTTAGGCAATATTTTTTTTAGGTAATCTTCCATTTTTGTTAGATTCCCTTTCTAGATTTATGATATTTTCCTTTCTGATTGTGTTTTTTTGTGTTTAGCTATTTTTCCTTTTTATTTCATAAATAATATAAAAAAATAAAAATAATATATGTGGAATTTTTCAATTTAAGGAAAGTTTCCATATTCTGCAAGTTTCCATTTCGGGAAACTTTCCATTTTCAAAATTTCCTTTTCTCGGAAAAGGAAATATGTTAGGAAGCGACGAGTCAACATCAGAGCAACATGGTCAAGCAATCTTCAACTCCTGCAAGCCTTGACGACCCAGATGAAGACATTAGTGATGCATCTCGAGCGTCCAGAACATCATACGCCCCCTTCCCCACTAGGACCCGCACCACCACCTTATCACCATGATCGACCACCCATGGGTCGACATCAATACTACGACGAGCCCATGCCACCACCTCGTCCACCAATGAATTACCCCGAGGTGAAGATGAACCCACCTCCCTTTTCAAGAAAACTTGATCCAGAAGAGTACTTAGACTGGGAGAGACGAATAGAGCTCCTCTTTAAGTATTACAACTATGACAATCCCCGCAAAGTCGCCCTAGCAACGTCGAAATTCACCGACCACGCACTGGCGTGATGGGATCGAGAAATCACAGCTCGCAGGAGAGCTTGGATGGGTGCTTTGACCTCATGGGTCGAACTCACCCAGATCATGACGAGACGCTACGTCCCGCCCCACTTCCACTGCAAGGTTTAGCGATATTTCCGACGTCTTACACAAGGAAGCAAGACGGTGTCTGAATATTTCGATGAATTCGAGCATCTACGCAACCGACTTGACGTAGACGAGTCCAAGGAGAGCCTCATAGCCCAGTTCATCAACGGCTTGCACGAGTCCATCACTAGAAAAATAGAATTGCAGCCATACCACGACTTAGGCGAGTTATTCCACCTAGCAGTCCAGATCGAGAAGTTCCATAAGCGTAAACTTGCTGCACCTTCTCGACCCAAGAACACCTGGAGCACCAGTTCCAAGCCATTCGAGCGGACGACTCAGCCCATTGATCCACGCCTCAAGGGCAAAAGCTGTGGCCAGCAGCTCAGCCCCCAGACCAGCTCCAGCAGCCCAAAAACAGCCTAGTACCGCGCCCACGACCCAGCCACAGCGGAGCAGCGAGATCGTCTGTTTCAAATGTAAAGGCGGAAGACACATGAATATCCCACTCAACGGACAATGGTACTTACTGCTTCTGGCGACTACGAATCCGAGGACGAACAAGAGGAGCCAGCATGTCTGACCCACCATCAGTCCGACGAGGACATTGAGTACGCCGACTCCGGAGAAATACTCATGATCCGACGAGTTCTCAGCTCGAGATTCGAGCCAGAAGAAGAAAAGCAGCGAGAGAACATTTTCCATTCTAAATGTACAATACTTGGAAAAGTGTGCTCGTCGATAATTGACGGAGGGTCCTGCACCAACGCCGCCAGCAAATACATGGTGGAGAAACTAGGATTACCTGTGACCAAGCATCCTAAACCCCACAAACTCTGATGGCGGAACAACAAGACGGAGTTGTACATCTCAAACCAAGTTAAGGTCTCTTTCATGATCGGCATATACCAGGACCAGGTCACCTGCGATCTCCTCCCGATGTCAGCTGGACATTTTATGCTCGGACGACCATGGCTATTTGACCGAGAGACTACGCATGACGGACAAGTCATTTTTCTTGGTTTCGTCTTGAGTTCCCAGGGACTTCGGGTGGACGACGAGAAGATTAAGGCCATACCGGAGTGGCCCACACCGAATACCGCCAGCCAGGTCCGTAGCTTCCACTGACTCACCAGCTTCTACAAACGGTTCGTCAGAGATTTCAGCACGATAACTGGTCTGTTGACCTCAACGATAAAGAAGAATCAAGACTTTCGTTGGGGACCCGAACAGGATAAGTCCTTCAAGCTTCTGAAGGGACACCTTACCCATGCCCCATTCCTAGTCCTGCCTGACTTCACTCAGATATTCGAGGTCGAGTGTGATACCTTAAGGATCGGCATTGTGGCCGTCCTCACACAAGGCGGACGACCTGTCGCCTACTTCAGTGAGAAATTAAGTGGAGCTGCACTTAACTATCCGATATACGACAAGGAGCTCTATGCCCAAGTCTGCGCCTTTGAGACGTGGCAACACTATCTTCTTGCCAGGGAGTGCTTCATTCACAGTGACCATCAGACACTCCAACACCTCAGAGGACAATCTACGCTGAAGAAGAGACATGTCCGCTGGTTGGAGTATATCGAGACCTTTCCATAAGAATGGAACGGACAACGTTGTCGCCGACGCCTTATCTCGCAGATGCAGTCTGATTTCGGTCATGGAGTCAAAAGTTATGGGCTTCGAGATGATCAAAGAGCTGTACGCTGACAATGAAGATTTCACTCAGGCTTACCTGGAGCACAGCAAGGGCAACTACAGCCACTTGTTTCTTCACGACGGGTTCCTCTTTAAAGACAAACGACTTTGCATTCTGAGAGGATCGATTCGAGAGCTGCTTCTCAAAGAGGCCCACGGTGGAGGTCTCATGGGTCATTTCGGCATTGACAAGACATTAATCATGCTTAAGGAGCATTTCTACTGACCCCACCAGCGACGAGATGTAGAGGCACACTGCGCAAGGTGCCTTATCTGCAAAATGGCTAAATCCAAGATGCATCCGCAGGGTCGTTACATGCTGTTACCAGTCCCATCCGCGCCCTGGACGGACAGTTCCACGGAATTCGTTTTGGGCTTGCCGAAGATCAACCACAAGGACTCCATCTTCGTAGTGGTCGACCGATTCTCCAAGATGACACACTTCATTGCTTGCAACAAGACCAACGACGCAAGCCAGACTGCCGACCTGTTCTTCAAGGAGATCGTATCCGACCGCGACACCAAGTTTTTGAGCCACTTCTGGCGAGCATTGTGGCGAAAATTGGGTAGTAACCTACTGTTCTGCACCGCATACCATCCGCAGACTGACGGACAAACCGAGGTTGTCAAACGGACCTTATCCTAGACATTAACGGAAACAATTGACAGCAACTTGAAGAATTGGCTGGAATGCCTTATGTACGTCGAGTTCGATTACAACAGGGCAACACACTCAGGCACGAAGCGTCTCCATTTGCAGTCTACGGTTTCAACCCGACCACACCTATCGAGTTCACACACATACCTCTGGGCGACGCAATCAGCTGGGAGGGAGAAGCAAAAGCGGACTACATCAAGTGACTTCATGCATATACCAAGGCGAACCTGGAACAACGGAACATCCATAAGGTCAAGAACGCCAACAAAGGCCGCAGGCACATGGTTTTCAAGGAGGGAGACTGGGTTTGGCTACATCAGCGACCAGAGAGATTTCCCCAGCGACGGAAGAGCATGCTTGCACCCCGGGGAGATGGTCCATTCCGCGTCCTTCGGAGAATGAACGACAATGCCAACCAGTTCAAACTTCCAGGTGAGTATAACATGTCTAGTACGTTTAATGTTTCTGACTTAGATTTGTTTGATGCAGGTGAGGACTTCGCTTTGGAGACCAAAGCACTTCAAGAGGGAGGGAATGATGAGGACATTGAGCCAGTCATCGCACCAGTCATTCCACCTGGACCTCTTACAAGGTCCAAGAGGAAAGCCTTAGGAGATAAGCTCAGTATGCTCCTGGAGAGTAAAACCGGAGAAGACCCCGAGCTGACCGTGCCGTCCAGCCTGTTCCATTCGACCACATCCGTGACAACCAGCCCGTCCCACGCGTCCCCGAACGAGAACCCACCAGGCCACGCCTCGACCGGTCCAAGCACTGACCCGTTCCAGCTATACAAGGAACCATGGAGGTTCCTTCTAGAAGACTCTTCCTCCTCCGGTGTCTTTACCATTACCATCCGGTAGAGACACCAAAAGTCGTGCTAGGAAATTGTACTCTTTTTCCTATCTTCGGTTTTATCCCACTGGGTTTTCCGAAGAAGGTTTTAATGAGGCAATACACTTAGTGCGCAAGACAGTGAAGACTTGTTCACAAATCCCATATAATTCACAAGTCTTCCTGTGAATTCTAGCTTAAGTATTATTGGGCATTTTCTATCTTATTTCTATTTTCTAGACTAAGTATTGATTTGTCATGTGGACTATTTGGGGCCCATTTCTATTTTAATTGCCAATAAGTGAACTACATGTTGTTTTAATTCTTGGTTGTTGCATCAGGAAGGCATGAAGCAGGAGATTTTGACTTGGGTATCACAGTGTCAGAACTGTCAGGTTGTTAAAGCTGAGCGTCAAGTCCCAAGTGGGTTACTACATGATTTACCTTTACCAGAATGGAAGTGGGATATGGTAACTATGGATTTTGTGACAGGACTTCCAAGGACAACAAGCAATAATGATCCTATTTGGATAGTAGTGGATAGACTAACCAAGTCGTCACACTTTATAGCTATCAAGAAGACGGTTAAGAGCGAGATTTTAGTTCAGATTTATCTGGATTAGATTGTTATACTGCATGGTGTTGCGTAAAGAAGGAAGGATTTGTTTTTCGCAGTGAGAGACTCAGTATATTTGAAGATAAGAAACTTAAAAGGAGCTGACAGCTACATGAAGCTGAAGAAACTTAAGTCGATGTTCATAGGACCATATGTTATCACAGAAAAGATTGGGGAGGTTGCTTACAAGCTTAAGCTCCCGTCAGAGTTAGCCGATTTTCAAGATGTGCTCCATGTTTCTGTTCTCCGAAAAGTAGTACGAGAGCCTGAGTTAATTTTGTCACAGCCACCGACGGATTTGAATCAGGATCTGACAACCCAAGGTTTAACGCGAGAGATCTTGCAGCGTTGTGAAAAAGAAGACCAAGAGAAAAAGGTGTGGAAAGTTTTAGTCCGCTTGGAAAGAGATGATATTAGTAAAGAAACTTGGGAACCTGAGCAATTTATGAAGGAGGATTACCGGAGTTGTTTGTTGAGTGTGCTGAAGAAAGAAATGACTTGGGCTTAAATTTGGGGACAAATTTTCCTGCAGTGGGGGAGATTAGATTGTCATCGCACTAGAGTGCTAATTCCGAGAGAGGGTGGGAGGTTGGTCTTTCAAGGTATTCGAGATAGCATCGATATTCCTCTTATATTGATGATTAATGCAGAGGACTTGCTAAGGGTAATGAAGCTTATCAGGCACTATCTCTGTAGTGGGGGAGGGATCGTAGTTGAAGATCAGCATGATTCCAGTAGCGTCAGATTATGCATATGTTTTCAAGCCATTTCAAGGACCATCACCTCCTAGAAGTGAGCCGTTCACAATTGAGTTGGAACCTTGTACCACTCCTATATCGAGAGAACCTTATCGTTTAGCTCCCGCAGAAATGGAGGAGTTGAGGAAGCAGTTTGAGGATCTAACAGATAAGGGGTTTATTCGATCCAGTTGCTTGCCTAGGGTAGCACCAGTTTTGTTCGTCAAGAAAAAGAATGGGAGTTTGAGATTGTGCATCGACTATTGGGGTTTGAACAAAGTGACTATCAAGAATAAGTATTTTCTTCCTCTGATTGACGAGTTGCCATATTAGTTGAAAGGGGCTACTTGGTTTTCCAAGATCGAATTGAATTCAGGTTACCATCAGATACCTTTTGCAGAGGAGGATATTCGAAAGATAATTTTTCGTACTCGTTACGGGTACTACGATTTTGTAGTCATGCCATTTGGATTGACAAATGCGCCCACAGCATTGATGAAGTTGATGAATGATTTTTTCATGCAGTACTTGGATAAGTGTGTCATAGTGTTCATCGATGACATTTTGATAGACTCCAAGAGTGAAGAGGAGCATCTTTGGCATCATCGGTTAATGATATGTTGCGTGAGCATCATTTGTTTGCAAAGCCGAGCAAGTGCAGTTTATGGCAGAGAGAAATTGGATTCTAGGTCATGTTGTTTCTGAGGCAGTCGTAGCAGTTGATCATCAGAAGACTGTACCAATTTCAGAGTGGCCTACACCGGTTAGTCCTACTGAAGCTCGCAGCTTCCTTGGTTTGGCGGGATACTACATAAAGTTTGTGGAAGGTTTTGCTAATATAGCCAAGCATATGACAACATTAACAAGAAAGGGGTAAAGTTCGAGTGGTCAGAAGAGTGTGAGAAGAGTTTTCAGAAGTTGAAGGATTGTTTAACCAAGACTCTTGTATTGGTTCTACCATGAATGGGTGTTCCATAGATGTCTATATAGATGCTTCTAGGATGAGGCTTGGTTGTGTGTTGATGTAAAAGGACCTTGTAATTGCATGTGCTTTTAGGCAGCTCCGAAGTCATGAGGTTAATTACCCGACGCATGATCTTGAGTTAGCTGCAGTAGTCTTTGCGCTTAAGATATGGAGAGCATATCTCTATGGAGAAAAAGTCCGGGTCTTGACAGATCATAAGAGTTTGAAGTACATCTTCTCGCATAGCCACTTGAATTTAAGGCAGAGGCGTTGGATTGAGTTATTGGCAGATTACAACTTGGACATCGCTTATCACCCAAGAAAGGTTAATCAGGTGGGAGATGCAATAAGACGTCAAAGGGCAGATGTTTCAGGCACTAAGGAAATGCAAGAGTTGGCTGATACCTTGGCAAGTACGAGGTTGTGTGTGACATCGGTTGAGGATAACCATACCGAATTGGAGATGTGGGAGCGAGCTGATCTTTTTAACAGAATTTGAGATGCTCAATATGGTGATTTGAGACTTAAGAAGATGATAGAGAAAGTAGTAATTGAGTATTGCACTGCATCAGATGGTATTATCTTGTACAAGAACCGGGTTTGTGTTCCTCCAGTTGAGGCGTTTATGAGGGAGATTCTAAGTCTGGCGCATCAGTCTCGTTTTACTATACATCCAGGCAGCAATAAGATGTTTGTTCATTTGAAGCGTTATTACCATTGGGAAGGCATGAAGCTGGAGATTGCGACTTGGATATCTCAGTGTCATAACTGTCAATTGGTTAAAGCTGAGCGTCAAGTCCCAAATGGGTTACTTCAGGATTTACCTTTACCAGAATGAAAGTAGGATATGGTAACTATGGATTTTGTGACTGGACTTCCAAGGATAACAAGCAATAATGATGCTATTTGGATAGTAGTGGATAAAATAACCTAGCTGTCACACTTTATAGCTTTCAAGAAGACGGTTAAGACCGAGGTTTTTAGTTCAGATTTATCTGGATGAGATTGTTAGACTGCATGATGTTCCTTAGAGTATTGTATTGGATCGTTATCCAAAGTTCACTTCGATTTTCTGGTAGGCTTTTCAGAAAGCTTTGGGTACTAAGCTGCATCTGAGTACAGCGAAACATCCTCAAACAAATGAACAGTCAGAGCAAACCATTACGACTCTTGGGGATTTGCTTCGAGCTTGCGTTCTTGATTGGGGTGATAGTTGGGGAAAATTTATGCCTTTAGCAGAGTTTTCCTATAATAACAGTTACCATCCGAGTATTAAGACGACACCTTATGAGGCATTGTACGGTAGACCTTGTCAAACACCGCGTTGTTGGACTGAAGTTGGAGAACGATGGTATTTGGATCCAGATCTAGTTTGAGAGATAGAGAAATAAGTTGAGTTGTTGCGCATTATACTTAAAGAAGCTCATGATCGTCAGAAGAGTTAATGCTGATTAAAGAAGGAAGAATTTTTTTTTCGCAGTGGGAGACTCAAGATATTTGGAGATGAGAACCTTCAGAGAAGCTGACAGCTACAGGAAGATGAAAAAACTTAAGCCGATGTTCATGGGACCATATGTTATCACAAAAATGATTGGGGAGGTTGTTTACGAGAGTCTGAGTTGATTTTGTCACAGCCACCGACATATTTATATCGAGATCTGATAGTCCCGAGTTTACCGCGAGAGATCTTGCAGCGTTGTGAAAAAGAAGACCAGGGGAAAAAGATGTGGAAAGTTTTAGTCCACTAGGAAAAAGATGGTATTAGTGAAGAGACTTGGGAACCTGAGCAGTTTATGCGGGAGGATTACCCGGAGTTGTTTGTTCAGTGTGCTGAAGAGGGAAAAGACTTGGGCTTAAATTCATGGACGAATTATCCTGTAGTGGGGTAGAATTGTAGCATCCCAACTCAAGACCCATTCAAAATTGAGAGTGGCTTAAATTCATGGACGAATTATCCTAGGGCATTACCTCTTCTCACAGTCTATAAAAGGAGAGGCAATACCACTTCTGCCTCACACACTCTATTCCCAGAGAAACTCTGCCAAATTTCAGACTCGTCGCCGCTGCTACAGTATCCACCATCATCATAAGCACCACAACTCACCAGAGTCATTGAGATCTCTTCGAGATGAAGCCAGACACACCGGAATTGCCGGATTTGGACGCCGGACGCGCCGTCAATCGCCGCCAGAAGGTTCTTCGGAAAATTGAAACGTCTCTGATCTGTGTTCCGGTATGTGATAGTTCATGCTGTTCTAATTCCGAATATGCCTTCAGTTTCTCGTGAATCGCTGTGGTTTAAAAGTTATGGCTGTCTGAAGTTGCGTTTAGTAATTTTATCTAGAAGTCGTTCTGATCTAGAATCTGGTCCCGAGTAGTTACTTATATTTGTTTTTGAGCAGTCTGATATAAGTAATCCTCACTTTGTTTCGAACTTCCATTTATGGGAGGTTTCCATTTAGGGAAGTTTTTCCTTTTTGGCAGTTTACAGAAAATGAAAGTTTGTGTTTCTGTTGCAAGGTGATGAATTCGTCGAGTGTTTCCATTAGCTCATTCTTATAGCCGTGATATCTGGTTTGAGTCTTTGAACATGTATGTAACGTGTCTAATAAATAATAGATGGGTAATTGTTTGTGATTGTATAAACTATATATATGTATCACATAGAATCCATAGGATTAAAGGATTATAACTTTTGTGTGATGATTTGTTGTTTGAACTTGTTAAGTTGTATTGACGTGTTGTGTTATATGTGAGCGTTAGGAGCTCGTGATATGTTGGTTCGAGAGTGGTGTTGTGGTATTTCGACCCAGACTTTTGAGTCATGTGGGATTGAGATATGGTGTGATCATGGTCTGTCACGTATGGTGTGTCCTGCATGAAGATTCTTCTGGCCGTTTCTCATGTATGACGTGTCCGGCATGAGGACATGCATGTTTCTGTTAGCGAAAATATACAGATGCATATCAATCTTTCGGATTTCCTTTCAGAATGTTGTGATAAACAACATTAGAATGATAGAGGCTTGCTTGAGCAATCTCCTAAGACAGAAATTCGCCCCTACTATGGTGTAAGTAGTTTCACAGACGTCTATCTTGCAGGATACAACTATCGATCTTCGTATTAACACCCTACGAAGATCCTGGCAAACTATACTATGAGTTTTCTTCAAAAAATGGTTTGTGGGGAAGGAGAAGATTAGATCACTTTTTCTATCTCCAACATAGTCATTTATGTCTCTTTATATAGTAAATCAAGAGATATGTTGAATGGACTCATACAAATGGCCACAAACGAATCGGCACAAACGAATGGACACAAATGAATGGACACATCTGTTGGAGGTGATCGATTGATCATGAGTTAAATCTCCAACAATACCCCACATTTTCTATTCAAATTATCAATACCCCCCATTTGAATAGAAAATAAGTAAAACTTATTTCAAGAAAGTATAATCAATATGCATCAGAAATGGTGTCTTTTGGACTTGAAGCTTTCCTAGTAAAACTTATCGGACTTACTTTTGTGGGTAATGAACTATAGTCTTGAATTAACCACTTTTGATAGTAAATCGAGACAATAAGTGAAACACATATGTTATCAACCCATTTCTAGTTTATACGGTTGAGTTCATTTTGATCCTGAACAAATCCTGACTTCTTGAGAGCTCTAGAAAATTTAGCCACATCAATTTTCATAGGTGCGATCCGACACCACTTTCATATAGGTAATGTTAATTAAAGATACTCCATTCTATCTCTCTTCTAGAAAAGATATTAACATTATTAAGAATAAAATATTCAGCCCTTGTACATCAGTGGAAACACATTATTACTTCATAGGAATGAGAAATGTGTGAATTTCAGTCTTGAGTCTTCCTTAACCAGTTTGCCTATTGAACCAAAACCATGGGATCTCCAATGTTGCTAGGTTAGATTTCCACCAAGTGATGACTCATTGTGTTGGCTTGAGACCCATTCCCCTTGAAGTGAATACGACTTGTTCTTTATGAAGGCCTTTAGTCAAAGGATCAGCCAAGTTTTCCCTTGATTTAATGTAATCCAATGCGATCACTCCATTAGAAATCAGTTGTCATATTGAGGCATGTCTTTGTCTAATATGCCTTGATTTCCCATTATAAATTTTATTTTTTCCTCTAATTAAGGCAGCCATACTGTCACAATGAATGCATAGTGCAGTTACAGGCTTTGGCCATAATGGAACATCTTCAATAAAATTTCTAAGCCATTCAGCTTCTTCCGCAGCTTTATCTAGTGCAATAAACTCGGACTCCATTGTAGAACGTGCAATACATGTTTGTTTAGATGATTTCCAAGACACAGCACCACCACCAAGTGTAAACACATAACCACTTGTAGACTTGTTATCCGTGCTTCCTGAGATCCAATTTGCATCACTATATCCTTCTAAAACAGGAGGAAATTTTGTGAAATGCAGACTATGATTAATTGTATGCTTTAAGTATCTTAATATTCTAACTAAAGCATTCCTATGTTCTTTATTTGGATTATTCGAATATCGACTTAAACGACACAATGAGTAATCCAAATATGGTCTTGTACAATTCATAATGTACATGAGACTTCCCAGAATTTGAGTGTACTCTAACTGGGATACACCTTCTCCTTCATTCTTTGAAAGCTTGCATGTTGGATCAAACAGAGTAAGTACTGGTCTATAATCAAAATGCCCAAATTTCTTTATAATTTTCTCCAAATAATGAGATTCAGTAAGTGAATAACCACTTGGCTCTCGTTTAAATTTAATTCCAAGAATCAAATCAGCCAAACCCATATCTTCCATTTCAAAGTTGTCACTCAGCATTGTTTTTGTGGTATTGATAATATCTTTACTTGTTCCCATTAACAACATATCATCCACATATAGACATACAATGATCGTATCATTCTTAGTTTTCTTAATGTAGACACACTTGTCACATTCATTTATAGTAAAACCATAGGACTTCATTGTATTATCAAACTTCTCATGCCACTGTTTTGGCGCTTGCTTAAGTCTATACAAAGACTTTTTAAGCTTACAAACTTTGTTTTCTTTCCCTTTAACTATAAATCCTTCGGGTTGTTCCATATATATTTCTTCATCTAATTCACCATTTAGGAATGCAGTTTTAACATCCATTTGATAAATTTCTAAATTATATATGGCTTAGATTTCTATTAATAATCTTATAGAAATGATTCTTGTGAGAGGAGAATATGTATCAAAGAAGTCAAGACCTTCCTTTTGGTGAAATCCCTTTGCCACTAATCTTGCTTTATATTTCTCAATAACTCCATCTGGGGTCTGAGCTTCTTTGTAAATATCCATTTATGTCCAATTAGTTTATTTCCAGGAGGTAAATCAACCAATTCCCATGTATGGTTACTCAAAATGGATTCTACTATACTTTGAATCGCTTCTTTCCAATAAGGTGCTTCTAAAGATTCCATTGCAGCTTTATAAGTTTATGGTTCATACTCAATCAGGTATGTCATAAAATCAATACCAAAATCTTTGGAAGTTCTTGCCCTTTTACTTCTTCTTGGTTCATTTTCTTCTTCTTGAACCTTTGAGGGACTTTTATTATCATCTCGAGCTTGTTTACTACTTGTGAGTGTTGGCTCTTTGTAAGGAAAATTTTCTTCAAAGAACTCAGCCTCATTTGACTAAATAATTGTATTCACTTTTACCTCAACATTCTCAGATTTATGAACCAAAAATCTGTATGCTGCATTGTTTTCTGCAGGACTGATGTAAACACAATCCATCGTTTTTTGGTCCTATCGCAGTTCTCTTAGGTAAAGGAATTTAAACCTTTGCAAGACAACCCCAGACTTTCACATTTTTATATGAAGGAGTCTTATTCTTCCATATTTGATATGGGGTTTTGTCACTCTTTTTATGAGGGATTTTATTTAATACTGAATTTGCTGTAAGAATAGCTTCAGCCTATAGGCTAAGTGGTGCACCAGAGTTGTTTAACATGGAATTCATCATCTCTTTAAGCGTTCTATTCTTTCTTTCAGCAACTCCGTTTTGTATTGGAGTATAGGGTTCTGTGGTTTGATTAATAATTCTCTGTTCAGAGCAAAACTCTGAGAATTCTTTTGATTTGTATTCTCCACCACGATCTGATCTCATAATCTTTATTTTCTTATCTAATTGATTTTCAACTTCTTCTTTGAATTTCTTAAACATATTCAAAGCCTCATCTTTAGTATCAATCAAATAGATTTGACAAAACTTATTGTAGTCATCAATAAAAGAAGTGTAGTACTTCTTTTTCTCACGACTTGGAATTGATTGAAAATCACATAAGTCACTGTGTATTAAACCAAGTAATACATTTGTCTTTTCTACATATTTGTAAGTGCCGTGAAAATTTTGATTCAACACAGATCTCACATTTGCTTCTTTTAACAATACTTAGATTGTTCTTCGGTAACAATCCTAAACTCATCATTCGGTAAAGAGACCAATAACTTACATGTCCCAATCTTGCATGCCATAAGACACTTGAGTCAATCAAGTAAAAAGAAGCATGGCTATTGCCTGCATTTTTATTAATGACAGATACAACATTAAGTGTAAATACACCATCACAGAGGTATCCTTTTCTTACATACATCCCACCTTTAGTGAGTACAACCTTATCAGATTCAAACACAATTTTAAATCCTTTGTTGCTAAGAAGAGATCCTGAAATCAGATTTTTCCTAATCTCAGGAACATGAAGCACATTTGTAAGAACAAGTTCCTTTCCATAAGTGAGTTTTAGAATCACTTTGCCTTTTCCTTCAATAGTAGCGGTGCTAGCATTTCCCATATAAAGATTCTCTCCACCAGAATCTTGTTCGTATGTTGAGAACATAGTCACATAAGAGCACACATGCTTTGTTGCCCCAGTGTCAACCCACTAATCATTGGAGTTTGTCATTACATTTGCCTTAGAAACAACAGCAACAAACTGACTTTCTGCAAGGTTTGCATTATTGATATCTCCAACGCTTGGCCCATCCTTCTTATGACAGCAGTCTTTGGCTCTATGTCCAGGCTTTCCACACACCCAACAAGCACCTTGTGGCTTCTTCATAAAGTTACAACCATTTTGGAAAGTGAGTGGCTTTTTCACCGTCTTGTTCTTGTTAAAGCTTTTAAACTTAGAGTTGTTTCCCTCAATTACATTGGTCTTTGCTTCCATAGAAGAGAATTCAGACTTCTCATTCTTTCGGTTTTCTTCTTCTACACGAAGTTTCAGAATGAGTTGTTCGAGACCCATATCTTCATGTATGTGTTTCAAATAGATCTTGAAGTCTTTCCACGTTTGAGGTAATTTCTCAATAATTGAAGCAACCAGAAAAGCTTCATTCAGCCCCAAACTTTCATCCCTCAATTCATGAGCAATAATCTGGATTTCTTCCACTTGTTTCACCATAGAAACTGTGTCACTCATCTTGAAATTCAAGAACTTTCCCACAATGAATTTCTTAGCACTTGCAACTTCAGACTTGTATTTCTTCTCTAGTGATTCCTACAACTGCTTTGGAATTTGGAATATATGATAAACATCGTAAAGAGAATCGTCCAAGGCATTGAGAATGTAGTTTTTGCATAAAAACTCATTTTGAGTCCATGCCTCTGAGGATTTCATGATATCATCAAGAATATCACCCTCTACAGGTAACTCAGTTCCTTCAGAAGTCACACATTGTGCCAGGTTCAAAGTTCTGAGATAAAACATCATATTTTGTTGCCATATTTTGAAATCCACTCCTCTGAATACAAAAGGTTTCTCCATTTTATTTTTCACAATTGCAGCAAATTGATCCATCTATCAAATTCAAATAGAAGAAGAAGAGAGATGAAATTTCTGTCTTAGATTGTTAGCGAAAATATACAGATGCAGATCAATCTTTCAGATTTCCTTTCAGAATGTTATGATAAACAACCTTAGAATGATAGAGGCTTCCATGAGAAATCTCCTAAGACAGAAATTCGTCCTTACTATGGTGTAAGTAGTTTCATGGACGTCTATCTTGCAGGATACAACTATCGATCTTCGTATTATACACCCTACGAAGATCCTGGTAAACTATACTCTGAATTTTCTTCAAAAAATGGTTTGTGGGGAAGGAAAAGATTATATCACTTTTTCTGTCTCCAACAAAGTCATTTATGTCTCTTTATATAGTAAATCAATAGATATGTTGAATGGACTCATACACATGGCCACAAATGAATGGGCACAAACGAATGGACACAAATGAATGGACACATCTGTTGGAAGTGATCGGTTGATCATGAGTTAAATCTCCAACAGTTTCTTGTGTTTGTGAAGGGAAAGAGTTTCTGTCAAGTATGGTGTGCCTTGCATGAAGATTTGTCTGGCCGTTTGTCATGTATGGTGTGTCCTGCATGAGGATGTGTCCCCTGGTTTGTGTGTGTGAAACTGAATGGTAATATGTGTGAGTGTTCTAGACACTATGATTGTTTACATGTTTTAGTATTGGACTTGTCTTAGATTATTTTTATAAGTTGTTCTGGTGGATTCATGAGTCCTTAAACTCATTTTTCACTGGATAATCCAATTACTCATCCCCTTCCCCAATCTTTCAGGTGAGCCTGTCGTTGTGCCTGAGTTGCATTGAAGTCGATGAAGCTGTTCTACCTTTGAATAATATTTTCTGGATTTATTTATTATTTATTTAAGACGAATTTCGAATTGTTATGTTGACATTAAATTATTTTGAGGTTATTATTTTATAAAACTTTTTGGATTATTTTGGGTAATATTATTTTAATTATTATTTGGAGAATTTGGATCTTTTCAACTTGGTATCAGAGTCAAGGTTTGTTGAACCGGTACTTACCCGGATATGCATTCATCAGACCTGCTTATCTATTCTTCTGTTGTGCTTTTACAATTTGTGTTTCGTCGTGCTGATCTTTTATATCCTTTCAGATGCCACCTAAGGGAAAGGAAGTGGCAAAGAGAGCTCGTGCTGCTAGAGCCACTACCTCTGTTGAATCTTCTGGGAGTGTTGCTGAGAAGTCTAACCGAGTCGTGGATCTGGTTCTAAAGGTTACTCTTCTGAGGAAAAGAATCAAAGTTCTCAGTCGCAGATTAAGGCATTGCAGGCCGAGTTATTGAGGTACCAGCAGAGGTTTGGAGAGCAGGTGTGGGAGGAGCAAACTGAGGAAGTTCGTTCGAGGGAGAGACCCCTTCCTCGTGAGCCTGCTGTTGGGGCGGGAGGGCCTATTCCACCCCACCACCTCCTGGTTATGTGCCTGCTGGGGGCTAGAATGTATTATTCACCACTGCCACCACCCAACCATGCCCCGAGGACTGGGTTATCTTACAGGGACGCTTTGAGGCACATGAAGGAGATGAGTACTGAGTATTATTTACTTCTGATAACTGGAAGAGAAGGCTGGAGAGGAATTTCGAGAATACAAGATGTCTAGCAGAGTATCGTTTGGGTTTAGCGGTACATTATCTGAATGACAGCGCCTTGTATTGGTGGGATGAAATTGTATCTAGAGCCGGTGGTTGTGAGCACTTGACTTGGGAGGATTTCAACTCGGAGTTTTCAAAGCGTTATTTCTAACGGGAGATGATGGACAAGATGGAGGGTACCTTCCAGGATCTTCGTAATGGGATTCACTCGATACGCGACTATGAGGTAGAATTTACTCGTTTGACGAGGTTTCATGGTCGTTACCATGACGAGCAGGAGTTGATTCAAAGGTTTTATGAAAGAAATGAGGGTTGGGATCAAGAAACATTGTTCAGTAAGGAATTATTCTTTCATGTATGAGCTGATTGAGCGAGCAGCTATGCAGGAGGAAGGGTTGGCTGAGGAGAAGAGGTACCTAAGGGATTCATCGTTCAAGGCGCCTAGAGGAAATGATTATCAGAAGAAGACTTGGGATGTAGCTCAGGGAGCAGCAGGTGGAGAAGCCAAGATCCACAAGCAGGTCATTTGCTATTTCTGAAAGAATATGAGATTAAGAGATTTGTAGAATGAGAGAATGAGAGATTAGAGAGAATTAGAGAATTAGATAAAAGAATGATTTATTAGAAAATGAGAATTATGAATTCTTATTTACAAAATGTGAAGGGAGTAAGGTATTTATACTATTCTAGTCTAGGCTTGTTTGGATACTAGGATAGCCTTATACATAAATGGCTTACAAGGATAACATAATTTTATAATACAAACAAGCCTTAGACTCTCCCTTTTACACACATATAATTCGCCATTTAATTAGAATTAAAGGCTTTCATAAATTCATCACTTCTTCTTCATTCCAACACTCCCCCTCAAGCTTAAGGCATAAAATGTTTAAGATTGCAACCATGAAGTATTACCTCATTAAAAACTTAGAGAAGGAAAACTCAATTGGGACAAAACCTTTTCTAGGGAAAAAGAGTATAATACTTCATGTTGGGATCATGGGTATGGAATGGACATGAGACCAAGTCTTGGGTAGATTGATGTACCAACTTTCAGAGATGCTGCCTTGGTGAATATATCAGCTAGTTGATCCTCACTTCTTGTATAGCAAGGTAAAATGATACCTTTCCCAATAGCTTCTCTTACTTTGTGGCAGTCCACTTCTATGTGCTTGGTCCTTTCATGAAACACTGAATTGGAGGCTATGTGAATGGCGGCTTGATTGTCACAATGAATGGTGATAGGCTCCTCACACTTCACGGCTAAATCTTCCAATATTTGTTTCAGCCAGATGCATTCAGTAGTGAGCTTTCTCATTGCTCTATACTCTGATTCTGCACTAGAGCATGAAACCACCTTTTGCTTCTTGGTTTTCCAAGTCACAAGGTTTCCACCAATGAAAGTACAATAGCTAGTAGTACTTCTCCTATCTTCTCTATCTCCTGCCCAATCTGCATCACAATAACCAACTACATTTGTGTTCTTATTATTACCCATCCAAATACCTTGTTCATGTGTGCCTTTGAGATATCTTAGAATTCGCATGGCCATGTCCCAATGCCTCATCTTTGGCCCTTGCATGTGTTGAGATACCTGATTCACAGCAAAACATAAATCTGGTCTTGTGATGGTTAAATAAATAAGCTTACCAACCACTTTCCTATAGAGTTTTGGATCATGAAAATCAATTTCTTCCTCTAACTCCCCCTTAGTTGCGATTTTATAGTCTTCTTCTATGGGTGTTTTGGCTGGTTTAGCTTCCATCATACATGTGGATGTTAGTAAATCGACAACATACTTCCTTTGAGAAAGAAAAAGACCTTCCTTAAACCTACATACTTCAATTTCTAAGAAGTATTAAGTTCTCCTAAATCCTTTATATCAAAAACACTCTTTAAGTAATCTTTAGTAGAAGCAATACCAACACTCACTACCAGATATGATTATATCATCTACATAGATAAGAATTACCACAATACCTTCTTTACTCTTTAATGTGAAAAGAGTATGTTCCACTTCAGATCTTTTAAAACCTTTATCCATTAAGGTTACACTTAGTTTGTGGTACCAAACTCTTGGAGATTGTTTAAGGCCATAAATAGCCTTCCTTAGTCTTAGGATATTACCGCTTCCAACCTCATCTTATAGGCCAGGTGGCGGTGACATGTAAACCTCTTCTTCTACTTCACCTTGCAAGAAAGCATTCTTGACATCCATTTGCCACAATTCCCACTCAAGATTAGTAGCAACAGTAAGCACAACATTGACAAAATGAAGCTTAGCTACAGGAGCAAATGTATCCCTACAATCCTCACCATATGTCTGAGTAAAACCCCTAGCTACCAACCTAGCTTTATATCTATCAATTTCACCATTGCTTTTGTATTTAATAGTAAAAATCCATTTAGAACTTACAGCCTTCTTTCCTTTTGGTAAAGTGGCTGAAGCATATGTACCATTCCTCTCCATAGCTTTTTTCTCAGCTGAGATAGCTTCCCTCCATTCCTTTTTAGACAAAGCTTCTTCATATGTCTTTAGAATCTGCTCATTATCAAGACTAGAAATAAAAGCAACATGATTAGAAGGTAAATGTGCAATATTACAAACTCCATGATCATGATGAACTATAACATTTCCATTGTATAAAACTGGTGGATTTCTTTGTCTTGTGCTCCTTCTTAAAACTGTAGGTGGAGCTTCCTCTTCTTCACTCAAAACTTCAATGAGAGTAAGTCTTGATCTTTTTGATGCTGAAGCTAGAATGGAATCATCTCCTGCTGAGTCTTGTTGAACATGAGTAGAAGCTTCTCCCCCCCCCTTTGTTCAAGAGGAGGAAGACCAGGAGAATCAAGAGATGAGGAAGAATGTGAATCGGATGTAGCAGGGCCGGATGGACCAGTTGAGCCGGAAGGGCCGGGTCCGGTACAAACGTGTGGATCTGCCGGACCTGAGTTGCCGCGGCTGTTTGCTACTGGGACAGGTGACTGTGGTGAAGAGGTTGTGTGTTGGCCACTTCCTATTCCAATACTCTCCAAGAGTTTCCTCAAGTATTCTGCTTGATTAGTTCTTGTTGATGAGATGTCTTTAAATTTCTCCCAAGTTCCTTCTTCATAGAAACCTTTTTCTTCCTGGAACTTTACATCTCTAGACACCAAGACTCTTCTAGTCTCTGGGTCATAACATTTGTATCCTTTTTGAGGAGATGAATATCCAATGAACATAGCCTTAACAGTCTTTGGTTCAAGCTTGTTCCTTTGCTCCCTAGGTATTAACACAAAACAAACACACCCAAAAACTTTCAAATAATCAATATTGGGCTTAGTATTGTTTAATACCTCAAATGGGGATAGATCATCAAGGACTTTTGTAGGTGTCATGTTGATTAAGTAACATGCTGCTACAAGTGCATCCCCAAAAATCATTTAGGCACCTTCATGTGGAACATGATAGTTCTCACAACCTCCATTAGGTGCCTGTTCTTTCTTTCAGCAACTCCATTTTGCTGTGGAGTGTAAGGGCAGCTTGTCTGGTGCTCAATGCCATGTTTAGCTAGATGTTCCTGAAGTCTGGTACTAGTGTATTCCCTTCTATTATCTGTTCTAAAGCTTTTAATTCTTGCATTGTATTGGTTAGTAACATATGCTTGAAAGTTTAAAAATGCATCATAAACCCTATCTTTAGAACTAAGAAGAGTAACCCATGTATATTTGGACTTTTCATCATTAAATGTCATAAAATATTTATGGTTTTCTCTAGATGGAAATGGGGATGTCCAAACATAAGAATGCACCAATTCAAAACAATTTTCATATTTATGCATTGATTTTTCAAAAACTGTTTTACAATGTTTTCCAAGAATACATGAATCACACAACTCTTTAGGTATTTTTAAACCATACACAATTAATTCAAGAGTTCTTGGATGAGTATGTCCTAGTCTAGCATGCCACAAATCAGAATCAGTACTAAATGTCTTAGCATGAAAAGCTGATTCTAATTCACTACAACTAGCTATATTATCAAGCACATACAAGTCATCTTTTGTAGTTCCTTGTCCAAAGAATCTTCTAGTTTCAATATCCTGAAAATAGAAATCATGAGGACCAAATATAGCATGACAATTCAGGTCAGTAGTAGCTCTTTTAACTGAGAGCAAGTTTGAGGTAAATGAGGGCATATAAAATGCCTTAGATTCTTTATCAAACAATTTCAATTTTCCTATGCCTTTGATTGGTACTTTAATTCCATTAGCAATAAGAACATTCCCTAGGGCAGGTTCTACATTCTCTAGCAAATCTAGATCACTTATCATGTGATGAGAAGCACCAGAATCAACCACCAAAGATTTAGGAGCATTTGATGTATAAGAAGTTTGAAAAGAAGCATGAAAAGTTTTACCCATCACATTGCTCTCCTTTATTGCCTTAATGAGAGCTTCCAAGTCTGATTTTGTCACAAAATCTGATGATTGTGACATGATGTTGGTGGCGGCTGAATGTGAAGAAGGACCACTGCTTACAACCGCCTTAGATGACACATGTTGTGAGCTTGTCTGGCCGAGGGCATGACCAGCTGTTGTGGAGGGTGTGATGCCCAAGATGGCTTCAGGTGAGGGTGAAGTACCCAGCAATCCTTCTTTGCATGACCATCCCTCTTGCAATGATCATAAAATTGCCTCATCTTCCTAGAATCACTTGCTGGCCTGAAGAAACTTTTGTGAGTAGCAACTAGTTCAGCTTTGTTGCCAAACAATCCATGTGATACTTGCTCCTTTTGAATTTGAGCACACACTTCCTCCAAGCTAGGCAACTTATCAGACCTGAGAATATGCTTAATAAGATCTGAGTAAGTAGAAATAAGAGTTAAAAGTAACCCAAACACCTTATCTTGTTCCTTTCTTTCAAGGAGTACAAGGGGTTCAATAGTGGCTGGCCTTAGCATTTCTAGCTCAGCCCATAAAGCTCTGAATGAGCCATAGTGCTTTGTGAATTCAGCATCCTCCTCCCTTAATTCATTCAAAGCTTTATTCACTTCAAAAATTCTCAAAAGGTTAGTGGTATTTCCATACACCTTAAGCAAAGTGTCCCAAAGATCTTTTGCATTTTCACAAAAAGAATAAGCTTCTAAAAGATCACTACCAAGAGAATTTTGTAATATAGAAAGTACCAACTGATCTTCTTGGTACCATTTGGCTTGAGCTGCATCACTCACTTCAGCCACTTCATTGTCTTCAATGCCATTTGTGTCAATGTGGTTCCAAAGACCTTTACCACCTAATGTGGTTTTCATGGTCCTGGACCACAAGAGATAGTTTGCTCCATGTAGAATCACTGGAGCTCTAAGAGATGTTTGAATCTCCATTGTAGGCAGCCTTGGTTACAAAGATCAAGTGGTTGCTTGGTTACTTGATCCCCTGTTTGCTCGGTCACTTGATCACGGACAAGATACTAGGCTGTTTGTGGTTGGTCACGGCTGGTCGGAAGGCTGCTAGTCGGGACAAACTAAACACACGCGGCCTGTCCCAATCCGATTGCTTCTTGGTCGGAACAGAGTGCCTTGATTCCTGCACAGGTAAGCAATACAACTTGGAAGAACAAGAGATTATATGCCAGACAGGGATGAAATCAACCAAGAACAATTAAAAATTGCTTAGTAAAAATCTTCACCAGCAAAAAAATTAGCGCAAAAAAAAAAACAACCAAATTCGATCTTATCAAGATTCAACAACCAAAATTTGAATTTAATCAACTAAAACAATTTATGAATTCAAGAAATCAATTTAAAAGCTTTTCAAAAACTGAACAAGGAATTCAAGAAAATCAATCTTGAAACCTTAAACCTATTAATTGAACTGAATTTTCGTAGAAACCCTCACAAGACACTAATTAAACCCTCACAAGACACTATCTTGATCAGAATAATTTCCAGAACTCAGATCAAATTTATCTTGATCAGAATAATTTCCAAACGAAAGAACTTCTCAACTCGATTAATCCAAATATTTGGGTGAGAACCATCAAATTAAGGCAATTTAACTTTCTTGAACATTCCCACACTATTATCTAACACATTTGCAATTCCCCAATAGCTTAGCTGATTCTCATCTGTGTCAAGGAGAGTTCCAGAACCTAACCTTATTATCGGCGGACGAAGCACCAGCCACTGACGTAAGATTTATCGCCGATGATGTGCGATTCAAGCCTCGCCAGTTTTTGCGTTATCGGATCCATGCGTGACTTAAGATATGTGTTCGATTTTGTGAAGAGAGCAAAACCACCATGGATGATTTCAACTTGCTGTGCTAATTCACACATCCGAATGTGCAGAGCTTCAATATCGTTGACCAGATCCGCCATAATTTATCTTGTGTGTTCGATCGTTAAGCACCGCACTAGTTTTTTAAAGCAAATCCTCGAGTAATTCGATTAACAAAGATTCTGAATCCAATACAACTAAGAGCAAGAAGAACTCATAACAACTTTTTACACAATACTCCAAAATAAACTCTTCCCAAAATGAAAACAGAAATAGCTATTTATATTTTTTAATTTCTTTCTCATTTGATACGTCACCTATTCACAGACGGTCTTCTTTCCTCGTCTTATAAGTTCTCAAAGGCTTAGCATCATCAATTTTAGTTTTACTATTCATGGGTTTCTGTGGCTACAGAGTAAATTGTAACTAGCTAGAAATGCAAAATCTAGAAGATCAAACTGGGCATATACACATCAACTACAAACTTCAGCGACCTTTCTGGCTGTTGGAAACATGGTATTAAACTCGACCCCAAGTGATTAAACTTGCATTGTTTTGTGCTTCCATGTATTTTGCATTGGTTGATTAAATATGTGTCCTTTTTTTCTTTTGTTGGCCAGTGTACGATGATAAGCAAACCAGCATGGACCTCCTCCAAAATGGTGCAACTTCAGTCATGAGGTAAAAACCTGCTTTTGTTTTTCTTGCTTTAATTCTCTGTCATTTTAACCATTTCAGCAACCCTAAATATTTGTTTTTCATACATATACTAAATTGACATTAAAATATAGAGTTTATTACAACAAAAAGCTGATTACGTTTACCATGCCATGTCAAAGGAGTTTCGACCAAGCAACAAACACTGACCAAGCAACAAGACATGTAAGTTGTAAATTAGTTTAGTTTATTTTAGGCTTATGTAATGTCTTTATAAAATTACTAGTTGTAAAACAGTTTTAATATCATTAAATATCTCTTTTTTATAAAAAAATTATGAGCAATGAACCAACTGAATTAATAATATATACAACTTGTACAAATACTGTATAAATACAGTCCTGTGTAATACACAAAACTGTTTACATATTAAAATGCTATATATATTTCTACATATACAAAACCATTCTACATGAACCCTATCTATATACAAAACAAATGCTATCCCAATTGAACGAATTACAAATTACTACATCTCTCGATTGTTACCATAAAATTAAGAAAGCACTATAATTAAATACATTAACAGCAAATAATAATCGATATTGTCTAATTTAATATTGTATAAGAAATGACGCTATGTTATAAAATATTCTAATAGCATTTACAAAAAACTGCTATATAAAGTGTGAGATCAATTATGATGGGACCAAATATAGCGCTTTCCACTTGGCTCTTACACCCTTACATAGCAGTTTCAAGACAATAAGAATACCACATTACTTGTAGTCAAAGAAGTTCATGATTCACACTGACATGAGTTATTGAACCATCTAAAATGTCCTAAACATATAATCGCCGTTCCAATTGCTTTTGTTTTTTGTTTTTCAATATGACCTAAATACCTAATCATATTCGGCTAAACGATTTTGGAGATTCATATTTGTGTTTGATGATTGCTAGACTAAAAAATTGGTATATGAAATTCAGAAAATCACTAACCGTACTAATGTCAAAACGTGAGAGAAACAGTCAAGAGTCTCCGTAAGTCTATTAAGAAGAAGACTTTTAAATCATCTGAAATGCTCTAATTCTGAAATACTCCCAGCCAAAATAAATTTCAAAAATGAATTATTTTTAATTAAAAAACAATTACATTTACTAAAAAATCACACGATTTTGATTTATTTACCAATTCGACCAGGTTTATTCACCAATCCAATTTTTTTGGGATCTATCCATTGGATTGAAAAACTGTCTTCAAGAGTTTGATACGGCCAAAACACAGAGTTAAACGAACTCTTCTCCTTTATATCCCCCTCGACCTTGACACAGCAATTTTCTAAAAAAATTATTTTCTCTTTTCCCTCTCACGAACGAAAAAGGAGTGCCCATGTCAAATCGTCGATCGTTAAACTTCAATCCTCTCTCGATTCTCTCGAGTACTCGATTCTCTCTTCGGAATCCTTTCTCGATTCTCAATGTCGGTATCTTCTCTTAGTATATCTTTCGTCGAGCATCTCTCTCTCAAGAGAAATAGAAACGAAATGGACCAAGAGGAAGGTTAAAACTAAGGCGGCAGCTGCAGCAGTTGAAGAAGGAGAGGCATCATCTCCTCCCCTGGCGGTAGTCCCAACTCCTCCCACGCCGGTAGTTCCAACTCCTCCGCCGCCGGTTGCATAAAACCTAAATGAGGGAGATGAAGAAGAAAAAGATGGGTCGGGAGATTATGAAGAAAGAGAAGAAGATGGGTCAGAAGAGGAAAGAGCAAAAGGAGAAGAAGAAAGAACAGAAGGAGAAGGAGTAGTCGTAGGAGAAGGACAAGGAGAAAGAGAAAAATAAAAAGAAGCTAAGGAAGCAAATGCACTGTGACCGACGTGATGGAGGTATAACTGAAGTAGATAAAATGTTTGAATGTTGATGGGGGATATAGTTGAACTAGGCCAAATTGGTTGCTTTGATTAGGTATAACAAGGTAGAACTTTGTAAACCTATGTGACTATTTTTGTAGAACTAGTAGAACTTCGTATAACTATTTGATTGTTTATGTAGAACTGGTAGAACTATGAAATGTTGGTTGATTTGGTTAGGTATAACAAGGTAGAAGTTAGTAAGACTATGTGAATGTTGTCGTAGAACTAGTCACACTTAGTATAACTATTTGATTGTTTATGTAGAACTGATAAACTGGGTAAAACTGGTTGACTAGTTTAGGTAGAACTAAGTAAAACTTGGTAAAACTATATAAAATTTTTTTGTAGAACTAGGTACAACTGTATATAACTATTTGTTGTTTCTTGTAGGAATCAGAGGAGGAAACAATAGCAATACTTCCAATGAGTATGTACTTTCCGCAGAGTGAGTAAAATAAGAAGATAAAGGTTTCGAGAAGGTGTTTTCTAATTGAAGCCTTCAATACTCTGAATAATCTGAAACATGAGCTGAACGATATGGAGAGGAAGTGGTTTGAAAACCATCCTCAGTTCATACACATGTTCCACATGCCCAAAGACGGAAACCATAAACTTATGGGCATGCGGATGTGTATCCTTCAAACAGTGCACATTTAGAGGGAGAAGGAAGCTTGGTTCTGTGTTAACGGTACTCCCATCTGCAACGGAATAAGGGAACATGCATTGATGTCTGAGATTTGTGAACAAGTACTTTGGCAAAGGAGTAAATTTCCGCTATAAAGACATAGACCTTTGTTGCTTGAAATGGAGCCGTATAAAGATAGGTTGATGGCAGTCCTTTACTTCCTATCCAGCGTCATTTTTTGCCAGACCAAGACTGAGAAAGAAGCTCCGTCGGTGGAGCTATTCTTCCTTAGATCTGTGGATGATCTCAAACTATGTAAGACATTTCCTTGGAGAAGAATATTATTTGATCATATGCTGAGAGAGATCTTGAACACCATGGACCATTTTGGAGGAGTAATTAAGAAAGGTTAAACTTGGCCGATTATTGGGTTTTGTATTCACATGGAGATAATTTTTGATCATTATCATATTTTATGTAAAATTAAAGATAACACTAACTTTATTTGTATTGCACGTGTTGTGTGTTTTGTAGCTTTTAGCCTTCGAGACCATTCCAGAGTTGGGGATGAGTTTCTGAGAACCTTATCTAGAAGCTGAGGCGTCTTGTCCGCGGATGTGCAAATCTCATTTCAAGAAAAGTGAAATGAGAGGATTTCCTCTTTCAAGGACATATGAAGCACTTGACACAATCATGTCAGGTGTTCGATTTTGATGAGGACGTCGAGTCAGCCATTGTACCGGTCATTCCACATGGACCTCTTACGCGGTCTAAGAGGAAAGCCTTGGGAGACAAGCTCAGCATGCTCCCGGAGAGTGGAACCGGAGAGGACCCTGAGCTGACCCAGATGACCAGCCCACGACCAGCCGCCCAGCCGTCCAGTGCCCACGCATCCGACCAGACCAGTCTGTTCCATGCACCAACGACCGGTCCACGCCTTGACCCGTTCCAGCTAGACAAGGAACCATGGAGGTTCCTTCTAGAAGACTCTTCCTTCTCCGGTGTCTTTACCATTACCATTCGGTAGAGACACCAAAAGTCGTGCTAGGAAATTGTACTCTTTTTCCTATCTTCGGTTTTATCCCACTGGGTTTTTTCCGAAGAAGGTTTTAATGAGGCAATACTCTTAGTGCACAAGCCGGTGAAGACTTGTTCACAATTCCACTCCATTCACAAGTCTTCATTCGAATTCTATGCCTAAGTGTTATTGGGCTTTCTATCTAATTTCTATTCTTTTAGACTAAGTGTTTAATTTGGGTTTAAATCAAGTCACATACCACAAACATCCTACAAAAAAAAAATCAGGTTCTATAATTTCTTGTTCTTGCTTTTCATAATTCAAAAAAAAAAAAAATAGAAAAGCTTTATTTGTTTCATTGCTTGTTGTTGCTAGAAATTTTTTTAAGAAAAAGAAAACAAAATATTATTTAGGTTGTTTAAAAACAATCTAGGACCTTTTAGAAACTCACCTAGAACACCTTCACCATACTTGAAATCCATAAGGAGTTGTGTGTTGCTTGTTCTTTGCTAGGTTTTCCTTAGTTGTCGAGTGCACCCTAGGTTACCCAACCACGTACCGCGTCCTTAGCTCCCAGCCTGTGTACCAAGCCGCCCCCCTTTAGCTCTTAGGCTAGGTTCTTTCCGTGTGTCCGTGACCTAAGTCCCTTATTTCCCTTAGTCGCTTTTGTTCGTATCTAGGTCTTCATTAGTTGTCCGCGTCGAGTTCTAGTCTAGGTCGCGTGAGTCCTAACCCCGACCGTTCTGCGTGTGTCGTGTCCCGGTCGTGTTCCTATCCCGCATAGCATCTTAGGTCGCGTTTTAGGTTGCCCGAGTGTGTGCCCCGTCCGCTTGTCCCCCTTAGGTCCTTCCCGTTCTGCATAAGCTGCTATAGTTCCCCGCGTTGCCCTAGTCGTCCGCACCTAGCATCCTTATTGTACCGCTCGCTAGCCCTGCCCGCCCCGCGTGTAGCTAGGATAGCCCCCCCCTGCGTGTAGCATAGGGCTTCCGCGAGCATAACCTCCTTGTCCTAGGCAGCTAGGTTAGTTTGGTCGCTAGATTCTTAGTCTTAATCTTTAGGAAAATTTCCATAATATTTAGATAGCATATTAGATAGTTTTCATAAGTTTTCTAGACTAGGAATTAGTTTAGGAATTTTCTAGATTGCCTTAGGAAGTTTCTTAGAATTTTCTTAGGCATTAAATTAGTTTCATTTTAGTTTTTAGGAAATTTCCCATTTAGGATTAGGAAATAAATAGATTTTTTTCCTAGTGAATATAATATTCCTTTTAATTAGATAGACAATTAATTTATGATCTTCTCTTCTAGGAAGTTTCCATTTTAGTTTTAGGCAATATTTTATTTAGGATATTTTCCTTTTCTGGTTTATTTCCTTTTTGTATTTTCATTTATTAATAAAACAAAAATAATATATGTGGGAATTTTTCATCTAAGGAAAGTTTCCATATTCTGCAAGTTTCCTTTTCGGAAACTTTCCATTTCTAGAAATTTCCTTTTCTCGGAAAATGAAATATGACAGGGAATGAAGAGTCCACGTCTGGGCAGCCTAGTCAAACAATGATGCAGCTGTTGCAAACATTGACTGCCCAGATGTCAGCTTTCACGACTCACCTCGAGCGCTTAGGGCAGCCCGCACCAGCACCTGCCACATCACCTGTCGCACCTCCCTATCATCACGATCGACCACCCATGGATCGATATCAGTATTACGACGAACCACCACAACCTCGTCCAACAGTCCACTATCCAGAGGTTAAGATGAACCCACCTACGTTATCGGGTAAACTTGATCCCGAAGAATACCTAGACTGGGAAGACGAATGAAGCTTCTATTCGAGTATTACAACTACGATGATCCCCGTAAAGTCACCCTTGCAACAGCGCAATTCACAGACCACGCACTGGCGTGGTGGGATTGAGAAGTCACCGCTCGTAGACGAGCTCGGATGGGTACCTTGACCTCATGGGTCGAGCTCACCCAGATCATGAGGCGACGATACGTTCCGCCCCACTTTCACCACAAACTTCAGCGACGTTTCCGGCGTCTCACACATGGAAGCAAGTCAGTGACCGAATACTTTGATGAATTCGAGCATCTACGCAACCGACTCGATGTAGACGAGTCCGAGGAGAGCCTCATGGCCCAGTTCTTCTATGGCTTGCATGAGTCCATTGCAAGGAAGATAGAATTGCAGCCATATCACAACCTAGGCGAGCTGTTCCACCTAGCAGTCAAGATTGAAAAGTGCCATAAGCGTAAACTTGCCGCACCTTCTCGACCCAAGAACACGTGGAACACTGGTTCCAAGCTTTTCGAGAGGACGACTCAGCCCATTGACCCACGTCTTTAAGGTAAAGCCGTGGCCAGCAGTCCAGCCCCCAGACCGGCTCCCTCAGCCCCAAAACCGTCTAGTACCATGACCCCTACCCAGCCTCAGTAGAGCAGCGAGATCATCTGCTTCAAATGTAAAGGCAGAAGACACATGTCCCGGGAATGTCTCACTCAACGGAAAATGGTACTTACTGCTTCCGGAGACTATGAATCCGAAGACAAACAAGAGGAGCAAGCATTTCCGACGCACCACCAGTCCGACGAGGACATTGAGTATGCCAATTCCGAAGAAATGCTTATGATCCGATGCGTTCTCAGCTCGAGATTCGAGCTCGAAGAAGAAGAGCAGCGAGAAAACATTTTCCACTCTAAGTGCACAATACTTGGGAAAGTGTGCTCGTTGATAATCGATGGAGGGTCCTGCACTAATGCCGCCAGTAAATACATGGTGGAGAAACTGGGATTGCCTGTGACCAAGCATCCCAAATCCTACAAGCTCCGATGGCTGAACAACAAGACAGAATTGTGCATCTCTGACCAAGTTAAGGTCCACTTCAGCATCGGTAGATACCAAGACCAGGTCACCTGCGATGTCGTCCCGATGTCAGCTGGACATCTTCTCCTCGGACGACCTTGGAAATTTGACAAAGAGACTACCCATAACAGACGAACCAACTTCTATTCTTTCGTCCACGACAAGCGTAGATACAACCTAGCCCCAATGTCTGCACACGCCGTTCAAGAGATGCAATCGAAGATGGCAAAAGATCAACACGCCCGAAAGGAAAACTTTATGATAAATGTGGCACACATGCGGAAAGCCACTTGCACCCAGGGCACCCAGGTCATATTGATTCTCTACAGAGAGAGCTTGCACACGACTGGCACCGAGTCTTCACTGCCTGCCGAGATCCGCGCCCTGTTAGACAAGTATGCCGAAGTCTTTCCGGACGAAATTCCAGCCGGCTTCCCACCTATCCGAAGGATCGAGCACTATATCGACTTTGTTCCCGGAGCTCAGTTACCCAACCGTCCTGCTTATAGAGTAAACCACGAGGAGGATAAAGAGTTAGAACGACAAGTCCAGGACCTCATGGCTCAAGACTACGCTCGAGAAAGCCTCAGCCCTTGTGTCGTTCCGATTCTTCTAGTACCTAAGAAGGACGAAAGCTGGAGGATGTGCGTCGACTGCCCCGCCATCAACAACATTACTATCAAGTACCGGCACCCCATTCCACGCCTGGACGACATGCTAGACGAGCTCAGCGGAGCCGCAGTCTTCTCCAAAATTGACATAAAAAGCGGGTACCATCAAGTAAGAATGCGAGGAGGAGACGAATGGAAGACTGCATTCAAGACCAAGCAAGGTCTTTATGATTGTCTAGTGATGCCGTTGGGCCTGTCATGTTTCTTCGTCCATTCATTGGCATGTTTATAGTGGTCTACTTCGACGATATTCTCATCTACAGCACGATCTACTCAGACCACCTGGAGCACCTAGAGGCCGTGATCACCACCCTGCAGAGAGAGCAGTTGTACGCAAACCTCAAGAAATGTACATTCTGCACCGACCAAGTTGTTTTCCTTGTTTTCGTCGTAAGTTCCCAGGCAATTCGGGTGGACGACGAGAAGATTAAGACCATACAGGATTGGCCCACACCGACGACCGCCAGTCAGGTCCGTAGCTTCCACGGACTCGCCAGCTTCTACAGACGGTTCGTCCGAGACTTCAACACGATATCTGGTCCGTTGACCTCAACAATCAAGAAGAATCAAGACTTTCGTTGGGGACCCGAGCAGGATAAGTTCTTCAAGCTGCTGAAGGAACGCCTCACCCACGCCCCAGTCCTAGTCCTGCCGGATTTCAACCAGACATTCGAGGTCGAGTGTGACGCCTCAGGGATCGGCATTGGAGCCGTCCTCACACAAGGCAGACGACCTGTAGCCTACTTCAGTGAAAAGTTAAGTGGAGCTGCACTTAACTATCCGACATACGACAAGGAGCTCTATGCCCTCGTCCGCGCCTTAGAGACTTGGCAGCATTATCTGCTTGCCCGGCAGTGCGTCATTCACACTGACCATCAGACACTCCAGCACCTCCGAGGACAGTGTACGCTGAAGAAACGACATGCCCGTCGGTTGGAGTACATTGAGACTTTTCCATACGTCATCAAGTATAAGAAAGGAACGGACAACATTGTCGCTGATGCCTTATCTCGTCGATACAGTCTCATTTCCGTAATGGAGTCAAAAGTTATGGGCTTCGAGATGATCAAAGAGCTGTACGCTGACGATGTCGACTTCGCTCAGGCTTACCTAGAGTACGGAAAAGGCAACTACATCCGCTTCTTTATTCACGACAGATTCCTCGCTGCTTCTCAGAGAGGCCCACGGTGAAGGCCTCATGGTCCACTTTGGCATTGACAAGACCTTAAGCATACTTAAGGAACATTTATATTGGCCCCATCAGCGACGAGATGTAGAGACACACTGCGCCCAGTGCCTTATCTGCAAAAGGGCTAAGTCCAAGATGCATCCGCAGGGTCCTTACATGCCATTGCCAGTTCCATCCGCGCCCTGGACAGATATCTCCATGGACTTCGTCTTAGGCCTGCCAAAAATCAACCACAAGGACTCCATCTTCGTAGTGGTCGACAGATTTTCCAAGATGACACATTTCATCGCTTGCAACAAGACCAATGACGCAAGCAAGATTGCCGACCTGTTCTTCAAGGAGATAGTACGACTTCACGGCATTCCCCGGACGATCGTATCTGACCGTGACACCAAGTTCCTGAGCCACTTCTGGCGAGCTTTGTGGCAAAATCTGGGCACCAACCTTCTGTTCTCCACCGCATACTATCCGGAGACTGACGCACAGACCGAGGTTATTAACAGGACTTTGTCCAAGACTCCGAGAGCAACAATCGGCCGAAACATGAAGAATTGGCTGGAATGCCTTCCGTACGTCGAGTTTGCGTACAACATGGCCACACATTCCGGCACAAAGCGTTCTCTTTTCGAAGTTATCTACGGTTTCAATCCGACCACTCCTATCGAGTTCACACCCATACCGTTGGGCGATGCTGTCAGATTGGAGGGAGAAGCCAAGGCATACTACATCAAGCAGCTTCATGAAGAGACCAAGGCAAACCTGGAACAACAGAACATCCAGAACCTCAGGAATTCCAACAAAGGCCGCAGGCACATGGTTTTCAAGGAGGGATATTGGATTTAGTTACATCTGCGACCAGAGAGATTTCCCCAGCGACGGAAGAGCAAGCTTGCACCCTGGGGAGATGGTCCATTCCGCGTCCTTCAAAGAATTAACGACAACGCCTACCAGCTCAAACTTCCAGGTGATATAACGTCTCTAGTACTTTCAATGTTTCTGACTTAGAGTTGTTTGATGCAGGTGAGGATTTCGCTTTGGATACTAAAGCACTTTAAAAGGAAGGGAATAATGAGGACATCGAGCCAGCCATTGCACCGGTCATTCCACCTGGACCTCTTACGCGGTCCAAGAGGAAAGCCTTGGGAGACAAGCTCAGCATGCTCCCGGAGAGTGGAACCGGAGAGGACCCCGAGCTGATCCAGACGACCAGCCCACGCCCAGCCGCCCAGCCGTCCAGTGCCCACGCATCCGACGAGACCAGTCCGTTCCATGCACCAATGACCGGTCCACGCCTTGACCCGTTCCAGCTAGACAAGGAACCATGGAGATTTCTTCTAGAACACTCTTCCTCCTCCGGTGTCTTTACCATTACCATTCGGTAGAGACACCAAAAGTCGTGCTAGGAAATTGTACTCTTTTTCCTATCTTCGGTTTTATCCCACTGGATTTTCCGAATAAGGTTTTAGTGAGGCAATACTCTTTGTGCGCAAGGCGGTGAAGACTTGTTCACAATTCCACTCCATTCACAAGTTTTTATTCGAATTCTATGCCTAAGTGTTATTGGCCTTTCTATCTTATTTCTATTCTAAGTGTTTAATTTGGGATTAAGTCATGTTGACTAATTAGGGCCCAATATTTATTTAATTGCCAATAAGTGAACTACATGTTGTTTTAATCCTTGTAAGGTTAAACGCCTTGTAGTTTAGCCTAAAGTTTTAACAAGGCATTATATAAGCCTTTTGTCTACACTTAATAAAATAACAAGCATTTTGACAAAACCAAAAAGACTAGTGTTTAAAGTAGCCACCAGCAAGCTTCCCTTGCAGCAGCTGCCGACTTCAACCTCCATTGGTTGAAGTTCTTGGAGTATCACAAGCCCATTCACAGCTTGTCTGGTCCCTTCGATCCACCCCTACACTTCCATCGACTTCTGTCCAGCAACCTGAGATTCTCGGTGAAAGACAGCTCACCCTAAGTTCTTACATCAGATTTTGAATTGTAAAACTAGGTAGAACTGATATAACTACGTACAATACAACTATGTATAACTAGGTATAACTAACTGAATATATATTTTTATATTATATGTTTAGGACATTGAGAGCACCCTTGTCCTACTTATTGGTGAAGAAGACCTTCTACATAGGATTACAGAGGCTGATAACGACATAAACATGATTTTGTTATCAAATCATGGAAGAAGTGTCTTACAAAAGGATACAATTGGTGTTTGAAGAGATGTATGAGGAAGATGTGGCTACCCGAGAGACAGTGGAAGAAGATGTGGCTGAACCTGACCTTGAGACAGCAAGCTTAATAGCAGGAGCATCCAGTTCGACGGCACAGTCTACGCTAATGAAAAAGTCGTAGCTCTTGTAACCACAATGAAAGCAGCCATAGAAGGAAGGATCCAGCAACTGGAGATAAAAGTTGATCCTCGGCTGCAGCAACTGGAGGAGAAGGTAGACCAATTAAGTGATAGGGGTGAGAAACGTAAAAGGAATGAATGATTTGGGTTTCCATTTGAAATTTGTGTTGAACTATTTTGTGTTGAACTATTTCATGTAATTTGAGTTGAACTATTTAACAATTTGTGGGTGCAATTCAGAAATTATCGGTTAATCCTTTACTATTTCTACATAAATAAAAATAAAAATAAAACTCGGTAAAACTACAACTAGTTTTACTAAAGGGTTAGTATAACTCGGTACAACTATGGCTTGTGTTACCAAAATAAATGTAAAAATGGGTACAACTTAGTCTATTTTTACCCAAACCAAAAGTACAACTTAGTATAACTAAGACTAGTTTTACGAAATTATAAGTACAACCTGGTAAAACTACGGCTAGTTTACTAAAAAGGTATAACTTGCTACAAGAACGACTAGTTTTACGAAAATAAATGTAAAACTGGGTATATCTTGGACAAGTTTTATCAAAACAAAAGTACAACTTGGTATAACTAAGTATAGTTTTACAAAATTATATGTACAGCCTTGTAAAACTACGGCTAGTTTCACCAAAAAAGTACAACTTGATACAAGAACGACTAGTTTTACCAAAACAAAAATACAACTTGGTACAACGGCAAATAGTTTTACCAAAAAAGTACAACTTGGTACAACAACTACTAGTTTTACCAAAACAAAAGTAAAACTTGGTACAACAGCGAATAGTTTTACCAAACAAAAGTACAACTTAGTATAACTAAGTCTAGTTTTACCTAATTAAAAGTACAAACTAAAACCTTATACTAGTTATCCTTCAGCTTTGCAATATTTTCAGGACTATTCCTCAGCTTCATACGCTTTTCCTCAATCAAAAGTTCACAGCTTCGAATCATACCTTTTTGGTCATCAACCTCCTTTTTTATTTTACTCACCTCTTCTTCGACACCTTTAACCCAATATTTGCTACGATGGAGGCCATCATTCTGAAAATAAACATCTATGAGCTAAATTGAATTAAGAAATTGGTAAAAGACAAAGACCATGATTTTTTAATCACAAACACATTGCATGTAAAGTATCGCTTTCCCATGATTTTGGTTACAGAATTCTCACACCAGAAGTACCCCCATGACCATTGTCGTGCGTAAAAGCCAGAGATCTTGAGAATAATTTTAACCAGCTTGTGGAGCGAGGAAGCGAGCAAGAGTCCAAGACAAAGCCCACCAGACATTGAAGAGGCCCAACAAGGCCCATTCAAGCCATATAAGGAACATTGGAGGTTACTACTTGAAGAATCTTCTAGCTTAGGTGTCTTTACCATTACCATTCAGTAAAAATACCAAAAGACATGCTAAGGAATTGTACTCTTTTTCCTATATTCAATTTTTTTCCCCTGGCTTTTTTCGAAGATGGTTTTAACAAGGCAACACCCATAGTGAGCACAATAAAGACTTATTCCCTGACATCCATCTTCCACAAGTCATCAAGGCTTTATATCTTGCATCCTTGTATGCGCTATTTTTATATTAAAATTAGACTAGGTATAATTTTTAGGCCTGAAGCCCATTTCTCTTATTTTAGTTGTTTTGGCCTTAGCCCAAGTCTTTATGTTTTATTTTTGGTCTAAGCCCATTTATTCTCTAGAAACTTAAACTACATGCTATTTTTATTTACATTACTTGTTGTTTGGGTTAAACATCATGTTGTTTACTTTAAGTTCTAACAAAGGCCTATATAAGCCTAATTCCTTCTCATTAATGGAACAACACAAATTTAAACACAAAAATCCCAAAGACTCCGTCTTCTTGCCGGTGCCTCTCTCTCCTTTGGTGAGCTTGCCGTTACTTATTTCTTCAAGTTGAAGTTTTGTTGGTGTATCACAAGCCTTCTGCAGCTTGTGTGGTCCTTTCGATCCATTCTCTTCATCCAATTTGCTTCTGGAGGTCTCGAGCTTCTCGACCAATAGGTTCTCCACTATTACGCTTGTATCATGTGGTATCAGAGCGCAAAAGATCCTAAGTATCAGGTTGAGTAAATCCCTTTTACTCTTTTCCGATTTTCCTCTTTATTGTTCTTTTAATTTTTTTTCTTTGGATTTGTTCTTCTTCTTCCTATTCCCTGCAAGGTGAGACAAAGAATCAAGTCACATAATCACAAAAAATAGGTTCTATCCATCCTTATCTTTGTTTTCATTTACAAACAAAAATAAAAATAAAAATAAATTGCTTCTTTTTATTGTTTTGTTTGATTTTCTTTATAAAACGAAAATATAAGAACTTTGGTCTCTGAAAACGAACTTAGGATCAATAGAGACTCACCTAGAACATTTGTTCATCTTGAGAATTTTAGGTTCAGCCATCTTGTATCTCACTCTTGTGTTTTGTTTTAGTTTCATGTTTGTTCTTCATTCTGTGCTTGCTTGGACTCGAGTTTCTTGTCCTAGCAAGCGTTTTGAGTAGATCTCTTTGGTGCAAGTCAAGTCATAGTCTTGTTGTATGTCGCGGCTTAACCGCGTTTGCTTGCTAGGTCTTCTGCGTTTTTCGTGTGTATAGCTGTCCTAGGGTTTACAAACTTGTAGGTTGTGTTGGTCGCATGCGTTGTCTAGATACTAGTCGAGTCCGTGTCTGTGTGTTGTGGTTGCAACGCGTCTTAGGTACAACCTAAGTATAACTTGGTATAACTAAATATAGTTTTACAAAATTATAAGTACAACCTTGTAAAACTACATCTAGTTTTACGCAAACAGTACAACTTGATACAAGAATGACTAGTTTTACAAAAACAAAAATACAACTTGGTACAATGGCAAATAGTTTTACCAAAAAAGTACAACTTTGTACAACAACGAATAGTTTACCAAAACAAAAGTAAAACTTGGTACAACAACGAATAGTTTTACCAAAACAAAAGTACAACTTGGTATAACTAAGTCTAGTTTTACTAAATTATAAGTACAGCCTTGTAAAACTACGGCTAGTTTCACCAAAAAAGTACAACTTGATACAAGAACGACTAGTTTTACAAAAACAAAAATACAACTTGGTACAACGGCAAATAGTTTTACCAAAAAAGTACAATTTGGTACAACAACACGACTAGTTTTACCAAAACAAAAGTTAAACTTGGTACAACAGCGAATAGTTTTACCAAACTAAAGTACAATTTGGTATAACTAAGTCTAGTTTTACCAAATTAAAAGTACAAACTAAAACCTTATACTAGTTATCCTTCATCTTTGCAAAATTTTCAGCACTATTCCTCAGCTTCATACGCTTTTCCTCAATCAAAAGTTCACAACTTCGAATCATTCCTTTTTGATCATCAACCTCCTTTCTTAGTTTACTCACCTCTTCTTCGACACCTTCAACCCAATATTTTCTACGATGGAGGCCATCATTCTGAAAATAACCATCTATGAGCTAAATTGAATTAAGAAATTAGTAAAAGAGAAAGACCATGATTTTTTAATCTCAAACACATTGCATGTAAAGTATCGCTTTCCCATGATTTTGGTTACAGAATCTCAAGTATGTTTCCTCCACCACATGGAAAACCTTTTACAATTCCTTCATGATGAAGAGATCAATCAAGTTCCCGCACCAGAAGTACCCCCATGACCATTGACGTGTGTAAAAGCCAGAGATCTTGAGAACAAGTTCAACCAGCTTGTGGAGCGAGGAAGGAACGAAGAGTCCTAGACAAAGCCCACCAGACGATGCAGAGGCCCAACAAGGCCCTTTAAAGGCAGATAAGGAACATTGGAGGTTACTAATTGAAGATTATTCTAGCTTCGGTGTCTTTACCATTACAATTCGGTAAAAATACCAAAAGACATGCTATGGAATTGTACTCTTTTTCCTATATTTAATTTTAGCCCACTGGCTTTTTTCAAAGATGGTTTTAACGAGGTAACACCCATAGTGTGCACAATGATGAAGACTTATTCCCTGACATCCATCTTTCACAAGTCTTCAAGGCTTTATATCTTGCATCCTCTGATGCGCTATTTTTGTATTAAAATTAGACTAGTTATAGTTTTTAGGCCTTAAGCCCATTTCTCTTATTTTAGTTGTTATGGCCTTAGCCCAAATCTTTATGTTTTATTTTTGGTCTAAGCCATTTATTCTCTAGGAACTTAAACTACATGCTATTTTTATTTACATTACTTGTTGTTTGGGTTAAACATCATGTTGTTTAATGGAACAACACAATTTTAAACACAAAGAATCCCAAAGACTCTGTCTTCTTACCGGTGCTTCTCTCTCCGTTTGGTGAGCTCGCTGTTACTTATTCCTTCTAGGTTGAAGTTTTCTTTGTGTATAACAAGCCTTCCGCAGTTTGTGTGGTCCTTTCGATCCATTCTCTTCATCCAATTTGCTTTTGGAGGTCTCGAGCTTCTCGACCAATAGTTGCTCCACTACTACGCTTGTATCATGTGGTATCAGAGCTCAAAAGCTCCTAAGTATCAGGTTGAGTAAATCCCTTTTACTCTTTTCCGATTTTCCTATTTATTGTTATTTTAATTTTTTTTCTTTTGATTTGTTCTTCTTCTTCCTATTCCCTGACAGGTGATACAAAGAATCAAGTCACATAATCACAAAAAAACAGGTTCTATCCATCTTTATCTTTGTTTTCATTTACAAACAAAAATAAAAATAAAAATAAATAGCTTGTTTTTATTGTTTTCTTTGATTTTCTTTACAAAACGAAAATATAAGAATTTAGGTCTCTTAAAATGAACTTAGGATCAATAGAGACTCACCTAGAACACTTGTTTATCTTGAGAAATTGTGGGTTCAGGCTTGCTTGTATCTCACTCTTGTGTTTGTTTGAGTTGCATGTTTGTTCTTCGTTCTGTGCTTGCTTGGACTCGAGTTTCTTGTCCTAGCAAGCGTTTTGATTAGATCTCTTTGGTGCAAGTTAAGTCATAGTCTTGTTGTGTGTCGCGGCTTAACCGCGTCTGCTTGCTAGGTCTTCTGCGTTTTTCGTGCGTATAGCTGTCCTAGGGTTTGCAAACGTGTAGGTTGTGTTGGTCGTGTGTGTTGTCTAGATCCTAGCTGAGTCCGTGTCTGTGTGTTGTGGTTGCAACGGGTCCTAGGTCTAGTTTACTTGTTGAGTCGTAATCTTGTCGAGTCACCTAGGTTGTTTGTTCGCGAGTAGTGTTCTGCTTTGAGTTGCGTGTCTTGTTTGCTTTTGAGTCTAGCGTTAGATCTTTTCTTGTTGAGTCATGTATTAGCTCTAGTAAGTTTCGTTTGCGTCTAGGTAGCTTAATTTTTTGCGTTCCGGGTTTAGGTCACAGTCTAGGTAGGTCCGCAGCTGTATTAGGCATTTTTCTTGTTATTGGGTTCAGCCGAGTGGCTAGGTTCATTCTTATCTTCTTAGTTTATTTAATATTTAGAAGATTTCATTTTCTTAGACTAGGCATTAGCTTAGAAATTCCATTTTTAGTTTTGAGTCATAAAATTTTCCTTTGAGAGTCTAGATATTATTTGGTGCACTTAAAGTCTAGGATTTTATTTTTCTTTTTGTAAGTTGCAATTTTGTTTAGTTGCATATCTATATTTCTAGGTCTAAGGGTTCATAGGTATAGATGTTTATATAAAATTTCATATTTAGGACTTGAATTTATTTTGTTTCCTTTTCTTGTTATTGATTTTCAGAACTTTTCCTTTTTCAGAACTTTTCCATTTTTGGTCCAATTTTGCAAGTTATAATTTTCATTAATTTTTTTTTTTCTGGAAAATAAAATATATCAGGGAGCGAAGAATCGTCGTCTGGACAGAACAACCAAGCCATGATACAACTACTACAAAACCTGACAGCTCAGGTGACAGCGATGGCTGTGCGCACGGAGCGCTTAGAACAGCCTGCACCTCAATATCGACCTGATATATCAGAGGAAGCTCACCAAGGAATGGAACGAGATCAGATGTACAATGAACCACCACCAGTTCGGCAACCACCTGTTCACCCCATTGTGAAAATAAACCCGCCATCCTTTTTGGAAAAGCTAGATCCAAAGGTTTGAATATTACCACTACGGTGATCCAAGGCAAGTAGCCTTAGCGACTGCACAGTTTATAGATCATGCGCTGGCATGGTGAGATCGAGAGGTAGCTGCTCGACGTAGAGCCCATATGGGTGCTTTGACCTAACCCAACTGATGAGGAGACGATATGTCCCTCCTCATTTCCATCGTCAACTTCATAGAAGATTCAGACGCTTTACCCAAAGTAGTAAGACGGTGGCAGAGTACTTCAAAACCTTCGAGCATCTTCAGAAGAGGCTCGAGATGGAGGAGTCGGAAGAGAGCATTCTGGCTTAATTCACAGACGTTCTACAGGAACCAATCGTATGTGAGGTCTAACGCCAACCATATCATGATCTTGGAGAGTTGTTTCATCTTGCGGTACAGATCAAGAAGAGTAACCACATAAGGCATCAGTACTGTCTAGACCGAAGGCTAAATGGAGTGCTGGATCCAATCCATATGATAGGACCACATCCACTAGTGATCAAAGGTTTAAGGGCAAAGCAATCAGCAACCCAGCACCTAAGGCCACTTCAGTTGCACCAGAACCTACAACTTCTACTTCAATGAGCAAATCTCAAAGGACCAGTGAAATCACCTGTTTTAAATGCACAGGTCAAGGATATATGTCTCGAGAATGCCCATATCAGAGAAAAATGGTATTGACTGCGTTAGGAGATTACAAGTCATAAGACAACCAAGAAGAAGTTGCGCCTGCAACTAATTAAGTCTGACGAAGAAGTAGAATATGCTGATTTCGGAGAACTTCTAATGATCAGACGAGTTCTTAGCTCAATATTTAAACCAGAAGAGATTAAACAGAGAGAAAACATATTTTACTCTAAGTGTACTATCCTTGGAAAGGTGCTCATTGATTATCGATGGTGGCTCCAGCACCAAAGCTGCCAGCAAATACATGGTCGAGAAACTTGAACTACCTGTAACCAAGCATCCAAAGCCCTACCGACTGAGAGGTACCATGATCAGGTGACATGTGATGTAGTTCCAATGTCGGCTGGACATCTTCTATTGGGACGACCTTAGCAATTTGACAGAGAAACCACATATAATGAACGGACTAATTTATACTCATTTTTCATGAAAAGCGTCGGTACAACTTAGCGCCAATGTCTCCACAAGAAGTGCACGACATGCAATCCATAATGGCAAAGGATAAGCATGCATGAAAAGAGAATTTCCTCATCAATGTCGCAGACGCCAAAAAAGCTGTTCAGAAAAAGAAACACAAGTCGTCTTAATGATCTACAAGGAATACATAAGCGCAGCAGGTGCAGAGGACAATTTGTCGGAGGAGGTTAAGACACTGTTAAAGAAGTATACATATGTATTCCCTGATGAGATTTCTAGCAGATCTACCGCCGATCAGAGGCATTGAGCATAACATCGACTTCATCACCGGAGCTCAAGAGCTGGATAAGCAGGTTCAGGATCTTATGGCTCAAGACTACGTCAGAGAAAGCCTTAGTCCATGTGCCGTTCCGGTCCTATTAGTACCAAAGAAAGATGAAATTGGAGAATGTGCATACACTGCAATGCTATCAACAACATAACGGTAAGTATCAGCATCCAATAAGGTGTTGGAATGAAGAAGAATGATGAAGACAAAGAGAAGAAATGAAGAAAGTGTGCCCTAGACTAAGTAGGCACCATGTGTCCAAAGGGAGTGGCTTAGGCTTGTTTGTGATTAATGATATATTATCCTTGTATCCAAACATGTATTAGACTATTTTAGTATCCAAACAAGCCTAGACTAGATTAGCATAAATAGCTATCTCTCTCTTCCTTTGTAAGCAAGAAATTCGTTTTTCTAAAATCTCAATAATATTCATTCTCTCTTTTCTCTCTAATCTCTTTCTCTCTCAATCTCCTAATCTCTAAATCTATTAAAATCTTAATTTTTAATGGTATCAGAGCCAGGTTACATCAATCTGGCATAAGAATTCCGATGAATCTCATAATCTTACACACGATTTCTTCTCTAGCCTTGAAACTGGTATCATCGCGAGACATCTTGTTTGTCATCACGGTTTCCGGCAAGAAATCGAGTGTTCTTGCCCTTTTCTTCATCAAAGGGTGTTCTAAGGCGAGTTCTGAGCATTTTCCCGGTGGTTTCATCCAATTTGGTGGCCTTAATCAAAAGTTATCCAAGTCTTCATACGGTGGTGTCCCAATCGTCTTCACTGTGAGACTAGGAGTTTGCAACGAGCATATCACCCTCAATTATTCATCAAATCAAGTGATTCCAAAGCCTAAACTCAATTAAAACAAGTCTAGTTGATGAATCAGAAGGTCCGCTTTGCCCTTTTTCATGTTTTAAAGGTTTCTTGATCAATCTTCTTCAACTGGTCCAGATTTGACCTATTTGGTGTATTTGTGTTAAAACCCTCAATCTTTCTTAATATTTTGCATATCTTGGATGATAAAAAATTATTTTAGGATCTTGTGGGAGAATCAAGAAGTTTCATCTCATTCCAACAAGTTTTAGACTTCAAGAAAGGTTTTCTTGAATATTGATAAAATTCTGTTTTTTTTTAAAAAAAAGCGGGAAAAGTTGTTGTTGACTTGGTTAGGCAGTTTTAGCAACTGTTGTTCATTGGATCTTTGTTAGTAAGGCAGTAGAAGTCTGTTTAAGTTGTTGACCAGTGGTTATTTGGCGGTTACACCTACCTTGAATTCTGTTGAATGCGCCACTAGTTAAGGAGTGTAGTGTGTGTGTGTTGTGTTCTTGTAGTCTTCTTTCTTGCAGGCTATATGATGTGACCCTGAATGAGGAACCAGACGATGGAACTGTCCATTTGGAGGACCAGAGATGCGGACGGCAACGTGAGGTTCAGGGCAAGGGTGAGATCGACCAGCCGGCCATGAATCAAGGAGGCATGGACCAGGTTCATGCTTCGCCGCCGCTTAGGGACCAACCAGCCGAACCTTTGGTTATGTCTAAAGGACCTATGACCCGGGCTCGCACCAAAGCACTTCAACAGGCCGTGGCCAACTATCTAGCTCAGCCTTGCATCACAAGGTACGAGTAGCTTGGTTCCCAAGCTAGCTGAGTTAGGTTTTCGGGAAGAGGTTTAATCTGAGTACTCTTTTCCCTTAGATAGTTTTTTTCCCATTGGGTTTTACTATCTAATGTTTTGATGAGGCTTAGATTAGGCCTTAAGGGTCCGAATGCCTAAGGCCTTTAGCTTGTGTTTGAACCAACAAGACCCAGCCCATCTCAAGGCCATCTTCAACTTTCGCAATGTTGGATTTTTTTAAGTTTAATTTAAATTTGAATGAAACCGTGTGCATGGCTTGTCTTGTAAAGTCCATGCAGCATGCCTCTGTACTTGTGCCGCGCCTGCCTTGACTTATAAAAGGTTTGGTTGCATTGTTTTAAGACCCATCGAATGTTTGAATAAGAAATTTCCCCTGTGAAATCATTCAAGTATTTTGATCCTTGATCCAAGGCCTTAGTGTGTCATATCTAAGTGTTCTTGGACTCTTGGTCTTAGAATAGGTGTGTCATATCCTGTTCCTGGCCATTCGAAGTCCCTTCACCCTTGTGAACAAATCGCTTTCCGCCTAATTCCCAGTCCACCTCGTGACCAGTCGATCCGTAGTTTAGCGACCTGTCGCTTACCGACGGATCACGCTGACACACCGCAATCGTCGCCCCTCTTCGTGCTGCTCCATCGCTCCTGTCGTACCGGTTTCGATCGGTATCGGCACCACACTCGCAAGTGAACGATCCGATCAGTGGGAGCCCTCCCGGTTGCTCCATCACGCTGCCTCGCCCGATTGCGCCGTTGCCACCCATCGCTATCGGATTCCCAACACTCGGCGCCAGTACATACCGATCCCTAGCCATTGCCTTCCCGACAGTGTACCTGTCGACTCCCAGTTCGATTCCACCTTGATCCGACCTACGGCCTTCCGCACTGAAACTCGGCCAAACTGAGCACGCCTGCTGGACGAGCCTGGCTTATGATCCTGGTTCAGTCAGGGTCATACAAAGTGGTATCAGAGCTAACCACCAGGCTGTGCTCTATCCTTGCTCTTTTGTAATTCTATTTTGTTTTAACCCATTACTAGGGCGGGTTGCTGGCTAATTGGTACTTTAACATATTTCAGGATCAAGCAATGGGAGATTCTGAAGATGCTGAATCCACTCACACTCGCCTTTTGGATGAGTTGACTCTCCGGATGAACAACATGATGGAGGAGAGGTTTATGTCTATGCAAGCAGGTTTAAGAGATGGGTTGAGGGAAGATATTCGCCATATCCTTCCTGAACCAAGACTTGACAGGAGACGTGCTCTATTCCAAGATCAGCCCCAGCATGATCAACCTGCCCGTGTGTCCACATCTCACGCCCGGACACCTGGTCACCCTATAATGCCGGAACATAGGGAGGAGATTTCTTCCATCCAAAACCCGGCTGACCAGAGCTTCCTGGGAGATGAAGCCGCCGCCCAATTCTACCAGAGCGACCATTCCACCCCTAGTCAAAGGCCAGGAAGGCCTTATATCAGGCAACATGTTCAACAAGACGGAATCTCCAACCTCAAGCTCAAAATCCCTGCCTTTCATGGGAAAAAAGACCCTACTGCCTTCCTTGAGTGGGAACAGAAGATGGAGCTTGTCTTTGCCTGCCAGTATTTTTCCGAATCTAGTAAAGTCAAGGTTGCCATCACCGAGTTCTACGACTACGCCTTGAGCTGGTGGGACCAGACAGTCATATCCAGAAGAAGGAATGGGGAACCACCTATCAACACTTGGCAAGAGTTGAAGCACATCATGAGAAGAAGGTTCGTCCCATCCCATTTCCACCGGGACCTCCACCTTAGGCTAAGGCAGCTAAGTCAAGGGAGCCGTGGAGTTGAAGACTATTTTCAAGAGATGGAAACCCTTCTCATTAGGGCTGGAGTAACTGAAGATAGGGAGGCTACTATGTCAAGGTTCATTGGAGGATTGAACCGGGATATCCAAGACCGGCTGGAGCTGCAACACTATGTTGAGCTGGAAGAACTTCTGCATAAAGCCATTCTCATAGAGCAACAGCTGAAGAGGAGACCGACTTCTAGGCCAATGCATGGGGTAGGACCTTTTGCTCAAAAACCGTCTCAGACCCGCGACTATAGAGCCCCCAGGGTACCTGAAACGCGGCCAAACACATTTAAGGTTGAGTCAAGCAATCTTCCCAAAGGCAAGGCCCTGAACAACACTGGCCGCGCTAGAGATGTAAAATGTTTCAAATGCCAAGGTCTTGGCCATTACGCCAACGAATGCGTTAATAAGAAGATCATGGTGGTGTTGGACAATGGAGACATCCACACCGAAGATGAAGCTGAGGGAGAAGATCCAGAGTATGACCAATGTTGGGATGAGGTAGAAGAACCACCTGTGCAAGGTCAACTTATGGTCACCAGGCGATCTTTGAATGTGCAAATAAAACCAAAGGAGCCTGATCAACGGGAGAACCTCTTTCACTCACGGTGCTTGGTAAAAGGGAAGGTTTGCAGTCTTATCATTGACGGGGGAAGTTGCACGAATGTGGCCAGTGAAAGCATGGTTCAGAAGCTGGAGTTGGAACCACTTAAGCATCCGTGACCTTATCCACTCCAATGGCTTACTGAGACCGGGGAACTTCGTGTTACTCACCAAGTCAAAGTGCCCTTGGAAATTGGAAGCTATAGAGATGAAGTCTTGTGTGACATACTTCCTATGGAAGCCGGTCACATACTCCTAGGCAGGCCATGGCAGTCAGACCGTAAGGTGATGCATGATGGCTATACGAATAAGCATCATTTTACCTACCAAAATAAGAAGGTCACGCTCATTCCTATGACACCCCAAGAAGTATACAAGGATCAGCTCTATCTTAAACAACAAAGAAAGAGCGAGTCTGATCCAAAGGTAACTAAAGGCAAAACTAATTTCTTTATAAAGGCTAGTAAAGTCTATAAGGGGTTGGATCCTGAGCGACCAATTCTCTTGCTATATTATCAGGAGGCTTGCCTCCATGCCACTAACCCTCGGCCGGCTATGCCGAGCATAATTTCCGAATTGCTTGAAAGGTATCAGGACGTGTTCCCTGAAGAATGTCCACCCGGTCTCCCTCCTGTGCGTGGAATAGAACACCAAATCGATCTTATTCCGGGAGCTGCTTTACCAAATCGACCCGCATACAGAACTAACCCTCTTGAAACCAAGGAGATACAGAACCAAGTTGAGGAGCTGCTCAAAAAAGGACATATCAGAGAGAGTCTTAGTCCATGCGCGGTGCCAGTCCTCTTGGTCCCAAAGAAAGACGGTAAGTACCGGATGTGTATTGATTGTCGAGCAATCAACAACATCACGGTCAGGTATAGACATCCCATTCCCAGGCTTGATGATATGTTAGATGAGTTGTATGGTTCTAGATTGTTCTCTAAGATTGATCTTAGAAGCGGATATCACCAAATAAGAATGAAAGAAGGTGATGAGTGGAAAACCGCTTTCAAAACTAAACATGGTTTATATGAATGGCTTGTCATGCCATTTAATTTGACTAATGCTCCTAGCACATTCATGAGACTCATGAATCATGTTCTTAGGGAGTATATAGGACAGTTTGTTGTGGTATACTTTGATGATATACTAATCTATAGCAGGAGCCTTGAGGACCACGTTAAGCATGTCCAGTTAGTATTAGATGTCCTAAGAAAGGAACGGCTATTTGCTAACCTTGAAAAATGCACCTTTTGCTCTGACCATGTTGTGTTCTTAGGGTTTGTTGTGAGTGCAGAAGGGGTCAGGGTTGATGAAGATAAGGTTAAAGCCATTAAGGAATGGCCAACACCTAAGACTGTGGGAGAAGTCAGAAGTTTCCACGGCCTTGCAGGTTTTTACAGGAGATTTGTCAAGGATTTCAGCACACTGGCCGCGCCTCTTATTGAAGTAATCAAAAAGGAAGTAGGGTTCAAGTGGGGACCTGAACAAGAGGAGGCATTCCAAAATCTAAAGGATAAGTTAACACATGCTCCCCTGCTTTCTTTGCCAAACTTTTCTAATACTTTCGAAATAGAATGTGATGCCTCAGGGGTTGGCATAGGAGCTGTACTCATGCAGGAAAGGCGTCCCATAGCCTACTTTAGTGAGAAGTTGGGAGGAGCTACCCTCAACTACCCAACGTATGATAAGGAGCTTTATGCTCTTGTGCGTGCACTTAAGACATGGCAACACTACTTGTGGCCCAAGGAGTTTGTCATCCACACTGATCACGAGTCATTAAAACATCTAAAGGGGCAGCAAAAGCTAAACAAACGGCATGCCAAGTGGATTGAATACATAGAGACCTTTCCTTATATCATCAAATATAAGCAAGGTAAGGATAATGTGGTTGCCGACGCCCTGTCTAGACGGTATGCCCTCTTGTCCACTTTAGAAGCTAAGTTGCTTGGGTTTGAAAATATTAAAAACTTGTATGAGACTGACCCGGACTATGGCAAGCTCTATAAGTCCTGTTCTAAGATGTCCACAGGATCCTACTACCAACAAGAAGGCTTCCTATTCTATGAGAATCGCCTTTGTGTTCCAAGGTGCTCCCACCGAGAGATGTTTGTTAGGGAAGCACACGCTGGGGGTCTTATGGGCCATTTTGGAATAGCCAAAACTTTTGCTATTGTGAAAGAGCATTTCCAATGGCCACAAATGAAGAAGGACGTGGAACGAATTTGCAACCGATGTCCCATCTGCAAACAAGCCAAAGCCACCATCCAACCACACGGTTTGTATCAGCCACTTCCCATTCCTAGACATCCGTGGGAACATGTGTCTATGGATTTTGTTTTAGGTCTTCCTAGAACTAGAAATGGGAAAGATTCTATTTATGTTGTGGTAGATAGATTCTCTAAAATGTCGCATTTTATTCCCTGCCATAAGACTGATGATGCGTCCCATGTAGCTAGCCTTTTTTTTAAAGAAGTAGTCAGGATGCATGGTGTGCCTAAGAGTATAGTATCTGATAGAGATACTAAATTTCTTAGCCATTTTTGGAAAACGTTATGGGCTAGATTAGGTACTAAGTTGTGTTTTTCCACCACTTGCCATCCTGAAAGTGATGGCCAGACAGAGGTTGTTAATAGGACCCTAGGATCGTTGCTAAGGTCATTTGTAGGGAAAAACATTAGATCATGGGAAGAGCATTTGCCTTACCTAGAATTTGCATATAATCATGCGCCACACTCGGCTACCAGGTTCTCACCTTTCCAATTGGTTTATGGATTTAACCCTTTAACCCCTTTGGATTTGATTCCTTTGCCCTTACGAGAAAGAGTAAGTCAGGATGGAGAGCAGAAGGCCAAGACGATCAAAAAGCTCCATGAGAAGGCTAGGCAAAACATAGAAGCCAAGACTCAGCAATATGCTTGGTTTAAAAACAGACACAAGAAGCATATTGTCTTCAAACCGGGTGATCAAGTTTGGGTTTACTTGCGCAAAGACAGGTTTCCAACCGAGAGGAAATCCAAGCTCATGCCCCGGGTTGATGGACCTTTCACTGTCATCAGCCGAATCAATGACAATGCTTATGAGCTGGATCTCCAAGGTAAGTATGCAGTTAGCTCTAGCTTCAATGTGACTGACTTGATCCCTTATTGTGCAGATGAACCGGATTTGAGGACAAATCCTTTGTTAGAGGGAGGGGATGATGTGACCCTGAATGAGGAACCAGACGATGGAACTGTCCATTTGGAGGACCAGAGATGCGGACGGCAACGTGAGGTTCAGGGCAAGGGTGAGATCGACCAGCCGGCCATGAATCAAGGAGGCATGGACCAGGTTCATGCTTCGCCGCCGCTTAGGGACCAACCAGCCGAACCTTTGGTTATGTCTAAAGGACCTATGACCCGGGCTCGCACCAAAGCACTTCAACAGGCCGTGGCCAACTATCTAGCTCAGCCTTGCATCACAAGGTACGAGTAGCTTGGTTCCCAAGCTAGCTGAGTTAGGTTTTCGGGAAGAGGTTTAATCTGAGTACTCTTTTCCCTTAGATAGTTTTTTTCCCATTGGGTTTTACTATCTAAGGTTTTGATGAGGCTTAGATTAGGCCTTAAGGGTCCGAATGCCTAAGGCCTTTAGCTTGTGTTTGAACCAACAAGACCCAGCCCATCTCAAGGCCATCTTCAACTTTCGCAATGGTGGATTTTTTTAAGTTTAATTTAAATTTGAATGAAACCGTGTGCATGGCTTGTCTTGTAAAGTCCATGCAGCATGCCTCTGTACTTGTGCCGCGCCTGCCTTGACTTATAAAAGGTTTGGTTGCATTGTTTTAAGACCCATCGAATGTTTGAATAAGAAATTTCCCCTGTGAAATCATTAAAGTATTTTGATCCTTGATCCAAGGCCTTAGTGTGTCATATCTAAGTGTTCTTGGACTCTTGGTCTTAGAATAGGTGTGTCATATCCTGTTCCTGGCCATTCGAAGTCCCTTCACCCTTGTGAACAAATCGCTTTCCGCCTAATTCCCAGTCCACCTCGTGACCAGTCGATCCGTAGTTTAGCGACCTGTCGCTTACCGACGGATCACGCTGACACACCGCAATCGTCGCCCCTCTTCGTGCTGCTCCATCGCTCCTGTCGTACCGGTTTCGATCGGTATCGGCACCACACTCGCAAGTGAACGATCCGATCAGTGGGAGCCCTCCCGGTTGCTCCATCACGCTGCCTCGCCCGATTGCGCCGTTGCCACCCATCGCTATCGGATTCCCAACACTCGGCGCCAGTACATACCGATCCCTAGCCATTGCCTTCCCGACAGTGTACCTGTCGACTCCCAGTTCGATTCCACCTTGATCCGACCTACGGCCTTCCGCACTGAAACTCGGCCAAACTGAGCACGCCTGCTGGACGAGCCTGGCTTATGATCCTGGTTCAGTCAGGGTCATACCACTATAGTACAGGTCTGATGGAGTTCCAAGTGTATTTGAAAGCCCCCGTTTTGCCTCAAGGGACGAATTACTTACTCTGGTCAAGAACCATAAGGACCACCTTGTGTAGCAAAGGCTAATAGAGTCATATAACAAAGGCGCCTGTTCTAGCCATTGAAAGGGCTAACTCAGATGAACAAAACAAATGGTTTCAGGAAGACCAAATGGTACTCTCTATACTCCAAAAATCCTTTGCTGGATCTCTCTTACAAGAATTCATATTGTGAAAATGCTAAAGATCTTTAGGAAACTTTAAAAACTGTATATGGCAATACTACTAACCTCATGAGAATTTTTGAAGTAAAGAAAGCTTTGAATGATCTTAGACAAGAGAATTCTGAGTTCACAAAGCATTATGGATCCTTTAGAGGATTATGGGCTGAGCTAGAGATGCTAAGGCCTGCCACAATTGATCCCATCACTCTCCATGAAAGGATATAACAAGATAAGGTGTTTGTACTACTTTTGACTTTGAACACTAACTATATTGATTTTTAATAAGCACATTCTTAGGAAGGACAAGCTTCCTAGTTTAGAGGATGTTTGTGCTAAGATTCAGAAGGAGAAAGGGTCTCTCCAGCTGTTTGGAAACAAGGAAGAACCAGTGGTTGCCCACAAGAGCTTTTTCAAGGTGCCAGCTGAATCCAAGAAGAAGAGAACCGTGTGTGATCACTGCAAGAGAAACGGTCACACCAAGAAGGAGTTATGGGTGCTTCATCCTGAGTTAAAGTCAAGTTGGTTCATTGACAGGTCTAAACCTTTATCAACAGGCGCCACTAGCTCCTCTCACCTGGTTCACACAACCACCCCTACATTGGTCAACAATCCGGTCCATGCTTCTCCATTTGAGTTTGTGAAGAAATCAGACCTGGAAACTCTCTTCAAAGCCTTTAGCTCTGGTAATGTGTTGGATAAATCACTTCATGCTTCTTTTCAAACATCTATTGCTTCTAAACCTTTGATTGTTGATTATGGAGCTTCTCATCACATAATAAGTGATTTAGGTTTGCTAGAAAACTTAGAACCTGCCTCAGATAGTGTGGTAATAGCTAATGGAATCAATGTGCCAATTAAAGGCATAGGGAAGCTTAAATTGTTTGATAAAGAATCTAAAGCTTTTTATTTGCCATCCTTCACATCTAACTTGTTGTTTATTAAAAGAGCTACTACAGATCTTAACTATCAAGCTATATTTGGTCCTAATTAATTCTACTTTCATGATATTGAAACAAGTAGGAAACTGGGACAAGGAACAACAAAGAATGACTTGTATGTGCTTGAAGATTTGTCCATACATCCCTTACAAGAACAGTGTGCTAATAGTGTAAATGTCAATGTTACAACTGAACTTTGGCATGCTAGATTAGGTCATCATGATCCTAGAGCTTTAGAACTGATAATCTCTGGAATTAAATTACAAAATGATTTGTGTGAATCATGCATTCTTGGGAAACATTGTAAGACTGTTTTTGAGAAATCAATCCATTCATATAATAATTGTTTTTATTTGGTGCATTCTGATGTTTGGACATCACCTTTTCCTTCTAGAGAAAACCAAAAATATTTTGTGTCCTTTATTGATGAAAAATTAAAGTATACATGGGTTACTGTGCTTAGTTCCAAGGATAGTGTGTTTGATGCATTTCTTAATTTTCAGACATTTGTTACTAACCAGTACAATGCCAAATTAAATGTTTTAGAACATATAATGGAGGGGAATACACTAGCACCAAATTCCAGCAATATTTGGCCAAGCATGGCATTGAACATCAAACAAGCTGTCCCAACACTCCACAACAAAATGGAGTACTGAAAGTAAAAACAAACATTTGATGGAAGTTGTGAGAACAATGATGTTTCCACAAGAAGGTCCCCAAACGTTTTTGGCTAGATGCTTTAGTAGCTGCATGCTACTTAATCAATAGAACTCCAACTAGAGTTCTAGATGATTTATCTCCCTTTGAGGTCATAAACAAAACTAAGCCTAATATTGAACACTTAGTAATTTGGGTGTGTTTGTTTTGTTTTAGTACCAGAACTTAGAAACAAGCTGGAACCAAATAGCAAAAGCCATGTTCTTTGGGTATTCTCCTACACAAAAGGGATACAAATGCTACAACCCAGAGACTATAATAGTCCTAATATCCAGAGATGTCAAATTACAAGAACAACCCAGGCGCGACCCAGGCATGTCCCAACCCGGTGCCAGGCGCGACCCAGGCACCACCCAGGCACCAACCCAGGCGCAACCCAGGCATGTCCCAGCCTGCTCCAGCTCTTGGACCATCTGACCCAGGCACGTCCATGGCCCCATCATCCTCCCGGCCTCGAACAAGGTCACAGGCGCAGCATCAACCCCGGTACGTGCTGGCATCAGGAACCTAGACATGATCAAGAGGAGCGTTCAGAAGGAAATATTTTAGTCTCAGCTTCTAAAAGGCCAAGAGACATTCAACCTAATCTAGTGGATGCTCTAGAAGAAAAATAATGAAGTAGTTCATCATGATCAGGGAGTGTGTAATCTATTTCATATACTTGATTTTCATATTGCATTTACTGTTAGCCTTCAGAAAGAGCATATTCCAAAGACCTATGAGGAAGCTATGGAGATAAAGGAGTGGACAGAAGCAATTCAAGCTGAAAGACAAGCTATGGAGAAGAATCAAACATATGCGCCAGCCACTCTTCCAAAAGGGAAAAAGGCTGTAATTTCTAAATAGATCTTTACCGTTAAATATAAAAGCAATGGTGAGATAAAGTTTGTCCTAATTTGGTTTTCCTTCTTTAGGTTCTTAATGAGGTAATGATTCATGGTTTTAAGCTTAGCCATTCTCCATGACTTAATCTTGAAAGAAAGTGTTGGAATGAAGAAGAATGATGAAGACAAAGAAAAGAAATGAAGAAAGTGTGCCTTAGACTAAGTAGGCGCCATGTGTCTAAAGGGAGTGACTTATGCTTGTTTGTGATTAATGATATGTTATCCTTGTAGTCAAACATGTATTACACTATCTTAGTATCCAAACAAGCCAAAACTAGATCAGTATAAATAGCTATTTGTCTTTTCCTTTGTAAGCATGAAATTCATTTTTCTAAAATCTCAATAATATTCATTCTCTCTTTCTCTCTAATTTCTTTCTCTCTCAATCTCCAAATCTCTAAATCTCCAAATCTCAAAATCTATTAAACTCTTAATCTTTCATAAGGTGCTTTGGTGACATGCTAGACAAGTTTAGTGTAGCAGTCATATTTTTAAAGATAGATCTAAAGAGCGGATATCATCAAGTTCAAAAGCGGGTAGTAGATGAATGGAAGACTGCAATCAAAACTAAGCAGAGTCTGTATGAGTGGTTTGTGGTGCCAATCAGGCTGTCCAATGCCCCAAGTACGTTCATGTGCCTAATGAACTATGTTCAATGGCCTTTCATCGGTAAGTTCGTGGTAGTGTATTTTGACAACATATTATCTACATCACGACTTACGCAGACCATTTGGAGCCTCTGGAAACGATAATTATGAAACATCAAAAGGAGAAGTTGTATGCCAACCTCAAGAACTGCACCTTCTGCACGGACCAAGTCATCTTATTAGGGTTCATCCTGAGTTCACAAGGACTTAGAGTGGATGACAAGAAAATAAAGGCCATTCAGGATTGGCCTACACCGACTAACGCCAGTCATGTCAAGAGTTTCCACGGTTTAGCCAGTTTCTACCGTTCGTTTAAGAGAGAACAAGAGAAAACATTTAAATTAATGAAGAGAAACTACCAGAAGTTCATATGGTGACCAGAACAAGAGAAAACATTTAAATTAATGAAGGAGCGCCTCACACACGCCCCAGTTTTAACCTTTCCGGATTTTAACAAGACTTTTCAAGTCGAGTGTGTTGCATTGTGAGTGGGCATATGAGCAGTCCTGACTCAAGGAGGAAAACCCGTTGCCTATTTAATTGAGAAATTAAGTGGAGCAGCCTTACGTGATGTAAGAACCAAGTACTGAATTCTAACAAGCCAGGGACGCGATACAAAGGAGCTGGTTGTTCAACACTCTCTCCTTTTATCACCAAGTAACACGGCTTTAGAACAATGGCGAACGGCTGATAGACAGTGGGGGATTGATGGACTCCACAAAACTCTATGGGAGGGAGTCTTGATAAATCGGTTTGCTCAGAGATTTGCTTTACACAAGAACTCGAAGGCTAGGGTTGTTTGTTAGGGAAAAACTTAATTTCTTTCTTTCATCATTTTTGTAAAGTAACAAGGCAGAAGTGGGACTTTATAAAGAGTCCTTCAGCTGTGACCTTCTAGGGGTCTAAGAAGCAAACTACAAGACTTTCAAAACATAGTTTCCTAATAAAAGGGTAGCGGAACATGTACCTAAATTCTATAAAAAAAATAAAAGGACTAAGCTGAAACAAAACAAAGAGAAATGATTAGGCAAGAAGGAAAAATTGATTGCATGCCTTGGCGGCTTGAGTGGTCTAAGTCTTCTAGGTTACGGCTCCTTTCTTGAAGTCGGGCATTTTGGCCGAAGCTCTAATCCCCAAGGTGCACCATTTATTTTAAAAGAAGAATACCAAATATGTTAAGTTCCTTGTTGCTTGAAAGAAGTGGTAATTCTTTGAAGTGTTCTCCTTGGCGGCTTCCCTAGCTTTCTTGAGCCGCGTCTAGACCTTTTTCGGTCGGGCCTTAATCCTTTGGTTGCTTATCCTCTGCTTGATCAGAAGTTGGGTTAAGGCTGTGGCTTGTCTCAATGGCCATGTTGGCGAGTATAGTCTCCATGGCTTGGTTGAAGCCTGCTCTCAAGTCTCTAGACCCAGACCGTGTCCTTGGTGACCTCCTAAGGATGGATACCGTGATGTGTTGTCCTAGGTTGAGATTCATGTCCTCATCATTCCCTCTCCCTTGAGAAGATTCTGACCTTAGAATTGTATCACCTACATCAAATTGAGAAAAGTCGGTGACATTGAATGTAGAAGATATGTTAAACTCACTTGGCAACTTGGTTTGGTAGGCATTGTTATTGATCCTCTTGATGACTTTGAATGGGCTGTCTCCTGTTGGTGCAAGCGGACTTCCTTTGCTTGGTAACCGCTCAGTCCTCATGTGAAGCCAAACCCAATCGCTTGGTTCAAAGCTTAGCTCCTTTCTGCCCTTGTCTACATATTTATTGGTTTGCTCATTTTTCTTCTCTATGTTCTCCTTGACCTTTCGTTGTATATTCTTAATCAGCTCGGCCATAGACTCCCCGTACTGGCCACCATCTGTTCTTTGTGAGGTAAGGGCTATAAATCTAATGGATTGAGGGGCTTAAACCCATAGACAACTTTAAAAGGAGAATGTTTAGTAGTAGAGTGTGGCACACAATTAGAAGTAAATTCAATAAAAGGAAGACAATCAACCCAATTCTTATGATTGTTATCCACAGTTACCCTTAGCAAGGTATAGAGATGTGGTTGGCAAATTATGTTTGTCCATTAGTTTTTGGATGAAAAATCATTGAGAAGAGAAGCTTGGTCCCTAAATTCTGCCACAAGGTTTTCGAAAATTGGCTAAGGAACTTAGTATCCCTATCCGACACAATAGTCCTTGGTAAGCCATGATGCTTCACTACTTCTTTCAATAAGAGATCCACGGTTTGACTTGCATAATTGGTATTGTTGCATGGGATGAAGTGTGATATTTTCAAAAATTGGTCCGCAAGAACAAGGATTGAATCCTTTTTCTTATCATTGGTAATCCTAAAACCAAATCCATGGAAAAATCTACCCAAGGCAAGTTAGGAATAGGTGATGGAATGTATAAATCATGTGGATGTAATATGGATTTTGCTCTAAGGCAAATGATGCACTTGGCACAGAATCACTTCAAGTCTATCTTGAGATGCGGCTAAAAGAAATGATCCATCACTATGATTAGACTTTTATTAACTCCAAAAAATGTCCATAAGTCCTCCTACATGTGCTTCTCTGAGGATGAGGTCACACATGGACCCTTAAGAATGCAAAGCCTCTTGTCTCTGAAAAGAAAATCATCATGCTTGAAGAAAGATCCTATGGCTATTTTAGTGCGTTGGTTGTAGAGGTCTCCGAAGTCTGGATCCTCCTTGTATTGGCACTTGAGGTGTTCAAATCTCATGATCTTGTCCTCCATAGTAGTGATTAAGTTGTGTCTCATTGAGAGGGCATCAGATACTATGTTTTCTTTTCCCTTCTTATACTTGATCACATAAGGGAAAATTTCCATAATTCTAACCATCTAGCATGCCGTTTCTTAAGTGTGGTTTGTCTTCTCAGGTACTTAAAAGTCTCATGATCTGTATGAACGAAAAACTCCTTAGATAAAAGGTAATGTTTAGAGAGGTGGGATAGTTTATAGAGACTCCATGAAGTTTCTCACTAAAGAAGGTTAAGGGTCGTCCACCTTGACTTAGCATGGCTCCTATTCCTGTTCCTGAGGTATCACATTCAATCTCAAATGTTTTGTCAAAATTAGGTGAAGCAAGAAAAAGTGCATGAGTAAGGCGGTCCTTAAGCTTCTTAAAAAAGCTTGTTCTTGTTTTTCTCCCCACTGGAATGCGAAAATCCTTCTTGACGACTGAGGTGAATGGAGCGGCTATGGTACTAAAATCTTGGACAAACGTCCGTAAAAGCTAGCCAATCCATGGAAAATCAACACATGTCCAATTGTAGTAGGCGAGGGCCACTCCTGAATGGCTTTGACCTTCTCCTCATCTACCTTTAATCCCTGAAAACTCACAATAAAGCCTAGAAACACCATTTGATCAGTGCAAAATGTGCATTTCTTTAAGTTTTCATATAACCCTTCCAAACAAAATATCTCTAGAAGTTTCTCTAAGTGGTTTATGTGTTCAGCAAGACTTAAACTGTCTACCAAGATATCATTAAAGTAAATCACTACAAACGTATAAATGAATGCCCTTAAGACATGGTTTATGAGCTGCATGAAGGTGCTAGGAGAATTAGTGAGTCTGACGGGCATAACTAGCCATTTATATAGACCTCTATTGGTTTTTAAAGCAGTCTTGCACTCATCTCCTTCCTTCATGTTAACTTGGTGGTATCTACTCATCAAGTCTATCTTAGAGAAAATCGGGGTTCCACTTAGCTCATCAAACATGTCATCTAGTCTTGGTATAAAATGTCTATATTTGATGGTGATATTGTCTCTACAATCGACACATATCCTCTAAGTCCCATCTTTCTTAGGCACCAATAAGACTGGTACAACACAGGGGCTCAATCTCTCTCGGGTGTAACCCTTAGACATCAGGTCTTACACTTGTGCTTAAAGCTCCTTAGATTCACTCGGTTTGAATATATTGGTGGGGCAGTTAGGTAGAGGTGCTCCTAGAATCAAGTCAATCTGATGCTTAATACCACATATAGGGGGTAAACCGGCTGCTATCTTGCTGCAAGAACCGTGGGGTGGGCTGTCTTTCACCGAGAAGCTCAGGTTGCTGGACAGAAAGGATGGAAGTGAAGGGTGGATCGAAGGGACCACACAAGCTGTGAAAGGGGCTTGTGATACTCCAAGAACTTCAACAAAGGATGGTTGAAGAACGCGGCTGCTCCAAGAACTCTTGGTGGCGGCGCCTAAGGGTTTAGACAAAGAAGTCTTATGTTTTGTTTTGTTCTAAATTTCTTGTTATTTTTTTAATGAATAGACAAAGGCTTATATGATGCCTTATTACAACTTAATCTAAACAACATGATGTTTAGCCTCTCAAGGAATTAAAACAGTAAGAAGTTTACTTGATAGAAATTAAAAATAGACTTTGGGCCTAAGTAGTCAACATGACTCATAAGCCCAAATAACATACTTAGACTATAAATATAATTACAGATAGAAAAAGCCCAATAACACTAAGGCTAGAATTCGGTGGTGACTTGTGAATGGTGTGGAGTTGTGAACAAGTCTTCGCTGTCTTGCGTACTAAGAGTATTGCCTCATTAAAACCTTCTTCGGAAAATCCAGTGGTAGTGACTCTACCAGATGGTAATGGTAAAGACATCGGAGGAAGTAGAATCATCGAGTAGGAACCTCTATGGTTCCTTGTCCGGTTGGAATGGGTCGGATGGTCCTGGTACTGTCGCGGTCTGGTGTGTTGGTCCTGGCATGGTCACGGTCGGCACGGTCGGTCCTGGGCTGATCTTGGTCGGCACGGTCGGTCCGGGGCTTGTCCTAGGCGGTCTGGTCTGTTCGAGGTCCTATCCGATTCCTCTCACCAATAGCATGCCAAGCTTGTCTCATAGAGCTTTCCTCTTGGACCGTGTGAGAGGTCCTGGTGGGATGACTGGACCAGTGGCTGGCTCGATGTCCTCATCATTCCCTTCCTCTTGAAGTGCTTTGGTCTCCAAAGCGAACTCCTCACCTGAATCAAACAACTCTAAGTCAGAAACATTAAACATACTAGACACGTTATACTCACCTGGAGGTTCGAGCTGGTAGGCATTGTCGTTGATTCTCCGAAGGACGCGGAATGGACCATCTCCCCGGGGTGTAAGCTTGCTCCTCCGTCGTTGGAGAAACTGATCTGGTCGCAGATGTAAACAAACCCAATCTCCCTCCTTGAAAACCATGTGCCGCCGGTCCTTGTTGGAATTCTTGGTGTTCTGGATGTTGCGTTACTCCAGATTGGCCTTGGTCTCTTCGTGTAGACGCTTAATATATTCTGCCTTTGCTTCTCCCTCTAAGCTGATGGCGTCTTCCAGTGGAATGGGTGTGAACTCAATTGGCGTGGTCGGATTGAAGCCGTAGACGACTTCAAATGGAGAACGCTTCATTCTGGAGTGTGTAGCCTTGTTGTAAGCGAACTCAACGTATAGAAGGCACTCCAACCAGTTCTTCAGGTTCCTTCCAATTGTTGCTCTCAGCGTCTGGGATAATGTCTTGTTGACCACCTCTATCTGTCCGTCGGTCTGTGGATGATACGCTGTAGAAAACAAGAGGTTAGTCTCTTACTTGCGCCACAAGGCTTGCCAGAAGTGGCTGAGGAACTTGGTATCGCGTTCGGACACAATCGTCCTGGGAATGCCGTGCAGTCGTACTATCTCCTTGAAGAATAAGTCTGCAGTCTGGCTCGCGTCATTGGTCTTATTGCAAGCGATGAAATGCACCATCTTGGAAAATCGGTGGACCACTACGAAGATAGAATCCTTGTGGTTGATTTTTGGCAGGCATAATACGAAGTCCATGGAGATGTCTGTCCAGGGCACAGATGGAACTGGTAATGGTATGTAAGGACCCTGCGGATGCATCTTGGATTTACCCCGTTTTTAGATAAGGCACTTAGCACAGTGAGCCTGTATATCTCGTTGCTGGTGGGGCCAGCAGAAATGTTCCTTAAGCATGCTTAATGTCTTATCAATTCCGAAATGACCCATTAAACCTCCTCTGTAGGCCTATCTCAAAAGCAGCTCCCGAATCGATCCTCTCGGAATGCAGAAACGCTTATCCTTGAAAAAGAATCCGTTAAACAAATAGAATTTGCTGTAGGTGCCCTTGTGGTGCTCCTGGTAAGCCTGAGTGAAGTCGGCGTCGTCAGCATACAGCTTTTTGATCATCTCGAAGCCCATAACCTTTAACTCCATCATGGAAATGAGGCTGTCACAACGTTATTCTTTCCCTTTTTGTACTTGATGATGTTGGGAAAGGTCTGGATATACTCTATCCAACGAGCATGTCTCTTCTTAAGCGTAGATTTGCCTCTGAGGTGCTGGAGTATCTGATGGTCGGTGTTAATTACACACTCCCGGGGAAGAAGATTGTGCTGCGAAGTCTCGAAGGCACAGACCAAGGGATAGAGCTCTTTGTCGTAGGTCGGATAGTTAAGAGCGCCTCTACTTAACTTCTCGTTGAAGTAGGCGACAAGTCTTCCGCCTTGGGTGAGGACTGCTCCGATGCCAATCTCTAAAGCGTCACATTCGACTTCGAAGGTCTGGTTAAAGTCTGGCAGGATGAGGACTGGGGCGTGGGTGAGACGTTCCTTCAGCAGCTTGAAGGACTTGTCTTGGTCAGGTCCCTAACGAAAGTCTTGGTTCTTATTTTTCTTCGAGGTCAACGGACCAGCGATTTTGCTGAAATCTCGGACAAACCGTTTGTAGAAGCTGGTGAGTCCGTGGAAACTATGGACCTGACTGGTGGTCGTCGGTGTGAGCCATTCCTGTATGGTCTTGATCTTCTCGTCGTCCACCCAGAGTTTCTGTGAACTCACGACGAATCCAAGAAAGACGACTGGGTCTGTGCAGAAGATACGGTCTCTAGGTGCTCCAGGTGGTCTGAGTAGGTCGTATTATAGACGAGAATGTTGTTGAAGTAGACTACTACAAACTTGCCAATGAACGGTCGAAAAACTTGGTTCATAAGGCGCATGAATGTGCTTGGAGCATTGGATAGGCCGAATGGCATTACTATACACTCATAAAGACCCTGCTTGGTCTTGAATGCAGTCTTTCATTCGTCTCCCTCTCGCATCCTGACTTGATGGTATCCGCTTTTAGGGTCAATTTGGGAGTAGACCGCGGCTCTTCTTAATTCATCTAGCATGTCGTCTAGGCGTGGGATGGGGTGCCAGTACTTGATCGTGATGTTGTTGATAGCGTGACAGTCGACGCACATCCTCCAGCTCCCGTCCTTCTTTGGCACAAGTAGGACCGGGACAGCGCAAGGGCTAAGGCTGTCTCTGACGTAACCTTGAGCTATAAGATCCTGGACTTGCCGTTCTAATTCTTTAGCCTCCTCGGGGTTGACTCTGTATGCAGAACGGTTGGATAGCTGAGCTCCGGGAATGAAGTCGATGTGATACTCAATCCCTCTGATAGGTGGGAGGTGAGCTGGAATCTCATATGGGAACACATCGGCATATCTGTCCATTAGTGCTTGGACCTCTGCAGGTAGGGTGGTCTCGGTGCTAGACGTGTGTAGGCTCTCTCTGTAGAGCATAAGGACGAGTTGGGTGCCCTTGGTACGGGTGGCTTTCTTCATGTCTGCCACATTGATTAGAAAATTCTCCTTGCGGGAATGTTGGTCTTTCGCCGTGTTATACTGCATTTCATGAACGACATGTGCATACATTAGTGCTAAATTGTATTTATGCTTATCGTGAACGAATGAGTAGAAGTTGGTCCGTCCATTGTGCGTAGTCTCTCAGTAAAATTGCCATGGTCATCCTAAGAGGAGATGTCCAGCTGTCATCGGGACGACATCACAGGTGACCTGGCCCTGGTATCTAACAATGCTGAATGTACTTTAAGTTGTTCCAAAATGTATAACTCTGTCTTTTTGTTCAGCCATTATAGTTTATAAGGCTTAGGATGCTTGGTCACAGGCAATCCTAGTTTCTCCAGCATATATTTGCTCGCGGCGTTGGCGTAGGACTCTCCGTCTATAATCAACGAGCATACTTTCCCAAATATTGTACATTTTGAGTGGAAAATGTTCTCTCGCTGTTCTTCCTCTTCTGGCTCAAATCTCGAGCAGAGAACTCATCTGATCATGAGCATCTCTCTGGAATCGGCATACTCGATCTCGTCGTCGGACTGCTGATGGATCGTAGGGGCTTGCTCCTCATGCTCGTCATCGGACTCGTAATCTCCTTAGGCATTGAGTACCATTGTCCGTTGAGTGGGACATTCTCGGGACATGTTGAAATAATATGAGATTAAGAGATTTGTAGAATTAGAGAATGAGAGAATGAGAGATTAGAGAGAAGAATGATTGTATTATGAAACTGAGAATAATAGTTTCTAAGATCCAAATGAGGACAGAGATAGCAATTTATACTAATCTAGTCTAGGCTTGTTTGGATACAAGGATTTCCTTATACATGAATGACTACAAGCATAACATAATACTAGAACACAAACAAGCCTTAGACACTCCCCTTAAATGACTTAGACCACAAGCCTTTTCTACTAGAGTTAAAGGCCTTCTTCCTTCATCATTTATTCTTCGTTCCAACACTCCCCCTCAAGCTTAAGACATGGAGAATGCCTAAGCTTGCAACCATGATGCATTACCTCATTAAAAACCTAAAGAAGGAAAACCCAACTGGGACAAAACTTTTTCAAGGGAAAAAGAGTATAACATTCCATGTTAGGATCATTGTTGTGGAATGGTCATAAGGCCAAGCCTTGGATAGATGGAGGCGTCATTCTTCAAAGTTATTGCCTTGGTGAACACATCAGCTAGTTGATCCTCACTCCTTGTATAGCAAGGCAAGATGATTCCTTTTCGAATAGCTTCTCTTACTTTATGGCAGTCTACTTCTTTATGCTTGGTCCTTTCATGAAACACAGAATTCGAGGCAATGTGTATAGCAGCCTGATTGTCACAATGAATGGTTATAGGATCATCAAAGCTCACGGTCAAGTCTTCAAGAAGTTGCTTCCTCATGGTTCTATATTCTGATTATGCACTAGAGCATGACACCACCTTTTGCTTCTTGGTTTTCCAAGTTACAAGGTTCCCTCCTATGAAAGTACAATAGCTTGTGGTACTTCTTGTTTCCTCCATATCTCCTGCCCAATCTGCATCACAATAACCAACCACATTTGTGTTTCTATTGCAACCCATCCATATACCTTGTTCATGAGTGCCTTTTAGATATCTCAAAATTTGATTTGCCATCTCCTAATGTTTCGTTTTTGGATCTTGCATGTGTTGAGATACCTGATTCACAGCAAAATATAAACCTGGTCTAGTGATGGTTAGATAAATAATCTTACCAACCACTTTCTTATAGAGCTTAGGATCATGAAAATCAATTTCCTCTTCTAGGTCCCTCTTAGTTACGATTTTATAGTCTTCTTTTAAGGGTGTTTTAGCTGATTTAGCTTCCATCATACCTTTAGAGGTTAGTAAATCTATAACATATTTCCTTTGAGATAAGAAAAGACCTTCCTTGAATATCAAAGACACTCTTCAAATATTCTTTTGTAGATGCAATACCAACACTATCAATACCACATATGATTATATCATATACATAAATGAGAATTACCACAATACTCTTTAGTGTAAAAAGAGTATGTTCAACTTCAGATCTTTTGAAGCCTCAATCCATCAATGTTACACTTAGCTTGTGGTACCAAGCTCTTGGAGATTATTTAAGATCATAGATGACCTTCCTCAGTCTAAGTATGTTGCCAGGTCCTACCTCTTCCTCTAGACCTGGTGGAGGTGACTTGTATACCTCTTCTTCTAATTCACCTTGTAAGAATGCATTCTTACCCATTTGCCATAATTCCTAATCAAGGTTAGTAGCAAGTGAAAGAACAACATTAACACAATGAAGCTTAGCTACAGCTGCAAAGATATCCCTATAATCTTCACCATAAGTCTAAATAAATCCTCTAGCCACCAACCTAGCTTTATATCTATCAATTTCACCATTGCTTTTGTATTTAATGGTAAAAATCCACTTAGAAGTTACAGCCCTTTTTCCTTAAGGTAAAGTGGCTGGAGCATAGGTACCATTCCTTTCCATAGCTTGTTTCTCAGCTAGGATAGCTTCCCTCCACTCCTTCTTAGTCATAGATTCCTCATATGTCTTTGGAATCTGTTCATTATCAAGACTTTAAATGAATGCAGCATGGTTAGTAGGTAAGTGGGCAATGTTACAAACTCCCTGATTATGATGAACCACAGCATTCCCATTGTAGAAAACTGGTGGATTCCTTTGTCTTATGCTCCTTAACACTGGAGGTGGAGCTTCTTGAATAGGCTCCTCTTCTTCACCTAAAACTTCAATAAGAGTGGGCACATATCTTGATCTCTTGTTGGACATGAGTAGATGCTTCTCCCCCCCCCCATTTTCAAGAGGAGGAAGGCCAGGAGAGCTGAAGGGAAGATCAGGCCGTGCATTGGAAGGACCGGCTGGGGTGGATGGTCGCGGCCCAGCCGGCCGTGCTGGTGCCGTGGCTGTGCTGGAGCTTATGGTCGCGGCCCAGTCGGCGGTGCCAGTGCCGTGGCTGTGCTGGGGCTTGTCGCCGCTGGTACAGGCTGAGGAGCAGTGACCGTGGGCTGAGAAGTAGGAGAAACTATTTTAATGCTCTTCAAGAGCCTCCTCAAGTTCTCAGCTTGGTCAGATTTTGTTGTGGAGATGTCTTTGAATTGATCACAAGTTCCTTCTTCATAGAAATCTTTTGATTCTTTGAATTTGACATCTCTGGATACTAAGAATCTTCTAGTCTCTGGATCATAACATTTGTATCCTTTCTGGGTGGAGGAATACCCAATGAACATATCTTTGGTACTCTTTGGTTCCAGATTGTTCCTTTGCTCTTTTGGAACTAATACAAAACAAACACAACCAAAAACTTTTAAGTGGTCAATGTTAGGTCTAGTTTTGTTTAGTAGCTCAAATGGAGACAAGTCATCTAGGACTTTTGTAGAAGTCCTATTAATCAAGTAGCATGCAGCTACAAAAGCATCCCACTAAAATCTTTTGGGAACTTTCATATGGAACATTATTGTTCTCACAACTTCTATTAAATGCCTATTCTTCCTTTCAGCCACTCCATTTTGTTGTGGATTGTAAGGACAACTGGTTTGATGTTCAATGCCATGCTTGGCCAAGTGTAGTTGAAGTCTGGTGCTAGTGTATTCTCTTTTATTATCTGTTCTAAAGCATTTAATACTTGCATTGTATTGGTTAGTAACATATTCTTGAAAATTTAGAAATGCATTAAATATTCTATCTATAGAACTAAGTAAAGTGACCCAATTATATTTGGACTTTTCATTAATAAATGTCACAAAATAATTGTGATTTTCTCTAGATGGGAATCGAGATGTCCAAACATTAGAATGCACCAACTCAAAAAAATTATCATAAGTATGCAAAGATTTCTCAAAAACTCTTTTGCAATGTTTTCCAAGTATACAAGAATCACACATATCCTTTGGCATTTTTAAACCAGGAAAAATTAGTTCTAGTGCTCTAGGATGAGGATGTCCTAATCTAGCATGCCAAAGATCAGAATCATCACTAAAAGAGCTAGTACTAGCAACCGGTTCTACCCCGCTTGCATTGGTCATATCTTCAAGCACATACAAGTCATTTCTTATAGTTCCTTGTCCAAATCCCCTACTAGTCTCAATATCTTGAAAGTCGAAATCATTAGGACCAAAGATAGCTTGAGAATTTAAATCAGTAGTAGCTCTTTTAACTGAAAGCAAATTAGAAGTAAAAGATGACATGAAAAAGGCTTTAGATTCTTTATCAAACAACTTATGTTTTCCTATGCCTTTAATTTGTACTTTAATTCCATTAGCAATGACAACATTACCCAAGGCAGGTTCTATATTCTCTAGCAATCCTAGATCACTAATCATATGATGAGAAGCACCAGAATCAACAACCAATGATTTAGAGGCATTAGGAGTAAAATAAGTTTGAAAAGAACCATGAAAAGTTTTACCCAACGCATTACCATCCTTAATTGCTTTGAGAAGAGTTTATAGATCTGATTTTGTCACAAATTCAGATGCTGAAGACATGGAACTAGTTGGGGCTGAGTGACAATGGGAGCTGGTACACGCCTTTGAAGAAGCTGGAAGCTGGTACACGCCATGGCCGGCAACTTGCAGCTGAGTGTGGCCGGCTGTGTGCAGTTGTCTCTCAAGAGCCCAGCTTGGCTTAAGCTCATGATGGAGTACCCAACACTCCTTCTTTGTATGGCCACTCATTTTACAATGGTCACAAGTTTCACTCTTCTTCCTAGGTTCATTTGTTGTTGTTGGTTTGAAGAAACTCTTGTGTGCAGCCACCAATTCAGCCTTGTTACCAAAGAGTCCATGGGATCCTTGATCCTTTTGGATTTGAGCACAAACATCTTCCAAGCTAGGAAGCTTATCAGACCTGAGAATATGCTTAATAAAATCTGAGTAAGTTGTGTTAAGAGTTAATAGTAACCCAAACATCTTATCTTGTACTTTCCTTTCTAGGAGAACAATTGGTCAATTGTGGCTGGCCTTAGCATCTCTAGCTCAGCCCACAATCCTCTGAATGAGACATAGTGCTTTGTGAATTCTGCATCCTCCTGCTTTAATTCATTCAAAGACTTTTTCAGCTTTAAAATTTTTAAGAGGTTAGTGGTGTTTCCATACACCTTTTGCATAGTGTCCCAAAGTTCCTTAGCATTCTCACAAAATAAATAAGCCTCTAAGAGATCACTAGCAAGAGAGTTTTGAAGTATAGAGAGTACCAACTAGTCTTCTTGGTACCATTTGTCTTGAGCAGCCACAGCCTCACTAACTTCAACAACTTCATTTTCTTCAAGACCATTGGTTAAAATATGATTCCAAAAGCCTTTACCACCCAATGTGGTTTTCATGGTCCTAGACCATAAGAGATCGTTTGCTCCATATATAATGACAGGAGCTCTGAATGTGGTTTGTATTTCCATACTTTTCCAATTGTCTGGATGTAGCTTATCGGGACAAAGCTGGTCGGGATGAGCTGGTCAGGATGCGGGACAGCTGGTCGGGATGCGGGACAGCTTGTCCGGACACGCTACTCAGGCAGTGAGAGCGTGTACAAAGGCCGTGGGTTCGGAATAAACATGATCACGTGTGCAGCTTGTCTGGTCGGACACGGGACAGTAACGTGGTGAAGAAGGTGGGCGCGTACGTGAGCCGTGGAAAGGTGATCGCGTGGACGCATGGTCTTGGGCGCGTATGTGGGCCGTGTTCGGATAAGGTACCAGGAATGCTGGTCTGGAGCAGGGACACGCAGTGGAGTCACCAGCACACGGGATAACCAGCACGCATAGGAGTCACCAAGGATAAGGGCGTGTGTGACTTCTTTACCAAACAGGCCAAAACAATCTAACCCCCTTCAACCAACTTCAACCAACTCCTGCAACAGAATTTAACCAACTCCAACCAACAAGATCAAATTCTAACAGTCCTTATCTTCATAACCAATGATGATCCAGCAACAAATATCAAATTTTACTAATATATCAATCCACAAATCCAGTTTCCCTCCTTTTTCAGAATTTCAAAGTTTGATAAGGAAATCAAGAAAATCAATATTGAAGACTTAAACCCTTATGATTGAAACCAAACTTCGTGAAGACCCTAAAAGATAGTTATATAACTTTCTAGATTCAAAGATTTGAAAAAAACTGAGAAAGGATAAGAATTTTATCACCAGATTCTTGTGAGAGGCGATTTCTGACATCTTGAGAAAACCTTGAAGAACTTACTTCAAACATAGGATAATTGAGTTCAGCTTTTTTTAAAAAGAAACTAGACTTGATGGGATTGATTTTAGGATTTGGAAAATCACGATTTGGTGAAGATTTAACAACAGAATGCTCAGAGAAACACATAGGTTTGCGGCAGAGGTAATCGCGTAGGTCCGATGCAAGAAAAATCGTATCTTTCGATTTCCGTGGTCAAATAATGCAAATTTAATTGGCATGGCTTCAGAAATCGCCAAAAAAACAATCCAGGAAAAGCAGATTGTAAAACGCTTCCGTGGTTTGACTGGAATTCGCGATCAAAGTTGACGGACAAAATATGAAAGAAAACAGAGTGTGATGAAGATGATTTCTTCTTGAATCAAAGATTTAATGATGAATTTTGCCCAGAATGTTGTAACCTGGATCTGATACCATGAAATAATATGAGATTTAGAGATTTTTAAAATTAGAGAATGAGAGAATGAGAGATTAGCGAGAAGAATGATTGTATTAAGAAAATGAGAATAATAGTTTCTAAGATACAAATGAGGAGAGATATAACAATTTATACTAATATATTCTAGGCTTGTTTGGATACAAGGATTTCCTTATGCATGAATGGCTACAAAGATAACATAATACTAGAACACAAACAAGCTTTAGACACTCCCCTTAAATGACTTAGACCACACGCCTTTAATACTAGAGTTAAAGGCCTTCTTCCTTCATCATTTCTTCTTCATTCCAACACATGTGTACTCTTCCTTTGCACTTGAAGCATACAATCTCGCTGCTCCGCTGGGGCTGGGTCGGGGTGGTCGTGGAACTAGTCAGCTTTGGGGCAGTTGGGGCGGCCCTGGGACCCGAGTTGCTGACCACAGCTTTGCCCTTGAGGCGCAGGTCAATGGGCTGGGTCGCCCGCTCAAATGGTTTGGAGCCGGTGCTCCAGGTGCTCTTAGGTCAAGAAGGTGCGGCTAGCTTTCGTTTATGGCATTTCTCTATCTGAAATACTAGGTGGAATAACTCGTCTAGATCATGATAGTGCTGTAGCTCGATCTTTTCGGCAATGGACTCGTGTAATCCGTCGGTGATTTGGGCCATTAGACTCTCCTTAGACTCGTCCACGTCGAGTCAGTTGCGGAGATGCTTGAACTCGTCAAAATATTCTGACACCGTCTTGCTGCCTTGGGTAAGGCATTGGAATCGTCTTTGAAGTTCACGGTGGAGATGAGGTGGGACGTAGTGTCTCCTCATGATCTGGGTGAGTTCAACCCATGGGGTCAAAGTACCCATCCGATCTCTCCTGTGAGCAGTTACTTCTCAATCTCACCATGCCAGGGCGTGGTCAGTGAACTGTGCTGTTGCTAGGGCGACTTTACGGGGATTGTCGTAGATATAGTACTCGAAGAGTAGCTTCATTCTCCTCTCCCAGTCTAAGTACTCCTCGGGATGGTGCATGGGCTGGCGAGTTGGTGGCATGGGCTCATCGTAGTACTGATGTTGACGCATTCCTTGGTGGGACGTCTCTGGTCGGGCATGTGGGTATAGTTGTGCTGGGGGTGGCGTGGGTCCTGGTGTATGTGCCGGTTGATCCAAACGCTGGAGACGCGTCGCTATGGTCGACATCTGGGACGTCAGAGCTTGCAGAAGCTGCATCATTGCTTGACTGTTCGGTCCCGATGTGGACTCATCACTACCTGACATATTTGCTTTTCCGAGAAAATGAAATTTTGTAAATATGGAAAGTTCCCGGAAAGGAAACTTACAAAAATGGAAAGTTCCAGGAAATGTAACTTACAAAAATGGAAAATTTCCTTTTATGGAAAATTTCTAGGGATATGATTTTTATTTTTATTTATAAAATTTAGTTCTATCTTAAGGTACAACCTAAATGCAAAAAGGAAACAATTTAAAGAAAATGAAACTATCCTAAAAATAAATATGGCTTAAAACCAAAAAGATAACTAACTAAATGGAAAATATCTTAAAAACTTATTGCCTAGATGCTAAAAAGAAAACTATTAATGCCTAATTTCATAAAAAGAAAACTACATTAAACTTAAAGGAAGATCTATTAACTGCCTAAAAAACTTAGGAAAACTTCGTAAACTATTTCCTAACCTAGAAAAAATATGGAAACTCATTAATCCTATTCCTAAATGCTAAGGGAAAATTTCCTAAAACTAAAGACTAAGAACCTAGACACTAAGAAAGTTTTTGATGACCTAACCACCTAATGCAAACTATGGAACTCGATCTACAGGTTGGTTTGGGGGTTAAAGGAGATGCTATGGCGCGACACAGGCTACGCGGGTGCTAAGGAAGAAACGCTAAGGCGCGGGACCTAACAGGGGAACCTAGGACCTAACAGGGACTAGACTAGGCATGCTGGAAACTAACCTAGTGGACGCGAGGAACCTAAGTGCGCCGGAAAGAACAAAGCGGTGTGGTTGGACAAGGGCTAAGCGCGGGAGGTAAGCGTGGGACGCGGACCTAACTCTAGGGAACAAACTCGAAAAAGGGAATTAAACCTCAACTCAAATAAGGAACATGGACAAGAACCTAGACTACACAGCATGCACGATTCTACCTAGAAGGAATAAGACCAAAACTTGCACAACACACGCAAACACACACAAGAACCTTATGGAACTCACGATTTAAGTGATGAACAAGTGCTCTACGTTAGTTTCTAAAGCCCTAGTTTTGTTTTAACAACCTAAACACCTTTTTGTCTTTAGAAAAAAAAATTTAAACAACAAACAAGAAAGCAAATTTCTTCTACTTTTTTTTTTTAAAAAAATGAAAACAAGGAAAAGGATTGATAGAACCTGATTTTTTTTGTATTTTTTTGGTAGGAGACTTGTTTCCTTCACCTTCTTACCGAGAACCTCAGAGAAAAAAGAGAAAGAAACAAAATCAAAAGCAAAACAAGTGCAACAAAAACAAGAATAAATCGCCAAAAACAAAAGGTTAGATTCAACCTGATGTTCTGGAGCTTTAAGCTCTGATACCAGTTGATGCAAGAACCGTGGGGTGGGCTGTCTTTCACCGAGAAGCACAGGTTGCTGGACAGAAAGGATGGAAGTGAAGGGTTGATTGAAGGGACCAAACAAACTGTGAAAGGGGCTTGTGATACTCTAAGAACTTCAACCAAGGATGGTTGAAGAACACGGCTGCTCCAAGAGTTCTTTGTGGCAGTGCCTAAGGGTTTAGACAAAGAATTCTTAGGTCTTTTTTGTTCTAAATTGTTTGTTATTTTTATTAATGAATATACAAAGGCTTATGTAATGCCTTATTACAATTTCGTCTACACAGCATGATGTTTAGCCTCTCAAGGAATTAAAACAGCAAAAAGTTTACTTAATGGAAAATAAAAATAGACTTTGGGCCTAAGTTGTCAACATGACTCATAAGCCCAAATAGCATACTTAGACTAGAAATAGAATTAAAGATAGAAAAGTCCAATAACACTTAGGCTAGAATTCGGTGGTGACTTGTGAATGGTGTGGAGTTGTGAACAAGTCTTCACCTTCTTGCACACTAAGCGTATTGCCTCATTAAAACCTTATTCGGAAAACCTAGTGGGACAAAACCGAAGATAGAAAAAATAGTACAATTACCTATCATGACTTTTGGTGTCTCTACCGGATGGTAATGGTAAAGACACCGGAGGAAGAAGAATCTTCAAGAAGGAACCTCCATGGTTCCTTGTCCGGTTGGAATAGGTTGGATGGTTCTGGTACGGTCGCGGTCTGGTCTGCTGATCCTAGCACGGTCACGGTCAGCACGATCGGTCCGGGGTTGGTCGTGGTCAGAACGTTTGGTCTGGGGCTTGTCCTGGGCGGTCTGGTCTGTTCGAGGTCCTGTCCGGTTCTTCTCTCCAATAGCATGCCGAGCTTGTCTCCTAGAGCTTTCCTTTTGGACCGTGAGAGAGGTCCTAGTTGGATGACTGGTGCAGTGGCTGGCTCGATGTCCCAATCATCTCCCCTCTGGAAAGACATCCTTGAACCGTCTAGAAGCTTGAGTACTCCTTTAGGTAGAGTGGATTCTTCTTAACCTGATAACAAACTTTCTCTAAAGATAATTAGTAGCAACTCTTTTTTGGATTCAATAGCCTTAATCACAGTACTTGAAGTTATAAACAGGTTCGTCTTACTTACCTTGTGTCCTTTGTCCAGGGCCTTCTACATCCCATTAACCTTTTGAGGAGTAAGGGAAGATAGGATATGTTTGCGTTTTTCATGAATGAAGGTGTAGAAGTTTATGCACCCATTGTGGAGGGTCTCTTTTTCAAATTGCCATGGTCTTCCGAGCGGGAAGTGACAAGCTTGCATTGGCACCACATCACACTTCACTTGGTCAGAGTACTTCCCTATACTGAATGTTACTATAAATTGTTCCGCAATTCTCAAATCAAGCTAATCATTGAGCCATTTGAGCTTGTAAAGTAGCGGATGCTTGGTTCTTTTAAGGCCTAGCTTATTAAAAAGATACTTGCTTGCCACATTACTGCAAGAACCACCATCCATGATCAAACTACATACCTTAGACTGAATGTTGTATCTAGTGTGAAATATTTTCTCTCTTTGCATGGTCTTTGGGTCAACCATTGCACTGAGGGCTCGTTTAGTGACAAGAATTTCTTCTACTTTGGGATAGTTGGTTACTTCTTCATCATAACCGTTCGGTTCTTCCTCAGTTTCCTCGTCTGTCTCATAATCTCCTTGGTCGTTGAGTTGCATGACCCTTTGGTTTGGACACTTCCTTGCATAGTGTCTTTTTCCCTGTCATTTAAAACAAGTTATGTCACAGTTTTTTTGGGGTTATGTCTTACGCTGCTTTGGCTTGTGGCTATTAGTAACCTCTGGGGTAGCCTTGTTGAACCGTGAGGCTCCTTCTGCTACCATCCCTTTGTCTAAATCCTATTGGAGTTAGAACCGATTGCCACCAAGAACAGCCGCCACAAGAAATGGAGAGGAAAGACTGGTGGAAAGTGATGAATCAGCTATCCCATTGATTCATGTGTCCTTAGGTGTGTGCTTGAAGTGAAAATCAACAAAGCACACATGCTGCAAGTTCAGATCATTATCCATATCCAATCACAAAGGAGGAATACTCACAAAGACTTAGTATCAAAGTCGTTGCAAATGCTATCTCTAAACCATGATTGATTAAATTCCTCATCTAGAAATGTTCAAAGGATAAAAGAGAAACTAAAAGACTATGCCTTGCATTTAGAAACTAGTTGAATCGAAAAGTCATGTTACATTCATTTACAATTTATCGTAATTCTCCATCATTCTTCATCAATCTCATCAATTCTACATAAAATCTTATATTTTTAATCTCCAAATCTATAATTCTTCTTATTCTTCAATACTTCAATTCTCTTAATTCTCATGATATTTTCTATTCTACCAGATACTTACAATCTTCTTCTATATGTTTAAAGGATAAAGAAGACCAAAAGATGATGTCAAAGAGTACATATGAAAACAAGTCAAGTCATACAGTCTATGAATGCTCATTCTTCCAAACTTGACTCTCATTACTAGTGTCAAGCTTTGGGAGGAAAAGAAAATGAACATTCAAGGTGCAAACAAGGACAACTCAAGGATGTGCCTGGTGCAAACAAGAACAATTCAAGAGTATGTCTTGTGCAAAAAAGGACATTCAAGGAGATGTCTGGTGCATTCAAGGCGCAAACAAGGACATTCAAGATAATGTCTGAAGCTTCTTAAACCCGTGAGCTTCCAAATAAGGCAAGTTGAAGATCTCCTGGTTTAGAAGTTTAATAACTTTTAAACCATAATTGATTTTGGCATAATTCCAACTCTCTGTGGACCTATGATGGGTTATGTTTCCATAAAAAGTTGGTTTTTAACTTGGTTCCACCTGGTTCAATTGAAATCCTTCAATTAGTAACCACTGGTCTCGTTCTGGTTCATTGGAAAACCTCTGTATTGAAATTTAAATATCTTCTTTATGTGGCAAGATTTTTAACCAATTCTTCTTCATCATGATCCCTTGATGAGTTGAGTTTCTGTAACAGGTTTATTTGTAGCTTAAATCCTCATGGTTTGGTTGATATTCTCCAAGAAATACACATATGTCTTTGATACATCAAGTTTGGTTCTCTTGTGGCCTTGTGGGCTTGTGAATGAGGAGAGATTGGGAACAAACCTTATTTGCCATGCACATTAGAGGTATTGCCTCGTTAAAACCTCTTTTGACAAACCCATTGGGACAAAACCAAAAGTAGGAAAAAAAGTACAATTCTCTAATATGTCTTTTATGAGTCTTAGTCAATCTTTTGTTGGAATCTTCATGCTCCTTGGTCGATCTTGACTTGATGTCTTTATCAACACTTTGGGAAATAAACAAGTGCATCATGGGTTCTTTACTAAAGCACAAACTTGTAAAATCTAATTCCTTAGCACTAGTTATAACAAAGTTTACTTCTACTTGTGGTTTTAAGCTAATTATTCTCTCATGGTCTTTTATGTTTAATAAACTCTTCAATACAGCTGTGGCATCATGAGAAACTAATGGGGTCAAAGAGAGACTTACCTGTCTAACACTTTCAATGTTGTTAGCATGGTCTAATGGTTCTTCTTTGAGGCTTTATTTTTCTCTAGCACTTTGATCAACCTCATGTTTGAGTGTAATAGCTGATAGTGGTGCTACTCCAATCTCTGCATCGTTTGGTTGCTCAAATATGGCAAAGGCATGTACCTTCTCTTCCTTGTCTTCTCTTTGGTCAATTTCCACATTGATTTTCATAATATCTGGCTCTAGTCTTTGATATTTTGGGATGGCAATAGCTTGTAACTTTTCTTCTTTGTCCATCTTTTCTAGCTCTGTATCAAATCCTTTTGACTCAGACAAGCGCATTATACTAGAATTGAAAATTGAAAGCTCAGAATATAATGTACTATCACTTTCTCTAAATTTCACTGTTTTCTCTTCTATTAAAGTTTCTTTCAACAAACTCTTAAATGGACAATTTACAGCAACGTGTCCTCTCTTATGACATATATAACATGTCTGATCTTTAGAATTTACAAAGTTAGAAGACTTACCTTGGGTGGGTGTGCCTTGTGACTTTGGTAAGGTATCAGAACTAGATGTGGCTGCATGGAATGCAACTTTAGATTCTTCTTTTCTCATATGCTTTACTTTAGGAATTGGATTTTGCTTTGTTGTTTCCTCCATCAGTCATAGAGTTTCTTAATATGTAGAAATGTCTCTTGTTGTTCTGGTGTAAGTATGAATGTAGATGATGTAGACGTCACTCTCGTTGGTGTGCCTTGGTTCTTCTCTACAAATTCTTTATGCATCCGTGTCTTGAGGTCTTTCCAATCTAGCACTGGATTCTTGAAGTTGGTTGGATCACTTTCCTTTAGCCACCATTCATAAGCCTTTTTTGTGAAGGCTGAGACAGCTTGTACTAACTTCTTCTCCTTCTGGGTCTTTACTAGTTTCTGAAAAGACTAGGGACCTACTTCTTTTCTTGACTTGCTTCTTTGGACTGATGTGGTTTAAGTAAGCTTGTACTTGGTACGGAACAACTCCATAGTTGTTGGAATTCTCTGCCTTCTTGGGAGGTTGATAATCTTCATGCTCAGAGTATGGTATCTCACACCATGGTGTCCTTGAAAAACTCCTAAAGCAATATGATTCCTTCGCTTCTTGGTGGGGCTCTTCTTTATAATCTTATTCTCTACATTCTTCTTCTTCTTCATACCACTTCTTGTAGATTGAAGTGTGTTGAACAAGTTCTCGTGGTTCAGGCTGGGGTTCTTCTCTGCCTGGTTTATAGCCATAATCTTCTTCATTCTGAGACTTTGAGTCATCCATGAAGGCATTGTACTCCTCATCAAAACTCTGGTCAGTTCATTCTCTTGATACCAAGTGTCTTCTTCATATAGGACTTGATCTTCTTGCTCCCAATTGTCTTCAAATGAAAGAAATTCTTCTTCTATGTCTTCCATGGTAGTACCTTGCAAATAATATTGAAAGTGATGCTTTAATTCTGTAACAGACCTAAAAGGAAACAAGATTTTCGACAAAGACAAAAAGGAATCCAAATTTTTGGGAAAAATCTTTAAACAAGAACTTTAACTTTTTTTTACTATAAACTTTTAAAGAAATTTAGACATAAATAATTAATGGAAAACTTCAAACAATGCAACTATCAAATTTGCAATTCTTATAACTTTTTCTTTTTATTTATTTAATATCTAAACAAGAATTAAGGAAAACTTCTTTTTTGTAACTATAAACTTTAAAAAAACTTGACAAATAACTAATGGAAATTTTCTAACAATGGAAACAATTCTTAGGGATTTTCGATTTTAGGAAAACAAATCAAGGATAGTAAACAACAAATAAATTTAAACCAATATTTGTGAATCAGATGATGAAAAAAACAATAGTGCTTAATGGAATGAACAAATGCAATAAACAAGGACTGACTCTCCTTATAATTTTAATTCAAAGGAAATAATTCTAACAGCTTAACTCTCTCTTTTTTATGTTTCGGTTGGTAGACAAATACTATGGTAACTAAGTCAAAGCAAACAATTTTTTTTATGGTTTTAGGTTTTAAGAAAACAATTAAAAAGATAATAAAAGACAATGAATTCAAGCAAATATTTTTTATGGATTTTAAATTTATAAATGAAACATAAACAAGACAGAAAATAAAAGTTGGATGAACACAACCAGGGAGATATGAGCTTTAAGCTCTTATACCAGATGATGTAAGACTCCAAATCCACCTTGCCTTAAACACACGGGTTCAGGAACTAAGGCTGGAGCGGAAGATGAGAGTTGGTAGAGATGAGGGTGAAAGGGGCAATTGACTCTCTCAATCTGGTGGGATGATTGACTCACTCAATCCGAGCTGAACGAAGAGTGTTTGAATCACAAAAACAATCTTAAATCTACAGATCAATAGAAACCAAAAGTGTTTCTCACACTTAAGAATCTAAAGACAATAATAAACTCAAAGATCTTCTTTGAAGAGAAAACAATTTTTCTATATCAACTTAGATTGAATGGTGATTTTACAATAAGTCTATGTTCAGCTTATATAGGCTGATTACAGACATCCTTCTAGCTGTAAAAGAAAGAGAATACATAAAATTAAGTATAAAGAATCATAGAGTTAGCTCCTTTGGGGAAATATTGCCATTTAGGCTTTAATTGTGTTTTGCTCGAGATTTCTTGTATCTGAACAACTTGGGGAGATATAAATGACGTCTAGACACCTTATGGAAAGTGTAGAATTTCTCCAAATCATGTGTGAATAGAAAGGGAAAGAGCTGTAGGAGTTTTAATGCAGATGGCTCCAAACATGGTAAGTAAGAGCAAGAGTGAATCCGCCTGATTTTCTGTTCTGGTGCATGGTAAGATGATAGAAGAATATTTTGGATGGTTAGATGTTTCTCCTGAATGCTTAAATATCTTTCCTGGTCGCCAAGTATAGGTTTGAAGCTTCTTAAACCCGTGTGCTTCCAAATAAGGCAAGTTGAAGATCTTCTGGTTTATAAGTTGAATAACTCTTAGACCAAAATTGATTTTGGCATGATTCTAACTATGGGTTATGTTTCCAAACAAGTTGGTTTACAACTTGGTTCCTCCTGGTTCAATTACCATCCTTCAATTAGTAACCACTGGTCTCCTTCCGGTTCATAGGAAAACGTCTGTATTGAAAGTTGAATATCTTCTTCATGCAGCAAGATTTTGAACCAATTCTTCTTCTCCATGATACCTTGATGAGTTAATTTTCTAGAAAAGGTTGATTCGTAGCTTAACTTCTCCTGGTTAGGTTGATATGCTCCAAGAAAGACACATATGTCTTTGATACGTCCAGTTTGGTTCTGTTGTGGCCTTGTGGACTTGTGAATGAGGAGAGATTGCGAACAAGCCTTATTCGCCATGCACATTATAGGTGTTTCCTCATTAAAACATCTTTTGGAAAACTGATTGGGACAAAACCAAAAGTAGGAAAAAGGGTACAGTTCTCTAATATGTCTTTTATGAGTCTTAGTCAACCTTTTGTTGGAATCTCCATGCTCTTTGGTCGGTCTTGACTTGATGTCCTCATCAAGTTGTCTGGCGCATTCAAAGGCTTTCAAGCTGTCTGCCAAAACTAAGTAAGCACAAGAAGTGTGTTGCTCAGCCTAATTCTCTCATGGAGGCCGTGAATAAGGTCATCCACATAACTGTTTAAGAAGCAGTCAATCATCTGTCATCAACTGATGATAGAACCAATGGCCATAAAGCTGGTGGAAAGTGATGAATCACCTCAGGACATCAAAATTCTCTCATCAAAGGTTCTATATAGCATAAGTTATTTAACTCTATGATTTTAGGTTGAGAATTTGGCTAGATATTATACTTGATACCAGACTTCATCTTATTCAAGTTCTGGAATACTAATCTTTTTTTTTAAGTTGTTATGATGTTTGAGATCAGGAAGTAATGAAAAACAGTTGTAAGCATGACATACCCTACATCAATTAATGGAAGCATGGTGGGAGAGCGTATTAGGAGACAAGTGTGCTCACTCTACTCAAGCTTAATTCTAAAATTCCATTCTCTTAAGTTAAGCTTATTGAAAGTATAAAGTGAAGCAAGATGAAGCTGGTAAAAAGGAAATTCAAAACATATAAGGGAAGAGAACCATGTGATCATGATGAATCCAGAGAGAACAATGTGATCATGTGAAGTCCTTAGAGAACCAGACTGGTCTAGATCATATCATCCAAAAAAATTGCCATCCACTCTTATAAAAGGGAAGTTAAAATCATTCTTACATTATAATGCATTGGTTTTTCTTTTTAAAATTCGATACAAGCATATATAAGTGTATGTGAAACAGGTTAAACTTGTAGACTTAAAGTAAAGCTAGATCAAAGTCACCTCTCAAAGACAAGAAGTCAAAAGAAAGGGAGAGAAATAAACCAGAATTAGAAGAAGCTTCAAAGCAGTCATTCACAAAGGATAATCAACAAGGCCTTGATCAAGGGTCTATGGATCTCTCTATGGTGGATTTAAAGCTCATAGATTCAATGGCCAATCATTATCTAAGAACACTTCACTCTTTTTCCCTTTAGTATTGGTTTTATCCCAAAGGGTTTTCCATACTAAGGTTTTTAATGAGGAAGTTCTTTAAGGTTCCAAGCTTGGTTTCTATAAACATTAAAAATCAAGCTTGAAAGGGAGTAAAGAGGAAAAGGCAGGAAAGTCTCTTCAGCTTTGCAAGTTCAACCATTCATCCATGCTTAAACTTAAGGGGGAGTGTTGAAATGAAAAAGAAAAGAAGTAGATACTCTAAGAGAAAGAGTGAGTATGAAGTGTAAGAAAGAATAAGAGAGTAAATAATCTAAACCAAAAGGAGAGTATGAAAGAGCTTTTAAATGTTGGAATGAAGAAGAAATGATGAATTTAGAAAGCCCTTCATGGTTTCTATAATAGCCGTGTGTTACATAGTTAAAGGGGGAGTGTCTAAGGCTTGTTTGTGTTTTAGTGCTATGTTATCCTTGTAGCCATTCATCTATAAGGCAATCGTTGTATCCAAACAAGTTTAGACTAGATTAGTATAAATATCTCTCTCCCTTTCCATTTGTAACTAAGAAACAATTATTCTCATTTTCTTAATAAAATCATTCTTCTCTCTAAATCTCTCTAATCTCTCATTCTCTCATTCTAGAAATCTCTTAATCTCATAATCTTTCATGGTATCAGAGTCAGGTTGAATCAAATCTGGGTAAAATTCATCTTTCATTCATTGAATCAAAAAGAAATCTTCTTCTTCTCAATCTTTTTCTTGTTCTATTTTGACCGTCATCATGTAACTCAAATCCAGCCAAAACAAGACTCCTTTTGACGACCTTCTTTCTCTGGATTGTACATCGGCGAGTTCTGAAACCACGACAATTTGAATTTCATCATTTGTCCCAGGGAATCAAAAGTTACGAATTTTCTTGCAACGGACCTCCACGAGTGCCTCCGCCGTGAACCTCCGTATTTCCGAGGTCATTCCTACGTCTATTCTTCACCAAATCGAGTTTTTCTAAATCCTAATTTCAAGCCCTTAGAGTCTAGTTTCTTTTTAAAGAAATAAGAACTCAATTCCATTTAGTTTGAAGGATTTTCTTGAAGGTTTTCTCAGAGACATCCAAAATCGCCTATAATAAGATCCTGATGATAAAATTCTAATCCTTTCTCAGTTTTCTTTAATTCTTTGAATCTGGAAAGTTAAATAAGTATTTTCTGAGGGTCTAAACTAATTTTGGGTTCAATGTAATAGGTTCAAGACGTCAAGATTGATTTTCTTGATTTCCTTATTAATCTTTAGAAGTTTAAAAAAGTTGAAATCTTGAAATTTTTAGGATTGTTTTAAAACATAAATTCGAATTTGGATTGAATCTTGCTGTTATTAAAAGATAAGAACTGTTATTAGGTGGTTGTAGTCAGTTAAAATCTTGTTGCAAGTGTTGGTTAAAGTTTGTTGCAGGTAGTTAAAGTTGGTTATAAGCTGTTGGTAGTTACGTGAACTGCAAGCTGTTGGTTACTTGCTCTACACGCGCCTACCTGCTTGTTCGAGTACATGAGGCCTTGTTGTTCAAGTCCAGTTCATGCTTGCAAGTCTGTCGAATCCATTTCGCGTGTCCAGTACTCGCGTGCTCGCGTGATACACACTCGTCCCGACCAGCCTTCGCTTCCCGACCAGCGTGATATATATCGTATCGCTTCGACCTGTCCCGACCAGTTTGCTCCGCTTGTGCTGACAAACCGCGGCTTGGTATCACAATCTTGGTAACACATATTGGTAGGCTACGGATCACAAGACCAGCCTTCGCCTCGACCGCATGCCACAAATCCATCTTCGTCCAGACTTGACCAGCCACTTCCAACCAGCCGCTTCCAACATTGACCAGCCGCTGACTAGCCCTACCATATTCTATATTTTATCTCATGGAACTTCAAGCTAAATTCAGAGCTCCAGTCATTCTCCATGGAGCAAATTATCTCTTGTGGTCTTCTTGTGGTCTAGGATCATGAAAACCACATTGGGAGGTAAAGGCCTTTGGAATCACATTTCTACAAATGGTCTTGAAGAAAATGAAGTAGCTAAAGTTAGTGAGGCTGTGGCTGCCCAAGCCAAATGGTATCAAGAAGACCAATTGGTACTCTCTATACTTCAAAATTCTCTTGCTAGTGATCTTTTAGAGGCTTATTCCTTTAGTGAAAATGCAAAAGATCTTTGGGATACTTTGCAAAAGGTGTATGGAAACACCACTAACCTTTTAAGAATTTTTGAATGAATTAAGGCAGGAGGATGCAGAATTCACAAAGCATTATGGCTCATTCAGAGCATTGTGGGTTGAGCTAGAAATGCTACCATTGACCCAATTGTTCTCCTTGAAAGGAAAGAACAAGATAAGGTGTTTGGGTTACTTTTGACACTTAATATTACTTACTCAGATATTATTAAGCATATTCTCAGGTCTGATAGGCTTCCTAGCTTGGAAGATGTTTGTGCTCAAATCCAAAAGGAACAAGAATCTCATGGATTATTTGGCAACAAGGCTGAATTGGTGATTGCACACAAAAGCTTCTTCAAATCAGCATCAACAAATGAATCTAGGAAGAGGAGACAAATATGTGATCATTGCAAGAGGAATGGCCATACAAAGAAGGAGTGCTGGATACTCCATCTTCAGCTGAAGCCAAGCTGGGCTTCTCGGCCACAACAACCCACGGCCAGCCTCACTCAAGCTCATGGCCTTATGACCGCGCCTTCAAAGGAGTGTGGTAGCAGCTCAGTTCTTCACTCAGTCTCTACTAGTGGCATGTCTCCAGCATCTGAATTTGTGACAAAATCAGATTAGAAGCTCTTATCAAGGCAATAAAGGATAGCAATGTGATGGGTAAAACTTTTCATGCTTCTTTCCAAACTTCTTTTACTCCTAATGTTCCTAAATCATTGGTGGTTTATTCTGGTGCTGCTCATCACATGATTAGTGATCTAGGATTGCTAGAGAATGTAGAACCTGCCCTAGGTAATGTTCTCATTGCTAATAGAATTAAAGTACCAATTAAAGGCATAGAAAAACTGAAGTTGTTTGGTCCTAATGATTTCTATTTTCAGTATATGGAGACTAGTAGAAAATTTGGACAAGGAATCACAAGAGATGACTTGTATGTGCTTGAAAACAATACTAGTGTTAGTGAGCTAGAGGCAGCCTTTCAAGCTAGTTCATTTAGTACTGATTCTGATCTTTGGCATGCTAGATTAGGAAATCCTCATCCTAGAGCACTTGAATTCATTGTTCCTGGTTTGAAAATGCCAAAGATTTGTATGATTCTTGTATACTTAGAAAACATTGTAAAACAGATTTTGAAAAATCTATGCATACTTATGATAATTGTTTTGAGTTGGTGCATTCTAATGTTTGGACATTTCCATTTCCATATAGAGAAAACCATAAGTATTTTGTGACATTTATTGATGAAAAGTCCAAATATACTTGGGTTACTTTACTTAGCTCTAAAGATAGAGTATTTGATGCAGTTTTAAATTTTCAAGCATATGTTACTAATCAATACAATACAAGTATTAAATGCTTTAGAACATATAATGGAAGAGAATACACTAGCACCAGACTTCAAGCACATTTAGCCAAGCATGACATTAAACATCAAACCAACTGTCCTTATACTCCACAATAAAATGAAGTGGCTGAAAGGAAGAATAGGCAATTGATGGAAGTTGTGAGAACAACAATGTTCCACATGAAAGTTCCCAAGAGATTTTGGGGGGATGCTCTTGTAGCTGCATGTTACTTGATTAATAGGACTCTTACAAAAGTCCTAGATGATTTTTCTCCATTTGAGGTACTAAACAAAACTAGACCCAATATTGATCATTTGAGAGTTTTTGGTTATGTTTGTTTTGTATTAGTTCCAAGGGAGCAAAGGAACAAGCTGGACCCAAAGAGTACCAAAGCTATGTTCATTAGGTATTCTTACACTCAGAAAGGATACAAATGTTATGACCCAGAGACTAGAAGAGTCTTGGTATCCAGAGATGTTAAGTTCCAAGAATCCAAAGGATTCTATTAAGAAGGAACTTGGAATCAATTTAAAGACATCTCATCAACAAGATCAGACCAAGCTGAGAACTTGAGGAGGCTCTTGGAAAAAATTGATATTGTATCTCCTCAGGTTCAGCAGTCCCCAGCCAAGGCTCTTCATGCACCACCTGTTCCAGCCATGACCAGTCCTAGCCAACAAGCCGCGGCTAGACCATCTGATCCGCGACCTTTGACACCAACTGGACCTTCCAACTATCAGCCGCCTGGTGCCTTCAGCTATCCTGGCCTTCCTCCTCTAGAACATGGCGGGGGGAGAGACATCTACTCATGTCAAACAAGACTCAGCAGGAGAAGAATCAATTTTGGTCTCAGCTTCCAAAAGATCAAGATAAGTGCCTACTCCTATTGAAGTTTCAGGTGAAGAGGAGGATCCTATTCAAGAGGCTCCACCTACTGTCCTAAGAAGGAGCACAAGAAAAAGGAAACCACCAGTGTTCTACAATGGGAATGTTGTTATTCATCATGATCAGGGAGTTTGTAATATTGCTCACTTACCTACTAATCATGTTGCTTTCATTTCTAGTATTGATAAAGAGCAGATTCCAAAGACATATGAAGAAGCTATGGCCACGAAAGAATGGTGAGAAGCTATTCTATCTAAGAAACAAGCCATGAAAGGAATGGTAAAAGGGCTGTAAGTTCTAAATGGGTTTTTACCATTAAATACAAAAGCAATGGTGAAATTGATAGATATAAAGCTAGGTTGGTGGCTGGGGGTTTTACTCAGACATATGGTGAGGATTATAGGGATACCTTTGCACATGTAGCTAAGCTTCATTCTGTTAATGTTGTTCTTTCACTTGCTACTAACCTTGAGTGGGAGTTATGGCAAATGGATGTTAAGAATGCTTTCTTGCAAAGTGAGCTAGAAGAAGAGGTATACATGTCACCACCACCAGGTCTAGAGGAGGAGGTTGGAAGCGGCAATACTCTTAGGCTGAGGAAGGCTATATATGGCCTTAAACAATCTCCAATAGCTTGGTACCACAAGCTAAGTGTAACATTAATGGATAGAGGCTTCAAAAGATCTGAAGTTGAACATACTCTTTTTACACTCAAGAGCAAGGAATGTATTATGGTAATTCTTATTTATGTAGATGATATAATCATATCTTGTAGTGATAGTGTTGGTATTGCATATACGAAAGATTACTTAAAGAGTGTCTTTGATATTAAGGATCTAGGAGAACTTAAATAATTCTTAGGGATTGAAGTGTGTAGCTTCAAGGAAGGTCTCTTTTTATCTCAAAGGAAGTATGTTATAGATTTACTAACCTCTACAGGTATGTTGGAAGCTAAACCAGCCAAAACACCCTTAGAAGAAAATTATAAAATCACATCTAAGGGGGAGCTAGAGGAGGAAATTGATTTTCATGATCCTAAGCTTTATAGGAAAGTGGTTGGTAAGCTTATTTATCTAACCATCACAAGACCAGATTTATGTTTTGCTGTGAATCAGGTATCTCAACACATGCAAGGTCCAAAGATGAGACATTGGGAGATGGCTATGCGGATTTTGAGATACCTAAAGGGCACACATGAACAAGGTATATGGATAGGTTGCAATAAAAACACTAATATGGTTGGATATTGTGATGCAGATTGGGCAGGAGATAGGGAGGATAGGATAAGTACCACAGGCTATTGTACTTTTATAGGAGGGAACCTTGTGACTTGGAAAAAAAAAAAGCAAAAGGTGGTATCATGTTCTAGTGCAAAATCAGAATATAGAGCAATGAAGAAACTTACAACTGAATGCATTTGGCTGAAGCACCTTTTGGAAGACCTGGCCATGAAGTATGAAGACCCTATAAGCATCCATTGTGATAATCAGGCTGTCATACACATAGCCTCCAACTCTGTGTTCCATGAAAGGACCAAGCATATAGAAGTAGACTGCCACAAAGTAAGAGAAGCTATTGGGAAAGGTATCATATTGCTTTGCCATACAAAGAGTGAGGACCAATTAGCTGATGTATTCACCAAGGCAATATCTCTGAAGAATAGCGCCTCCATCTATCCAAAGTTTGGCCTTATGACCATTCCACACCAATGATCCCAACATGGAGTGTTATACTCTTTTTCCCTAGAAAAGGTTTTGTCCTAATTGAGTTTTCCTTCTTTAGGTTTTTAATGAGGTAATACTTCATGGTTGCAAGCTTAGACATTCTTCATGTCTTAAGCTTGAGGGGGAAAGTTGGAATGAAGAATAAATTATGAGTTTAGAAAGCCCTTCATGCTTTCTATAATAGCCGTGTGCTACATAGTTAAAGGGGGAGTGTCTAAGGCTTGTTTGTGTTCTAATGTTATGTTATCCTTGTAGCCATTCATGTAAAAGGCAATCCTTGTATCCAAACAAGCCTAGACTAGATTGGTATAAATATCTCTCTCCCTTTCCATTTGTAACTAAGAAAATATTATTCTCATTCTCTTAATAAAATAATTCTTCTCTCTAATCTCTCATTCTCTCATTCTACAAATCTCTTAATTTCATAATCTTTCACTAAACCTGTAACCAAACCACTTAAGTAAGCGTCTAAGAGGAGTGTTTAGACACAAGGATTGTAAACTCTCTATATAAATACTTGTACTCCTCATTTGTAAGCAAGAAGATTAATTCTTTCATAATCAATAAATAATCCTTTCTCTCATTATCTTTTTTCTAAAACTTTCTCCATTTTTCAATGGTGAATCTAAATATCTCATTCTAACACATCCAAGATATAAATCCAAGCCTCATCAAAAACTTGGTGAGAAAAACCCCATGGAACAAAAACTTCCAAAGAAAAAGAGTACTATGATATACATATTTCCTCTTTACTTAATTCAAATATCTTAAATTAGACTTAACATACTGGTATGTGTAGGTGTTGGATGCGTCTGGCTGAGAAATGTACCAAGGGTTTTGCTGAAGAGTCTTTGTCCTTGATCGTGTTAGTGGACAAGTTGGAATGGTCCAGGGGTCATGGTTAATGGTCGGACATGTCCATGGTCAGCGGAAGGTCTGATCTTGGTCAGATGGTGGTCGAGGACTGGAAGGGGTACTTACTTTGGAGATCCAATTTATAGGCATTGTTGTTGATGTGGTTGATCACGGTGAATGGTCTGTCCACTCTGGGCAATAACTTAGATCTTTGATCAGAAGGAAACCGGTCTTTCCTTATGCCCATCCATACTTGGTCTCTTGGGTTAAAGTTGACCTCCTGGTGGTTCTTGTTTGAGGTCTTGGCATAGAGTTTGGTCTTGGCTTCTATGTTTATATTGGCTTCCTCATGGATTTGCTTAACCAACTTGGGCTTTTGTTCACCATCAATACTTGATCTTTCACTCAAAGGTAAATGTATTAGATCTAATGGTGAAATAGGATTAAAACATGAGTGCAAAGATGCAGAATGAGTGACAAGATTATATGAAAACTCTACATGTGATAGACTATCCTTCCATGACATAAGGTTTTTCTTAACAAATGCACACAAAAGTGAATCTAAGGTCCTATTCACTACCTCGGTTTGCCCATCACTCTCCGGATGACATGTAGTGGAAAAACATAGTTTAGTTCCTAACTTAGACCATAATGTTCTCCAGAAATGACTTAAAAATTTTGTGTCTATATCCGACACGATAGATCTAGACATGCCATGCAACCTAATAATTTTCTTAAAAAACAAATTAGCAATGTGCAATGCATCATCTGTTTTGCTACATGCAATAAAATGAGACATCTTTGAAAAACGGTCTACAAACACAAAAATCGAATCATTACCACCTTTACTCCTACGTAAACCTTGAAAGAATATGAGATTAAGAGATTTGTAGAATGAGAGAATGAGAGATTAGAGAGAATTAGAGAATTAGAGAAAAGAATGATTTATTAGAAAATGAGAATTATGAATTCTTATTTACAAAATGTGAAGGGAGTAAGGTATTTATACTATTCTAGTCTAGGCTTGTTTGGATACAAGGATAGCCTTATACATAAATGGCTTACAAGGATAACATAATTTTATAATACAAACAAGCCTTAGACTCTCCCTTTTACACACATATAATTCACCATTTAATTAGAATTAAAGGCTTTCATAAATTCATCACTTCTTCTTCATTCCAACACTCTCCCTCAAGCTTAAGACATAAAATGTTTAAGCTTGCAACCATGAAGTATTACCTCATTAAAAACCTAGAGAAGGAAAACCCAATTAGGACAAAACATTTTCTAGTGAAAAAGAGTATAATACTCCATGTTGGGATCATGGGTATGGAATGGACATGAGACCAAGTCTTGGGTAGATTGATGTACCAACTTTCAGAGATGCTGCATTGGTGAATATATCAGCTACTTGATCCTCACTTCTTGTAAAGCAAGGTAAAATGATATCTTTCCCAATAGCTTCTTTTACTTTGTGGCAGTCCACTTCTATGTGCTTGGTCCTTTCATGAAACACTGAATTGGAGGCTATGTGAATGGCGGCTTGATTGTCACAATGAATGGTGATAGGCTCCTCACACTTCACGGCTAAGTCTTCCAATATTTGTTTCAGCCAGATGCATTCAGTAGTGAGCTTTCTCATTGCTCTATACTCTGATTCTGCACTAGAGCATGAAACCACCTTTTGCTTCTTGGTTTTCCAAGTCACAAGGTTTCCACCAATGAAAGTACAATAGCCAGTAGTACTTCTCCTATCTTCCCTATCTCCTGCCCAATCTGCATCACAATAACCAACTACAGTTGTGTTCTTATTATTACCAATCCAAATACCTTGTTCATGTGTGCCATTGAGATATCTTAGAATTCGCATGGCCATGTCCCAATGCCTCATCTTTGGCCGTTACATGTGTTGAGATACCTGATTCACAGCAAAACATAAATCTGGTCTTGTGATGGTTAAATAAATAAGCTTACCAACCACTTTCCTATAAAGCTTAGGATCATGAAAATCAATTTCTTCTTCTAACTCCCCCTTAGTTGCGATTTTATAGTCTTCTTCTAATGGTGTTTTGGCTGGTTTAGCTTCCATCATACCTGTGGATGTTAGTAAATCTACAACATACTTCCTTTGAGAAAGAAAAAGACCTTCCTTAAACCTACATACTTCAATTCCTAAGAAGTATTTAAGTTCTCCTAAATCCTTTATATCAAAAACACTCTTTAAGTAATCTTTAGTAGAAGCAATACCAACACTATAACTACCAGATATGATTATATCATCTACATAGATAAGAATTACCACAATACCTTCCTTACTTTTTAATGTGAAAAGAGTATGTTCCACTTCAGATCTTTTAAAACCTTTATCCATTAAGGTTACACTTAGTTTTTGGTACCAAGCTCTTGGAGATTGTTTAAGGCCATAAATAGCCTTCCTTAGTCTTAGGATATTACCGCTTCCAACCTCATCTTCTAGGCCAGGTGGCGGTGACATGTAAACCTCTTCTTCTAGTTCACCTTGCAAGAAAGAATTCTTGACATCCATTTGCCACAATTCCCACTCAAGATTAGTAGCAACAGTAAGCACAACATTGACAGAATGAAGCTTAGCTACAGGAGCAAATGTATCCCTATAATCCTCACCGTATGTCTGAGTAAAACCCCTAGCTACCAACCTAGCTTTATATCTATCAATTTCACCATTGCTTTTGTATTTAATAGTAAAAATCCATTTAGAACTTACAGCCTTCTTTCTTTTTGGTAAAGTGGCTGAAGCATATGTACCATTCCTCTCCATAGCTTGTTTCTCAGCTGAAATAGCTTCCCTCCATTCCTTTTTAGACAAAGCTTCTTCATATGTCTTTGGAATCTGCTCATTATCAAGACTAGAAATAAAAGAAACATGATTAGAAGGTAAATGTGCAATATTAAAAACTCCCTGATCATGATGAACTACAACATTTCCATTGTAGAAAACTGGTGGATTTCTTTGTCTTGTGCTCCTTCTTAAAACTGTAGGTGGAGCTTCCTCTTCTTCACTCAAAACTTCAATGAGAGTAGGTCTTGATCTTTTTGATGCTGAAGCTAGAATGGAATCATCTCCTGCTGAGTATTGTTGAACATGAGTAGAAGCTTCTCCCCCCCCCTTTGTTCAAGAGGAGGAATACCAGGAGAATCAAGAGATGAGGAAGAATGTGAATCGGATGTAGCAGGCCCAGATGGACCAGCTGAGCTGGAAGGGCCGGGTCCGGTACAAGCGTGTGGATCGGCCAGACCTGAGTTGCCGCGGCTGTTTGCTACTGGGCAGGTGACTGTGGTGAAGAGGCTGTGTGTTGGCCACTTCCTATTCCAATACTCTCCAAGAGTTTCCTCAAGTATTCTGCTTGATCAGTTCTTGTTGATGAGATGTCTTTAAATTGCTCCCAAGTTCCTTCTTCATAGAAACCTTTTTCTTCTTGGAACTTTACATCTCTAGACACCAAGACTCTTCTAGTCTCTGGGTCATAACATTTGTATCCTTTTTGAGTAGATGAATATCCAATGAACATAGCCTTAACACTCTTTGGTTCAAGCTTGTTCCTTTGTTAACTAGGTATTAACACAAAACAAACACACCCAAAAACTTTCAAATGATCAATAATGGGCTTAGTGTTGTTTAATACCTCAAATGGGGATAGATCATCAAGGACTTTTGTAGGTGTCCTGTTGATTAAGTAGCATGCTGCTACAAGTGCATCCCCCCAAAATTGTTTAGGCACCTTCATGTGGAACATGATAGTTCTCACAACCTCCATTAGGTGTCTATTCTTTCTTTCAGCAACTCCATTTTGCTGTGAAGTGTAAGGGCAGCTTGTCTGGTGCTCAATGCCATGTTTAGCTAGATGTTCCTGAAGTCTGGTACTAGTGTATTCCCCTCCATTATCTGTTCTAAAACTTTTAATTTTTGCATTGTATTGGTTAGTAACATATGCTTGAAAGTTTAAAAATGCATCATAAACCCTATCTTTAGAACTAAGAAGAGTAACCCATGTATATTTTGACTTTTCATCAATAAATGTCACAAAATATTTATGGTTTTCTCTAGATGGAAATAGGGATGTCCAAACATCATAATGCACCAATTCAAAACAATTTTCATATTTATGCATTGATTTTTCAAAAACTGTTTTACAATGTTTTCCAAGAATACATGAATCACACAACTCTTTAGGCATTTTTAAACCAGGCACAATTAATTCAAGAGCTCTTGGATGAGGATGTCCTATTCTAGCATGCCACAAATCAGAATCAGGCACTACAACTAGCCATATTATCAAGCACATACAAGTCATCTTTTGTAGTTCCTTGTCCAAAGCATCTTCTAGTTTCAATATCCTGAAAATAGAAATCATTAGGACCAAATATAGCATAACAATTCAGGTCAGTAGTAGCTCTTTTAACTGAGAGCAAGTTTGAGGTAAATGAGGGCATATAAAATGCCCTAGATTCTTTATCAAACAATTTCAATTTTCCTATGCCTTTGATTGGTACTTTAATTCCATTAGCAATAAGAACATTCCCTAGGGCAGGTTCTACATTCTCTAGCAAATCTAGATCACTTATCATGGGATGAGAAGCACCAGAATCAACCACCAAAGATTTAAGTGCATTTAATGTATAAGAAGTTTGAAAAGAAGCATGAAAAGTTTTACCCATCACATTGCTCTCCTTTATTGCCTTAATGAGAGCTTCCAAATCTGATTTAGTCACAAAATCTGATGATTGTGACATGATATTGGTGGCGGCTGAATGTGAAGAAGGACCACTGCTTACAACCGCCTTAGATGACACCATGCCGTGAGCTTGTCTGGCCGAGGGCATGACCGGCTGTTGTGGAGGGCGTGATGCCCAAGATGGCTTCAGGTGAGGGTGAAGTACCCAGCAATCGTTCTTTGCATGACCATCCCTCTTGCAATGATCACAAAATTGCCTCCTCTTCCTAGAATCACTTGCTGGCCTGAAGAAACTTTTGTGAGCAGCAACTAGTTCAGCTTTGTTGCCAAACAATCCATGTGATCCTTGCTCCTTTTGAATTTGAGCACACACTTCCTCCAAGCTAGGCAACTTATCAGACCTGAGAATATGCTTAATAAGATCTGAGTAAGTAGAATTAAGAGTTAAAAGTAACCCAAACACCTTATCTTGTTCCTTTCTTTCAAGGAGTACAAGGGGTTCAATAGTGGCTGGCCTTAGCATTTCTAGCTCAGCCCATAAAGCTCTGAATGAGCCATAGTGCTTTGTGAATTCAGCATCCTCATGCCTTAATTCATTCAAAGCTTTCTTCACTTCAAAAATTCTCAAAAGGTTAGTGGTGTTTCCATACACCTTAAGCAAAGTGTCTCAAAGATCTTTTGCATTTTCACAAAAAGAATAAGCTTCTCAAAGATCACTAGCAAGAGAATTTTGTAATATAGAAAGTATCAACTGATCTTCTTGGTACCATTTGGCTTAAGCTGCATCACTCACTTCAGCCACTTCATTGTCTTCAATTCCATTTGTGGCAATGTGGTTCCAAAGACCTTTATCACCTAATGTGGTTTTCATGGTCCTGGACCACAAGAGATAGTTTGCTCCATGTAGAATAACTGGAGCTCTAAGAGATGTTTGAATCTCCATTGTAGGCAGCCTTGGTTACAAAGATCAAGTGGTCACTTGGTTACTTGATCCCCTGTTTGCTCGGTCGCTTGATCACGGACAAGATACTAGGCTGTTTGTGGTTGTTCACGGCTGGTTGGAAGGCTGCTGGTCGGGACAAACTAAACACACTCGGCCTGTCCCAATCCGATTGCTTCTTGGTCGGAACAGAGTGCCTTGATTCCTGCACAGGTAAGCAATACAACTTGGAAGAACAATAGATTATATGCCAGGCAGGAATGAAATCAACCAAGAACAATTAAAAATTGCTTAGTAAAAATCTTCACTAGCAAAAAAATTGGCGCAAAAAAAAACAACCACTAACTACCTAAAACAACCTGTAACCTTTCCTAACAACTCAGATAACAAGAATTGTAACAGTTTAAAAACTACCAAATTCGATCTTATCAAGATTCAACAACCAAAATTTGAATTTAATCAACTAAAACAATTTATGAATTCAAGAAATCAATTTAAAAGCTTTTCAAAAACTGAGCAAGGAATTCAAGAAAATCAATCTTGAAACCTTAAACCTATTGGATTGAACTGAGTTTTCGTAGAAACCCTCACAAGACACTAATTAAACTTTTCAGATTCAAATAATTAAAGAAAACTGAGAAAGAATTAGAATTATATCACCAGGATCTTGATACAGGTGATTTCAGACGTCTCTGAGGAAAACTTCAAGAAAACCCTTCAAACTCCATGGAATCGAGTTTTGCATTCTTTAAACAGAAACTAGACTCCAGGGGTTTGAGTTTAGGCTTTTGAAAATCACGATTTGAAGAACAATTGACGTCGAGATGACCTGGGGAATGTAGAGGTTCGAAACAAACGCGCTCGCGAATACCTCTTGAAAGAAAATTCGTAACTTTTGATTCCCTGGGCCAAATGATGCGATTCAAACGGCCGTGGATTCAGAATTCGCCGATTCACAACTCAGAGAAGCAGATCAACAAAAAGAGTTATGGTTTGGCCGAAATTTGAATTACAAGATAACGTTCGAAATTGATCCAGAAACAGATGAAGAACAAGATGGATTCTTGTTGAATCAATGAAAGAATGATGAAATTTGCCCAGATTTGATGTAACCTGGCTCTGATACCATGAAAGAATATGAGATTAAGAGATTTGTAAAATGAGAGAATGAGAGATTAGAGAGAATTAGAGAATTAGAGAAAATAATGATTTATTAGAAAATGAGAATTATGAATTCTTATTTACAAAATGTGAAGGGAGTAAGGTATTTATACTATTCTAGTCTAGGCTTGTTTGGATACAAGGATAGCCTTATACATAAATGGCTTACAAGGATAACATAATTTTATAATACAAACAAGCCTTAGACTCTCCCTTTTACATACATATTTTTCGTCATTTAATTAGAATTAAAGGATTTCATAAATTCATCACGTCTTCTTCATTCCAACAAACCTTATATGAAGTTGATAGACAAATCAACCCATGGATGCTTAGGAATATGTAGAGGATGATACAAATTATGTGGCTGATTCGTGGACTTAGACATTTTACACGTGACACATCGTCAGCAAATGCGTTCCACATCCCTTGTCATGTGTGGCCATTGGAAGTGTTCACGCATGATAGCCATTGTCTTTGAAATGCCAAAATGACTCATAAGTCCATTAGCATGAGCTTCTCTTACAAATAGTTCACGCATAGAATATCTTGGCACACACAAACGATTTTCATAAAACAGGAACTCATCTTGCTGAAAGTAATGTCATGTAGAAGTCATATCACATAACTTATATATTTCTCCATAGTCTGTGTCAGTAGCATAAAAGTTCTTAATATGATCAAAACCGATTAATTTGACTTCTAAGGTAGAGAGAAGAATGTACCTTCGTAACAAGGCAACAGCCACAATTTTTTCCTTACCTTGCTTGTATTTTATAAAATCCTTGACAAACGCCTGTAGAAACCAGCAAGACCATGGAAACTACGAACTTCACCCACGGTCTTAGGTGTTGGCCAGTCACAGATTACTTTTACTTTCTCCTCATCCACGCTTATTCCATCTGCACTCACTACAAATCATTGAAACACCATATTATCCGAACAAAAGGTACACTTTTCAAGATTAGCAAATAAATGTTCTTTCCTAAGGACTTCTAGCACATCCTGAATATGTTTAACATGCTCCTTTTGGTTCTCACTATAAATCAATATGTCATTAAAGTTAGCAAAAACATAATAACCTATAAATTCCTTAAGTATATGATTCATTAATTTCATAATTGTGCTAGGTGCGTTCGTAAGGCCAAATGGCATCACAAGCCATTCATACAATCCATGCTTGGTCTTAAAAGCGGTTCATATTATCTTAGAGAATATGCATGCACCATGAAGTTCATCAAGCATGTCATCAAATCTAGGGATAGGATGGCGATACCTGTTTGTGGTCTTTTTGATTACCCGGCAATCAACACACATCCACCACATACCTTTTGGAATGAAGAAAAAAATAAGGAAGATGGTCTTAGACTATAAGGATAAGGCCTTGTGGACTAAGCTACCAAAGGGAGTGTCTTAAGCTTGTTTGTTGTTAATGATAAGTTATCCTTGTAGCCAAAAATGTATTAGACTATCTTTTTCCAAACAAGCCTAGACTAGATTAGTATAAATAGTTATCTCTCTCCTTATTTGTAAGAAATAGATAACAATCTTAATTTCTAATAAAATTCATTTTCTCTCTAATCTCTCTCTAATCTTTTCTCTAAATCTCCAAATCTCTCAATCTCATAATCTCTTAATCTTTCATGGTATCAGAGGTTACATTAATCTGGCATAAAATTCCGCAAAATCTTCTTACTTCCTCTACAATTTCATTGCGACATTCAAAACAAGACCCATCGCGGGTTCATTGAGTTTTCATCAAGGTTTCCGGCAAGAACTTGAGACGTCTTGACATGTTCTTAATCAAGGATCATTTTCCGGAAAATTATGAGCATTTCCCCGGTGGTTTCTTTCAATTTGGTGGTCGAAGTCAAAGGTTATCAATACTTTTCTCCGGTGGTGTCGCGATCACCTCTGCCGCAAGTTTCCCATCTTACAAAGGCCATATCTCATTCAAATCTTCATCAAATTGAGAAGTTACACAGTCTATTTCAATTAGAACAATTCTAGTTGATGATTCGTGAAGTCCTCTCTTCTTTCCATCAAATTTTGAAGCTTTCTTGATGAATCTTCCTCGACATGTCCTGATTCAACCTCATTGGGGTATTGGTGTTAAAAATCCTATCCTTTCTCAATATTTTTCTAATCTTGGAAAATAATAAGTTATTTAAGGATATTTTAAAGGAACTCAAGAATTTTATCTGAATCCAAAGAGTTTTAGACTTCAAGAAAGGTTTGTCTTGAAAGTTGTTAAAATTCTGATTTTTTTTAAAAAAACAAATTTTTGAGGGAAATTTTGTTTTTGATTTGTTCAGGAGTTTTTAACAATTTTTTATCACTGTACCATTGTTAGTTAAGCAGTAGAAGGCTGTTGAAATTTTTGTCCATTGGTTGTTAGGTGGTTGCAACCGTTTGAAATCTGTTGAACGCACCTTTAAACGATTAGTATAGCGCGTGCATTGCTCTCTCTTGGACTCCTCTTCCTTGCAGGTTGTAAAACGAGTCTGATGGAGATTAAATTACACATGAAGGCCCCTGTCATGCTTCAGAGATAAAACTACCTTCTCTCATCAAGGACCATGAGGACAAAAGCTTGTGGACCCATGTAAACAAAGCGGCCGTTCCAGCTACTGAAGGGACTGCTTCAGATGGGCCTGCATTAGACGATCATGATAATCAAAGTCAATGGTTTCAGGAAAACTAGATCGTACTCTATCTAATTCAAAACTTCCTTGCTGGTTCTCTCTTAAAAAGCATATTCTTATTGTCAGAATGCTAAAGATCTTTGGGAGACTTTAAAAACAGTGTATGGAAACACTACTAACTGAAAGAATATGAGATTAAGATATTTGTAGAATTAGAGAATGAGATAATTAGAGTTTAGGCTTTTGAAAATCACGATTTGAAGAACAATTGACGTCGAGATGACCTGGGGAATGTAGAGGTTCGAAACAAACGCGGTCGCGAATACCTCTTGAAAGAAAATTCGTAACTTTTGATTCCCTGGGCCAAATGATGCGATTCAAACGGCCATGGATTTAGAATTCGCCGATTCACAATCCAGAGAAGCAGATCAACAAAAAGAGTTGTGGTTTGGCCGAAATTTGAATTACAAGATAACGTTCGAAATTGATCCAGAAACAGATGAAGAACAAGATGGATTCTTGTTGAATCAATGAAAGAATGATGAAATTTGCCCAGATTTGATGTAACCTGGCTCTGATACCATGAAAGAATATGAGATTAAGAGATTTGTAAAATGAGAGAATGAGAGATTAGAGAGAATTAGAGAATTAGAGAAAATAATGATTTATTAGAAAATGAGAATTATTAATTCTTATTTACAAAATGTGAAGGGAGTAAGGTATTTATACTATTCTAGTCTAGGCTTGTTTGGATACAAGGATAGCCTTATACATAAATGGCTTACAAGGATAACATAATTTTATAATACAAACAAGCCTTAGACTCTCCCTTTTACATACATATTATTCGCCATTTAATTAGAATTAAAGGATTTCATAAATTCATCACGTCTTCTTCATTCCAACAAACCTTATATGAAGTTCATAGACAAATCAACCCATGGATGCTTAGGAATATGTAGAGGATGATATAAATTATGTGGCTGATTCGTGGACTTAGACATTTTACACATGACACATCGTCAGCAAATGCGTTCCACATCCCTTGTCATGTGTGGCCATTGGAAGTGTTCACGCATGATAGCCATTGTCTTTGAAATGCCAAAATGACTCATAAGTCCATTAGCATGAGCTTCTCTTACAAATAGTTCACGCATAGAATATCTTGGCACACACAAACGATTTTCATAAAACAGGAACTCATCTTGCTGAAAGTAATGTCATGTAGAAGTCATATCACATAACTTATATATTTCTCCATAGTCTGTGTCAGTAGCATAAAAGTTCTTAATATGATCAAAACCGATTAATTTGACTTCTAAGGTAGAGAGAAGAATGTACCTTCATAACAAGGCAACAGCCACAATTTTTTCCTTACCTTGCTTGTATTTTATAAAATCCTTGACAAACGCCTGTAGAAACCAGCAAGACCATGGAAACTACGAACTTCACCCACGGTCTTAGGTGTTGGCCAGTCACAGATTGCTTTTACTTTCTCCTCATCCACGCTTATTCCATCTGCACTCACTACAAATCATTGAAACACCATATTATCCGAACAAAAGGTACACTTTTCAAGATTAGCAAATAAATGTTCTTTCCTAAGGACTTCTAGCACATCCTGAATATGTTTAACATGCTCCTTTTGGTTCTCACTATAAATCAATTTGTCATTAAAGTTAACAAAAACATAATAACCTATAAATTCCTTAAGTATATGATTCATTAATTTCATAATTGTGCTAGGTGCGTTCGTAAGGCCAAATGGCATCACAAGCCATTCATACAATCCATGCTTGGTCTTAAAAGCGGTTCATATTATCTTAGAGAATATGCATGCACCATGAAGTTCATCAAGCATGTCATCAAATCTAGGGATAGGATGGCCATACCTGTTCGTGGTCTTTTTGATTACCCGGCAATCAACACACATCCACCACATACCTTTTGGAATGAAGAAAAAAATAAGGAAGATGGTCTTAGACTATAAGGATAAGGCCTTGTGGACTAAGCTACCAAAGGGAGTGTCTTAAGCTTGTTTGTTGTTAATGATAAGTTATCCTTGTAGCCAAAAATGTATTAGACTATCTTTTTCCAAACAAGCCTAGACTAGATTAGTATAAATAGTTATCTCTCTCCTTATTTGTAAGAAATAGATAATAATCTTAATTTCTAATAAAATTCATTTTCTCTCTAATCTCTCTCTAATCTTTTTCTCTAAATCTCCAAATCTCTCAATCTCATAATCTCTTAATCTTTCATGGTATCAGAGGTTACATTAATCTGGCATAAAATTCCGCAAAATCTTCTTACTTCCTCTACAATTTCATTGCGACATTCAAAACAAGACCCATTGCGGGTTCATTGAGTTTTCATCAAGGTTTCCGGCAAGAACTTGAGACGTCTTGACATGTTCTTAATCAAGGATCATTTTCCGGAAAATTATGAGCATTTCCTCGGTGGTTTCTTTCAATTTGGTGGTCGAAGTCAAAGGTTATCAATACTTTTCTCCGGTGGTGTCGCGATCACCTCTGCCGCAAGTTTCCCATCTTACAAAGCCCATATCTCATTCAAATCTTCATCAAATTGAGAATTTACACAGTCTAATTTCAATTAGAACAATTCTAGTTGATGATTCGTGAAGTCCTCTCTTCTTTCCATCAAATTTTGAAGCTTTCTTGATGAATCTTCCTCGACATGTCCTGATTCAACCTCATTGGGGTATTGGTGTTAAAAATCCTATCCTTTCTCAATATTTTTCTAATCTTGGAAAATAATAAGTTATTTAAGGATATTTTAAAGGAACTCAAGAAATTTTATCTGAATCCAAAGAGTTTTAGACTTCAAGAAAGGTTTGTCTTGAAAGTTGTTAAAATTCTGATTTTTTTTAAAAAAACAAATTTTTGAGGGAAATTTTGTTTTTGATTTGTTCAGGAGTTTTTAACAATTTTTTATCACTGTACCATTGTTAGTTAAGCAGTAGAAGGCTGTTGAAATTTTTGTCCATTGGTTGTTAGGTGGTTGCAACCGTTTGAAATCTGTTGAACGCACCTTTAAACGATTAGTATAGCGCGTGCATTGCTCTCTCTTGGACTCCTCTTCCTTGCAGGTTGTAAAACGAGTCTGATGGAGATTAAATTACACATGAAGGCCCCTGTCATGCTTCAGAGATAAAACTACCTTCTCTCATCAAGGACCATGAGGACAAAAGCTTGTGGACCCATGTAAACAAAGCGGCCGTTCCAGCTACTGAAGGGACTGCTTCAGATGGGCCTGCATTAGACGATCATGATAATCAAAGTCAATGGTTTCAGGAAAACTAGATCGTACTCTATCTAATTCAAAACTTCCTTGCTGGTTCTCTCTTAAAAAGCATATTCTTATTGTCAGAATGCTAAAGATCTTTGGGAGACTTTAAAAACAGTGTATGGAAACACTACTAACTGAAAGAATATGAGATTAAGATATTTGTAGAATTAGAGAATGAGATAATTAGAGATTAGAGAAGAATGATTTTATTAAGAGAATGAGAATAATAGTTTCTAAGTTACAAATGAGGGGAGAGATAGTTATTTATACTAATCTAGTCTAGGCTTGTTTGGATACAAGGATTGCCTTATACATGAATGGCTACAAGGATAACATAATACTAGAACACAAACAAGCCTTAGACACTCCCGTTAGACTTAGAACACATGCTTTTATTCAAGTATTAAAAGCTTTCTTCTTTCATAACTTTTTTTTCATTCCAACACTCCCCCTCAAGCTTAAGACATGGAGAGTGCCTAAGCTTGCAACCATGAAACATTACCTCATTAAAAACCTAAAGAAGGAAAACCCAATTGGGACAAAACATTTTATAGGGAATAAGAGTATAACACTCCATGTTGGGATCATTGTTGTGGAATGGTCATAAAGCCAAGCCTTAGATAGATGGAGGCGCCATTTAGAGTTGTTGCCTTGGTGAACACATCAGCTAGTTGATCATCACTCCTTGTATAGCAAGGCAAGATGATTCATTTCCCAATAGCTTCTCTTACTTTGTGGCAGTCTACTTCTATATGCTTGGTCCTTTCATGAAACACACAGTTTTAGGCAATGTGTATAGCATCCTGATTGTCACAGTGAATGGTGATAGGTTCCTCATACTTCATGGCAAGATCCTCCAAAATTTTCCTCAGCCAAATGCATTCAGTTGTGAGCTTCCTCATTGCTCTATATTCTGATTCTGCACTAGAGCATGATACCACCTTTTGCTTCTTGGTTTTCCAAGTCACAAGGTTTCCTCCTATGAAGGTACAATAGCCTGTGGTACTTCTCCTATCCTCCCTATCTCCTGTCCAATCTGCATCATATAACCAACCACATTTGTGTTTCTATTTCAACCCATCCATATACCTTGTTCATGAGTGCCCTTTAGGTATCTTAAAATCTGCATAGCCATCTCCCAATGTCTAATCTTTGGACCTTGCATGTGTTGAGATACCTGATTCAAAGCAAAACATAAATCTGGTCTTGTGATGGTTAGATAAATAAGGTTACCAACCACTTTCCTATATAGCTTAGGATCATGAAAATCAATTTCCTCCTCTAGCTCCCCCTTAGATGCGATTTTATAATCTTCTTCTAAGGATGTTTTGGCTGGTTTAGCTTCCATCATACCTGTAGAGGTTAGTAAATCTACAACATATTTCCTTTGAGATAAAAAGTGATATTCCTTGAACCTACACACTTCAATTCCTAAGAAGTATTTAAGTTCTCCTAGATCCTTAATATCAAAGACTCTCTTTAAGTAATCTTTAGTAGATGCAATACCAACACTATCACTACCAGATATGATTATATCATCTACATAAATAATAGTTACCACAATACCTACCTTGCTTTTGAGTGTAAAAAGAGTATGTTCAACTTCAGATCTTTTGAAACCTCTATCTATCAAGGTTACACTTAGCTTGTGGTACCAAGCTCTTGGATATTGTTTAAGGCCATAGATGGTCTTCCTCAGACCTGGTGGAGATGACATGTATACTTCTTCTTCTAGTTCACTTGTAAGAATGAATTGTTAACATCCATTTTCCATAACTCCCAATCAAGGTTAGTAGCAAGTGAATGAACAACATTAACAGAATGAAGCTTAGCTACAGGTGCAAAGATATCCCAATAATCTTCACCATATGTCTGAGTAAAACCTCTAGCCACCATCCTAGCTTTATAGCCTTTTTTCCTTTAGGTAAGGTGGCTGGAGCATAGGTACCATTCCTTTCCATGGCTTGTTTCTCAACTAGGATAGCTTCCCTCCATTCTTTCTTAGTCATATCTTCGTCATATGTCTTTGGAATCTGTTCCTTATCAAGACTAGAAATGAAAGCAACATGGTTAGTAGGTAAGTGAGCAATATTACAAACTCTCTGTTCAAGATGAACCACAGCATTCCCATTGAAGAACACTGGTGGATTCCTTTGTCTTGTGCTCTTCTTAACACTGTAGATGGGGCTTCTTGATTAGGCTCCTTTTCTTCACCTAAAACTTCAATAAGAGTGGGCCCATCTCTTGATCTTTTTGAAGTTGAGACTATGATTGATTCATCTCCTGCTGAGTTTTGTTGAACATGAGTAGATGCTTCTCCCCTCCCCATGTTCAAGAGGAGGAAGGCCAGGAGAGCTGAAAGGAGGGTCATGCCGCGGCCAGGATGATCCCACTAGAGTAGAAGGCCGCGGTTCAACCGGTTGTACCGGAGGCGTGACTGAGCTGGGGCCGCCTGCTTCTTGTGCAGGTGACTGAGGTGAGCTAGCCGTGGGTTGAGAATGAGGAGAGATTATGCCAATGCTCTCCAAGAGTCTCCTAAAGTTCTCAGCTTGATCTGATCTTGTTGTGGAGATGTCCTTGAATTGATCCCAAGTTCCTTCTTCATAGAAACCTTTGGATTCTTGGAAATTGACATATCTGGAAACCAAGAATCTTCTAGTCTCTGGATCTTAACATTTGTATCCTTTCTGTGTAGAGAAATACCCAATGAACATAGCTTTGGTACTCTTTGGTTCCAGCTTGTTCCTTTGCTCCCTTGGAACTAATACAAAACAAACACAACCAAAAACTCTTAAGTGGTCAATATTAGGTTTAGTTTTGTTTAGTACCTCAAATGAAGACAAGTCATCTATGACTTTTGTAGGAGTCCTATTAATCAAGTAACATGCAGCTACAAGAGCATCTTCCAAAAATCTTTTGGGAACTTTCATGTGGAACATCATTGTTCTCACTACTTACATCAAGTGCCTATTATTCCTTTCAGCCACTCCATCTTGTTGTGGAGTGTAAGGACAGCTGGTTTGATGTTCAATGTCATGCTTGGCCAAATGTTGTTGAAGTCTGGTGCTAGTATATTCTCCTCCATTATCTGTTCTAAAGCATTTAATACTTGCATTGTATTGGTTAGTAACATATGTTTGAAAATTTAGAAATGCATCAAATACTCTATCTTTAGAACTAAGCAAAGTGACCCAAGTATATTTGTACTTTGGATCAATAAATGTCACAAAATACTTATGGTTTTTTTAGATGGGAATAGAGATGTCCAAACATCAGAATGCACCAACTCAAAATAATTACCATAAGTATGCAATGATTTCTCAAATACAATTTGGCAATGCTTTCCAAATATACAAGAATCACACATATCCTTTGGCATTTTTAAGCCAGGAACAACAATTTAGGTGCTCTAGGATGAGGATGTCCTAATCTTGCATGCCAAAGATCAGAATTATTAGTAAAAGAACTGGGCAGCCGCTTCTAACCCACTAGCATTAGTCATATCTTCAAGCACATACAAGTTATTTTTTGTAGTTCCTTGTCGCAATCTTCTACTAGTCTCAATATCTTGAAAGTAGAAATCATTAAAACCAAAGATAGATTGACAATTTAAATCAGTAGTAGCTCCTTTAACTGACAGCAAATTAGAAGTAAAAGAAGGCATGTAAAAGGCTTTAGATTCTTTATCAAATAACTTAAGTTTTCCTATGCCTTTAATTGGTACCTTAATTCCATTAGTTGTGACAACATTACCTAAGGCAAGTTATATATTCTCTAGTAATCCTGGATCACTAATCATATGGTGAGAAGCATCAGAATCAACAACCAATGATTTAGAGGCATTAGTATTGAAAGAAGTTTGAAAAGAGGCATGAAAAATTTTACCCAACACATTACCATCGTTAATTGCTTTGATAAGAGCATCAACATCTGATTTTGTCACAAATTCAGATGCTTAAGACATGGAACTAGTTGGGGCTGAGTGAAGAAAGGAGCTGGTACACGCCTTTGAAGGCGCTGGAGGCTGTTACACGCCATTGCCGTGAGCTTGTAGTTGTGTGTGGCCGGCTGTGGGCTGTTGTGGCCGAGGAGGCCAGCTTGGCTTCAGTTCAGGATGGAGTACCCAACACTCCTTCTTTGTATGGCCAGTCCTTTTGTAATGGTCACAAGTTTGTCTCCTCTTCCTAGATTCATTTGTTGTTGCTGGTTTGAAGAAACTTTTGTGCGCAGCCACCAATTCAGCCTTGTTGCCAAATAGTCCATGGGATCCTTGCTCCTTTTGGATTTGAACACAAACATCGTCCAAGCTAGGAAGCTTATCAGACCTGAGAATATGCTTAATAACATCTGAGTTAGTAGTGTTAAGAGTTAAAAGTAACCCAAAACACCTTATCTTGTTCTTTCTTTTCAATGGTGGCTGGCCTTAGCATCTCCAGCTCAGCCCACAATGCTCTAAATGAGCCATAGTGCTTTGTGAAATCTGCATCCTCCTGCTTCAATTCATTCAAAGCAATTTTCACCTCAAAAATTCTTCAGAGGTTAGTGGTGTTTCCATACACCATTTGCAAAGTGTTCCAAAGTTCTTTAGCATTCTCACAAAATAATAAGCCTTTAAGAGATCACTAGCAAGAGATTTTTGAAGTATAGAGAGTACCAACTGGTCTTCTTGATACCATTTGGCTTGAGCAGCCACAGCCTCACTAACTTTAGCTACTTCATTTCCTTCAAGAGCATTTGTTGAATGTTACTCCAAAGGCCTTTACCACCTAATGTGGTTTTCATGGTCCTAGACCATTAGAGATAGTTTGCTCCATGTAGAATGACAGGAGCTCTGAATGTAGATTGAATTTCCATGCTTCAAAAATCGTCAAAAGATGGTACTTGTTGTTGTTCAGGAGACAGGGACAGCCGGTCGGGACGTGAGCTGTTGGTCGGGACGAGGAATGCTGGTAACACGGGCCGTGAATGTGGGCTGCGTTTGATCAAGCAACGCCGAGCTGAAGCAAGTACACAGAACACGGGATAACCATCTGTGCCAGCTGGGACACGGTCACGCTAAGGGATGGGCGAGGTACTGCTGGTCGGGACGCGGAACAGGCCGTCACACCGCGCGATAGTCCGATCGGAATGTGATCACGTGTTCTCAGGTACAGGGAGCCGTATGCGGACAAGGAGAGTGCATACAAAGAGCGTGGTCTGGTCTGGTCTGAAGCAGCACGCAGGGACACGGGACACCAGGGACACACTATAGTGATGCAAGAACCAAGGGGTGGACTGTCTTTCACCGAGAAGGCCAGGTTGTTGGACAGAAATCAATGGAAGCGAAGGGTGGATCGAAGGGACCATACAATCTGTGAAAGTGGCTTGTGATACTCCAAGAACTTCAGCCTCACTAGGCTGAAGCACACGACATCTGCAAGGGGGGGTGCTTGTCGGCGCCTTTAGGGTTAGACACTAGTCTTAGGTTTTGTCAAAATGCTTGTTATTCTATTAATGTGTAGACAAAAAGCTTATATAATGTCTTATTACAACTTAGGCTAAACTACAAGATGTTTAGCCTTACAAGAATTAAAACAACATGTAGTTTGCTTATTGGCAATTAAAATAGAAAATTGGCCACAAATAGTCAACATGTCTTAAACCCAAATAATTACTTAGTCTAGAAAATAAAAATAAGATAGGAAAAGCCCAATAATATTTAGGCTAGAAATCGAATGAAGACTTGTGAATGAGATGGAATTGTGAACAAGTCTTCAAAGTCTTGCGCACTAAGCGTATTGCCTCATTAAAATATTCTTCGGAAAACACTGTGCGATAAAACCGAAGATAGGAAAAAAAGTACAATTTTCTAGCACGACTTTTGGGGTCTCTATCGGATGGTAATGGTAAAGACACCGGAGGAGGAAGAGTCTTCTAAAAGGATCCTCTATGGCTCCTTATCTAGCTGGAACGGGTCAGTGCATAGATTGGTCGAGGAGCGGTCTGGTGGATGCTCAGACGTAGTCGAGCGGGACTGTGGGGGCTCGGACGTGGTCGAGCAGAACGGGCCACCTGGTCGCTGGCTGGTCGGCATGGTCAGCTCGGGGTCCTCTCCGGTTCTACTCTCCAGGAGCATGCTCAGCTTATCTCCTAAGGCTTTCCTCTTGGACCGCGTAAGAGGTCCTGGTGGAATGACTGGTGCAATGGCAGGCTCGATGTCCTCATCATTCCCTCCCTCTTGAAGTGCTTTGGTCTCCAAAGTGAGGTCTTCACCTGCATCAAACAACTCTAAGTCAGAAACATTGAAAGTACTAGACACGTTATACTCACCTGGAAGTTCGAGCTGGTAGGCGTTGTCGTTGATTTTGCGAAGGACGCAGAATGGACCATCTCCCCGTGGTGCAAGCTTGCTCTTCCGTCGTTTGGGAAATCTCTCTGGTCGCAGATGTAGCTAAACCCAATCTCCCTCCTTGAAAACCATGTGCCTGCGGCTTTTGTTGGCGTTCTGGATGTTCTGTTGTTCCAGGTTTACCTTGGTCTCGTCATGAAGACGCTTGATATAATCCGCCTTTGCCTCTCCCTGTAAGTTGATGGCGTCACCCAATGGTATGGGTGTGAACTCGATAGGCGTCGTCGGGTTGAAGTCGTAGATGACCTCAAATGGAGAACGCTTCGTGCCGGAGTGTGTTGCCCTGTTGTAAACGAACTCGACGTACGGAAGGCACTCCAACCAATTCTTGAAGTTATGGCCAATTATTGCCCTCAAGGTTTGGGACAAGGTCCGGTTGACAACATCTGTTTGTCCGTCAGTCTGCGGACGATATGCGGTGGAGAACAAAAGGTTGGTGCCCAATTTGCGCCACAATGCTCACCAGAAGTGGCTGAGGAACTTGGTGTCGCGGTCGGATAAGATTGTCCTTGAAGAACAGGTCGCCAGTCTGGCTTGCGTCATTGGTCTTGTTGCAAGCGATAAAGTGTGCTATCTTGGAAAATCGGTCGACCACAACGAAGATGGAGTCATTGTGATTTATCTTCGGCAGGCCAAAAATTGAAATCCATGGAAATGTCCATCCAGGGCGCAGATGGGACTGTTAACGGCATGTAAGGACCCTGCGGATACATGTTGGATTTAGCCTGTTTGTAGATAAGGCACCTTGCGCAGTGTGCCTCTACATCTCATCGCTGGTCGGGCCAATGGAAATGCTCCTTAAGCATGCTTAGGTCTTGTCAATGCTGAAATGACCCATGAGACCTCCGCCGTTGGCCTCTCGGAGAAGCAGCTCTCGAATGGAACCTCTCGGAATGCAAAATCGCTTGTCTTTAAAGAGGAACCCGTTGTGAAGAAAGAATCGAGTGTAGTTGCTCTTGCCATGCTCCATGTAGGCTGAGTGAAATCTGTGTCGTCAACTTATAGCTCATTGATCATCTCAAAGGCCATAACCTTTGACTCCATGACGGAAATCAAACTGTATCTGCGGGATAAGGCGTCGGCGACAAAGTTGTCCGTTCTTTTCTTATACTCGAGAACATATGGAAAGGTCTCAATATAGTCAAACCAACGAGCATGTGTCTTCTTCAACGTGGACTATTGTTATGAGCCAAGGTCTAATGGTCGGGAAAGGTCGCCGGAAGGACTCGGGAACGGAGGGGAACGGTTGGTTGGGTCGCTGCTATGGACGCAGGGCGTGAACGGCGGGCGGACTCACGACCGGGAGGACGTACTCGGAGCGGCCTGGGGGCGACGACTCGAATGGCAGGATGGGTTGGTGACCAAGGGACGGATGAAGAACGACCTGAGGATGGAAGACGCGGACAGCGACACGACCTAGGGGACGGAACGGACACACTGCGAACGGTACAAACGGCCAGCCACAGTCAGCGATTGGGGATGGAAATGGCTAGGAGTGAAAGTTGGGTTTTCTTGAAACGATTTAAACAGGGGGGGGGGTAGAAAGCAACTCACTAAGCTATGACAGGCTTAGATGCAGCCTTTCCAAGTAGGGAGACACACTCAACCTAACAAGGAACTCACTCTTTCTTGGAGACACACTCAACAAGGGAAGAAGAGAAAGACCAAGGCGGCCATTAGTGTTTAGGGTTCTAACTTGTCTCCTTAGAAAATAAATAAGTTCTGCCTTTTATAGGCTACAAGCTTTGTGACCTAAAGCCCTAGTTGACCGTGGTCAACAAAATCAAATAAACCCCAATTGACTAAGTCTTTTAAAAGAAATAAACAAGGCTAAACATTTGCCTAAGATAGAGATCAAGCCTAATTGATTTAAAAGGACATATCCTCATTAAACCAATGGGACACTAGACTTGATGCCTTAGATTTTCAGGTCTCATTAAAAACCTTTCCAAGAACCCATTGTGGTAAACTTAGAAAGGAAAAGAGTACCCTAATCACCTAAGGTCTTTAGAAGTGCCCTTACCCATGGATAGTAAGGACACACAAGACCTTATCCCTAAGGCTGTGTGCATGAGTGCCTTGGTCAGAAACACTCAGCTGAATGTGATCAGGAGGCTGCTCTTTCTCCCCAATCTCCTCTTCCTCTCCGAGACCGGCTGGTTGGGCTAAGGCGGCTTCAGTTTGGTCTCCTTGGGCATGATCTCCTATGCTCCTGTCTTGGGCTCCTTGGGCAGCTCTGCTCCTGGTCATGATGCGATGGGGCACATAGGGGGTGGTCTGGTCTTCATCCTCCAAGTATCTGGTTGGTGTAGCTTGGATGACCCCATCATCCCCACCCTCTTCAAGTGCTTTGGTCTCCAAAGAGCCAACATCCTGTGCATCAAAAGGAGATAGATCAGAAACATTAAATGAGGAAGACACATTATACTCACCTGGCAGCTTGAGTCTGTAGGCATTGTCATTGATCCGCTCCACCACTTGGAATGGGCCGTCTCCTCTAAAGTCTAGCTTGTGCTTGCGCTTGTTGGGGAAACGCTCTGGCCTTAGGTGTAGCCACACCCAATCTCCTGGTTGGAACACCAGCTGCTTCCTCTTCTTGTTGATCCTAGATCGGACCTGATCATTCCTCTTCTCAATGTTGCCATGCACTTGTTCAAAAACCTTCTTCATGGCCGCGGCTTTGGCTTCTCCCTCAAGGTCCATGGTCTCATGTGGCGGCAATGGTGTCAAGGTCAGGGGAGTGTCTGGATTGCGGCCATACACAGCTTCAAAGGGTGACATGCCTGTGGTAGAGTGCTTGGCTAAGTTGTAGGCAAATTCCACCAGGGGTAAACTCTCCACCCATGTAGTTAAGTGTCTGCCCACGGTCGATCTCAGCAATGCTCCTAAGGTGCGGTTGACCACTTCAGTTTGTCCATCAGTTTGAGGATGGCATGTGGTAGAGAACAAGAGCTTGGTACCTAGCTTCTTCCATAGGGTCCTCCAGAAGTGTGACAGGAACTTGGTATCACGGTCTGATACAATGGTCCTGGGGATTCCATGAAGCCTCATCACCTCCCTAAAGAACAAGGTCGCGGTCTGAGATGCATCATTGGTCTTGGAGCAGGGGATGAAGTGAGCCATCTTGGAGAAGCGGTCCACCACTACAAACACTGAATCCTTGTGCTGAATCTTGGGCAATCCCAGAACAAAATCCATGGAGATGTCCACCCATGGAAGCGTAGGAACAGGCAGAGGCATGAACAGGCCGTGAGGCTGTAGTCTTGACTTGGCTCTCCTGCAAGTGATGCACCTATCACAGTGAGTGGCTACCATCTTCGTCATCTTTGGCCAGTAGAAGTGTTCCTTAAGAACACTAAGAGTCTTCTCCACTCCAAAATGTCCCATGAGACCTCCTCCATGAGCTTCCTCCACTAGCAACTCTCTCATTGACCCTTGGGGAATGCACAGGCGCCTGTCTTTGAATAGATACCCATCATGCATGAAAAACCGTGTGTAAGCTCCTGTTCCATGTCCCTCATAAGCGGCCTTGAGGTCTGGGTCTTCTGGGTACAAGGTCTTCAAGTGTCCAAATCCCAAAACCTTAGCATCCATGGTAGAGATCAAAGCATGCCTCCTTGACAAGGCATCCGCCACTACATTCTCCTTGCCCTTCTTGTATTTGATCACATAGGGGAATGTCTCAATGAACTCCAACCATCTGGCATGCCTCTTCTTCAACACGGTCTGACCCCTCAAGTGTTGTAAGGTCTCATGGTCTGTGTGTATCACGCACTCCCTAGCCAAGAGGTAGTGCTGCCATGTTTGCATTGCCCTGACCAATGCATACAACTCCTTGTCATAGGCTGGGTAGTTCAGTGTGGCTCCAGTCAGCTTCTCACTAAAGTATGCCACTGGCCTTCCTCCTTGAGTTAGCACTGCCCCTATGCCCACTCCTGAGGCATCACACTCCACTTCAAAGGTTTTCTCAAAGTTGGGCAAAGCAAGGATTGGTGCATGGGTCAGCTGATACTTAAGCGCCAAGAAAGACTGTTCTTGCAGCTCTCCCCATTCAAACCCAGCATTCTTCTTGATCAAGGAGGTCAGTGGTGCAGCCAAGGTGCTGAAATCCTTCACAAAACGCCTATAGAAGCTGGCCAGCCCATGGAAGCTTCTGACTTGGCTGATTGAAGTCGGTCTAGGCCAGCTGAGGATGGCCTCTATCTTCTCCACATCTACTCTCAATCCCTGTGAGCTAACCACAAAGCCAAGGAAAACAACCTCATCTGTGCAAAAGATGCATTTAGACAAATTGGCATACATATGTTCCTTCCTAAGAGTTTCTAGGACCTGTTCTAGATGCAGCACATGATCAGTCAAGCAAGAGCTATAAATCAGTATATCATCAAAATATACTACCAAGAACTTGCCCATAAAGGGTCTAAGGATATAGTGCATGAGGCGCATGAAGGTGCTTGGGGCATTGGAGAGGCCAAATGGCATGACCAGCCACTCATACAGTCCATGTTTGGTCTTGAAAGCGGTCTTCCACTCATCCCCTTCCCTCATCCTCACTTGATGATACCCACTCTTTAAATCCACCTTAGAGAAGATGGTTGCTCCACTCAGCTCATCCAACATATCATCTAGCCTTGGGATTGGATGGCGGTATTTAATGGTGATGTTGTTGATGGCTCTACAATCAACACACATCCTGTAGGAACCGTCTTTCTTGGGCACTAGGAGCACAGGTACAGCACATGGACTAAGGCTCTCCCTCACATATCCCTTGGCCATGAGGTCTCGGACCTGAGCTTCCAGCTCCTTTGCCTCCGTGGGATTGACGCGGTATGCAGGCCGGTTTGGGAGTTGGGCACCAGGGATGAAGTCTATCTGATGCTCTATGCCTCTCAAGGGCGGCAGGCCTGCTGGTATCTCCTCAGGGAACACATCCTTGTACCTGTCAAGCAAAACTCGAATTTCCCTTGGCAAGACCACATTAGTAGGTCTAGAATTCAACAAGTCCTTATAAACAACCAAAACAATTTGACAAGTGGGATCAAAGAGAGAACGCCTAACATCACTAGATGTAATCAAGAAATTGGTTTTAGACATACATTTCTCCTTAGCTAGCTTAACTTGCATTTCATGAACTTGGGCAGGCAACAAGGGTGCTAAGCTAATTCGTTTCTTATTAAGCATAAGTGTATACTTGTTGGTTCTACCATCATGCATAACTTCCCTATCAAATTGCCAAGGTCTGCCTAGTAATATATGAGTGGCTTGCATAGGTACTACATCACAAAGAACCTCATCAACATACTTGCCTATGCTAAATGATACCTTAACTTGTTCACTAATCCTCAATTCAGTCTTATCATTCAGCCATCTCAATCTATAAGGCCTAGGATGTTTAGTAGCTACCAAATTCAACTTCTAAACCATATAAGTACTAGCAACATTAGCACATGATCCACCATCAATTATGAGTGAGCATACTTTACCATTGACCATGCAGCGTGTGTGGAAGATGTTCTCCCTTTGGGCTGTCTCATCCGGCTCTTGGATGGTGCTAAGGACTCTCCTTGAGACCAAGAGGTCTCCCACTTCAGGATAGGCCACGTCCTCCTCCTCTTCATCAGCTTCCTCAGGGGCCTCCATCTCATCTTGAGACTCATAGTCTCCTGTGGCAGTGATGATCATGGCCCTAGGATTTGGGCAATCCCGAGCATAGTGTCCACGGCCGCGGCACTTGAAGCACATGATGTCCCTGGTCTTGGGACCAATGGGGGCAGGGCGGTTGTCTGGCCGTGGGGCAGGGGTGCCCTCTCTGGGCTTGTAGGGTGCCCTGGTATCCTGAGCTATGGCCTTGCCACGGTCGGTTTGCCTAAGGAAGGCAGGCTGGGAGCTTGAAGCCTGCGGATTGGTGCTTGGGGCAGAGGCTCTCCAAGGGTTGTGGACTACTGCTCTGGTTCTAGTCTTCCTCTTGAGCTGACTCTCAACTTGTGTAGACAGATGCAGCAATTCATTGAGATCATTGTAGGAGTACATCTCCACCTTGCTGGAAATCTTCTCTTGAAGACCATCTAGGAATTGTGCCATGAGAGTCTCTTCAGCATCTTCCAGTCCAAGCCGGTTTCTCAAGTGTTCAAACTCTCCAAAATACTCCTCTACACTCCTCTGGCCCTGGCTGAGCTTCCTGAACTTCTTCTGTAACTCTCTGTGATACATTGGTGGAATGTATCTTCCTTTCATCATGAACTTCATGATTTCCCATGATCTGACCGGTTCCTCTCCTCTTCTCCTCCTCTTGGCTGAATCTTGATCCCACCAGGACAGAGCATTGTCAGTAAGTTGGGCTGCTGCATAGGCCACCTTCTTGGGTTTTTCAAACCCATAGACCTCAAAGATATGGTCCATTCTTCTCTCCCAATCCAAGTAAGCTTCTGGATCAACCTTGCCGGCAAAAGTAGGAGGCGTCAACTTCAAGTGTGGGGAGTGGGCTCTAGGTGGTTGGTGATGCCCTCTCTCCTCAGGGAACCTCCTCTCTCTGTGCCTTGGTCTCCTGAAATGAGGCGGGAATGCATCTTCTTCAGACAGTCCCTCCATGTCTTGTTCAGGCCCTAAGGGTGGCGCTCTTGGTTGTGGAGGGGGTGGCGCCGGTGCTGGTTGGGGCTGAGGTTGCTCAACTCGACCTAAGCGGTCTCCTAGCTGTTGGAGTTGAGCTTGGAGACTGGTGAGGATCTCTGCTAGAGCTGGGTCAGCCATCTAGCTCAAGGGTACCTGTCCAAGAAAAGTCAACAAAAGTCAAAGTGATTAAGCTAATTAATCTAGATTAAGGATTAATGATCTAATTAATCTAATTTAAAACTTAAAACTAATCACTAATTAATTTATGCATGCAATATTTCAAATCCCAACTAACTAGCTACAATAACCGCCAATTCCACAAAGCAACAGCATTCAAATTCGAATTGGTCAAAGGGGGAGACAATGGTGACATCAGCCGGTGAGGACCACACGGTGAGTCACCGACCAGGCCTGCCAAAAAGCAGCCGTGTCTCACCTAACTCCTTCTTCCTCCTTGGTTCTCAGCAATGGCGATTTCAAACTCAGACTAAACTCAGGCTAATCAACCAATCAACCTAACACAAGTCATTAAATCCATTTAATAACAACCCTAATGAACCGTACTACTCACGCTTTAACCAAACCCTAACTACCGTTCTAGGCAAACTTGAAAACCCTAAATGTTTAAGATGGAAAGACACAACCTTTTTCAGGAAACTTGGGCTCTGATACCAAAATGTTATGAGCCAAGGTCTAATGGTCGGGAAAGGTCGCCGGAAGGACTCGGGAACGGAGGGGAACGGTTGGTTGGGTCGCTGCTATGGACGCAGGGCGTGAACGGCGGGCGGACTCACGACTGGGAGGACGTACTCGGAGCGGCCTGGGGGCGACGACTCGAATGGCAGGATGGGTTGGTGACCAAGGGACGGATGAAGAACGACCTGAGGATGGAAGACGCGGACAGCGACACGACCTAGGGGACGGAACGGACACACGGCGAACGGTACAAACGGCCAGCCACAGTCAGCGATTGGGGATGGAAATGGCTAGGAGTGAAAGTTGGGTTTTCTTGAAACGATTTGAACAGGGGGGGGGGTAGAAAGCAACTCACTAAGCTATGACAGGCTTAGATGCAGCCTTTCCAAGTAGGGAGACACACTCAACCTAACAAGGAACTCACTCTTTCTTGGAGACACACTCAACAAGGGAAGAAGAGAAAGACCAAGGCGGCCATTAGTGTTTAGGGTTCTAACTTGTCTCCTTAGAAAATAAGTAAGTTCTGCCTTTTATAGGCTACAAGCTTTGTGACCTAAAGCCCTAGTTGACCGTGGTCAACAAAATCAAATAAACCCCAATTGACTAAGTCTTTTAAAAGAAATAAACAAGGCTAAACATTTGCCTAAGATAGAGATCAAGCCTAATTGATTTAAAAGGACATATCCTCATTAAACCAATGGGACACTAGACTTGATGCCTTAGATTTTCAGGTCTCATTAAAAACCTTTCCAAGAACCCATTGTGGTAAACTTAGAAAGGAAAAGAGTACCCTAATCACCTAAGGTCTTTAGAAGTGCCCTTACCCATGGATAGTAAGGACACACAAGACCTTATCCCTAAGGCTGTGTGCATGAGTGCCTTGGTCAGAAACACTCAGCTGAATGTGATCAGGAGGCTGCTCTTTCTCCCCAATCTCCTCTTCCTCTCCGAGACCGGCTGGTTGGGCTAAGGCGGCTTCAGTTTGGTCTCCTTGGGCATGATCTCCTATGCTCCTGTCTTGGGCTCCTTGGGCAGCTCTGCTCCTGGTCATGATGCGATGGGGCACATAGGGGGTGGTCTGGTCTTCATCCTCCAAGTATCTGGTTGGTGTAGCTTGGATGACCCCATCAACTATCCTCTGAGGTGCTGGAGTGTCTGATGGTCGGTGTGAATGACGCACTCCCGGGCAAGAAGATAGTGCTGCCAAGTCTCTAAGGCACGGACTAGTGTATAGAGCTCCTTGTCGTAGCTCAGCTAGTTAAGTGCAGCTCCACTTAACTTCTCACTGAAGTAGGCGACAGGTCATCCGCCTTGTGTGAGGACGGCTCCAATGCCGATCCTTGAGGTATCACACTCGACCTCGAATGTCTGAGTGAAGGCTGGCAGGACTAAGACTGGGGCGTGGGTGAGGCATTCCTTCAGAAGCTTGAGGGACTTATCCTGCTCGGGTCCCCAATGAAAGTCTTGATTCTTCTCTATCGTCGAGGTCAACGGACCAGCTATCGTGCTGAAATCTCGTACGAACCGTCTGTAGAAGCTGGCGAGTCCGTGGAAGCTACAGACCTGGCCGGCGGTCATCGGTGTGGGCCACTCCTGTATGGCCTTAATCTTCTCGTCGTCCACCCGAAATTCCTTGGAACTCACAACGAAACCAAGAAAAACGACTTGGTCGGTGCAGAATGTACATTTCTTGAGATTTGCGTACAACTGCTCTATGTGCAAGGTGGTAATCACGGCCTTTAGGTGCTCCAGATGGCCTGTGTAGGTGGTGTTGTGGCCGAGAATATCGTCAAAATAAACTACTATGAACTTGCCAATGAACGGACGAAGGATCTCGTTCATAAGTCGCATTAATGTACTTGGAGCATTGGACAGGCCGAATGGCATTACTAGCCACTCATAAAGACCCTGCTTGGTTTTGAACGCAGTATTCCATTCGTCTCCTTCTCGGATCCTTACTTGATGATATACGCTTTTCAGGTCGATTTTGGAGAAGACCGCGGCTCCGCTTAACTCGTCTAGCATGTCGTCCAGGCGCGGAATGGGGTGCCGTAATTTGATTGTAATGTTGTTGATGGCGCAACAGTCAACGCACATCCCCCAGCTTCCGTCCTTCTTTGGTACTAGTAGGACTGAGACGACACAGGGACGGAGGCTTTCTCAAACGTAACCTTGAGCCATGAGGTCCTGGACTTGCCATTCTAACTCTTTAGCCTTCTCGGGGTTTACTCTGTATGCAGGAAAGTTGGGTAATTGAGCTCCGGGAATAAAGTCGATGTGGTGCTCGATCCCTCTGATAGGTGGGAGGCCGGCTGAAATTTCTTCCGAAAACACGTCGGCATGTTTGTCTAGCAAGGCTCGGATCTCGGCAGGTAATGGTGCCTCGGTGCTAGTCGTGTGGAGGCTCTCTCTGTAGAGCATCAAAACGAGCTGGGTACCCTTGGTGCAGGTGGTTTTCCGCGTGTCTGCCACGTTTATTAAGAAGTTCTCCTTACAGGCATGTTGATCTTTCGCCATCTTAGATTCAATCTCTTGAACGGCGTGTGCAGACATTGGTGCTAGATTGTATCTACCCTTGTCGTGGAAGAATGAGTAGAAGTTGGTCTGTCCGTTATGCGTAGTCTCTCGGTCAAATTTCCATAGTCGTCCAAGCAGAAGATATTCAGCTGACATCGGGACGACATCACAGGTGACCTGGTCCTGGTACCTGCCGATGCTAAAAAAGACCTTAACTTGGTCCAAAATGTACAAATCCGTCTTGTTATTCAGCCAGCATAGTTTATAGGGTTTAGGATGTTTGGTCACAGGCAGTTCTAGTTTCTCCACCATGTATATGCTGGCAGCGTTGGTGCAGGACCCTCCGTCAATAATCAACGAGCACACTTTCCCAAATATTGTACATTTAGAATGGAAAATGTTCTCACGCTTCTCTTCTTCTGCTGGCTGGAATCTCGAGCTGAAAACTCGGCGGATCATGAGCATTTCTCCAGAGTCGGCGTACTCAATGTCCTCGTTGGACTGCTGATAGTCGGAAATGCTGGCTCCTCTTGTTCGTCCACAGATTCGTAGTCTCCGGAAGCAGTGAGTACCATTATCTGTTGAGTGGGACATTCCTGGGACATGTGTCCTCTGCCTTTAAATTTGAAGCATACGATCTTGTTGCTTCGCTGAGGATGGGTCGTGGTCGTGGTACTAGGTTGCTTTGGGGCAGATGGAGCTGGTCTGGGAGCTGAGCTGCTGGCCACGGCTTTGCCCTTAAGTCATGGGTCAATGGGCTGAGTCGTCCACTCGAATGGCTTGGAACCGGTGTTCCAGGTGCTCTTGGGTCGAGAAGGTGCGGCAAGTTTACGTTTATGGCATTTCTCTATCTGGACTGCTAGGTGGAATAACTCGCCTAGGTCATGGTATGGCTGCAACTCTATTTTTTTGGTGATGGATTCCTACAAGCCGTCGATGAACTGGGCCATAAAGCTCTCCTCGGACTCAATTACATCGAGTTGGTTGTGGAGGTGCTCTGAAAGATTATGAGATTAAGAGATTTGTAGAATGAGAGATTAGAGAAGAATGATTTTATTAAGAAAATGAGAATAATAGTTTCTAAGTTACAAATGAGAAGGGAGATAGATATTTATACTAATCTAGTCTATGCTTTTTTGGATACAAGGATTGCCTTATACACTCCCTTCCTATCAAAGTAACTGACGTCTACTATAGCAACCTTTAGAGAATTTCTAATTTCATCATCTCTTCTTGATTCCAACACTCCCCCTCATGCTTAAGACATGGAGAATTTCTAAGCTTGCAACCATGAAGCATTAGCTCATTAAAAACCTTAGAAGGATAACCCAATTGGAACAAAACCTTTTCTAGGGAAAAAAAGTATAACACTCCATGTTCGGATCATTGGTGTGGAATGGTCATAAGGCCAAGCCTTGGATAGATGGAGGCGCCATTCTTAAGGGTTGTTGCCTTGGTGAACACATCACCTAGTTGATCCTCACTCCTTGTATAACAAGACAAGATGATTCCCTTCCCAATGGCTTCCCTTACTTTGTTGCAGTCTACTTCTATATGCTTGACCCTTTTATAGAACACAGAATTGAAGGCTATGTTTATAGCAGCCTGATTTTCACAATGGATGATGATATGTTCTTCATACTTCACGGCAAGATCCTCCAAAATTTGCCTCAGCCAAATGCATTCAGTTGTAAGCTTCCTCATTGCTCTATATTCTGATTCTGTACTAGAGCATGATAACACCTTTTGCTTCTTGTTTTTCCAGTTCAAAAAGGTTCCCTCCTATGAAAGTACAATAACCTGTGGTACTTCTCCTATCCTCCCTATCTCCTGCCCAATCTGCATCACAATAACCAACCATATTTGTGTTTTTATTACAACCCATCCATATACCTTGTTCATGAGTGGCTTTTAGATATCTCAAAATTCAGTTTGCCATCTTCCAATGTCTCATCTTTGGACCTTGCATGTGTTGAGAAACCTGATTCACAGCAAAACATAAATCTGGTCTAGTGATGGTTAGATAAATAAGCTTACCAACCACTTTCCTATAGAGCTTAGTTACATGAAAATAAATTTCCTCCTCTAGCTCCCCCTTAGTTCTGATTTTATAATCTTCTTCGAAGGGTGTTTTGGCTGCTTTAGCTTCCATCATACCTGTAGATGTTAGCAAATCTACAACATATTTCCTTTGAGATAAAAAGAGACCTTCTTTGAACCTACATACTTTAATTCCTAAGAATTATTTAAGTTCTCCTAGATAATTAGGGTACACTTTTCCTTTCTAAGTTTACCATAATGGGTTCTTGGAAAGGTTTTTAATGAGACCTGAAAGTCTAAGGCATCAAGCCTAGTGTCCTATTGGTTTTAATGTGGATATGTCCATTTAAAATCAATTAGGCTTGATTCTATCTTAGGCATTTGTTTTGCCTTTTATGTCTTGTTTCATGACTTTTAAAAGACTTAGTCTTATTTGAGTTTAGTGTTTGTTGACCACGGGTCTTGTGGTCAACTAGGTCATGTGTAGCCTATAAAAGGCAAACCCTTCTTCATTTTTATGCAGACTGTTTTAGAACCCAAAACCCCTTGTCCACGGCCGCCTAGGTCAAATAATTTTCTTCCTTGTGTGTGAGTGTGTCTCCAAGTAAGGAAGAGAGATTTTTGAAGATTGAGTGTGTCTCTCTTCAAGGAAGGCTGTATCCAAGCCAGACATAGTTTGGTGAGTTGCCCTCAATCCATTTCTCAAATCGTTTCCAGAAAACCCCTTTGTTCAGTCTCGTTCCATCACACACACCCGCCGTTCGTTTCACGTCCGTCCCGTACGACCTGCTGTTCGCATTTCATGACCGAACCCTCGTCCGGCAGCTGAGGTCTTCGTCCGCAAGGACGCACCCCGTTCGTGTCCTCAGCCGGAGCTTAAGCCTACGCCAGCCGTACCCGAACCTCGCCCAGCCGGCTTGCTCTCGTTCTTCCCCAAGTCGAGACCGTTCGTCCGCGTCTAGAACCCATCCGTACCGGCTGTTCTTTCCGGTTGTTCCGCACATCCCTCCGACCACCCCCTTGACCAGTTGGCCTGGCTCGTATCATTTTGGTATCAGAGCTCAAGTTTCTGCCAAGAAAAGGTTGCATCTTTCCATTTCCTCACCTTAGTTTTTTTAAAAAAAAATTTTAAGCTTTTGTTAGGGTTTGTAGCTTGCGGTTGAATCTAATGTTTAGGGTTGATAAATTGTGTGGTTATCTCTTAGGTTGCATTAGCCATTGTTATCTCTTAGGTTGCATTAGCCATTGTTAGTTCTTTTGGGAAGAAGGAGTTTGGTGTGGTCAAGACCGCTTTTGACCAAGGTACTGTCCTTTGGTCTGGTGAGTCACTAGTGGTCCACACCGAGTGATGTCATGTTGTCCCCTGAAAGTTTGATTATTGAATTCGAATGAATTCGAAAGCTTTATATCTATCAATTTCACCATTGCTTTTGTGTTTAATGGTAAAAATTCACATAGAACTTACAGCCCTTTTTTCTTTAGCTAAAGTAGCTGAAGCTTAGGTTCCATTTCTCTCCATGGCTTGTTTCTCAGCTAGGATAACTTCCCTCAATTCCCTCTTGGTCATAGTTTCCTCAAATGTCTTTGGAATCTGCTCCTTATCAAGACTTTAAATGAAAGCAACATGATTAGTAGATAAGTGAGCACTTCATTTAAAACTTCATAGGAGTACGCACTTCTTTTGATCTTTTGGAAGCAAAGACCATAATTGATTTTTCTCCTGCTGAGTCTTGCTGGACATGAGTAGATTTCTCTCCCCTCCCCATGTTCAAGAGGAGGAAGGCCAAGAGAACTGAAGGCACCATGCGGCTGACGGATGGAAGGGCCTGCTGGCGTTGAAGGGCGCTAATCAGCCGGTGTGGTCGCGGCTGTTTGGCTGGAACTGGTCATGGCCGGAACAGGTGTAGTATGAGGGGCCGTGGCCGGGGACTGCTGAGCATGAAGGGATACTATATCAATGCTTTCCAAGAGCCTCCTTAAGTTCTCAGCTTGATCTGATCTTGTTGTTAAGATGTCCTTAAATTGATCCCAAGTTCCTTCTTCATAGAAACCTTTTGATTCTTGGAACACAACATCTCTGGATAGCAAGACTCTCCTAGTCTCTGGATCATAACATTTGTATCCTTTCTGAGTAGAAGAATACCCAATGAACATAGCTTTGGTACTCTTTGATTTCAGTTTGTTCCTTTGCTCCCTTGGAACTAATACAAAACAAACACAACCAAAAACTCTCAAGTGGTCATATTGGGTCTAGTTTTGTTTAGTACCTCAAATGGAGACAAGTCATCTAGGACTTTTGTAGGATACCTATTAATAATGTAGCATGCAGCTACAAGAGAATCCCCCCCAAAATCTTTTGAGAACATTCATGTGGAACATCATTGTTCTCACAACTTCCATCAAATGCATATTCTTCCTTTCAGACACTCCATTTTTTTGTGGAGTGTAAGGACAGCTGGTTTGATGTTCAATGCTATGCTTGGCCAGGTGTTGTTGGAGTCTGGTACTTGTGTATTCTCTTCCATTATCTGTTCTAAAGCATTTAATACTTGCATTGTATTGATTAGTAACATATGCTTGAAAATTTAAAAATACATCAAATACTCTATCATTAAAACTAAGCAAAGTAACCCAAGTATATTTGGATTTTCATCAATAAAGGTCACAAAATACTTATGGTTTTCTCTAGATGGGAATGGAAATTTCCAAACATTAGAATGCACCAACTCAAAACAATTTTCATAAGTATGCATAGATTTTTCAAAAACTGTTTTGCAATGCTTTCAAAGTATACAAGAATCACACGTATCTTTTGGCATTTTTAAACCATGAACAATCAGTTTAAGTTCTCTAGGATGAGGATGTCCTAATCTAGCATGCCAAAGATCAGAATCAGTACTAAATGAACCAGCATGTAAAGCCGCTTATAACCCACTAATACTAGTCATGTCTTCAAGCACATACAAGTCATCTCTTGTGGTTTCTTGTTCAAATCTTCTACTAGTCTCAATATCCTGAAAGTGGAAGTCATTAGGACCAAAGATAGCTTGAAAATTTAAATTAGTAGTAGCTCTTTTAATTGAAAGCAAATTAGAAGTAAATGAAGGCATGTAAAAGGCTTTAGATTCTTTTTCAAACAAATTAAGTTTTTCTATGCCTTTAATTGGTACTTTAATTCAATTAGCAATCACAACATTACCTAAGACAGGTTCTACATTCTCTAGCAATCCTATATCACTAATCATATGGTGAGTAGCACCAGAATCAACCACCAATGATTTAGAGACATTAGGAGTAAAAGAAGTTTAAAAAGAAGCATGAAAAGTTTTACCCAACACATTACCATCCTTGATTGCTTTTAAAAGATCTTTTAAGTCTGATTTTGTTACAAATTCAGATGCTGGAGACATGGCACTAGTTGAGACTGAGTGAAGAACTGAGGTGCTACACGTTTTTGAAGGAAAATATGGTTGGTCGTGAGCTTGCAATTATGTGTGGCTGGCCGTCGGTTGTTGTGGAAGCCCAGCTTGACTTCACTTGAGGATGGAGTACCCAAAACTTCTTCTTTGTATGGCCACTCCTCTTGCAATGGTCACATGTTTGTGTCCTCTTCCTAGATTCATTTGTTGGTGCTGATTTGAAGAAGCTCTTGTGTGCAGCCACCAATTCAGCCTTGTTGCCGAATAATCCATGAGATCCTTGCTCTTTTTGGATTTGAGCACAAACATCTTCCAAGCTAGGAAGCTTATCAGACATGAGAATATGTTTAATAAGATCTGAATAAGTATTAGTAAAAGTTAATAGTAACCCAAACACCTTATCTTATTCTTTCCTTTCAAAGAGAACAATTGGGTCAATGGTGGCTGGCCTTAGCAGTCTAGCTCAGCCCACAATGCTCTGAATGAGCCATAATGCTTTGTGAATTCTGCATCCTTCTGCCTTAATTCATTAAAAGCCTTCTTCACTTCAAAAATTCTTAAAAGGTTAGTGGTGTTTCCATACACCTTTTGCAAAGTGTCCCATAAATCTTAGCATTTTCACAAAATGAATAAGCCTCTAAAAGATCACTAGCCAGAGAATTTTGGAGTATAGAGAGTACCAACTGGTCTTCTTGGTACCATTTGGCTTGGGCAGCCACAGTCTCACTAACTTTAGCCACTTTATTTTCTTCAAGGCTATTAGTAGAAATGTGATTCCAAAGGCCTTTACCACCCAATGTGGTTTTCATGGTCCTAGACCACAAGAGGTAATTTTCTCTATGGAGAATGACTGGAGCTCTGAATGTAGCTTGAATATCCATGTTTTAGAAGGTGCAGCCGGTTGGATTGATTTGGTCGAGACGGGACGCGGCTGGGACGTGGCTGGAATGCCGTGTGATCCAAGTAATGTGATGATTTGTGTGGTCGAGCTGGTCGTGTGAGCTTGTCAGGACGTTGGAAGAACGGTCGGGTTTACTTGGTGGCAACCGGTCGGACAAGATATGTTGGTTGGGACTAGTTCGGGACGAGGACGTGCAACCGCTCGAAACAAGAAATGTTGGTTGGGACAAGTTCGGGACGAGGACGTGTTGGCGTGCTGGACTTTATCACGGGATGCTGGACTGAACACTCAGACACGGACACAGGTGGCGTGGAACAACTCAACAGTCTACAACAGACGGTCAGGGAAGCGGCTGAACAACCTACAACAGCCGGTTGTGATGCGGAACAGTCGGTCGATACGAACGTGATGTTCACGTATCCGATTGTGTGTTTACGCATGCTGGACAGGTCTTCGAACTTTGAACTCGAACACGTACGCTTGATAGGTCTCGAACTTGAACACGGACGAGGGATACAGGACGAAAGTAGAATGGCTTGAATGAGGAAGTTCAGGCGCGTGACAAATCTCCCCAAGATGCTTGCAGTCCAAGCAATTCCAACAACTTGTAACTAACCTCAACAACCTACAACAAAACTTAACCAACTTCTGCAACAAGATACAACTAACTCCAACCACCTAATAACAGTTCTTTTTACCAAAGATTAAAGAAAAATATAGACCAAATTCGAATTTTATTATTAAACCAATCCTAAAAATTCAAGATTCCCTCATTTTCAACTTCTAAAGATTACCAAGGAAATCCTGAAAATCAATCTTGAATACTTAAACCTATCATATTGAAACCAAATTTTGTGGAGACCTCAAAATATACTTATTTAACTTTCCAGACTCAAAGATTTAAAGAAAACAAAGAAAATATTAGAATTTTATCATCAGATTCTTGTGAGAGGCAATTTTTGACGTCTCTGAGATAAACTTCAAGAAATTCCTTCAAACCAAAGGTAATTGAGTTCTTGTTTCTTTAAACAGAAACTACATTCGAAGGTACATTCGAAGGGCTTGAGCTTAGGATTTGGTAAAATGCGATTTGATGAAGAAAATTCATAACTTTTGATTCCCTTAGTCAAATGAAACAATTCCAATTGGTGTGGCTTCCGAACTCGTCGATGTAAAATCCAGAAAAAAAGAAGATCGTCAGAAAGAGCCAGAATTTGCGTTTCAAGATGACAGTCAAAATATAACTGAATGAAGATTGTGAAGAAGATAATTTCTTCTTGATTCAAGGATAAAATAATGAATTTTACCCAGATTTGATGCAACCTGGCTCTGATACCAAGAAAAGATTATGAGATTAAGAGATTTGTAGAATGAGAGAATGAAAGATTATAGAAGAATTATTTTATTAAGAGAATGAGAATAATAGTTTCAAAGTTACAAATGAGAATGAAGATAGATATTTATACTAATCTAGTCTAGGCTTGTTTGGATACAAAGATTGCCTTATACATGAATGGCTACAAGGATAACATAAAAATAGAACACAAACAAGCCTTAGACACTCCCTTCCTATCCAAGTAACTCACGCCTACTATAGCAACCTTTAGAGACTTTCTAATTTCATCATCTCTTCTTTATTACAACATGCTCAAATTCATCGAAATATTAAGACACCGTCTTGCTTCCTTGTATAAGTCGTCGGAAACGTCGCTGAAGCTCGCGGTGGAATTGGGGTGGGACATAGCGTCTCCTCATGATCTGGGTTAGTTCGACCCATGAGGTCAAAGCACCCATTGGAGCTCTCCTGCGAGCTGTTACTTCTTGATCCCACCACGCCAGTGCGTGGACAGTGAATTGCGTGGTTGCTAAGGTTACTTTGCGCGGATCATCGTTGTTGTAGTAGTCGAAGATGAGCTCCATTTGTCTCTCCCAGTGTAGGTTCTCCTCGGGATCAAGTTTTCCCGAAAAGGAAGGTGGGTTCATCTTCAACTCGGGGTAATGCATTGGTGGACGAGGTGGTGGCACGGGCTCGTCGTAATATTGATGGCGACCCATGGGTGGTCGATCGTGGGGATAAGGTGGTGGCGCAGGCCCTGGTTGAGTAGGCGGTGCATGATGTTCCGGACGCTCGAGACGTGTTGCTAACGTCGTCATCTGGGTCGTTAAAGCTTGCAGGAGTTGCATGATAGCTTGACCGTGTTGTCCGGAAGTAGATTTATCGCTCCCTGACATATTTCATTTCCCGAAAAAAGGAAATTTTTAAAAATGGAAAGTTTCTCGGAAAGGAAACTAGCAGATATGGAAACTTTCCTTAAATGGAAAATTTCAACAGAAATAATTTTTGTTTGCTTTTTATGATTTATAAAATATTAGGAAACTATCTAAATGCAAAAAGGAAACAATAAAAAAAGGAAAATATCCTAAACCTAGAAAGGAAATCTAATAAATGGAAGATGTCCTAAAACAAATTTTATTGCCTAAAACTAAAAAGAGAACTATCTAAATGGAAAAGATCATACAATTAATGCCTAAATCCTAAATGGAAAACTACCTTACAATAAAAGGAAAATATATGTCTATTTTTTTCTAAAAGGAAACTACCGAAAAACTAAAAGGAAAACTAATTAATGTTCTAAAATATTAGGAAAACTACCTAAAGAAATCTAGAAAACTTCCTAAACTATTTGTTTAGCCTAGAAACTATGGAAACTAATTAATCTACTGCCTAAATGCTAGGAGAAAATTTCCCAAAACTAGAACTAAGAATCTAGACACTAAGGTGAACTATGCAACCCTAGCCACCTAAGGCTCGGACTGCAGGCTGATGCATACTACGGCTACGCGGGACAGGACGCGGACAACTAGGACTAGCGAACGGTTGAACTACCCGGGGTACACAAGGACACACCTAAGACACTAAGTGTGCTACGCGGGACGGCAGAACTAGCGAATGGTGGAGTAGGTTCCTAAGCTACTCGGGGCAGGACGCGGTACGGGCTAGCGAACGGCACAGGATGCTAACGTAGTATGACTCACGCGGGGCTGCCTAAACGTGGGACACCTAACCTAGATATAGTGCAGACAAAGCCCAACTAAAGACACAAAGAGGAACCTAGCCTAAGCGACACAATGAGGAAACCAACTAAGCGGTAATAGGGAGGGCTAGGGCTAGCGGGACGATAGCGACACTACACGCGGGAAGGGAACACAAGGGACCTAAATGCGTGAACAACTAGTAACTGGGGTGGTTACTTGAAAGATTATGAGTTTAAGAGATTTATAGAATAAGAGAATGAGAGATTGGAGAGATTTATAGAGAAAAATGATTTTATTAAAAAAATGAGAATAATAGTTTTCTAAGTGACAAAGGAGAAAGCAGAGAGATATTTATACTAATTTAGTCTAGGTTTGTTTAGATACAAGGATTGCCTTATACATGAATGGCTACAAGGATAACATAACACTAGGACACAAACAAGCCTTAGACACTCCATTTTGACTATGTAACACACGACTTCTATAGAAAGCTTTAATGGCTTTCTAAATTCATCATTTCTTCTTCATCCAACACTCCCCCTCAAGCTTAAAACATGAAGAATGTCTAAGCTTGCAACCATGAAGTATTAACTCATTAAAAACCTAAAGAAGGAAAACCCAATTGAGACAAAACCTTTTCTAGGGAAAAAGAGTATAACACTCCATGTTGGGATCATTGGTGTGGAATGGTCATAAGGCCAAGCCTTGGATAGATAGAGGCACCATTCTTCAGTGTTGTTGCCTTGGTGAATACATCAGCTAATTGATCCTCACTCCTTGTATAGCAAGGCAAGATGATACCTTTCCCAATGGCTTCCCTTACTATGTGGTAGTCAACTTCTATATGCTTGGTCCTTTCATGAAACACAGAGTTGGAGGCAATGGTTGGTGATAGGTTACTCATACTTCACAGCCAGGCCTTCTAAAATTTGCTTCAGCCAAATGCATTCAGTTGAGCTTTCTCATTGCTCTATATTCTGATTCTGCAGTAGAGAATGATACCACCTTTTGCTTCTTGGTTTTCCAAGTCACAAGGTTTCCTCCTATGAAGGTACAATAGCCTGTGGTACTTATCATATCCTCCCTATCTCCTGCCCAATCTGCATCCCAATAACAAATCAGATTTGTATTTTTATTGCAACCCATCCATATACCTTGTTAATGAGTGCCTTTTAGGTATCTTAGAATCTGCTTAGCCATATCCCAATGTCTCATCTTGGGACCTTGCATGTGTTGAGATACCTGATTCACAGTAAAACATAAATCTGGTCTTGTAATGGTTAGATAAATAAGTTTACCAACCACTTTCCTATAGAGCTTAGGATCATGAAAATCAATTTCATCCTATAGCTCCCCCTTAGTTGCGATTTTATAATCTTCCTCTAAGAGCGTAGTAAATCTACAACATATTTTCTTTGATATAAAAAGAGACCTCCATTGAACCTACACACTTCAATTCCCAAGAAGTATTTAAGTTCTCCTAGATCCTTAATATCAAAGACACTCTTCAAGTAATCTTTAGTAGATGCAATACCAACACTATCACTACCATATATGATTATATCATCTATATAAATAAGAATTACCACAATACCTTCCTTGCTTTTGAGTGTAAAAAGAGTATGTTCAACTTCAGATCTTTTGAAGCCTCTATCCATTATTGTTACACTTAGCTTGTGGTACCAAGCTCTTGGATATTGTTTAAGGCCATAGATAGCCTTTCTCAGTCTAAGAGTATTGCCACTTCCTACCTCCTCCTGTAGACCTGGTGGAGGTGACATGTATACCTCTTCTTCTAGCTCACCTTGCAAGAAAGCATTCTTAACATCCATTTGCCATTCCTCCCAATCAAGCTTAGTAATAAGTGAAAGAACAACATTAACAGAATGAAGCTTAGGTACAGGTGCAAAGGTATCCCTATAGTCCTCACCATATGTCTGGATAAAACCCCTAGCCACCAACCAAGCTTTATATCTATCAATTTCACCATTGCTTTTGTATTTAATGGTCAAATCTATTTAGAACTTACAGCCCTTTTTCCTTTTGGTAAAGTAGCTGAAGCATAGGTGCCATTCCTTTCCATGGCTTGTTTCTCAGCTAGAATAGCTTCCCTCCATTTCTTCTTGGTCATAGCTTCCTCATATGTCTTTGGAATCTGCGGCTTATCAAGACTAGAAATGAAAACAACATGATTAGTAGGTAAGTGAGCAATATTACAAACTCCCTGATCATGAACAATAAGAATATTCCCATTGTAGAACACTGGTGGTTTCCTTTGTCTTGTGCTTCTTCTTAGGACAATAGGTGGAGCCTCATGAATAGGATCCTCCTCTTCACCTAAAACTTCAATAGGTGTAGGCACTTCTCTTGATCTTTTGGAAGCTGAGACCAGAATTAATTCTTCTCCTACTGAGTCTTGTTGGACATGAGTAGATGTCTCTCCCCCCCCCCCATTTTCAAGAGGAGGAAGGCCAGGAGAGCTGAAGACACCAGGAGGCTGACGGATGGAAGGGCCAATTGGTGTCAAGGGTCGCGGATCAGCTGGTGTGACCGCGGCTGGTTGGCTAGCACCGGTCATGGCCGGAACAAGTGGTGCATGAGGAGCCATGGCTGGGTATTGCTGAGCCTGAGGAGATACAATACCAATGATTTCCAAGAGCTTCCTCAAGTTCTCAGTTTGGTCTGATCTTGTTGTTGAGATGTTCTTAAATTGATCCAAAGTTCCTTCTTGATAGAAACCTTTGGACTCTTGGAACTTAACATCTCTGGATACCAAGACTCTTCTATTCTATGTATTATAACATTTGTAACCTTTATTAGTATAAGAATACCCAATGAACATAGCTTTGGTACTCTTTCGGTCCAGTTTGTTCCTTTGATCCGTTGGAACTAATACAAAATAAACACAACCAAAAACTCTTAAGTGGTCAATATTGGGTCTAGTTTTGTTTAGTACCTCAACTGGAGACAAGTCATCTAGGACTTTTGTAGGAGTTCTATTAATCAAATAGCATGCAGCTACAAGAACATCCCCCAAAAATCTCTTGGGAACTTTCATGTGGAACATCATTGTTCTCACAACTTCCATCAAATGCCTATTCTTCCTTTCAGCCACTCCATTTTGTTGTGGAGTGTAAGGACACCTGGTTTGATGTTCAATGCCATGCTTGGCCTTATGTTGTTGGAGTCGGGTGCTAGTGTATTCTCCTCCATTATCTGTTCTAAAGCATTTAATACTTGCATTGTATTGATTAGTAACATATGCTTGAAATTTAAAAAAGCATAGAGCTAAGTAAAGTAACCCAAGTATATTTGGACTTTTCATCAATAAATGTCACAAAATACTTATGGTTTTCTCCAGATGGAAATGGAGATGTCCAAACATTAGAATGCACCAACCCAAAACAATTATTATAAATATGCATAGATTTTTCAAAAACTGTTTTACAATGCTTTCCAAGTATACAAGAATCACACAAATCCTTTGGCATTTTCAAACCAGGAACAATCAACTCAAGTGCTATAGGATGAGGATGTCCTAATCTAGATTGCCAAAGATCAGAATCAGTACTAAATGAACCAGCTTGAAAGGCCGCCTGTAGCTCACTAACACTAGTCATGTTTTCAAGCACATACAGTCATCTCTAGTGGTTCCTTGTCCAAATCTTCTACTAGTCTCAATATCCTGGAAATAGAAATCATTAGGACAAAATATAGCTTGACAATTTAAATCAGTAGTAGCTCTTTTAACTGAAAGCAAATTAGAAGTAAAGGAAGACATGTAAAAGGCTTTAGATTCTTTATCAAATAACTTCAGTTTTCCTTTGCCTTGATTGGTACTTTCATTCCATTAGCAATGAGAACAATACCTAGGGCAGATTCTAAATTCTCTATCAATCCTAGATCACTAATCATATGATGAGAAGCACCAGAATCAACCACCAATGATTTAGTTGCATTAGGAGTAAAAGAAGTTTGAAAAGAAGAATGAAAAGTTTTACCCATCACATTGCTATCCTTTATTGCCTTGATAAGAGCTTCTAAGTCTGATTTTGTCACAAATTCAGATGCTGGAGACATGGCACTAGTGGAGGTTGAGTGAAGGACTGAGCTGCTACCACACGCCTTTGAAGGCGCGGTCATAAGGTCATGAGCTTGAGTGAGGCTGGCTGTGGGTTGTTGTGGCCGAGAAGTCCAGCTTGGCTTCAGCTGAGGATGAAGTACCCAGCAATCTTTCTTTGTATGGCCATTCCTCTTGCAATGGTCACATGTTTGTCTCCTCTTCCTAGATTCATTTGTTGGTGGTGATTTGAAGAATCTTTTATGTGCAGCCACCAACTCAGCCTTGTTGCCAAATAATCCATGAGATCCTTGCTCATTTTGGATTTGAGCACAAACATCATCCAAGCTTGGAAGCTTATCAGACCTGAGAATATGCTTAATAAGATCTAAGTAAGTAGTATTAAGAGTTAATAATAACTCAAACACCTTATCTTGTTCTTTTTTTTCAAGGAGAACAATTGGGTCAATGGAGGCTGACCTTAGCATTTCTAGGTCAGTCCACAATGCTCTGAATGAGCAATAATGCTTTGTGAATTCTTCATCCTCCTGCCTTAATTGATTCAAAGTCTTCTTCACTTCAAAAATTCTTAAAAGGTTAGTGGTATTTCCATACACCTTTTGCAAAGTGTCCCAAAGATCCTTTGCATTTTCACCAAAGGAATAAGCCTCTAAAAGATTATTAGCAAGATAATTTTGAAGTATAGAGAGTACCAACTGGTTTTCTTGATACCATTTGGCTTGCGCAGCCACAGCGTCACTAGCTTCAGCCACTTCATTTTCTTCATGGTCCTAGTCCACAAGAGGTAATTTGCTCCATGGAGAATAACTGGAGCTATGAAAGTGGCTTGAATTTCCACATTTTATAGGCTGAGCAGACTTTAATGGAGAAAAAGAAACTGGTCGGGCGGCTGGACAGTGGGTCGGGACAGGCGTGTTGCTAGTCGGGCGTGATCGGGCGTGATTGCTGGTCGGGCGTGATTGCTGCTCGGGTAGCTGATTGGGACGTGTGTGTGTATCACACGAGCACGAAGAAAACTCAGGCACGAAGTCACGTGGGATGGTGATATGATCTGGTCTGGTCGCGTCGTTAGTCCTTGCGTCCTGTGTTCAACTCTGATTACTTGCCTTCGTATTATCCAAGGTTGCGAGGGACACACGTACTGGACTCGACAGGCTTGCAAGCCTTAGAACAGGCGTGTACTGGACCCAAATAAGAAGACCTTGAATAATGCTTGAAGGCGCGTGGTAAATACTTCCAAAAGAACAATGCTTGCAGTCCAAGTAACTATTAACAGCCTATAACCAACTTCAACCACCTGCAACAAACTTTAACCAACTCTTGCAACAAGAATTAACTAACTACATCCACCTAAGAACAGTTCTTATCTTCTATTAACAGTAAAAATTCGATTTACGATTTATGATTTAATATCAATCCTAAAAATTTCAAGATTTCATCTTTTAAAGTATTCAAAGATTAACAAGGAAATCAAGAAAAACAATCTTGAAGTCTTAAACCTATTAGATTGAACCCAAAATTCGTGGAGACCCTCACAAGATACTTATTTAACTTTCCAGATTCAAAGATTTAAAGAAAACTGAGAAAAGATTAGAATTTTAACACCAGGTTCTTGCAAGGGGCGATTTTGGACGTCTCTGAAACAAACTTCAAGAACTTCCTTCAAACTAAATGAAATTGAGTTCTTCTTTCTTTAAACAGAAACTAAACTCGAAGGGATTGAGATTAGGATTTTGAAAACACGATTTGATGGAGAATCGAAGTTGGAATGACCTGGGAAATACAGAGGTTTGCGGCGGAGGCACTCGCAGAGGTCCGTTTCAAGAAAATTCGTAACTTTTGATTCCCTGGGTCAAATGATGAAATTCTAATTGGCGTGGCTTCAGAAATTGCCCGATGTACAATTCAGAGAAAGAAGATTGTCAAAAAGAGTTGTGGTTTGACCGTAATTTGAGTTGCAACATGACAGTCGAAATCGAACAAGAAGAAGATTGAGAAGAAGATGATTTCTTCTTGATTCAATGAATGAATGATGAATTTTACCCAGATTTGATGCAATTTGGCTCTGATACCATGAAAGATTATGAGATTCAGAGATTTGTAGAATAAGAGAATGAGAGATTAGAGAGATTTAGAGAGAATAATGATTTTATTAAGAGAATGAGAATAATAGTTTTCTAAGTTACAAAAGAGAAAGTAGAGAAATATTTATACTAATCTAGGCTAGGCTTGTTTGGATACAAGGATTGCCTTATACATGAATGTCTACAAGGATAGATAACACTAGGATACAAACAAGCCTTAGACACTCCCCTTGGACTATGTAACACACGACTTCTATAGAAAACTTTAAGGGCTTTCTAAATTCATCATTTCTTCTTCATTCCAACATTACTCACGACTTGGGACACAAGCTGTGGCTTGAAGCTAAGGTAATGGGATAACCTAGCGACCAAGAAACAATTGCATGTGGACCAAACACTTGGACACACGATTTCTGAAGGTGGAAGAGTGATCTTGGTGAGTTTCTGAAGGTCCTAGATTGCTTTTAAACAACCTAAACAATTTCTTTTTTTGTCTTTTTAAAAAAACAAAAAAAAAATTGAACAGCAAACAAGCAATAAGAAACAAATTTCTTCTATTTTTTTATTAAAAATTAAAAAAACAAAGACAATGAATGATAGAACCTGATTTTTTTTTGTGTGTTTGTGGTAGGTTACTTGATTCCTCTCCTTTTGTTGGAGTTTCATTGATTAAGTAGCATGCAGCTACTAAAGCATCTCCCCAAAACCGTTTGGGGACCTTTGTGTTAAACGTCATTGTTCTCACAATTTCTATCAAATGTCTGTTCTCCTCTCAAATACTCCATTTTGTTGTGGAGTGTAGGGACAGCTTGTTTGATGTTCAATGTCATGTTTGGCCAAGTTTTGATGAAACTTGGTGCTAGTAAATTCCTCTCTATTATCTGTTCTAAAGCAGTTAATCTTGGCATTGTATTGATTAGTACCAAATGTTTGAAAATTAAGAAATGCATCAAACACCCTATCCTTCGACCTAAGCAATGTAACCAAGCATATTTAGATTTTTCATCAATAAAAGTCACAAAGTATTTTTGGTTTTTTCTAGAAGGAAATGGAGATGTCCAAACATCAGAATGTACTATATCAAAACAATTATCATATGAATAAATTGATTTTTCAAAAACAGTCTTACAATGTGTCCCAAGAATACATGATTCACACAAGTTATTTTGCAATTTAATTCCAGGGATGATCAATTCTAATGCTCTAGGATGAGGATGGCCTAATTTAGCATGTCAAAGCTCAGCTGTAACATTAACATTAACACTATTAGCACACGGTTCTTGTAAGGGATGTATGGACAAATTTTCAAGCACATACAAATCATTCTTTGTTGTTCCTTGTCCAAATTTCCTACTTGTTTCAATATCCTGAAAGTAGAAATCATTAGGACAAAATATAACTTGACAACTAATATCTGTAATAGCTTTCTTAATAGATAACAAGTTAGATGTGAAAGATGGCAAAAAAAAGGCTTAGATTCTTTATCAAATAATTTAAGCTTCCCAATTCCTTTAATTGGCACATTGGTTCCATTAGCTGTAACCACACTACCTAAGGCAGATTCAAAGTTTTCTAGCAAACATAAATCACTTATCATGTGATGAGAAGCACCTGAATCAACAATCAAAAGTTTAGAAGCTATAGATGTTTGAAAAGAAGCATGAAGTGATTTACCCAACACATTACCAGAGCTAAAGGCCTTGAAGAGAGCTTCCAAGTCTGATTTCTTCACAAACTCAGATGCAGAGGCATATACCGGATTGTTGGTCAAAGTAGATGTGGTTGTGTGTACCATGTTGGAGGAGCTAGGGCCGTTTTGTGGATGAAGCTTTGAACATGTCAATGAACCAGCTTGGCTTCAACTTAGGATGAAGTACCCAGCACTCCTTCTTTATGTGACCGGTTCTCTTGCAGTGATCATACACGGTTCTCTTATTCTTGGATTCATCTGACGCCTTGTAAAAACTCTTGTAGGCAACCACCGGTTCTTCCTTGTTTCCAAACAATCGGGGAGACCCTTGCTCCTTCTGAATCTTGGCACAAACATCCTCTAAACTAGGAAGCTTGTCCTCCCTAAGAATGTGCTTAATCAAATCAACATAGTTAGTGTTCAAAGTCAAAAATAATCCAAACACCTTATCTTGTTCTCTCCTTTCATGGAGAGTAATGGGATCAGTTGTGGCAGGCCTTAGCATCTCTAGCTCTGCCCATAATGCTCTGAAGGATCCATATTACATTGTGAACTCAGAATCCTCCTGTTTAAGATCATTCAAAGCTTTCTTGACCTCAAAAATTCTCAAGAGGTTAGTAGTATTGCCATATACATTTTTAAAAGTTTTCCAAAGATCTTTAGCATTTTCACAATATGTATATGCTTCTAATAGAGATCCAGCTAGGGAGTTTTGAAGTATAGAAAGTACCATCTGGTCTTCCTGAAACCATTTGTTTTGATCATTTTGATCATCTGAGTCGTCCCCTTCAATGGCTATAACAGGCGCCTTTGTAACATGAGTCCATAGCCCTTTGCTGCACAAGGTTGTCCTAATGGTTCTCGACCATAGGAGATAATTTGTCCCATGAAACATGACTGGAGTCTTTATATTTTCTGGTACTCCATTAGACTTTATCTAAAACCTGAAATAAAATAAAACCAAAGAGAAACTTGACCAGACCACACGCGTCTGTCCAAACCGTTAGCAACCAGGGTGCGTCAACCACCAACTGCCTGCAACAGTCAGTAACAACCTCCAACAACCTAACAGCCCTTGGTCAAACAAATTCTAACAGTTAACATCTTAACTAGCAAAGATTCAATTAATAAAATTGTAAAAAAAATATCTAACCTACTTTTGCCTCCAAAAGTTAAAAAAATAGATTCCTAGTAACATTCAAGAAAACCTTTCTTGAAGACTAAAAATCTTTTGAATGAAATGAAACATCTTGAGACCTTCCTCAAGATCATATACTAAGTTTTGATCTTCCAAAATTTGCAAAACATTAAGAAAAATTGAAGGTTTTAACACAAATACCACAAGTATGTCAACTCTGGACACGTTGAGCAAGATTGATCAAGAAAGCTTCTAAACGTGAAAAGGGGCAAAGCCGACCTCCTGATTAATCACCTACACTCATTGTACTTGAGCAAAGCCGACCTATGTTTGTTGCAAACCCGTAGTTTTACGGCAAAGATGAACGCGACACCACCAGAATTGAACTTGAATAACTTTTGACTCAGACCACTAAATTGAATGAAACCACCCGGGAAATACTCAGAACTCACCGTAGAACAAACATTGATGAAGAAAATGGTAAGAAATTTTGAGAAAATCATGAGAGAATAGAGGAGATTTTGCGGAATTGTTATGTCAGATTGATGAAACCTGGTTCTGATACCATGAAAGATTACGAGATTAAGAGATTTAGAGATTTTTAGATTGACAGAAAGAGAGATTAGAGAAAAAAAATGAAAATGATTATTATTGAGATTTTTAAAAAATGAATTTCTTGCTTACAAAGGAAGAGAGAGATAACTATTTATACTAAACTAGTTTAGGCTTGTTTGGATACTAAATAGCCTAATACATGTTTGACTACAAGGATAACATATTATTAATCACAAACAAGCCTAAGCCGCTCCCTTTGGACACATGGCGCCTACTTAGAATCTAAGGCACACTTTCTTCATTTCTTCTCTTTGTCTTCATCATTCTTCTTCATTCCAACATTCTAGACTAAAAGGAAATCTAATTAATGCCTAATTTCTAAAAGAAACTAAAATCCTAAGAATGGAAAATTACCTAGAGGGATTTGGAAAACTTCCTAGCAGATTTTGGGAAACTTCCTAAAATAATTCCTAGCCTAAGGGAAATGGCAACTAAATAATTCCTAAAACCATATGCAAAGAACCTAGACACTAAGATGCAGACCTAGCCTAGCCGCCTGACCTAAGAAACACTAGGCGGCTCGGGACTAACGCGGGAGAGGGTTTGGGATGCTAGACGCGGTACAGTACATGAGCAGTCCTAGAACTAGGCGCGGAAACGTGCTGCAGTGTGCTGGGCATAAAGCTAACAGGATGGAACCTAGAACCTAGGTAAATATGGTGGAACGAACGCGTGAGGGGAAGGCACAGTGGGGTGGGCTAAAATCGGCACGATGAGACCTAGCCTAGTGGACGCAAAGGAACCTAAACTAAAGTAGAGGGCGCGGCTGGTCACGATGGGTTAGAACCTAAGCTACTCAGCAAGGAACCTACGCGAGAACCTAAGCTACACGGGACAGGGACATGGAGCTAGTGGGAGCGGCTTTGGACAGGAACACCAAACAAGAACCCTAATCTAGCTGATCCTTCCACATGCGTGTAACCCAAACTTGGGGAACACGATTTGCAAGAGTGAAACAAGTGCTCCAGTTGAGTTTCTAAAAACCTAACTTGTTTTTTTTTTAAACAACCTAAACACTCCTTTTTATTATAAGATTAAACAAGAAACAAACAACCTAGTAACTTGGATTTTTTTTTGTCTTTTGTCGTAGGAGACTTGTTTCTTTCATCTTCTTACCGAGAACCTCAGGGAAAAAGAGAAAGAAACAAAATAAAAAGCAAAAACAATTGCAACAAAACAAGGAGAAATCGCCAAGGTAGAACAAGGATAAAATCAACCTGATGTTTTACGAGCTTTGAGCTCTGATACCAGATAATGTAATAACCGTTTGGTGTCTGTCCTTTCACCGAGAAGCTCAGATTGCTAGACAGAAGAGATGGAAGCGAGAGGTGGATCGTTGGGACCACACAAGCTGAGGAAGGGCTTGAAGCTTTCCAATGAAGATTTGGGGCGGCTCCTAGGAACTTAGGCAAGAAGTTTTAGGTTTTGTTTTAATTATAAATTGCTTGTTATTTCATTAATTAATGGTCCAAAGGCTTATATAATGTCATGTTGTTTAGCTTTTTAAGAAATAAAAATAACAAGTTGTGTGCTTATTGGCAAAATTTAAAGGGGCTTTAGGCCTAAGTGGCCAACATGACTCACAAGCCCAAATAACATACTTAGTCTAAAATATAAATAGAAGATAGAGAAGCCCAGTTAAACACTTAGGCGAAAATTCATGGTGACTTGTGAATGATGTGGAGTTGTGAACAAGTCTTCACCGTATTGCGCACTAAGAGTATTGCCTCATTAAAACCTTCTTCGGAAAACACAATGTGATAAAACCAAAGATAGGAAAAAGAGTACAATTTCCTAGCACGACTTTTGGTGTCTCTACCGGATGGTAATGGTAAAGACATCTGAGGAAGAAGAATCTTCGAGAAGGAACCTCCATTGTCCTTTGCCGGCTTGAAGGGTTCGGAGCCGTATGGACCGGGGTCGGTCGGTCCTGTTCTGGCACGGTCGGTCTGAGTTCCTGTCCGGTTCCACTCTCCAATAGCATGCTGAGCTTGTCTCCTAAAGCCTTCCTCTTGGACTGTGTGAAAGATCCTGGTGGGATGACCGGTGTAGTAGCTGGGCCGATGTCCACATCACCAAAGCTCTTTAAAAGAGAGGGAATGATGATGACATCAACCCACTAGATGAACCGGAGGTTACAGTACCGTACGTGCAAGGTCCAGTAACCCGAAACAAGGTCAAAGCCATTGGCCTTAACTTCATTCAATATGTGGAGGAAGCCTAACAGATGATTCCTCAGCCTCGGCCCATTAGCCCATCAGAAACAGCCCAAAGCCCATTTCAGCTGGATAAAGTACCTTGGATGATCCTGCTTGAACAAACTTTTTCCTTTGGTGTCTTTAATATCACACTCGGTTAAAGACACCAAAAGGCATGCTAGAGAATTGTACTCATTTTCTTTCTTTGGTTTTTTCCTAGTCGGTTTTCCAAAGAAGGTTTTAACGAGGCAACACTTTTTATGTACACGAAAAGGAAGACTTGTTCGCCGAATTTCATCTTCCACAAGTCTTCAAAGGCGGCATATTATTCTTCTTGCACGTCACCATATCTATATTTTCTACACTAAGTATAATAAGGCCATAAGCCCATTTATTTTATTATGTTTAGTTTGTTGGCCTTTGTCCATTACTTATATTATAAGTTCGTTGGCCTTGGCCCATTTTAGTTTCCAGCAACTTAAACTTCATGTTGTTTTATTTTAAACTTCTTGTAGTTTGTGTTAAACAGCCTATTTTAACATATGTAAGATACATATAAGTGTAACTTTTCATTAATGAAACACACATTATTTAAAAAACTAAAACCTAAGTATATTTGATGAAGCCCCGGACCGTCTGACCGTGCTATCGTCCGAGCTACCAACCTAGACGGACCGGACCCGGACGAAGCTGTTCATGTCGTACCGACCAGGCCCATGAGTCGATCGAGGGCCAAGGAGTTAGGAACCAAAATCAACCTTTATGTCGAGCGTAGTATTGAGGTTCCTCCAAGGAACCACGAGGCCGCCCCCAGAACGGACCAAGGACCGGACCTCAGCATCACGGCCCAACCTTGGGAGCTGCTTAGTCATCAGATCTCCGACTCTTGCGTCCTTACCATCACCCCGAGCTAAGGACGCCAAAGACGCACTAAGGAATTGTACTCTTTTCCCTATCTTCTGTTTTGTCCCATTGGGTTTTTTGAAGAAGGTTTTAACGAGGCAACACCCTTAGTGTGCACTTGGACTTGGACCTAATCACCTCAGGAAGACCACGGATTATGCCATCTTTGTTTTCTTATTTATTTTTCTAAGTCTAGAATTTCGGCCCGCGCCAAGCCCATTAAGGCCTGCGGCCCAAGTCAGTCATTTGAACTCCTTATATTTTTATTTTGACTTCCTGTTGTTTTTTCTTTAAACTACTTGTTGTTTCTTTAAGGGCAGAATACTATGACTTAGGCCTATATAAGCCATGTCCTTTCCATTAATAAAATCAGACAATTGAATGTTCTCTCATTCACGGCGCCGCCTAGCTCATACTAAGCTTGGTTATCCGCGGCTTGAACCTTACCAAGGTTCAAAGTCTCACTGGTGTATCGCGGTTCTCTCCATCCCCTCGTGGTCCAGCACGTTCCACCCCGTTTCCGCGCCCGTTCAGTCGAGTCTCTCACGTACCTGTGTTTCCACTAGTTTGCAATCGAGTCTCTCTCGCTGGAACCGGTCCAGCGCTGTGCCATGTGAACCTCCCTTGGTCATCTCGCGTCTGTGGCTCACATCATTTGGTATCAGAGCCGAAAGCTCCTAGTACCCGATTGTGCATATCTGATGAGGACATCGAACCAGCCACTGCACCAGTCATTCCACCATGACCTCTCACACGGTCCAAGAGGAAAGCTCTAGGAGAAAAGCTCAGCATACTACTGGAATGTGGAACCGGAGAGGACCACGAGCTGACCATGTCGACCCGGACTAGCTCCTTCCCGATCTGCCCGCGTCCGAGTGCACCGTTCCAGCCGTCCAGACCGTCCGACCAGCCTGCGTCTGAGCAAGAGTTCCAAACCCCGACCGTTCCAAGACCACCTTACCCGTTCCAGCTGGACAAGGAGCCATGGAGGTTCCTTCTAGAAGATTAGTCGTCATCCGGTGTCTTTACCATTACTATCCAGTAGAGACACCAAAAGTCGTGCTAGGAAATTGTACTCTTTTTCATATCTTTAATTTTGTCCCACTGGGTTTGCCGAAGGAATTTTAATGAGGAAATACTTTTAGTACACAAGACGGTGAAGACTTGTTCACAAATTCCATCTCATTCACAAGTCTTCACCGATTTCTAGCCTAAGTGTTATTAGGCTTTTCTTATCTTTTATTTTATTTTTTCAGACTAAGTATTTATTTGGGCTTATAAGTCATGTTGACTATTTGGGGCCCAAAGTCTATTTTAATTGCCAATAATTAAACTACTTTATGTTTTAATTCTTGAAAGGCTATACATCATGTAGTTTTGCCTAAGTTGTAATAAGGCATTATATAAGCCCTTTGTCTACACATTAATGAAATAACAAGCATTTTGACAAAACCTAAAGACTAGTGTCTAACACCTAGGCGCCTCAAGCAAGTCCCTTGCAGCTGCCGTGTGCTTCAGCCTAGTTTGGCTGAATTTTTGGAGTATCACAAGCCCCTTTCACAGCTTGTTTGGTCCCTTCGATCCACCCCTTCCTTGCATCATTTTCTGTCCCGCAACCTGAGCTTCTCGGTGAAAGACAGCCCACCCCTCGGTTCTTGCATCACTATCCCCTTGTTGTAGTTTTTTGTTTTCGATTATTTTGATTATTAAAAACTCTCTGCATTAGTTCGTTTTCTCTCCTACCCTGTAAGGTGAAGCGGCGACAGATTCAAGTCATTTAAAATAAAAAAAGACCAGTACTTAGAACTGCTACCACAAATTCAAAAACCAAGCAGGTTCTATCTTTTTTTACTCTATATTTTAAATTCGTTTAAGTAAAAAAATAATAATATATATATACTACTCTTATGTTAGGTTGTTTAGCTTGCTTGAATTCATTATTAAAAAACAAAAATTATAAAAAGAAAGATTAAGTTGTTAACAAACGATTTAGGACAAAGAAATTCAACTAGAACACTGCACCATATTGAGAAATCGTAAAGCAGGACTCCTTGCCTTCACACGTGTGGCTAGTCTGCGTGTTATCGCGTGTTTGGTAGAACCGCACCTTCGAATTCTAGCATCAGGACCCCTGCTTCAGACCATTACCGCTTAGGACCCTTGCTAGCTCGTGCGTAAGCTTTAGACAGTGTAGCTAGTACCCGAGCTCCTGTTCATAGTCTAACGGCCCGTCCTTGCAACCGCAAGTCAGTTATTATCCTCTTGCGGTGCCTCGGGTTAACAGTCGTGCCTTAGTGTTTCCCTGCCTATTGCTAGGCAATTAGGAAATCTCACGTGCCGCATTAAAGCCGTTCATAGCGAGATAGGGTAGTTCCCAAAACCGCCTAGGAACCTTTCCATATCCTTCAGGCAACTCACGATTCTTAAGAAAAATTCCCAAACTCGGTGTAGGCAAATATAGATAGACTTATAAAATTTTTAAATTCATTTTAGGAAAGAACTAGGAGATTGCTATAGTTAAACTATGAATATCTCCAAAACCATTTAGGAAGTTCCCTATTTTCGAAATTATACAGCAATCTAATTTAGGAAAATTTATATTTTTGGAAAGTTTCTATTTTAGGAAGGTTTTTATTTTAGGAAAGTTTCTATTTTAGTAAAGTTTTCTAGGAAAACTCCCGCCCTTAAATACCCATGTCTAGTGGCTCAGACGCGTCAGACCGACCCCAAGACTCGAATGCAGTCATGCAAATGCTGAGCCAGATCACGACACAGATGAACACCCTTGCAAACCACATGGAGCGGTTAGAACAATTGGGCCCTCCACAAAGACCAGACATCGCGGAAGCCTCCCATCGCGGAGATGGAAGAAGCGGAAGAACCACTATGAATGGACAGACCCATTACTTCGGTCTGTACGCCCGCGATCCGCGAGACGAAGAACCACCCGACCTTCGACCCATACCGGTCCCATTTATCGATACGACCGCGACCCGGGAGCACACAACCGACCAGACCCCTACCAACCTCCGGACGTAAAACTTAACCCCCATCCTTTGCAGGAAAGGTCGACCCAGAAGCTTATCTTGATTGGGAACGATGGATGGAGCTCATGATTGACTACAATCGATACAAGGACCGTGAAGTTGCTGAACGTAGGAGGAGCCGGTTCGGATCATTAACCTCATGGGACAAACTCACGCACCTCATCCGGAAGTGTTACGTTCCACCCCACTTCCACCGAGAGCTGCAGAGACGTTTTAGACAACTAACCCAGGGCACCAAGACGGTCAACGAGTAATTCAACGAGTTTGATCACCTTAAAAGAATATGAGATTAAGAGATTTGTAGATTTAGAGAATGAGAGAATGGGATATTAGAGAGATTAAAGAGAAAAAATGATTATATTGAGAAAATCAGAATAATGTTGTATATTAATCTAGTCTAGGCTTGTTTGGATAAAATGATTGCCTTATACATGAATGGATATAAGGATAACATAATACTAGAACACAAACAGGCCTTATACAGTCCCCTTAACGACTTAGATCACACAGCCTTAATCTAGATTTAGAGGCCTTCTTTCTTCATCATTTCTTCTTCATTCCAACACTCCCATTCAAGCTTAAGACATGGAGAATGCATAAGCTTGAAACGATGAAGCATTACCTCATTAAAAACGTAAAGAAGGAAAACCCAATTGGGACAAAATCTTTTCTAGAGAAATAGAGTATAACACTCCATGTTGGGATCATTATTGTGGAATGGTCATAAGACCAAGTCTTGGATAGATGAAGGTGTCATTCTTCAAAGTTGTTGCCTTGGTGAACACATCAGCTAGTTGATCATCACTCTTTGTATAACAAGGCAAGATGATTCGTTTTCCAATAGCTTCTCTTACTTTGTGGCAATCTACCTCTATATGCTTGGTCCTTTCATGAAATATAGAATTGGAGGCAATGTGTATAGCAGCCTGATTTTCACAATGAATGGTGATAGGATCATCAAAGCTGACGGCCATGTCCTCAAGAAGTTGTTTCAGCCAAAAGCATTCAGTTGTAAGCTTCCTCATGGCTCTATATTCTGATTCTACACTAGATCATGACACCACCTTTTGCTTCTTGGTTTTCCAAGTCACAAGGTTCCATCCTATGAAAGTACAATAGCTTGTGGTACTTCTTCTATCCTCCTTATCTCCTGCCCAATCTGCATCACAATAACCAACTACATTTGTGTATGTATTCCAACTCATCCATATATCTTGTTCATGAGTGTCTTTTAGATATCTCAAAATTTGATTTTCCATCTCCCAATGTCTCATCTTTGGTTCTTGCATGTGTTGAGATACCTGATTCACAGCAAAACATAAATCTGGTCTAGTGATGGTTAAATAAATAAGTTTACCAACCACTTTCGTATAGAGCTTAAGATAATAAAATCATTTTCTTCCTCTAGCTCCCCCTTAGTTCCGGTTTTATAATCTTCTTCTAAGGTGTTTTGGCTGGTTTAGCTTCTATCATACCTGTAGAAGTTAGTAAATCTACAACATATTTCCTTTGAGATAAGAAAAGACCTTCCTTGAACCTACACACTTCAATTCCTAAGAAGTATTTAAGTTCTTCTAAGTCCTTAATATCAAAGACACTTTTCAAATATTCTTTTGTAGATGCAATACCAACACTATCTCTAGCAGATATGATTATATCATCTAATTAAATGAGAATTACCACAATACCTTCCTTACTCTTTAGTGTAAAAACAATGTGTTCAACTTCAGATCTTTTGAAGCCTTTATCCATCAAGGTTACACTTAGCTTGTGGTACCAAGCTCTTGGAGATTGTTTAAGGCCATATATGGTCTTCCTCAGCCTGAGTATGTTGCCGGCCCCTACCTCTTGCCCTAGACCTGGTGGAGGTGACATGTATACCTCTTTTCTAATCACCTTGTAAGAATGCATTCCTAACATCCATTTGCCATAATTTCCAATAAAGGTTAGTAGCAAGTGAAAGAACAACATTAACAGCGTGAATCTTAGCAACAAGTGCAAATGTATCCCGATAATCTTCACCATAAGTCTGAATAAATCCTCTAGCCACCAAACTAGTTTTATATCTATCAATTTCACTATTGTTTTTGTATTTAATGGTAAAAATCCACTTAAAACTTACAGTCCTTTTTCCTTTAGGTAAAGTGGCTGGAGAATAGGTATTATTCTTTTCCATGGCTTTCTTCTCATCTAGGATAACTTTCCTCCATTCCTTCATAGTCATAGCTTCCTCATATATCTTTGGAATCTGTTCCTTATCAAGACTTAGAAAGAATGCAACATGGTTAGTAGGTAAGTAAGTAATGTTACAAACTCCCTGATCATGATGAACCACATCATTCCCATTGTAGAAGACTGGTGGATTCCTTTTTCTTGTGTTCCTTCTATACACTGTACGTGGCGCTTTTTGGATAGGCTCCTCCTCTTCACCTAAAGTTTCAATGAGAGGGGGCACATCTCTTATGAAAGTACAATTGCCTGTGGTACTTCTTCTATCCTCCCTATCTCCTGCCCAATCTGCATCACAATAACCAACCACATTTGTGTTTCTATTCCAACCCATCCATATACCTTGTTCATGAGTACCTTTTAGATATCTCAAAATTCGATTTGCCATCTCTCAATGTCTCATCTTTGGGCCTTGCATGTGTTGAGATATCTAATTTACAGCAAAATATAAATCTGGTCTAGTGATGGTTAGATAAATAAGCTTACCAACCACTTTCCTATAGAGCTTAGGATCATGAAAATCAATTTCCTCCTCTGGCTCCCCCTTAGTTCCAATTTTATAGTCTTCTTCTAAGGGTGTTTTGAATGGTTTAGCTTCCATCATACCTGTAGAGGTTAGTAATTCTACAATATATTTCCTTTGAGATAAGAAGAAACCTTCCTAGAACCTACACACTTCAATTCTTAAGAAGTATTTAAGTTCTCCTACATCCTTAATATCAAAGACACTCTTCAAATATTCTTTTGTAGATGCAATACCAACACTATCACTACCAGATATGATTATATCATCTAATTAAATGAGAATTACCACAATACCTTCCTTACTCTTTAGTGTAAAAAGAGTGTGTTGAACTTCAGATCTTTAAGCCTCTATCCATCAAGGTTACACTCAGCTTGTGTTACCAAGCTCTTGGGGATTGTTTAAGGCCATAGATGTCCTTCCTCAGCCTGAGTATGTTGCCGGCCCCTACCTCTTCCTCTAAACCTGGAGGTGGTGACATGTATACCTCTTCTTATAATTCACCTTTTAAAAATGCATTCTTAACATCCATTTGCCATTATTCTCAATCAAGGTTTGTGCACTCAAGGTTCTCGTACTCACCAATAGTTGTCCTTGGGACAGGGTAAGCTTCACATTCTGTGTCTGATAGGCCATCCTTTGATGTCATCTCTCTATTTTCTAAAATGAGCATAACCCTTTTGTTGGAACATTCCTTGGCACCTGAAGCACTTGATGTTCCTGGTTCTTGTTGGTGTGGTCGTTTGGGTCGCAATCCATTTACCCTTGTCCTCACGTGGAGGAGGAACAGAAGTACCCTCCCTGGCATTGACTGGGGTTCCTGGTGTTGCTCTTTCTTTTGTTTTGTTTCTCAATAAGAATAGCTTTGTGTAGCAGTTCGTCCATGTCCTCATACTAGCTTTCATGGTCTCATCAATTTCAGCTTTGATCATGAGACTATCCATCTCTTGGTGATAATCCTCCACACTCTTTGTTCATTGGGTTAACCTCCTTAGTTTATAATGTAGGTCTCTTCCATAGTGAATAAGAACAAATCTCTTCCTCATTATGGTTTTCATTTCATACCAAGATGTGATTTGGGGTTCACCATTGCGTCTTCTAGTAGTGGCAATCTGCTTCCACCAGTTGATGGAATATCAATCGAATTATGTTGCTGCTATCTTCACCTTCTTTTCCTCAGAATAGTTTTGACAATTGAAAACTATTTCAATCTTTTTTTCCCATTCTAGGTAAGCATCAGGATCATTATTTCCTGAGAATGATGGGATTCTAAGCTTGAGTCCTCCAAGGTTGTTATCTTGTCTATGGTCCTGGTGGTTTTGGCGTTGATCTCCGCTATCATCTGAATAGTCTTGTGGCTCATCTTCATCTCCTCCTCCCCTGATGCCTTGTCTAGCTCTCACCCTGGCGCTTCTCCCAAAGCGCCCTCTTTCCCTGGTTGGTCTCCCTCCACGAGCTGGTCGACCTGCAAGGGGATTAACTCCATAGAAAAATTCATTAGCTTGGTTAGCTCTTTTTCAAATGTAGCCTGAAGCCTTCTGGTAATCTCGTCCATCATGATCTCCATCTCCAATTGGTCAAATCTATGGGGTCGTGTGGATCCCTCTCCTACAGAGGTTTCTTCATTTGGATTCTCCATTTTTCTTGAAACAACTTAACAATTTGTTAGTTAAAATCTCTCTCTCTCACTTTTTGGTGATCTCTCAGTAGTTTTTCCTCTTGTTATTCCAACAACTACAAAATAGATCAAAGCTCAATCACCTAAGATCTAGAGCTAAAACTTACTATAACTTTAAGATAGAAAGATTGCAAGATTTTTTTCTTCAGCTGATTAACCTTCTCCTAGCAGGGTTTCTCTTCTGCATTATTTTTTTCGATTTTTTTTTATTTTGAGATAGATCCTTTTCTTAGATCCTTTTGTAATTAAGGAGAGGCTCATCTGACTTGCAATAGATAGAAAGAGAAGAATTGTTTATGAAACTAAAAAAAATGAAAATAAATTTATGGTGGTTTTGAAACAACTTGGTGCGGCGCCTGGTTGTTTTAAAACCAAATGATCGACTTGAAGGAGGTGGTTTTTAAATCAAAGTGATTTCACAAAAACTAACCTTCAAGAGGCTCTGATACCACTTGGTGCGGCCCTGGTTGTTTTAAAACCAAAGGATCGACTTAAAGGAAGTGGTTTTATTCGCAGAGGAAGCTACTAGCTATCCCTAATGACGGCGGTTTGTAAGTAGGTGAAGTGGTGGCTTGAATAGATAAGGAATTGGAGGCTACTAGCTCTCCAATAGCACAGGTTCACCCTGCTTTAGAGGTATGAAAAGTCACAGTAGATTACTCTACTCTTGTGATTAAAAGTCAATGTTCTTAGGCTGAACAGAGAAAGCAAAGAGGAAGAACAAAAGGTCTCTAGGTCTTGTTTGATTAAAATTGTGGGTGTCTACAATGGGAGGGGGTAGATGCCTTTTTTAAGGCAGAAAATCCTAACAAGATTATGCCACAAAAGTAATATGCTAACTAATCTATCATAATCCTAAAGAATATACCAAAAAGATACTTATGGCCTAATTTATCCTAAATAATCCCTGCGTTAATTTTAATGACTATTTACAAACCAATAAAAAAATTAAACCAATTGGTTGGTTTAATTTCATTATCTCATTCCCTTGTTATGGTGATTTTGGTTAAGGCATAAATGGTATTTCTTTGGGTTTTGCTCCTGGATCTTGTTAATGGACCAAACCATAGTTCCTTATCTTTCTGGGCTTGAGTCATATTGTCTATTTCTCCTCTTGGCCATACACTGACCCCTTTTTCTTCATGGGCTAATCCTTCGTTGTTTTACAGGTCCTTGGGTCGGTCTTGGGTCGTGCTGTCCATGGGGCCATAAACCGAGCCGGTCATGCCTCCGTGATTGGTGTTGGGTCCCATGGTGGTTCTTCGTTCAAGGTCGGGTTCCTTGCAAAGACCGGGGTCGAGGCCAGGTTCCATGATGTGTTCTACATCGGGGTCAAGGCTGGGTTGCACGGTCATGCCGAATTCTACGTCGGGGTTGAGGCCGGGTGCTTAGGTCATGCCGCGTTCTGTGTCGGGTTCTTCGCGAGGGCTGCGGTCGAGGACAGGGTCGAGGTCGTGTTCCAGGTCGAGGCCGGGTTGATGCAAGAACCATGGGGTGGGCTGTCTTTCACCGAGAAGCTCATGTTGCTGGACAGAAAGGATGGAAGTGAAGGGTGGATCGAAGGGACCACAAAAGCTGTGAAAGCGGCTTGTGATACTCCAAGAACTTCAACCAAAACAGGTTGAAGAACAGGGCAGCTGCAAGGGATGCTTGGCGGCTCCTACTTAGGTCTTGTCAAAGACTTAGGTTTTTTTTTGTTCTAATAATGCTTGTTGTCTTATTAATGAGTAGGCAAGAGGCTTATATAATGCCTTTTTAAGGACAAGAGCCTTATAGAATGCAGAGATGCTTGTCCTTAAAAAGGAACCCTTCAAACAAATAGATTCGGCTGTAGATGCCCTTGTCGTGCTCCTGGTAGGCCTTAGTGAAGTCTGCGTCGTCGGCGTACAGCTCTTTGATCATCTTGAAACCCATGACCTTTGACTCCATCACAAAAATGAGGCTGTATATGCGGGATAGGACGTCAGCCACAATGTTGTCCGTTCCTTTCTTGTATTTGATGACGTCGGGAAAGATCTCGATATATTCCAACCAACGAGCATGTATTATCCTCTAAGATGCTGGAGTGTCTGATGGTCGGTGTGGATCACGCACTCTCGGGCAAGCAGATAGTACTGCCAAGTCTCTAAGGCGCAAATCAAAGCATTGAGCTCCTTGTCGTAGGTTGGATAGTTAAGTGCGGCTCCACTTAACTTCTCGCTGAAGTAAGCGACATGTATTCAGCCTTGGGTGAGGACTGTTCCGATGCCGATCCCTGAAGCATTACATTTGACCTCGAAGGTCTGACTGAAGTCTGGCAGGACTAGGACTGGGGCGTGGGTGAGGTGTTCGTTCAGCAGCTTGAAGGACTTCTCCTAGTCGGGTCCCTAACGAAAGTCTTGGTTCTTCCATATCGTCGAGGTCAATGGACCAGCTATCGTGCTGAAGTCTCGGACGAATCGTCTGTAGAAGCTGGCGTGTCTGTGGAAGCTACAGACCTGGCTAGCGGTCGTCGGAGTAAACCATTTCTGTATGACCTTGATCTTCTCGTCGTCTAACTAGAGTCCCTAGGAACTCACGACAAAGCCAAGAAAGACGACTTGGCCTTTGCAGAATCTACATTTCTTGAGATTTGCATACAACTGCTCTCTCTGAAGGGTGGTAATGACGGCCTCTATGTGATTCAGATGGTCTGAGTAGGTCGTGCTATAGACGAGAATATCGTCGAAGTAGACTACTACAAACTTGCCAATGAACGGTCAAAGGACTTGGTTCATAAGGCGCATGAATATACTTGGAGCGTTGGATAGGCCGAATGGCATTACTAGCCATTCATAAAGACCCTGCTTGGTCTTGAACGCAATCATCCATTCGTCTTCTTCTTGCATCCTAACTTGATGATATCCGCTTTTAAGATTAATTTTGGAGAAGACCGCGGCTCCGCTTATTTTGTCTAGCATGTCGTCCAAACGAAAAATAGGGTGCCGATACTTGATCGTAATGTTGTTAATGGCGTGACAGTCGATACACATCCTCCAGCTCCTGTCCTTCTTTGGCACAAGCTGGACCAGGACGGCACAGGGACTGTGGCTCTCTCGGACGTAACCTTATGCCATAAGGTCATGGACTTGCCGATCTAATTCTTTAGCCTCGTCGGGGTTGAATCTGTATGCAGGACGGTTGGGAAGCTGTGCTTCGGAAACGAAGTCGATGTCGTGCTCAATCCCTCGGATAGGTGGGAGCCAGCTGGAATTTCTTCTGGAAACACGTCGGCATATCTCTCTAGTAATGCTCGGACCTCGGCAGGTAAGGGGGCATCGGTTCTGGACGTGTGTAGGCTCTCTCTGTAGAGCATCAAAACGAGCTGGGTACCCTTGTTACGGGTGGCTTTCCTAATGTGTGCCACATTGATTAAAAGTTCTCCTTGCGGGCATGGTTATCTTTTGCCATCTTATACCGTATTTCTTAAACGGCGTGTGTAGACATCGGTGCTAAATCGTAGAAGTTGGTCCGTCCGTTGTGCGTAGTCCCTCGGTCAAATTGTCATGGTCGTCCTAGGAGGAGATGTCCAGCTGACATTGGGACGACATCACAGGTGACCTGGTCCTGGTATCTGCCGATGCTGAAAGATACTTTAATTTGGTCAGAAATGTATAACTCTGTCTCCTTGTTCAGCCATCGTAGTTTATAAGGCTTAGGATGCTTGGTCACAGGCAATCCTAGTTTCTCCACCATGTATTTGCTTGCGGTGTTAGTGCACGACCCTCCATCTATAATCAGCGAGAACACTTTCCCTATTATTATACATTTTGAGTGGAAAATGTTCTCTCGCTGTTCTTCCTCGTCTGGCTCGAATCTCGAGCTGAGAACTCGTCTGATCGTGAGCATCTCTCCGGAGTCGGCGTACTCAATCTCCTCGTCGGATTGTTGCTGGGCCGTTGGTGCTAGCTCCTCTTGCTCATCCTCGGATTCGTAGTCTCCTGAAGCAGTGAGTACCATTGTTCGGTGAGTGGGACATTCTCGTGACATGTGTCCTCTTCCTTTGCACTTGAAGCATACGATCTCGCTGCTCCGCTGAAGTTGGTTCGTGGTGGTCATGGAACTGGTCGGCTGGGGCAGGCCTGGGAGCCGAGCTGCTGGCAACGGCTTTTCCCTTGAGACGCGGGTCAATGGTATAGGTTGTCCGCTCGAATGGCTTGGAGCCGGTGCTCCAGGTGCTCTTTGGTCGAGAAGGTGCGACAAGTTTTCTTTTATGGCACTTCTCTATTTGGACTGCTAGGTGGAAAAACTGACCTAGATCATGATATGGCTGTAGCTCGATCTTTCCGGTGATTGACTCGTGCAAGCCGTCGATGAATTGGGCCATTAGACTCTCCTCGGACTCATCTACGTCGAGTAGCTGCGGAGGTGCTAGAATTCATCGAAGTATTCAGACACCGTCTTGCTGCCTTGGGTAAGGCGTCTGAATCGTCTCTGAAGCTCGCGGTGGAAGTGAGGTGGAATGTAGCGTCTCCTAATAATCTGGGTGAGTTCGACCCATGAGGTCAAGGCACCCATCCGAGCTCTCCTGCGAGCTGCTACTTCTCGATCCCACCACGCCGGTGCGTGGTCAGTGAACTGCGCCATATCTAGGACGACTTTACGAGGAGCGTTGTAGTTATAGTAATCGACGAGAAGTTCCATTCTTCTTTCCCACTCGAGATCAACCTTTCCCGAAAAAGGAGGTCGGTTCATCTTTGGTAGTGCATAGGCTGTCTAGATTGTGGCATGGGCTCGTTGTAGTACTGATGTCGACCCATTCCTTGATGGCACGTGTGTGGTCGGTCGTTTGGGTAGGGTGGTGGTGTGGGGCCTGTTGTAGGTGCAGGCTGACCCGAACGCTTGAGACGCGTTACTATGGTCGACATCTAGGTCGTCAAAACTTGCAGAAGTTGCAGAACTTGTCGACTCGTCACTTCCTGACATATTTCGTTTTTCGAGAAAAGAAAATTTTGAGATATGGAAAGTTTTCAGAAAAGAAAACTTGCAAGAATGGAACCTTCCTTAAATGGAAAATTTCCACTATTATGATTTTTATTTTCTTTTTATTACTTATAAAATAATAGGAAACTAACTATTTGCGAAAAAAGAAATAAAAAAAAAAATACAAGGAAAAGGAAACTATCCTAAAAACCAATTATAGCCTAAATCTAAAAAAGAAAACTAATTAAATGGAATGTATCCTAATAATTATGGCCTAAAACTAGAAAGTAAACTAACAAAATGGAAAATAGCAAGTAGTTTTCTTAATGGCAATTAAAATAACTTTGGATCCAATTAGTCAACATGACTTATAAACCCAATTAAAATACATAGTCTACAATTACAATAATGATATAAAAGCCCAATAACACTTAGGCCAGAAATCGATGAGGACTTGTGAACAAAATGGAATTATGAATAAGTCTTCACCGTCTTGCGCACTAAGAGTATTGCCTCATTAAAACCTTCTTCAGAAAACCCAGTAGGACAATCTTCTAGAAGGAACCTCATTGCTCCTTGTCCAGTTGGAACGGGTCGAATGGTCTTGGGATGGTCGTGGCTTGGTCGGATGGTCTGTGTTCGGATGGTCCGGACGACATGGACGGCACCATAGGATCCAGCAGGGTTGTCACGGTCGGTCCAGTCTCCAATAGCATGTTGAGCTTGTCTCCTAAAACTTTCCTATTGGATCGTGTGAGTGGTCCTGGTGGGATGACTGGTGCAGTGGCTGGCTCGATGTCCTCATCATGGGTTCCACGCAAGGGCCGTGTTTTGTGCCGGCCGGTCCGGGTCCATGTCTGTGACTTGCGTCGGTTGGTCAGGTCCAGTCTTCCTTCTCTTCGTCACTCTCTTCCTTAGTTGAATTCAACTCCTCTGATATCTCATGAAGGTCTTGCTCGTTCAAGGTCTCACCAGACCCGTACTATGGAGAAATTTATAACTTTTGTGCCAATACTTCTACAGGACACTACTATAGGTAAGATGATTTCCTTTTCTATGAGAACATACTATGTGTTCCATGAAGTTCTCTTAGAGATTTGTTTATTAAAGAAGCCCACAGTGGAGGATTGATGGGTCACTTTGGTGTGATCAAAACTTTGGTCGTAATGCGTGAGGTTTTCCATTGGCCACACATGAAAAAGGATGTGATTTGTGCAACTGTTGTGATAATTGCAAAATGGCTAATTCCACGACTCAGCCACATGGTTTGTATCACCCACTCCCTATTCCTGAGCATCCTTGGTTGATTTGTTTATGGACTTTATTTTAGGACTGCCTAGGATTAGAAACGAAAAGGATTCTATCTTTGTGGTTGTAGACCGATTCTCTAATATGTCTCACTCTATACTATTTAATAAATCAGATATTGCATTGCATGTAGCTAATTTTTTCTTTAGAGAAGTAGTTTGTTTACATTGAATGCCTAGGAGCATTGTGTCTGACCGTGATTCTAAATTCTTTAGCCAATTTTGGAGGACTCTCTGTTCTAAGTTAGGTACTAAGTTATGTTTTCTAGTACTTGTCATCCAGAGAGTGATGGACAAACTGAGGTAGTCAATAGGATTTTGGAATCTCTGCTTCGTGCTTTTGTTGGTAAAAATCTTAGAAATTGGGAGGATAGCTTACCACATCTTGAATTTGCTTACAATAATGCTAAGCATACTGCATCTAAGTATTCTCCATTTCAAATTGTATATGGTTTAAATCCTGTTTCACCACTGGATTTGATGCCTTTACCTTTTGATGACGACATCAGGTCACTAATAACCCAGGAGCATAGAGAAATCACCAAGAAGCTGACCAAAACCCTTGGAGAGAACCAATCTGAGCAGACCAAAGACATAGGTGTCTTCCTTGGATCATATCGGCCCAACCAGGAACAGTTAAGCCACGAAATGAACTGTCCCAGAATCTTAACTCATCAAGGAGTCACGGAAAATTTGAATCACTTCAAACCGGATTCTGAATTGGAAGTTATAGAGGATACAATTTGACAAACTGCTTTCGAAGTACCATCCGCAATTGGACTAAAGATCGAGCTGTATAGCCCAACTCACTCACAATCTAGACCTTCGATGAGAATGTTAATGGATCCCTCCTGGTTTCATAAAGCGAAAGAAACCAAGAAGAATCAAAAGGAGGCCCAATTTATCACTAAGATTCAACAACATGTCTACTTGGTTCCATTTAGGAGAAATGCTAGACCAAATCGGTTTAGTAGCCTTCAGACCTACACTTGGCGACCAGGAGAGGTATCTAAGAATTCAGGAGAGCCATCTATAATATTACCATGCACCAGAATCCAGAGAATCTGGCGAATTCTCTCTTGTTTTCACTTACCATATTTGGAGCCATCTGCATTCTTACCATTTCTACGTGTGCACGACTTAGAGGCATTCTCAACATTTAAGAAGGTTTCAAGGCTGCACTTATTCATGCCCAAGCTTTCCAGATATAATGAATCACATATTCCAAAAGACATTCTAGAGAATTGTACTGTTTTTCCTTATCTTCGGTTTTGTCCTACTGGGTTTTCCGAAGAAGGTTTTAACGAGGCAACACCTCTAGTGTGCATGAAGATGAGAACTTGTTCACCAACTAATATGCTTCACAAGTCCTCTAACTCAGCCAGAAATATCATTCTGGTCGTGGTCCTACCTATCTTTATTTTAAGTCTTATTTACTTAAGCCTTAAATCCATATTTTATATGTTATTTTATATTTTAGTTAATTGTGGCCTTATGCCCAATTTTAATTATATTTTCATTCTATATTGTTATTGGCCCATTTGTAATCTGAATAATTATAAACCCTAGACTTAATGTATTATATAAACCTAAATTAGGAGTAATAATAAAACAAGCATTTTAACTAAAACCTAAGACTAGTGTCTAAACTCAGCGCCGCCTCCAAGCTTGGTAACAGCCGTGTTCTTCAGCCTCCATTGATTGAAATTCTTGGAGTATCACTAGCCCCCTTCACAGCTAGTGTGGTCCCTTCGATCCACCCTTCACTTCCTTGAAAGAATATGACATTAAGAGATTTGTAGAATGAGAGAATAAGAGATTTAGAGAGAAGAATGATTTTATTAAGAGAATGAGAATAATAGTTTCTAAGTTACAAATGAGAAAGGAAAAAGATATTTATACTAATCTAGTCTAGACTTGTTTGGATACAAGGATTGCCTTATACATGAATGGCTACAAGGATAACATAACACTAGAACACAAACAAGCCTTAGACACTACCCTTTTACTGTGTAACACATGGCTTTTATAGAAAGCTTCAAGGGCTTTCTAAATTCATCATTTCTTCTTCACCAACACTCCCCCTCAAGCTTAAGACATGAAGAATGTCTAAGCTTGCAACCATGAAGTATTACCTCATTAAAAACCTAAAGAAAGAAAACCCAATTGGGACAAAACCTTTTCTAGGGAAAATGAGTATAACACTCCATGTTGGGATCATTTTTGTGGAATGGTCATAAGGCCAAGCCTTGGATAGATGGAGGTGTCATTCTTCAGAGTTGTTGCCTGGGTGAATACATCAGCTAATTGATCATCACTCCTTGTATAGCAAAGCAAGATGATACCTTTCCCAATAGCTTCTCCTACTTTGATGCAGTCTACTTCTATATGCTTGGTCCTTTCATGAAACACAGAGTTGGAGGCATTGTGTATAGCAGCCTGATTGTCACAGTGAATGGTGATAGGTTCCTCATACTTCACGGCAAGATCCTCCAAAATTTACCTCAGCCAAATGCATTAAGTTGTAAGCTTCCTCATTGCTTTCTATTCTGATTCTGCACTAAAGCATGATACCAACTTTTGCTTCTTGGTTTTCCAAGTCACAAGGTTTCCTCCTACGAAGGTACAATAGCCTGTGGTAATTCTCCTATCCTCCCTATCTCCTGTCCAATCTGCATCACGATAACCAACTACACTTGTGTTTATACTGCAACCCATCCATATACCTTGTTCATGTGTGCCCTTTAGGTATCTTAAGATCCGCATAGCCATCTCCTTATGTCTCATCTTTGGACCTTGCATGTGTTGAGATACCTGATTCACAGCAAAACATAAATTCGGTCTTCATATGGTTAGATAAATAAGCTGACCAACCACTTTCCTATAAAGCTTAAGATCATGAAAATCAATTTCCTCTTTTAGCTCCCTCTTAGTTGCGATTTTATAATCTTCTTCTAAGAGTTTTTTGGCTGTTTTAGCCTCCATCATACCTGTATAGGTTAGTAAATCTATAACATATTTCTTTTGAGATAAAAAGAGACCTTCCTTGAACCTACACACTTCAATTCCTAAGAAGTATTTAAGTTCTCCTAGATCCTTATTATCAAAGACACTCTTTAAGTAATCTTTAGTAGATGCAATACCAACACTATCACTACCAGATATGATCATATCATCTACATAAATAAGAATTACCACAATACCTTCCTTGCTTTTGAGTGTAAAAAGAGTATGTTCAACTTCAGATCTTTTGAAGCCTCTATCCATTAATGTTACACTTAGCTTGTGGTATCAAGCTCTTGGAGATTGTTTAAGGCCATAAATAGCCTTCCTTAGCCTAAGAGTATTATCGCTTTCTACCTCCTCCTTTAGACTTGGTGGAGGTGACATGTATACCTCTTCTTCTTGCTCACCTTGCAAGAAAACATTCTTAACTTCTACTTGCCATAACTCCCACTCAAGGTTAGTAACAAGTGAAAGAACAACATTAACAGAATGAAGCTTAGTTACAGGTGCAAAGGTATCCCTATAATCCTCACCATATGTCTGAGTAAAACCTCTAGCCACCAACCTAGTTTTATATCTATCAACTTCACCATTGCTTTTATATTTAATGGTAAAGATCCAGTTAGAACTTACAGCCCTTTTTCCTTTTGGTAAAGTAGCTGAAGCATAGGTACCATTCCTTTCCATGACCTGTTTCTCAGCTAGAATAGCTTCCCTCCATTCCTTCTTGGTCATAGCTTCCTCATATGTCTTTGGAATCTGCTCCTTATCAAAACTAGAAATGAAAGCAACATGATTAGTAGGTAAGTGAGCACTATTACAACTCCCTGATCTTGATGAATAACAACATTCCCATTGTAGAACACTGGTGGTTTCCTTTGTCTTGTGCTTCTTCTTAGAACAGTAGGTGGAGCCTCTTGAATAGGATCCTCCTCTTCATCTAAAACTTCAATAGGAGTAGGAACTTCTCTTAATATTTTCGAAGCTGAGACCAGAAGTGATTCTTCTCCTGCTGAGTCTTGTTGGACATGAGTAGATTTCTCTCACCCCCCATGTTCAGGAGGAGGAAGGCCAGTAGAATTGAAGGCACCAGGCTGTGGTTGGTGTGAATGGCCGGATGGTGTAGATGGTCGCAGCTCGGCTGGATTTGCCGCGGCTGGCCAGGTAGGATTGGTCATGGCCATGGGCTGTTGAGCATTAGGAACCGGCTATAGGCTGCTGAGTATGAGATGAAACTATACCAATGCTCTCCAATAGCCTCCTCAAGTTCTCAGCTTGGACTGATCTTGTTGTTGAGATGTCCTTAAATTGTTCCCAATTTCCTTCTTCATAGAAACCTTTAGACTCTTGGATACCAAGACTTTTCTAGTCTCTGAATCATAACATTTGTATCCTTTCTGAGTAGAAGAATAGCCAATAAACATAGCTTTGGTACTCTTTGGATCCAGCTTAATCTTTTGCTCCTTTGGAACTAAAACAAAACAAACACAACCAAAAACTTTCAAGTGATCAATATTGGGTCTGGTTTGTTTAGTATCTCAAATGGAGACAAGTTATCTAGGACTTTTTTAGGAGTCCTATTAATCAAGTAGCATGCAGCTACAAGAGCATCCCCCCAAAATTTTTGGGGAACTTTCATGTGGAACATCATTGTTCTCACAACTTCCATCAAATGCCTATTCTTCCTTTCAGCCACTCCATTTTGTTATGGAGTGTAAGGACAGCTGGTTTGATGTTCAATGTCATGTTTGGCCAAGTGTTAGTTGAAGTCTGGTGCTAGTGTATTCTCCTCCATTATCTGTTCTAAATCATTTAATACTTGCATTGTATTGATTAGTAATATATGCTTGAAAATTTAAAAAAGCATCAAATACTCTATCTTTAGAGCTAAACAAGGTAACCCATGTACATTTGGATTTTTCATCAATAAATGTCACAAATACTTATGATTTTCTCTAGATGGAAATGGAGATGTCCAAACATCAGAATGCACCAACTCAAAACAATTATCATAAGTATGCACAGATTTTTCAAAACTGTTTTGCAATGCTTTCCAAGTATACAAGAATCACACATATCTTTTGGCATTATTAAACCAGGAACAATCAATTCAAGTGCTCTAATATGAGGATGTCCTAATCTAGCATGCCAAAGATCAGAATCATCACTAAAGGAACCAGCATTAAAAGCCGCCTCTAATTCACTAGCTTTAGTCATGTCTTCAAGCACATACAAGTCATCTCTTGTGGTTCCTTTTCCAAATCTTCTACTTGTTTCAATATCCTAAAAGTATAAATCATTAGGACCAAAGATAGCTTGACAATTTAAATTAGTAGTAGTTCTTTTTACTGAAAGCAAATTAAAGGTAAATGAAGTCATGTAGAAGGCCTTAGATTCTTTATCAAACAACTTAAGTTTTCCTATGCCTTTAATTGGTACTTTAATTTCATTAGCAATGACAACATTACCTAAGGATGTTTCTACATTCTCTAGCAATCCTAGATCACTAATCATGTGATGAGAAGCACCAGAATCAACTACCAATGATTTAGAGACATTAGGAGTAAAAGAAGTTTGAAAAGAAGCATGAAAAGTTTTACCCATCACATTACCCTCCTTAATGGCTATAATAAGAGCTTTTAAATCTGATTTTGTCACAAATTCAGATGCTGAAGACATGGAGCTAGATGGGAATAAGTGAAGAACTGAGCTGCTACCACACACCTTTGAAGGAGCAGTCACCAGGCCGTGAGCTTTATAGTGAGATTGGTTGTGGGTTGCTGTGGCCAAGAAGCCCAGCTTGGTTTCAACTGAGGATGGAGTACCCTACACTCCTTCTTTGTATGGCCACCCCTCTTGCAATAGTCACATGTTTGTCTCCTCTTCCTAGATTCATTTGTGGATGTTGATTTGAAAAAACTTTTGTGTGCAACAACCAATTCAGCCTTGTTGCCAAATAATCCATGAGATCCTTGCTCCTTTTAGATTTGAGCACAAACATCTTCCAAGCTAGGAAGCTTATCAGACCTGAGAATATGCTTAATAAGATCTGAGTAAGTAGTATTAAGAGTTAATAGTAACCCAAACACCTTATCTTTTTTTTTTCGTTCAAGGAGAATAATTGGGTCAATGGTGGCTGACCTTAACATCTCTAGCTCAGCCCACAATGCTCTGAATGAGCCATAATGCTTTGTGAATTCAGCATCCTCCTGCCTTAATTCATTCAAGGTCTTTTTCAATTCAAAGATTCTTAAAAGGTTAGTAGTGTTTCCATACAATTTTTGTAAAGTGTCCCATAGATCCTTAGCAGCTTCACAAAAGGAATAAGCCGATAAAAGATCACTGACAAGAGAATTTTTAAGTATAGGGAGTACCAACTGGTCTTCTTGGTACCATTTGGCTTGAGCAGCCACAAGCCTTTACCACCCAATGTGGTTTTCATGGTCCTAGACCACAAGAGGTAATTTGCCTCATGAAGAATAACTGGAGCCCTGAATGTGTAGAACCTTATAAAACCGGATTTGAGAAATATCAATTTGCAATACAATTAATTTTTGAATTCAAATAAATTATTAAACTCACATATAAATATATATTTTAATATATATATATATACATATATGTATAAACATTAATATTGATATTTATGTAATCATAATTTATTTCAGCAAAATAATTATTGCATTTACATAATTCAGCAATATTAAATTATATAATTAAATAGCAAGACCATATTAAACACTATTTAATATTATTCTTTGAACAAGAATTAATCTAATGAACATGATTATTAGTGTAATATTATCAAAGCATGAATTCAAGACAATCATTTTGATATTAACAACTTAATAAGAACATAAACATGAATTTTGTTTTTAGAATCATAAGAACAAAAAACCATTTGGAGGCGAAATGATCCCTTTCCTTAACTCAATAAAATGCCCGCAATGAGACGGTTTATATGCATTCTTTGAATCCCAGGATACAACCAAATATTAAGACAAACATGCTTCATTCATGTTTGAATCTACGAGTTAATATTCTACCATATACTCAAGAACATAAAATCTACTTTTGAAAGATAAAATAGAATATGAAGGAAGTTAAAACCTGTTAAACCTTGTGAATTCCTTAGCTACTAGCACCTAACACCAACAACCAAGAAGATATTTCAAGAGAGCTTCAACACTTAGAAACTTCTCAAAAATATCTAAAATGTGTCTAATGGTGTTTTCTAGCTTTTAGAATGAAGAGATTATTTTTTCCCTTCTAGGTAGTTTGCTATTTATAGGAGAAGAATAGCTTGGTGGTCAAGTAGATTTAATGGGCAAATTTATTTGGTTTTTAATACCAAAATTTGTAAGTTACAAAAAGTCTTTGACCTCCCCTAAGCAAATTCCCATTCACATTTTAACTATATATTATAAGTCCACATGCTTATTAATATACTGTTCCAACAGAATGTAGCTTGAATCTCCATGTTTTAAAAGATGCAGCTGGTCGGATTCGATTTGGTCAAGACGATCGTGCTGGTCGGAATGGGACGAGAATGAACACTGGTCGCAACGAGTAGTAGCGTGGCTGGGACGATGATCAGGACGCAAGAAGGCCCGACGTGTCTTGCTGGACACACGGTACTTAAAACACAGATAGACCAAGGATGCCTTGCTTGTGTTCTAAGGAACCTGGATATTTGTCGGTTACGTGTGCAGATGGTCACGGACATGTGCTGTTGGTCAAACACAGGGATGCCGAGAGTTTGGTCCTTTCAGGGGGCTCCAAGTGTGGGCTCCTTTCTTCTGCTCGATCTACGAGGTGACACCAACCAGACAGGCACACAACAAGCACACGTACATGCCAAGACAGCTTTAGAACAACCGGTCGGGATGAGTGTGGGATGTGTCCGGGGTATGTTTGGAATGTGTTTGATTGTTCGAGAACGATTGTTCGCCTGATACCACGGCTGTGCAGTCCAGGATCCTCAAACACGGCTGGCACAGCAGGACTCGAACACATGATGCTGGACAGGAGCTTCAGACATGTAAAGGTGACGTGGAGCGGCTGTGCAGATCAAGGATCAGGCGCGTGACTAAGCAGTTCCAAGAATCTTGCAGACCAAGCAACTTCAACAGCTTGTAACCAACTTCAACAACCTGCAACTAACTTTGACCAACTCCTGCAACAAGATTCAACTAACTACAACTACCAACTAACAGTTCTTATCTTTTACTAACAACAAAAATTAATCCAAATTCGAATTATATGTTTTAAAACAATCCTAAAAAATTCAAGATTCCTCCTTTTTAATTTTCAAAGATTAACAAGGAAATCAAAAAAATCAATCTTGAAGTCTTAAACCTATCAGATTGAAACCAAATTTCGTGAAGACCCTCACAGGATACTTATATAACTTTACAAATTCAAAGATTTAAAGAAAACTGGGAAAAATTTAGAATTTTATCATAAGATTCTTGTTAGGGCGATTTTGGACGTCTCTGAGAGAAACTTCAAGAACTTCCTTCAAACTAAATGGAATTGAGTTCTTATTTCTTTAGACAAAAACTAGACTCAAAGGGATTGAGATTATAATTTGTAAAAACGCGATTTGGTGAAGAATCGACGTTGGAATGACCTGGGAAACACGGAGGTTTGCGGTGGAGGCACTCACGGAGGTCCTTGCAAGAAAATTCGTAACTTTTGATTCCTTGGATCAAATGATGCAATTCCAATTAACGTGGCTTAAGAACTTGCCGATGTACAATCCAAAGAAAACAGATTGTCAAAAGGGGTCGTGGTATGGCTGGAATATGAGTTGCAAGATGACAAACGAAATAGATCAAGAAAAAGATTAAGAAGAAGATGATTTCTTCTTGAATCAATGAATGAATGATGAATTTTGCACAGATTTGATGCAATCTGGCTCTGATACCATAAAAAAAATATGAGATTAAGAGATTTGTAGAATGAGAGAATGAGAGATTAGAGAGATTTAGAGAGAAAAATGATTTTATTAAGAGAATGAGAATAATAGTTTTTAAGTTACAAATGAGAAAGAAAAGGGATATTTATACTAATCTAGTCTAGGCTTGTTTGGATACAAAGATTACCTTATACATGAATGGCTACAACGATAACATAACACTAGAACACAAACAAGCCTTAGACACTCCCTTTTTACTATGTAACACGGCTTTTATAGAAAGCTTCAAGGGCTTTCTAAATTCATCATTTCTTCTTCATTCAACATTCTATTCTTTCTGTCCAGCAACCTGAGCTTCTCTGTGAAAGACAGCCCACCCCACGGTTCTTGCATCACCTTTGACTGTAAGATCTAGTATGGATGGAGAACAAAAGGCAAAAGCGGTCAAAAGGATTCATGAAGATGCTCGCAAAAACATTTAATCAAAGACTAAGCTTTATGCTAAAGCTTCCAACAAAAACAGCAAAGAAGTGATTTTCAAACCTGGCGACAAAGTTTGGGTCTATCTAAGGAAAGATCGGTTCCCGGCTGAACGACGTTCAAAATTACCATGGTCAAACGCATCAACAATAACGCATACCAATTTGACCTCCAAGGTAAATATCCAATTAGTTCGAGTTTTAATATTACTGATCTTCTTTCTTATGTTTCAGATGATTTGGATTTGAGGACAAATCCTTCTCAAGAGGGAGAGGATAATGCGACCAAGGTGGAAGAAGAGGAACAGTAACGTTGGGTATGACCGTGCCGGACGAGGACACGAATGAGAGTACGATCGTGCTGGACGAGGGCACGCACAAGAACACGACCGTGACAGACGTAGGCACGAACGAAGGCACGAACAAAGACACAAACATAGCTGATGCTGGGCACAATTGTGGCACAACCAATGTCATCGACCCGAAGGAGGTTCAGGAAAACCCACAAATGATTGATCAGTGGTCTGACCTGGTCACCCCACGGCACGACCACGACCTGTCTAAGACCTTACATATGTCTGGCCATGGGAGGGTGCAACTTCTGCTCAAGGACCCTGGACCATTCCTGTGTGTTCAAGACCAAGCAGGGTCTTTACGAGTGGCTAGTAATGCTGTTCGGCCTGTCCAACGCCACAGGCACATTCATGCGCCTTATGAACCAAGTCATTTGACCGTTCATTGGCAAATTTGTAGTAGTCTACTTCGACGATATTCTTATCTACGGTACGACCTACTCGGACCATTTGGAGCACTTAGAGGCCGTCATCATCACCCTCCAAAAGGAGCAGTTGTACGCAAACCTCAAGAAGTGTACGTTCTGCACATACCAAGTTATCTTCCTTGGATTCGTCCTGAGTTGACAGGGACTCAGCGTAGATGACGAGAAGATCAAGGCCATCCAGGAATGGCCAACGCTGACAAATAAAAGCCAAGTCTGTAGTTTCCACGGACTCGTCAACTTTTACCAACGATTCGTCCGAGATTTCAGTATGATCGCCGGTCTGTTAACCTCTACGGTCAGGAAGAACCAAGAATTTTGTTGGGGACCCAACCAGGAAAAGTCCTTTAAGCTGTTTAAGGAACGCCCCACCCACGCCCCAGTCCTAGTCCTGCCCGACTTTAATCAGACCTCCGAGGTCAAATGTGAAGCTTCAGGGATCGGCATTGGAGCAGTCCTAACCCAAGACGGAAGACCTGTCGCCTATTTCAGCGAGAAATTAAGTAGAGCCGCTCTTAACTATCCTACCTATGACAATGAGCTTTATCCATTGGTCCGAGCCCATAGAGACATGACAACACTACCTCCTTTCCAAGGTGTGTGTGATTCACATCGACCATCAGACACTCCAGCATCTTAGAGGGTAATCCACACTCAAGAAGAGGCACGCTCGTTGGCTAGAGTATATCTAGACATTTTCCTACGTCATTATGTATAAAAAGGGAACAAAAATCGTTCTGGCTGATGCCTTATCAAGAAGATACAGTCTCATTTCCGTCATGGAATCAAAACTTATGGGATTCGAGATTATCAAAGAGTTGTATGCTGAGGACAACGACTTCACTTAGGCCTACCAGGAGCACGGCAAGGGAGCCTAAAGCAATTTCTACTTGTTTGACGTATTCCTTTTCAAGGAAAATCGTCTCTCCATTCTGAGGGGATCAACTAGAGAGCTACTTTTGAGAGAGGCCCACAGAGGAGGTTTAATGGGACATTTCAAAGTCGACAAGACCTTGAGGATGTATAAGGAGCATTTCAACTGGACCCACCAGCGACAAAATGTGGAGGCTCATTGTGCTAAGTTCCTTATCTTCAAACGGGCTAAATCCAAGATGCATCAGCAAGGTCTTTACATGCCGTTACCAGTTCCTTCTGCACCCTGGACAAACATCTCCATGGACTTCGTGTTAGGACAGCCTATAATCAACAACAAGGACTCCATCTTGGTCATGGTTGACCAATTTTCCAATGGCGCACTTCATCGCATGTAAGAGACAAATGACGCAAGTCAGACTGTCGACCTATTCTTCAAGGAGATAGTACGACTGCATAACATTCCCAGGACAATTGTATCAGACTGAGACACCAAGTTTCTCTGTCACTTTTGGCAAGCATTTGGGAGCAAGTTAGGGACCAACCTCTTGTTTTCTACTGCGTATCATCCACAGAGAGACGGGCATACAGAGGTGGTCAATAGGACCTTATCACAAACGCTGAGAGCAACAATTGGAAGGAATCTGAAGAACTGGTTGGAATGTCTTCCATAATTTGAATTTTCCTACAACAGGGCCACACACTCTGGAACAAAGCGGTCTCTATTTGAAGTAGTCTACGGCTTCAACCATACCACGCCTATTGTGCTCACGCCCATCCCTTTGGAAGACGCTATTAATTTAGAGAGAGAAGCAAAGGCCGAATATATCAAACGTATACATGAAGAAACCAAGACAAATTTGGAGCAATGAAACATCCAGAACACAAAGAATACCAACAAGGGCCGCCGGCACATAGTGTAAAAGGAGGGAGACTGGGTTTGGCTACACATGCGACCAGAGAGGTTTCCACAGCGACGAAAGAGCAAGCTTGCACCCCGGGAAAATGGCCCATTCCGATTCCTACGAAGGATCAATAACAACGCCTACAATCTTGAACTTCCAGGTCAGTATAACGTGTCTAGTACGTTTAATGTTTCTGACTTAGAGTTGTTGATGCAGGTGAGGAGTTCGCTTTGGAGACCAAAGCACTTAAAGAGGGAGGGAATAATTAGGACATCGTCCTAGCTACCGCACCGGTCATCCCACCACGACCTCTCACACGGTCCAAGAGGAAGGCCTTAGGGGACAAGCTCAGGAGCTCAGACCGACCCACCCGGTCAGGAGCTCAGACCGACCCACCCGGTCAGGAGCTCAGACCGACCCACCCGGTCAGGAGCTCAGACCGACCCACCCGAAACCCAGACCAGCTGACCCCTGTCCATGCGACCCCGAACCATTCAAGCCGGACAAGGAACAATGGAAGTTCCTTCTCGAAGAATCTTCTTTCTCTGGTGTCTTTATCATTACCATCCGGTAGAGGCACCAAAATTTGTGCTAGGAAATTGTACTCTTTTTCATATCTTCGGTTTTATCCTATTTGGTTTTGCGAAGAAGGTTTTAACAAGGCAATGCTCTTAGTGCGCAAGACGGTGAAGATTTGTTCACAACTCCATACCATTCACAAGTCACCACTGATTTTTGCCTAAGTGCTTAACTGGGCTTTTCAATCTTTGATTTATATTTTAGACTAAGTATAACTTTTGGGCTTTTGAGTCATGTTGGCTATTTAGGCCCAAAGGTTTTCACCCCTTTGTTAAAAGCCATTCAATCCACTCTTGCTTCATTCCTACCCTTTTCATCCATCCGTGCTCACCATCCCGTTCCATTCCATCTGTCTGAACTTTTACCATTTAAAAAACCTCCATCACAAACCGTTTGTCTCACCTTTGTGTGTGGTCTTGGGCCGTGTTCCTCCCTAGGAACACATCATGGTTCGTGTGAGCTCGTATGTGCCTTCCTTTTTGGTTTGGGTTTTCTCAGTTCTGGTTTTTGTGAGTTGTACAGATTTCCGTTTTGCAGTGGGTTTTGATTTTTATTAGTTTTAAGCTTGTTCATCTTCGCTTGGCTCGTCATTTGTTTTGATTGTAGAGTATGTGTTGTTGTTGTTGTTTGAGCTAGTGTTGTTTGGGGTCGTCATTTTGTAAGGGTTTCACGTTTTGATCTGGAATTTCTGTTCTCAACCTTGTTGTTGCTGGCATTTTCATGTTCGAGATTTTTGGTTATCATTTTTTTTTGGGTTGCGATTCTTATTCCAGATTGTGCGTGTTTTTATTTTGGGACTCGTGAATGGTGCTTGGGATAATGTTGTCTTCCTGATCTCCCATAATTCTGTATATGCCTGCAAATTCTCCTGAGGATGAGGTTTTGATTCGCACTGATGTTTTGTTTTTGAAGGGAGGAAATCAGTTGTTAATGAAAGAGGCTGCGGAAAACAAGCATCGCTTCTCTGTGATTGAAGAGCATTTTTGCTACTTGTTTGAAGTTAAGCAACATGCTCCACTGTTTTTCAAAGCCGATTTACCTTCACAGCAACCAGACTCCTCTTATTTTTGCTCTCAGGTTCCGTTTTCTTTGTTGGACTGTAATTGTGCGGAATAACAGTTTGGTTCCAGGGCTGGGTCTTAAAATGTTGCTAATTGATAGAGTATGCTTAAGAAAGTGGAGATTCCTAGCTTTGATTGCTCCAATACACACGTTTTGCTAGTGGACATTGAGCATTTTACTCGGTTGGTCTATTTCAGGACGAAGATAAGCTTGATTTGGTAGCTCTTTATGTTACAGGTTGAATAAAGAAGTGGTTTGTGTGGGTCTTACGTCGTGATAGTTTTCAAAATTGGCTGGATTTTATACAGAAACTAGTTGTCGGATTTGTGGAATCCACTGATGACGAACCTGGTACTAGACTGTTTTCGATTAAACAAACGGGATGTTGCTGATTATTTTTCTGAGTTTGAGGATCTTTCATCTCAGGTTTTGGGTTTGGAAGATTCCCATTTGGAAAATATATTCTATAATGGTCTTAGTCAAGAAATAAAGTAGGTTTTTAAAATGAAGGATCCTCATGGTTTACCTGAGTACATTGCTGCTGTCATAAGGATGTGTTAGAATGAAGAAGAATGATAAAGACTAGAGAAAAAATGAAGAAAGATTACCTTAAACTCTAAAGATAATGTCGTGTGGACTATGCTACCAAATGAAGTGTCTTAGGCTTGTTTGTGGTTATTGATATGTTATACTTGTAGCCAAACATGTATAAGGCTATACTTTTATCCAAACAAGCCTAGACTAAATTAGTACAAATAGCTATCTTCCTCCTATTTTTTTTGTAAGCAAGAAAAAATAATCTTATTTTCTATTAAAATTATTTTTCTCTCTAAATCTCTCTTTAATCTCATTATCTCAATATCTAAATCTCTTAATCTCTCAATTCTCTGAATCTTTAATGGTATAAGAGCCTGGATTCACCAATTCTTCATTCTAAATCCGCAGAATCACAAGTTTTCTTTCAAACTCTTCACGTGAGCCTTCACGCGAAAGCCACCGTTGAAGACAACCGTGTTCTTCAATGAATTCCAGTGGGATCACAAGGTTTTGTTTCATATTTAATCCAAAGGATAATCATGCAAGAGTTTCTGATCATTCCTGAACCACTTTTGCCTCATTTGGTAATCGGAATCCAAGACTACATTCGTCGGAGTCGCGATTGGCTCCATCTTAATCTATGTTCTTGTAATGAGCATAACTCTTCCAAAACCTCATCAAATCGTGCAATTCTAAAGCCTAATCTCAATTAGAACAAATCTAGTTGATGTTTCAGGAGGTCCGCTTTGCCCTTTTTCACGTCTTGAAGCTTTCTTGATCAATCTTCCTCAATACATCCATTTCTGACATCTTTGAGGCACTGGTGATAAAATCCATATCTCTTCTCAATGTTTTTAAAATCTTGGACGTTAAGAAGTTATATAAGAATCTTGTGGAGGGTTTCAAAAGTTTTGGTTGCAATCCAAAGAGTTTTAGTTTTCAAGAAAGTGTTTCTTGAAAGGTGTTAAAATTCTGTTTTTTAAATAAAAATTTGACGGGAAAAGTTGTGTTAATTTGGTTGCAAGGTTTCAACAAATTTTTGACTACAGGAGTATCATTAGTTGATGATTACAGGACTGTTAAAGTTGTTTACTGGTGGTTGTTAGCCGGGTGTTAGGCGGTTAGGCAGTTTCACTTGCTTGAAGTTGTTAAACACGCACTTGAACATCTAGTGGAACGCGTGTTGTGCATGCTTGGACTCTCTTTCTTTGCAGGCAATAAAACGATTCAAATGGAGTTACAAGCACACGTGAAGACCCCTTTCATACTTCAGGGAGTAAATTACCTCACTCTGGTCACAGACCATGAGGACGCCTTTAGGTTTAAGGAAGGTCTCTTTCTCTCCCAAAGGAAGTATATTGTAGATTTATTAACCTGTACAGGTATAATGGAAGCTAGACCAGCCAAAACACCCTTAGAAGAAGACTATAAAATCGCAACTAAGGGGGAGCTAGAGGAGGAAATTGATTTCCATGATTCTAAGCTCTATAGGAAAGTGGTTGGTAAACTTATTTATTTAACCATCACAAGACCAGATTTATGTTTTGCTGTGAATCAGGTATCTCAACACATGCAAGGGCCAAAGATGAGGCATTGGGACATGGCCATGCGAATTCTAAGATATCTCAAAGGCACACATGAACAAGGTATTTGGATGGGTAATAATAAAAACACAAATGTGGTTGGTTATTGTGATGCAGATTGGGCAGCAGATAGGGAAGATAGGAGAAGTACTACTGGCTATTGTACTTTCATAGGTGGAAACCTTGTGACTTGGAAAACCAAGAAGCAAAAGGTGGTTTCATGCTCTAGTGCAGAATCAGAGTATAGAGCAATGAGGAAGCTCACTACTGAATGCATCTGGCTGAAACAAATATTGGAAGACTTAGCCGTGAAGTGTGAGGAGCCTATCACCATTCATTGTGACAATCAGGCTGCCATACACATAGCCTCCAATTCAGTGTTTCATGAAAGGACCAAGCATATAGAAGTGGACTGCCACAAAGTAAGAGAGGCTATTGGGAAAGGTATCATCTTACCTTGCTATACAAGGAGTGAGGACCAACTAGCTGATGTATTCACCAAGGCAACATCTCTTAAAATTTGCGCCTCTATCTATCCAAGACTTGACCTAATGACCATTCCACACCAATGATCCCAACATGGAGTGTTATACTCTTTTTCCCTAGAAAATGTTTTGTCCCAATAGAGTTTTCCTTCTCTAGGTTTTTAATGAGGTAATACTTCATGGTTGCAAGCTTAAATATTTTTCATATCTTAAGCTTGAGGGGGAGTGTTGGAATGAAGAAGAAATGATGAAGTATGGAAGCCTTTAATGCATATTAAATGGCGATTTATTTCTATGTCAAAGGGAGTGTCTAAGGCTTGTTTGTATTCTAGATTATGTTATCTTTGTAGTCATTTATGTATAAGGCTATCCTTGTATCCAAACAAGCCTAGACTAGATTAGTATAAATACCTTACTCCCTTCACATTTGTAGATATGAATTCAAAATTCTCATTCACTAATAAAATCATTTTTTTCTCTAATTCTCTCTAATCTCTCATTCTCTCATTCTACAAATCTCTCAATCTCATATTCTTTCAGAACCTGCCTTAGGTAATGTTGTGATTGCTAATAGAATTAAAATACCAATTAAAGGCTACTTTTAAATTGTCAAGCTATCTTTGGTCCTAATTACTTCTATTTTCAGGATATTAAGACTAGTAGAAGATTTGGACAAGGAACCTCAAGAGATGACTTGTATGTGACTGAAGCCATGACTAGTGTCAGTGGGTTAGAAGCGGCTTTACATGTTGGTTCATTTAGTACTGATTCTGATCTTTGGCATGCTAGATTAGGAAATCCTCACCCTAGAGCACTTGAACTGATTGTTCCTCGTATAAAAATGCCAAAAGATATGTGTGATTCTTGTATACTTGGAAAGCATTGCTAAACAGTTTTTGAAAAATCTATGCATACTTATGAAAATTGTTTTGATTTGGTGCATTCTGATGTTTGGATATCTCCATTCCCATCAAAAGAAAACCATAACTATTTTGTGCTACTATACTTGGGCTACTTTGCTTAGTTCTAAAGATAGAGTATTTGATGCATTTTTAAATTTTCAAGCATATGTTACTAATCAATACAATGCAAGTATTAAATGCTTTAGAACAGATAATGTAGAAGAATACACTACCACCAGACTCCCACAACACCTGGCCAAGCATGGCATTGAACATCAAACCAGCTGTCCTTACACTCCACAACAAAATGGAGTGGCTGAAAGGAAGAATAGGCATTTGATGGAAGTTGTGAGAACAATGATGTTCCACATGAAAGTTCCCAAAAGATTTTGGGGGGGGATGCTCTTGTAGTTGTATGCTACTTGATTAATATGACTCCTACAAAAGTCCTAGATGAATTGTCTCCATTTGAGGTACTAAACAAAAGAGACCCAATATTGACCACTTGAGATTTTTTGGTTGTGTTTGTTTTGTATTAGTTCCAAGGGAGCAAAGGAACATGCTGGACCCAAAGAGTACCAAAGCTATGTTCATTGGGTATTCTTCTACTCAGAAAGGATACAGATGTTATGACCCAGAGACTAGAAGAGTCTTGGTAACTAGAGATGTTAAGTTCCAAGAATCCAAAGGTTTCTATGAAGAAGCATAACTCAATTCCATTGAATTTGAAGGATCTTGTTGAAGATTTCCTCAGATACGTTCAAAATCACTTGTACCAAGATCCTGGTGATATAATTCTAATTCTTTCTCAGTTTCTTTTAATCTTTTGAAACTGTAAAAGTTTAATGAGAGTCTTGTGAGGATTTCTACGAAATTTCAGGTCAATCCAATAGGTTTAAGGCTTCAAGATTGATTTCCTTGAATTCCTTGTTCAGTTTTTGATAATTCCAAAAATTGATTTCTTGAATTCTTGAATTGTTTTAATTGATTGAATTCGAAATTGGGTTGTTAATTCTTGATAAGGTCGAATTCTAGTGGTTTTAATCTGTTACAATTCTTGTTACTTGAGTTGTTAGGAGTGGTTAAAAGTAGTTGTAGGTTGTTGAGGTTAGTTACAAGTCGTTGAACTTGCTTGAAGTACAAGTAACTTGGTTGAAGTTCACACGCCTTGCTTGATTGGTCACTCTCACCACGGCTGCCTCTCTTTTGTATTCTTTGGTGTGTCCGTGTGTAAGTATAGGTGTTGAAGTTGTTCAATTTCGCCACGGCTATCTTCTCATGTCACAGCTACACAATTGCTCGCGTTCCGACCATCCGTAACATTGTCCGGACCGGTGTAACGTTGTATTCCTGCTCGTTTTCCTGTCTCGTCCTGTTCGTAAATCACGTACAAGCTCACGTACTTGATCCTTGGACCTCACGCGACAAACTTTGCGACCCGTTCAAGGGACCATTTGGACAAGACTCGTTCCGACCAGCACACAAAGTCATCCATCCGTCCTTAGCTTTTGTACCCTGGCCTTCTACGGACTTCTCTTGTGACCAGATCAACTCGCCTATATCTAATCTCGACCAAGCGACCACCCAACTCGTCCTGTGACCAGCTAGCGAAAGTCCTGTGTTCCGACAGCTAGCCAAACATCCCGACCAGCGTGTGATCAGCTTTGTCCGTGGATCTATCAACATCCCAACCATCTAGTACATTCTATAATAGAGATTCAAACATCTCTCAGAGCTCCAGTTATTCTACATGGAGCAAATTATTTCTTGTGGTCTAGGACCATGAAAACCACATTAGGTGGAAAAGGTCTTTGGAACCACATTGCCACAAATGGCATTGAAGACAATGAAGTGGCTGAAGTGAGTGATGCAGCTCAAGCCAAATGGTACCAAGAAGATCAATTGGTACTTTCTATATTACAAAATTCTCTTGCTAGTGATCTTTTAGAAGCTTATTCTTTTTGTGAAAATGCAAAAGATCTTTGGGACACTTTGTTTAAGGTGTATGGAATCACCACTAACCTTTTGAGAATTTTTGAAGTGAAGAAAGCTTTGAATGAATTGAGGCAGGAGGATGCTGAATTCACAAAGCACTATGGCTCATTCAGAGCTTTGTGGGCTGAGCTAGAAATGCTAAGGCCAGCCACTATTGAACCACTTGTTCTCCTTGAAAAGAAAGAACAAGATAAGGTGTTTGGGTTACTTTTCACTCTTAATTCTACTTACTCAGATCTTATTAAGCATACTCTCAGGTCTGATAAGTTGCCTAGCTTGGAAGAAGTGTGTGCTCAAATTCAAAAGGAGCAAGGATCACATGGATTGTTTGGCAACAAAGCTGAACTAGTAGCTGCTCATAAAAGTTTCTACATACCAGCAAGTGATTCTAGGAAGAGGAGGCAATTTTGTGATCATTGCAAGAGGAATGGCCATGCAAAGAAGGATTGCTGGGTACTTCACCCTCACCAGAAACCATCTTGAGCATCACGGCCTCAACAACAAACGGCCATGCCCTCGGCTGGCCAAGCTCACGGCATGGTGTCATCCAAGGCGATTGTAAACAGTGGTCCTCTCTCTCATTCAGCCTCCACCAGTATCATATCACAAGCATCAGATTTTGTGACAAAATCAGACTTGGAAGCTCTCATTAAGGCAATAAAGGAGAGCAATGTGATGGATAAAACTTTTCATGCTTCTTTTCAAACTTCTTATACATCAAATGCTCCTAAATCTTTGGTGGTTGACTCTGGTGCTTCTCATCACATGATTAGTGATTTAGAATTGCTAGAGAATGTAGAACATGCCCTAGGGAATTTTCTTATTGCTAATGGAATTAAAATACCAATCAAAGGCATAGGAAAATTGAAATTGTTTGATAAAGCATCTAAAGCATTTTATATGCCCTCTTTTTACCTCAAACTTACTCTCAGTTAAAAAGAGCTACTACTGACTTGAATTGTCATGCTCTATTTGGTTCTAATGATTTCTATTTTCAGGATATTGAAACTAGAAGATGCTTTGGACAAGGAACCACTAAAGATGACTTGTATGTACTTGATAATATGGCTAGTAGTAGTGAATTAGAATCGGCTTTTCAGGCTAATAAATTTAGTACTGACTCTGATTTGTGGCATGCTAGACTAGGACATCCTCATCCAAGAGCTCTTGAATTAATTGTGCCTGGTTTAAGAATGTCTAAAGAGTTGTGTGATTCATGTATTCTTGGAAAATATTGTAAAACAGTTTTTGAAAAATCAATGCATAAATATGAAAATTGTTTTGAATTGGTGCATTCTGATGTTTGGACATCCCCATATCCATCTAGAGAAAACCATAAATATTTTGTGACATTTATTGATGAAAAGTCCAAATATACATGGGGTATTTTACTTAGTTCTAAACATAGGGTTTATGATGCATTTTTAAACTTTCAAGCATATGTTACTAACCAATACAATGCAAGAATTAAATGCTTTAGAACAGATAATGGAGGGGAATACACTAGTACCAGAATTCAGAAACATCTAGCTAAACTTGGCATTGAGCATCAGACAAGCTGTCCTTACACTCCACAGCAAAATGGAGTTGCTGAAAGGAAGAACAGTCACTTAATGGAGGTTGTGAGAACTATGATGTTCCACATGAAGGTACCTAAACGATTTTGGGGGGATGCACTTGTAGCAGCATGTTACTTAATCAACAGGACACCTACAAAAGTCCTTGATGATATATCCCCATTTGAGGTATTAAACAACACTAAACCCACTATTGATCATTTGAAAGTTTTTGGGTGTGTTTGTTTTGTGTTAATACCAAGGGAGCAAAGGAACAAGCTTGAACCAAAGAGTATCAAGGCTATGTTCATTGGATATTCATCTACTCAGAAAGGATACAAATGTTATGACCCAGAGACTAGAAGAGTCTTGGTGTCTAGAGATGTAAAGTTCCAAGAAGACAAATGTTTTTATGAAGAAGAAACTTGGGAACAATTTAAAGACATCTTATCAACAAGAACAGACCAAGCTGACTACTTGAGGAAACTCTTGGAGAGTATTGGAATAGGAGGTGGTCAGCACCCAGCCTCATCGCCTCTGTCACCTGCCCCAGTAGCAAGGAGTCCCGGTCCCTCAGTCACGGCCGATCCCCATGCCTGTCCCGGCCCCGGCCCTTCCGGCTCAGCTGGTCCATCAGGTCCAGCCGCGTCATCTCGGCCTTCCTCATCTCTTGATTCTCCTGGTCTTCCTCCTCTTGAACATAGGGGGGGGAGAAGCTTCTACTCATGTCCAACAAGACTCAGCAGGAGATTATTCCATTCTTGTCTCAGATTCCAAAAGATCAAGACTTAATCTTATTGAAGTTTTGAGTGAAGAAGAGGAATCTAATCAAGAAGCTCCACCTACAGTTTTAAGAAGGAGCACAAGACAAAGAAATCCACCAGTTTTCTACAATGGAAATGTTGTGGTTCATCATGATCAGGGAGTTTGTAATATTTCACACTTATCTTCTAATCATGTTGCTTTTGTTTCTAGTCTTACTAATGAGCAGATTCCAAAGACATATGAAGAAGCTATGTCTAAAAAAGAATGGAGGGAAGCTATCTCAGCTGAGAAACAAGCTATGGAGAGGAATGGTACATATGCTTCAGCTATTTTACCACAAGGAGAAAGGGCTGTAAGTTCTAAATGGATTTTTACCATTAAATACAAAAGTAATGGTGAAATTGATAGATATAAAGCTAGGTTGGTGGCTAGGGGTTTTACTCAGACATATGGTTAGGATTATAGGGATACCTTTGCACCTGTAGCTAAGCTTCATTCTGTTAATGTTGTGCTTACTCTTTCTACTAATCTTGAGTGGGAGTTGTGGCAAATGGATATCAAGAATGCTTTCTTACAAGGTGAGCTAGAAGAAGAGGTTTACATGTCACCACCACCTGGCCTAGAGGAAGAGGTTGGAAGCGGTAATATACTCAGATTAAGGAAGGCTATTTATTGCCTTAAACAATCTCCAAGAGCTTGGTACCACAAGCTACGTGTAACCTTAATGGATAAAGGCTTCAAAAGATATGAAGTGGAACATACTCTTTTTACACTAAAGAGTAAGGAAGGTATTGTTGTAATTCTTATCTATGTAGATGATATAATCATATCTGGTAGTGATAGTGTTGGTATTGCATCTACTAAAGATTACTTAAAGAGTGTCTTTAATATTAAGGATTTAGGAGAACTTAAATACTTCTTGGGATTGAAGTATGTAGGTTTAAGGAAGGTCTCTTTCTCTCCCAAAGGAAGTATATTGTAGATTTATTAACCTGTACAGGTATAATGGAAGCTAGACCAGCCAAAACACCCTTAGAAGAAGACTATAAAATCGCAACTAAGGGGGAGCTAGAGGAGGAAATTGATTTCCATGATCCTAAGCTCTATAGGAAAGTGGTTGGTAAACTTATTTATTTAACCATCACAAGACCAGATTTATGTTTTGCTGTGAATCAGGTATCTCAACACATGCAAGGGCCAAAGATGAGGCATTGGGACATGGCCATGCGAATTCTAAGATATCTCAAAGGCACACATGAACAAGGTATTTGGATGGGTAATAATAAAAACACAAATGTGGTTGGTTATTGTGATGCAGATTGGGCAGGAGATAGGGAAGATAGGAGAAGTACTACTGGCTATTGTACTTTCATAGGTGGAAACCTTGTGACTTGGAAAACCAAGAAGCAAAAGGTGGTTTCATGCTCTAGTGCAGAATCAGAGTATAGAGCAATGAGGAAGCTCACTACTGAATGCATCTGGCTGAAACAAATATTGGAAGACTTAGCCGTGAAGTGTGAGGAGCCTATCACCATTCATTGTGACAATCAGGCTGCCATACACATAGCCTCCAATTCAGTGTTTCATGAAAGGACCAAGCATATAGAAGTGGACTGCCACAAAGTAAGAGAGGCTATTGGGAAAGGTATCATCTTACCTTGCTATACAAGGAGTGAGGACCAACTAGCTGATGTATTCACCAAGGCAACATCTCTTAAAATTTGCGCCTCTATCTATCCAAGACTTGACCTAATGACCATTCCACACCAATGATCCCAACATGGAGTGTTATACTCTTTTTCCCTAGAAAATGTTTTGTCCCAATAGAGTTTTCCTTCTCTAGGTTTTTAATGAGGTAATACTTCATGGTTGCAAGCTTAAATATTTTTCATATCTTAAGCTTGAGGGGGAGTGTTGGAATGAAGAAGAAATGATGAAGTATGGAAGCCTTTAATGCATATTAAATGGCGATTTATTTCTATGTCAAAGGGAGTGTCTAAGGCTTGTTTGTATTCTAGATTATGTTATCTTTGTAGTCATTTATGTATAAGGCTATCCTTGTATCCAAACAAGCCTAGACTAGATTAGTATAAATACCTTACTCCCTTCACATTTGTAGATATGAATTCAAAATTCTCATTCACTAATAAAATCATTTTTTTCTCTAATTCTCTCTAATCTCTCATTCTCTCATTCTACAAATCTCTCAATCTCATATTCTTTCAGAACCTGCCTTAGGTAATGTTGTGATTGCTAATAGAATTAAAATACCAATTAAAGGCTACTTTTAAATTGTCAAGCTATCTTTGGTCCTAATTACTTCTATTTTCAGGATATTAAGACTAGTAGAAGATTTGGACAAGGAACCTCAAGAGATGACTTGTATGTGACTGAAGCCATGACTAGTGTCAGTGGGTTAGAAGCGGCTTTACATGTTGGTTCATTTAGTACTGATTCTGATGTTTGGCATGCTAGATTAGGAAATCCTCACCCTAGAGCACTTGAACTGATTGTTCCTCGTATAAAAATGCCAAAAGATATGTGTGATTCTTGTATACTTGGAAAGCATTGCTAAACAGTTTTTGAAAAATCTATGCATACTTATGAAAATTGTTTTGATTTGGTGCATTCTGATGTTTGGATATCTCCATTCCCATCAAAAGAAAACCATAACTATTTTGTGCTACTATACTTGGGCTACTTTGCTTAGTTCTAAAGATAGAGTATTTGATGCATTTTTAAATTTTCAAGCATATGTTACTAATCAATACAATGCAAGTATTAAATGCTTTAGAACAGATAATGTAGAAGAATACACTACCACCAGACTCCCACAACACCTGGCCAAGCATGGCATTGAACATCAAACCAGCTGTCCTTACACTCCACAACAAAATGGAGTGGCTGAAAGGAAGAATAAGCATTTGATGGAAGTTGTGAGAACAATGATGTTCCACATGAAAGTTCCCAAAAGATTTTGGGGGGGGGATGCTCTTGTAGTTGTATGCTACTTGATTAATATGACTCCTACAAAAGTCCTAGATGAATTGTCTCCATTTGAGGTACTAAACAAAAGAGACCCAATATTGACCACTTGAGATTTTTTGGTTGTGTTTGTTTTGTATTAGTTCCAAGGGAGCAAAGGAACATGCTGGACCCAAAGAGTACCAAAGCTATGTTCATTGGGTATTCTTCTACTCAGAAAGGATACAGATGTTATGACCCAGAGACTAGAAGAGTCTTGGTAACTAGAGATGTTAAGTTCCAAGAATCCAAAGGTTTCTATGAAGAATCAGATCAAGCTGAAAACTTAAGGAGGCTCTTGCAAAGCATTGTTATAGTATCCCCTCATGCTCAGCAGTCCCCGGCAACGGCCCCTCATGCTCCGCCTGTTCCGGCCATGACTGGTCCCAGCCAACCAGCCGTGGCCACACTGGCTGATCTGCGCCCTTCCACGCCAACAGGTCCTTTCATACGTCAGCTGCCTGGTACCTTCAGTTATCCTGGCCTTCCTTCCCATGAACATGAGGGGTGGAAAGACATCTACTCATGGAAGAATCAATTCTGGTCTCAGCTTCCAAAAGATCAAGAGAAGTGCCTACTCATATTGAAGTTTTAGGTAAAGAGAGGATCCTATCCAAGAAGCTCCATCTAGTGTCCTAAGAAGGAGCACAAGACAAAGGAAACCACCAGTGTTCTACAATGGGAATGTTGTGATTCATCATGATCAGGGAGTTTGTAATATTCCTCACTTACCTACTAATCATGTTGCTTTCATTTCAAGTCTAGATAAGGAGCAGATTCCAAAGACATATGAGGAAGCTATGACCAAGAAGGAATGGAGGAAAGCTATTCTAGCTGAGAAACAAGTCATGGAAAAGAATGGTACCTATGCTTCAGCTACTTTACCAAAAGGAAAAAGGGTTGTAAGTTCTAAATGGATCTTTACCATTAAATACAAAAGCAATGGTGAAGTTGATAGATATAAAACTAGGTTGGTGGCTAGAGGTTTTACTCATACATATGGTGAGGATTATAGGGATACCTTTTCACCTGTAGCTAAGCTTCATTCTATTAATGTTGTTCTTTCTCTTGATACTAACCTTGAGTGGGAGTTATGGCAAATGGATATTAATAATGCATTCTTGCATGGTGAACTAGAAGAAGAGGTATACATGTCACCTCCACCAGGCCTAGAGGAGGAGGTAGGAAGCGGCAACATTCTTAGGCAGAGGAAGGCCATTTATGGCTTTAAACAATCTCCAAGAGCTTTAAGTGTAACATTGATGGATAGAGGCTTCAAAATATCTGAAGTTGAACATACTCTTTTTACACTAAAAATCAAAGAAGGTATTGTGGTAATTCTTATTTATGTAGTTGATATAATCATATCTGGTAGTGATAGTGTTGGTATTGCATCTACTAAAGGTTACTTAAAGAGTGTCTTTGATATTAAGGATCTAGGAGAACTTAATACTTCTTAGGAATAGTAGTGTGTAGGTTCAAGGAAGGTCTCTTTTTATCTCAAAGGAAATATGTTGTAGATTTACTAACCTCTACAGGTATGATAGAATCTAAACCAGCCAAAACACCCTTAGAAGAAAATTATAAAATCGGAACTAAGGGGGACCTAGAGGAGGAGATTGATTTTCATGATCCTAAGCTCTATAGGAAAGTGGTTGGTAAGCTTATTTATCTAACCATCACTAGATCAGATTTGTGTTTTGCTGTGAATAATGTATTTTAACACATGCAAGGTCCAAAGATGAGACATTGGGAGATTGTAAACCGAATTTTGAGATATCTAAAGGGCACTCATGATCAAGGTATATGGATGAGTTTCAATAAAAACACAAATTTGGTTAGTTATTGTGATGCAGATTGGGCAGGAGATAGGGAGGATAGGAAAAGTACCACAGCTATTGTACTTTCATAGGAGGGAACCTTGTGACTTGGAAAACTAAGAAGCAAAAGGTAGTATCATGCTCTAGTGCAGAATCAGAATATAGAGCAATAAGAAAACTTACAACTGAATGCATTTGGCTGAGACAAATTTTGGAGGATCTTGCAGTGAAGTATGAAGAACCTATCACTATCCGTTGTGATAATCAGGCTGCTATACATATAGCCTCCTACTCTGTATTCCATGAAAGGACCAAACATATAGAAGTAGACTGCCACAAAGTAAGGGAAGCCATAGGTCATGATGCCTTGTTATACAAGGAGTGAGGATCAACTAGCTGATGTATTCACCAAGGCAACAACTCTGAAGAATGGCTCCTCCATTTATCCAAGGCTTGGCCTTATGACCATTCTACACCAATGATCCCAACATGGAGTATTATACTTTTTTCTCCTAGAAAAGGTTTTTTCCCAATTGGGTTTTCCTTCTTTATGTTTTTGATGAGTTATTGCTTCATGGTTGCCAGTTTAGTCATTCACCATGTCTTAAGCTTGAGGGGGAGTGTTGGAATGAAGAAGTAATGATGAAATAAGAAAGCTTTTAATGGCCTGTGTGCATGCGTGAGTTACTTAGGCTAAAAGGGAGTGTCTAAGGCTTGTTTGTGTTTTAGTATTATGTTATCCTTGTAGTCATTCATGTACAAGGCAATCCTTGTATCCAAACAAACCTAGACTAGATTAGTATAAATATTTATCTCCCTTCTCATTTGTAACTTAGAAACTGTTATTCTCATTCTTTTAATAAAATAATTATTCTCTCTAAATCTCTCATTCTCTCATTCTACAGATCTCTTAATCTCATAATCTTTCAAAGAAAGCTTTGAATTATCTTAGACAGGAGGATGTTGAGTTCACAAAGCACTATGGATCCTTCAGGGCATTGTGGGCTGAGCTAGAGATGCTTATGCCTGCTACAAATTATCCAATTACTCTCCATGAAAAGAGGGAACAAGATAAGGTGTTTGGGCTACTCTTGACTTTAAACACCAACTATATTGACTTGATTAAGCACATTCTTAGGGAGGACAAGTTGCTTAGCTGATATAATAGCCGTTTGGTGGGCTATCTTTCAACGAGAATCTCAGGTTGCTAGACATAAGAGATGGAAGCGAAGGGTGGATCGATGAGACCACATAAGTTGTGAAAGGAATTTTGATACTCAAAGAACTTCAACAAGGGAGGTTGAAGAACACGACAAGCTCACCAAGGGGGCTTGGAGGCGGCTCCAGTTAGGTCTTGGACCAAAATATTAGGGTTTTGTTTTAATTCTGAATTGATTGTTATTTTATTAATAAATGGTCTAAAGGTTTATATAATGTCTAGTTACAACTTAGGCTAAACAACAAATAGCCAACATTACTCATAAGCTTAAAAATTATACTTAGTCTAAAATATAAATAAAAGATAGAAAAGCCCATTTAAACACTTAGGCAAAAATCGATGGTGACTTGTGAATGGTATGGAGTCGTGAACAAGTCTTCACTGTCTTGCGCACTAAGAGTATTGCCTCGTTAAAACCTTCTTCAGAAAACCCAATGGGATAAAACCGAATATAGAAAAAAGAGTACAATTTTCTAGCACGACTTTTGGTGCCTCTACCGGATGGTAATGGTAAAGACACTGGAGGAAGAAGAGTCTTCGAGAAGGAACTTCCATTGTTTCTTGTCTGGCTTGAAGGGTTCAGGGTCCCATGGACCGGGGTCGGTTGGTCTGGGTTCCAGGTCTTTCAGTCCGAGTTCCTAACGGGTTCCACTCTCCAATAGCATACTGAGTTTGTCTCTTATGGCCTTCCTCTTAAACCGTGTAAGAGGTCCTGGTGGGATGACCGGTGCAGTAGTTGGGACGATGTCCTAATCATTCCCTCCCTCTTGAAGTTCTTTTGTCTCCAAAGCGAACTCATCACCTTCTTTAAACAACTCTATGTCAGAAACTTTAAACGTACTAGACACGTTATACTCACCTAGAAGTTTAAGCTTGAAAGAACATGAGATTAAGAAATTTGTATAATTTGAGAATGAGAGGTTAGAGAGATTTAGAGAGAAGTATGATTTTATTAAGAATGAGAATAATAGTTTCGAAGTTATAAATGAGGAGAGAGATAGTTATGTATAATAATCTAGTCTAGGCTTATTTGGATACAAGGATTGCCTTATACAAGAATGGCTACAAGGATAACAAAATACCAGAACACAAACAATCTTTAGACACTCCCCTAAGACTTAGTCAACCCACGCCTTTAATCAAATATTAAAGGCTTTCCTCTTTCATCATTTCTTCTTCATTCCAACACTCCCCCTCAAGCTTAAGACATAGAGAATGCCTAAGCTTGCAACCATGAAGCATTACCTCATTAAAAACCTAAAGAAGGAAAACCCAATTGGGAGATAACCTTTTATAGGGAAAAAGAGTATAATACTCCATGTTGGGATCATTGTTGTGGAATGGTCATAAGGACAAGCTTTGGATATATGGAGGCGCCATTCTTCAGAGTTGTTGCCTTGGTGAACCCATCAGCTAGTTGATCCACACTCCTTGTATAGCAAGGCAAAATGATTCCTTTCCCAATAGCTTAACTTACTTTGTGGCAGTCTACTTCTATATGCTTGGTCCTTTCATGAAACACAGAGTTGGAGGCAATGTGTATAGCAGTCTGATTGTCATAATGGATGGTCATAGGTTCTTCACATCTCACGGCTAAGTCTTCCAAAATTTTCTTCAGCCAAATGTATTCAGTTGTAAGCTTCCTCATGGCTCTATATTCTGAATCTGCACTAGAGCATGATACCACCTTTTGCTTATTGGTTTTCTAAGTCACAAGGTTCCCTCCTATGAAAGTACAATACCCTGTGGTACTTCTCCTATCCTCCCTATCTCCTCCCCAATCTGCATCACAATAACCAACCACATTTTTGTTTCTATTGCAACCCATCCATATACCTTGTTCATGAGTGCCTTTTAGATATCTCAGAATTCGGTTTGCCATAAGCTCTACTTTGTGGTTAAATGCCAAAAACTCTCCCATGTCTCATCTTAAGACCTTGCATGAGTTGAGATACCTGGTCAAGTAAATCTGGTCAAGTAATCGTTAGATAATTAAGCTTACCAACCACTTTCCTATAGAGCTTAGAATCATGAAAATCAATTTCCTCCTCTAGCTCCCCCTTAGTTCCGATCTTATAATCTTCTTCTAAGGGTGTTTTGGCTGGTTTAGCTTCCATCATACCTGTAGAGGTTAGTAAATCTACAACATATTTTTTTGAGATAAGAAAAGACCTTCCTTGAACCTACACACCTCAATTCCTAAGAAGTATTTAAGTTCTGCTAGATCCTTAATATCAAAGACATTCTTCAAGTATTCTTTTGTAGTTTCAATACCCACACTATCACTACCAGATATGATTATATCATCTACATAAATGAGAATTACCACAATACCTTTCTTACTCTTTAGTGTAAAATGAGTACATTCAACTTCAGATCTTTTGAAACCTCTATCGATCAAGGTTACACTTAGCTTATGGTACCAAGCTCTTGGAGATTGTTTAGGCCATAGATGGCTATGATCAGCCCGATAATGTTGCTGGCCCCTACCTCTTCCTCTAGACCTGGTGGAGGTGACATGTATACCTCGTCTTCTAATTCATCTTGTAAGAATGCATTTTTATTATCCATTTGCCATATCTCCCAATCAAGGTTAGTAGAAAGTGAAATAACAACATTAACAGAATGAAGCTTAGCTACAGGTGTAAAGGTATCCCTATAATCTTCACCATATGTCTGAGTAAAACCTCTAGCCACCAATCTAGTTTTATATCTATCAATTTCACCATTGCTTTTGTATTAAATGGTAAAAATCCACTTATAACTTACAGCCATTTTTCTTTTAGGTAAGGTGGCTGGAGCATAGGTACCATTCCTTTCCATGGTTTGTTTCTCATCTAGGATAGCTTCTATCCATTCCTTCTTGGTCATAGCTTCCTCATATGTCTTTGGAATCTGTTCCTCATCAAGACTTGAAATGAAAGCAACATGAATAGTAGGTAAGTGAGCTATATTACAAACTCCCTGATCATGATGAACCACAGAATTTCCATTGTAGAACACTGGTGGTTTCCTTTGTCTTGTGCTCCTTCTTTACACTGTAGGTGGAGCTTCTTGGATAAGCTCTTCTTCTTCACCTAAAGCTTAAATGAGAGTAGACATATCTCTTGATCTTTTGGAGGCTGAGACTAGAATTGATGAATTTCCTGAGTCTTTTTGAACATGAGTAGAAGCTTCTCCCCCCCATGTTCAAGAGTAGGAAGACCAGGAGAGCTGGAGGAGGAAGGCCACGGATTGGATGGACCAGCCAAGGTTGATGGTCGCGGCCCGGCTGGCTGAACCGGAGCAGGCGCTGTGCTCGGGCTGGATGCGGCTGGTACAGGCTGAGGGACAGTGACCGATGGCTGAGGATGAGGTGAAACTATGCCAATGCTCTCCAGGAGTCTCCTCAGGTTCTCAGCTTGGTCTGATCTTGTTGTAGAGATGTCCTTGAATTGATCCCAAGTTCCTTCTTCATAGAAACCTTTGGATTCTTGGAATTTGACATATCTGGATACCAAGACTCTTATAGTCTCTAGATCATAATATTTGTATCCTTTCTGGGTAGAAGAATACCCAATGAACATAGCTTTGATACTCTTTGGATCCAGCTTGTTCCTTTGCTCCTTTGGAACTAATACAAAACAAACACAACCAAAAACTCTTAAGTGGTCAATATTAGGTCTAGTTTTCTTTAGTACCTCAAATGGATACAAGTCATCTAGGACTTTTGTAGGAGTCCTATTAATCAAGTAACATCCAGCTACAAGAGCATCCCCCCCCCAAAATATTTTGGGAACTTTCATGCGGAACATCATTGTTCTCACAACTTCCATCAAATGCCTATTCTTCCTTTCAGCCACTCCATTTTGTTGTGGAGTGTAAGGACAGCTGGTTTGATGTTCATTGCCAAGCTTGGCCAAGTGTTTTTGAATTCTGGTGCTAGTGTATTCTCCCCCAGTATCTGTTCTAAAGCATTTAATACTTGCATTGTATTGATTAGTAACATATGTTTGAAAATTTAGAAATGCATCAAATACTCTATCTTTATAACTAAGCAAAGTAACCCAAGTATATTTGAACTTTTTATCAATGAATTTAACAAAATACTTATGGTTTTTTCTAGATGAAAATAGAGATGTCCAAACATCAGAATGCACCAACTCAAAAAAATTATCACAAGTATGCAAAGATTTCTCAAACACAGTTTTGCAATGCTTTCCAAGTATACAAGAATCACACATATCCTTTGGCCTTTTTAAACCAGGAACAATCAGTTCAAGTGCTCTAGGATGAGGATGTCCTAATCTACCATTCCAAAGATCAGAATCATTACTAAAGGAACTAGTCATAACAGCCGCTTCTAGCCCACTAGCTTTAGTCATATCTTCAAGCATATACAAGTCATCTCTTGTAGATCCTTGTCCAAATTTTCTACTAGTCTCAATATCCTGAAAGTAGAAATCATTAGGACCAATGATAGCTTGAAAATTTAAATCAGTAGTAGCTATTTTAACTTAAAGCAAACAAAAAGTAAAAGAAGGCATGTAAAAATCTTTGGATTCTTTATCAAACAACATAAATTTTCTTATGCCTTTAATTGGTACTTTAATTCCATTAGCAATGACAACATTACCTAAGGCAGGTTCTATGTTCTCTAGTAATCCTAGATCACTAATCATATGGTGAGAAGCACCAGAATTAACAATTAATGATTTAGAGGCATTAGGAGTGAAAGAAGTTTGAAAAGAAGCATGAAAAGTTTTACCCAACACATTACCATCCTTAATTGCTTCTATAAGAGCTTTTAGATCTGATTTTGTCACAAATTTTGAAGCTGAAGACATGGAGCCAGTTGGGGCTGAGTGAAGAAGGGAGCTGGTGCACGTCTTTGAAGGAGCCGGATGGTACACGCCATGGCCAGGAGCTTGTGAAGTCGCCATGTGGCCGGCTGTAGGCTGTTGTGGCCGAAGAACCCAGCTTGGCTTCAGCTCAGGATGGAGTACCCAACACTACTTCTTTGTATGGCCCCTCGTTTTGCAATGGTCACAAGTTTTTCTCTTCTTCCTTGATTCATTTGTTGTTTGTGATTTGAAGAAGCTTTTGTGTGCAGCCACCAAATCAGCCTTGTTGCCAAAGAGACAATGGGATCTTAGCTCCTTTTGGATTTTAGCACAAATTTCTTCCAAGCTAGGAAGCTTATCAAACCTGAGAATATGCTTAATAAGATCTGAGTAAGTAGTGTTAAGAATTAAAAGTAACCCAAACACCTTATCTTGTTCTTTCCTTTCAAAGAGAACAATTGGATCAATGGTGGCTGGCCTTAGCATCTCTAGCTCAGCCCACAATGCTCTAAATGAGCCATAGTGCTTTGTGAATTCTGCATCTTCGTGTTTCAATTCATTCAAAGCCTTTTTCATCTCAAAAATTCTTAAGAGGTTAGTGATGTTTCCATACACCTTTTTCAAAGTGTCCCAAAGTTCCTTAGGATTTTCAAAAAATGAATAAGCCTCTAAGAGATCACTAGCAAGAGAGTTTTGAAGTATAGAGAATTCCAACAGGTCTTCTTGGTACCATTTGGCTTGAGTAGCCACAGCCTCACTAACTTCAGCCACTTCATTTTCTTCAAGACCATTTGTAGAAATGTGATTCCAAAGACCTTTACCACCCAATGTGGTTTTCATGGTCCTAGACCATAAGAGATAATTTGCTCCATGTAGAATAACTGTAGCTCTGAATGTAGTTTGAATTTCCATGTTTTAGAGGCTTGAGTTGGTCGGAATGAACTGGTCTGATGAGCTGGTCGGAACTTAGGGCAGCCGGTCTGAACGGGGAATGGCTAGTCGTGCTTGTTTGCATGCGGGAGCTAGGACAGACGATCACGTGAACTCGTTCGCGTGCAAGAGCTGGGGCAGACGATCATGTCTACTTGTGGTCACGAGGGCGTCTTTGCGTACCGTGATACCAGTGTGATCACGAACAAGGGACACATAACAAGGAACACAATGTCTTGGAACACCTGGTCGGACACGGGCTCGAACGTGGACGTGGGTGTGTGGTCGTGTGGGACAATGGAAATGCTGTTCTGGTCTGGTATATAGCAGCACGCAGGGACACCAGGGACATAATATGGCCAGCACACAATGAATACCAGGAAACAGCCAGGCGCGTGCTAAATCCTTCCTCCAGGCCGTGTGTAGTTACTTGGCAACCAAGTCAACTACCTAACTTCCTTCAACTAACTTCAACCAACTCCTGCAACAGATTTTAACAAACTCCAACCAACAAGATCAACTTCTTACAGTTCTTATCCAATCCAACAAGATCAATCAAGCACAAATTATGAATTTTATTAATAAACCAATCCAAAACTTCAAGTTTCCTTTTTTCTAGAATTTTAAAGTTTGATAAGGAAATCAAGAAAATCAATCTTGAAGACTTAAACCTCTCTGATTGAAACTACACTTTGTGGATACCCTCAAAATATACTTATATAACTTTCCAGATTCAAAGATTTAAAGAAAATGTATAAAGGATTAGAATTTTATCACCAGATTCTTGTGAGAGGCGATTTCTGACGTCTTTCAGAAAAATTTCAAGAACTTCCTTCAAATGTAAGAAAATTTAGTTCTTCTTTCTTTAAACAGAAACTAGAGTCAAAGGTCTTGATCTTATTATTTGTAAAATTGCGACTTGGTGAAGATTTGATGACGGAATGATCAAGAAAACACGGAGGTTCACGGCGGAGGCACTCGCGGAAGTCCGATACAAGAAAATTCGTAAATTTTTATTCCCGTGGTCAAATGATGCTAATCCAATAGGCGTGGCTTCTAAAATTTCCGAAGAACAATCCAGAAAAATCAGATTGTCAAAAGCTGTCGTGGTTTGGCCGGAATTCGTGATCCAAGATGTCGGACGAAATAGGACTGAAGAACAGATTGAGATGAAGATGATTTCTTCTTGATTCAAAGATTTAATGAAGAATTTTACCCAGATTTTATTTAACCTGGATCTGATACCATGAAAGAATATGAGACTAAGAGATTTGTAGAATTAGAGAATGAGAGATTAGAGAGATTTAGAGAGAAGTATGATTTTATTAAGGAGAGAGATAGTTATTTATACTAATCTAGTCTATTCTTTTTTGGATATAAGGATTGCCTTATACATGAATGGCTACAAAGATAACATAATACTAGAACACAAACAAGCCTTAGACACTCCCCTTGGACTTAGTCAACCAACGCCTTTAATCGACTATTAAAAGCTTTCTTCTTTCATCATTTCTTCTTCATTCCAACAAAGCTGGTAGGCAATGTCATTGATCCTTAGTAGGACTCCGAATGGGCCATCTCCCCGTGGTGCAAGCTTGCTCTATCTTCGCTGTGGAAACTTCTCTGGTCGTAGGTATAGCCAAACCCAGTCTCCCTCCGTGAACACTATGTGTCGGCGGCCCTTGTTGGCATTCTTTGTGTTCTGGACGCTTATTTGCTCCAAATTTGCCTTGGTTTCTGTTGGAATGAAGAAGAATGATTAAGACAAAGTGAAGAAATGAAGCTAGAGTGTCTTGATCAATTAGTAGGTGTCATGTGTCCAAAGGAGAGTGATTTACGCTTGTTTAGGATTAATAATATAATTATCCTTTTAACCAAGCATATATTATGCTATCTTTGTATCCAAAAAAGCCTAGATTAGATCAGTATAAATACTTATCTCTCACTTCCTTTGTAAGCAAGAGAAAATAATTCTCTTATTATTAATAAAAATCTTTTCTCTCATTCTCTTGCTTCTAAAACTCTCTTTCTATTCTCTTGATAAATGGTGAATCTAAATCTATCATTATTTTATGGTATCAGAGCCAGGTTATATCATATCTGGGTAAAATTCATCATTCATTCATTGAGTAAGGAAGAAATCATCTTCTTCACAATCTGGTTTAAGTTCTATTTCGTCTGTCAACTTTGAATGCAGATTCCGGCCAAACCACGGAAGATTTTGACAATGTGCTTTATTCTGGGTTGTTCCCCGGCGAGTCCTGAAGCCACTCCAATTAGATTTACATCATTTGACCAAGGGAATCAAAAGTTACGAATTTTCTTGCATCGGACCTCCGCGGGTGTCTCCGCCGCGACCTCCGTGTTTCCCAGGTCATTCCGTCGTCAAATCTTCATCAAATCGTGTTTTTCCAAATCCTAAAATCAAGCCCTAAAAGTCTAGTTTCTTTTTAAATAAAGCATAACCCAATTCCCTTACGTTTGTAGGAATTTTTTGATAAAATCCTTATTCTTTCTCAGTTTCTTCAAATTTTTGAATTTTTAAAGTTAGATAAGTATCTTGTGAGGGTCTCCAGGAAGTTTGATTTTAATCAGAAGGGTTTAAGTCTTTAAGATTGATTTTCTTGATTTCTTTAACAAACTTTGAAAATGTGAAAGAGGAGGGAAACTTGAAATTTTTGGATTGGTTTAGTAATAGAATTCGAAAATTGTATTTGTTGATCTTGGTGGTGAAAATAAGAACTGTTAGAAGTTGATCTTGTTGGTTGGAGGTTGTTAGAATCTGTTGCAGGAATTGGTTGAAGTTAGTTGAAGGGAGTTAGGTTGTTGACTTGGTTGGCAAGAAACTACTCATTGAGGGAGTCTGTTAATTGATTCCCCCATGCAATAGGCTTTCTTGGATGACGACTTCGATGTTGCTGTTTGGACTCTGAACTTTAGCCGTGTCACTAAAACCCCAGCCGGTTACGTTTCATTCTTCACGTCTTTGATTTCCGTGGTTCCTCAGTTGATAAGGCACAGATGCGTTGCGTGTTACAAGATGTTCAATAGACGCCAACACCTTGTTGAGAACATGAAGATTTCGCACCATTCAGTTCATCAGCCTCGCTGTGGAGTTTTCCTGAAGCACTGTAAATCCTTTAAATCTGTTCGGGAACACCTTAACGTTCTGGACCATCTATTCAAAGGAGTCTGCAAAACCATTTTCTCTAAACAAGGCTGTAGACTTTGTCTTCAAATATTTGAGGAGGCCACTGCTCTGGCAGAGCATATAAACAAGTGTCAACTGTCTGCAAGCGAGTCTAGAAGTGAGTAGCTATAACAAACATGTTTGGACTTGGTTTTGTTGGACCTGTTGGCCACTTCTGGTACGAAGGCCTGGATAAATTCATAAAACTGAAGCTTCAATATGTACCAAAGTTAACACGTTTTGTGGCTGCCAAAGTTTCAATGGATGGTCTTATATTTGGCCCCACAGATCTACTGGTGTTCTTCACATACATGGGATACACCACAGGCAAGAACACATCTCAAGTGAAAGAAGGACTCAAGAGAGATTTTCTTCCAGCTCTAGCTCTTGAAGGAGGAGTATGGCCGCTTCTTCAAATCGCAGAACTCATGGCAAGCTTCACTGGATATCCAAACGATTCAGCTACAGAGAGCAACGTATTGACACGAGGATCACACGGAGTACCAGCAGTATCAAGACAAAACCTATTCAAGCATTCGTATTGGCTATTACCTCAGCTCCAACGGATTTGTCGAACGACGGAGTTGGTCCTTGGAGTATTAGTTAAACTCACAGTAGTAAGCGACTTGAGACCAGTCAAGGACTGTGAAACAATACCAGTGAGCTGATTCTCTCTTACCAGTCAAGAACTGGCGCAAGACCAACAAGGCATGAAGGATGGAATATGGAAAGAAGAGAGGTGTGAAGAAAAGATAAACCTTCTAAGATGGAAGGTTCAATTGATTCTACCTAAGTTGCTGCTCCAAAGGAGGAGACATTACTGGACCACCAAAGGCGCTTTGAAAGAAACATAATGAAAGGGAGTGCCTAGATCAGAACCAGTTCCTAAATTCAAATGCAAAGACCTAGTATCAAAGTCTTATGCATTCAGGCTATTTTTAAACTCTTATCCAACTATTTTGTTGATTTCATTGATGGTTGTGTGAGTTAGAACTCTAGAAAATCTGGTATCTAGGTGGTTAGTACATCATGAATTTTATTGATTTTTTTGTTCAAGTATTTAGAAATTGGTAGAATGGGACATTTTGAACCTAGTTTAGCTAGCTGAATCATTTTTTCATCAATTGCATTGATCCTAGAGGAAGAGAACCTTGTCTTTTACTTAGAACAATAAGTTTAAGAAGGCATGTTGAATCCAAAAGTCCTTAGGCAGTGTTTTAAAATTAAGTTTGGTTACTCTTAATCAATCTATTTCACTCACAATCTTTTGTTTAGAATCTGCCTATTCTCAACAGGTTCAAAGGCTTAAGATGGGAGTTGATGTTTTGCTTATTTGTCTAACAAAGACAAAAGAAAGCAAGTGAAAAAGGCACAGCACATGGAGAAGAAGTTATAACCAATGGCCACCAAGAACAGCCACCACAAGGAGGGGAGAGGAAAGACTGGTGGAATATGATGAATCAGCTCTCTCATGGAGTAAAGTGTCCTTTGGTGTGTGCTTGAAGTGAAAATCAACATAGCACACATGCTGCATGTTCAGATCATAATCAATCACAAATGAGGAATACTCACAAAGACGTAATATCAAAGTCTTCGCAAAGGCTATCTCTAAACCTTCTACTTATTCCTTGATTGATTAAAATATCTCATCTAGAAATGTTCATATGATGAAAGAGAACCTAGGATGATAATGCATTGCATTTAGAACCTAGATGGATCCAAAATTCACCTTGATATTCATCATAATTCTCTATTATTCTTCATCATTCTCATCTATTCTACTTAAAATCTTAGACTTTTAATTTCCAATACTCTGATTCTCCTATTCTCAAGATACTTACAATCTTCTTCTTTATGTTTAAAGGATAAATAAGACCAATTTAAGACATTCATTCTGTGTATGCTCATCTTTCCAAACTTGACTCTTATTCTTAGTGTCAAGCTTGTGGGGGGGAAAGAAAATGAGCATTCAATGGACACAAGCTGGCGCATGAATGGATGAGGTCATGCCAAGCGGTCTTGAAATGGACGAGGTTCCAAGCTGTAGCTGAATCATGGTCATGCCAAGCTTTATTTCTGTGACTGTCTAAGCACAAGAAGTGTGCTCAGTCTGATTCTCTCATGGAGGTCGTGAATAAGGTCATTCAAATGTTTTGTCATTAACTGAGGATAGAACCAATGGCCATCAAGCTACCAAGTCTCATGAAGAAAGAGTAAGCTGGTAGAAAATGATGAATCACCTCATGACATCAAAATTCTCTCATCACAGGTTTTATCTAGGATAAGTTCTCTAACTCTATGATTTTAGGTGGAGAATTTGACTAGATATTATACTTGATACCAGACTTGATCTTATTCAAGTTTTGGAATACTAATCTTTATTTTTTGAGTTGCTATGATGTTTTAGATCAGGAAGTGATGAAAAACAGTCATAAGCATGACTTACCCAACATCAATTAGTGAAAGCATGGTGGGAAAGTGTATTAGGAAATAAGTGTGCTCACTCTACTCAAGCTTAACTCTACAATCTTAGTCTCTTGAGTTAGGTTATTGAAAGTAGTAAGTGAAGCAAAATGAAGCTGGTCAAAGGAGATCCAAAACATATAAGGGAAGAGAACCATGTGATCATGATGAATCCAAAAGAGAACCATGTGATTATGATGAATCCAAAGACCTTAATGTGGAGTCCTTAGAGAAGCAGACTGATCTAGATCATATCATCCAAATCGCCATCCACTCATATAAAAGGGAAGTTAAAATCATTGTTACATTATAATGCATTGGTTTATCTTGTGAGAATTGATACATGAATGTATATGTGTATGTGAAACAGGTTCAAATTGAAGGCTTTAAGGAAAGCTGGATCAAAATAACCTCTTAAAGACAAGGAGTCAAAAGAATAGGGAAGAAATGGACCAGACTTAAAAGGAGCTTCAAAACAGCCATTCACATGCAGTTTCATCAAGGCCTTTATCCAAGGATCTATGGAGATCACTGGTGAATTTAAATCTCATAGATTCAATGGCCAATCCCTAAACTAAGAAGAGACTTTACTCTTTTTCTCTTAGTATAAGTTTTGTCCCAAAGGGTTTTCCATACTAAGGTTTTTAATGAGGAAGTTCTTTAAGGTTACAAGCTTGGTTTCTATGTACATTGATCAAGCTTGAAAGGGAGTAAAGAGCAAGAAGAAGGAAGTCTCTTCATCTTTGCAAGTTCAACCATTCACCCATACTTAAACTTGAGGGGGAGGGTTGGAATGAAGAAGAATGATGAAGACAAAGTGAAGAAATGAAGCTAGAGTTCCTTGATCAATAGTAGGTGTCATGTGTCCAAAGGAGAGTGATTTAGGCTTGTTTAGGATTAATAATATAATTTTCTTTGTAGCCAATCATATATTAGGATATCTTAGTATCCAAACAAGCTTAGATTAGATCAGTATAAATATTTATCTCACTTCCTTTGTAAGAAAGAGAAAATAATTCTCTCATTATTAATAAAAATCCTATCTCTCATTCTTTTGCTTCTAAAACTCTCTCTCTATTCTCTTGATCAATGGTGAATCTAAATCTATCATTCTTTCAGTTTCTTCATGTAGACGCTTCATATATTCGGCCTTTGCTTCTCGCTCTAAACTGATAGCGTCTCCCAAAGGAATAGGCGTGAACTCAATTGGCGTGGTAGGGTTGAAGCCGTAGACTACTTCAAATGGAGACCGCTTCGTTCCAGAGTGTGTGGCCCTGTTGTAGATAAATTCGACATATGGAAGACATTCCAACCATTTTTCAGATTCCTTCCAATCGTTGTTCTCAGCGTCTGTGATAAGGTCTTGTTGACCACCTCTGTATGTCCGTCTGTCTGTGGATGATACGCAGTAGAAAACAAGAGGTTTGTCCCTAACTTGTGCCACAATGCTCGACAAAAGTGACTGAGGAACTTGGTGTCTCTGTCTGATACAATCGTCCTGGGATTGTCGTGCAGTCGTACTATCTCTTTGAAGAATATGTCGACAGTCTGGCTTGCGTTATTTGTCTTGTTACATACAATCGTCCTGGGATTGTCGTGGCTTGCAGTAGTGCGGCTTGTCACGATGGAAACTAGACGGGGTGTGAGAATTTGGTCTACTGAACTTGACACAGGGAACTAGACCTAAGCGTGGAACCTAAGCTACATGGGGCAGGCGCGGCTCGGCACTAAGAGAATTAGGACCTGCGGCTTGAGTCAACTAGGCTCAGGACCAAGACTTTCAAACAACACACGCAAGAACCCTATCTTTACACACGTGTAGTCCAAGTAACCTTGGGCACAAGATTTCTCAAGGATGGAACTGGTGTTCTAGGTGAGTTTCTAAAGCCCTAATTGTTTAAAACAACCTAAACACCCTTTTTTGTCAAGATTAGACAAGCAACAAGCACCCTAAACTCTTTTTTTTGTTGATATAAATGAAAAAGATATTAAAGATTAATAAAACCAGCTTTTTTATTTTTTGTAGTAGGAGACTTGATTCCTTCACCTTTCAACCGAGAACCTTAAGACAAAAGATAAAGAAATAAAATCAAAAGCAAAACAATTGCAACAAAACAAGAAAAAATTCCCAAGATATAACAAGGATAACATCAACCTAATGTTTTAGGAGCTTTAAGCTCTGATACCAGATAATGTAATAACCGTTTGGTGGCTGTCTTTTTAACAAGAATCTCAGGGTTCTAGACGAAAAAGTGGAAGCGAAGATAGTCTGGTTTCCGGGTCGGTCGGTCCGAGTTCCTGACGGGTTCCACTCTCCTAGCATACTGAGATTGTCTCATAAGGCCATCCTCTTGGACCGTGTGAGAGATCCTCGTGGGATGAACGATGCAGTAGCTGAGACGATGTCCTTATAACTAGCTTAAAGGATGTCTGCGCTAAGATTCAGAAGGAGCAATGATCTCATGGGCTGTTTTGCCAAAAAGAAGATATGATGGTGGCCCACAAGAGTTTCTTCAAACCGGCTCCAATTGAATCCAAGATGAAGCGGTCTCTTTGCGATCACTGCAAGAAAACCATTCACACTAGAAGGAATGCTGGGTGCTTCATCCTGAGTTGAAGCCAAGCTGGTTCATTGACAGGCCCATACCTTCTCCAACAAATGGCCCGGCTCTTCTCCAGCTGTCCATACAGCCACCTCTCCTATGACTTACAATCCGGTTCAAGGACACATGACAACAACTCCTCTTTTGACTTCTCCATCTGAGTTTGTCAATAAATCAGATTTGGAAGCTCTCTTCAAAGCCTTTAGCTCTAGTAATGTGTTGGGTAAATCTCTTCATGCTTCTTTTCAAACTTATATTGCTTTTAAACCTTTGATTGTTGATTCTGGAGATTCTCATCACATGATAGGTGATATAGGTTTAATAGAAAACTTAGAACCTGCCTTAGGAAGTGTGGTAATAGCAAATGGAATCAATGTGCCAATTAAAGGAACTGGAAAGCTTAAATTATTTGATAAAGAATCTAAAGCCTTTTATATGTCATCCTTTAGTTCTAACTTGTTGTCTGTCAAAAGAGCTGATCTTAATTGTCAACCTATCTTTGGTCCTAATGATTTATACTTTCAGGATATTGAAACAAGTAGGAAATTTGGGTAAGGAATAACAAAGAATCACTTGTATGTGCATGAAGACTTGTCCATGCATTTGGCCTCTGAACCGTGTGCTAATAGTGTAGATATCAATATCAAAGCTAATCTTTGGCATGCTAGACTTGGCCATCCTTACCCTAGAGCTTTAGAGTTAACAATCCCTAGAATAAAATTGCAAAATGAAATATGTGAAACATGTGTTCTAGAAAAACATTGTAAAACTGTGTTTGAGAAATCTAATCACATATATGAACATTGTTTTGACTTGGTGCATTCTGATGTTTTGACCTCTTTATTTCCTTCTAGAGAAAACCACAAGTATTTTGTTACTTTCATTGATGAAAAGTCTAAATACACTTGGGTCACATTGCTTAGTTCAAAGGATAAAGTTTTAGATGCTTTTATTAATTTTCAAGCACATGTGACTAATTAATACAATGCCAAGACTAAGTGTTTTAAATCAGATAATAGAGAGGAGTACATTAGCACCAAGTTCCAGCAACACTTACACAAGCATGGCATCACACATCAAACAAGCTGCCCATACACTCCACAACAAAATGGTGTGGCTGAAAGGAAGAACAGACATTTGATTGAAGTGGTGAGGTCCATGATGTTTTACAAGAAAGTTCTCAAACGTTTTTGGGGAGATGTGTTGGTAGCAGCATGCTACTTAATCAATAGAATTCCAACCAAACTTCTAGATGATTTGTCTCCACTTGAGGTATTGAACAAAACAAAGCCTATTATTGAATATTTAAGAGTATTTGAGTGTGTTTGCTTTGTTTTAGTACCAGATGCACAAAGGAACAAGTTGGAACAAAGAGTACCAAAACTATGTTCATTGGACTATACAAAAATGATACAAATGCTATAATCAAGAGACTAGAAAAGTTTTGGTATCCAGGGATGTCAAATTTCAAGAGTCAAAAGGTTTCAATGATGAAGGGACTTAGGTACAATACAAAGACATCTCAACAAGTACAATTGACCAAGCTGAAAACCTTAGAAGAATCCTAGAAATCATTGGCATAGTTCGTCCTAAGGCGCCAGCTCCTCCTCAACAAAAGACTTTGCCATGTCCACCATGGCACGAACCGCGCCATACTCCTCACCTTAACCCAAGCTCTCCACGGCACGAACCAAGCTCCTCCCGGCACGATCCAAGCTCCTTAGGGCACAAACCAAGCTCTCGGCATGAACCGGCCTAAAACACTTCTGATTCTCTTTGTCTTCATCCTCTTTATCATAATGGGGGGAAAAACAACTACACATGATCAAGATGATACACAAGAAGAAATACTAGTTTCAGCCTCAAAGAGACAAAGAAATATTCAACTAAATCTTGTACAAGCTTTGGAAGAAGAAGACAATACAACTCAAGAAGAATCAGTTGTTTTACTTAGAAGAAGCACAAGATAGAGATTTCCACCAAAATTCTACTACAATAACAATGTTGTAGTTCACCATGATCAGGGTGTATGTAATCTAGTTCATATACCTGATTTTCATGTTGCATTTACTCTATGTCCTGATAAAGAGCAGATTGCAAATATCTATGAGGAAAAAATGAAGATAAAGGAATGGAGAGAAGCAATTCAAGCTAAAAGACAAGCTATGGAAAAGAACAAAACCTATGCGCTAGGTATAATGGAAGTTAAACCAGCTAAGACAACCCTAGAAGAAGGCTACAAGCCAGAACCTAAGGGGGAGCTAGGAAATGACAAATTCCATGATGCAAAGTTGTATAGAAAAGTAGTTGGTAAGCTCATATACTTAACCATCACTAGACCTAACTTATGTTTTGCTGTGAATCAGGTGTCTCAGCATATGCAAGACCCATAGACAAGGCATTGGGACATGATCATGCGCATTTTGAGATACTTGAAAGGCATTCATGGACAAGGTATATGGATGAATTGTAATGAAAACACAGAAGTAGTAGGTTATTGTGATGCATATTGGGCAGGAGACAGAGAAGATAGGAGAAACACAACCGGCCACTGCACCTTCATAGGAGGTAATCTTATGACTTGGAAGACCAAGAAGCAGATGGTTGTATCTTGCTCTAGTGCAGAAGCTGAGTACAGGGCCATGAGGAAGCTTACCACAGAATGCATCTGGCTAAAGAAACTCCTCCTTGACAGACTTGGCGTGAGCTTGGAGTCTCCTATCACTGTCCATTGTGAAAATCAAGCTGCTATACATATTGCTTCTAACTCTGTGTTACATGAAAGAATCAAGAATATTGAGGTAGATTGCCATAAGGTGAGAGAAGCTATTGGAAATGGAATCATTTTACCTTGCTACACAAGAAGTGAAGAACAATTAGCTAATGTGTTCACCAAGGCTACAACACTGAAGACTGGCAGCTCTATCAACCCAAGGCCTGGCCTAATGTCCATTCCACAACATTGATTCTGATCATGGAGTGTTATACTCGTTTTCCCTAGAAAAGGTTTTGTCCCAATTGGGTTTTCTTTCTTTAGGTTTTTAATGAGGTAATGTTTCATGGTTGTAAGCTTAGACATTCTACATGACTTAAGCTTGAGGGGGAATGTTGGAATGAAGAATAATGATAAAGACAAGAGAAGAAATGAAGAAAGATTGCCTTAAACTCTAAGGATATGGCCATGTGGACTATGCTACCAAAGGGAGTGTCTTAGGCTTGTTTGTGGTTGTTGATATGTTATACTTGTAGCCAAACATGTATTAGGCTATATTTTTATCCAAACAAGCCTAGACTAGATTAGTACAAAAAGCTATATCTCTCCTCATTTGTAAACAAGAAAGAATAATCTTACTTTCTAATAAAATTCTTTTTCTCTCTAAATCTCTCTTTAATCTCATTCTCTCAATCTCTTAATCCCTTAATCTCTCAGATCTCTTAATCTTTCAGGATGGAGTCGAGTCTCTTTTTGTTGAAATGAAGAAGACAAGAAGGGATTAAATGGCGCCTATGAAGTTATGAAGGAGGAGGCACCTATGTGTTTAAAAGGAAGGAGGGTGTTTGTCACTTAAGTTAGACTATACTTGTATCCAATCATATAGTAGTCTAACCTTGTAGCCAAAAAGGCCTAGACTTAGTTATTATAAATAGGTCTCTCTCTCATTCCTTGTAATCTAAGAAAGGAAATTCTCATTTTTTTAATAAAAATTCAATTCTCTTAATTCTCGTTAATCTCTCTCAATCTTTTTCTCTCATTCTGGCGAGTTTATGATTCAAATTCTTCCAAATTTACATTCTTTCATGGTATTAGAGCCAGGTTACATCAATTCTTCATGCTAAATCTGCAAAATCTCAAGTTACTCTTCGATTCTTTCAGACACCTAGTCAACTGGAACAGCCGAGAAGATCGTGACATTACCTCCTCAAACTCAACGAGATTTTGAGTCTTTCTAACATATTATATCAAAAGGATCATCATAATAGAGATTCTGATTATCCCTGCACAATTTTCATCTCATTTGAAGATTGGAATCCAAAGTTCTTCCAAGAGACATTGCGATCGCTTTCATCGGGTATCTCTGCCACTGAAACAAGCATAACTTGCTTGATTCTTCATCAAATCAAGCAATTCCAAAGCCTAACATCAATTAAATGAGTCTATATGATGTTTCAGGAGGTCCGCACTCACCCTAAACAGGTTTTGAAACTGTTTTGATTAATCTTCTTCAACGTGTCCAATATCCTCCTCTTTAGATTTTTGGTGATAAAACTCTTATCTCTTCTTATTTTATTTCAATTCTCTAAGTCTTATTGTGGATTCCGTAAATTTTCATTGCAATCTGACAAGTTTTAGGCTTCAAGATTCATTTTCTTGTTGACTGGCCAAATTCTAAAAAATCTTGAATTCTGGTACAAGGAGGTTAATCTGGTTGTTCAACTTCTAAATGGTTTATTAACTGTCTAAAACAGCTTTGGTTATCTGTTAAAAGGTGGTTAAATAGTTTTATAGTGGTTAGGAGTTAGTTGGTGCAAGTGGCCAAGAGCGGTTAGGCAGTTGCAAGTGGTTGGTCTCAAAAGGTCTACGGTTGTTGTTTGTTTCTGCAAGACAAGTTAGTCGGCGGTTGTTGTTTGTTGTGCAACCAATTTGCTCCAGTCATCTTAAATGGAGGTAACTATCTACTTTGGGCAAGAACTATAAATATTATCCTATGTAGTAGAGGATTATGGTCTCATGTCTTGGAGAATCAGGCGCCTATTGCCATTGAAGGAGCGGCTCATGAGGATCAAAATGGTGCAGAGGTTTGGGGTAAATAGTTTCAAGAAGACCAAATGGTACTCTCTATCCTACAAAACTCATTGAAGAGATCACTCTTAGAAGCTTACTCCTATTGTGAAAATGCTATGGATTTGTGGGAGACACTTTAGAATGTCAATGGAAACACATCCAACTTAATGAGGATTTTTGAAGTTAAAAGATCCTTAAATGAACTCAGACAAGAAGGAATAGAGTTCGCACAAAAAAATTGGAACATTTAGAGCATTGTGGGCTTAACTTTACATGCTCAGACCAGCTACCATTGATCCCATTACTCTCAACGAAAGAAGAGAGCAAGACAAGGTATTTGGACTACTTATGACCCTTAACTCTAGCTATACTGATTTGATATAACATCTGCTCAGGGAAGCAAGTTGCCAAGTCTAGAGGATGTTTGTGCCAAGATACAAAGAGAACAAGATTCTCATAGGCTGTTTTGGAACAAAGAAGATCTTGCTATTGCACATAAGATTTTCTATAAATCTGAAGATAAGAAGAGACTAATATGTGATTATTGTAAGAAGACTGGTCATTCAAAGAAGGAGTGTTGGATCCTATATCCTCACCTTATGCCATGGCATTTCAAAGACAAGCCAAGGAGTTATCAAAATGTGAGCTCCAATCAGGTCCAAGTTGCTGGTGCCTCTTCTTCTGGTGGCACTTCTTCTTCAGTTCAATAAAATCCGATTTAAACTACACCAGCAGAAACAGTGGCATCTCAGTCAGGATTCATCAAAAGATCAGACCTAGAATCTCTTATTACAGCCTTAAACTCTGGTAAAATGATTGTCATATCTATTTATGCTTCTTTTCAAACTTCAAATGACTTAAAACCCTTGATAGTTGATTCTGGAGCTTCTAACCACATGATAAGTGACCTAGGGTTAATAGAGAACTTAGAACCTGCTCTAGGAAATGTGTTAATTGCTAATGGAACTAAAGTACCTATCAAAGGAATTGGGAAGTTAAAATTGTTTGATAAAGAATCTAAAGCATTATATATGTCATCATTCACATCTAATCTATTATCTGTTAAAACAGCTACTACTGACTTGAATGGTCATGCTATATTTGGTCCTAATGATGTCGTCTTTCAGGATATTGAAACTAGAAGAGTCCTTGGAAAAGGAACCATTAGAAATGACATGTATGTGCTTGAAGACCTTCTAGAGCTTTAGAATTTTTAATTCTAAGCATGAAATTTGAATATGAATTGTGTAAAGCTTGCATTTTAGGTAAGCATTGTAAAACAGTTTTCAAAAATCTACACATATTTATGAGCATTGTTTTGATTTAGTTCACTCAGATGTTTGGACTTCACATGTCTTATCTAGGGAAAGCCACAAGTATTTTGTTACTTTTATTGATGAAAAGTCCAAGTGTATTTGGGTTACCTTAATTAAATCTAAAGATAGGGCGTTAGAAGCTTTTATAAACTTTTAAACTTATATGACTAACCAATACAATGCCAATATAAAGTGTTTCAGATCAGATAATGGTGGTGAATACACTGGCCACAAGATTCAAGAACATCTTCAAAAGTATGAAATCACACACCAAACAAGCTGTCCCTACACTCCTTAACAAAATGGAATAGATGAAGGAAGAACAGACACTTGATGGAAGTAGTGACATCTATGATGTCCCATATGAAGGTCCCCAAGCGCTTTTGGAGAGATGCCCTCATGGCATCATGCTATCTAATCAAATAGGACTCCAACTAAAGTCCTAAGTGACTTGTCTCAATTTGAGGTACTAAATCAAACAAAGCCTAATCTTGAACATCTCAGGGTATTTGGGTGTGTTTGCTTTGTCTTAGTACCAGGTGAGCAAAGGAACAAGTTAGAAGCAAAGAGTACCAAGACAATGTTCATTGGTTACTCATCAAAATAAAAATGTTATAAATGCTATAATCCAGAGACTAGAAGAGTCATGGTTTCTAGAGATGTCAAATTTCATGAAACCAAAGGTTACTATAAAGAAAGAACCTGGGATCAGTTCAAAGATATCTCTTAAAACACCTTTGACCAAGCGGATAACCTGAGAAGACTTCTAGAAAGCTTTGGAATCACACAAGAACCGGCTCCGTCAGCTAGTCCACCTACTACTATCACACGGCGTCCTCAGCTAGTCCCAAGCATTTCCTTACCAGTTCCACAACTGGCTCCAACACCAATAACAATACGGCCTCCTGTGCCAACAAGTCAAGAACCAGAGGTGCGACATGAACCGACTCCCACTCCAGCCTCGTCCCAGCACAAACCGGCTCTTGTTCCAGCCTTGTCCCAGCATGAACCGGCCCCAATTCCAAAACCGGCTCCAACTCATTCTAGTACACATCTTCTTGATCATGAGAGGGGGCAAGCATCTGCACATGATCAACATGATTCAGAAGAAGAAATTCTAGTTTCCGCTTCAAAGAGATAAAAAGATATTCAATCTATCCTTGTACAAGCTTTATATAAGTGCATATTAGGCTAGTTTAACCTCATATTTCATATGTTTTAACATCATTCTAGGGTAGTTTATCTCATTTGTGCATTTTAGTGTTTAGAATCATGAATTTGCATATTTGGAGTGTTTTTGATCTTTTTTAGGAGTTTTGGAGTCTTCCGAATGAAGATCATGCAATGGACTCGAGTAGAGGTGAAAATGAGGCATGAAGCAAGTTCTAAGGAGTTAAGGAGCAGCGAAATTCACCATAATCGATCGGTCGATTCTCAGACCGATCGATCGCATCTACTCAAATCTGCGAGAATATCCAAGATTGACCAAAATCCTCGAACTTCGACCGATTCATTGTCTGATCTATCGGTCCAATTTGGATCGATTGATCCGGTTTGACAATCTGGCCGAAAATTTTGTAACTAAACCAGTTTACTTTATTTAGTCAGGTTGGTTTAGTTTTAAACTATAAATACCCAACCCTAGGTCATTTTTAGCAAGTTTTAGATTAGAGAGAGAGACTGCAGCCACCAGGTGATTGAGGAGACCTAGAATTTGAGTTTTGAATTTCTGGAGAATCTCTTTAAAACAATCAAAGAATCATCTTGGCTAATTTTTTAATATCTTATCTTTTATTCATGTTTAATCTTTCTATGAATTTTTTTTTGTTTTTTTATGATAATGAGTGAGTAAATCCTCTTGATTGATTTAGAGATTGGTAAATTATGGATGGAATGATGATTGATTGATGTTTAAGTTGTTAGATCCTTCTTGATGACTGAGTTTAATGCTAGATTTGGCTTGAGGGAATCAAATCTAGAACTTAGGAAATTTATTACCCGAGAGGTGTTCGATGAAATTCATGGACCAAGTCATTTTAGAGATTTTCATTGCTAGCCATTGAGAGATGATGTTAGGGTGATTAGTGAACCAATTGAACCTAAATTTAATGCATGCAGATGATTAATCTTCCAAATGAGAGTTTAGTTAGATTAATTGTTTTGCATAGTAATCAATGACATGAGAGTGTATTGATTAAACATTCTTTATAGTTCTAGGAAGAGCTTAATGGAAACCTTGCATGATCAATCAGTCTATTGTTATTCACTAATCAATGTCTTTCTTGAAACCATTCGTTTAGTTTAATTGTGAATCAAGTTTCTTTTATTTCGCTAGCTGGTTTACATTCGCTTTTGTTCAAGTTACAATCAAAACCACAACAACTTACTATTTTCTTTAGATTAAATCGAAATCATACAATCTTAGGTTCTCTGTGGATTTGAACCTCAATTACTTATAATAGAAATTCGTAGGTTTTTGTCGATTTATTTGACGCAAACCTCTGCATCAAATTGGCACTGTTTCTGGGGAATCTAAGCAACTAGCCATTAGGATTTTGATTTTATTTGAGACTAGAGTTTTCTTGCTTTTATTTATTAATAAACTTTAGAGTTTTCTTATCATTTTTCACCTCAGCAGGTGAAAGCAACGAAGGAGTCAGAAAGGTAGTACACTTGATTGCATCCCTGATCTAGGTTCGATTGAAAGAACTAACAAGAAAGCAGCCAAAGAAAGACGAGCTAAAGAACAGGAAGATCAATCAAGACAGTGTGTTATGGAGAACCAAAGGAACAATCACCCACCTGCAATTGGGAATGAACAACCTCAAATGGGAGGTGTACAAGGAATTGGGATTCAATCCAAAGTTCAGGGCATGAGAAGACCAGTATTTAGGCATATAGGAGCTTTTGATGAACCTAACTTGAGAGAAGTCAGGAATGGCATTCCAACTCCAACCATAGCTGCCAACAACTTTGAGGTAAACTCAAGCCTGATTTCAATGGCATATAATCAAAAGTACAATTGACTCCCTCTTGAGGACCCTATGGATCACTTGGATCAATTTGAAAGGTTGTGCAAAACTGTGAAGATGAATGGAGTTCCAGAAGATGCCATCAAAATCATCTTGTTTCCCTTCTCACTTGGAAACAAAGCTTCTTAATGGGAGAAAAATGTGCCATCAGAATTGGTTTCAACTTGGAAAAATGTGAAGAAGGAGTTCATCACAAAGTTTTATCCTAAGCAGAAGATTACTAAACTTCGCAATGATATTACTGGCTTCAAGCAAGGAGTCCATAAAAACCTCTATGTAGCATGGGAAAGTCTTAAGGACTACACTAGGAAATGCCCCATCATGGAGTATCCCAAGAAAATCTCATAGGAATCTTCTATAGAGGAGCAGTTGAACAGTACAGGAGAGCTTTGGATACAGCCAACTATGGATGTTTTGCTAACCTGACAGCAGAACAAGGAGAGATACTGATTGAGAATCTAGCACAGAGTGAAGCATGTTATGGAGGAGACTATGACAGGAGTATGTGAGATCAAGACTTGGAGAACCAGAGATACAAGGAACTCAATGACAAGATTGACAGACTGAGCAAAGCATTCCTGGTGAACCAAAAAGCCATCAACTATGTTGGAGATGCTAATGTATAAAAACATGGATATCAAGAAGGAGGATGTGATGGTAACCAAAGAGATCAAGAAGAAGTTAACTACTTGGGAAACCAGAACGACTACCACGAAGGTTATCAAAACCGTCCCTTCAACCAGAACTACAAAAACAACAACCTCTCCTACAGGAGCAACAATGTGGAGAACCCTCAGGATCAGCAATATCTACCAAGAGTCCTTCCAGCACATCAACTCCAGCTCAGGCCCTACGGTGGTCCTTCTCAGTAAAACAATGCACCCTGAAGATCTCAGAGAGAAAACCATGGATCATCTCTAGCAAATGGGTATCAGGGAGATAATAAATTTCAACCCCAAGGGCAGAACAGACCGAACACATACCATCAAGTTCAAGCTAATGAGCAAGATGAAATGAAAAGCACGATGAAGAAGATCATGGAAGGACAGGCTAGAGCTTAAGCTGAATTGACAGAAAAGCTGGAAAAATTGAGCGCAAGATCGATTTAAATCATGGGGAAGCACAGGGTAAGTTTGATGATATCTGTTCCCACTTGAATAACTTGGACAACCAGATCGCTCAGGTAGCCTCCAAAAGCCGACCCCTAGATGGATCTTTACCTGGAAATCAAGAACCCAACCCCAAAGCTTAATGCAAGGCAATCACCTTAAAGAGTGGAAGAGAATTAACTTCTAAGGAAGGTGGAAAACGCAAAGGAAAAGAAGTGACTGATGAAAACGAAGATGTTGTGCAGCTGGAAGTTCAGATTGATGAGAGTGAGGAAGTGCTAAAGTCTCAAGAACAAGGAAAGGGAAATGAAACAGAAATGGAGACATCAAAAAGTAAAGTCCCACCAATCTATGAACCTAAGGTTGTTTGAAGACACAGATACTGGCTAAACAGATGGAAAAATTCTTAGCACTTATGGATGGTGTTCAGATCACTATGTCCCTGATGGATGTGATCAGAAACAATCCAAACTACTCCAAGTTTTTGAAAGATATGGTTACTAAAAAAAAGAAGGTGGAGGAAGGTATGGTAATGGTAAGCTATGAATGCAGTGTCATCAACAAGAAATCTTTACCACAAAAATTGGCATCCAGGTAGTTGTACCTTGTCTTGTGCTCTTGGACCTCTTCGTTTCCCTAAGAGCCTGTGTGATTTAGGATCTAGCGTGAACCTCATGTCTCTTACCATTGCTAAGAAAATTGGAATAACTAAATTTCAGAAATGTCGAATTTCATTGATCATGGTTGATCGATCAGTCAGGATTCCTGTTGGGGTTATCGAAGATCTACCATTGAAAGTTGGGGATATTGATGTACCTACATAATTTGTAATTCTAGAGATGGATGAAGAACCTGCTGACCCACTCATCCTCGGTAGACCATTTTTCGTTAAGGCTGGAGCACTGATTGAATGCAGAAAAGGAAGAATCAGTATGCAACTGGGAGACACTATAGTCAACTTTGATATCAAGAGGATTATGGATAAACCTGACATACGCAACTAATGTTTCCTGATTTATACATATGCTGGAAGAAGACATGAAAGATGAATTGAGCACTGATGACCCTCTGCAAGTAACTCTCACCCTGGAGAAAAACGAATTTGGCTATCTGCATGAAGATAGTAGACAATATGAGAGGTTGTTGGATATCTTTGGGGTACTATACAAAGAAGTGAAACCTCTGTAGCTGAAAAAAACATCAGCAACTAAATGGATGGATGGCAAAATGAATAAAGATTGCATTGAACATTCATTGAATGAACTCAAGGCTCCAAAGATTGAGCTCAAACAACTTCCACCTGTTCTAAGGTACGCTTTTCTTAGTCCTAATTCTACATATCCAGTAATTATCAATGCTGAGCTAGGTACTGATGAGACTGCCTTGCTACTGAATGAACAGCGGAAAATTAGAAAAGCATTAGGGTATTAATTAGATGAAATTACAGGAATCTCCCCTTCCCTTTGTGTGCATAGGATATATCTAGAAGATGAGTCTATGACTTCAATTGAATATCAACGTAGGTTAAATTTAAATTTAAAAGATGTTGTTAGGAAAGAGATCTTAAAATTACTTGATGCTGGTATAATCTTTCATATTTTTGATAGCAAATGGGTTTCTCCTGTGCATGTAGTTCCTAATAAAGGAGGAGTTATAGTAGTTAAGAATGATAGAAATGAACTAATCCTAACCAGAACTATTACTGGGCATAAGATGTGTACTGATTATCGTAGGTTGAACTCATCTACTAGGAAAGACCATTTACCATTGTCATTCATCGACCAGATGCTTGAAAGGTTATCGAATCATTCATATTACCGCTTCCTTGATGGATACTCATGATTCTTCCAAATCTCTATACATCCTAGTGATCAGGAAAAGACGACATATACATGTCCTAATGGCACCTTTGCTTATAGAAGAATGTCATTTGGATTGTGTAATGCACCAGCAACATTTCAAAGGTGCATGATGTTTATTTTCTCTGACCTGATCGAGAATGTAATGGAGGTGTTCATGGATGATTTCTCGGTATATGGTTCTTGTTTTCGTTCTTGTCAGTCTAATCTGTGCAGGATCCTCCAGAGATGCGAAGACACCAACTTGGTTTTGAACTGGGAGAAGTGTCACTTTATGGTAAGGAATGGTATTGTGCTCTGTCATAGGATCTCTGCAGCTGGAATTGAGGTTGAGAAGGAAAAAATTGAAGTCATGGTTCAACTACAACCTCCTAAATCAGTCAAGAAAATTTACAGTTTTCTAGGACATGCTGGATTCTACAGGAGGTTCATTAAAGATTCTTGAAAATTGCAAAACCTCTGACTCGACTGCTGTGCCATGAAACAGAGTTTTTGTTTGACAAAGAGTGTATGGATGCATTTCTGCTTATTAAAGAATCATTAACTTCAGCATCCATTGTCCAGGCACCAGATTGGAACTTGCCATTCGAGATCATGTGTGATGCCAGAGACTATGGTGTAGGTGCTGTTTTGGGACAGAGAATAGATAAAAAACTACATGTCATCTATTATGCAAGCAGAACACTTGATGATACTCATGCGAGATACGCCATAATTTAAAAAGAGTTTCTAGCTGTGGTGTTTGCTTTTGAGAAATTTTGATTCTATATGGTTGGTTTGAAAGTCATTTTGCATACTGACCATGCAGCCTTGAAATTGATTAAGAAAAAAGACGTTAAACCTAGACTACTACGGTGGATTCTGCTGCTGCAAGTACTCTATTTAGAAATAGTTGACAAAAAAGGCATCGAGAATGGAGTTGCAGATCATCTCTCGCGACTAAAAATTGATGAGCCCATTCCAATAGCTGACTGTTTACCTGAGGAGCAGATTATGTTCATCAAAACCATTCAGGATTCCAATTTAATCATGGAGGAAATTTGCGTTGTCGAAGGAATAAAGGAAGACAGTCCCTGGTATGCAGATTTTGTGAACTACCTAGCATGCGGGATAGAACCACCAAATTTGGACAGCTATGATCAGAGAAAGTTCGTTAAGGAGGTGGTTCACTATTTATGGGATGAGCCCTATCTATTCAAACAAGGAAAATATCAATTATTCAGACGTTGTATCCCAAAGGAAGAAGTCCGAGGAGTTCTATTCCACTGTCATAGGTCGAGTTATGGAGGACATCTTGCTACATTTAAAACAGCCACGCGAATACTGCAGGCTGGATTCTAGTGGCCTACATTGCTTAAACACACCCATGATTTCATTTCCAAATGTGATCACTGTCAACGTCAGGGAAACATTGGGAAACATCAAGAAATGCCTCAGAAGTTTATTATAGAAGTTGTGGTCTTTGATATTTGGGTATAGACTGCTGGACAGAAAAGATGGAAGTGAAGGGTGGATCAAAGGGGCCACACAAGCTGTGGAAGGGGCTTGTGATACTCCAAGAACTCCAGTCAAACTAGGCTGAAGAACACGTCAGCTGCAAGGGGGAGCTTGGCAGCGCCTGGGTGTTTAGACACTAGTCTTAGGTTTTTTTGTCAAAATCCTTGTTATTTCATTAATGTGTAGACAAGAGGCTTATATAATGCCTTATTACAACTTAGGCTAAACAACATGATGTTCAACCTCTCAAGGAATTAAAACATCAAGTAGTTTACTTATTGGCAATTAAAATAGACTTTGGGCCCCAAATAGTCAACATTACTTATAAGTCCAAATAAATGCTTAGTCTAGAAAAATAGAATTAAAGATAGGAAACGCCTATTAACACTTAGGCTAGAAATCGATGAGGACTTGTGAATGATATGGAATTGTGAACAAGTCTTCCCCGTCTAGTGTACTAAGAGTATTGCCTCATTAAAACCTTCTTCAGAAAACCCAATGGGACAAAACCAAAGATAGGAAAAACAGTACAATTTCCTAGCATGAATTTTGGTGTCTTACCGAATGGTAAAGGTAAAGACACCTGAGGAAGAAGAATCTTTTAGAACGAACCTCCATGGCTCCTTGTCCAGCTGGAACTGATCGGCTGCACTTGGGACGGTCGGGGCGTGGTCAGACGGTCCGTGGGTCTGGGCTGGTCCGTGGTCGGGCTGGGTCGATGCGGTCAGTGGTCCGTGGTCGGACAGTTTGTGGGTCATTGATGGTCCGTGGTCGAGCGGGGTCGACACGGTCGGTCCTGTCTCCAATAGCATGCTGAGCTTGTCTCCTAATGCCTTCCTCTTGGACCGTGTGAGTGGTCCTGGTGGCATGACTGGTGCAGTAGCTGGCTCGATGTCCTCATCATTCCCTCCCTCTTGAAGTGCTTTGGTCTCCAAAGCGAACTCCTCACCTGCATCAAACAATTCTAAGTTAGAAACATGAAACGTACTAGACACGTTATACTCACCTGGAAGTTCGAGCTGGTAGGCGTTGTCGTTGATTCTCTAAAGGACGCGAAATGGACCATTTCCCTGGGGTGTAAGCTTGCTTTTTCGTCGTTGGAGAAATCTCTCTGGTCGCAGATGTAGCCAAATCTAATCTCCCTCCTTGAAAACCATGTGCCGACGGCCCTTGTTGGTGTTCTTGATGTTCTGGATGTTTCGTTGCTCCAGATTTGCCTTGGTCTCTGCATGAAGACGCTTAATGTAGTCCGCCTTTACTGCTCCCTCTAAGTTGATGGCGTCTCCCAGTGGTATGGTGTGAACTCGATAGGCGTGGTCAGGTTGAAGCCGTAGACGACTTCAAATGGAGAACGCTTTGTGCCCGAGTGTGTGGCCCTGTTGTAAATGAACTCGACATACCGAAGGCAATCCAACCAATTCTTCAAGTTTCTGCCAATTATCGCTTTCAGTGTCTGGGACAATGTCCGGTTGACCACCTCTGTCTGTATGTCAGTCTGCGGATGGTACGCGGTAGAAACCAAGAGGTTGGTTCCTAATTTGCGCCACAATGTTCACCACAACTGGCTGAGGAACTTGGTGTCGCGGTCGGACACAATTGTCCTGGGAATGTCGTGCACCTGTATTATCTCCTTGAAGAACAGGTCGATGTCTTGCTTGTGTCATTGGTCTTGTTACAAGCGATGAAATGCGCCATCTTCAAAAATTGGTCGACCACTACGAAGATGGAGTCCTTGTGGTTGATTGTTGGCAGGCCTAGTACGAAGTCCGTGTAGATGTCTGCCCAGGGCGCAGATGGGACTGGTAATGACATGTAAGGACCCTGCGAATGCATCTTGTATTTAGCCCGTTTGCAGATAAGCACTTAGCGCAGTGTGCCTCTACATCTCGTCGCTGGTGGAGCCAGTAGATATGCTCCTTAAGCATACTTAATATCTTGTCAATGCCGAAATGACCCATTAGACCTCCTCCGTGGGCCTATCTCAAAAGCAGCTCTCGAATCGATCCTCTCGGAATGCACAGTCGCTTATCCTTAAAAAGAAACCGTCAAACAGATAGAACCGGCTGTAAGTACCCTTGTCGTGCTCTTGGTATGTCTGAGTGAAGTCGGCGTCGTCAGCATACAGCTCTTTAATCATCTCAAAACCCATAACTTTTGACTCCATCACGGAAATGAGACTGTATCTGCGGGATAGGTCGTCAGCCACAACGCTTTCCGTTTCCTTCTTGTACTTGATGACGTAAGGCAAGGTCTCGATATAGTCCAACCAACGGGCACGTCTTTTCTTCAGCGTGGATTGTCCTCATAGGTGCTGGAGTGTCTGATGGTCGGTGTGAGTCACGTACTCTCGGGCAAGGAGATAATGTTGCCAAATCTCTAAGACGTGGACAAAGGCATAGAGCTCCTTGTCGTAGGTCAGATAGTTAAGTGCAGCTCCACTTAACTTCTCGCTGAAGTAGGCGACAGATCTTCCGCCTTGGGTGAGGACGGCTCCGATGCCGATCCCTGAAGCATCACATTCGACCTCGAATGTCTGAGCGATGTCCAGCAGGACTATGACTGGGGCGTGGGTGAGGCGTTCCTTCAGCAGCTTGAAGAACTTGTCCTGCTCGGGTCCCCAACGAAAGTTTTGGTTCTTCATTATCGTCGCGGTCAATGAACCAGCTATCGTGCTGAAATCTCAGACAAACCGTCAGTAGAAGCTGGCGAGTCCGTGGACGCTACGGATCTGGCTGGCGGTCGTCAGTGTGGGCCACTCCTGTATAGCCTTGATCTTCTCGTCGTCCATCCGGAGTCCCTGGGAGCTCACGATGAATAGAAAGACGACTTGGTCTGTGCAGAATGTACATTTATTGAGATTTGCGTACAATTGCTTTATCTGCAGGGTGGTAATCACGGTCTCTAGGTGCTCCAGATGGTGTGTGTAGGTCGTGCTATATACAAGAATATTGTCGAAGTAGACTACTACAAAGTTGCCAATGAACGGTCGAAGGACTTGGTTCATAAGGCGCATTAATGTACTTGGGACGTTGGACAAGCCGAATGGTATTACTAGCCAAAGACCCTGCTTGGTCTTGAATGGAGTCTTCCATTCGTCTCTTTCTCGCATCCTCACTTGATGATATCCACTTTTAAGGTCAATTGGAGAAGACCGCGGCTCCGCTTATTTCGTCTAGCATGCCGTCCAGGCGCAGAATAGGATGCCGGTACTTAACCGTAATGTTGTTGATGGCGCGACAGTTGACGCACTTCCTCCAGCTCCCGTCCTTCTTTGGTACAAATAGGACCGAGACGGCACAGGGACTGAGGCTCTCTCGGACGTAACCTTGAGCACTAAGATCATCGACTTGTCGTTCTAATTCTTTAGCCTCCTCGGGGTTGACTATGTATGCAGGACGGTTGGGCAGCTGAGCTCCGGGAACAAAGTCGATGTGGTGCTCAATCCCTCGGATAAGTGGGAGGCCGGCTAAAATTACTTCCGGAAACACGTCGGCATATTTCTCTAGTAAGGCTCGGACCTCAGCAGGTAAGGGTGCCTCGGTGCTGGATGTGTGGAGGCTCTCTCTGTAGAGCATCAAAACGAGCTGGGTATCCTTGGTCACAGAAAATCCTAGTTTTCCACCATGTATTTGCTGCCGGCGTTGGTGCAGGACCCTCCGTCTATAATCAACGAGCACTCTTTCCCAAGTATTGTACATTTTGAATGGAAAATGTTCTCTCGTTGTTCTTCTTCTTCTTGCTCAAATCTTAAACTGAGAACTCGTTTGATCATGAGCATCTCTCCGGAGTTGGCGTACTTAATTTCCTTGTCGGATTGCTGATGGGTCGGGATGCTGGCTCCTCTTGCTCGTCCTTTGATTTGTAGTCTCCTGAAGTAGTGAGTACCATTGTCCGTTGAGCAGGACATTCTCGGGACATGTGTCCTCTTCCTTTACACTTAAAGCATACGATCTCGCTGCTCCGCTGAGGCTGGGTCGTGGTGATCGTGGTACTAGGCTGGTTTAGGGCGGCTGGGGCAGGCCTGGGAGCTGAACTTCTGACCACGGCTTTGCCCTTGATTCATGGGTCAATGAGCTGGGTTGTCCGCTCGAGTGGCTTGGAGCTGGTGCTCCAGGTGCTCTTGGATCGAGAAGGTGCAGCAAGTTTTCGTTTAAGACACTTTTCTATCTGGACTGCTAGGTGGAACAAATCGCCTAAATCATGGTATGACTGCAGCTCGAACTTTCTTGCGATGGACTCGTGCAAGCCGTCGATGAATTGGGCCATTAGACTTTCCTCGGACTCGTCCACATCGAGTCGGTTGCGGAGGTGCTCGAATTCATCGAAATATTCGGACACCGACTTGCTGCCTTGGGTAAGAGGTGGAATGTATTGTCTCCTCATAATCTGGGTGAGTTTGACCCATGAGGTCAAGGCACCCATCCGAGCTCTCTTGCGAGCTGTTACTTCTCAATCCCACCATGCCAGTGCGTAGTCAGTGAATTGCGCCGGTACTAGGGCGACTTTACGGGGATCGTCCTAGTTATAGTACTCAAAGATGAACTCCATTCTTCTCTCCCAGTCTAAGTACTCCTTGGGGTCAATCTTTCTCGAAAAGGGAGGCGGGTTCATCTTCACTTCGGGGTAGTGCATTGGCTGTCGAGGTGGTGGCATAGGCTCGTTCGTGTGGGTATGGGGGGCGCGGGTCCGGGTGTAGGTGTATGTTGATCCGGACAAATCTTGTCGGAGCTGCAATATTGCTTGACCGTTTTGCCCTGATGTCGATTTGTCACTTCCTGATATATTTCCTTTTCCGGGAAAAAAAAAATTCAGAAATGGAAAATTATTTGGGAATGAAACTTGCAAATATGAAAATTTTTTTTATATGAAAAATTTTCACAGATATGATTTTTATTTATTTTTCTTTTTATTATTTATAAAATATTAGGAAACTAACTATTTGCGAAAAAAAAAACAAAGAAAAAGAAAAATATCCTAAAAATATTTATTACCTAAATCTAAAGGAAACTAGCTAAATGGAAAAGATCCTAAAATTTATTGCCTAACTAATTAAAAAAAAAACTAAACTAGACAAAGATAAAAAATCTAATTATTGCATAATTCCTAAAGGGAAACTACCTTAAACTAAAAGGAAATCAATTAATGGCCATAAATATTTAGAAAAACTACCTAAGTTATTCTAGAAAACTTCATAAACTATTACATAGCCTAGAAAAGTTATCGAATCTAATTAATTTCTGCCTAAACAGGAAAAGAAAAACTACCTAAAATCTAAGGCAACAATCTAGACACATAGGAAACTAGGAAAACCTAGCCGCCTAATGCAACTGGAACTCGGACTGCAGCCTGGTTCATGGGGTTGCTAGAGAGGGACTAGGGGCGGATGCTAAGGTGTGGTAGGGTTCTTAGGCTACTCGAGACGAGTCCTAAACGCGAAATTGACGACTGTGACGAGCGCGGACCTAAGCTAGCGGTTGGAACCTAGACTAATGCACAGGACAACTAACGAACGAGGGACTAGTGTGGTAAAGGACGGGAGGTACCAGAACTCCTAAGGACCTACACAGGCCAAGAAGGAAAGCTCACGGTACCGGGACTGGACTGGGTGGGCGCGGTTCTACAAAAAAGTCTAAGACCAAAACTTGCACACACACGCGGTAGCTACAAGGCACGCTAAGGGAACAAACGTGGGAAGAAAGGTAGACCACAGAGAGGACCGAGCTAAACCTAACTAGAAACCTAACCCAAAAGAAACCTAAGCAAACAAGCAAGCACACACAAGCTTCTAGGTGAGTTTCTAAAGACCTTAGTTTGCTTTTAAATAACCTAAACAATTTTTCTTTTCTTTTTTTTGTCTTTAAATAATTTTAAACAGCAAACAAGCAAATAAACAAGCAGATTTCTTCTATTTTTTTAAAAAAAAAATATGAAAACAAAGAAAAAGATTGATAGAACCTGATGTTTTGTATTTTTTTTGTTGGTGTTTATGGTATGCGACTTGATTCCTCCTCCTTCTTACCGAGAACTTCATGGGAAAGAGAAAGAAACACAATCAAAAGCCAAAAACTATTACAACCAAAAACAAAGAAAAATCATCAAATACAAAGGATATAATCAACTTGATGAGCAGGAGCTTTAAGCTCTGATACCAGATGATGCAAGAACTGTGGGGTGGGCTGTATTTCACCGAGTAGCTCAGGTTGCTGGACAGAAAAGATGAAAATGAAGTGTAGATCGAAGGCACCACACAAGCTGTGGAAGAGGCTTGTGATACTCCAAGAACTCCATCCAAACTAGGCTGAAGAACACGACAGCTGCAAGGGGGAGCTTGGCGGCGCCTGGGTGTTTATACACTAGTCTTAGGTTTTTTTGTCAAAATACTTGTTATTTCATTAATGTGTAGACAAGAGGCTTATATAATGCCTTATTACAACTTAGGGTAAACAACATGATGTTTAGTCTCTCAAGGAATTAAAACAGCAAATAGTTTACTTATTGGCAATTAAAATAGACTTTGGGCCCCAAATAGTCAATATGACTTATAAGCCCATTAACACTAGGCTAGAAATCGATGAGGACTTGTGAATGAGATGGAATTGTGAACAAGTCTTCACCGTCTTGCGCACTAAGAGTATTGTCTCATTAAAACTTTCTTCGGAAAAACCCAGTGGGACAAAACAGAAGATAGAAAAAGAGTACAATTTCCACGACTTTTGGTGTCTTTATCGAATGGTAATGGTAGAGACACCGTAGGAGGAAGAATCTTCTAAAAGGAACATCCATGACTCTTTGTCCAGCTGGAACGGGTCGGCTGCACTTGGGACGGTCGGGGCATGGTCGGACGGTCCGTAGGTCTGTGGTGGTCCATCGTCAGGCTTGGTCGACGCGGTCAGTGGTCTGTGGTCAGACGGTCTGTGGGTCATGGATGGTCCATGGTCAAGCGGGGTCGGCACGGTCGGTCCTGTCTCCAATAGCATGCTAAGCTTGTCTCTTAACGCCTTCCTCTTGGACTGTGTGAGTGGTCCTGGTGGGATGACTGGTCCAGTGGCTGGCTCGATGTCCTCATCATTTTCTCTCCTCATATGGCAATCTCTACATTTTGGTTGATGTGGACTATGTGTCCAAATGGCTTGAAGCAATTGCAAGTCCAACCAACGATTTAAAGGTGGTTATCAAACTATTCAAATTAGTCATACTCCTGAGGTTCGGTGTACCAAGAATTGTGATATGTGATGAAGGTAGTCATTTCATCAACAAAGTTTTTGAGAACCTCATGCAGGAATATGATGTGCACCATAAAGTGGCTACTCCCTATCATCCATAAACATCAGGATAAGTGGAAGTGTCTAACCGTCAAATCAAAGAAATCTTGAAGAAGACAGCTCAGAAAGCTCCTAAAGACTGTTCCAAAAAATTAGACGAAGCATTATGGGCTTATCGTACAGCTTATAAAACACCATTAGGAACTACACCTTTCAACATGCTATATGGTAAAGTGTGTCATCTGCTAGCCGAATTTGAGTACAAGGCTATCTGGGCGATCAGATTGCTAAATTTTGATCTCAAGCCTGCTTCTGAGAGACGTCTGGTTCAGCTAGAAGAACTTGATGAGATGCGTCGCACTGACTATGAAAACTCCAAGATCTACAAAGAAAAATCAAAAGCTTTTAATGACAAAAAGATAGTTCGAAGGGAGTTCAAGGCAGGAGATAAAGTTATGCTGTTTAATTCAAGACTGAAAGTTTTTCCAGGGAAGCTTAAGTCGTGATAATCTGGTCGTTTCACAGTCATAGAGGCTCGATCCTATGGAGCTGTCATTCTTCATAATAATTCAGGAGAACACTTCACAGTCAATGGGCAGCGAAACAATGCATACCTAGCTGATTCAAAGGACACCTTCGCAGAAAAGATTCAACTCTCTGATCCCACCCCCACATAATAAGCGGGTGCACCACGTCAAGCTTAGTAACGTTAAACAAGCGCACTTGGGAGGCAATCCCATGAATATCTTTTGTACATAATTTTGCATTTCTTTTTAGGTTTGTTAGGTTTTATGGATTTTTATATTCAGGTCAGAAATAAGGTCTTTCCTAGTGAGCAGATTGAGCAAGCAAATGATGCTATGCCGGAGACGATCGATCGGTTCTTTACACGATCGATCGATCCTGTCAGGCAAAAATGGTGCGTGAAAAATCAGGATCTATCAGTCCAACTAAGACCGATCGATTGATGACCAAGAGAGAAACCGTCCAGAACCGAGATCGATCGGTCTGCTCAATGATCGATCGATCGATCGATAGGGGGAGAGACTAATCTGTCAAGGACCGAGATTAACCAAACCGAAGAGGATTGTTCGATCTAAACAAGCAACTTTATCGTGAGTAACACGGATTGATCGATCCAAATGGGGATCGATCGATCCTCTACCCAGATAAGTAAACCGGTCCATTTTTCAATTGATTTAAACCAAAAAACACGTTTTTAAAACCCAAAACCCGATTTTAAAGATCAAAACAACAAATTTTCGAGTTTCATCACCTCCTTCTCGCGAGTTTTGGGAGAAAAACAAAAAAAAATTCAAAACTTCATAACTCTCTCGATTCTTCACAAAATTGAACAATTTTTAGGCCTATCCCAAATGATTTTACGAGTTATTTCCATTTCCATCAATCTCGTTTTTGATCTACAAAGATATGCTTCTCTTTTTCCTCTTTTTCATTTTGGTCCCTACGATGAAAACCTTAAAAATCTTAATTTTTTGGTTTTTAGAAGGAATTGACAGTTAATATAGCTTTGTTAGGTTGATTGGATAATAACCCACACTTTTTTGCTAAGTTTTAGCTAGAATATGAAAAATTTAGACTTAGGGTTCGTCGGGCACACCGCGATCGATCGATCGATCGATCGGTCTGACTATCGATCGGTTGGTTTTGAATGCATCAATCGATTGGAGTTAAGATGGAAATGCGTATATATTTAAGATCAGTCAATCGGTTTAGGAACGATCGATCGCGTTATCGCATAAAGGTCGTAAAGTTTTTGGATCGATCGATCTCTCCATGGATTGATCGATCTTGTTGACGATAATTTGAGTTTAATGCATGATTTGACATCCTTTTAATAGAACTTTGGTTTGCTGATTTTGCAGATATGACTAGAGGGGCGCAGACACATAGGAGACGAGGCAAGGGCACAGTATCCTCATTTCGGCAGGCTGTAACAAACGAGCAGGAAACGACCTCATACCCTGGCCGTGACCAGACAACACACCGTTCCTGCCACATGATGAGCCATTCTGGAGAACAGAAATAGTCTCGCGCTCCACGATGAGGGAGATTCAAAGGGAGATGGGATACCAGAATTTCAGGCATGGTGACCCGTGGACACATCACCATTGTACATTTTACAATGGCTTGATGAGGATTGAGATGATACCTACACGATTCGTATACGAGCGCACTCTGGAGCGGATGGGCCTCATGGAGGAGGTCCGCACCCTTTAGGACTTGACACGATCGCTCCGATACCAAGATGGGGCCATTCCTCCTGCCCGGGAGGGGACGCTTTCTTACTTCTCGAGTGGGGTCCTCTACGAGATTACTCTCCGGGAGCTTTGTGATCTCTATGGGTTTGACAGGACTGCAGAGAGATGCAGCTGGCCCTCAGATTTCCCTCAGGCCATGGAGTTATGGAGCCTGATCGGTTTTGGACCGTATGAGTCAATAGCGGCTAAGCTGACCCACATTCGGAACCCCATGGTTTGTGTGGTTACTAAGATTATTGGCAACATCTTGTTTGCCAAGAATGTGTCCAGAGCTATTAGGAAGGACGAGCTGATGCTACTGCATTTCGGGCTCCCAACTTTTGTCAGGGGCATCTACACCAGCCCACCCCCTCAGAGCTACGTACCAACTTGGGTGCCATATTTGCAGAGAACCTGGTCTCCAAGAAGACTCGCGGCCTCAATACGGTGAACAAGAAGTTTGAGCAAATTGGAAGTTTACTTACTCCGCTTTTCATTCATCACGGGATCAATCTTGGCTCCATACCCAGTGAGACCAAGATCGCACTTATTGATGAACAGTATTTCCGCAACAGCGGTATCCTCAAGCCGGGGTTCATCTACCAGTTCCAGGATCGCGAGGGATTCACTCAGTTCTGCAAGCTCCCTCTCCACGACTTCACAGCCCTCAACTTTAGGGCTAACCTGGAATTCACTGTCTCGTCGGAGCGCTTACATTAGCCCGACACTGGGTCTAGACGAAGGGGCAGCTCGTCCAGAGCCTCCACTTCTCAGCATCACCGGGAGGACGATAGGGTACTGAGTCACGAGCCCCAGAAGCTGCAGCAGTCGCAGCAGACGCAGGAGACTGACGGATGGTAGTATGCTCTCCCTTTCTTATACCGGTTTGTACGATCTCTACCTGTTGGCTATAGATGCCACAGATGACGATTACCGGGCTTGGGTGGTGGCAGCTCACTCGAAGGACAACACTATGCTACAGAGGATATGGGGAGCACTGGCTAGGATCAGATGTCCGCCTCAACCTTCTTGCTTCCGGGGCTCACAGACAAGAGAGACAAGCGAATCTACTAAGGCCACCGACGATGTTCCTGATGTTGATGAACAAATGACACACGATGCTGCCGATGATACCGAGTCAGACCCCGATGTCAGATTGCCCCGACGCGAACGTCGCCACGGAAATAGCCGCAGTGTCAGCCCTGAGGACCACTAATAGCATATTTTCTTTTCTTTTCTTTTTTTTATTGTATATACATTGATTGTATCTTCTTTTAGTTTATTTTCACACTGGAACGGTGTAAAATAAGTCTGGGGGAGGATACTTTTCTCATTTTGGATGTCAGGACTTATTGTATCTTAGTTAGGCATCTAGGACAACATTGCATTTTGCATATGGAACTATGATGAAAATGCCTTTATTAAGTCTATTTCTCTTACCAGTATATTAAATACTCGAGTTACTAGCTATATGTACATAAACTGCTAGTTCAAATATAAGATTGATCCATATCTGGAATCATTGATATTATATTGACTTTGATTGAAGCATGTTTTGATTTGATACCATCTCTTATCTATTAGAACTTAATTCGAATTTAGAATTATCATACATTACGTAGGATATGAACTCATGGATACTACGTATACATATTTGGATCTCTTATATTAATTTTACCATCCTTTGTGATCCAAATAGATCTTTCCCTACCTTTAGCCTACCTTTTTATTCAGATCATGTTATCAGTTTATGAGAGTTTTAGGCCTTATTTTCTGAATGAACTTGGTAGAACATGTTAGGTAGGAACCGACAGGGTTAGCTTCCCATGTAGTTTTGGTTTACTCTTTTTGAGCCAATTAAGACTAGGTGAAATCTTGATGGGAATCGAAAATGGGTATTAGTGAGTTTAGAAGTTAACAAGAAAGGAGAGAAGACACTCTAGGAAAGAAAGGGAAACGAGAAAAGAGAACTCGAGGTCTAGTAAAGGGAATTGGAAGTGTAAAAAAAAGAGGTGAAAGGTTTTTTTAAGAAAAAAAAAACTAATACAAAAAAGAGGTGAGACAAGAACCAGCTATAAGAGAATCCAAACCGCTAGATTGATTAAGACTTTAACCTCTCTCCTAGAAGTAAATGTGCTAAAAGAATGGATTGTGAGAGCTTTAGATTGATCTTAATAGTATAACAGACAACAATGCCTTGTAAAAGGAAGTACTAAGATCATTCAGGGAAATTTTGAGCTTGGGTATAGTTTTAAGAGGTTAGTATATTTTGGATAGATGAGAATCTAGTCTTGTATGCACCTATTGGAACTTACCTTTAGCATTCTTCTAAAGTTCATTCTAATTTTTGAGAGATCCCTACACTAAGCATCAAAACCCATGGAAGAAGAGATCATTTTTATCTCTTGACCTTTCCTTTAGTCAAATGAGTTTGTTGAATACGCCTAGTATGATTCAAGATCTAAAAATTAATGAATGTTAAAAGAGATGGTTGATATGAATACTTATGTAAATTGAGGTTTGGTCTGAGTGAAATTGCGATGGAAATGGCTAAAGTTTTTGAGTAAACTTGCTTATATTGTGTTATAGAACTTCTAACTTGGATCCTAATCTTAAAAATTTGACCAATACGGCTTGGCTTTTAGTTCCTGAATAAATCATCTTTCTCACTATGCTAATTGTTTGCTTGAGGGCAAGCAAAAGGCAAGTCTGGGGGAGTTGATATAAGTGCATATTAGGCTAGTTTAACCTCATATTTCATATGTTTTAACATCATTTTACCATTCACTTAGCATCATTCTAAGGTAATTTATCTCATTTGTGCATTTTAGTGCTTAGGATCATGCATTTGCATATTTGGAGTGTTTTGAGTCTTTTTCAAGAGTTTTGGAGTCTTCCGAATGAAGATCATGCAATGGACTTGAGTAGAGGTGAAAATGAGGCATGAAGCAAGTGCTAAGGAGATAAGGAGCAGCGAAATTTACCAGGATTGATCGGTCCATTCTAAGATCGATCGATCACATCTACTCAAATCTGTGGGAATATCCAAGATCAACCAAAATCCTCCAAGTTCAACCGATTCGTTGTCCGATCGATTGGTCGCTATTTGGATCGATCGATCTGGTTTAACTATCTGGCCGAAAATTTTGTAATTAAACTAGTTTAATTTATTTAGTCGGTTGGTTTAGTTTTAAACTATAAATACCCAACCCTAGGTCATTTTTAGCAAGTTTTATATTAGAAAGAAAGATTGCAGCCACCAGGTGATTTAGAAGACCTAGAGTTTGAGTTTTGGATTTCTGGAGAACCTCTTTAAGACAATCAAAGAATCATCTTGGCTAATTTCTTAATCCCTTATCTTTTTATTCATGTTTAATCTTTCTATGAATTTGTTTGTTTCTTTATGATGATGAGTAAGTAAATCCCCTTGAATGGTTTAGGGATTGGTAAATTAGGGATGGAATGATGATTGATTGATGTTTAGGTTGTTAGATCCTTATTGATGACTGAGTTTAATGCTAGGTTTGGCTTCAGGGAATCAAATCTAGAATTTAGAAAAACTATTACCCGAGAGGTGTTTGACGAATTTCTTGAACCAACTCATTTTAGAGCTTTTCATTCCTAGCCATTGAGAGATGATATTAGGGTGATTAGTGAACCAATTGAACCTAAATTTAATGCATGTAGATGATTAATCTTCCAAATGAGACTTTAGTTAGATTGATTGTTTTGCATAGTAATCAATGACATGAGAGTGTATTGATTAAACATTGTTCATAGTTCTAGGAAGAGCTTAACGAAAACCTTGCATTATCAATCAGTTTATTGTTATTCCCTAATCAATGTCTTTCTTGAAACCATTTGTTTATTTTAATTATGAATCAAGTTTCTTTTATTTCGCTAGAAAATTGACATTCGCTTTCATTTAAGTTACAATCAAAACTACAACCACTTACTATTTTCTTTAGATTAAATCGAAATCATACAATCTTAGTGAGGTTCGCTGTGGATTCAAAACTCAATTACTTACAATAGACATTGTAGGTTTTTGTTAATTTATTTGACGCAAAACTTCTGCATTGTTGGAATTAAAAAGAAATGATGAAGGACGAAGGCCTTTAACTCTTGTATTAAAGGCGTGTGTGGTCTAAATCTAAGGGGAGTGTCTAAGGCTTGTTTGTGTTTTATTATTATGTTATCATTGTAGTCAATCATGTATAAGGCAATCTTTGTATCCAAACAAGCCTAGACTAGATTAGTATAAATAGTTATCTCTCTCCTCATTTGTAACTTAGAAACTATTATTCTCATTTTCTTAAAACAATCATTCTTCTCTAATATCTCATTCTCTCATTCTCTAATTCTACAAATCTCTTAATCTCATATCTTTCATGGTATCAGAGCCAGGTTACAACAATATGGGTATAATTCATCATAAAATCTTTGAATCAAGAAGAAATCATCTTCATCACAATCTGTTTTTATTCCTATTTCCTCTGTCAACTTTGATCGCAAATTCCAGCCAAACCACGACAGATTTTGACAATATGATTTTTTCTGGAATGTTATTCGGAGAGTTTTGAAGCCATGCCAATTGGATTTGTATCATTTTACCACGGTAATCAAAAGATACGATTTTCTTGCATCGTACCTCCGTGATTAGCTCCGCTGCGAACCTCCATGTTTCTCTGAGCGTTCCATCGTCAAATCTTCACCAAACCGTTATTTTCCAAATCCTAAAATCAATCTCAATGAGTCTAGTTTCTGTTTAAATAAAAAGAACTCAATTCTCCTACATTTGAAGGAATTTCATGAAGTTTTTCCTCAAGACGTCAGAAGTTGTGATAAAATTCTTATCCTTTCTCAGATTTCTTGAAATCTCTGAATCTGGAAAGTTAGATAAGTATCTTGTGAGGGTTTCCTCAAATTTTGGTTCAATCAGAAAGGTTTAAGTCTTTAATAATTATTTTCTTGATTTTTTATCAAACTTTGAAATTCTGAAAAAGGAGGAAACTTGTATTTTGGATTGGTATTTTAGTAAAATTCAATAATTGTTGCTGGATCATCATTGGTTGTGAAGATAAGGACTGTTAGAAGTTGATATTGTTGGTTGGAGTTGGTTAATTTCTGTTGCAGGATTTGGTTGGAGTTAGTTTAAGGTGGTTTGGTATTGTTGGTTGGACTTGGTACACACGCTGAAACCTTGGGCAATTCTGGTGCCGCTGCTTGCTGTCCCGTGTCCCTTGCCCTGTGTCACGTGCTGCAGGGGTTGTTATCTGATTGTTGGCCACGCACTGGTACACACGCCCGCAGTTTTGTTCTGACCAGCAACCATATTCGCGTCCGTGTTTCCGACCAGCCGTTCCGTGTTCCCGTCTGTGTCCAAACAGGACTGGTATCGAACACTCACCCACGTACCCTGTCCAAGATCACACGTCCAAGCTGCTACCTTGTCCGAACACGGCCCATCCGGACCAGCTGTTCACGCCCTCACTCGTGTCCCAACCAGCTGTTACAGTACCAAGAGCCTGCGTCCCGCGTCCCGACCAGCTCATCCCGACCAACGACAAGCTTCATCCAAATAAATTGTGAAGCATGGAAGTGCAAACAACATTCAGAGCTCCAGTTATTCTACATTGAGCAAATTACCGCTTGTGGTCTAGGACCATGAAAACCACATTAGGTGGTAAAGGTCTTTGGAATCACATTTCTACAAATGGCCTTAAAGAAAATGAAGTGGTTGAAGTTAGTGAGGCTGTGGCTGCTCAAGCAAAATGGTACCAAGAAGACCTATTGGTGATGGGGTCATCCAAGCCACACCAACCCGGTACTTGGACGATGAGGTTCAAGCAACCCCATATGTGCCTCACCGCATAATGACCAGGAGTAGAGCTGCCCAAGGAATGGAAGAAGAAGGCCGGGACCAAGACCAAGCTCATGGACTTCAAACCCAAACCAGCCTAGCCCAAGCACATGGCCGAGGAGATGGAAGGGAGACAGAAGTCATCAACCAGCCAATTGACATTGATCAGCTGGATATTCCTGACCAGAACATCCATGCACACAGCCTTAGGGATAAGGTCTTGTTTGTCCTCACTGTTCTTTAGTAAGGACACTTTTTAAGACCTTAGATAATTAGAGTACTCTTTTCCTTTCTAAGTTTACCACAATGGGTTCTTGGAAAGGTTTTTAATGAGACCTGAAAGTCTAAGGCATCAAGCCTAGTGTCCCATTAGTTTTAATGTGGATATGTCCATTTAAAATCAATTAGGCCTGATCCTATCTTTAGGCACCTGTTTAGCATTTATCATACTTTAGCCTTATCACTTGTTAAAAGACTTAGTCTATTGTGGGTTTAAGTTGTTTTGTTGACCACGGGTTGTGTGGTCAACTAGGTCTTAGGGTGAAGCCTATAAAAGGCAGAACACTCTCTCTTTTATGCAGACAAGTTTTAAGAATCAAACACCAAAACGACCGCCTAGGTCTTTTCCCTTCTTCCTTGTATTTATGAGTTTGTCTCCAAGAAAGGAAGTGATTCCTTTGAAGATTGAGTGTGTCTCTCTTCAAGGAAGGTTGTATCCAAGCCACTCATAGCTTGGTGTGTTGCCCTCGATTCATTAACCCACTTGTTCCTTCCCTGTCCAGTCATCCATTTCGGTTCCATCCACCGTTCGCTATCGTTCGTCCTAGGCCCGTTCGCTCCCGTTGTACTTCTCGTCCTTGGCCCGTCTGCTGTCGTTCACTACCGCTCATCCAAGATCCGTTCACTACCGACCGTACCGCTCGTTCAAGGTCCTTTGCTACCGACCGCATTACTCGCCCAACCGACCTCCGTAGTGTTTCCATGGCTTGGCTCTTATCATTTTGGTGTCAGAGCTCAAGTTCCTGCCAAGAAAGAGCACCGGATTTGAATTGGGAGATCTCAAGAAAGGGTTTTCTTGGAGCTCAAGTACCAGCTGACTCACGCCCCCATCCTAGCATTATCCAACTTTGAGAAAACCTTTGAAGTGGAGTGTGATGCCTAGGGAGTAGGCATTGGAGAGTTCTAACTCAAGGAGGGAGGCCAGTAGCCTATTTCAGTGAGAAGCTGACTGGTGCCAACATGGCAGCACTACTTGCTGGCCCGAGAGTGTTTGTATCCACACGGACCGTTCTGAAGAAGAGACATGCAAGGTGGTTGGAGTATATAGAGACATTTCCATATGTGATCAAGTATAAGAAGGGGAAGGACAATGTAGTAGCAGATGCTTTGTCAAGGAGGCATGCCTTGATAACAACTATGGATGCTAAGGTTCTTGGATTTGAATACTTGGAGATTTTGTATCCGAACATGTGGAACAGGAGCATACACCAAGTTCTTTCTCCACAATGGGTTCCTCTTCAAGGACAAGAGACTATGCATTTATCAATGCTCAATGAGGGAGTTACTGGTGGAAGAAGCTCACGGTGGTCGCCTTATGGGTCACTTTGGGATTGAGAAGATTCTGAATGTCCTTAAGAAGCTTCTACTGGCCTAAGATGAAGAAGATGGTGACAACTCATTGTGATAGGTGCATCACTTGCAAGAAGGCCAAGTCTAGACTCCAGCCTCATGGTCTTTACCTACCTCTACCGGTTCCAACACTGCCATGGGTGGACATCTTTATGGACTTTGTCTTAGGGCTGCCCAAGTTTCAACACAAATACTCACTGTTTGTGGTGGTTGACCGGTTCTCCAAGATGCCTCATTTCATCCCCTGCTCCAAGACTAATGATGCATCACAAACCGCAACCCTATTCTTTAGAGAGGTGGTGCGGCTCCATGGTATCCCAAGGTCTGTTGTGTCAGACCAGGACACAAAGTTCTTGTCCCACTTCTGGAGAACCATGTGGAAGAAGCTTGGCACCGAGTTATTATTCTCCACTACTTGCCACCCTCAGACGGATGGGCAAACCGAGGTGGTGAACCGCACGTTAGGAGCTCTCTTGAGATTGACCATTAGGCGCCATTTGACAACTTGGGTAGAGAGCCTTCCTTTAGTGGAATTTTATTACAACTCAGCCAGACACTCCACAACCGGCATATCACCCTTTGAAGCTGTCTATAGCCGTAATCCGGACACACCTTTGAGCTTGGCACCATTGCCTCCAGCTGAGACCATGGACCTTGAAGGAGAAGCTAAAGTCACGGCAATGAAGAAGATCTTTGAGCAAGTACATGGAAGGATTGAGAAGAGAAATGATCAGATCAAGACCAGTATAAACAAGAAGAGGAAGCAGCTTGTGTTCCAACCAGGAGATTGGGTGTGGCTACACCTAAGACCAGACCGCTTCCCCAACAAAAGGAAGCACAAGTTGGATTTTCGGAGAGATGGACCATTCCAAGTGGTGGAACGCATCAATGACAATGCCTACAGACTCAAACTACCAGGTGAGTATAACGTGTCTTCCTCATTCAATGTGTCTGACCTATCTCCTTTTGATGTGCAGAACGTTGGATCTTTGGAGACCAAAGCACTTGAAGAGGGTGGAGATGATGGGGTCATCCAAGCCACACCAACCCGATACTTGGAGGACGAGGTTCAAGCAACCCCATATGTGTTTTACCGCATAATGACCAGGCGTAGAGCTGCCCAAGGAATGCAAGAAGAAGGCCTGGACCAAGACCAAGCTCACGAAGTTGAAGCCGAACCAGCCTAGCCCAAGCACATGGCCGAGGAGAAGGAAGGGAGACAGAAGTCATCAACCAGCCAATTGACATTGATCAGCTGGATGTTCCTGACCAGAACATTCATGCACACAGCCTTAGGGATAAGGTCTTGTGTGTCCTCATTGTTCTTGAGTAGGGACACTTCTTAAGACCTTAGATAATTAGGGTATTCTTTTCCTTTCTAAGTTTACCACAATGGTTTCTTGGAAAGGTTTTTAATGAGACCTGAAAGTCTAAGGCATCAAGCCTAGTGTCCCATTGGTTTTAATGTGGATATGTCCATTTAAAATCAATTAGGCTTGATCCTATCTTTAGGCACATGTTTAGCCTTTATCATATTTTAGCCTTATCACTTGTTAAAAGACTTAGTCTATTGTGGGTTTAAGTTGTTTTGTTGACCACGGGTTGTGTGGTCAACTAGGTCTTAGGGTGAAGCCTATAAAAGGCAGAACACTCTCTCTTTTATGCAGACAAGTTTTAAGAATCAAACACCAAAACGGCTGCCTAGGTCTTTTCCCTTCTTCCTTGTATTTGTGAGTTTGTCTCCAAGAAAGGAAGTGATTTCTTTGAATATTGAGTGTGTCTCTCTTCAAGGAAGGTTGTATCCAAGCCACTCATAGCTTGGTGTGTTTCCCTCGATCCATTAACCCACTCGTTCCTTCCCTGTCCACTCATCCATTTCGGTTCCATCCACCGTTCGCTACCGTTCAGCCTAGGCCCCTTCGCTCCCGTCATACTTCTCATCCTTGGCCCGTCCGCTGCCGTTCACTACCGCATGTCCAAGGTCCGTTCACTACCGACTGTACCGCTCGTCCAAGGCCCTTTGCTACCGACCGCATCACTCGCCCAACCGACCTCCCTAGTGTTTCCATGGTTTGGCTATTATCAGTTGGTACTCTCTATACTTCAAAATTCTCTTGTTAGTGATCTCTTAGGGGCTTATTCCTTTTGTGAAAATGCTAAGAAACTTTGGGACACTTTGCAAAAGGTGTATGGAAACACTATTAACCTCTTAAGAATTTTTGAAGTGAAAAAGGCTTTGAATGAATTAAGACAGGAGGATGCAGAGTTCACAAAGCACTATGGCTCATTCAGAGCATTGTGGGCTGAGCTAGAGATGCTAAGGCTAGCCACCATTGACCCAATTGTTCTCCTTGAAAGGAAAGAACAAGATAAGGTGTTTAAGTTACTACTAACTCTTAATACTACTTACTCAGATCTTATTAAGCATATTCTCAGGTCTGATAAACTTCCTAGCGTGGAAGATGTTTGTGCTCAAATCCAAAAGGAGCAAGGATCCCATGGACTATTTGGCAACAATGCTGAATTGGTGGCTGCAGACAAAAGTTTCTTCAAACCAACAACAACAAAGGAAACTAGGAAGAAGAGACCAACTTGTGACCATTTCAAAAGGAGTGGCCATACAAAGAAAAAGTGTTGGGTACTCCACCCTGATCTGAAGCCAAGATGGGCCCTAGAGAGATAACAGCCGACAGCCGGCCACACTCAGCTGCAAGCAGCCGTCCATGGCATTTACAAGCTCCCGGCTTCTTCAAAAGCGTGTACCAGCTTCCATTGTCACTCAGCCCCAATCATTTTTATGTCTTCAGCATCTGAATTTGTGACAAAATTAGATCTAGAAGCTCTTCTCAAAGCAATTAAGGATGGTAATGTGTTGGGTAAAACTTTTCATGCTTCTTTTCAAACTTCTTTTATTCCTAATATCTCTAAATCATTGGTTGTTGATTCTGGTGTTTGTCATCATATGATTAGTGATCTAGGATTGCTAGAGAATTTAGAACCTGCCTTAGGTAATGTTATCATTGCCAATGGAATCAAAGTACCAATTAAAGGCATAGGAAAGCTTAAGTTGTTTGATAAAGAATCTAAAGCCTTTTACATATCATCTTTAACTTCCAATTTGATTTCAGTTAAAAGAGCTACTACTGATTTAAATTGTCAAGCTATCTTTGGTCCTAATGATTACTACTTTCAGGATATTGAGACTAGTAAGAGATTTGGACAAGGAACTACAAGAGATGACTTATATGTGCTTGAAGATATGACCAATGCAAGAGGGGTAGAACCGATTGCTAGTACTAGCTCTTTTAGTGATGATTCTGATCTTTGGCATGCTAGATTAGGACATCCTCATCCTGGAGCACTAGAACTAATTCTTCCTGGTTTAAAAATGTCAAAGGATATGTGTGATTCATTTATACTTGGGAAACATTGCAAAACAGTTTTTGAGAAATCTTTGCATACTTATGATAATTGTTTTGACTTGGTGCATTCTGATATTTGGACATCTTCATTCCCATCTAGAGAAAACTACAAGTATTTTGTCACATTTATTGATGAAAAGTCCAAATATACTTGGGTCACTTTGCTTAGTTCTAAAGATAGAGTATTTGATGCATTTCTAAATTTTCAAACATATATTACTTACCAATACAATGCAAGTATTAAATGCTTTGGAACAGAAAATGGAGGGGAATACACTAGCCCCAGGCTTCAACGACACTTGACCAAGCATGACATTGTACATCAAACCAGCTGTCCTTACACTCCACAGGAAAATGGAGTGGCTGAAAGGAAAAATAGGCATTTGATGGAAATTGTGAGAACAATGATGTTCCACATGAAAGTTCCCAAAAGATTTTGGGGGGATGCTCTTGTAGCTGCATGCTACTTGATTAATAGGACTCCTACAAAATTCCTAGATGACTTGTCTCCATTTGAGGTACTAAACAAAACTAGACCTAACATTGACCACTTAAGAGTTTTTGGTTGTGTTTGTTTTGTATTAGTTCCAAGAGAGCAAAGGAACAAGCTGGAACCAAAGAGTACCAAAGCTATGTTCATTAGGTATTCCTCTACCCATAAAGGATACAAATGCTATGATCCAGAGACTAGAAGAGTATTAGAATCCAGAGACGTCAAATTCCAAGAATCAAAAGGTTTCTATGAAGAAGAAACTTGGGATCAATTCAAAGACATCTCCAAAACAAGATCAGACCAAGCTGAGAACTTGAGGAGGCTCTTGGAGAGCATTTAAAAGTTCAAATATATTTGGGTCACTTTGCTTAGTTCTAAAGATAGAGTATTTGATGCATTTCTAAATTTTCAACCATGTATTACTAACCAATACAATGCAAGTATTAAATGCTTTAGAACAGATAATGGAGGGGAATACACTAGCACCAGGCTTCAACAACAGTTGACCAAGCATGACATTGAACATCAAACCAGCTGTCCTTACACTCCACAACAAAGTGGAGTGGCTGAAAAAAAGAATAGGCAATTGATGGAAGTTGTGAGAACAATGATGTTCCACATGAAAGTTCCCAAAAGATTTTGGGGGGGATGCTCTTGTAGCTGCATGTTACTTGATTAATAGGACTCCTACAAAATTCCTAGATGACTTCTCTCCATTTGAGGTACCAAACAAAACTAGACCTAACATTGACCACTTAAGAGATTTTGGTTGTGTTTGTTTTGTATTAGTTCCAAGAGAGCAAAGGAACAAGTTGGAACCAAAGAGTACCAAAGCTATGTTCATTGGATATTCCTCTACCCATAAAGGATACAAATGCTATGATCCATAGACTAGAAGATTCATAGTATCCAGAGATGTCAAATTCCAAGAATCAAAAGGGTTCTATGAAGAAGGAACTTGTGATTAATTCAAAGATATCTCCACAACAATATCATACCAAGCTGAGAACTTAAGTAGACTCTTGGAGAGCATTGGCATAGTCTTTCCTCATCCTCAACCCACGGTCACTTTGTCTCAGCCACCTGCAGCCGCGCCCAGCCCCAGCACAGCCACGGCACCGGCACAGCCGGATGGGCAGTGGTTATCCATCCCAGCCGGTCCATCCAATCTGCGGCCTGATCTTCACTTCAGCTCTCCTGGCCTTCCTCCTCATGAACATGGGGGGAGAAGCATCTACTCATGTCCAACAAGAATCATCAGGAGATGAATCAATTTTAGTCTCTGCTTCCAAAAGATCAAGAGATGTGCCCACTCTTATTGAAGTTTTAGGAGAAGATAAGGAACCTATTCAATAAGCTCCACCTACAGTGTTAAGAAGGAGCACAAGACAAAGGAATCCACCAGTATTATACAATGGGAATGTTGTGGTTCATCATGATCAGGCAGTTTGTAACATTGCTCACTTACCTACTAACCATGTTGCATTCATTTCAAGTCTTGATAAGGAACAGATTCCAAAGACATATGAGGAAGCTATGACTAAGAAGGAATGGAGGGAAGCTATCGTAGCTGAGAAACAAGTCATGGAAAGGAATGGTACCTATGCCCCAGCCACTTTACCTAAAGGAAAAAGGGCTGTAAGTTCTAAATGGATTTTTACTATTAAATACAAAACCAATGGCGAAATTGATAGATATAAAGCTAGGTTGGTGGCTAGAGGATTTACTTAGACTTATTGTGAAGATTATAGGGATACTTTTGCACCTGTAGCTAAGCTTCACTCTGTTAATGTTGTTCTTTGACTTGCAACCTTGATTGGGAATTATGACAAATAGATGTTAAGAATGCATTCTTACACGGTGAATTATAAGAAGAGGTATACATGTCACCTCCACTAGGTCTAGAGGAGGAGGTAGGGGCCAGAAACATACTCAGGCTGAGGAAGGCCATATACAAAAGTTTGGTACCACAAGCTAAGTGTAACCTTGATGGATAGAGGCTTCAAAAGATCTGAAGTTGGAATGAAGAAGAAATGATGAAGGAAGAAGGGTTTTAACTCTTGTATTAAAGGCATGTGTGGTCTAAGTCTAAGGGTAGTGTCTAAGGCTTGTTTGTGTGTTTAGTATTATGTTATCATTGTAGCCATTCATGTATAAGGCAATCTTTGTATCCAAACAAGCCTAGACTAGATTAGTATAAATAGTTATCTCTCTCCTCATTTGTAACTTAGAAACTATTATTCTCATTTTCTTAATACAATCATTCTTCTCTAATCTCTCATTCTCTCTTTCTCTAATTTTACAAATATCTTAATCTCATATTCTTTCATGCATCAAAGCTTTAGAAGAACAGGAAAATACAACTCAAGGGGAACCGGCTGTTGTCCTTAGAAAAAGCACAAGGCGGAGATTTCCACCCAATTTCTACTACAATCACAATGAATTAGTTCACCATGATCAGGGAGCATGTAATTTAGTTTATAAATCTGCTTTTCATGTTGCATTTACTCTAAGTCTTGATAAATAGTAGATTCCAAAAAGCTATGAAGAAGCAATGGCTATAAAGGAGTGAAGAGAAGCTGTTCAAACTGAATGCCAAGCTATGGAGAAGAATCAAACATAAGCGTTAACCACATTACCAAAAAAAGAAAAAGGCTGTAAGTTCTAAGTGAATATTCACCATTAAGTATAAAAGCAGTGGTGAGATAGATAGATACAAAGCTAGGTTGATGGCTAGAGGATTCACACAGACTTATGGTGAAGATAATAGGGATACTTTTGCTCCAGTAGCTAAATTACACTTTGTTAATGTTGTTTTATCACTTGTTACTAACCTGGATTGGGAACTATGGCAAATAGATATTAAGAATGCATTTTTGCAAGGTGAACTAGAAGAAGAAGTGTATATGACTCCTCCACCAGGTTTAGAAGATTAAGTGGGAACCGGCAACACACTGAGGTTAAGAAAAGCTATATATGGCTTAAAACAATCCCCTAACGCTTGGTACCATAAACTGAATGTGACCTTAAGGGACAGAGGCTTCAAAGGTCAGAAGTAGAACACACTATATTTACACTTCAGAACAAATATGAGATCATTGTCATTCTCATCAATGTTGATGACATAATCATATCTGGAAGTGATAGAGTATGAATAGCATCTACAAAAGAGTATTTAAAAGGTGTATTTGATATTAAAGACCTTGGAGAACTTAAATACTTCTTAGGAATTGAAGTGTGTATGTTTAAGAAAGGTCTATTTCTTTCACAAAAGAAGTATGTATTAGACTTACTAACATCTACTGGAATGCTGGAATCTAAACCAGCCAAAACCCCCCATTAGAAGAAGGCTACAAAGTAGAAAATCAGGGGGAGATTGAAGATGGCGAGTTTAGAGAAGCAAAGCTGTATAGAAAGGTTGTTGGTAAGCTAATATATTTAACCATCATTAGACCTGATTTGTGTTTTGCAGTCAATCTGGTATCTCAGCATATGCAAGACCCAAAGACAAGGCATTGGGAGATGATCCATAGGATCTTAAGATACTAAAAAAGCACACATGATCAAGGTTTATGGATGAGAAATAATGAGAACACAAATGTAGTAGACTATTTTGATGCAGATTGGACAGGTGATAGAAAGGACATGAGGTCTACAACCGGATATTGCACTCTTAAAGGTGGGAACTTAGTCACTTGGAAGACTAAGAAGCATAAGGTTGTTTCATGCACAAGTGCGGAAGCTGAGTATAGAGCAATGAGGAAGCTTACCACTGAATCCATCTGGTTGAAGAAACTATTACAAGACCTTGGAGTAAGCATTGAGGCGCCAATCACAGTGCATTGTGACTATCAAGCAGAAATACACATAGCTTCAAATTCTGTGTTTCATAGGAGAACCAAGCATATTGAGGTGAATTGCCATAAAGTGAGGGAAGCTATTGAGAAAGGAACTATCCTACATTGCTATACAAAGAGCTCAAATCAACTAGCTGATGTGTTCACTAAAGCTACTACTCTCTAGGTTGGCGAGTCTATCTACCCAAGACTTTGACTTACTTCTCTTCGACAACACTGATCCTGATCAGGGAGTCTTATACTCTTTTCCTATAAAAGTTTTTGTCCCACTGGTTTTTCCTTCTTTAGGTTTTTAATGAGGTAATGCTTAATATCCAAGCTTAGTCATTCTTAATGAGGTAATTCTTAATGACTAAGCTTGAGGGGGAGTGTTGAAATTAAGAAGATAAAAAGGGATTAAATGGTGCCTATGAAGTTACTAAGGAGGAGGCGTCTATGTGCTTAAAAGGAAGGAGGGTGTTTGTCACTTATGTTAGGCTATACTTGTATTCGATCATATAGTAGTCTAACCTTGTAGCCAAACAGGCCTAGACTTAGTATAAATAAGTCTCTCTCTCATTCCTTGTAATCTAAGAAAGCAAATTCTCATTTTCTAATAAAAATCCAATTTTCTCAATTCTCTCTAATCTCTTTCAAATTTTTTCTCTCATTCTGGCAATTTTATGACTCAAACTCTTCCAATCTTACATTCTTTCACTTTTATTGCATTGTGGGGGATGTCTCTCCTCCACCTCGTTTGCTTCAGCGGCAACATATTCAGGGTAAACCTCTCTCTTGTTCTGCTCCATTCTGCCCTCAAGGTCATCCTCGTTCAGCTCTTGACGGAACAAAGAAGAATATTTTCCTGCTCATTTCCTTCCTCGTCCGAGACAACAATTTACTGATGCGGAACTTAACAAAATGCGGAAGGAGAAGTTTTTTTTTAAGTGCCAAGCACCTTACTAATGCACTCACGCTTGTGTGAATAAAGAGGTATGCGTCCTTACAGTGATTGATGATCTTGAGATGGAGGTTTTTGAACCACGGCATGGGACGAATCCGATCACAGCAATTGCAATGTCATTTAAGGGGAAGATCACGATCTTATGACCTTTACATTAAACACCTTTCTTGTAATTGATTCTCCAAAACTACAAAACTAAGGGGTCAAATCAATCACGAGGAGGTAATAGTCATGCTCGAGAGTATATTTTCTCACAATTTTATTTCTCTTGAGGTTGTTGAAAGGCTACGATTGAAATTGTATGCTGAAAGTAGCTTTGATGTGTTGTTGGGAAAAAATATAACTGTGAAAGCCATGAGAATTTTTCGAGCAGTTACATTCCATCTCAACTCAACTGACTTCACATCGGATTTTATCTCCTTAGAACTGAGTAGTGTTGATGTGATACTTGGGGTAGAGTGGCTTAAAACGTTAGGCAGGTATGAGGTTGATTGGAAGCGACAAGAGATTTCTTTCGTCTATCGTGGAGACCGTGTTACCTTGTTCGGCGATCAGATGCTACATAGTTCTCGGTTGTCTCTCAAGTTGTTGTCTCCGATCTCCAGTGCTAGTCTGGAAGGAAGTGAAGTGCCTCTGAATACCACTGTCATTACATCATCCATTCCAGATCTTCAACTCTGACTCACTGAGCTGTTACCTTACTTCTCGGATGTCTTTGCTATTCCAACATCTCTACATCCTATTCGTAGTAAGAAGCATTATATTATTCTGCATCTGGTGTTTCTGCGGTCTCAGTCCATCCCTATCACTATCCCCATGATGGAACAAATGGTTGTAGAGATGTTTCAATCTGGCATTATTCGCCCAAGTATAAGTCCTTTCTCCAGTCAAGTTTTGTTGGTTAAAAAGAAGGATGGTGGTTTTTGATTTTGTGTGGATTACATGGCTTTGAATCGAGCTACTGTCCCTGATAAGTATCATATTCCTATAATAGACCAATCGCTGGTTGAACTCCATGGTTATGTGGTTTTTTTGAAGTTGGATTTACGTTCTGGTTATCACCAGATTCGGATGGTGTTGGAAGACATTCTAAAAATTGCTTAAAACCCGTTGAAGGTCATTATTAGGTCTTGGTGATGCATTTTGGCTTAACCAATGCACATACTACATTTCAGGAATGAAAGAATCACATATTCAAGCCTTTTCTGCATGATTTTGTGTTGGTGTTTTTTGACGAAATTTTTGTGGTACAGCAAAGACATGTCGGATGATTTGGCTCATTTATGTCAGGTATTTAAGGTTTTGCAGTAGCAGAAGCTGTATGCTAACTAGGAAAAATGTTCTTTTAGGGTCTGGCAAGTTGAATATTTGGAACATATTATCACTGAAAAGGGAGTTGCTACTGATTCTTTGAAAACAAAAGAAATGCGTGATTGGCCAACACCTTGGACAGTGAAGCAATTAAGAGGATTGTTAGGGTTGACAGGATACTTATCAACATTTTATTAAGGATTATAGGAATATTGCTTGGCCCTTAACATCTCTTATGAAGAAGGATCAGTTTTCTTGGTCCTAGATGCTCAAATTGCGTTTGACATTCTTAAGGTTACAATGACCAATCCGCCTTTTTTTAATTCTTTCTGACTTTCAGAAGATATTTATTGTAGAATCGGATGCTTCTGGGGTTGGTCTTGGAGCAATGTTGATGCAGGACTCTAGACCTATTGCTTATTTCATGCATGTTATAACTCCTCGTGAGCAGTTGAAACCAGCTTATGAGGGGGAACTAATGGCAGTAGTCATGGCGATTCTGAAGTAGAAATATTATCTTTTGGGATGGAAATTCCATGTTCACACAGACCATAGGAGTATTAAGTATCTTTTGGAGCAAAAAGAAGTCAACATGAAATATCAACGTTAGTTAACTCGGTTATTGGGATTCGATTTTGATATATTCTATAAACCAGAATAAAAAAAATAAGGCCGTCGATGGATTTTCTTGATTTGTATCTGTGGCGAAGTTGCTATTAACGCTGACTGTCCCTTCTGTCTGGCAGTGCCAGGACTTGATTACGGAATTTACAGAGGATCCGGGTATTCAACATCGCATTTCGCAGACACTCGCTCAGGACACTTCTTCGCAGAAGTAAGTAGGTGCATCATGGCTTGATTGTTCTATCCAGACGACGATTCTTTGCTCCTTCACATATTTCTTTTTTCAGAAAATGAAATTTTAAAAAAAAAGTTTCCAAAAATGGAAACTTATAGAATAGGAAACTTTATAAAAATGGAAACTTTTAGGAAATAAAAAATTTCAAAAATGAAATAACAACAAAAAGGAAACTAAAATATGCAGAAACCCTAGAAAGAAAATTATATGTGCAAAAAGAAAACTAGTTATGTAAAATTACCTAATCTCTAAATGCAGTAAATAATTTTTTTTAAAGTACAAAAGGAAAATCCTAAAACTAAAAAAAAAAATCGAAAACTAAATTAATGGCTAAACTAACAAACGAAATTAAGTTAATGACTAATCTAAGAAATGGAAAATTTAATTTAACTCTTAAACCTAACCTAGACACACGCACGACTCGGTATACTAGGCGCGACGCAGGACGATCGCTAACCTAAGCTAAACTCGACATAACCTATAACACATACTTGAGATGAACACAAACATAATAAAACCTAAAAACCTTAACGCGTGCAACACAACATAAGATTCTAAGGACGCGACTCAAACCAACGAGACCGACACAAACACAACCTACTAGGACGAGAAACTCGAGTCATAGCGAGCCCAAACAAGGACGGCAAGAAGAACTAACTCTAGCACACCAACATGAGGATCAAGCGAGATTGAACTCACGATTTTCAGGATGATACAAGTGTTCTAGGTGAGTTTCTATTAGCATTATCTCATTTTTAAGCAACCTAATTTTTATAATTTTTGTTCTAATGAATGAAAACAAGCAAATCAATCAAACAAACAATTTTTTTATATGAAATAAAAGATAAAGAATTAATATAACCTGGTTTTATGTATATATATATATATTGATCCTTCACCTTTCACCTTGCAGAGAGAGAAAAAAATTAAAGCAAGAAATTCAAAGAAAAATCGCAAAAACAAGTAAAAAGGATAAATTCAACCTGATACTTATGAACTTTTCATCTCTGATATCAGATGATACAAGCGTAGTTATGGAGCAACTATTGGTCAAGAAGCTCGAGACCTCCAGAAGCAAATTAGATGAAGAGAATGGATCGAAAGGATCACACAAGCTGCGGAAGACTTGTGATACACCAAGGAAACTTCAACCTAGAAGAAAGAAGTCACGACAAGCTCACCAAAGGGAGATAGAGGCGCCAGCAAGAAAACAGAGTCTTAGGGTTGTTTTGTGTTTAAAATCGTGCTGTACCATTAATGAGAATGAATGAGGATTATATATGCCTTGATTACAATTTATGGTAAACAACATGATGTTTAACCCAAAAACAAGTAATATAAATAAAAATAGCATGTAGTTTAAGTTTGTAGAGAATAAATGGGCTTATCACATAAAATATAAATACTTGGGCTAAGGCCAAAACAACTATAATTTGAGAAATGGGCTTAAGGCCTAAAAAATATACTTCATCTAATTTTAATATAAAAATGGCGTCTAGAAGGATGCAAGATAGAACGCCTTGAAGACTTGTGGAAAATGGATTTCAGGGAACAAGTCTTCATCGTTGTGCACACTAAGGGTGTCGCGTCGTTAAAACCTTCTTCAAAAAACTCAGTGGAACAAAATCAAAGATATAAAAAAGAGTAGAACTCCTTAGTATGTCTTTTGGTGTTTTTACCGAATGGTAATGTTAAAGACACTAGAGAAAGAAGAGTCTTCAAGTAGGAACCTCCAATGTTCCTTATCCATCTTGAATGGGCTTTATTAGGCCTCTAGTGGGCTTTCAATCTTGGACTCCTGGTCGCTTGCTCGCTTCACAAGCTGGTTTAACTTATTCCCGAGAACTCTGGTTTGGCACGTTTCAATGGTCTTGGGGTACTTGTAGTATGGAAACTAGATCGATGTCCTCATCAGAGTCCATCGGAAACGTCCATCAAAAATATGTGTGTTTTCTAGTAGTGCTCCTACTAGCCGAACTGAAAGAATGTAAGATTGAAAGAGGTTAAGAGTATAAATCGCCAGAATAAAGAAAGAGAGAAACAGAGGATGAGAGAGATTAGGGAGAATAGAGATAATGAAATTTTATTAGAAAGAAGATTATGCTTTCTTAGTTTACAAGTATGGAGAGAGAAGCCTATTTATTCTAACTTAGTCTAGGCATGTTTGGCTACAATAATAGACTAATACATGTTTGGTAACAAGGATTGCCTTACTTAGAATAAAAATACTCTCCTTCTCTTGTTGAACTTAGGCGCCATGTATTCATAAGAAGTATTTTAAGTTCTGAAGAATGACTAAGCTTGGATCATGATGCATTACCTCATTAAAAACCTAAAAAGGAAAACCCAGAGGGACAAAACCTTTTCTAGGAAAAGAGTATAATACTCCATGATCAGGATCATTGTTGTGGAAGAGAAGTAAGCCCAAACCTTGGATATATAGACTCGCCAACCTTAGAAGTAGTAGCCTTGGTAACCACATCAGCTAGTTGATCTGAGCTCTTAGTGTAGCAAGGTAGTATAACTCCTTTCCCAATAGCTTCCCTCACTTTATTACAATCTACCTCACTATGCTTGGTTCTCTCATGAAACACAGAGTTTGAAGCTATGTGTATTTTTGCTTGATTGTCACAGTGCACTGTGATTGACGCCTCAATACTTACTCCAAGATCTAGTAATAGTTGTTTCAACCAGATGCATTCAGTGGTAAGTTTCCTCATTGCTATATACTCAACTTCAGCACTTGAACATGAAACAACCTTCTGCTTCTTAGTCTTTCAAGTGACTAAGTTCCCACCTATAAATGTGCAATAACCGGTTGTAGACCTTCTGTCCTTTCTATCACCTGCCCAATCTGCATCACAATAGCAAACTACATTTGTGTTTCATTATTGCCCATCCATATACATTGATCATGTGTTTCTTTCAAATATCTCAAAATCCTATGAATCATCTCTCAATGCCTTGTTTTGGATCTTGCATATGCTGAGACACTTGGTTAACTGTATTAGCTTACCCACAACCTTTCTATACAGCTTTGCTTCTTTAAAATCGCCATCTTCAAGCTCCCCATGAGGTTCTACTTTGTAGCCTTCTTCTAATGGGGTTTTTGGTTGATTAGCTTCTAGCATTCCTGTAGGGGATAGTAAGTCCAATACATACTTCTTTTGTGAAAGAATAAGTCCTTCTTTAAACCTACCTACTCCAATTCATAAGAAGTATTTTAATTCTCCTAGGTTTTTAAGATCAAACACACTTTTCCAATACTCTTTAGTAGAGGCTATTCCCACTTTATCACTTCCAGAAATGATTATACCATCAAATAAATGAGAACAATAATAATTTCATCCTTACTTTAAAGTGTAAAGAGAGTGTAATCTACTTCTGACCTTTTGAAACCTATGTCTCTTAGGGTCACATTTAATTTATGGTACCAAGCTCTAGGAGATTGTTTTAAGCCATAGATAGCTTTCCTTAGCCTCAGTGTGTTGCCAGTTCCAACTTGATCTTCTAATCCTGGTGGTGGTGTCATATACACCTCTTCTTCTAACTCACCTTGTAAAAAGGCATTTTTAACATCCATTTGTCATAATTCACAATCCAAGTTAGTAGCAAGAGTTAAAACAACATTCACTCAATGCAATTTGGCTACAGGGGAAAATATATTTATATTGTCTTCTCTATAAGTCTGTGTGAAACCTCTAGCCACCAACCTAGCTTTTTACCTTTCTGTCTCACAATTACTTTTATATTTAATGGTAAAATCCATTTAGAACTTACAGATTTTTTCCTTTTGATAGTGTGGCTGGTGCATAGGTATGATTCTTCTCCATAGCTTGTATTTCAGCTTGAGTAGCTTCTTTTCACTCTTTTATCTCCATTGCTTCCTCATATCTCTTTGGAATCTTCTCTTTATCAAGACTAAGGGTAAATGCAACATGAGAAGTAAGTATATGAACTAAATTACATACTCCCTGATCATGGTGAACTACTTCATTGTTGTTGTATTAGAAATTGGGTGGAAATCTCTGTCTTGTACTTTTTCTAAGGATAACAGCCGGTTCCCCTTAGGTTGTATTGTCCTCTCCTTCTAGAGCATCTACAAGATTAGGTTGAACATCCTTTTGTCTCTTTTAAGCTAAAACAAGTATTTCTTCTTCTGAGTCATCTTGATCATGTGTATAATTATACCCCCCTCAGGATCAAGAGCTGGTGCTGGAGCTTGTTCTAGGCCAGGACGAGGCCGGGACGAGGCTGGTGCTGAAGCGGGAGCTGGAGCCGGTTCTAGGCCGGGACGAGGCTGAAGCTGGAGCGAGAGCTGGAGCCGGTTCTTGAGCTGGAGCTTGCACTGGTGGGCGAATTGTTATTGGTGTGGGACTGAAAGTTCTTGCATCCAGCTGAGGATGTCGTGTGGTAGTAGTAGGAGGTGAATATGAGAGGGTCGGTTCTTGTGTTATTACAAAGCTTTCTTGAAGTCTTCTTAGGTTCTCAGCTTGGTCAGAAGTGTTTGAATAGATATCTTTGAACTGATCCCAGGTTCCTTCTTCATAGAAACCTTTAGTTTCATGAAATTTGTTATCTCTAGAAACCAGGACTCTTCTAGTATCTAGATTAAGCATTTGTAGCATTTTTGTGTTGATGAGTATCCAATAAACATTGCCTTGGTACTCTAGCATCCAGCTTGTTACTTTGTTCACCTAGTACTAAAACAAAGCAAACACACCCAAATACTGTCAAATGGAGACAAGTCATCTAGGACTTTAGTGGGTGTCCTATTGATTAGATAACATGCTGTCATGAGTGCATCTCTCCAAAATTGCTTGGGTACTTTCATATAGAACATCATGGATCTCACCACTTCCATCAAATGTCTGTTCTTCCTTTCAGCAACTCTATTTTGTTGAGGAGTGTAGAAACAGCTTATTTGATGTATGATTCCATATTTTGCAAGATGTCCTTGAAACTTGTGGCTTGTATACTCACTACCATTATCTGATCTAAAACACTTTATCTTGGCATTATATTGGTTAGTCACATATGTTTGAAAATTTATAAAGGTTTCTAAAACCCTATCTTTAGATTTAATCAAAGTAACCCATGTATAATTAGACTTTTCATCTATAAAATTAACAAAATACTTGTGGTTTTTCTTAGATAAGATAGGTGAAGTCCAAACATCAAAGTGTACTAAATCAAAGCAATGCTCATAAGTATGATCCGATTTTGGAAAAATTGTTTTAAAATGTTTACCTAATATGCAAGCTTCACACAACTCATTTGCAAATTTAATACTAGGCATTAACAATTCTAAGGCTCTAGCATGTGGATGCCCTAATCTAACATGTCACAGGTCAGTTTTTGCACTACTATCAATACTAGATACACACAATATTGTTGCATCTCCTAAGTGAAGATCTTCAAGCACATACAAATCATTTATAGTAGTTCCCTTTCCAAGAACCCTTCTAGTCTCAATATCCTGAAAAAATAAATCATTAGGACCAAATATTGCATGACAATTCAAATCTGTAGTAGCTCTCTGAACAGATAAAAGGTTAGATGTGAAAGATGGCATATAGAATGCTTTAGACTCTTTATCAAACAATTTTAACTTCTCTATTCCTTTGATAGGTACCTTAGTTCCATTACCAATTAGCACATTTCCTAAGGCAGGTTCTAGATTCTCAATCAAATCCAGATCTCTAGAATCTACTATCAAAGGTTTAGTATCATTAAAAGTTTGAAAAGAGGCATGAACAGATTTACCATTCACATTACCAGAGTTGAGTGCCGTAATGATTTATTCTAGATATGACTTCTTGACAAATTCTGATTGAGTAGTCATGGTGAAGGAAGATGAGGTCAGGTTTTGAGCTTGAAATGGACCAGAGAAGGATGATTGGAAGCAGTCTCTGAGGAGGAACAGTTAAAGCCCCCGGCTTGATAGGAGGAAGGGCCACCTGCTACATGCACCTGATTAGGAACGCCACCTTTATATGTCCTCAGTTTGTTCCTGAACTGGCATTGGTTGAGCTCAGGTTGAAGGATCCAACAATCCTTCTTTGAATGTCCCATCTTCTTGCAATGGTCACAGATCACCTCTTTTTAGCTTCAGATTTATAGAAGTTCTTATGTGCAATAGCCATTTCCTCTTTGTGTCCAAACAGCCCATGAGAACCTTGTTCCCTTTGTACACACATCCTCCAGACTTGGTAGCTTGTCTTCTCAGAGAAAGTGTTTTATCAGGTCAGTGTAGCTAGAATTAAGGGTCATAAGTAACCCAAATACCTTGTCTTGCTCTTTTCTTTCATTAAGAGTGATATGATCAATTGTGGCTCGTCTGAGCATGTCCTGTTCAGCCCACAAAGCTTTAAATGTGTCATAGTGTTTAGTGAACTCAGCTTCTTCTTGCTTTACTTCATTTAAAGATTTCTTTACTTCAAAAATTCTCATCAGTTTGAAGGTGTTCTGATACACGCTCTGGTTGTCAGAAGAGGATGCAGACCAAGGGGTTAGTGTTTGTGCCAACAAGGGAGATCCTCTCCTGGTTAAACACGAAGGGGGAAGCAATTTGGACCACACGAGGGAGGAATGATCTCGTGATACACCAAGGTTCTTCGCGCCTGGATGACAGATCAAGGCAGAAGAATTCGATTGCTACATATTAAGGAAAAATCGACTAGGGCTCTGAAATTTGCTGTCAAATTAATTCTGTCTGTCATTCCAGGGGAGGCTAAGGTTATAATTACCATAGCCTAAAAAACAACAAGTAGTTTTAAAAGAAAAACAACAAGGCGTTCAAAACTTCCACAAAAAACTACAAACAGTTTAAAACTTAAAAACCAGAAATTATACTAAGTGTTGAAGACTGCTGTAGCTTGTCTTCATTGGAGGGTCCTCATCTTCTGATTATTCCAGGGGCTGGTAAAAGGTTATTATCGTAGAACAGGCCCTGTCTTGCACACTAGAGGTGTTGCCTCGTTAAAACCCCCTTCAGAAAACCCATAGGGACAAAACCGAAGGTAGGAAAAAGAGTACAATTCCCTAGCATGTCTTTGTGTGTCTTTACTCTATAGTGATAGTAAAGACACCAGAAGATGATGTCTGACACGGGAGAAGCTCGCACGAGATGCTTGAAAATGGGTCTTCTCCCTTGCTGCTGTCGATGACTGAGGGTGGACAAAGACTAGTTGATCCTTGCTCGAGCACAAATTCTACTAGATGGTTGAACTTGTGTGTGATGGCTCTGGCTCTCTGGCGAGTTATGGGTCCATTAGGTACTTGAGGGATGATTTGCACTCCCTCTGGTTCAGCTGTCATTGTTGAAGAGCCGATGTCCTCATCATTCCCTCCCTCTTCAGCAGGTTTTGTCCTCAAAACTAGATCATCTCCTGCATCAAAAATTTCTAAATCAGCAACATTAAAAGTAGAAGATACATTAAACTCACCTGGAAGTTCCAATTAGTATGCATTGTCGTTGATCTTCTTTAAAATTCTGAATGGACCATCTCCTCTTGGCGCAAGTTTATCTTTCCTCTTCTGGGGAAACCTTTCTGTCCTCATATGCAGCCATACCCAATCTCCTTCCTTGAAAGTAACTTGCTTTCTTCCTTTATTGGCTTGTCTTGCATATGCTTCTATCTTCTTTTCTATGTTCTCCTTAGCTTTTTGATGAAGCTTCTTGATGAACTCGGCTTTTGTCTCCCCTTGTAGGCTAACAATTTCGGCTGGAGGCAGTGGAGTAAGGTCAAGGGGCGATTGTGGGTTGAAACCATAGACAACCTCAAATGGAGACATCTTAGAGGCTGAGTGAGTAGCTCTGTTGTAGGCAAATTCCACAAAAGGGATGCACTCAAGCCAAGTCTTCAAGTTTTGCCCAATAGTTGCCCTCAGCAATGTTGACAACGTTCTATTAACCACCTCTGTCTGCCCATCAGTTTATGGATGGCATGTTGTCGAGAACACCAATTTGGTTCCTAGTTTCTTCCACATTGACCTCCAGAAATGACTCAAGAACTTTGTGTCTCTGTCTGACACTATTGTCCTGGGAATTCCATGAAACCTCACTACTTCCTTGAAGAACAAGCTGGCGATTTGACTAGCAGCATTTGTCTTAGCACATGGTATGAAATGCGCCATCTTAGAAAACCTGTCTACTACAACAAAGATGGAGTTTTTGTGGTTTATCTTAGGCAAGCCTAGCACAAAGTCCATAGATATGTCAGTCCAAGGAGTAGTAGGAATAGGAAGTGGCATATACAAACCGTGTGGGTGAGACTTGGACTTGGCTCTTTTGCAGACTAAGCAGCGAGCACAATGAGCTTCCACATCTCTTCTCTGGTGAGGCCAGAAGAAATGTTCCTTCAGCATGCTCAATGTCTTGTCCACGCCAAAATGTCCCATCAATCCCCCTCAATGCGCCTCTCTCAGCAGTAAGTCTCTGATGGATCCTCTTGGAATGCAAAGTCTCTTCCCTTTAAACAAGAACCCATCGAACAGGTAGAAGTTGCTGTAGGCGCCTTTTCTATGCTCCTTGTAGCTCTCCTTAAAGTCATCATCTTCTGCATACAGATCCTTGATCAATTCAAATCCTAGCACTTTGGATTCCATGATCGAAATAAGGTTGTATCTCCTTGATAGTGCGTCAGCTACAACATTCTCCTTTCCCTTCTTATATTTGATGACGTAGGGAAATGTTTCAATGAATTCCAGCCATCTTGCATGTCTCCTTTTTAGCTTAGTTTGGCCTTTGAGATGTTGTAGGGTCTGATGGTCTGTGTGGATAACACACTCTCTGGCAAGTAAGTAGTGTTGTCAAGCTTCCATTGCCCTCACCAGTGCATAAAGCTCCTTGTCATAGGTGGGGTAGTTCAATGAGGCACCACTGAGCTTCTCACTGAAGTATGCTACTGGTTTCCCTCCTTGTGTCAGCACTGCTCCTATTCCAATGCATGATGCATCACACTCCACCTCGAATGTTTTGTTGAAGTCTGGAAGTGCTAGAACAGGTGCATGCGTCAATCTCTCCTTGAGGAGTTGGAAAGCTCGTTCTTGTTCCTCTCCCCATTTAAACTCATGGTTCTTTTTGATTACAGAGGTTAGAGGAGCTGCGATAGTGCTAAAGTCTCTAACAAAACGCCTATAAAAGCTGGCTAGGCCGTGAAAACTTCGCACTAAGCTAATACTGGTTGGCGTAGGCCACTCCTTAATGGCTTTTATCTTTTCTTCATCAACCTGTAATCCCTGCGAACTCACAACAAAACCTAAAAAGACAACTTTGACAGTGCAGAATGTGCACTTCTTGAGATTAGCATACAACTTCTCTTTCTGAAGTGTTCGTATTACTGTCTCAAGATGCGTCACATGGTCAGAATAAGATGAGCTGTAAACTAGTATATCATCAAAATATACAACCACAAACTTACTGATGTATGGTCTAAGAACATGGTTCATTAGACGCATAAATGTACTGGGGGCGTTGGATAAGCCGAATGGCATGACCAGCCACTCATACAACCCATGTTTAGTCGTGAAGGCAGTTTTCCACTCATCTCCCTCTCGCATTCTGACTTGGTGGTATCCACTTTTCAGGTCGATCTTGAAGAAGATGGTGGCGCCACTGAGCTCATCAAGCATGTCATCAAGTCTGGGAATGGGGTGCCTATACTTGATGGTTATATTGTTGATTGCCATACAGTCCACACACATTCTCCAGCTGCCATCTTTTTTTGGCACAAGTAGAACTGGAACTGCACAGGGGCTGAGGCTCTCTCTCACATATCCTTGAGCCATTAACTCCCTGATTTGGCGTTCAAGTTCTTTGGCTTCTTCTGGATTGACTCTGTAGGCAGCCCTATTGGATAGCTGGGCTCCTGGAATAAAGTCAATGTTGTGTTCTATGCCCCTTATTGGCGGCAATCCAGGTGGTAGTTCTTCAGGAAACACATCAGCATATGTTTCCACCAATGTATTCACCTCAATGGCTTTTCGAATGTCACTGGAGTTGATTAAGAAGTTCTCTTTCCATTTACTCCCATCCTTAGCCATTTTTGTTTGCATGTCCCTCACTTGTTGTGGTGATAATGGAGCCAGTTTGTACCTGCGCTTTTTATGCTCAAAAGAATAGAGATTAGTCCGTCCATTATGTGTGGTTTTCCTGTCAAACTGCCATGGACGTCCCAATAAGAGATGACCAGCTTGCATCGGGACCACATCACATATCACTTGATCATGGTATCGTCCCACACTAAATGGAACCTTAACTTGATCGGATATGTGTAACTCAGCCTTATCATTGAGCCACCTCAACTTATAAGGATGAGGGTGTTTAGTTCTCTCAATGCCAAGTTTGTCTATCATATAAGAACTAGCTACATTAGTACAAGAACCTCCATCAATGATTAGAGAACATATCTTTCCCTGAATGGTGCACCGAGTATGGAAGATGTTTTCTCTTTGTGCAACCTCTTCAGGACCTACCATTGCATTAAGAACTCTTCTCATCATCAAAAGCTCTCCTGAGTCTGGGTACTCTATGTCCTCTGGTTCACCATAGTCATGGGATTCCTCTTCTCCTTCGTCTTGAGACTCGTAGTCTCCAGCTGGTGTGAGGATCATGGCTCGTTGATTAGGACACTCTCTTGCCATATGTCCTCTCCCATTGCACTTGAAGCACAAAATGTCTCGGCTCCGTTGAGTGGAAGCAGTTGGCGTGGCATATTGAGGTGCACTAGGGCCGGGTTTGGTCAACTTGGTGAGTTCACTCACTTTGCTCTTGAACCGGCTATCTCCTGGTGTACTAGTGTTCCTCTCTTTTGGCTTAAATGTGGGGTTCAATATGGTCTTAGGCCGAGTATTGTTTGCTGCCTTGCGCTTGTTTTGTTGTTCAATCTGAATGGCAAGATGTAGCAACTCTCCTAAGTCATGGTATGTTTGTCTCTCAACCTTCCTAGCAATCTTTTCTTGCAAACCATCCACAAATTGTGCCATTAGACTCTCCAGAGAGTCTTCTACTTCCAACCGGTTTCTCAGATGCTCAAATTCCTCATAATACTCCTCCACACTCTTGTTGCCTTGTGTCAAACGTCTAAAATGCTTCTGCATATCTCGGTGAAAGTGTGGTGGTACATAGCGCCTTCTCATAATGTATTTGAGCTCTTCCCAAGTCACTATATTCCCATATCGGTTCCTCCTCCTCTCAGTCACTTCTCTGTCCCACCAAGTAAGAGCATGGTCAGTGAACTGGGCTGTAGCTAGACCTACTCTCCGTGGATCAGCATATCTATAGTATTCGAAAATATGCTCCATCCTTCTCTCCCAATCAATATAAGCTTCTGGGTCCACTCTTCCAGCAAAGGTTGGTGGATTAAGCTTAACATCAGGAGCTGGGTACTGTGGTTGTTGTGGTGGTGCATGGAATGGTGGTGCATGGGCATGGAATGGTGGTGCTTGAAAAGGTGGTGTTTGAGCTGATTGCTCTCCCAAGCCACACGCTTCTCCTTGCCTAGCCGTTTCAGGTATGTCTGGTCTTCCAGGCTGCAAGAGTTGTCCCAAACGATCCATACCAGTTGCCATGTTGCTAAGTTGCCCATTGATGGCTGCTAGCATTTGAATCATGGCATTAGTGGCATCTACTTGTTCTGAGCTATCAGACATTGTTGTTCTGGACAAGGATTCGATCCAGTTGAGGAGTGGTCGATTCTCTAGTCGATCGGTCGATCTTAATGTCGATCGGTCGATCTGAAATTCGTCCGTAGAAGGTTGGATCGATCGGTCTGTTTGGGAATCGGTCAATCTTAGATGTGATCGACCCGAGGTACGATCGGTCGATCTAGGTCCGCTCGGTCGATCTTGTAATTGTCCGCAAAAGTGGATCGGTCGATCCAAAGTTGATCGATCGTTCCTGATCCTTTACGTCTAGGGTTTCCACTAATTTAAAGTCTCCCCGCAGCCGCTTTGCAGAGGGATCTGATGGATCGGTCGATCTGGGCTCGGGTTTTCCTCTCGCTTAAAGTTCATGTCAGCTGTAGACAATCCAAAACCAAAGTGAAATACGAAATTCCTAGCCGTTTTTTTCCTCTAGTTTCGTCTACAGACTCTAGAATCCTACTAGTTTAAATGTGTCTAACTATTCTAAACTCGTTTCTACTAATAATTCAGACTTAATTCTAAAGGACTAAGAATCTGTCAGTTTTTTTTTTTTTTTTTTTTTTTTTTTTTAGAGTGAATGAAAGTTGCAGACAAAAAGTTAAAAAGAGATAGGTTTAGACACTCCCTGAGAAGGTAGAATCTTCAGCTCTGATACCAAAAGATGATACACGCTCTGGTTGTCAGAAGAGGATGCAGACCAAGGGGTTAGTGTTTGTGCCAACAAGGGAGATCCTCTCCTGGTTAAACACGAAGGGGGAAGCGATTTGGACCACACGAGGGAGGAATGATCTCGTGATACACCAAGGTTCTTCGCGCCTGGATGACAGATCAAGGCAGAAGAATTCGATTGCTACAGATTAAGGAAAAATCGACTAGGGCTCTGAAATTTGTTGTCAAATTAATTTTGTCTGTCATTCCAGGGGAGGCTAGGGTTTTAATTACCCTAGCCTAAAAAACAACAAGTAGTTTTAAAAGAAAAACAACAAGGCGTTCAAAACTTCCACAAAAAACTACAAACAGTTTAAAACTTAAAAACCAGAAATTATACTAAGTGTTGAAGACTGCTGTAGCTTGTCTTCATTGGAGGGTCCTCATCTTCTGATTATTCCAGGGGCTGGTAAAAGGTTATTATCGTAGAACAGGCCCTGTCTTGCACACTAGAGGTGTTGCCTCGTTAAAACCCCCTTCAGAAAACCCATAGGGACAAAACCGAAGGTAGGAAAAAGAGTACAATTCCCTAGCATGTCTTTGTGTGTCTTTACTCTATAGTGATAGTAAAGACACCAGAAGATGATGTCTGACACTGGAGAAGCTCGCACGAGATGCTTGAAAATGGGTCTTCTCCCTTGCTGCTGTCGATGACTGAGGGTGGACAAAGACTAGTTGATCCTTGCTCGAGCATAAATTCTACTAGATGGTTGAACTTGTGTGCGATGGCTCTGGCTCTCTGGCGAGTTATGGGTCCATTAGGTACTTGAGGGATGATCTGCACTCCCTCTGGTTCAGCTGTCATTGTTGAAGAGCCGATGTCCTCATCATGTTCCCATAGACATTCTTGAGAGTCTTCCATAGGTCTTTTGTATTTTCACAGTAGGAGTAAGCTTCTAAGAGAGAGCCTTCAAGTGAATTTTGTAAGATAGAGAAAACAAGTTGGTCTTCTTGAAACCATTTCCCACAATATGTCAGGATCCTCCTTGTCTTAGTCTTCTTGAGCTGGTCCTTCAAAGACCACCATTGGCGCCTTGCTGGTTAAGACATAAGGCCATAGCTCCCTGCTGCATAATGTGGTCTTTATTGTTCTTGACCAAAGGAGATAGTTCACTCCTTTAAAACTCACTGGATCTTGAATTTTCTTGTTAAACTCCATGAGAAAAAAAAATAAGACCAGACAAGATCAACAACCACCTAGCTAGTTACAACAATCTGATCTTCTTGTTGTAACAAGAATACCCAACACCTAACTCCTATATAACCACCTAACAACCGCCAGTAATTATCTAGACCACAATCCCAACCACCAGCAACAACCACTTGTACCAACAACCGCCTAACCACACCACTTGTACCAACCAATACCAACTAATCTTAACAACCGCCTAACCACCTTTTTAACTACCCAACAGATTTGTTACCCTCTTTTTTAAAAAAGTCCCTTTCTTAAATCACCAATGATCAGATCGATTTAAAAAATATTCTAGAAACAAACTAAGACTTTAGATTAACCAAAAATAGATTCAAGAACCAATTTTAGAAAGAAGGACACATAATCTTGAACCAAACAAGAAGACCTTGAATCTTGAAACGAGATCAACTGGACTTTTAGGATTGGAGTTTGTAACCTTTCTTATGAAGGAAGAAGGCCATTTGGGAAAAAGAATCACTGGATAGAAGATGGTTTTGATCGTGATTCGAAAAACAAGAAGGAGTGGATGCAAAACCTATCGGTTTTGGATAGCGAGCTATCGATTTTGGACGACAAGCTAGAGGATTCAGGATTAGCCTCTTCTGATGGCTCGTACGCAGCAATTTAGATGATCCAAGGAGTATGAGACACGATTTGATTCACCAGGAGATGAGATGAGACAATGACTTTAAGCACACGCAATGATGGTGTTTATGAAGAACAACAGTTTTTAAGGTAGAAATAATGAATAGATTGAAGAAATTAAGAGATTATTCTTAAATCTTGCTCTGATACCATGAAAGATGTAAGATTGAGAGAGATTAAGAGTATAAATCGCCAGAATAGAGAAACAGAGAAAGAGAGATATTAGAGAGAATAGAGAGAATAAAATTTTATTAGAAAGAAGATTATACTTTCTTAGTTTACAAGTGAGGAGAGAAAAGCCTATTTATATTAACTTATTCTAGGCCTGTTTGACTACAAAAATAGACTAATACATGTTTGGTTACAAGGATAGCCTAACTTAGAATACAAACACTCTCATTCTCTTGTTGAACTTAGGCACCAAATATACATATACTTCTCCTTGTCTCTTATTCATTTCAATACGAACTACCTCAAAGAGAATCTGGACGCAATAAAGAACACATGGTCTCGAGGCTCCACTAATTTGATGAAAAAGCCTAATATAAATATCATCATGTATAAGGACAATGAACAGCAAATTCCTAGCTGGCAAGCTTGGAAACTAGGTCAAGTTTCAATACTTCGACCGGAACAAACAATACAACAGCGACCCAATTGGAAAAAAAAACAATAGGGCGAGCCAGCAAGTTTAAAAGTTTGTAAATTTTACATATTTAATAAATTAATTGTAAACAGATATTTCACCTTAGCTCGTTTTTTTTTTTTTTTTTTACTACTTTTTGTTTTGTTCGACCTAATTAACAACACGAAAAATCTAATCTTCAACAACAACTAAAAGTTGCATTATCAACTGCATGAATCCAAGTTATATTACCATACTCATAAAGCTTCTCATTAAAATATATTACATCGATCCAAACGAGTAATTTTAATTACTGTTACGCAAAATAATCGATGTTTCAATCGAGATGCATGTGGTGATCTGGAAGTAAATGACATAACTAAGAAAAATATAATAAATACCAACAATAACAAATGCATGGAATGAAAAACAAGAATTTTGAAATACAAACAATTAGGACCTCGAGCTGAGATCGCTTCAAGCTATATTATTGCTATATTCTCTCGTTATAACCTCGCAAGTCTTCGCAAGAATAACATATAACTTTTACCTGTATCGATATGACTTCACGTAAGCTCTTACATTTCCTTACAACGGTCTAGTATGTCGTCCTTTTGCCCGGCCGCACAAACGCGAGTTCTTCGGTATAGGGTATTCATCTCTCAAAGACGTCGATGTCGTGAAGACACGCAAGTAGAGCTGTTGGCCCAAGTATTGTCTAGCCCAAAACTCTGATCTTAGGTTCCACATTCCCACGTTGTCCAAAGCAATGTAAATGGCTGTCCATGATTTTGGGTACACCTAAATCCCCAGATATACATCATGTGTTTAGTTACAACTAGAAAAAAAAAATGTGTTTGGATAAGGAAGAAGAGGGAAGAAGAATGCCTCACTTGGACAGTTGAACGAGAAACTGCATCACGTAGGTTGTAACCATTTCTGCTCCCTGTGTTCCACTGTCCACCATCCATCCTATATTTTATCCGATCAAAACACACTCAGTTAGACTTAGACTAATAAAAATAAAGAAAATATCATTTGAAGGTTGTCAAGATATACCCAACAACCCAGAAGGAGTAACCATTGAGGTGATAACTTTGGACGATATTCTCTTTGTTCTCGAACACAATCTCGATAAAAGTTCGATAGTCAACTTGCAAAACAGAGGTTTCAAGGTATAAACCTCCACCTGTAGGTTTGTCCGAGATGCTGTTGATCTTATAAACACCGCTTATCTTGAAGAAGTCGGCAAGTTTTAGAGGTGTATCCGCAGGAACAAATGAGACACTATTGACACCGTATCTTTGCTTCCCATTTATCTGACCGGCTGAACTAGCAAACACAATAGTCCTAATGAGCGGTATTAGACCATAATGATATGAGCCTTGTGGGTTTGGTCTTGGTCCACTAGCTGTCAAGTTGGTTCTAAGAAAAAACATGAACCAAATTCACAACCATTAGATCTTTTAAATTATCTATATGGAGCTAAACACACTTAGCAACATTTGCATGAAAGATTATACCTGATGGCACGTGCTTGGTTCAAGGACCAATCGATCTGAATAGTGGGACCACCGGGGACTGGACCAGAAGCTGGGCTAGACGAGCCACTGTAACGGAGAACACCCATGGTTGTTATGGTTTTATCAGTGAACCGAGACGAAGCAACCACGTAGTAATCGCGTGGAGGCTGGTCAGCAGTAATGAGAACAGAGTAAGACTGGCCAACATGAACGTCCAGTGAAGAAAACATGGTTTGCATTGTGTGCGTCCCTTCAACTTCCACAAGCTTCATCCTATGGTTTTGGATCCTGAAGTTTAGAGAATTTTGCAATCCAACGTTTGATATCCTCAACCTGTATGTTTTTCCTATATTACATCCACAGAAAAAGGTATTAATAAACGTGTTGAACGAGTAAAAGATTGAAAATAGACAAGATTAAATGCAAGAAAATAGACAAAGATCAAGTGCAAGACACCTTGCTCAACGTTTAAGGTAGCACCGTTTCTTCGGCCATTAATAAGAATACCATCAGGCGAAGGTAACTTCCTTCCTCTGTCAAGACGAGCCTTCAAATCCTGAGAAATAGCCAAAACATTAAAATAATTTATTATTTTCAACCCAAAATAAAAGAATTTATTATTCGTACAAATAAATACTTGATCATTTAAAAATAAAAAAAAATTGCATTCGGATAGCATGTTAAAAATATAAAAAACTATGACATTAAAATTGGTAGCATATATAATTATGATTCATGTAATTAAATTTTAATCTCTAGTTTAAAATTTGCATTTAAAAATTGATGAAAAGTATGTATATAAATTATATTAATAAAAATATTATTATTATTTTATTTCATGCATTATAAATTTATTTAGAAAACTAATAATTTATTATTACTTTTTAGGATCTAAATAATTAATCAAAAAATTATAATTATCTTAAGTTAATTTATATTAACACACAGAGATCAAAAGTAACAATTGCACATATCCAACTTTATTAATAGTCTCTTCATTTATAATCTCTTAATTTATAAAAATTATTATCGCTTCATTTATGTGTCATGCTAATGTTTAACACGTTAACTATATCCAACTTTATTAATGAGAACATGTTCATACTAAGTTGGCATATGAATTTATTTCTGTTTCACACAAACTTACCGTGTGATTAGATTTGTACCAATCTCCAATGAGGACAGTGTAATCTCCTGCAGGGTCAGAGAATGGAACTGGAATTCCAGGACGGCTAAGGATTCTGATACCTCCGAACCCACCAGCCGCCTTGTGAAAGGCAAGGGATGGGAAGTAATAGAAGCTCCCAATTTGGTCTTTCACTTGCAAAATGTATGTGTAATTAGTCTTCGGCGGAATTGGACAGGTCGTTCCGTACATTCCATCGACATAAGAGTTTCTCCTGTTCTGGACTCCGTTCCTGTTTGATACATTTTTTCAATAAAATAAATAACAAGGAGAGTATATGTACGAAATAGCTTATAGCCAAATTTTAGAATGTCATTTCAACTTTCTTACTTGCAAATTAACATTTACTAATCGGGTTTTTGTCTGGCTTTAACTAATCATGAAATATTTATTTGGTGATAAGCAACTTTATATAATAATTACATTGTTTTAGCAAACATGGGTGATAACATGTACGTTATTTTTGACGAAACTGCTATCGAAATGTTTTGATAATTTTAATAAATGACTATCTGCCTAATAAACTTTCTACATAATTAACAAAACTATGATTCGTTAAATTATAATGATAAAAGTTTATAAATAAGTTAAATTTAAAAAAAAACTTTGATATATATATATATATATTTTCTTAAAGATGACATGGAGATGGACTAATTAATAGAAATAAGTAGGGGCCATAGGGCCCTTCTAAAAGACAACGTAACTTCAACGACATTCTAATGCAGCCGACAAGTTTCACAAAAAGGATTTTTCCGGGTGCTAAACAGCTAATGAATTGGGGAGACAGGTGGCACAATGTGGACAATAAAATTATTCGGTTACCATTGTTATGCAACATATATAATCATATCATTATCACGATCATAATACGCATGGTATTTATGATAGTATCATCGCTTTGACATTTGGTAGAAATCATATTATTGATAAGACTAAATAAACTATATAAAGTTCCCTCTTATAAATGGTAAAGGTAAATCCCTCAATTAGTGTTACTTTTATTACTTAGAAAACTATTTTAATAGCCCTAACAGATTTTTCGTTAATTTTTACGTATTTATGGTATGCATTATGGTATTTCTACTTGCCCCAAGACCACATGACTACATTTATCGCATTCACATGCTTTGCTTTCGCAATAGCACGCTTTTCAACAAATATTTGTTCAATGAAAAGGCGGCGTCCCCATATTCAGCCGTTGATTTTTCTTGGCATGTCATTGGCAAATGTCTCGCCGTACCTATTTTACATGAATATTCTCCGATTTTGAACATAACAAAATGAAACAATCCATTCGACCCTAAAATTTAAATAGTTAATGTGTACATATAATTCAGTTTTTAATTGATGAATTGATTAAGAAAAATATATGTATTAATTATCTAGTTTTTTATTCGTAATTGTTTCAATTCTCAGAAATCTCAAAACCGGCCATGAATATTTTGCCCGTGATTTTACATCAAGTAAATAACATATATAAACCCCTAAACTGACCTATTATTACACAGATCTAAGTGAATCGGAGATGACAATAGAAAATATCTAATTAACTCTAACAAATCACAACTTTTAATTTGGTTTACTGTTTTTTCAAATAAACTCGAACGTTTAGATGAGAAATAGTGGCTACTCAAAAAGAAAAAAAAAACGTGGACCAAAAGTGTTCTTAGAGATTATTTTTTCGTATCACAACCTTCAACTTCTACTGGCGATACCATAAAACCAGAGAAAGTGAAGTGGATAAAGTTGTAATTCCCAAAAAGGAAGAAAGAATCGTTACCATGAGATTAAGAAAGGCTCGTCTAAGCTGTTGTGTACGTTAATGATGAGATTATCGTTTGTCACACTGTGAATGTCGGGTCCCGGAAATTGTCCATTAATCAATATTCCCTATTTTCCGTAAAAATAATATTTAAAAAAAAAACACAATTAGTATCCTCGATTGATTCAGTTCACCGAATATAGCTTTCATGGTAACAAAAAAAATATATAAAGAATATTAAACTTTTTGTCAACCAGCCAATAAAGCGATCCAGGCAGGAGTAACATTTTTACAAAAGAAACTATAAACTTATTTCATAAACCATTGAATAGCACAATCGGCCAATCATTACCGAAAATCTTAAGGAAGATATATAAATATATTTTTAATTACTAATGTACTCTTTACGTAGATATATAGATTATACATAATAATTTTCTTTCTTTTGTGCGAAATCTTTAAAATAGAAAGAGTTAATAATGTGGGATTCAAGACCTGTTGACGAACACCGAGTGGGTAAATGTCACCGTATGTTACATTCCAGTCGAAGAATCGGTATGGACTCTCTGCGGTGACCGCGGCGAAGAATGAGAGGCAGAGCAATAGGGCGGTGCCTGCGGATCTGCCCACGGCCATCACTTTTAATGAGAGGGAACGTGAGCAACAGCGTTTCTTACGGAGAAGAGAGAGGGAGTAAAGAGTAAGAGAGAGTATGAGAGAGAAAAAGAAATTATGAGAGAGAAAGAGAAGAGTTAGTGATATGAGTGCACTCACTGCGTTATGTAAATCTATGTGCGTCGAGGGGGAGAGTGAGAGGGTTCCTCTACCTAAACTTTGTCCCAACAAACAAAAAGTGTATATATTTGAAAATTTAAAAATAATTCATCAAAGTGAAAAAACGATGACTTTACTGCGTTGTCTTAGAAAATTAAAAGAATCAAATTCTTATTTTTCAAGAAAATAAACAAATTAATCCGAAGTATATATGCGAGAAATTGAATGAAAGCAATAAAGCAAATACAGTTTCCGTTTCATCACAAATATATTTATTAATGATATTTATTAATGCACTTTCTCTTTCACTGCAAATATTGTTTTAGCAAATATGTTAAAATAGTATGTTACATTTACAAAAACAAGTAGACTATATTGTGATATTATGTTCAATAAGTTTATTTGTTTTTATATTCGAGAAAATTGTAATAAAATCAATAAAAACAAATACACTTTCTACTTTATCATAAACATATTTATTAATTTGTCAAAAAAAACCATACACATATTTATTAATGTATTTTTTTCATTATATATATATATTAATTTAATAAATATTTTACTATGTAAAGCTTGATTTCTCAAAACTGTTAATTAATAAGATTGTGAACGTGTTGAATTAGTCGATTACATTTTGACACCTATAAATTTATTCTTATAATTAAATAAAATAAAAATAAAAACTAATTAATTTTTCTAACAAAAATATAATAATTAATAATTCTCAGAATCTAAAAAGAAATTATATAGTAAATTACTAATATCAAAATGATATATGATTAAAATTAAAATTTTGCTTGGGTAAATGAGTCAAATAAACTAAAAATAGACTCTAAAAAGACAACTGATACACAAAAAAATCAAAAGAATATTCGCATAACACACTTCCGAATAAGCTTTTGGTTTTACTAATTAATGGAATCAATTAAACACATATGAGCCATCCATCCAGAATTTGTAATAAACATATGTAACTTTTACCCTTTTATTTAGTAAGTATGTTTTTAGCCATTCCTTGATTTATGTTAAAAGTTATGATGGTTCCAATACAAAATAACTTTTACCAGACACACACTAGATATGTTTGAAAATATATATTATTCAAAGTAATACATGAAAAAGTAGAAAGTACGAGTTTGAGATAGATTATATCATATAATCCATTTTTCTACATAATATATTTCATGAAAAAATAATAATAAAGAGAATATAGAATGAAAAAAATGATAAAAGAGAATAGTCTTTTAATAATGTGTTTTACCACTCACTTCTTGTTAATTTGCTAACGGCAATTTTCCAACATTTTTTTTCTGACATAGTTTATCTTTATAGACTACATCGATCGAAATATTTCCCATTTACAGACGAAACCATCTCGCCATTTCTTAATGCATCTCTTCCCTTCTCTTCCTCTCTCTAAGTCAATATTTTGGACATTATATCCTAACCTCCTGACTCTAACTGCCATTACACAATCAGCCCTACAATCTTAAAATCTAAACTGGAATCATCTTCCGCCGTAATCCTTGAATTATACTTTATAAAATTAGATTTTACAAATATCAATTTGCATCATATTTTATTTTTTTAAATTAAAATAAACTATCAAACATATATATATATATTAATATCTACATATATATATATATATATAAACATTAATATTAACATTTATGTGCTGTTTTAGCAAAATAATTATAGCATTTACATAATTCAACAATATTAAATTATATACTTATATAACATTTTGCAGTGAATAATAAATTCAAAAATGACCAACATAGTTATTAGTAAGAACAAAAAAGCTAAAAATATTTAATTTTATTCTTTGACCAAAAATTATAGTTATATATTTCACATATTATCTTTATGATCATGATTATTATATTCAATATTAACAATGCATGATTCCTTGAAAAACATTTTAATATTAACAATTTAATAATAAATAAGATTAACATGAATTAATAACAATTCCTATGCGCCAGCCACTACCAAAAAATGAAAAAGGCTGTAAGTTCTAAATGAATATTTACCATTAAGTATAAAAATAATGGTGAGATAGATAGGTACAAAGCTAGGTTGGTGGTTAGAGGATTCACACAGACTTATGGTGAAGATTATAGGGATACTTTTGCACCTGTAGCTAAATTACACTATGTTAATGTTGTTATATTCCTTGCTACTAACCTTGAATGAGAATTATGGCAAATGGATGTTAAAAATGCATTCTTACAAGGTGAGCTAAAAGAAGAGGTGTACATGACACCACTACCAGGTCTAGAAGATCAAGTAGGTGACGACAATACACTGAGACTAAGGAAGGCTATCTATGGCTTAAAGCAATCACCTAGAGCTTGGTACCATAAGCTGAATGTTACCTTAAGGGACATATGCTTCAAAAAGTCAGAAGTTGAACACACTCTCTTTACACTTCAGAGTAAGGAAGATATTGTGGTTATACTCATTTATGTGGATGACGGAATCATATCAAGGAGTGATAAAGTAGGCATTGAATCTACTAAAAACTATTTAAAGAGTGTTTTTGATATTAAGGATCTAGGTGAACTTAAATTCTTCTTAAGAATTGAAGTGTGTAGGTTCAAGGAAGGTCTCTTCTTATCTCAGAGAAAATATATTGTGGATTTACTAACCTCTATAGGTATGATAGAAGTTAAACCAGCTAAGACATCTCTAGAAGAAGGCTACAAGCCATAACCTAAGGGGAAGCTAGGAAATGACAAATTCCTTGACGCAAAGCTATATAGAAAATAGTTAGTAAGCTCATATAATTAACCATCACTAGACCTGACTTATGTTTTACTGTGAATCAGGTGTCTCAGCATATGCAAGACCTAAAGACAAAGCATTAGGACATGATCATGCACATTTTGAGATACTTGAAAGGTACTCATAAACAAGGTATAAGGATGGGTTGTAATAGAAACACAGAAGTAGTAGGTTATTGTGATGCAGATTGGGCAGGAGACAGAGAAGATATGAGAAGTACAACCGGCTACTTCACCTTCATAGGAGGTAATCTTGTGACTTAGAATACCAAGAAGCAGAAGGTTGTATCTTGCTCTAGTGCAGAAGCTGAGTACAGGGCCATGAGGAAGCTTACCACATAATGAATATGGCTAAAACAACTCCTCCTTGACATATTTGGCGTGAGCTTGGAGTCCTTTATCACTGTCCATTGTGACAATCAAGCTGCTATACACATTGCTTCTAACTCTGTTTCATGAAAGAACCAAGCATATTGAGGTAGATTGCCATAAGGTAAGAGAAGCTATTGGAAATGGAACCATCTTAACTTACTACACAAGGAGTAAAGATCAACTTGCTAATGTGTTCACCAAAGCCACAACACTGAAGACTGGCGGTTCTATCTACCCAAGGCTTGACCTCATGTCCATTTCACAACAGTGATCCTGATCATAGAGTGTTATACTCTTTTTCACTAGAAATTTTTTTTTCCTAATTGAGTTTTCCTTATGTAGGTTTTTAATGAGGTAATGCTTCATAGTTGTAAGCTTATGCATTCTCCATGACTTTAGCTTGAGGGAGAGTGTTAGAATGAAGAAGAAATGAAAAAGATGGTCTTAGACTATAAAGATAAGGCCGTGTGGACTAAGCTACCAAAAGGAGTGTCTTAAGCTTGTTTATGATTAATGATATGTTATCCTTGTAGCCAAACATGTATTATGCTATCATTGTATCAAAACAAGCCTATACTAGATTAGTATAATTAACTATTTCTCTCCTCATTTGTAAGCAAGAGATAATTATCTCAATTTCTAATAAAATTCATTTTCTCTCTAATCTCTCTTTAATATTTTTCTCTCAATCTCCAAATCTCTCAATCTATTAGTCTCTTAATCTTTCAGATCTCACTTATAAATAAGGATAAGGAGACAACAAATACAGGGGGATTGGACGATCTGAGGCCGAACAAAGAGACCGATCCCAGAAAACTCAAAGAAACAAAGACAATTTGTTGATGAGATACCCAACATCAGATATAACGTTCATAACAACCTGGCAGGTGGATATGAGAATTCTAATCTCACTCCAACCATCCACTAGAACAGGTTAAACACCTTTTTTACAAAAAGGTTACTCTGACCACTTGCTTGAGCAGCCAACGTATCACCTCACTACTGCTTGATATAAGAACTTAGGATGGGTTGTCTTTCATCGAGAATCTCAGGTTGCTGGACAGAAATCGATGGAAGTGAATGGGTGGATCGAAGGGACCACACAAGCTGGAAAGGGACTTGTGATACTCCAACAACTTCAACCAACAGGTTGAAGAACACGGCTGCAAGCAATGGAATTGCTGGCGGCTACTTTAGACTAGGGTCTTTAGGTTTTGTCAAAAAAAATGCTTGTTATTTTATTAAGTGTAGACAAAAGGCTTATATAATGCCTTGTTACAATTTTAGGCTAAACAACAAGGCGTTTAATCCTACAAAAAATAGAACAACATGTAGTTCACTTATTGTCAATTAAATAATGATTGGGCCCTAATTAGTCAACATGACTTAAACCCAATTAAAACACTTAGTCTAAAAAGAAATAGAAATAAGATAAAAAACCCAATAATACTTAGGCATAGAATTCGAATGAAGACTTATGAATGTAGTGGAATTGTGAACAAGTCTTCACCGCCGTGCGCACTAAGAGTATTGCCTCATTGAAACATTCTTCGGAAAACCCAATGGGATAAAACCGAAGATAGGAAAAAGAGTACAATTTCCTAGCACGACTTTTGGTGTTTCTACCGAATGGTAATAGTAAAGACACCGGAGGAGGAAAAGTCTTCTAGAAAGAACCTCCATGGTTTCTTGTCAAGCTGGAATGGGTCAAGGTGTGGTCCGGTCGTTGGTGCATGGTCGGATGCGTGAGCAGGTCTGGTTAGCTGGACGGCTGGTCGTGGCCTGGTCGTCTGGATCAGCTCAGGGTCCTCTACGGTTCCACTCTCCAAGAGCATGCTGAATTTGTCTCCTAAGACTTTCCTCTTGGACCTCGTAAGAGGTTCAGGTGGAATGACCAGTGCAATGGCTAGCTCGATGTCCTCATCACTGCTTTATGAATCCACTTTCGGTTGAATAATGTTCTTATTTTTTTCCATGGGTTTCCATTAGTTCATGTTGTTCAACGAATACATGATCGAAGGCCATAAGAGGCACTGAAGTCACTGAGTGCAGGGTGAGACGCTCCCTATACCAAATGAAGACTTTCGATCTTTACTTAAAATCATTTTTAGAAGAAATCGAAAGATTAAACAGTAGTCAAGATAAAACCCCCAAACAAATAGACAAAAAGCTCATGAACATCCTAAATATTGATTTTGTTTTAAAAAACGTAGCCAAAAAAAAATTATATTTTTTAAAAAATATATATTCGTACAAAATAATGTATTTTTACTTTCTATATTTTATGTTTTTTAATAAAATAATATTATAGTTATTATTTTTTGCAATTTGTAAACAGCAAAAGTGTTCATATTTAAATATATTTTGAAACTCAAAACATATTATTATTTTTTTTAATGAAAAAGTTTTATTTAAATCCAAATGCAGATTTAGCATTTATAAAATAGAAAAATAATCATTTTTATATGAATTCACGATTCTAATTTTGTTACAAAAAAATGAGAGATTTTTGAAATGTAAAAATAGATTTTTGAAATAGAGATATCTAGAAGATGTATAAAAATTTAAATTTTTATACGTTTGAGTATAAACTATGTACTTATAAATAGGCTGTGTATTACTAGAAGAATCTAAATAATTTTAATGTTTTAAGAAAACAATAATTATATTTGGTATATATGGGGAGTTTTCCTTTATGAACGAACAATATATGTGTTTAGGATAGGCACACTGTTTTTTTTTCTCTTTTAAATGTACAAGTTGAGTAGGTAAGTAAATGATTTTAACTTTAAATGATCAATTTAAATTAATCTATATGATTTACACAAAACATGTATTGCCGATCCTCTAAAGATGCCCAAGAGTACAAAGGAAGGTGTCTAAGAGTAAAAAGGAAAACATTGTGCTCCTACATTTTCAATCATCCCAAATAATTGTAATGATGTACCGTTTGAAAGATTACTAATCAAACAAATGGGAAAATGGACACAAATAAAATAAATTAAAAATAAATTACTTCTTTACCATTTTTCTATTAATTAGGAGCAAATATTTTTATTGGAGATTCTAAATCTAATGGAAAATACATTCTAGATATCCAAATGATTGGATATTTTCAATCTTCCCAAAATTATGCTTCTACATTTTCAATCATCCCAAAATTATGCTCCTACATTTTCAATCATCCCAAAATTATTTTCGATTTTGATATAAATTTGGAATTCGGCAAAATTAAATCCATATCTGAATTAATTTTAATGTCTAGATCTTTTACATATATGAAATATAAATTTTATTACTAGTTTTTAATTACATTAAATTTTTATATATAATAAATTTATATATTATTTTAATATTATTTTTAGTTTTTATGCAATATTATATATAGCTTTAATTTTAATATTATTTATAATATTTTAATATATTTTTTCTATTTGTCGATTTCCATTCAAATTAATAGCTATAGATCCGGATTCAGATAGTCAAAATAATTATCTAATATTAATATAACAACAAAAATATAGTTAAACTTAAACACAACAATTAAATATCATAATTATTATTAAGTTCGTTCTCCTCTTTATTACTTAAAACATAAACCTTCACTTCTAAAGTTATATTATCAAATCATTATTTTTTTTGTCTAGTAATCTTAACACATAATAAATTTTTCACATTTTTATTTGTTTTATGTTTAAGAATATTCACTGTCTTTTGATTCAATAGATTTTTTTTTGGTGTTGGAAAATATAAACATTAAAGTTGGATCTTATAAATTTTATCACTACAAAACCATCACATTATAGAAATTCGAAATCTTTTTTGCAATTCCTTTTTAACTATTTTAGTCTGATATTGTATTTTTAATTTCCGTTAGTTATTATTTTTATAAATATTAGTTGTCTTTTCTTTTTCTCTTTGTGCACACAATATTAGTTGTCTAGTTATAGTAAATAAGGTTCTTGTATTTATATTATCAATCGACTAAAGTTAATATTGTAAGGAAAAATTAGTGTCGGTGGAAAATGGTGAGGCTCCGGGCGGATCTGTTTCCCATATGGTTTCGTTGGCTGCTATATATTTTCTTCACTTTGGGGATTGTTCATTTTAAGTTATTTATTATTGTTATGTCTGACAAATTATTATTCTGTAAAAATAATTTTTAAAGCTTGATAACAGCTTACTAGTCGGTGGATTTAAATGTTTCTTGTCTCGTAAATGTTTTGGCTACATAGGTAAAATTAAAAAGAAACATGTCTGTATAGTTACTGACATTAGTGTGGTTGAAATTTTCACCACCACTTGTGACTTGACCATTAAAAGAAAAAATTAAATAGTACAGTTAACAAGATTAGTACACTACCCGAAACCAAAAGTAAGTTTTGGTAGTTTTAGGATAAGAAAAAGTTTTGTTATTGAAATTAATATAGCTTTTAAATTTTGAAAATTTGAACATTTTAATTATTAATAAAAGGGGCAAATTAAATTTGATACTAACTTATTATTTTATTGCTATATTAGTTTTTATTTAAATTACTAAAATTTTTTTTATAAATATTTTGTTTTTAGATTTTTTGTTAATAAAACCTGTATTTCTAATAATACTATTTGTATATGAATTTTTTGATGCTATCATAGAAATCACTCTACAGTCTCAGCTAAAAAAATGATCAATAATTCATCAAAAATCTGAGTTCATAGGATGATCAAGAATTCATCAGAATGATGATGCATACGATAGAATAAAGTAGAAATGATGGTACAGCTTTGATTGACTCTCTATCAGTGGGAATGACCGACTTTCTTAGTCTTAGGGAGTGACTAACTTTCTTAATCTTTGGAGAAATACACTTGTTTGAATCACACAAGGAATCATAATTATATAATCTAGAGAATCATGAATCTCTTAAATAAAAGTAAAGACAAACTAAAACAATTTTTAGATAAAATGAAAAAAAAATTATTTAGTTTTATGATTGAAATGTGAGTTTTACAGTAGTATAGCTTTGAGTTTATATAGTGCGATTGACAAGATGTAATGAATTGTACATAATCACATAATTAATGAGAATGGAGCATTTGGTGCCTTTGAAGATGAATTGGCTTATATCAGTAAATTCTTTGCTAACTTTGTATCAGATGGTGATGAGGATATGAGACTTAACTTAGAACCCGCGGTCACAGTCCCTGTCCTTAGAAAATCTCCCAGGACAAGGTCTGGCTCTTGAGATTTGAGAGAAGGTTTCAACCTATCTGTGGAGACCCTAATCTTCCAGATAGCGCTGGAGACGAGCCAAGATCCCTTACCTGAATGCAGGAAGGAACGGCTAACCAAGGACCCAAGCGCTAGCCAGGCACGACCGGATCCGGCCCAAGTCCTTCCTGAGCACGATTCAACACGATCCAGGCACGACCAGCCCCCGACCCAAATCCTTTCCGAGTTTGATCCGACACGACCCAGGCACGAACAGGTCCAGCCTAAAAACAAGTCGGCATGACCCAGACTCGACCAGGCCCAGCCCAAGAAATCTATCTAAAGGAGTTTCCACTCCTTTCAAGCAACAATCAGCTTACCATATTCAGCATCTTCCCCATTAATGAAACAGTGCACTCTGATTCTTAAGGAGAGCCACCAAGGTAAGCATTAAGTTCCCTTATAATTCGATTTTTGGACTAATCTTTTAATTACTTTTTTTTTGTGTCTGTCTTGTTTCCTTTTTGTCTTTCCATTAAAGTAGAACAAATAAATTTGTCTCGACACCCCATTTAATAGGCAATTAGGTTTTCATTTATTGTAATATGTTTCAAAGACCCTTAGAAGGGCATAACTGACGGACTCCTTAGGAGATCCCCCACAACACGGTCTGGCTCTAGAGATTTGAGAGAAGGTTTCAAACAAGCTGTGGAGACCCTACTCTTCCATATAGCGCTGGAGACGAGCCAAGACCCATTACCCGAATGTAGGAAGGAACGGCTAACCAAGGACCAAAGCGCGAGCCAGGCACCACCGGATCCCGGCCCAAGTCATTCCCGAGCACGATCCGGCAAGATCCAGGCACGACTGGCCCCCGACCCAAATCCATCCCAAGTATGATCCGGAACGACCCAGGCGCAAACAGGCCTAGTGTAATGACCGCGATCGAGGGCAAAACTGGCAGGAGCGGGGAAAAAGGAAATTTCGGGGATTATGGGCGAAGATATCTGGGAAGGAAGTTTCGAAATATTCTTGTAACAGACTTCCCGGAAATTTCGCAATATCCTAACAACCGGATAATGAATTATTCCCAAAGGAAAAAGGAATTATCCCAAAGGATAATGGATTATTCCCAGCGGATAGGGAATTATTCCCGAAGGATAGGGAATTATCCCCAAAGGATAAGGGATTATTCCCAGCGGATAAGGGGATTGGGTTGGTCGAAGTTGTTGGTAACAACTTCCGAGATTTTCGCGCTAAATCCCAACCACTTTCCGAAAATCTCGCTGATATCCCAACTGACGGATGGATATTCGAAGGGATAAGATGGGACTGCGGATTTGAGGAAAATCCTAACCGACTTCCCTTATAAATAAGGAGCAAGTCGCCTCATAAGTCCCTGCGTGAGTAAACGAAAAATCAGAACACTGAAAGAAAGAAAGTTCGAGGAAACTAAGTGATTTCTCTAGAAAGGTTCGAGAAGCGACCAGTTATCTGAGTTTTTATCGAGAGCGGATCATTCGGTTAAGGAAATCCGGGTAAGCATCGATAAACTTAGAGTTTTTCCTTTCTGGGCTATAAGCATCGAGAGACTTAGTGTTTTGGTCGATGTGTTCCGAGTAAATCGCTAGGTTTGTGTGACGCGCGTCGGTGCAGCTTGGACGATCTGCGTCAAGAGGTGTCAGAACGTGGGTTTTCATCGGTTCATCGAAATCCTAAGGTGAGTGCGTGACTGTGGCTATGGTCTAGGGTCGTGAGCGTGTGTGGATTCAATAAGTGCTTGACTGTCTGATCTAATATACTTGTCCTGTCCTGTTTTAAGTGTTAAGCGTGAATAAGAGAGTCTTGTGTGACTCGTCCTGGTGAATGATCCAACAGTGGTTGGTGAATCACGTTTAGGAAAGTATATCGGCCTGATTTTGCATGATTGACTTATTGATTGGATTACTTGTTTTCGATTTCTTGACCATAGCTATGTGAGACGGGATGACCGCCTCACTAAGCAATTCGTTGCTTATGCCTCCTTATGGATGCAGGGTTAGGTAATACTCGGGAAGGTAACAGCAGTGGCTAGAACGCGAGACGAAGGCTGGAAAGAAGGGATGGTGGCTTAGTAGAATAATTGGGTCTAGTAGCTTAGACGATGTATTGGTAGACTTATCGTTGTACTAGAACCTCGGTTTTTATAATAAGTAATCTATTACACGTTTATGCACTGTTCCGCTGAATCAAATCTGAAAATGCTAAGAAAAAGTTAAGTAAAAATTTGAATCAAGAAATTTTTACTAAGTGTGGTTGTTTGGGTTGACCGCGGGTAGGAAACCTTTAACCTGGGGTAGTTTTCCCGGGTTAGGGCGCTTCACCTAGCCCAAGATCAAGTCGGCACGACCCAGACTCGACTAGGCCCAACCCAAGAAACTTATCTAAAGGAGTTTCCACTATTTTCAAGCAACAAACAGCTTACCATATTCAGCATCTTCTCCATTAATGAAACGGTGCACTCTGATTCTTAAGGGGAGATGCCAAGGTAAACATTAAGTTCCCTATTAATTCGATTATTGGACTAATCTTTTGTTTCCTTTTTCTGTGTCTGTCTTTTTTCCTTTTTGTCTTTCCATTATAGTAGAATAAGGCATTTGTCTCGCCACCCCATTTAATAGGCAATTAGGTTTCTATTTATTGTAATCTGTTTCAAAGACCCCTAGAAGGGCTTAGTTGACGGACTCCTTATAAAGTCCCACTGCAGCCTTGTTATTTTTATTCACCCATGAAATGAAGAATCGAGTTTTGCCTTAGCAAACTAAAACCCCTAGCCTCCGAGTCTCGTGAGAAGCCATCCTCTGAGCAACCGACTTATCAAACCTCCTTCCCATAGAGACTTGTGGCGTCATTCGATCCACCTCTCCATCTAAGTCGTCCCATCGTGTTCTATTGTCAAGATACTTGGTGTGACCAGGAAGACAGCGTTGAACAGCCAGCTTTCTTCACCCCGTGTATTGTCGTGAGGCTAGGTGTACACCGAGTCTTACATCATCTTGGTATCAGCGCTAAAAGCTCCTTAAAACCAGGTTCTATCCTTCTAATATTCAGTTCTTAATTGGTCCAGTTCAAATAGCATACAAAAAAAAGAAAAAAGTAATATTAGTGCATCGCTAGCTACAAAGCTGTTATCTTCCTTCCCATTAGCGTCACTTAAAAAAAACACCAAAAGAACACCGTTCTTAGCTGATAACCTGTTCCAAACCATTAACCGTACGAGCCTAAGCTCTCATAGCCGCCCCTTCTTCTATTTCATGTTTATTGCATTAAAAATAACCTAAGACAAAACAAAGAGTAAATTTCCATTCTTGCTATTAGTACTTTCCATTTTTTTTCCAATCGATTAGATTCAATAGGTTAAGTTTCCTAAATTCAAAAAAAAAAGAAAGAGGAAGTTTTTCTTCCTTGTTTAAGTAGTTTACCTAAAAGCATAAAGGAATACTGTTAGAATTAATTAACTAAGTCTACCACCCTTAAATTTTTTCCAATTATCACCCCTTGAAAATTTGTGTGTTAAGAGACCAAAAGAGAAATTTCCATTTACTACTTAGTGATTACCTTTTTCATAATTATTCTTTGCCTTTAGTGTAAGGACCCATTAAACACTTGGTCTTCAAGATTTGACGCAGGATACGCTTACCATGGGCGACGCTGAACCCCAAGTGAACATGCAAACACTCTTGGACGCCTTGACCAGACTCAGGGACCGCATGGACCAGATTGAGCAGCGCCTGCCAGGAGCTGGCCCCCCAAACCAACCGGGAGGAGAAACAAGGACGCAGCTGCCTCGGTTGCGGCAGGACCCACCCCTTTAACCTCCGGGGGAAGAAACCACTGATGACGTCGAGCCTAGCGTTGAAGAAGATGTTGAGCTGCCCCCTCCTGCTCCTGACCTGAGACATAGGAGACGTGAGAAACACGGAGGTCGAGACAGAAGAAGAGAAAAAGACTACCAACACCCTCCGGGCCGAGACCTCAAACTACAGGCTCAAACCTTTACGGAGAAGGTAGACCCGGACGCCTATATCAACTGGGAGAAGAGGATGGAGTACATCTTTGAGTACTATCAATAAACTGAGGAGTGGAAGGTATCCCTAGCTGCTGCCCTACTCACGGACAATGCACTTGCATGGTGGGACAGAAAAGTAGCCGAAAGGAGTAGGCTGAGACGCGGTTATCTCCACCTTTGGGACGATATGAGAGCCCAACTCCAAAAGAGGTTTGTTCCTACATACTACTATATGGACTTACAAAAGCGTTTCAGGAAGCTATCCCAGAAAACCCGGACGGTTGAGGACTACTTTGAGGAGTTTGAGAAGATCAAGAATCGGATTGAAGTCCAAGATTCAGAGGAGACTTTAATGACTCAGTTCCTGGATGGGCTCCAGGACCGCAGAGCTAGGAAAGTTGAGAGGCAGAACTATGTCCACTTTGATGACTTGCTGTACTATGCCGTCCAGGCGGAACAACACATCAAGAGGAAGTTATCCAGCGCCGTCCGAGGAAGGACTTCTTGGAATCCGCCCCCTCCTAAGTATTTAGACAAAGGCAAAGGACCTGAAGGGACCTCGCGGTTCCCCAAGTTCACAGCTGAGACCGCCAAGAACCGTAAGCTTGAATTCGGTAGGCCTCAACCTCAGAGGAACTATGACATTACTTGCTATAAATGTCAGGGGAAAGGGCACTACGAAGGAGATGCCCCAACCAAAGGGTCATGCTAATCAATGTCCAAGGGGAATACGAGACCGAGGAGGAAGCTGAGAAGGAACCGACTGGCTCCAAAGAAGAAGTGACCAATTATCCACATGTTGGAGAGATCCTGGTCACCAGGCGAGCCCTCAGCGCAATTTTTGACCCGGATACCGTGCAGAGAGAAAACATCTTTCACACCCGGTACAACATCGAATCCAAGGTATGCAACTTGATCATTGATCGTGCACTAACGTGTCTAGCAAGTATCTTATTGATAAGCTGGTCCTCACAAAAACCAAGAATCTGCACCCTTACAAGCTTAAATGGCTCAACGATGAGACTGAACTCAAGATTGCGGAACAAGTCATGGTGCCGTTCAGCATAGGAAAGTACTCAGACCTAGTCAAGTGTGACGTAGTACCAATGCAAGTAGGGCATCTCCTCTTAGGAAGTCCATGGCAATTCGACAAGGAGACCATCCACCATGATCGCACCAATATCTACACATTCACACATGGGAACTGTAAGCACCACCTAACCCCTCTCACGCCACAAGAGGTAATGAGATGCAAAGCGCAATGTCTAAGGGCGCCAAGGTAAGTAATACCAACTTATACATTACCACAAGCCATGTGATTAAGGCTATTAGTTCTAGGACACAGGTGCTACTAATGGTCTTTAGAGAAATAATGTTTTCAGGACTTGAGGACACCATGCTATCCAAGGAAGTACAACAAATGCTGGACAAATTTAAAGACGTCTTTCCCAAGGAGATCCCAGCAGGGCTGCCACCCATTAGAGGCATTGAACACCAGATTAACCTCATCCCCGGAGCACCCTTGCCAAACCGACCAGCTTACAGGGTTAATCCTAGCGAAGCCGAGGAACTTGAAACTCAAGTACAAGACCTATGTCTAGAGGCTACATCCGAGAGAGCTTGAGTCCTTGCACGGTTCCAGTATTGTTGGTGCCTAAGAAGGATGGGACTTGAAAGATGTGTGTGGACTGTAGGGCTATAAACAATATCATCATCAAATATAAACACCCTATCCCAAGGCTAGATGACATGCTAGATGAGTTAAATGGAGCCACTATTTTCTCTAAGATATATTTAAAAAGTGGATACCACCAAGTAAGGATGAAACAAGGTGAAGTGGAATTCTGCCTTTAAAACCAAAAGAGGCCTTTATGAGTGGTTGGTGATGCCTTTTGGACTCACCAATGCCTTAGCACATTCATCCGCCTCATGAACCAAGTCTTAAGGGCATTCATCTGTAAGTTTTTAGTAGTTTACTTTGATGATATCCTGGTCTATAACACATGTCTCAATGACCACATGATCCATCTAGAAAAGGTCCTAGAACTATTGTGCTTAGAAGGCTTGTATGTGAACCTAAAGAAATGTGTGTTTTGCACTGACCAATTGGTGTTTCCAGGATTTTTTGTAAGTTTTCAGGGATTGAAGGTCGACGGAGAGAAGATCAAAGCCATCCAGGAGTGGCCCACGCCTACTACCATTGGGCAAGTGAGGATTTTTCATGGTTTGGCTAGCTTTTATCGACGCTTTATCAAGGATTTCAGCACAGTAGCCACCCCTCTCACCTCAGTCATCAAGAAGGGCATCACCTTCAAATGGGGAGAAGCCCAAGAACAGGCCTTTAAAGAACTCAAAGACCACCTCACACACGCCCCAATACTTGTTTTACCTAACTTTGGTAAAACATTTGAAATTGAATGTTATGCCTCAGGAACAGGAGTTAGAGCTGTACTAAGCCAAGGGGGACGTATAGTAGCGTTCTTTAGTGAGAAACTTTAAAGAGCCTTCCTAAAATATCCCACCTATGATAAACAGTTATATGCCCTGATAAGGTCTCTAGAGACTTGGCAACATTATATCTAAAGAGTTTGTCATTCATACAGATCATGAGACCCTGATGTACCTAAAAGAACAAACCACATTAATCAACCGCCATGCTAGATGGTTAAAATTCGTGGAGACTTTCCCATATGTCATCAAGTACAAGAAAGGAAAGGACAATATAGTAGCTGATACCCTCTCAAGAAGAAACACCTAAATCACTACTATGGATGCCAAAATCATGGGGTTTGAGCACCTCAAGGGGCAGTACCAAGAGGATCCCGACTTTGGGGACACTTACAGCCAATGTGCCAGAGGCACAGTAGGGTCCTTCTTCAGGCATAAAGATTTTCTTTTCAGAGGTAAGAGGCTCTGCATTCCTTAAGGCTCAATGCGAGAGCTAATCCTTACGGAAGCAAATGGAGGAGGGCTCATGGGGCACTTTGGAGTAGACAAAACCCTCAGCATCGTGGTGGAGCATTTCTTCTGGCTTCACCTCAAAAGAGATGTGGAGTGGTTCTGCGCCAAGTGCATCACTTGTCTTAAGGCAAAATCCAGGTTACATTCACATGGACTATACATTCCTTTACCTATTCCTAACATGCCTAGGGTAGATGTTTCCATGTACTTTGTTTTAGGACTGCCAAAGATAAGAAACAAGGATTCCATATTTGTTGTGGTGGACCAGTTCTCTAAGATGGTCCTCTTCCTCCCTTGCAACAAGACAAATGACGCTACCCAAACCGCAGATCTCTTCTTTAGGGAGGTGGTAAAGCACCATGGCCTTCCAAAGAAAATTGTGTCGGATTGGGACACCAAATTACTTAGCCACATTTGGAGAACCTTGTGGAGGAAGCTAGGAACCAAGCTCCTTTTCACAACAACTTTTCATCCACAAACTGATGGACAGACTGAAGTCGTCAACCACACTCTTTCCACCTTGCTAAGGGTAACCGTGGGTAACAATCTTAAGAATTGGGTTGATTGCCTTCCATTTATTAAATTCGCTTATAACCGTGTGCCACACTCTACTAAGCTCTCTCCTTTTGAAGTTGTCTATGGGTTTAAGCCCCTCACCCCCCTAGATAGCGAAGATGGCGACACCAAAGCTGTGCTGGTTAAGAAAATCAATCAGAAGGTTAAGGAGAATATAGAGAAGAAGAACGAGCAGACCAAGAAGTATGTGGACCAGGGACGCAAGGAGCACCTTTGAGCCCGATGACTGGGTTTGGCTACACATGAGGACCGAGCGATTTCCAAATTAAGGAAGTCCAAACTCTCACCAAGAGGAGACGGCCCATTTAAAGTCGTCAAGAAAATCAATGATAATGCCTACCAAATCGAGTTACCAGGTGAGTTAAAGATCTCTTCCACATTCAATGTTACTGACTTGTCTCCATTTGATGTAGGTGATACAATTCTGAGGTCAGAATCCTCTAAAGGGGGAGGGGATGATGAGGACATGAGACTTAACTTAGAACCCAAGGTCACGGTCCCCATCCTTAGGAGATCCCCCACAACACGGTCTGGCTCTAGAGATTTGAGAGAAGGTTTCAACCAAGCTGTGGAGACCCTACTCTTCCATATAGCGCTGGAGACGAGCCAAGACCCATTACCCAAATGTAGGAAGGAACGGCTAACCAAGGACCAAAGCGCGAGCCAGGCACCACCGGATCCCGGCCCAAGTCATTCCCGAGCAAGATCCGACAAGATCCAGGCACGACTGGCCCCCGACCCAAATCCATCCCAAGTATGATCCGGAACGACCCAGGCGCAAACAGGCCTAGCCCAAGAACAAGTCGGCACAACCCAGACTCGACTAGGCCCAACCCAAGAAACCTATCTAAAGGAGTTTCCACTATTTTCAAGCAACAAACAGCTTACCATATTCAGCATCTTCCCCATTAATGAAACGGTGCATTAAGAGGAGACGCCAAGGTAAACATTAAGTTCCCTATTAATTCGATTATTGGACTAATCTTTTGTTTCCTTTTTCTGTGTCTGTCTTTTTTCCTTTTTGTCTTTCCATTATAGTAGAATAAGGCATTTGTCTCGCCACCCCATTTAATAGGCAATTAGGTTTCCATTTATTGTAATCTGTTTCAAAGACCCCTAGAAGGGCTTAGCTGACGGACTCCTTATAAAGTCCCACTGCAGCCTTGTTATTTTTATTCACCCATGAAATAAAGAATCTAGTTTTTCCTTAGCAAACTAAAACCCCTAGCCTCCGAGTCTTGTGAGAAGCAATCCTCTGAACAACCGACTTATCCAGCCTCCTTCCCATAGCGACTTGTGGCATTATTTTATCCACCTCTCCATCTAAGTCGTCCCATCGTGTTCTATTGTCAAGATATTTGGTGTGACTAGGAAGAGAGCGTTGAACAACCAGCTTCCTTCACCCCGTGTATTTCTGTGAGGTTAGGTGTACACCGAGTCTTATATCTGATGTCTTATGGTGTAGGTAAGCTTCCATGGGGCGTCTGGTCTTCAAAAATAATATGTTAAATGGTTGTAGTCTTGGCTAGAAAGTAGCATTTTTATGTTGATGGAAATCTGCTCCAAATGTGGTAACTTGAGTTTGAATATGATCTGTCGGATCAGGTGTGGTCTGGTGTAGCATAAGAGGTCTGGATGTGTAGATAATAACTCCAAAAGTTGTAGCTCTGAAGAGATGGTCATTGATGATTTATTACTCAAAGTGTGAATGCTTTCGGATATGATGGTAAGTTTGTAAACAAAGGATCTTCCTGGTCATGTGATTGCTGGTGCATACTAAAAGGATAGATTTATTTTTGATGGTTAGATTTGTCTCCTAAATTCTTAGATGTCTTTCCTCGTCGTCAAAGTCTTGTTTGTAGATGATTGAATCCTTCATCTTCCAAATGAGGCAAGCAAGATAATCCTCTGGTTTATAAGTTTTAGAAGTTGGATACCTTTTATGATAAGTCCAATTCTCCATGATTCTATAATGAGTTGGAAGTACAAAAATTGTTGAATTTATTGCTTAACTCATGGATTGGTTGCAACCCTTCATTTAGTAGTCGTCAGTCTCCATCGGGTCCATCGTTGATCTTCTGGGACCTCCGGTAACTTCTTCTTGTGAATAGATTTTTGGATGATTCTTCTTCGTATTGGACTCTGGATCAGTTGAGTATGTACTCCAAGTGTTGTTTAAGTTGGAATGTTTGATCTTTATAGCTGAACTCAATTTGCTGGTCTCCATAGCTCTCCTCAGCTTCAAGCATTCCTCTCCAAGCTTCATGATTCCATGCTCCATGGTTGGAAATAAGTTTTCTGGCTTGGTTGTAGTTCTTCGGATCACATCATCCTTTCTCCCTTTTAAAAGTTATGTCCTCAAAACTGGTTTACCTGCACATAGATAAGTTAAGTTAGTACAATGAATTGTATGAGGGTTTATAGGCTTACCTTGGAAACTGGTTTGGTTTGTGATCATATGGGGTTGTTGTTGAACATCTAGGGGCTCTAATTTGAGTAAATATGATATAATCACTCTTGTTATCTGGTCTGGTGTGTGGTTCCTCTACTTTGTAGCCTTTGCCCATTTGATAGCCTCGGTCTTGTTCACCGTTGGAGGTAATGCCTCTTTGTTTTCAGCTTGATTTAGAAGCAAGGTCTTCTCTGGTGTAACTTATTTTTTATATATGTCTTTAGTACCTGAAATAATCTCAACATTCTGAATAAGAAACAAGTGCATTACGTCTGAGTTTAAGACTAAAGATAGATCTTCAAATGCTTAAACTCACAGTGATAGTTTTGGCAAGTTGACATATGGTTTGCTCTTTACTATCTTGAATGCTATGGTTGCTACTCTGCTGTAGTTCATACCTGTCCAAAGCTGTTTTTTGGTGTGGATCTAAATTAATTTTCGTGCTTCTCCACTTGATTGGTTGGTGGTGCATATGCCTTCAGTTGCTTGTCTTCCTTATTCTCATTTGGAAAGGTCTTGTGTCTAACCTCTTTTTATTCAAATATGCTTGTAGGTTTCTTTCCCTGTCCTTTTCCAGGATCAAAACTCTTTGGAAGACAAGAGTATAATTCTATAGTTGGATTTTAAAAGATCAGTTTGAACTAAACTATTACTTTCCTTAGATATTTATGATTCTAGTTATAGTGATGGTTGATCCAATAACAATTTTCTAGATGGAAAAGTTGTAGCACATTTTTCTCTTTAATGTCACTTATAAAATGTTGGTTCTTTGAGATTTACAAAGTTAGAACACTTAGCTTGGATTGGTGGATCTGTTGACATGGATATAGCTTCAGAGATAGATGTGGATGCCTTGAATGCAACTTCTTTTCTCATAGTCTGTGGTTTTTTTGTAGGCTTCACTCTCCTTGGTGTGGCCTAAAGCTTCTGATATGATCCGGCTAGCTTTAGGGATTATACTAGACCAATCACAGTCCAAGATCTTTACTCCAAGAGATAGAGATAATCCTTGGCACCAATTGATTTGAGTAGCACTAATATTAGGGTTGATTTTCCCAACACCTGAACTATCTTAGAACGAAATTAAAGGACTGTTGGGGTTAAAACCCACACTTTTGAGATTAAAAGCTAGAAATGTTAAGTATAAAAAAAATTTCTATACCTAAATATTTTCTGTAAAAAAGTGAAAGGCAATAAAAAATATACAAAAAGGGATGAAGAGCGAAAAGGCATGTTACGACAAATACACAGAAGAGGAAGGGAGAAGAAGTTCGGGAACCTGTCCAATGACCCGAACTGACTGCTCCATTGGGTGCCCGAGCCGACTTTTGTCCCCATTGCCCCAAGCCAATGTTATTCGAATTTGCCCGAGCCGATGCATCACCCCTTTGCCCGAGTCGATGCATCTCCCCTTTGCCCTGAGCCGACAGAGACAAAGCTGTCCCAAGGCGATTGTCTTAGCCTTGACCCAATCCGACGAAGAAAGAAATCGTGTTTTGAGGCGATCATTTTGTTTTGACCTGAGGCGATTATCTTGTAGTGACCCGAGGTGATGCTCTTCGAAGAAACCCGAACTAACGATGAGACGTGGGCCCAAACTTGTTGGAGAAGTAGTGACTCGAGCCGATGCCTTCCCTGAGCCGATGGCCGCTAACTTGACTTGCCTTTAACTGACCATTTATTCTTAAAGATAAATCATTTCATTGATGCCCTGAGGCGACGCGTACTTCCTTGGTTTGCCCCAAGCCAATTACATCTTGTGCTTTGCCTCCAAATCCTTTTGAGACTTAGTATTATTTCGACAAAATATCTCGCTGTTTCGCAAAATATACATAACATTTTATCTATTGTGAAACTACAAGGCGTTAAAATAAACCCAGACTAAGGCATTAAACTGAAGATATACAAAGAAAGTATCAAACCGGAGGCAAAAGATGAGATTGGGCCAAGCCAACAAAGCAAACCTATTGCGGGCCGAGCTGGACTGCTCAAAGATTCTGGAAATTTTTACAAAGTTGGCGGAATATATGAAGGAATTGGATCTCACATTGCTAGTTGACTTGTTAGGACTTAAACATTGTCGAGTATATACATACATCATTGTACAACGTTTTTATCACTTCAACTCTCTCGTACTTAGTGGCTTAGGCAATATATTCTTTTTATTACGAACTTTGTACAAACTTATCTATCAATAAAAATCTCTTTCTTTTCCGAATTTGTTTTATCTCACTTTCTTCTAGAATTTCTGTTCCTCAAGTATATCTTTCCTAAAATACATTATGTTGAATTTCGGTTCCCACAATTAGGCCCTAGAAAAAGGGGACTTGAAATTATTTACTCTTAAAATAGAGAAATCCTAAAGTTGAGAAAAATGATTGTTGATGGAGGGGGTACATCCCAAGCAACCAGCGAGCCACAGCCGGTGCTAAAACTGGAAGCGGAGAACCATCAGGACCAACAGCGGCTTCGACTGCAGAGCTGAAAAGCACACTCGCCTACTCTATGCTGTTTAGCAAACAGATAGATGATTTTGGGCTGAGACATAAGTACATTTCCTTTCGGCTAATTCATCCTTAGCATGCAAAAAAACCTAAGTGATCTTTCCCATTCTTTTTTGTTAGCTCATCATGGCTGATTTGTGACTGAGTTAAAGAAGTAATGAACTTATTACCTCTTGAAACTTCTTGGACTTAGACCTCGTTATTGGCCCAAGGAAATCTTATAGTCGGGTTACTTGCCTTAATCACCATGGCCGAGTGGTTGAAATTTTTGACCTTCACCCATTTGAGTTCGACCATTACTAGTTCTGTCTCGACCAAAGTGTTTTTTGAGATCACTTGGTCGAGAGAAATGGTCTTTTTTTCTCTATTCCTTCATCCAGTCCATATGGCTGCATCTTTGGCCTTCCTCGTTCCCGTCCCATGCTCCATCGACCATCGATTGTATTATTTGGGACCACATCATTCCCCTTTCTGTTTAAGAGGTTTTTTCCTGAAATCAGGATGATCTGAAAAAGAAATGAAGTCAGCAATATTAAACCTAGAAACAATATTGTACTTAGCTTTGAGGTCGAGCTGATAAGCTTTGTTTCCGAGCTTTTTAACAATTGTGAATGGTCCATCAAAACTTGGCATATCTTTGGACTTTATATCTGATGGAAATCACACTTTTCTTAGGTGAATCCAAACTTTTTCTCCCACTTGAAAGTTCTTCTTGGTTTGACTAGTGTTGACGTGTTTCTCAAATAATTTGGTTTTAGTTTCCATGTTTGCCAGAGCCTTTTCATGAAGTTGCTTGACTTTTTAACCCTTTATTTTCTCATCCAAACTTTCTCTTTGTCAAAAAAGTAAAGAAAATAAATCATAATAAGACATTGGCTTAAGGGCATAAGCAAGTTCAAATGGTGAAAATTTGGTAGTTGAATGTGTAGCTCGATTGTAAGCAAAGTTAACATGTGGTAAATATTGTTCCCATGTTCTAAGATTCTTTTTAATCATAGTTATATGCAATGTCCTCAGGTATCACTTTGTGGATGGAAAGTAGTAGAAAACAAGAGCTTAGTGCCTAACCTAGACTAAAGTGGTCTCCAAAATGACTAAAAACTTAGTGTCACGATCTGAAACTATGGTTTAGGCATTCCATGTACTCTAACAACCTCTTCAAAGAAAATATCAGCAACATGTGAGGCATCATTGGTTTTATGGCAAGCAAGGAAATGAGTTATCTTAGAAAACTGATCAACTACAAAAAAAACTTATTTGTCTTGGTCCGCGACAAACCAAGAACAAATTCCATAGATAAATCACTCCTTGTAGTTGGAAATTTGATTTAGACTGCTTGCAAGTCATGTATTTTTGACAAGAATGGTTAGACTGTTTGCTATATTAGTTATGTACACTGTGTCGGTTTAGCAGAGAAGATCCTGGTACAAAGACAATTTGATGCTCTATTCCCCTGATTTGAGGCAATCATTTTGGAGATTCCCCAGGAAATCCTGAAAAAGAGAGATTAATTTGCTCGGGAGCTATGGTTCAGGATCAGGAACATACATTAGGTTCTCCTTATAGATAAGTAAAAGCATTGGTGGATGAGGGAAAAGGGTGTGTTTAATCTCACAAAATTTTGCAATGAAATTTGAAGACATAATAGGTTTATAGGTTTGTCTTCTGGATTTACTGGATTCGGTGCTGTCCTTTCTTTCCTTATTTTTGCTTGAGCTTCCCTTATCGTCTTTCTTTCCGAGATGCTTTTGATCTTGGTAAACTTCCATGGTTGTTAGAGGTGTTAAGGTACTTTTTTGCCTTTAAACACAAACAAATGCTTGTTGGTTCGGCCATCATGAATCACATTGTGAATATGTCCTGCTTCCATGGGCTAAACATCACATAAGATCTCTTTTGGTGTTGAATCATGAACTGCCAATTTGGATCCAGGAAAAAGTCTCCAAGCCACCTCCATGTCAGTGAGAGGTCAACAGTTAGCGACTCCTGATTCAATACGAACTGAAGAGTTCGCAAAGAATGGAGACAAGTTGATCAAGCTTAAGGAGAAGAATGGAAAGAGCACGAAGGAGGCTAGCAAAGGAGAACCTCGAGGAAAGAGTACAAAAGTAGTCTAAAGTATTCAAACATAGACATTATGTAATTTATTGCCAAATCAAAATGAGTGTATTAAAAGAAAATATTCTCTTTTCATAACACTAATTTAATCGAATCGTCTGTATAAATTTGATTCCTAAGATTAAGGAAAAGAGGAAGTCAAAAAGGAAATACTTGATCAATACATTCTCATATTTTACAAACTTAGCAGTTTTTTGTATTCCGATACATAAAATGAAAAATATAAGAGAAAGAAACATATGTTTAATATAAATTTGAGTGTGAAAGATCCAACTTCCACATTTCTGCGCTATAAGAAGGGTCTTTTCGTTTTCTTAAACAATTTCTTGATTTTTTTTTTGTAGCGGCTGCTAAATCATGGCAACCGATCTGAGGGTAGATACCAACAAAGATATCACCAAATCTCTCAAGCATCTGACTGATAACACAATGAATTTAGCAAATCAAGTTGGAGAGCTACAAAGAACAGTTAACAATCTCCAAAACAGCGCAAGAAAGTATCACACATAACCAAAATAATGTTTCAGCTTGTATAAATTCTTTAATAGGTTTCACTCCAAGTTCTCAAGGCGATCCCTCAACCTCTGCTCCCCTACCTACGGGCACGCAAAATCAGAACCCAGAGGATGTGGACAACTCTACAGGACTGGGTAGAGATGACAATCCGGAGGAAGACCGGAGAGAGCAAACTGATAATGGAACCAATCCTATTGAATTAGTGGTGTTCCAGGACATTTGACGTGAACTAAAGGATATTAATTACAAATTCGATCAAACCACCAGTTCAGCACCAGATTGAAAAGGTTATTGAAAAAATAAAACGCACACCTTTCACTCCAAGAATTCTGAAATTTCTGAATAAGAGACTCTCAGGAAGATTGGTCTAACGACGCACGATGGGAAAAGTAAACCTAAGAATGATTTGGTGGCTTTCTAGATAGCTCTGAAGCGGATAGATCTTGTGGAAACCGTAGAGGATGCAATCTTCTGCAAACTTTTTTTTTCAAAAATTTATCAAGACCGCCCTTGTTAGGGTGCACACAACTCGAGCCATTAAATATTAACAATTTTAACATGTTCTCAGTGAAATTTTAAAAATAGTATTAAGTACACGGAAAAGTGAATTTTGGATGCCGATCTGTGGAATCTAGATCAAGGACCAAACGAACCGCTCAGTAATGAGAACATCAAGTCATAACAACCCATGAGCATAGAGAACTCACTAAGAAGCTGACCAAAACCCTTGGAGAGAACCAATCTGAGCAGACCAAAAACATAGGTGTCTTCCTTCGATCATATCAGCCCAACCAGGAGGAGTTAAGCCACAAAACAATCTGTCCTAGAATCCTAACTCATCAAGGAATCACGGAAAATTTGAATTACTTCAAACCAGATTCTGAATTGGAAGTTATAGAGTATACAAGTCGGCAAACCGGTTTTGTAGTACCATCCTAGATTGGACCAAAGATCTAGCTGCACAGACCAACTTACTCAAACTATAGACCTCAGACCACTTGGAGAATGTTAATGGATCCCTCATGGTTTCATCAAGCAAAAGGAGCCAAGAAGAATCCAAAGGAAGTCCAATTTATCACTAAAATTCAACAACATGTCTACTTGGTTCCATTTAAGGGAAATGCTAGAACAGATCGGTTTAGTAGCGATCAGACCTACACATGACGACCAGGTGAGGTATCTAAGAATTTAGTAGAGTCATCTATTATATTACCATGCACCAGAATCCATAGAATCAGGCTAATTCTCTCTTGTTTACACTTACAATATTTGGAGCCATCTGCATTCTTACAATTTCTTCTTATGCACGATTTGGAGGCATCCCCAACATTCAAGAAGTTTTCAAGACAACACTTATTCATGTCCAAGATTTCCAGATATAAGGAATCACATATTCCTAAAGACATGATAGAGAATTGTACTCTTTTTTTCTTATCTTCGGTTTTGTCCCACTGGATTTTCCGAAGAAGGTTTTAACGAGGCAACACCTCTAGTGTGCATGAAGACGAGGATTTTTTCACCAACTACCATGCTTCACAAGTCCTCTAACTAAGCCAGAAATGCCATTCTGGTCGTGGCCCTTACCTATCGTTATTTTAAGTCTTATTTACTTAAGCCTTAAACCCATCTTTTATATATTATTTTATGTTTTAGTTAATTGTGGCCTTAAGCCCAATTTTCGTTATGTTTTTTTTTTTTTTTGGTTATTGGCCAATTTGTAATCTGAATAATTATAAGCCCTAGACTTAAGGCATTATATAAGCCTAAGTTAGAAGTAATAATAAAACAAGTATTTTGACAAAAAAAACCTAAGACTAGTTTCTAAACACCCAGGCGCGGCCAAGCTCCCCCTTGCACCTGCCGTGTTCATCAGCCTAGTTTGGCTGGAGTTCTTGGAGTATCACAAACCCCTTCCACAGCTTGTGTGGTCCCTTCGATCCACCCTTCACTTCCATCTTTTCTGTCCAGCAACCTCAGCTTCTCGGTGAAAGACATCCCACCCCACCGTTCTTGCATCATCTGGTATCAGAGCATAAAGCTTATGCTCATCAGATTGATTCTATCCTTGTTATTTGGCGATTTTCTTTGTTTTTGTTGCAATAGTTTTTGGCTTTTGTTTTTACTTTTTTCTCATTTTCCCTGAGGTTCTCGATAAGAAGGTGAAGGAATCAAGTCTCATACCACAAACACACAAAAAAAAAATCAGGTTCTATTAATGCTTTTCTTTGTTTTCATATTAAAAAAAAGAGAAGAAATTTGTTTGCTTGTTTTTTGTTTAATTTTTTTTAAGACAAAAAAGTGTTTTAGGTTGTTTAAAAGCAAATTAGGCTTTAGAAAACTCACCTAGAACACTAGTTACATCTTGAGAAATTGTGTGCCCAAGTACTTGGACTACACTCGAGTGCTTCTTTGATTTGTTTGTCTTGCTTGTTTGTTAGCTAGGTTAAAGCCGCGTCTTAGGTCCTTAGTTCCTTTAGTTCCTGTACCGCGCCTCGCTCTGCGCCTAGGACTAACGCACCGCACCCCAGGTCTCGCGCTGGCTCTGCAGTTCAGGCGGCTGAGTTTGCACCACCTTTAGTGTCTAGGTTCTTGCATTAGTTTTTAGGAAGTTTTCCAAATATTTTTAGGCATAAAATTAATTAGTTCCCATTTTTCCTTAGGCTAGGAATTACTTTAGGAAGTTTTCAAAAACCTCCTAGAAAGTTTTCCAAAACCTTTAGAAAATTTGCCATTAATTAAGATTCTTTTTCCTTTTTAGAAAGTAGGCATTAATTAGTTATCCTTTTAGTTTAGGATAGTTTTCTTTTTAGGAATTATGCATTAAATAGTTTTCATTTTAGTTTAAGATAGTTTTTTTTTTTAGATTTAGGCAATATTTTTTTTAGGAAGTTTCCTTTTTCTTAATAATTTCTATTTTGCATTTAGTTATTTTATTTTAATAAGATAAAATAAATAAAAATAATAACTGTGGAACTTTTACATAAAAGGAAAGTTTCCACTTCTGCAAGTTTCCTTTTCGAGAACCTTTTTTTTTTATGAAAAATTTCATTTTCTCGAAAAATGAAATATGTCAGGAAGTGATGAGGAGGAATCATCGAGCCAAAACAACGTAATAATGCAAATGCTGCTGAACCTCTCAACGCAGTTGACGACATTGGTCGATCGTTTGGAACATCTTGAGCAAAAGCCACCAGCAGCACCACGCCAAGAAACTAAGGCTACCAAAGGAGATGATCTTCCAACTACTTATCAGTTCAAAGAGAATAAAATCAACCAGAAGGAGTTAAGAATCTTAACTCATCAAGGAATCACAGAAAATTTGAATCACTTCAAACCAGAATCTGAATTGGAAGTTATAGAGGATACAAGTCGGCAAACCGGTTTCGTAGTACCATCCGCGATTGGGCCAAAGATCGAGCTGCACAGCTCATCTTACTCAAAATCTAGACCTCAGACCATTTTTAGAATGTTAATGGATCCCTCATGGTTTCATCAAGCCAAAGGAGCCAAGAAGAATCCAAAGGAAGTCCAATTTATCACTAAAATTCAACAACATGTCTACTTGGTTCCATTTAAGGGAAATGCTAGAACAGATCGGTTTAGTAGCGTTCAGACCTACACTTGGAGATCAGGAGAGGTATCTAAGACTTCAGTAGAGTAATCTATTATATTACCATGCACCAGAATCCAGAGAATCAGGCGAATTCACTCTTGCTTACACTTATTCATGTCCAAGATTTCCAGATATAAGGAACACAAATTCCTAAAGACATGCTAGAGAATTGTACTCTTTTTCCTTATCTTCGGTTTTGTCCCACTAGGTTTTCCGAAGAAGGTTTTAACGAGAAAACACCTCTAGTGTGCATGAAGACGAGGAATTGTTCACCAACTACCATGCTTCACAAGTCCTCTAACGCAACCAGCAATGCCATTCTGGTCGTGGCCCTTACCTATCGTTATTTTAAGTCTTATTTACTTAAGCCTTAAACCCATCTTTTATATATTATTTTATGTTAGTTAATTGTGGCCTTATGCCCAATTTTAGTTATGTTTTTATTCTTTTTGGTTATCGGCTCATTTGTAATCTGAATAATTATAAGCCCTAGACTTAAGGCATTATATTAGCATAAGTTAGGAGTAATAATAAAACAAACATTTTGACAAAAAAAAACCTAAGACTAGTTTCTAAACACCCAGGCGCTGCCAAGCTCCCCCTTGCAGCTGCCGTGTTCATCAGCCTAGTTTGGCTGGAGTTCTTGGAGTATCACAAACCCCTTCCACAGCTTGTGTGGTCTCTTTGATCCACTCTTCACTTCCATCTCTTCTTTCCAGCAACCTGAGGTTCTTGGTGAAAGACAGCCCACCCCACGGCTCTTGCATTATCTGGTATTAGAGCATAAAGCTTATGCTCATCACATTGATTCTATCCTTGTTATTTGGCGATTTTCTTTGTTTTTGTTGCAATAGTTTTTGGCTTTTGATTTTACTTTTTTTCTCATTTTCCCTGAGGTTCTCGATAAGAAGGTGAAGGAATCAAGTCTCATACCACAAACACACAAAAAAAAAAATCAGGTTCTATCAATCCTTATCTTTGTTTTCATATAAAAAAAGAGAAGAAATTTGTTTGCTTGTTTGTTGTTTAATTTTTTTTAAGACAAAAAAGTGTTTTAGGTTGTTTAAAAGCAAATTAGGGTTTAGAAAACTCACCTAGAACACTAGTTTCATCTTGAGAAATCATGTTCCCAAGTACTTTGACTACACGCGAGTGCTTCTTAGGTTTGTTTGTCTTGCTTGTTTGTTAGCTAGGTTCGAGCCGCGCCTTAGGTCCTTAGTTCCTGTAGTTCCCGTACCACACCTCGCTCTGCGCCTAGGACTAACGCACCACACCCCAGGTCTCGCGCTGGCTCTGCAGTTCAGGCGGCTGATTCTGCACCACCCTTAGTGTCTAGGTTCTTGCATTAGTTTTCAGAAAGTTTTCCAAATATTTTTAGGCATAAAATTAATTAGTTTTCATTTTTCCTTAGGCTAGAAATTACTTTAGAAAGTTTCCACAAACCTCCTATAAAGTTTTCCAAAACCTTTAGGCAATTTGCCATTAATTAGGATTCTTTTTCCTTTTTAGAAAGTAGGCATTAATTAGTTATCCTTTTAGTTTATGATAGTTTTCTTTTTAGGAATTATCCATTAAATAGTTTTCACTTTAGTTCAAGTTAGTTTTCCTTTTTAGATTTAGGCAATATTTTTTTTAGGAAGTTTCCTTTTTCTTAATAATTTCCATTTTGCATTTAGTTATTTTCTTTTAATAAGATAAAATAAGTAAAATAATAACTGTGGAACTTTTCCATAAAAGGAAAGTTTCCACTTCTGCAAGTTTCCTTTTCGGAAAACTTTCTATTTTTTTGAAAAAATTTCATTTTCTCGAAAAAAGAAATATGTCAGGAAGTGATGAGGAGGAGTCATCGAGCCAAAACAACGTAATAATGCAAATGCTGCTGAACCTCTCAACGCAGTTGACGACATTGGTCGATCGTTTTGAACATCTTGAGCAAAAGCCACCAGCAGCACCACACCAAGAAACTAAGGCTACCAAAGGAGATGATCTTCCAACTACTTATCAGTTCAAAGAGAACAAAATCAACACCATCCCACCAGAACAAAAAGGAGGCGTCAACCTATCTTATCTTCTCAAAGGAGAGCCACCTGATGCACCATATCAAGGTAAGGCCCTAAACACTCAAAGAAGGATGAAAGCTAACTTGCTTTCTCGTGGTGCAGGTTATACAGTTTCGAGGTCGAAACTTTTTCAATAGGAGAGAATGATGAGAACATCAAGTCACTAAAAACCCAGGAGCATAGAGAACTCACTAAGAAGCTGACCAAAACCCTTGGAGAGAACCAATCTGAGCAGACCAAAGACATAGGTGTCTTCCCTGGATCATATCGGCCCAACCAGAAGGATTTAAGCCACGAAACGATATGTACCAGAATCTTAACTCATCAAGGAATCACAGAAAATTTGAATCACTTCAAACCAGAATCTGAATTGGAAGTTATAGAGGATACAAGTCGGCAAACTGGTTTCGTAGTACCATCCGCGATTGGGCCAAAGATCGAGCTGCACAGCTCAACTTACTCACAATCTAGACTTCAGACCACTTTTAGAATGTTAATGGATCCCTCATGGTTTCATCAAGCCAAAGGAGCCAAGAAGAATCCAAAGGAAGTCCAATTTATCACTAAAATTCAACAACATGTCTACTTGGTTCCATTTAAGGGAAATGCTAGAACAGATCGGTTTAGTAGCGTTCAGACCTACACATGGCAATAAGGAGAGGTATCTAAGACTTCAGTAGAGTAATCTAATATATTACCATGCACCAGAATCCAGAGAATCAGGCGAATTCACTCTTGCTTACACTTACCATATTTGGAGCCATCTGCATTCTTACCATTTCTACTTATGCACGATGTGGAGACATTCCCAACATTCAAAAAGGTTTCAAGACAACACTTATTCATGTCCAAGCTTTCCAGATATAAGGAACACATATTCATAAAGACATGATAGAGAATTGTACTCTTTTTCCTTATCTTCGGTTTTGTCCCACTAGGTTTTCCGAAGAAGGTTTTAACGAGAAAAAACCTCTAGTGTGCATGAAGACGAGGAATTGTTCACCAACTACCATGCTTCACAAGTCCTATAACGCAGCCAGCATTGCCATTCTGGTCGTGGCCCTTACCTATCGTTATTTTAAGTCTTATTTACTTAAGCATTAAACCCATCTTTTATATATTATTTTATGTTAGTTAATTGTGGCCTTATGCCCAATTTTAGTTATGTTTTTATTCTTTTTGGTTATCGGCCCATTTGTAATCTGAATAATTATAGGCCCTAGACTTAAGGCATTATATAAGCCTACGTTAGGAGTAATAATAAAACAAACATTTTGACAAAAAAAACCTAAGACTAGTTTCTAAACACCCAGGCGCCGCCAAGCTCCCCCTTGCAGCTGCCGTGTTCATCAGCCTAGTTTGGCTGGAGTTCTCGGAGTATCACAAACCCCTTCCACAGCTTGTGTGGTCTCTTTGATCCACTCTTCACTTCCATCTCTTCTGTCCAGCAACCTGAGCTTCTTGGTGAAAGACAGCCCACCCCACGGTTCTTGCATCATCTGGTATTAGAGCATAAAGCTTATGCTCATCAGATTGATTCTATCCTTGTTATTTGGCGATTTTCTTTGTTTTTGTTGCAATAGTTTTTGGCTTTTGTTTTTACTTTTTTCTCATTTTCCCTGAGGTTCTCGATAAGAAGGTGAAGGAATCAAGTCTCATACCACAAACACACAAAAAAAAAAACCAGGTTCTATCAATCCTTGTCTTTGTTTTCATATTAAAAAAAAAAAGAGAAGAAATTTGTTTGCTTGTTTGTTGTTTAATTTTTTTAAGACAAAAAGTGTTTTAGGTTGTTTAAAAGCAAATTAACGTTTAGAAAACTCACCTAGAACAATAGTTTCATCTTGAGAAATCATGTTCCCAAGTACTTTGACTACACGCGAGTGCTTCTTAGGTTTGTTTGTCTTGCTTGTTTGTTAGCTAGGTTCGAGCCGCGGCTTAGGTCCTTAGTTCTTGTAGTTCCCGTACCACGCCTCGCTCTGCGCCTAGGACTAACGCACCGCACCCCAGGTCTCGCGCTGGCTCTGCAGTTCAGGCGGCTGATTCTGCACCACCCTTAGTGTCTAGGTTCTTGCATTAGTTTTCAGAAAGTTTTCCAAATATTTTTAGGCATAAAATTAATTAGTTTTCATTTTTCCTTAGGCTAGGAATTACTTTAGAAAGTTTCCACAAACCTCCTAGAAAGTTTTCCAAAACCTTTAGGCAATTTGCCATTAATTAGGATTCTTTTTCCTTTTTAGAAAGTATGCATTAATTAGTTATCCTTTTAGTTTAGGATAGTTTTCTTTTTAGGAATTATCCATTAAATAGTTTTCACTTTAGTTCAAGTTAGTTTTCCTTTTTAGATTTAGGCAATATTTTTTTTAGGAATTTTCCTTTTTCTTAATAATTTCCATTTTGCATTTAGTTATTTTCTTTTAGTAAGATAAAATAAATAAAATAATAATTGTGGAACTTTTCCATAAGAGGAAAGTTTCCACTTCTGCAAGTTTCCTTTTCAGAAAACTTTCTATTTTTTTGGAAAACTTTCATTCTCTCGAAAAAAGAAATATGTCAGGAAGTGATGAGGAGGAGTCATCGAGCCAAAACAACGTAATAATGCAAATGCTGCTGAACCTCTCAACGCAGTTGACGACATTGGTCGATCGTTTGGAACATCTTGAGCAAAAGCTACCAGCAGCACCACACCAAGAAACTATGGCTACCAAAGGAGATGATCTTCCAACTACTTATCAGTTCAAAGAGAACAAAATCAACACCATCCCACCAGACCAAAAAGGAGGCGTCAACCTATCTTATCTTCTCAAAGGAGAGCCACCTGATGCACCATATCAAGGTAAGGCCCTAAACACTCAAAGAAGGATGAAAGCTAACTTGCTTTCTCGTGGTGCAGGTTATACAGTTTCGAGGTCGAAACTTTTTCAATATGAGAGTATGATGAGAACATCAAGTCACTAAAAACCCAGGAGCATAGAGAACTCACTAAGAAGCTGACCAAAACCCTTGGAGAGAACCAATCTGAGCAGACCAAAGACATAGGTGTCTTCCCTGGATCATATCGGCCCAACCAGAAGGAGTTAAGCCACGAAACGATATGTACCAGAATCTTAACTCATCAAGGAATCACAGAAAATTTGAATCACTTCAAACCAGATTCTGAATTGGAAGTTATAGAGGATACAAGTCGGCAAACCGGTTTCGTAGTACCATCCGCGATTGGGCCAAAGATCGAGCTGCACAGCTCAACTTACTCACAATGTAGACCTCAGACTACTTTTAGAATGTTAATGGATCCCTCATGGTTTCATCAAGCCAAAGGAGCCAAGAAGAATCCAAAGGAAGTCCAATTTATCACTAAAATTCAACAACCTGTCTACTTGGTTCCATTTAAGGGAAATGCTAGAACAGATCGGTTTAGTAGCGTTCAGACCTACACATGGCGATCAAGAGAGGTATCTAAGACTTCAGTAGAGTAATCTAATATATTACCATGCACCAGAATCCAGAGAATCAGGCGAATTCACTCTTGCTTACACTTACCATATTTGGAGCCATCTGCATTCTTACCATTTCTACTTATGCACGATGTGGAGGCATCCCCAACATTCAAAAAGGTTTCAAGACAACACTTATTCATGTCCAAGCTTTCCAGATATAAGGAACACATATTCCTAAAGACATGCTAGAGAATTGTACTCTTTTTCCTTATCTTCGGTTTTGTCCCACTAAGTTTTCCGAAGAAGGTTTTAACGAGAAAACACCTCTAGTGTGCATGAAGACGAGGAATTGTTCACCAACTACCATGCTTCACAAGTCCTCTAACGCAGCCAGCAATGCCATTCTGGTCGTGGCACTTACCTATCGTTATTTTAAGTCTTATTTACTTAAGCCTTAAACCATCTTTTATATATTATTTTATGTTAGTTAATTGTGGCCTTATGCCCAATTTTAGTTATGTTTTTATTCTTTTTGGTTATCGACCCATTTGTAATCTGAATAATTATAAGCCCTAGACTTAAGGCATTATATAAGCCTACGTTAGGAGTAATAATAAAACAAACATTTTGACAAAAAAAAACCTAAGACTAGTTTCTAAACACCCAGGCGCCGCCAAGCTCCCCCTTGCAGCTGCCGTGTTCATCAGCCTAGTTTGGCTGGAGTTCTTGGAGTATCACAAACCCCTTCCACAGCTTGTGTGGTCTCTTTGATCCACTCTTCACTTCCATCTCTTCTGTCCAGCAACCTAAGCTTCTTGGTGAAAGACAGCCCACCCCACGGTTCTTGCATCATCTGGTATTAGAGCATAAAGCTTATGCTCATCAGATTGATTTTATCCTTGTTATTTGGCGATTTTCTTTGTTTTTGTTGCAATAGTTTTTGGCTTTTGATTTTACTTTTTTCTCATTTTCCCTGAGGTTCTCGATAAGTAGGTGAAAGAATCAAGTCTCATACCACAAACACACAAAAAAAAAATCAGGTTCTATCAATCCTTGTCTTTGTTTTCATATTAAAAAAAAAGAGAAGAAATTTGTTTGCTTGTTTGTTGTTTAATTTTTTTTAAGACAAAAAAGTGTTTTAGGTTGTTTAAAAGCAAATTAGGGTTTAGAAAACTCACCTAGAACACTAGTTTCATCTTGAGAAATCATGTTCCCAAGTACTTTGACTACACGCGAGTGCTTCTTAGGTTTGTTTGTCTTGCTTGTTTGTTAGCTAGGTTCGAGCCGCGCCTTAGGTCCTTAGTTCCTGTAGTTCCCGTACCACGCCTCGCTATGCGCCTAGGACTAACGCACCGCACCCCAGGTCTCGCGCTGGCTCTGCAGTTCAGGCGGCTGATTCTGCACCACCCTTAGTGTCTAGGTTCTTGCATTAGTTTTCAGAAAGTTTTCCAAATAGTTTTAGGCATAAAATTAATTAGTTTTCATTTTTCCTTAGGCTAGGAATTACTTTAGAAAGTTTCCACAAACCTCCTAGAAAGTTTTCCAAAACCTTTAGGCAATTTGCCATTAATTAGGATTCTTTTTCCTTTTTAGAAAGTAGGCATTAATTAGTTATCCTTTTAGTTTATGATAGTTTTCTTTTTAGGAATTATCCATTAAATAGTTTTCACTTTAGTTCAAGTTAGTTTTCCTTTTTAGATTTAGGCAATATTTTTTTTAGGAATTTTCCTTTTTCTTAATAATTTCCATTTTGCATTTAGTTATTTTCTTTTAATAAGATAAAATAAATAAAATAATAACTGTGGAACTTTTCCATAAAAGGAAAGTTTCCACTTCTGCAAGTTTCCTTTTCGGAAAACTTTCTATTTTTTTGGAAAAATTTTATTTTCTCGAAAAAAGAAATATGTCAGGAAGTGATGAGGAGGAGTCATCGAGCAAAAACAACGTAATAATGCAAATGCTGCTGAACCTCTCAACGCAGTTGACGACATTGGTCGATCGTTTGGCACATCTTGAGCAAAAGCCACCAGCAGCACCACACCAAGAAACTAAGGCTACCAAAGGAGATGATCTTCCAACTGCTTATCAGTTCAAAGAGAACAAAATCAACACCATCCCACCAGACCAAAAAGGAGGCGTCAACCTATCTTATCTTCTCAAAGGAGAGCCACCTGATGCACCATATCAAGGTAAGGCCCTAAACACTCAAAGAAGGATGAAAGCTAACTTGCTTTCTCGTGGTGCAGGTTATACAGTTTCGAGGTCGAAACTTTTTCAATAGGAGAGAATGATGAGAACATCAAGTCACTAAAAACCCAGGAGCATAGAGAACTCACTAAGAAGCTGACCAAAACCCTTGGAGAGAACCAATCTGAGCAGACCAAAGACATAGGTGTCTTCCCTGGATCATATCGGCCCAACCAGAAGGATTTAAGCCACGAAACGATATGTACCAGAATCTTAACTCATCAAGGAATCACAGAAAATTTGAATCACTTCAAACCAGAATCTGAATTGGAAGTTATAGAGGATACAAGTCGGCAAACTGGTTTCGTAGTACCATCCGCGATTGGGCCAAAGATCGAGCTGCACAGCTCAACTTACTCACAATCTAGACTTCAGACCACTTTTAGAATGTTAATGGATCCCTCATGGTTTCATCAAGCCAAAGGAGCCAAGAAGAATCCAAAGGAAGTCCAATTTATCACTAAAATTCAACAACATGTCTACTTGGTTCCATTTAAGGGAAATGCTAGAACAGATCGGTTTAGTAGCGTTCAGACTTACACATAGCGATCAGGAGAGGTATCTAAGACTTCAGTAGAGTAATCTAATATATTACCATGCACCAGAATCCAGATAATCAGGCGAATTCACTCTTGCTTACACTTACCATATTTGGAGCCATCTGCATTCTTACTATTTCTACTTATGCACGATGTGGAGGCATCCCCAACATTCAAAAAGGTTTCAAGACAACACTTATTCATGTCCAAGCTTTCCAGATATAAGGAACACATATTCATAAAGACATGCTAGAGAATTGTACTCTTTTTCCTTATCTTCGGTTTTGTCCCAATAGGTTTTCCGAAGAAGGTTTTAACGAGAAAACACCTCTAGTGTGCATGAAGACGAGGAATTGTTCACCAACTACCATGCTTCACAAGTCCTCTAACGCAGCCAGCAATGCCATTCTGTTCGTGGCCCTTACCTATCGTTATTTTAAGTCTTATTTACTTAAGCATTAAACCCATCTTTTATATATTATTTTATGTTAGTTAATTGTGGCCTTATGCCCAATTTTAGTTATGTTTTCATTCTTTTTGGTTATCGGGCCATTTTTAATCTGAATAATTATAAGCCCTAGACTTAAGGCATTATATAAGCCTAAGTTAGGAGTAATAATAAAACAAACATTTTGACAAAAAAAAACCTAAGACTAGTTTCTAAACACCCAGGCGCCGCCAAGCTCCCCCTTGCAGCTGCCGTGTTCATCAGCCTAGTTTGGCTGGAGTTCTTGGAGTATCACAAACCCCTTCCACAGCTTGTGTGGTCTCTTTGATACACTCTTCACTTCCATCTCTTCTGTCCAGCAACCTGAGCTTCTTGGTGAAAGACAGCCCACCCCACGGTTCTTGCATCATCTGGTATTAGAGCATAAAGCTTATGCTCATCAGATTGATTCTATCCTTGTTATTTGGCAATTTTCTTTATTTTTGTTGCAATAGTTTTTGGCTTTTGTTTTTATTTTTTTCTCATTTTCCCTGAGGTTCTCGATAAGAAGGTGAAGGAATCAAGTCTCATACCACAAACACACAAAAAAAAATCAGGTTCTATCAATCCTTGTCTTTGTTTTCATATTAAAAAAAAAAAGAGAAGAAATTTGTTTGCTTGTTTGTTGTTTAATTTTTTTTAAGAAAAAAAAGTGTTTTAGGTTGTTTAAAAGCAAATTAACGTTTAGAAAACTCACCTAGAACACTAGTTTCATCTTGAGAAATCATGTTCCCAAGTACTTTGACTACACGCGAGTGCTTCTTAGGTTTGTTTGTCTTGCTTGTTTGTTAGCTAGGTTCGAGCCGCGGCTTAGGTCCTTAGTTCCTGTAATTCCCGTACCACGCCTCGCTCTGCACCTAGGACTAACGCACCGCACCCCAGGTCTCGCGCTGGCTCTGCAGTTCAGGCGGCTGATTCTGCACCACCCTTAGTGTCTAGGTTCTTGCATTAGTTTTCAGAAAGTTTTCCAAATATTTTTAGGCTTAAAATTAATTAGTTTTCATTTTTCCTTAGGCTAGGAATTACTTTAGAAAGTTTCCAGAAACCTCCTAGAAAGTTTTCCAAAACCTTTAGGCAATTTGCCATTAATTAGGATTCTTTTTCCTTTTTAGGAATTATCCATTAAATAGTTTTCACTTTAGTTCAAGTTAGTTTTCCTTTTTAGATTTAGGCAATATTTTTTTTAGGAAGTTTCCTTTTTCTTAATAATTTCCATTTTGCATTTAGTTATTTTCTTTTAATAAGATAAAATAAATGAAATAATAACTGTGGAACTTTTCCATAAAATGAAAGTTTCCACTTCTGCAAGTTTCCTTTTCGGAAAACTTTCTATTTTTTTTGAAAAATTTCATTTTCTAGAAAAAAGAAATATGTCAGGAAGTGATGAGGAGGAGTCATCGAGCCAAAACAACGTAATAATGCAAATGCTGCTGAACCTCTCAACGCAGTTGACGACATTGGTCGATCGTTTGGAACATCTTGAGCAAAAGCCACAAGCAGCACCACACCAAGAAACTAAGGCTACCAAAGGAGATGATCTTCCAACTACTTATCAGTTCAAAGAGAACAAAATCAACACCATCCCACCAGACCAAAAAGGAGGCGTCAACCTATCTTATCTTCTCAAAGGAGAGCCACCTGATGCGCCATATCAAGGTAAGACCCTAAACTCTCAAAGAAAGATGAAAGCTAACTTGTTTTCTCGTGGTGCATGTTATACAGTTTCGAGGTCAAAACGTTTTCAAGAGGAGAGTATGATGAGAACATCAAGTCACTAACAACCCAGGAGCATAGAGAACTCACCAAGAAGCTGACCAAAACCCTTGGAGAGAACCAAGGAGTAGTTAAGCCACGAAACGATTGATACCAGAATCTTAACTCATCAAGGAATCACGGAAAATTTCAATCACTTCAAACCAGAATCTGAATTGGAAGTTATAAAGGATACAAGTCGGCAAACCGGTTTCAGAGTACCATCCGCGATTGGGCCATAGATCAAGCTGCACAGCCCAACTCACTCAAAATCTAGAACTCAGACCACTTTGAGAATGTTAATGGATCCCTCATGGTTTCATCAAGCCAAAGAAACCAAGAAGAATCCAAAGGAAGCCCAATTTATCATTAAAATTCAACAACATGTCTACTTGGTTCCATTTAAGGGAAATGCTAGACCAGATCGGTTTAGTAGCGATCAGACCTACACTTGACGACCAGGAGAGGTATCTAAGAATTCATGAGAGTCATTTATTATATTACCATCCACCAGAATCCAGGTAATCAGGCGAATTCTCTCTTATTTACACATACCATATTTGGAGCCATATGCATTCTTACCATTTCTACTTATGCACGATTTAAAGCCATCCCCAACATTCAAGAAGGTTTCAAGACAACACTTATTCATGTCCGAGCTTTCCAGATATAAGGAATCACATATTCCTAAAGACATGCTCGAGAATTGTACTCTTTTTCCTTATCTTCGGTTTTGTTCCACCGGGTTTTCCGAAGAAGGTTTTAACTAGGCAACACCTCTAGTGTGCATGAAGACGAAGAATTGTTCACCAACTACCATGCTTCACAAGTCCTCTAAATCAGCCAGCAATGCCATTCTGGTTGTGGCCCTTACCTATCTTTTTTTTTAAGTCTTATTTACTTAAGTGTTAAACCCATCTTTTATATATTATTTTATGTTTTAGTTAATTGTGGTCTTAAGACCAATTTTAATTATGTTTTTATTCTTTTTGGTTATTAGGCCATTTGTAATATGAATAATTATAAGCCCTAGACATAAGCCATTATATAAGCCTAAGTTAGGAGTAATAATAAAACAAGCATTTTGACAAAAAAAATCTAAGACTAGTGTCTAAACACCCAGGAGCCGCCAAGCTCCCCCTTGCAGCTGTCGTGTTCTTCAGCCTAGTTTGGCTGGAGTTCTTGAAGTATCACAAGCCCCTTCCACAGCTTGTGTGGTCCCTTCGATCCACCCTTCACTTCCATTTTTTCTTACCAGCAACCTGAGCTTCTCGGTGAAAGACAGCCCACCCCACGGTTCTTGCATCACTCAGGAAGTTCATAACCAAGTTCAAGGACATAATGTTGAAAATACCAGGAGTATGGCAGGAAGTCATAATAGTAGCATTAAGGAATGGCTTATTGCATGAGTCAAAGTTATGTGAAGACATTAAAATCAATCGTTGACTTCAATCAATGAAACTTTGTTCCAATCTGGCAACTGGATGGAGGCAGAAGAGAAGAAACTTAGCTTTGCAAGAAAATATCGTCCCGCGAAGTTGAGCGTTACACTCCTCCCAAGAAGTTTGATCCAAAAGATAATCGTGATCGAAGAAAACCACCTTGCATAACAATAACGTTGGGAAACCATTACCAGGATAAGGAAGATTTGGCCTTACATCTTTGATGAGATAGGTTTGTGATGAAAAGGCATACTTTGATATACACCAAGGCATACTTTGATATACACCTAGTGAACAGACATGCAACAAACAATGGTAGCATCCTAAAAAGACACCTCGCTGAACTCTGGGCCTCAAGAGATCTTGCTAATTTTAACATCAAAGAATTCTTCAAAATATACCACGAGGACAAAGCATCCGTTAAAGGATCACAATCAGCAGGGAAGAAACCAAGAATATTCAAGGTGGGACCCGTAATGTCTATAAAAAAGAAGTTTAAAGGCTCATTGGGGCTCAAAGTTGTGTTGTGACTCTGTGAGAAATATTAACTAGGCATGACTTGAAAAAACAAACTTTGACGCAACAATATCTTTCAACGAGCAAGAAACTCAATGATTGGTGAGACCACATGACAACGTTTTGTAGTAACTTTGGACGTAGCAATTTTCGAGGTATCTAATATCCTTATCTATACAGGAAGTTTGGTGGATCTCGTCTTCTTAAGCCATTTCAAAGGATGGATATTAACAAGGCAGACGTTATTGAACCACCTTCACCAATTATTGTACTCATGAGCGAGACAGTGATGTCACTCAGGACAATCAAACTTCTAGTGTTAGCTGTCGGAGTCTCTCAAAATCATTGAATTCACTGTGTTTGACAGACTAGCTGCGTACAAACCACAATCCTTTGGACTTCTTGAATTTATGAAATGAAGGCAGTTCCTTACACATACCATCAATGAGTTAAGTTCTCAACCCCTCAAGGGGTCGGTAATATATATATGACAACCAAAAAATTTCTCAATCTTGTTACTTGAGCAACCATTGGATGAAGGTACAATAGCAATTAGCGTTCCCCTGGAAAGAAGAAATAGGTGTATAAGTTACTACATAATTTGAGATTGATGCGCGAAAACTGGATCAAAAAGCTAAGATAGGAGCTGCTCTAGCAGCAAACTCAAATAAGAACTTGTGAAATTCTTATATAAGAATAGCAGCACATTTTCATTGTTTCTTTTCTGACTAAATCCACCAAGTCTAAGCGGTCAAGACATCTTGTTGATATTGATTGAGGTCTGCCAAATATATGTCGAACATTGATATAGGAGAATATACCACGAGTTAAACGTCGATCCAAGTTCCAAACCAGTATAGCATAAAAGGAGAAAACATGGTCTGGAGTGAGCCAAAGCGGTAAACGATAAAGTGGATAAAATTCTTAAAATCGTCTCGATACGAGAAGTTAAATACCCGGATTGGCTCACAAATCCAGTGGTAGTTAAAGAAAGAATGGAAAATGAAGAGTTTGTGTTGGTTTAACAGATCTCAACAAAGTATTTTTGAAGGATAACTTCCCATTACAACACATGGAACGATTATTTGAATCCACTATTGGACACAAACCTTTAACGTTTATGGACGCTTTCTCGGGATATAATCAGAAAATGATGAATAGAGAAGATCAAGAGAAGACATCGTTTATCACATACCAGAGCATCTATTACTACAAGGTCATGACCTTTAGGCAAAAGAATGCCAGAGCAACGTACCAGCGATTGGTGAATAAGATGTTTCAAGAGCTCCTCGGGAAGACCATGGAGGTTTATATAGATGACATATTGGTAAAGTCACCAGAATAATGTGGTCATATCAACCATTTGGAACAATCTTGAATCCTGCAAAATGTGCTTTAAGAGTACTCTCAGGAGAGTTTCTTGGCTATAAAGTTACCAGGAGAAGAATAGAAGCAAACTTAACCAGATCAACGCTTTCCTGAAGCTGTCATCCCCAAGACACATCAAGGAAGTCCAACGATTTACAAGAGGAATAGCCAGTTTAAATCGATTCATCTTGAGGTCAACAGATAAATGCCTCCCTTTTTATCAGATGAAAAAGGCAATAAATAATTCTCATAGAACGAGAAATGTGAAGAATCGTTTAACCAACTCAAGGTGTAACTCACAACTCCACCCATGAAATGCTGACTGATCTGGAAACATGTTACCCAATCATAGAAAAGTTGGCACTCGTGGTAGTAACTTCAAATTGCAAGTTAAGACCCTATTTTCAGTCTCATCCAATGAAATTCTTGATGACTCATTCCTTGCTAAAACTCCTCCATGGACTAAGCCAGTCCGAGTGATTAGCGAAGTGGGCGGCGGAGCTCAGTGAAAATAATATCGAATATAAGAATCACACTAGCATGAAGGCTCAAGTCTTAGATTAATTTCTTACCTACCAACCATGGAGAGAACCGACAAGGTCGAAAGAAAGGTTTAAAAGTTATATGTCGATGGGTTCTCCTCTAAGCAAAGATAAGGAATTGGCATCAGGCTTCAGGCTCCAATGGCAGAAATTCTCTGCGTCCAATGATGAAACAGAGTCTGAAACATTGATAGAAGGACTCCGCCAGGTACTTGGTATTGGCGCCGAAGAAGTAGTACAACAGAGAATAAAATGCAAAGGATCGCAGGATGGAAGCATATCTCAAGTTGGAAAGGATTTGACCGAACGGTTTGCAAATTATGAACTCGTCACAAATCCCAAAAGCAGAGAATACCTCTGCTGATGAATTAGCTACTCTGGCCTCTACAGAAAAAAGCAAAGGTAAAACAAGGAACGAACAATCGAGCCATTTAACGTAGAGGACCTCGACTGATCAAAGTATCGACATAACAACTTGGGATACATTTCTCATACCCATGATGTTTTGATACCAACCAATGCCGACGTAACTCTCGTAGTTGTGACATCTTTCATCGCCGACACCAACCGTGATAAAAAGTATCCCAAACAGAGCTGGAGTTAGCTCTCGAACCCAAGCCAATGGTGATTTAGAAATTTGAATATTTTTCCCTGTTGATTGGGGGGCTGATTGGAAGGACCAGATAAAGAATTTTATCCAAACCGGTCCAGTCTCCACAAACAAATAGTTTCCTAATGCAAAATATTCCATGATCAATTGAGCTTTATTTCAATGAGGAGTAGGCGATCCATACTTTCTCTGCATTCATGGCCCTAAGCAAAAGGTGTAATTAAAAAAACTCAACACAGAATTTGTGGAAGTCACTCCTCAGGAAGAGCATTGGCGTTCATCAATATGCAAGGTTACTTTGGCTAACCATGATAACAGATTACGGGGAATATGCCAAACGATGTCAACTGCATGCTATTTTAATCCATCAACCATCAGAGATGTTATCTTCAACTTCAACACCTAGCATCCTACCCGTTCATGCGGTGTTCGATAGAAATAATTGGGCCAATGCACCGATCAGTCAGAGGCGTTAAATATTTGCTTGGCTTAACTGAAAGTATTTCTAAATTGGTAAAAGGCTAAGAATTCACGAGCATCAAAGATTCCATGATAAAAACCTTCTTGTGGAAAAATATAATATGCTGATATGGGGTCCTTTATGGGATCGTCACAGACAATGGACCGAAATCTATTTCAAAGACTTTATAGACTTTTTCTCGTTGTAGAGAATCAAAGTGAGTTACTCCACGCCGAAATACCCACAAGGGAAGAGACAAGCTAAAGCTGCGAACAAGACTATCATAAGTAACCTCAATAAAAGATTAAATCAACAACAAGGAGGTTGGTACGCAAAACTATAGTTAGTATTATGGACATATCAGACCACACCTCGACGAGCTACCAGAGATACACCATTCTCATTGGTATACTGAGTGGAATCTGTTGTTCCTACATATCTGAATGTTCCCTGACTCCTACAAACAGAAGCACCATTAAATGAAGACCGAAATGCTGTCATGATGACATATATGGTGGATATGATCGAGGAAAAGCGGGATTTGGTACTTTTCTGGCTCTAAAATTATCGACAAGCAACGTCTAAGTACTAACATTCTAAATTGAAAAACATGCTTTTAAATTTTGGTGACCTCATTTTAAGACAAGTCTTTGATAATACAAAAGAAGAAGGAGCCAGAAACTCGAGATCAATTGGAAAGACCCCTATCAAGTAACAGAGAAAGTTCGAAGTGAAGTCTTTGAACTTAAGGACTTAGGATATCCAGCCAGAATATCGTGGAATGTGATCAATCTGAAAAACTTTATGTATGAAATGTGTAGAATCAAAGTGAAATACTGCTTGGCATGATCCCATTTTGGATACGTAGGCAGCTCGGTAATACAAGTTCAGCTATTAAAAATAATTTTATCTTCTTTAGACCGAGCAAACAAAGAGGAGAAAGCAAACTAAGCATGTATCATGGAAAAACATTGCAAGACAAGCAAATGATAACTTAAAGTGGTCTATCCACATAACGGATCAACGCCTTGGCCGACAAGAACAATCACCCCGCCTAATGCACATTAAGATCGGATAACAGGATTATTCAAAACCAATATATTCTCATTGAGAATGATGCACGTCAAGAATACAGATCTCCAGTGAATATGGAGAATCCACCTTTTTTATTTTGTCACATCTCCTTTGATGATCTTCTTTCTCGCAGCCAATCTTATTGTACCTATACAGTAACTGCAAAGAATAAAATGTAAAGCTAGAATGTAAAACTCCAAGAAGTAGAGTGATGTTTGGCTCACAAACATACCTTTACTATGAAGTATTTTGCAATAGCATGTTCTTCAGAAGGAAGATCATTGATCAGCCCACTAGGAAAGTTTACCATAGTTCCACAACCAAGTGGATGAATTGTGACCCTAATAACATGGTTCACAGGCTGAGCATATAGTCGCAGAAACAGTCCCGATGGGGGAAAGAATTTCATCCATTTATTTTTGCAGCAAAAACTCAAATGCCATTAGAAATGAAAAATCAGAATCGACGAATAAATAAGGTCAAGAAACATAACTTTTATAGGAAGGTCACATGGATACCATTAAGGAAGTCAAATCATGGTGGATCCCTACTTTCCATATTTACACGTGAATTAGAGGATTATAGAATTTATTTCCTTATTTACACAATTTTATTGTCCGCGGCCAGTGGAGACTTTCCTCGGTTACAGATTCACATAAAAAGGTACTGAGGGATAACCCAAAAGGCTGAAAGTATGAAGAGATGCGGTTGCTGATGAGAAGGGAGCAATGGAAAGAAACCATACTTGGGATGAAGCCACACTTCCAAAAGGCAAGAAGGCATAAGCTCCAAATGGGTGTTCACAATAAAGTATAAGAGCAATGAACATACTGAGAGATATTAGGTTAGGCTGATGGCAAGGGGATTCACTCAAACTTATGGAGAAGACTTTGAAGACACTTTTGCACCGGTTGCTAAACTTCATACAGTGAGGATAGTTCTCTCCTTTGCTACAAATATTCAATGGAAACTTTGGCAGATGGATGTCAAGAATGTCTTTCTTCAAAGAGAAGTTGAAGAAGAAGTCTATATGACGCCACCTACAGGACTTGAAAGAATGGTTACAACAGACAAGATACTTAGGTTGAGAAAAGCTATTTACGGATTGAAACAATCACCTAGAGCCTGGTATCACAAGTTAAGCATGACTCTAAGATATACAAGATTCAGAAGGTGTGAAGCAGACCATACCTTATTTACTATTCCAAGAAAAGTATGTATCATTGTAATCCTTTTCTATGTTGATGATATAATAATCTCAGGTAGGGACAAGGAAGTTATCCAAGAGACTAATGTTGGAATGAGTTAATAAAGAGTCCCATGCAAATTTAGAAACTTCTGGAGGACCGTGCAAAGTTGAGGACTTCCGGACAATAATGTTGGAATGGAGTTATAAAGAAGAAAGAGGTCCGTGCAAAGTTGGGGACTTCCGGAAGGTCCGTGCAAAGTTGGGGACTTCCGGAAGGTCCGTGCAAAGTTGGGGACTTCTCGAAGATCCTTGAAAATCCAGGACTTCCAGAAATCAGCAATTTACAAAGTCTGGAACTTCCGGAAATCACGCCGATACAAAATTAGGGACTTTCGGAGGTCTTGTGCAAAGTCCATGAGTTCTGGAAATCACAAAGTAAAAAGTTCGGGAGTTCCAGAAAGATCTGTTGGGAGGATAAGGTCTCCAGAAAAGCAAAAGCAAAAGTAAAATAAGAAAAAACAAACTTTATCTCTTCAAGGCTCTCATTCATTGAATCTGGACACTCTTTCTCTTATTTAATCTCTATATAAAAATGTAATTGTAATCACTTTCATTCTTTAAGCATTTTATAATAAGTAATTGCTTCTTTCTCTCTCTCTCTCTCTATGCATGAGCCATTGCTTTTCTTTCTTCTTGTTTTTTATGTTTTACTTTAAAATATCTTCGTCAATCTTAAATCTAACATGGTATCAGAGAAAGGTTGCTCCTAATCTCTTGTATTTCTGCATAAAACCTCTTTCTATTCTTTAAAATCAGTTTTCTTGTTAAGAACACCATGGTTGTATGGATGGAGGTTTCAAACCCATGAAATCCATGAAAAATCACTTCAAATTCGTGTGTTTTGGTTTCAAAGTTCATACTTTTGTGTGCCAAATCAAACAACCTGAAGGAAAGAAGTGTTCCTGAGCTGTTTTCTTCTTTAAAACGGTTATTTGTAGCTAAACACCATGGATGTACGGTTGGTTTATGTTCTTGTAAGGGAGCTGAATTTAATGAGTATGAGGTTGGATTTATTGGTATTAATGCCCTTATTTTGTGAATATAAGACACTACAAATCACGAACTGCTTAGAACTTCTTGGATATCAGACTGTAAGCATGTTTTGAAACCTTAGGCATGTCCTCCTTGTTATGAAGTGAGTGATACTTAATACCATTGCATCTTGTTATTTTAATTCTTGCAGTTATGGTCAGACTCATGATCACTCTTTACAACAGTGAACCATGGCCAAAAGTGTTAAACTAATGAGAAAAGTATGCTTTGTGGTTGCCATTAATGGATCCTCCACATCAGAATCCTCATTAAGCAAGAAAACACTTATTGCTTTGCTGAATCCTATTGTTTTATTGAAAAGATGTAAAGAAAAGAATGTGTACCCCATAAGCCTTTAATGTACATTCTTATGGATATAAGATATTTAGAAAAGGGTCAAACTAATCACTCTTTTCTTATTTAAACAAACCGCCAACAAATCTTATACTGGTCTTCATTCTTATGAACTGAGAGACACTTCAGTCCATTGTAATGCGGTTTGATGCATGAGTTGTTTGCTTTTTTTGAAACCTTGGACTCAAAGGCTTAAATTTAAACTTCAATGTTAAGAGAGAGAGAAATATGAAGAGAGAGGTGAACCTTAGCAAACTATGCAGTGCATTTAGGGCCTTGTTAAATCCAAATGTCCTTTTGAGAACCACTTAAGAAAAGATAACCTTGATCTCCTTCACTCTTATGAGTATAAGGTATCATGATGAATCCAAAAGTTCTTAAGGGTAAGAACCTCTCTTAAAGGAAGAGAATCTTGATCTCCTTCACTCTTATGAGTATAAGGGATCTTGATGAATACAAAAGTCCTTAAGGGAATAGAAACTCTCTTAAGGGAAGAGAACCTTGATCTTCTTTACTTTTATGAGTATAAGAAGTCTTGATGAATCCAAAAGTCCTTAAGAAAAGAAAACTTAAATAATTTTGTTTGATAAACCCTCTAAAATTTGTCTAATGGATGAGTCTAAGCTTTGAGACATGAGAAATGTTGTGTTTGGATTGCTTAGTTTGTTTCTTCTTTTGTAGGAATAGATACCAAATAACCAGTGAGGATAAATCTCAATGGAGGAGTGAAATCCATGGAGGGGGAGACTTCAATGTCAATAAATCAGAGCCAGTCCCTAAGCTGAAACGCATAGGCTTAGTATCAAATCCTTTGTGCATGACAAAGGCTATTTCTAAACCATTTTTAAACCATTATCTAGGTCATGTTTGACTATATTGATTTAATTTATGATTTAGGATAAAAATGAACCTTGGTGAATTGTGTTTTGCATTCAAGACCTAGTTAAATCCAATTGTTCTCTGGAAAATTTTCTTAAGGGAAGTGAACTTTGGTTTTCATATACTCTAATGATTATATGAGATCATGTTGAATCCAAAAGTCCTTAAGGAAGACTTTTCTATTATTCAGCTTATTATATAGTTTACTTTATAATTCTCCTTTATTCTACTTATACACTATAATAATCTCTAGCTATTCTATTAATTTTCTTGTTACTATAATCTGGCTATTTATAAATTTCTGAATTATTTAAATCACATGTTGATTATCATTGATTATATCTCATGCAATTTGTTGAAATCTATTTCCTTAGCTTGACTGATTTGTGTATTATTAGGGTATTCCCTCTTGATAATTTGAAACTCTATGATATTCCTGATGGCATACTTGTAATCTTTCTTTTTTATACCTTGTTCAAGGATAAAAAAGACCATGAGAGCCTTAAAGAAATGATGGCAAGGATGAGTTCTTGTAAGGGTACATCAAGTTATGTAGGGCTAAAGGACAAAGCGCATGAAGAAAAGACACACACCATAGCCTACTCAAACAGAGTACATTCCTTGGTGCACTACACATTCGAGCCTACCCAAGAGGAGTACATTCCAGTGAGTAGAAAGAAATAGCCCATCTATCAGAGCCTACACCAGAGAGTGTATATTCCTGAAGATGGAGAACGAAGCAGCCCATCTATCAGAGCCTACACCAAAAGTGTATATTCCTGAAGATGGAGAGAGAAGAGGCCTTCTCCTATCAGAGCCTACATCAAATAGTGTTATTCTTGAGGGTGGAGAGCAAGACTTAATCAAACAAGAAGCGACCCACTTATCAGACCCTCCATCAAAGAGTGTATATTTTTGAAGGTGAAGAGCAAAGCTTAATCAACAAAAAAATAAGTGGATTTAATATGGTGAACATTGGTGCTCATTCTTCTCAATCTTGGCTCTATACTCTCATTCTCCGAGTCAAGTTTGTTGAGGGGTGAAAGTGAGCAACCAAAGACATTCCAAGACATTTGGAAGGATCAGTCTCTTATGAGCGTGTTGCATCTGAGGTTTAATTCAATCAATTTGGAGCAGCTACTGATGGAATTGCAAAGTCAATCCTCCCGCTCAATACCTGAGAAAGTAATTAATAAAGAGCAGTTTATTTTTGCGCACGTGAAGAAAGTCTAATGATGAGATTTTAACTATTAGAGCAACTCAAACCGTCACGTCGCAAATATATATATATATATATACCTCAATCGAAATATAATGTATTTTAAAAAATATTTGGACCCAACCCAAAAACATGAAAACCGATCAGCTCGAACATAAGCTAACAGGTCGCACTACGAGAATATGTGAACTGATCAGCTTGATGAAAGCTAACAGGTTACGTAACTCTGAAACTGAGTCCCATCCTCGCAACAAAGAAATTGAGGATTAAACTACAACAATTTTTCTATTAAAACTAACAAGAGGTCTGATCAACCTATTTCTCTTGAACATAACAACGAAGACAATCCTATGTCATCGAACTTTGCAAACTCAGTGTTTCAAGTATTAAATCTATGGAAATCCACTTGCAAAAGGCTCGGAGTTCAAACATGACTTCAAACTCTAAAAACCGGCTTTGGCCAACAAATATTTTTTTATTATAAAAAAAACCCACTTGGGTAAACATCAAATACAAAGATATAAAAGAGGCATTCCTCTTTCTCGTGAACACAATCACGTTTAACTCTATTCTGCAGGATTTCCACCAACACGTGGATCATCTTTCGACTGGATAGTCTCAACTGGAGGAGAAGTAGCAGGCGTAGTTTCAAACAGCGTCTCTTCATCAACCCTTGTTGGATATAAGTTTTCGGCTCTACTTACAAATATATCTTTGTTATCTTCTCTGGTTTCGATTGAAAAAGCCTGTTCTACACCTACTATATGGAAATTTTAACTAAATTGGTTAATCATTACACAAAATGAAGTGCAGAACTGGATTAGAACATATTTGGACAGACTGACCGCTCTAAGAAGTTTCTGCCAGGTTCTCATCTGGAGTAAAATATTGCAATGGCGGGGAATCTACGAAGTAAGGCGCAAATTGCTGAAGATCAAAGTTAGAGTTCGGGGAAATGCTCCACTCGGCTTGAAGTATTGCTAAATTAAATTCAAGGGTTTCGAACTCTTTCTCCCGAGAAGTTCCACCAGTGGAAAGTTACGCAATCAACGTATTGTTACTTCACATTTCAGCTACATCACAAGAAAGATGATTCCGAGTCTTTTCGGGTTCAATGAAGGACGATACCTTTTGGAAGAATTCTTGACTGCTACCTTTATCCTCTTTCCTCGCATTGCTTGCATACTTTTATAGATCAGAATCATGAAACTTGATGGTTGTGTTATATTTGAGCAACAGTTCGTCATAATTATTTATATTTTGGCAGAAGAGCTTGGCTCAGAAAGGTCTTTTTGCTTGTTGAGGAGAATTTGAAGAATCCTGGGCCTTCCTTTTTTTTATTTCTCCGAACTAAGTCAGAACTGTGGATATCATCAAGGAAAGTGTCGTCAATGGGATGAACAAGACCAGGGACAGAAATGGATGCTGAAGAGAAACTTTCAACCAACAAGGTCCGTCGAGGCTCAAATGCAGAAGACATAATGCTCTTTTTTTTCTCTTTGCAGATTGTTGTCATCTGACTCTTCATCTCCGCTTCTCGAGCTGCTTCTGCGTTATTCCGTTCACAAAGAGATAGTACGGAGTCAGGTGCATCTTTAAGCGGAGGACTTATGCACTTCCTATAACCGATCCAAATGGATTGACCTGCTTCGTGGATACGTTCAAGCAAGAAGAAGTTCCAGATAATACTTCCTAAGGTGACAGCCCGGTTGAAGCAGACAAAGCTCATAGAGAGTTAGGGACATAATTGTTTAGCTGCAGGTTACAAAGAGAAAATAAGCAATGGATAATTTCACAATCAAACAATATCAAACAAGTCATTAAGACTCTGTTGGAGATTTAACTCATGATCAATCAATCACCTCCAATAGATGTGTCGATTCATTTGTGTCCATTCGTTTGTGCCTATTCATTTGTGGCCATTTGTATGAGTCCATTCAACATATCTCTTGATCTAATCTTCGTATTATACACCCCACAAACCATTTTTTGAAGAAAACTCAGAGTATAGTTTGTCAGGATCTTCGTAACGTGTATAATACGAAGATCGATAGTTGTATCCTGCAAGATAGACGTCTGTGAAACTACTTACACCATAGTAGAGGCAAATTTCTGTCTTAGAAGATTGCTCGAGCAAGCCTCTATCATTCTAAAGTTATTTATCACAACATTCTGAAAGGAAATCCGAAAGATTGATCTGCATATATATATTTTCGCTAACAATATATATTTTCTTCTTCTTCTATTCGAATTTGATAGATGGATTAATCTGCTCCAATTGTGAAAAATCACATTGAGAAACCTTTTGTATTCAAAGGAGTGGATTTAAAAAGATGGCAACAAAAGATGATGTTTTATCTCACAACTTTGAACCTGTCACAATGTGTGACTTCTGAAGGACCTGAGTTACCTGTAGAGGGTGATATTCCTGATGATATCATGAAAGCCTCAGAGGCATGGACTCAGAATGAGTTTTTATGCAAAAACTACATTCTCAATGCCTTGGATGATTCTATCTACGATGTTTATCATATATTTCAAACTCCAAAGCAATTGTGGGAATCAATAGAGAAGAAATACAACTCTGAAGTTGCAAGTGCTAAGAAGTTCATTGTGGGAAAGTTCTCGAATTTCAAGATGAGTGACACAGTTTATGTGGTGAAACAAGTGGAAGAATCCAGATTATTGCTCATGAATTGAGGGATGAAAGTTTGGGGCAGAATGAAGCTTTTCTGGTTGCTTCAATTATTGAGAAATTGCGTCAAACGTGGAAAGACTTCAAGATCTATCTGAAACACATACATGAATATATGAGTCTCGAACAACTCATTCTGAAACTTCGTGTAGAAGAAGAAAACCAAAAAAATGAGAAGTTTGAATTCTCTTCTATGGAAGCAAAGACCAATGTAATTGAGGGAAACAACTCTAATTTTAAAAGCTTTAAGAACAACAAGAAGGTGAAAAAGCCACTCACTTACCAAAAAGGTTGCAACTTTAAGAAGAAGCCACAAGGTGTTTGTTGGGTGTGTGGAAAGCCTGGACATAGAGCCAAAGACTGTCGCCATAAGAAAGATGGACCAAGCGTTGGAGATATCAATAACACAAACCTTGCAGAAAGTCAGTCTGTTGTTGTTGTTTATGAGGCAAATGTAATGACAAACTCCAATGATTGGTGGGTTGACACTGGGGCAACAAAGCATGTGTGCTCCGATGTGAGTATGTTCTCAACATACGAACAAGATTCTGGTGGAGAGAAACTTTATATGGGAAATGCTAGCACCGCTACCATTGAAGGAAAAAACAAAGTGATTCTAAAACTCACTTCTGGAAAGGAACTTGTTCTTACAAATGTGCTTCATCTTCCTGAGATTAGGAAAAATCTGATTTCAGGATCTCTTCTTAGCAACAAAGGATTTAAAATTGTGTTTAAATCTGATAAGGTTGTACTCACTAAAGGTGGGATATATGTAGGAAAAGGCTATCTCTGTGATGGTCGTTTTAAACTTAATGTTGTATCTGTTCTTAATAAAAAAGCAAGCAATAGCTCTGCTTCTTTTTACTTGATTGACACAAGTGTCTTATAGCATGCAAGATTGGGACATGTCAGTTATCGGTCTCTTTACCGAATGATGAGTTTAGGATTGTTACCGAAGAACAATCTAAGTACTATTAAAAGAAGCAAATGTGAGATTTGTGTAGAATCAAAATATTCACGGCACTCTTAAAAATCTGTAGAAAAGAAAAATGTATTACTTTGTTTAATACATATTGACTTATGTGATTTTCAATCAATTCCAAGTCGTGGGAAAAAAAAATATTACATTTCTTTTATTGATGACTACAGTAAGTTTTGTCAAATCTATTTAATTGATACTAAAGATGAGGCTTTGAATATGTTTAAGAAATTCAAAGCAGAAGTTGAGAATCAATTAGATAAGAAAATAAATATTGTGAGATCAGATCGTGGTGGAGAATACAAATCAAAAGAATTTTCAGAGTTTTGTTCTGAACATGGAATTATTCATCAAACCACAGCACCCTATACTCCAATGCAAAAAGGAGTTGCTGAAAGGAAAAATAGAACGCTTAAAGAGATGATGAATTCCATGTTAAACAACTCTGGTGCACCACTTAGCTTATGGGCTGAAGCTATTCTTACAGAAAGTTCTATATTAAATAAAATCCCTCATAAAAAAGTGACAAAACCCCATATGAAATATGGAAGAATAAGACTCTTTCATATAAAAATGTGAAAGTGTGGGGTTGTCTTGCAAATGTTCAAATTCCTTTACCTAAGAGAACTACGATAGGACCAAAAACGGTGGATTGTGTTTACATCGGTCCTGCAGAAAACAGTGCAGCATACAGATTTTGGTTCTTAAATATGAGAATGCTAAGGTAAAAGTGAATACAATTATTGAGTCAAATGAGGCTGAGTTCTTTGAAGAAATTGTTCCTTACAAAGAGCCAACACTCACGAGTAGTAAACGAGCTCGAAATGATAATAAAAGTCCCTCAAAGGTTCAAGAAGAAGAAAATGAACCAAGACGGAGTAAAAGGGCAAAAACTTCCGAAGATTTTGGTATTGATTTTATGACATACATGAGTGAATATGAACCACAAACTTATAGGGCTGCAATGAAATCTTTAGAAGCACCTTATTGGAAAGAAGCGATTCAAAGTGAAGTAGAATCCATTTTGAGTAACCATACATGGGAATTGGTTGATTTACCTCCTGAAAATAAACTAATTGGACATAAATGGATATTTACAAAGAAGCTCAGACCAGATGGAGTTATTGAAAAATATAAAGCAAGATTAGTGGCAAAGGGATTTCGCCAAAAAGAAGGTCTTGACTTCTTTGATACATATTCTCCTGTCACAAGAATCACTTCTATAAGATTGTTAATAGCAATCTCGGCCATATATAATTTAGAAATTCATCAAATGGATGTTAAAACTGCATTCCTAAATGGTGAATTAGATGAAGAAATATATATGGAACAACCTGAAGGATTTATAGTTAAAGGGAAAGAAAACAAAGTTTATAAGCTTAAAAAGTCTTTGTATGGGCTTAAGCAAGCGCCAAAACAGTGGCATGAGAAGTTTGATAATACAATGAAGTCGTATGGTTTTACTATAAATGAATGTGACAAGTGTATCTACATTAAGAAAACTAAGTGATATGATCATTGTATGTCTATATGTGGATGATATGCTGTTAATGGGAACAAGTAAAGATATTATCAATACCACAAATAGAATGCTGAGTGACAACTTTGAAATGAAAGATATGGGATTGGTTGATTTGATTTTTGGAATTAAAGTGAAACGAGAGCCAAATGGTTATTTACTTACTCAATCTCCTTATTTGGAGAAAATTCTAAAGAAATTTGGGCATTTTGATGATGGACCAGTACTTACTCCGTTTGATCAAACATGCAAGCTTTCAAAGAATGAAGGAGAAGGTGTATCCCAGTTAGAGTACACTCAAATTGTGGGAAGCCTCATGTACATTATGAATTGTACAAGACCAGATTTGGCTTACTCATTGAGTCGTTTAAGTCGATATTCAAATAATCCAAATAAAGAACATTGGAATGCTTTAGTTAGAGTATTAAGATACTTAAAGCATACAATTAGTTATAGTCTGCATTTCACAAAATTTCCTCCTGTTTTAGAAGGATATAGTGATGCAAATTGGATCTCAGGAAGCACAGATAGCAAGTCTACAAGTGGTTATGTGTTTACACTTGGTGGTGGTGTTGTTTCTTGGAAATCATCTAAACAAACGTGCATTGCACGTTCTACAATCGAGTCCGAGTTTATCGCACTAGATAATGCTGCGGAAGAAGCTGAATGGCTTAGAAATTTTATTGAAGATGTTCCATTATGGCCAAAGCCTGTAACTGCACTATGCATTCATTGTGACAGTATGACTGCCTTAATTAGAGGAAAAAATAAAATTTATAATGGGAAATCAAGACATATTAGACGAAAACATGCCTCAATACGACAACTGATTTCTAATGGAGTGATCGCATTTGATTACATTAAATCAAAGGAAAACTTGGCTGATCCTTTGACTAAAGGCCTTCCTAAAGAGCAAGTTGTATTCACTTCGAGGGGAATGGGTCTCAAGCCAACACAATGAGTCATCACTTGGTGGAAACCTAACCTAGCAACATTGTAGATCCCATGGTCTAGGTTCAATAGGCAAACTGGTTAAAGAAGACTCAAGACTGAAGTTCACATTCTCATTCCTATGAAGTAATAATGTGTTTCCATTGATGTACAAGGGCTGAATATTTTATTCTTAATAATGTTAATATCTTTTCTAGAAGAGAGATAGAATGGAGTATCTTTAATTAACATTACCTATATGAGAGTGGTGTCGGGTCGCACCTATGAAAATTGATATGGCTAAATTTTCTAAAGCTCTCGCGAGGTCGGGATTTGTTCAGGACCAAAATGAACTCAACCGTATAAACTAGAAATGAGTTGATAATATATGTGTTTCACTTATTGTCTCGATTTACTATCAAAAGAGGTTAATTCAAGACTATAGTTCATTACCCACAAAGTAAGTCCGATAAGTTTTACTAGGAAATGTTCAAGTCCAAAAGACACCATTTCTGATACATATTGATTATACTTTCTTGAAATAAGTAAAACTTATTTTCTATTCAAATGTGGGGTATTGATAATTTGAATAGAAAATGTGGGGTATTGTTGGAGATTTAACTAATGATCAATCGATCACCTCCAACAGATGTGTCCATTTGTGTCCATTCGTTTGTGCCCATTCGTTTGTGGCCATTTATATGAGTCCATTCAACATATCTCTTGATTTACTATATATAGAGACATAAATGACTTTGTTGGAGACAGAAAAAAGTAATCTAATCTTTTCCTTCCCCAAAAACCATTTTTTGAAGAAAACTAAGAGTATAGTTTGCCAGGATCTTCGTAGGGTGTATAATACGAAGATCGATAGTTGTATCCTGCATAGTTGATAAACCCACATTTTAACGGTTCTACTAGATTATTCTGTACATAATTTACATGAATCAACCATTAGATTTCACATTTTAGGGTATATTTAGGTTCATATGCATTAGAACTCTAGGATGTTTTCCATCTTTTTATTTTTCAAAAGATATCAAGCAAGAAAGGAATGTTTCGAAGTTTTTGGAGTCACGGGCAACCGATACAACTATTTGAAGACGATTAGGATGCATCAAAAGAAGGATCAACTTCAAAGGCGATCAAACCCACACTCCACCTATGCACAAAGACCGATCGATCTCCTCCTAAAGCGATCGATCGATCGTTCACACGATTACAAATTGCGAGGATTTCCAACCGATCAAAAAGTGTGAAGAACGATCGGGCAAGTTTAGATCGATCGATATCCGTCAAGATCGATCGATCTACCAGTCCAAATGTCTACGACGGATTTAGGGATCGATCGATCCCTTCGTCCGATCGATCGATCCCGTAAATATCTCATTTTTTTCGTTTTAGTTAAATAAATTAGGTTTTTGAAAACCTATAAATAGGTTTTTATTAGAAAAACACCAGACACGTTTTTTAGTCAGCCTCCATAGAGAAAAAGTGATAGATAACCCTGGTGATTTCTTCAACAATCTATGGTGTTTAGTAAGACAATTATTGTTTTATTTTCTTAAGAATTCTTGTATTATTCAATCTCTGCAATTCAATTATGTCTTGTTCACCTCTGATTGTTTTCTCCACAATTTCTGTTATGTCTGAGTATATTCTTGATTCAGCAATGGATAGGATATATGATTAGGGGAATTGAGATCATGAGATGATATTTAGGTCTAGGATTGTGTAATCCATCACTATTAGATATGTTTAATGCTAGGTTGATCTTGGAAGAGTTAATCTAGATTTTATCGCATTTACACCTTGGGAAAGGGATAGTGAATCATTAGGATAGTCTAATTAGTGAATCTTATAGCCTGCGGAAGTAGCTGTCTAGGTCGTTTGATATAGAATGAGACAGATGTCAAAGCATGTTTAATTTTAAGGTTTGCAATGAGAATTGATCAAACCTAGTTCTAAGCACAGGGGTTTCTACATGGGAATGTATTAATCTAGCCATGATCTTATTGTTTGGGATTGAAATTTGCATAATCAGGATTTAGATTCATGTCTTGATCTCACCCCTGTTCATTCTAAAGCTTAATCCATGGTTGGATTGTTTTCTTAATTAATATATTTCTAGATCTTATTCATCAGTCACCAAATTTACTTTGTTCTAATTTAGTTACAATTTTTATTATCTCGTTCGCAACCAATCTTTTAATCTCTTAGCTTAGATAAGAATTCATACAATCTATTGCGTTATAAACATTCCCTGAGGATCGATCCCGTTTATACTACAAGAGGCATAATTGTGCACTTGCAGTCATAAATTCGGGTAAACTCTTGAGATACTCTAAGTATTCTCAGGTGAAACTCGTGGAGATAAATAAATCTCTATCAATAGTAGGGGCAAATTTTGGTCTTAGGAGATTGCTCAAGCAAGCCTCTATCATTCTAAAATTGTTTATCACAATATTCTGAAAGGAAATCCGAAAGATTGATCTGCATCTGTATATTTTTACTAACAGACTCTACAAGGATTACAGGATCATGAGCTCATGAGTATGTCAGTCAATCCTCCAACAGTAATGGAGTTAATCTTAAAGAAAAATAAATATGTTTGCCATATGTTGTCTTAATTTGGCAACCCTACGATCAAGTTCTGGTCGTTATTCAGATATAGGGCGACCCTTCCGGAAGACCAACTTAGCTTAGCTAAAAAGAGCTTGCGAAGCTTAGAGGTTGACAAATTAATGCCTGTTTTTGCCGCAACGGTGAATGAGCCTAAGATCGAGCGAAGAAGGTTCATAACCATTTGTAGGGAGATGATTCCGTGATGGTGAAGGTAGATAATAAAAAAATTAGGGATCTTGGTTTCCTCGTTGGTCGGCGAACCCTCACGGTTGATATACGTCTTAGAAGAACAATCCTCATGAATCTAAGAAGATATTCTCAACAAATTCGTAGGAAGATATGAAGGATATATGAGTAAAAAAGGAGAACTTTATTGATTGATCATAAAGAAGAGATCTATTTTCGCCTTTGTTATCGCAAAGAAGAACAAGGAAGAAAATGAAGATAAATATAAAAAAATTAACCTTTCAACCAAAACCATGCAACCGCTTTGGAAAAATGGGGAGTAAAAATGTTTTTTCTGTTTTATTAATTTAGAATAAGTATAATTAGTATTTATTAGCAAAAAAATCAGAAGCAATATCAATCATTACACCTGGAATTGAGGGATTCAACGATGTGTGATGGGGTCGTTAAGGAATAAACGGTTTATTAAATAAGATGCAGAAGCCTTAAAATCCATCCAGATGGGCTTCCAGCTTGAAGGACTTGTGGTGTAAAATGTTGGTGTTGGATCCTGAACTTTCAGTTTCGATCTAAGAAAAGGTCTCCAAGACACCTGCACGTCAGCGAGAGGTCAAGAGTCAGCTATTGCTGACCTTATACGAATTGAAGAGCTCACGATGAATGGATACAAGATGATCGAGCTTGAGGAGAAGAATGGTATGATCCCAGAAGAGGCGAGCACAGGAGGAGCTTAAGGAGAGAATCCAGAAATAGTTGAAGTGTTCAAACATAGATAGTATGTAGTTTACTGCCAAATCAAAACAGATATATGAAAGGAAAATATTCACTTTTTATTACTCTAATTTAATGGTTTCATCAGTATAAATATAACCCATAAGAATAAGGAAAGGGGAAGGTCGAAAAAAAAAAATACTTGATGAATACAATTCCTATATTCTACAAACTTATCTAGAATTCTCTTCTTTGCATTTCTATTAATAAAATCTTTAATATAAGAGAAAGAAACCTCTTTTCAATAAAAAATTCCAGTGAGAAAGATCCAACATCCAGAATCTCATAATTATATTTCCCAGTGGACAATGGTATCTTAACTTGGCCACTGACCGCACTTCTCCATTATCATTCAACCGTTGAAGATATTGGTTCAGATGCTTGGTAGTTTGCAAGTCAAGTTTTCTTATCATAGTTTGGCTAGCCACTTGTGAAACTATCTCCATGAATGATGAGGTGTTCTGACTCGCATACCTTCCTCTTCTTCAGTCACAATTTCTCCATTGTCAGCATGATCATAGTTTTTTTGTTGACACACTCATTAGCATAGTGATCTCGACTGTGACATTTAAAGCACTGGACGTCTCTGTTTATGGTGTTGGTTACTTCATTTTTTCCTTTGGTCATGCACAATCGTTTGATATTTAGTTTCAACCTCAGGTCAAATTTAGATTTAAAAAAGAGATTTCTCATCCTTGGAGTAATTCGGTTTTGAATGGTCTGGTGGTTTAGGTTCAACAGATTTGGTCTGGTGGTTTAGGTTCAACAGATTTAGTACCTGAAAAGATTAGTGAGTCTCTTCTTCTTGAATAGTTTGGTGGTTTAGGTTCAACAGATTTGGCTTCTGGTTCATCTCCAAATCCAGTTTCTTTCCTTGCTGGCAGAAGTTTATCCAACTTTTCTACAGTCTCCCATATATAGCCTGTACTGTTTTAAGGAGTTGAACCATGTTGACTTGATAAGCTGCTTCTCTTATCTTATTAGTACATGAAATCATAACACCCTGTTTTCTTTAAAAGATCAAGTACATAATGGATTTCAAAATTTAAATTTTTAAGTTCAACAATCTTTTCCACAACTTACTAGATTTCAAACGATTACAACTTTGAACTAGCTAAGAAAACTCAAAGCGAATGTTAACAATTAACTATATGCTTCCGTATTCTAACAAATGCAATAAGTTATGAAACAATGAGGCGTTCTCTGATTTTTTAAGTGCAAAAATCGATTTAAAGAAACTAGGTACCAACAATTATCAAATGCAGTCAACGACTTGGGAAAGAATTGGAATTAACTTTTATGATCCTATGAATGCAGATAAGGGAACTAATTTCGAAATGCAAGCAGAATTAAATAATAAACGTGATTATCTTCTTTTTTATTGAATCCAAATACAACACAAGAAACAATGATCAATGCAAAGAACTTATGCGATAGACAAATGATGCAAATAAAAATGTAAGGACGAACGCAATGACAGGTTTTGCAATTCAAAAGAACACAAAACCAAATAAGGGAAAACAAATTTGACACAAACAATTTTTTTTTAATCAATCCAATATCAAAACGAAATCAAAGGTACTTTTTGATGGTCTTTTTTTCAAGCGAGAACTACTAACAAAAATTGCAGCATAACAAACAGTTTTAGGTGGATCCAAAACCCAAGTTTTTGATTATCTGCAAGAAAAACTTTCAAATAGAGTGAATGGTTGGACGGCTAAATTCTTATCGATAAGTGGGAAGGAGCTTGTAATTAAGTCAGTAGCAACAACGTTACTAACTCGTCTTGTTTTCGATTACCTAAATCAGTAGCTACAAACTTAGAGTGTGGTTACTCATTTTTGATGGAGTACCGGTAGTACTCATAAAGGAATGCATTGGATGTCGTAAAAAGTAATGATGGACTTGGTTTTCATGCCAAAGAAGATTTCAATACGGATTTATTGGCAAAATAATTAAGGTGCTTAATTAAAAACATGACTCACTATTTGCTAAGGTTTATAAAGGTTGGAATTATCGGAATTCAGATTCTTTTATATCCAATTAGATCGTATTCCTCATCTTATGGATGGAGATCTACCGTGAAGGACCATTTCAATATCGTGAGAATAATTTCAGATATGGAAGGACTGTTTCAATACTTTCACTATTAAGCTTATTCTAACCACAAAGAGCTCAAAGACGGACCTAATAGCGCATAGTGCTCGAGCTCTTTCTTCAGAGATGTTTTATGTAGATTTAGTACCTTTGGCTTGGATATCTGAACAGTTTTAATTTTTTTTTGCTATCTTTTTTGTAAAAAAAATAAGAATTTTTTGTTGGATTTTCGAATGTTAGACAAAGTAAACATGAGAACAATTCAAATGCAATAATATTTTTATGGTCTTTTTTAATGAAATGTAACAATACGAATGATCGAACGGTTATGTAAATGATAACCACAAGCACAAATAATGACTTTTCTTTTGGGTTTTCATTTATCATATAGGAAATAACAAAATCAAATGAACACAATAATAGATTGAAACAAATTATTTTTTAAATGGTTTTTTTTTCTTATAAGAATACAAGAAAACAAATAAGAACAAGCGCAAAACAAAAAAAAAGAATATATATAACCTGATAATAGGAGCTTTCGAAGCTCTAATTTCAGAGGATGCGATTTTGGGAATCATTTTACAGTCTCAATTCATAAGGTGATCAAGAACCGATCAAAGAGATGATGAAGAAGATAGAAGAAGGTAAAATTGGTGGTAAAGCTTTGATTGACTCCTTAGAGAACAAGATTTGTTTGAGTCACACAAACAATCCTAATTCTACAATCTAATAAATCATGAATCTCTCAGATGAAATTTTTAAAAAAAGACACGCTTTGGATAAAAATTAAAACAAACTTTATAATTTACTTTTATGATTGAAAGGTGAGTATTACAATGGTCTAGCTATGAGCTTATATAGTGCTCTTGACAAGATGAAATGAATGTACAAAATTACAGAATTAATGAGAATGGAGCATGTGGTGCCTTTGATGGTGAATAGGCTTTAACCAAGGAATTTTTTACTGAATTTGAATTTGTATGGCTTAAGCGTGTAGGTGAGCTTCCTTGGGACATCTGGACTTCCAAAATAATCCGCCATATGGTTGTAGTCTTGGCTAGAAAGTAGCGTTTGTAAGTTGATGGAAACTGCTTCAAATGTGGTAACTTGAGTTTAAATATAATCCGCCTGATCAGGTGTGGTCTCGTGTAGCATAATAGGTCTGGAGGTGTAGATAATAACTCCATAAGTTTTAGCTCTGAAGAGATGGTAGTTGATAATTTACTAATCCTAAGTACAAATGCTTCCAGATATAGTAAGTTTGTAAACAATGGGATCCTCTTGATCATGTGGTTGCTGGAGCATGTTAAAATGATAGATAGATGACTCTTGAATGGTTATATATATCTCATGAATGTTAGATGTCTCTCCTGATTACTAAATTCCTTATTTTGTAGATGATTAAATCCTTGAGTTTCAAATGAGGCAAGCAGATAATACTCTTGTTTCAAAGTTAAATATATATTATATATTACTCAATCGAATATTCTAACTTGGTGGTGTTGGAGGAGGTTAATTAGGCATATAATTGAAGGTCATAATTGGGCTTTAATTGGAGAAGATTTGACAATAAGAATCTTTGGGGTAATCCGTGGGATTCTACCTTTAAGATGGTTTGGATGCGGGTATACTAAGGGTACTATAAAAGGGAATCATGATAGATGGTGTAATCCCAAGCTTTCAAAAGTATGACAAGCATATCATGAGCTACTCTTATATTTGGTAAGAAACATTACATAATTGGGTTTTCAAAGGAGAGGAGGTATGTCTCAAAGCGCTTTACTGGCTAAGGGGGTCAAGGAATCAGTGGGAGCTCCGCAAAGAATGAAGATCACTGTTCCTAGGTTTGATAACTTATAACTCATTAAAGGTTATTCAAAAACCCTTATTGGACGTTGTATGAATCAGTGGTTACATGATATGAAGGCATTCCTGTTCATGCTTCCAAGGATTTGGAAGGTAGAGGATTGTGTGGCAGGTGCAGATCTTAGAATGGGGAGATTGCAGTTCGACTTTGATGAGGAAGAGGATATTAAGGAGATCCTTCAGATGGAACCATTCCATTTTGATTCTTGGATGCTATCTTTAGTCCGTTGGGAACCAGTAATGGACCCGAATTACCCTTCGGCAATTCTATTTTGGATTTGAGTCTTAGGTGTCCTATTACAATGGTGGGCAGATCCCACATTTAGAAGTATAGCAAATGCTTTAGGAGTAGTGCAGAAAGATGGTGTCGATCTAGATAATGGTAGAGTTAGGGTCCTCATTGACGGGTTCAAGCCTCTATTGTTTGAGACAGAGGTTGCATTCTATACGGGTGAGTCTCCGATATAAAAAGCTGTATGGCTATTGTAGAAGTTGCTTCAGTCTTCGCCATGAGGTGGAGCGATGCCCTCATATAAAGGGCTCACAGCTAAAGGAAGAGGTCAGGGGGAAGGGAAGGTTGTGTGAGGACAACTATGGGCATGAAGAGTTATAAAGAGGCTTTGATCAGTGAGCAAAAAGGAGGGACGACATAACGGGTCTATCAAACTAATAGAAGCATGGAAACATGGGAGAGGGGAGGTGATGGGAGTTAACATGACTTACAGAGCAAAAGGACTTACAAAGGATAGAGATGATAGGAGAAAGGGGAAGATAGTCAGGGAGCGGTTGGAGGCTGGTACAAGTGGATCAAGCAATGTTACTCAAATAACCAGTCGAGAAGGAGCTATCGCAACGACTTCAGGGGGGGATCTGCTAAAGGCGTCTTTCTTCGAAACTTCAGTTCCAGATCCAACTAAACTGATGTTGGAGGCTTTTCATGGCAAAGACGATGGGCAGATGACTGCAGGTACTTTAGACCATATAGAGGAGAGCAAAATGGCCCAGAGAATAAGGATGATGGAAAGATTGCTCAGCCAGTTCAAAGAAAACTAGTGTTTTTAGAGGGACCAGACACAAAGGAAGAAGTGGTGGGGCTTGTGGACCCAATGGTCTCGGGATCGGAAGTCATAGTCTCTGAGTCCAATATGGAAGCATTGTGTGAAGAAGTGGGTTTCTGTTAAGGGGTGGAAGGAGAAGATTTGGTGCCAGTAGATTCTCGAGGAGGGGAAGGAATGTTTGACCTTGGGGACATAAAGGAATCACTGGCGGGGAAGATAACAGAGGATGAGGTGCAGGAGCTGCAGGTCACTACAGAGCATGCTACTAAGCAACATGGGGTGGAAAAGAAGCTTAACTCTTCGAGAGGAGTATTTATAGGGCCCACCTCCAAGAAGCGACTGATCCAGTCTATGGCATCTCCCCGTAAAGGGGACACAGTCACGACGAAAGGAAAGGAGGTGAAATTTAATGAAGGGGGCGAGGAGAAGGTCTCAGGCCGGGCTAAAGAGGTAGGAGGTAACGAATTTGTTGCATCATGAACCTTGATAAATTGTTTGTCATGAATTCTGTATCATTTTGGATAATAAGTGGGTTTTCCTTTGTTAGTGTACCCTTTCCCAAGTTTTGTGATTTTAGCATGGTTTTTTCAATTTGGTGGGTATGTCAAATTGAAACTGTTACCGCATGTTATAATAAAGCACATGAGTTTGTGTGGAATATTGATGTAATACAAAGGGTTAGATTGGTATATGTGGCCTGCGCTTTATGGTGTATACGACGATCGACAGATTTTCGTCACATTTGGGTTTGGGATATATGGTGGTGTTTGGCTAGGCACACACATACTGTTAGATGTGTGACAATACAACCTTTTACGGATTAATGGCTTGGATGAGGGTTACATACAATAATGGATTAGGTACCTCAGGAGGTAGAGTAGTTGGGAGAAAGGTCACAACGCTTTGCTCTATGATGGCATGGATGATTACAGATATAACATTGGAGTCGGATTTTATTTTTTTACTTAGAAAATCTATAAGTAGACAGGTGGGTGAGTGGCTTAATCGTTCTCAGGAGGTAATAGAAACAAGAAAGGAGAGTTTTTAATGGGTGAAGATGGGATATCTATATGGCAGGAACCTGGGTTATACAGAGGGTAAGTCTATATCCTCTAGGACGTATGGTTCATTATTAATTGTGATGGTGCAGGTTTGGAAAACATGGTATTTGTTTGATTCTTATGGGATTATTTATTGGAGACAAAAGTATCTCGAGGGTCACTCGGAAGCATATGATCGGATAAAAAGAGTTGTTGTCATACTAAAGGAAATTTGGATAACCCACCTACACGAGATTGCAGGAAGGTCGGTTTTCACTGGATGTATCATGATAGCTCTTCCAGCACACAAATGGCATGTTTGGCACCATCATGGTGTTGCCAGTGTTTATAAAAACACTTTATTTACCCTTATGTTAGGGTCGGATTTGATCATTACTTGTGTATCATGGAGAGGATTACAAAGGATATGCTCACATCGAAGGTCTGGCGATAGGATTATGATAAAGCTAAATTGTTCCAGTCCACGTGGAAGGACTTTTAGGACGAGGAAATGGTTACGGTTGGGTGTGTCCAGGGGAAAAACCAACCAAGCATACCGGGTATATGCACACATACTATTTGGGTGTAATTATAAATATTCCATATTCCACTCGCAATTTTGTACATGTGGTATTCTGGTCTTTCTTAGGTCTCAACATAATTTGGTATACATAATAGTTATTGAGAATTTTGGAGATAACAAAGTTTGGTGTAAGTATATATCTTTATTTTACGTGTGGATAATGCTCAATGTATCGTCCATATGGATTGCATTAAAGGTTCATACTATCAATTGGTTATTACTATATTAGCTGATCAAAATATTTTCTACATAGATGAAGATTTTAAATTAAAATTGTCAAGGTTTAGATAGTAAGTGGACAATAAGTTTCCTGCGAGAGATATAGTTTAAACATAAACCAGAATTTTTATTCTTGTCAAAGACAAAACAACGGAATCACTTTGTCAAACAATTTAAGAACCATTTTGGTTACATTTATCTTCATACAGTCAAACCCACAGGTGCATAACGAGGTTTAGCCATATTTTACAATAGTACATACAATGTTGACGCTGTTTATTCGGATACCAGAATAATTGACAATGAAGCTATGATACAAGGTCGAAAAGTCTGGTTATCATTTATTTACGTAGAGCCGGTACAACATCTACGAGGACAGGTATGTGAACGTTTAATTAGATTTAGTATGATAAGGAAGGGTCCATGGTTTATAATAGGAGATTTAAATGAGATTACAGGAAATCATGAAAAGCGAGGTGGTCCATTACGGCATGCGGCATCATTCATGCCTTTTAATAACATGATCGCTACTTATGGATTATTGGAGTTTCCATCAGTGGGAAATACTATGTCTTGGAGGGGTGTCAGAAACAAACAAACAATACGTTGTCGTCTTGACAGAGCCATGGCGGATAATGATTAGCATAACTTATTTCCTTTCTCATTCGTTGAGTACTTGGGAGGGTCGGATCATAGACCAATAATGGCAACACTTGTAGACAAGATAGAAAACGAAAGAATCATTTGAAGTTTGACTAAAGATGGATAGGGAAAGACGGATTGATGGAATCGATATCGAGGGGATGGGAAACACAAAATACTGGTAGTGTAGCCCCTTGACTGTGGTAGATAAAATCCGAAATTGCAGACATGAAATATCGATATGAAGGAAGCAAAATGTTCCGGTTGGACGGGGAAGGATTAATGATTTACAAAAAGCGTTGGAGGAACTCCAGAATGATGACAATAGATCAGAACCAGAGGTTAGGGAAGTGGCCCATAAATTAAAAGAGGCCTATAGGGATGAGGAAATTTATTGGCAACAAAAGAGCAGGAACATGTGGCATAAACTTGGTGATAGGAATACAAACTATTATCATGCACTGACAAAACAATGGAGAGCACAAAATCGAATAGTGGGATTATATAATACAAAAGACGAGTGGGTTACAAAAGAGACAAAGATAGAAGGGGTGGAAGTAAACTATTTCAAGGAATTATTCACATCAACGTCCCGACAAAGATGGAGGATTTCCTCGGAGAAGTCCCTATTGTAATTACAGAGAGAATAAACGGAAAGTTAACAGTTATGGCGACGGAAGAGGAAGTTAGGAAATCACTTTTTATGATGCACCCGGAGAAAGCACCAGGGCCGGATGGTATGACTGCATTGTTTTATCAGCGGGCCTGGTCAATAATAAAGGAGGATCTTTTGAAGTTGGTAAATGAGTTCTTATCAACTAGTTGTTTTGATCATAGGTTACATTGGACAAAAATCTGCCTAATACCCACGACGCAGCGCCCAACCAAAATGACGGAATTACGGCCTATAAGCTTATGTAATGTAGGATATAAGATTATCTCCAAAACTCTATGTCAACGGCTACAGACATACTTACCGGAGTTGATCTCGTAAACTCAATCAGCGTTTGTTTCAGGCCGATTGATAACAGATAATATTTTAATTGCCCAGGAAATGTTTCATACTTTACGGACTAACAAAGGATGCCAGAATAAGTATATGGCTATCAAGATGGATATGAGCAAGGCCTATGACCGAATCGAAGGGATTTATATTGAAAAACTCCTACAGAAGATGGGTTTCTCGCCATTATGGATATCATGGATAATGAAATGTATAACATCAGTCAAATACAAAGTTTTGATTAATGGACAACCTCGTGGATGTATTATCCCGGAAAGAGGGTTACGTCAGGGAGATCCTCTATCTTCTTTTCTATTTATTATTTGTACGGAAGCATTGATTGCAAATATTAAGAAAGCAGAGCGGAAAAACAAATAACGAGGCTAAAAATAGCAAGATCAAGCCCTATGGTTAGTCATCTATTGTTTGCGGATGGTAGCTTATTTTTTTGTCAAACAAAATAATCCGATGGTCAAGCTATACTCCAAATACTTAAAAAATATGAGATGGTCTCGGGACAACAAATCAACTTTGATAAATCCTCTTTGCAATTTGGACACTGAGTTACTGAGGAGGTTAAGTTAGAGATGAAACGAACTTTTGGCATCAATAAACTCGGGGGAATGGGCACATACCTAGGGATACCAAAAAGTCTTGGAGGACCTAAAACACAGGTTTTTGGATTTATTAATGAACGGCTGCAAGGAAGAGTTAATGGCTGGTCTCTTAGATTTTTATCCCGAGGGGGAAAAGAAGTACTGATAAAATCTGTTTTAAGGGCACTACCTACATATGTAATGTCTTGCTACAGATTACTGAGAATAGTAACAAAGAAACTTACAGGAGCGATAGCTCAATTTTGGTGGAGTTCGACGGGGAATAACAGAAGCATACACTGGTTAGCTTGGAAGAAGATTTGTCGCCACAAAACACAGGGAGCCCTGGGATTTAGAGATATCGAGGCATTTAATACAGTCATGTTGGTAAAGCAGCTGTGGAGATTAATGGACGCACCTGGATCATTGTTCTTAAAAGTTTTTAAAAGTAGGTATTTCAGGAATTCAGATCCAATGGAAGAGATTAAATCATACTCCCCATCTTATGGATGGAGAAGTATTATTTCAGCTAGATATTTGGTTAGAAAAAGACTAATCAAAAAGGTTGGAACAGGTACAAGTATCTTTGTTTGGAAGGATGCTTGGATTCCAGCCCCTCGCCTAAGATCAGCAACTTGCAAATTTCCCGTTTACCCTGATAATTTTAAGGTTAAAGATCTAATTGACACCCAAACACACACCTGGAATATGCCTCTTTTAAGGGCAACCATCATTCCTGAGGATGTGAGCATCATACAATCACAGGCAATTAGTAGATTTGATAGACCAGATTCAATTGGCTGACACTACACAAAAAATGGAAAATATTCGGTGAAATCGGGTTACATGGTAGAAACAACATATCCAAATAAAGGTATGGATGAAGTCACCTACGGACCAACAATTACGTCACTCCAGGCATCAATATTGAAACTCCAAAGTCCTCCAAAAATACAACATTATGGCAGATGCTAACAGGATGTGTATCTGTCGCAACAAATTTGAGGGCACATGGAATTAAATGTGAGACCCAATGTGGTATATGCGGGGCGGAGGACAAGACAATAAATTATTTTTTATTTGAATGTCCACCAGCCATTCAAAGATGGGCTCTTTCTAAGATTCCATCTAACCCAGATATTTTTTCAAAAGGATCGCTATTTTCAAATCTAGATTATTTATGTCATCATCTTCTGAAGGATGGACCAGAAGGATATTTCCCATGGATAGTTTGGTATTTATGGAAGAATAGGAATGGAAAAATTTATAAGAACTTCGAGAGGAAACCCCCGGATATCCTCATGCTGGCGGAAACAGAAGGAAAAGTTTGGGTGGAGGCTCAGGAAGCAGAAAAGAAGCACACCATGACATCAGTTACCACAGAGGATATCATTCCTCAAAATATATGGAAGTGTCAAGTGGATAGATCTTGGAAATAGTTTGACCAATTCACAGGTCAAGGATGGGTTTGCGCGCGAATGGAGGGAGAAGGATAACTGATTGGAGCTAGAAACATCCGTCCAAGTCAATCACCTCTGCACGCCGAATTAGAAGCACTCATCTGGGCAATAGAATGTATGCAAGCATGCCAACGAGCAAGGGTAGTTTTCATAATAGATTGTTGTGATGTCATGAAGATGGTGTCTTCATCGGAGGAGTAGTCTGCTTTCGTAATACATCTAGACGAGCTCACAAAATACAAGACCAGTTTCGAAGAGATGTAGATTACCTACATGCCCCGATCGACAATAACAAAAGCAAACAATTTAGCAAGGAGTGTATGAGAACTTCCGATGGAGATGGTGTACGTCGATTCTCATCCCCCAACATGGTTAGCTAGATTTTTTTAATGTATCGCAATATTGTTGTCAAAAAAAAAAATATATATATATTATAAACCATAATAAATTTTGGTAATAAATAAATTCTATGATGAGCTGAGAGTCCAAAATAGTTGAATTTGTTGCTTTATTTAGTATTTGTCGGTGTCCATTGGATCTTCTGGGTTTCACCTCCAATAACTTTTTCTTGGCAATATAATTGGGGATAATTCTTCTTTTTCGTGGAATCTAGATGAGATGAGTGTGTATTCCAAGTGTTGTTTGATGTGGAATGCTTGATATTTATCTTCATTTTAGTGGAACTCGGCTTGTTGGTTTTCTTTGTTCTCCACAGCTACATGCATTCCTCTCCACGCTTCACGATTCCATGCTCCATGGTGGGAAAAAAGTTTTCCGGTACTGGTTCTTGGGATCACATCAGCCTTTAATCCAGTCAGTCCTAAGGATTTATTTTTTCTGGTGATGATCCTCCAACAGCGTCTGGTATAATTCTTGTACTGGGGTATGAGTTCATCCTGTGAGGAAGTTGAGAAGTCAGGCCCGGAATGACATGATCAAGATGAGCCTTCACAGTTTGTTTCCACCCATCTCCTGAAAATTCACAAGAGATAGCATCTTTAAATATGGTCGGGATGCAAAAGAGAATGGGCTTTCTATCTGGAGATCCTCTAAGTCAGCACATCGAACAACCGATATATAGGTTTGATGAATTACAAGTGTGGGATTTTGTTTGATGATTCCAACGAATAACTGGTACGGGTCTTTTCGACTGCGGGATACTAAATCTCCTTGTTGTAGTATTTGACGTGTCAATCCAAACCTGGTGTCTTTTAAACATTTAGAATGCAAATTTCCATTTAATTTAGGCTAATAAAAGATTATGAGTTGGTAATATGGTCTCACTAAACTAAAAGGTAGTAAAAGAAAATAACTAAATAAAACCATTTGGATTTGGTTTTTCTGAAGTTTAAAAGCACCAGTCGGCTGTTGGGTAATCAGTCCGATGTTTCTAGAGAAGATATGTTGTACTCATATTTATAAACTTATGATTCTCAACCATGGTAGAAGAATCATTCATGTACAGGCAAATCCACTTTTGTGACAGAAATGCCTTCAATAACAACCTAGTATCGACAAATGTCTTTGGGTACTAGACAGCCAATGAGCATTAAAATTATATTCTTACTATTTGAAGCACGGTAACCTATCATCAACTGTCACTGAGGTTGGTTTTAAACCTCTCCCATGCTAAGAGGGTTGATGTACACAAATGTTTAATCAAGGATCGCTCGTGTCTTATCATTCAAACTCTGGCCATAACCACGAACCGATATTGAGCATCTCAAGACATGATGGAATCACTGAATAAAAGCTTTAAACAATCCTCGTTTCTTTCCCTTAAGACATCCTCCCTACCCAGCCCAAAGGGTTAAGGGAGTCTACTCGCTAGTCATTACGAACAACATAATCATATGGTTTGATGATTTGTTGAACTTAATAATGAAGTAGAGAAGAGTGAATTAAAGCTAAAGTGCAAGTAATTTAAAGTGCAAATAAAATAAAGTGCAAATAAATTAAAAGAAGAAAAGTAAAAAAGTGCAAGTACAAAATTAAACAAAAAAGAGTAAAATTACTAAAAAAAACTAAAAACTAAAATCTAAGTGGAGTTTTCTTTGGCATCAGAGTCTTCTCTCTTGAGATCTCCCTCTCTTCTCCAATCTCCCTTTTCTAAGGTACAACACTGATATTTATAAAAATAGGTAAGGTAAAAGGGGTTCGCCCCAGTTTGCCACCGCTTCATTGGTTATGGTAAGTCGTTGTCACTCCGCAACAGGGTTATAAATCGTTGTACCAAACTTCTTTCCTTCTTCTTTTCTTCTCTCTCGATTTCCTTTCTCTTTTCTTCGGTTCTTCTATTTCTCTCCCGATTTTCTTCCTATCCTGCCTTTTTGCTCTGGTTTAGCTCCATTTTCGGTTCTCGACACACGAACACCTGTTTATGCAATATGTACACCAAATACAGTCCTAAACACCCTAAAATGCATCCTAAACAGACTAAATCATATCCTAAAACCATTGAAATCCTAAGATATCAATTCCCCCAGACTTGTCTTTTGCTTGTCCTCAAGCAAACCTAGAATGGAAAGACATTGACTCGCTAAACACAAAAAAGTGAAGACACTAATACAAAGGAAAATAAAAATACTAATACACTATTGACTATTGCTTCTAAACGGCTGTCATTCGTTAGATAGAACACATAATCTTTCGTAATTTACCAAGGTCATCACGTTCTCAGCTATCTATAGAGAACATAATCAAGTCAAGGACAATCATTTACCTTACATTCATTAGCAGGTATTTAGAGTGTGCTCTCGCATAAGGGATATCAATCCATTCTCGATTGGTTGAGGGTGAAAAGGAAAAGCGCTACGTATAGGTGTACCTTTTTGGGATTAGTTCTTTTTGCGGTGGCTATCTCACAAAAAAATAGAATGCTATACATTATGTAAAATAACCTAAGCAAAGAACAATTGATGCATACAGGAGATTCATATTCATTCCTATTTCAATGAGTCCCGAATCCTAGTACTTTTAATTTCGTCATAATTTTCTAATTTCAAAGGTCTTTCTAAACTTGGATATTTAGATCCTATAAGGCTCATTTTATTTTGCTTGCTCACTTTCTTATATATATATATATTATTAAAATATTCGTTAGTATATTTTTCCTAAAGCCTTCTAACACTAGAGTCCTCCTTTTCTTCTTCTTACTCGTAGGTTCAGTTTTCCTTTTCTTTTACTGCGGGTTACTAACACGGTCCCAAACTTTTCTTTTCTCACTTCTCTCTCTTTTTGTACTTCAGGTTACCAACCCTTTTTCAATCTCTCCCCCTTCTTAGAACTACAGGTTACTAAGTCGTTTTTGTTCTGCTACCTAAGTCGAATTGTTCCCGAAATTTCATCACAGTGATCTAACTATCCATGAAGATGAGACCTCTTGTTGTTCTTTGTCTGATGTAAGATCGTTGGTGGACTGTCTTTTCACCGAGAAGATCAGGTTGCTAGACAGAAGAGATGGAAGCAAGGGATGTATCGATGGGACCACACAAGCTGTAAAAGGGCTTGTGATACTCCAAGAACTTCAACCCTGAAGGCTGAAGAACACGACAAGCTCACCAAGAAAGGCTTGGGGCGGCGCCAATAGAGACTTAGGCAAAGTCTTAGGTTTTTTGTTTTAATTATGAATTGCTTGTTATTTTCATTAATGAATGGTCCAAAGGCTTATATATAATGCCTTGTTACAACTTAAACTAAAGAACATGATGTTTAGCCTGTTTTAAGAATAAAAACAACAAGTAGTGTGCTTATTGGTGGCGAAAACTTATAGGACTTTGAGTTTAAATAATTAAAACAACTCATAAGCCCAAATACTACACTTAGTCTATAAAACATAAATAAAAGGATAGAAAGCCCAGTTAATCACTTAGGCAAATCGGTGGTGACTTATGAATGGTGTGTAGTCGTGAACAAGTCTTCACCGTCTTGCGCAATAAGAATATTGCCTCGTTAAAACCTTCTTCGGAAAACCCAATCGGAGAAAACCAATGATAGGAAAAAGAGTACAATTTCCTAGCACGACTTTTGATGTCTTTACCGGATGGTAATGATAAAGACACCGGAAGAAGAAGTCTTTGAGAAAGAACCTCCATTGTTCCTTGTCCGGCTTGAAGTGGTCGGGGTCGCATGGACTAGGGTCAGTCGGTCTAGGCTCCGGCGCGGTCGGTCCGAGTTCCTGACAGGCTCCACTCTCCAATAACATGCTAAGCTTGTCTCCTAAGGCCTTTCTCTTGGATCGTAGGAGAGGTCATGGTGGGATGACCGGTGCAGTACCTGGGACAATATCCTCATCATTCCTTCCCTCTTGAAGTGCTCTGGTCTCCAAAACGAACTCCTCACCTGCATCAAACAACTTTAAGTCAGAAATATTAAACGTACTAGACACATTATACTCACCTAGAAGTTCAAGCTGGTAGGCATTGTCATTGATCCTTCGTAGGACTCAGAATGGGCCATCTCCACGGGTTGCAAGATTGTTCTTTCGTTGTTGGGGAAACCTCTCTGGTCGTAGGTGTAGCCAAATCCAGTCCCCCTATTTGAACACTATGTGTCGGCGGCCCTTGTTGGCGTTCTTGGTGTTCTGGATGTTTCGTTACTCCAAATTTGCCTTGGACTCGTCATGTAGACGCTTGATAAACTCGGCCTTTGCTTCTCCCTCTAAGCTGACGACGTCTCCTAAAGGAATGGGCGTGACTTAATAGGTGTGGTAGGGTTGAAGCCGTAGACTACTTCAAATGGAGACCATTTCGTTCCAGATTATGTGGCCCTGTTGTAGGCAAGTTCGACATATGGAAGACATTCAACCTAGTTCTTCAGATTCAGTACAATCGTTGCTCTCAGCATCTGGGAAAATGTCCTGTTGAGCACCTTTGTCTGTCCATCTGTCTGTGGATGATACACAGTAGAAAACAAGAGGTTGGTCCCTAACTTGCACCAAAATACTCGCCAAAAGTGACTGAGGAACTTTGTGTCTCTGTCTGATATAATCGTCATGGGAATACCGTGCAGTTGTACTATCTCTTTGAAGAATAGGTCTGCAGTCTGGTTTGCGTCATTTGTCTTGTTACATGCGATGAAGATGGTGTCCTTGTGATTGATTTTAGGCAATCATAGCACGAAATCCATAGAGATGTCTGTCCATGGTACAAAAGAAACTGGTAACAACATGTAAGGACCTTGAAGATGCATCTTGCATTTAGCCCATTTGCAGTAAGGCACTTAGCACAATGATCCTCCACATCTCATCGCTGGTGGGGCCAGTAGAAATGCTGCTTAAGCATGCTCAAGGTATTGTTGACTCCGAAATATCCCATTAAACCTCCGTGGGCCTTTCGTAGAAGTAGCTCTCGAATCGATCCTCTCGGAATGCAGAGACGCTTATCCTTGAAAATGAATCCGTCAAAAAAATAAAAGTTGATGTAGGCCTCAGCGAAGTCGGCGTCCTCCGCATACAGCTCTTTGATCATCTCGAATCCCATAACTTTTGATTCCATGACGGAGATGAGACTGTATCTTCTGGATAAGGCATCAGCCACCACGTTGTCCGTTCCCTTTTATACATAATGACGTAGGGGAAGGACTCAATATATTCTAGCCAACGTGTATGACTCTTCATAAGTGTGGATTGCCCTCTAAGTTGTTGAAGTGTCTGGTGGTCAGTGTGAATCACTCACTCCTTGGCAAGTAGATAGTGCTGCCAAGTCTCCAGGGCTCAGACCAATTTATATAGCTTGTTATCATATGTACGATAGTTAAGAGCTGCTCCACTTAACTTCTCGTTGAAATAAGCGACAGGTCTTCCGCTTTGGGTCATGACTGCTCCTATACCGATCCCTGAAGCGACACATTCGACCTCGAAGGTCAGGTTAAAGTCGGGCAGGACTAGGACCGGGGCCTGGGTGAAGCGTTCCTTTAGCAGTTTAAATGACTTGTCCAAGTCGGTCCCCAACAAAATTATTGGTTCTTCTTAATCGTAGAGGTCAATAGACCGGCGATCGTACTGATGTCTCAGACGAACCTTCGGTAGAAGCTGGCGAGTCCATGGAAGCTACAGACTTGGCTTGCATTCGTCGGCGTTGGCCACTCCTGGATGGAATTGATCTTCTCATCGTCCACTCTGAGTCCTTGTGAACTCACGACGAACCCAAGGAAGACGACTTGGTCTATGAATAACATACACTTCTTGAGGTTTGTGTATAACTGCTCTTTTTGGAGGGTGATGATGACAGCTTCTAGGTGTTCCAAATGATCCGAGTAAGTCGTACTGTAGACTAGAATGTGGTCAAAGTAGACTCCTACAAATTTACCAATGAATGGTCAAAAGACTTTGATGCAAGAACCGAGGGGTGGGCTATCTTTCACCGAGAAGCTAAGGTTACTGGACAGGAATCGATGGAAGTGAAGGGGTGGATCAAAGGGACCACATAAGCTGTGAAAGGGGCTTGTGATACTCCAAGAACTTCAAACAACAGGTTGAAGAACAAGGCTACTACCAAGGATACTTGGTTGGCGGCGCCTAGTAGGTCTTAGACAAAGACTTAGGTTTTTGTTTATTCTAAAATGCTTGTTATTTCATTAATGTGTAGACATAAGTCTTATATAATGCCTTATTACAGCTTAGACTAAACTACATGATGTTTAGCCTCTCAAGAATTAAAACAACACGTAGTTTACTTATTGGCAATTAAAATAGACTTTGGGCTTCAAATAGTCAACATGACTTATAAGCCCAAATAAATACTTAGTCTAGAAAATAGAATAAAAATAGGAAACAACCAATAACACTTAGACTAAAAATCGATTGAAGACTTGTGAATGAGATGAAATTGTAAAAACGTCTTCACCGTCTTGCGCATTAAGAGTATTGCCTCATTATAATCTTCTTCGGAAAACCCAGTGGGAAAAAACAGAAGATAGGAAAAAGTGTACAATTTCCTAGCACGACTTTTGGTGTCTCTACCGGATGGTAATGGTAAAGACACCGGAGGAAGAAGAGTCTTCTAGAAAGAACCTCCATGGCTCCTTGTCTAGCTGGAATGGGTCGGACGTTCTCGGCATGGTCGGGTCTTGGCATGCTATCCAGACTCTGGCTGGTCGCCTAGTCCATGGTCGGGTGGTCGGGAAGACCAGGACAAGGCACTCGGTCCGGGACTGGTCGTGATGAGGCTAGTACGGGTCGGCATGGTCCAGGTCGCCATAGTCGGTCCGGAGCTCGTCATGGGCAGCTCGAAGTCTGGTCCGGTTCCATTCTCCAGCAGCATGCCGAAATTGTCTCCTAACGCCTTCCTCTTGGACCGTGTGACTGGTCCTGGTGGGATGACTGGTGCAGTGGCTAGCTCGATGTCCTCATCATTCCCTCCCTCTTGAAGTGCTTTGGTATCTAAAGCAAACTCCTCACCTGCCTCAAACAACTCTAAGTCAGAAACATTAAACGTACTTGACACGTTATACTCACCTGGAAGTTCGAACTGGTAGACGTTGTCGTTGATTCTCCGAAGGAGGCGGAATGGACCATCTCCCAGGGGTGCAAGCTTGCTCTATCGTTGTTGGGGAAATCCTCTTGTTGCAGATGTAGCCAAACCTAATCTCTCTCCTTGAAGACCATGTGTCGGCGGTCCTTGTTGGCGTTCTTGACGTTCCGCCTTTGCTTCTCTGACGTGATCCTCGGAAGGATCAAACCCAAAATCGGCACAACAAGGGGATGAAGAACTGGATAAGCCTTGTACAACGAGCGTGAGCTCAAGTTGCCAAGGGATGTGGAGTGATGCAGTCGCACAAAGGCTACGGAATGGCCTCTGATATGCCGGCTTATGCTCGTTTGGATATGACGCACCAAAGAGCACAAAGATTTCTTAGATGGCTCTAGGATATTACACACCAAGAGGAGATCTAAGAGAAGAACAGATATTACACACTGTTCAAAATGATCGAAAATTTCTAAAGAGAAAAAAAAACTTCTTGATTAAAAATTCGATGCTTACAAATGTGGCCAAGTCCATGCTTAAATAGAGAAAGGGATTGTCTTGCATGTTCGGCACAAGTTCCGAGGTCATGCAAGAACATGCATAAAATCGAAAACAAAGGTAGGCTTGCATGCTTGGAACAAATTCCAAAAGCATGCAAGAACATGCAGCCAATTGAAAGACTACAAGGCTTGCATGCTCGGAACAACTTCCTAGAGCATGCAAGGACATGCAACCATCTAATAAATGCTCATTTAATTATAAAATAAATGGTGATTGGGCTTGGGCTTGGATTCACAAAAGCTTTAGGAATAAGTGGCCCAAATGCCTCATTAAAAACCCATCTTTGGTAAACCCATTGGGAAAAGCCCAAAGATAGGGAAAAGAGCACAATTGGGTCTCTTGACCAATTGTCAAAATCCAGCGGCCCAGATGCACAGTTATCTGTCCGTCCGTTTCAGATGTCCTCTTGGTCGTTTGCGTGTTCGTTGGGTCCTCCAGGCAGCGTCCTTCCGGGTTCTCCTTAGGGTCGACCATTGGGTCATTTACATGGTCATCCGTTGGATTTTCCGGGGCGTTCATCATAAGCTTCATGTCGACCTGAACCTCCTTAGGCCTGGTGAAGATCACATCATCCCCTCCCACTTGAAAAGGATTTGTCCTCAAATCCGAATAGTCTTGAAGTTGTTGCAAATCTTGTGACTTTTCTTCTGGACAGTCTTCTGGGTAAATGTCCCACCGTGGTTGCCAAACATTTTCATCTTCATGTTTTACTTCTTAGATTTCCAGAATCTCATGGTGTGTTGCCTTTGATACAGATGGACGTTTGGTTGGTTTCTTTGGCTGGTTCTTTAAAACGTCCATAAGCGCTTCCTTCAACTCCTTAAAAAAATCGGTAACAAAAGTGTTCTTCAATTGCTCTATTCTAGCTGGAATGAACTCAATGAGATAAAACCGAAGATAGTAAAAAGAGTACAATTCCTAGCACGACTTTTGGTGTCTTTACCGGATGATAATGGTAAAGACACCGAAGGAAGAAGAGTCTTTGAGAAAGAACTTCCATTGTTCCTTGTCCGGCTTGAAGGGGTCGGGGTCGCATGGACCTGGGTCAGTTGGTGGTCTGGGTTCCGGCGTGGGCGGTCCGAGTTCCTGAGCGGCGCCACTCTCCAATAGCATGTTGAGTTTGTCTCCTAAGGCCTTCCTCTTGGATCGTGTGAGAGGTCCCGGTGGGATGACCGGTGCAGTAGCTGGGACGATATCCTCATCATTGTCTTTGACCACTTTGCACATGTACCACATTTCACAAAAAGGCTTTACTCAAAGAAAAGCGTTTTGGTTTAAAAGAATGGTTGGGGTTTAGGGTAGTAAAGTTATTTGGTTTCAAGAGAGTGGTAAAAAGGGTGGAAAAAATCAAATTGAAAAAATTAGAACCATAGAAAAACTTATCAAACACCTAGGCGAGAAAACTAATAATTCAATTAGGTTAAAGTTCATAGGATTATTCCTAAAATGACTAAGTTAACTCCAAAGCTAATGATTTTCTCAAAAGTGAGAATTTCCAAACATGGTGTTTCCATTATTTAAACGTTTTCAAAGGTGTTAACATTCATGGAAGAGCAAAGTGTTATCCTATTACAAATCTAATGCGTAAAATTCTAATAATGTAATTATTTTTTTATGAATCTAATATAAAACTAGGACTTTTTTCTAAAACTTGATAAAATTCAAACATGACTCAAGAAATAAAAATGAAGTTAGGAACGTGATCCCTCCCCAGACTTATTTAGTACTGTCTCGGTGTGAGAATGAGAAAGTGGTAAAGATCAATAAATAAAAAAGATAAACTAAATGCAATAAAGTATGTGCAGAGGTGTCTGTTTGTGTTTACCTAGGAAGAGTCATCTTCTGGAGATTATCTGACGACGGTTCACGGCATTTGCACGTGGATGTTGTTCTCTATCTGCTGAACTGCGCGGGTAATATTGTTGATTGTGTGTTGTTGATACTTGCAGAACTTCTTGAAGCGTTCAGTTCATGGGGGTCGCTTCCACTTCTTCTGATTGCTCTATTTGCAGTTTGATTTTTCTTCCTTTTTTTTATTTGGCCATGTGTACTCTTGTTTTTTCCTTGTCAATGTACATATCCACCTGTTGTGAAGTAAAAAAAATAGATGAAAATATCAAGCCTAAAATATTAACAAAATAAATAAGGAAAATGGATAGTCATGGAAATACCTTCCAAGAGCACTTGTTTAATTTCTCAAATTCGACATTGCCTTATCCTTTTTTAAAGGTATATTGTATTCCGGAGGAGACCATTTGCTCCTTTTCCCAGAACCTTGTATGCACGGTATGATTCCATCTTTCATCAAGTATTAGTACATCGTCCACCAATTTTTCTCCATGGTGACATTGCTCCATAGAAGTCCACTTTCTTTATTCCAAACCGGCCAAACCATTGGTACTTTCACTTGTCAGGAAAATTCGTTGTGCCTTTATTTGAATGTACACGTTCCTCTCCTGGTTCAAGCTTTCGTTTTAATTTCTCTAGCACCTTTAGTTTATTCACTTATCACTTTTTGTCCTGTGTCCACGTCTTTTGCTCATTAGTCTTTGGGTTGGGCGGTAGTGTAACGCATCTGTCCCATATCCATGAATCTCTTGTTTCCAAAGTTGTTTGTACACACATTCTCCAACTCCGTCTAAGTTTCATCATTTTTCTCTGTTGGTCCATACTTCTGCTGCTTGATTGTCAACGCGCTAGGTGGAGGGTCTCCAGTGGTTGTTTCATCATCTGGATTTTCTTCACACACCTCATTGTTATTGGCGATGAAGTTTTGACCGTTTGTTGTCGGATTTTTGACGAACTTATTGACATTGGATGAGATGAGGAAGGTTCATGAGATATGGATGTGGCCTTTTTAAAGAAGGAGGAAGAGGCCTCTATTCTACCGGTTGCATTACCTCTGGCATTCAATCTTTCGTCGGAGATGGAGTTGGGTCTCTCGCCGAAGGAGGAATAGCCCTCTTCCTCTTAGCCCCTTTCTTCTTGGAGTAAGGCACATTGCGAGTTTTCGGAGGCATTTGTAGGGTTTTAGAGTTTGGGATTTTCAAAAATTGAGTTAGGATGAAAGTTAGGATAATATTTCAGATGAGAAAAGTAAAGGATTTTGTGGGTTTTGCAACAGAAAAGAAAAGTGGAGAAGTTTATTTAGCGAAGGAGAAGGGGTTGGAGAAGGAGGTGGGGGTCCCTGTTGGAATGAAGAAGGAATGATGAATTTATAAAGCCCTTGAAGCTTTCTATATATGGCGTTAGTTACTTAGTCAAAGGGGAGTGTCAAAGGCTTGTTTGTGTTTTATTATTATGTTATCCTTCTAGCCATTCATGTATAAGGCAATCCTTGTATCCAAACAAGCCTAGACTAGATTAGTATAAATATCTCTATCCTTTCTCATTTGTAACTTAGAAACTATTATTCTCATTCTCTTAATAAAATTATTTTTCTCTCTAAATAACTCTAATTCTCTCATTCTACAAATCTCTTAACCTCATAATCTTTCATGGTATAGGAGCCAGGTTGCATCAAATCTGGGTAAAATTCATCATTCTATCCTTGAATCAAGAAGAAATCATCTTCTTCAAAATCTTCTTCTAGTTCTATTTCGACCGTCATCTTGAAACGCAAATTCCGGTTAAACCATGTCTCCTTTTGACGATCTGCTTTTTTGGATAGTACATCGGCAAGTTGTGAAGCCACGCCAATTTTAATTGATTCATTTAACCAAGGGAATCAAAAGTTACTAATTTTCTTGCATCGGACCTCCGTGAGTGCCTCTGCCGCGAACCTCCCTGTTTCCCACGTCATTTCATCGTAAAATCTTCATCAAATCACGTTTTTCCAAATCCTAAGCTCAAGCCCTTTGAGTGTAGTTTCTGTTTAAAGAAAGAAGAACTCAGTTCCATTTAGTTTAAAGGAAGTTCTTGAAGTTTTTTTCAGTTACGTCAAACATCACCCCTAACTCCATCCTCAGCTAAAGCCAAGCTGGGCTTCTCGGCCACAGCAACCCACGGCCACGCAAACACAAGCTAATGGCCTTGTGATGGTTCCCTCAAACGCATGTAGCAACTCAGTTCTTCACTTAGCCACAACTAGTGTCATGTCTCCAACATCTGAATTTGTGACTAAATCATACTTAGAAGCTCTTATCAAAGACATAAAGGATGGTAATGTGTTGGGTATAACTTTTCATGCTTCTTTTCAAACTTCTTTTACTCCTACTGTCTCTAAATCATTGGTGGTTGATTCTAGTGCTTCTCACCATAAAATTAGTGATCTAAGATTGCTAGAGAATGTAGAACCTGCCTTAGGAAATATTTTCATTGCTAATGGAATTAAAGTTCCAATTAAAGGCATAGGAAAACTTAAGTTGTTTGATAAAGAATCTAAAGACTTTTACATGCCTTCCTTTACTTCTAATTTGCTTTCAGTTAAAAGAGCTACTACTGATTTAAATTGTCAATCTATCTTTGTTCCTAATGATTTCTACTTTCAGGATATTGAGACTAGTAGAAGATTTGGACAAGGAACCACAAGAGATGACTTGTATGTGCTTGAAGACATGACTCAAGCTAGTGGATTAAAAGCAGCTTCTAATGCTAACTCTTTTAGTAATGATTCTGATCTTTGGCATGTTAGATTAGGACATCCTCATCCTAGAGCACTTGAATTGATTGTTCCTGGTTTAAAAATGTCAAAGTAGATGTGTGATTCTTGTATACTTGGAAAGCATTGCAAAACAGTTTTTAAAAAATCTTTGCATACTTATGATAATTGTTTTGAGTTGGTGGATTCTAATGTTTGGACATCTCCATTCCCATCTAGAGAAAACCATAAGTATTTTGTGACATTTATTGATGAAAAGTCCAAATATATTTGGGTTACTTTGCTTAGTTCTAAAGATAGAGTATTTAATGCATTTTAAATTTTCATGCATATGTTACTAATCAATACAATACACTAGCAGCAGACTCCAACAACACTTAGCCAAGCATGGCACTGAACATCAAACTAGCTGTCCTTACACTCCACAACAAAATGGAGTGGCTGAAATGAAGAATAGGCATTTGATGGAAGTTGTGAAAACAATGATTTTCCACATGAAATTCCCAAAAGATTTTGGGGGAGGGGGGATGCTCTTGTAGCTGCATGCTACTTGATTAATTGGACTCCTACAAAAGTCTTGGATGACCTGTCTCCATTTGAGGTACTAAACAAAACTAGACCTAATATTGACCACTTAAGAGTTTTTGGTTGTGTTTATTTTGTATTAGTTCCAAGGGAGCAAAGGAACAAGCTGGACCCAAAGAGTACTAAAGCTATGTTTATTGGGTATTCTTCTACCCAAAAAGGATAAAAATATTATGATCCAGAGACTAGAAGAGTCTTGGTGTCCAGAGATATCAAATTCCAAGAATCCAAAGGTTTCTATGAAGAAGGAACTTGAGATCAATTCAAGGACATCTCCACAACAAAATCTGACCAAGCTGAGAACTTGAGGAGGATTTTGGAGAGCGTTGGTATATTTTCACCTCATGTTCAGCAGCCCATGACTCCTCAGCCTAAACCAGCCATGACCTATAACCGCCAGCCAGCCGCGGCATATCCAGCCGAGCCAGGGCCATCCACACCATCCGGCCATCTACACCAACCACAACCTGGTGTCTTCAGTTCTCCTGGTCTTCCTCCTCTTGAATATGGGGGGGGAGAGACATATACTCATGTCCAACAAGACTCAGCAGGAGAAGAATCAATACTGGTCTTAGCTTCCAAAACATCAAGAGAAGTACCTACTCCTATTGAAGTTTTAGGTGAAGAAGAGGATCTTATCCAATAAGCTCCATCTATTGTCCTGAGAAGGAGCACAAGACAAATGAAACCATCAGTGTTCTACAATGGGAATGTTGTGATTCATCATGAGCAGGGAGTTTGTAATATTGCTCACTTACGTACTAATCATGTTCCTTTCATTTCAAGTCTTGATAAGGAGCAGATTCCAAAGACATATGAGGAAGCTATGACCAAGAAGGAATAGAGGGAAGCTATCCTAGCTGAGAAACAAGCCACAGAGAGAAATGGAACCTATGCTTCAGCTACTTTACCTAAAGGAAGAAAGGCTGTAAGTTCTAAGTGGATTTTTACCATTAAATACAAAAGCAATGGTGAAATTGATAGATATAAAGCTAGGTTGGTGGCTAGAGGTTTTACTCAGACATATGGTGAGGATTATAGGGATACCTTTGCACCTGTAGCTAAGCTTAATTCTGTTAATGTTGTTCTTTCTCTTGCTATTAATCTTGAGTGGGAGTTATGGCAAATGGATGTTAAGAATGCATTCTTGCAAGGTGAACTACAAAAAGATGTATACATGTCACCTCCACCAGGTCTAGAGGAGGAGGTAGGAAGCGGAAACATTCTTAGGCTGACGAAGGCCATTTATGGCCTTAAACAATCTCCAAGAGCTTGGTACCACAAGCTAAGTGTAACATTGATGGATAGAGGCTTCAAAAGATCTGAAGTTGAACATACCCTTTTTACAGTAAAAAGCAAGGAAGATATTGTTGTAATTATTATTTATGTAGATGATATAATCATATCTGGTAGTGATAGTGTTGGTATGCATCTACTAAAGATTACTTGAAAAGTGTCTTTGATATTGAGGATCTAGGAGAACTTAAATACTTCTTAGGAATTAAAGTGTGTAGATTCAAAGAAGGTCTCTTTTTATCTCAAAGGAAATATGTTGTAGATTTACTAACCTCTACAGGTATGATGGAAGCTAAACCAGCTAAAACACCCTTAGAAGAAGATTATAAAATCGGATCTAAGGGGAAGCTAGAGGAGAAATTGATTTTCATGATCCTAAGCTCTATAGGAAAGTAGTTGGTAATCTTATTTATCTAACGATCACAAGACCAGATTTATGTTTTGCTGTGAATCAGGTATCTCAACTTATGCAAGGTCCAAAGATGAGTCTTTGGGAGATGGCTAAGCGGATTCTAAGAAACCTAAAAGGCACTCATGAAAAAAGTATATGGATGGGTTGCAATAAAAACACAAATGTGGTTGGTTATTGTGATACAGATTGGGCAGGAGATATGAGGATAGGAGAAGTACCACAGGCTATTTTACTTTCATAAGAGGGAACCTTGTGACTTGGAAAACCAAGAAGCAAGAGGTGGTATCATGCTCTAGTGCAGAATCAGAATATAAAGCAATGAGAAAGCTACTGAATGCATTTGGCTGAAGCAAATCTTGGAGGATCTTGCCGTGAAGTATAAAGATCCTATCACCATCCATTGTGACAATCAGGCTGCTATACATATAGCCTCCAATTCTGTGTTCAATGAAAGAACCAAGCATATAGAAGTAGACTACCACAAAGTAAGGGAACCTATTGGGAAGGGAATCATCTTGCCTTGTTATAAAAGGAGTGAGGATCAACTAACTGATGTGTTCACCAAGGCAACAACTCTGAAGAATGGCGCCTCCATCTATCCAAGGCTTGGCCTTATGACCATTCCACACCAATGATCCCAACATGGAGTGTTATACTCTCTTTCCCTAAAAAATGTTTTGTCTCAATTGGGTTTTCCTTCTTTAGGTTTTGAATGAGGCAATGTTTCATGGTTGCAAGCTTAGACATTCTCCATGTCTTAAGCTTGAGGGGGAGTGTTGGAATGAAGAAGAAATGATGAATTTAGAAAGCCCTTGAAGCTTTCTTTATATGGCGTCAGTTACTTAGTCAAAGGGAAGTGTCTAAGGCTTGTATGTGTTTTAATATTATGTTATCCTTGTAGCCATTCATGTATAAGACAATCCTTGTATCCAAACAAGCCTAGACTAGATTAGTATAAGTATCTCTTTCCTTTTTCACTTGTAACTTAGAAACTATTATTCTCATTCTCTTAATAAAATCATTTTTCTCTCTAAATCTCTCTAATTCTCTAATTCTCTCATTCTACAAATCTCCTAATCTCATAATCTTTCATGCCCGGTTTCGTGAAAGAAAATAAGAAGAGGAGAAGTGTAATGAAGTTAATTTTACACTTGACCCATTTCCAATCCGGTTTACTCGTTGGATTTTTGGTTTGTGTCGTTATTAAATTAAAAAGACAAAATTGTTTTGTAATTTCAATATTTTAAATTAGAAAATTACAACGAAAATAAGAAAAACAGAGAAGATTGTTTGAAAAATAATTAACATTGAGAGAATAAAACATGTGTTTCTGACCTCTGCAAATGAAGATGAATGTTAATTAATGCAGCTCTAAACAGTCCAATACCAGCTAAGTGGTCCTCTACAGTGGTTTATCTTTATTTAACCGGGTTTCATTTACTTAAACCGTCTAAAATCAATTTTATCATACAAAACATTTTAAAACCAGATTTAACAATAGTTTTAAAACAATTTCGTTTTAAATATTAATTTTCATTATATTTTAAATAAAAATATACCTTATTTCTCGTGTAATTTATTTAATTTTTGAGATCAAAATAATTCTAATATCTCCCTTGCAGTTCACTTTTTATTTTTTGACATTGATTGATTTTTTTCTGGGTCAACTGATTATATATAGAATGTAAATTTTAAATTTTGTTTTAAGTCATTAATAGTAAAATTCTCAAATTGGAATTGAAATTGGACTTCAAAAATGACATTTGCATCTTAGATTTGATTGTTTCTGTTAGGGTCAGTTTGTAATAACAAACAGAGAGTCGACACGTGGGACTTGAACCTGCCATTTCTCGAAGAGTTACTAGAACGGTCGAAAGTAGGCCTACCAAGGTGAGAATTTCGCCTATAAATTTAGACCCCTCATAGAAGAGAGGGGGGATAGAGAGATCCAAGTTTGGACCGGGAGACCAGTCTGAATAAATCTGAACAACCAAAAAATCGTCACCGGTGAGGTACCACACCTCAGGTATAACATTCTTAACTGTCCGACTGATGAACAAGAGAGCTTCGTCCCCACTTAGATCCTTGTCTGGATAATCCTAACACTCTCCTTTACCAAAAGGTTATTCCAACCATCCAGTGGATTAACCAACTTAACACCTTACATATATACTTTTACGTTATCTATCTATATAAATATCACCATTGTACCTTAGAAAAAGGAACATCGAAGAGGAGAGAGATCAAGAGAGAAGAGTCTGATACCAAAGAAAATTCCACTTTATTTAGATTCAGTGTTTTAGTTTCGCTTTACTATTTTTTACTCTTTTTGTTTAATTTAATACTTGTACTTATTTACTTTTCATTTTTAATTTACTTGTACTTTATTTAATTTGTACTTTAATTTACTTGTATTTTAGTTTTAGTTCACGGTTCTCTACTTCATTCTTATGTTAAACAAATCATCAAACCATATGACTATGTTGTTAGAAATAATTAGCAAGTAGACTCCCTCAACCATTTGGTTTGGATAAGGAAGATGTTTTAAGGAAAAGAAATAAGAATTATTTAATGTTTTAATTCATTAATTCCCTCGTGTCTTGAGATGCTTAAATTTTGGCTTGTGGCTAAGGCCCGAGTTTGAATAATAAGTCACGAGCGATCCATGATTGGACGTTTGTGTACTTGAAAACTCTCAACACATGCGAGGTTCAAATAGTAAGAACATGATCTTAATGTTCATTGGCTGCCTATTACCCAAAGACATTTGTAAATATTAGGTGGACAATGAAGGGGCTTCTGTCACAAAAGTGGATTAGCCTGTACATGACCGATTCTTCTACCATGGTTGAGACTAATAAGCTTGTAAATATGAGTTCAACATGTATTCTCTAGAAACATTTGACCAATTACCCAATTTTGAGTGGTGCTTTAAACTTGAAAACAAACAAACTCAAACTTTTTATTCTCGTTTCTTTAGTTAGATTCAGTTATTTTTCTCTACTGAATTTAGTTTAGTGACACAAGGTTACCAACCAATAATCTCATATTAGCCTAAATAAAATAGAAATTTTCATTCTAGGTACTTGAAAAACACCAAGTTTTGATTGACATCTCAAGTACTACAACAACAAAGGGATTTGGTATCCCGCGGTCGAAAAGACCCCCTACCAATGTTCTCCTTACATTCTGAAGAGTCACCCTTCTCTCTGCCTATTTTAAAAGCATCATTTATGACACATAATAATGACAACTCGTTTTGGTGTACAGCTTGAGTTGAGTTATTTGTAAAAGAGGTCCTTGTATTTTGTGTTTTTCAAATATTTGTTTCGCCTTTCTTGCTATAAATGCAGACCCGCTTCTATCTTAACACTACACATCTCATTGGCGTCTCTTTGCCTTTAGTCTTTCTTCTGCTCGCTGATCTTTTAGTTTGTCGGTGGTGTTTGCCATTTCAGCATGCGCCTTGACAAGGACCGCACTGATGTTTCCCTCAGTCCTTTTTCTTTGGCTGTGGCTTCCTTTGACTCTGGTGACTGGCCCTCTAGCCAACTCCGACCTTCCAATATTGGAGAGCTTATTCTGCCATAAGCGTGTCATTTTTTATTGGATCTCCTCACGAACCCTGCCAGGTATGATTCTCAATGCTCTCATCATCGCGCTCCTCCTGTGCCATCAACTTCTCTTTTGTCCGTCATTGTGCCCTCGGTTAAGGGTGATTGCTCGTTGTGGGCACTCCCCTGACTGGGATATCTTTGGCTCTCGGAGAGTCTCTTGTTCAGCTGAGGCACCTCCTAACGGGATCATGGGCCAAAGAGGTTCCGGTCAATGTCACATGTCCCCTGGTACATGGGGCTAGTCCTACTTTGGCTACCAGAGGTTATGCCAAGACGAGCCATTCTGTACGGAAGGTGTCATTCCAATTTGTCACTCTCATCTCATTCTCCCATGATTTGCAGCACGCCATTCAGGAGTGCTTGAAGATGAGAGGCGCATCTCTTGCCCTCAGGTTATGGTTCTATGGATGCAATTTATCCTGACTAGTGAGTGGGCAAATCCCAGAAAGGTTTTCATTCGGGTCTCTTTTGTGTCCTGAGTTTATGGACTTGATTTGATTGACAAGACTGGGACATGCTCACCATGAGCTGATGACCTTTGAGTCGTTTTGGATCGACAGGCGGCCGATCGTCCTACACTTTAGGGGCAAATGTGTGATCCAAAGTTTGAGCCCGAAGAAAGACGTGAGGCCTTCCCGTCCATGTCTTTCCTTTGTTTGAGCCCTCATGAGGATGGTGCTACGGATGTCATCAAGGATTGACCCGATTCTTTTCCTCCTACACTGGGAACGCTACAATGAAGATGCCTTGGATGGATCTTACGTCCATATGCGCTCCTTTATCGGGTAAATGGCCATTGGCTGCCTTATGGCCCTATGATTTCTTTTTGATCTTTGAGGTGGTGGGCAGAGCTGTTCTCTTCTGGAACATCTCTGTTGTGCGACATTGACTTGGTCAGCCTCGATCGCTTCATCTTTCTCCCCGCGGCTTCCTTTCTGTTGCAGGCCGATGAACTAGGTGTCATGGCGACTTTGGGGACTCTGTTTAAGCGGATGACGAGCTACCAGCACTATCGTTATCCTTTTTCTCCACGTGGCTTTCATCAGTATCTGGTTGCCACGTCTGTTCCTAATAATCTTCCCACAACCTCTTTGTTTTATTATCCGTCTCCACCTTCACCGACTCTTGGTTCTATTTCATTTGTTTTCACAGACGTTGCATTATAGACGTTGCATTATTAGGTGCAAAAAAATTGCTTGCAATCTTGCATAGAAATCCAGAAATTTGGTTGCAATCTTGATTCGAATAAAACGCTTGCTTCATTATTTTAAACATTTTTCTTATTTTTACTGGATACGCCCGTGTAACGGTTTAGTCAACTCTTATGTGTTTTTGTATATGCTGTCGGGGCCCCGGATCCTCTGGTGTCCTTTTTCTTTTGGGTATGCATTTGCGCACGAGTCCTCCATGGTTTTATCCGGTGAGAAATTTCTCCTCTGATTTTGCTTGTTCAAATACCAAGCGTACATGCTACATTGTCTATATGTGAGCCATCCTATTCTAGGTGTTGCTTCTGCACCCGGGTGGGTCACCTAAGCTTGAATTATCCCAAAGACTACCACGAGAGATACAAAACACAAGACCTGGTTTTTCGCACGGGGAGTAAGTCTCCACCCACTGTGTTGGTTTCTCCTAGTGTCCTCGTGGGCTACCGTCATCTGTACGACAACCTGCATGTCCTTGCGGGCTACCGTCATCCATACAATAACCTTTGTACCATGTAGCTATCTTGATGTTTCCTCTATCTGCTCTGCTGGGGTGCGATGCAAGAAATTTGTTGTCTCCCCTAATACTTTTCATGCTTGTGGTGCCCTGTTTCTTGGGCAAAGAAACCGTCCTTTTTATACGAACAACCTTGTGTCTTTGGTGCTTTGTTCTATAGGTGTTTCCACTCTTTTCCGCAGTCATTTATTGATTACAGCTGGAGCTGAGCTTCTCTGTTTGTCTATTGGCTCATCTTAGCTACAAGTAACTTGTGTAGGAGATATTCGTTTATCCCACTCATCTAGGTTGGCGCCGCTTCATCGGTTATGGTAAGTCATTGTCACTCCACAATGGATTGGTAAACCGTTGTGCTAAACTTCTTTCCATTTTTTCTTCTCTCCCGATTTCCTATTTCCTTTCTTTTCTTATTCCTTTTGTCTCTTGATAGTCTTCCTTTTCTTTGAAGATATTTTCCTCTTTTCTTTCATCGCTTCCTTTTTTCTGAAGATTCTCCCCTTGATGCACAAATCTCCTACAGTTCATGATTTCACACACACCTTTGCTTTTTTCGCTCCGGTTTAGCTCCCTTTTCAGTTCTTAACACATGAAGACATGTTTATGAAATATGTACACCAAATGCAGTCTTAAACACCTTAAAATGCATCCAAATAGAATAAATCCTATCCTAAAATCCAGTGAAAACCCAAGATATAAAGCACGCCTCGATGTCAAGCGGAGAAAGGAGTGTGATGGTCACGCAGACAAGCGCAGGTCAATGCGTGTAAAAAAGAGTGAATCAAAAGAGCAGTATAGCCAGGTAATGGGGAGACGCATCGCCCCAAGATAATCCATACGCAGATTAAGAATCAGGGTTAACATGACCTAATGATACCTGGTTGGGATAGCCTAAACGAGGCCCAATAAGAAGAACAAACCTAAGAGCAGGCACACATGGCCTCCACCAGGAAAAACCAAGAACCATAAATGTATGTTCATTTTTGAACTAGAGGCTCCAAGCCCGCTTGCCCAAATTTTCTTCGGAGTATTATTCTCTAATTGCTTGTTGCATTCCCCTTAGAGTTATATTCTCATATTACTTGCTACATTCTTATAGGGTCATATTTTCTGATTGCTTTTTGTATTCCCCTAGGAGTCATATTCTTTGAGTGCTTGTTGCATTTCCCTTTGGATCATATTCTTAATTACATGGTCCATTTCCCTTGGGTTCATATTCTCTTATTGCTTGATGTATTCCCTTTGGGTTGAAAGAATATGAGATTAAGACATCTTTAGAATTAGAGAATGAGAGAATGAGAGATTAGAGAGAAGAATGATTGTATTAAGAAAATGAGAATAATAGTTTACAAGTTACAAATGAGGAGAGAAATAGCTATTTATACTATTCTAGACTAGGCTTGTTTGGATACAAGAATTGCCTTATACATGATGGCTACAAAATAACATAATACTAAAAAAAACAAGCCTTAGACAGTCCCCTTATATGACTTAGACCACACGCCTTTAATCTAGAATTAAAGGCCTTTTTCCGTCATCATTTTTTATAAATTCCAACACTCCCCCTCAAGCTTAAGACATGGAGAATGCCTAAGCTTGTAACCATGAAGCATTACCTCATTAAAAAACCTAAAGAAGGAAAATCTAATTGGGAAAAAACATTTTCTAGAGAAAAAAAGTATAACACTCAATGTTAGGATCATTGTTGTGAAATGGTCATAAGGCCAAACCTTGGATAGATGGAGGCGCCATTCTTCAAAGTTGTTGCCTTGGTGAACACATCAGCTAGTTGATCCTCACTCCTTGTATAACAAGGCAAGATGTCCTTTTCCAATAGCTTCTCTTACTTTGTGGCAGTCTATTTCTATATGCTTGGTCCTTTCATGAAACACAAAGTTTGAGGCAATGTGTAAAGCAGTCTGATTGACATAACGAATGGTGATAGGATCATCACAGCTCACGGCCAAGTCTTCAAGGAGTTGCTTCAGCCAAATGCATTCAGTTGTAAGCTTCCTCATGGCTCTATATTCTGATTCTACACAAGAGCATGACACCACCTTTTGCTTCTTGGTTTTCCAAGCCACAAGGTTCCCCCCTATGAAAGTACAATAGCCTGTGGTACTTCTTCTATCCTCTCTATCTCCTGCCCAATCTGCATCACAATAACCAACCACATTTGTGTTTCTATTGCAACCCATCTATATACCTTGTTCAAGAGTGCCTTTTAGATATCTCAAAATTCGATTTTACATCTCCCAATGTCTCATCTTTGGACCTTACATATGTTGAGATACCTGATTCACAGAAAAACATAAATCTGGTCTAGTGATGGTTAGAAAAATAAGCTTACCAACCACTTTCCTATATAGCTTAGGAACATAAAAATCAATTTCCTCCTCTAGCTACCCCCTAGTTCTGATTTTATAGGCTTCTAAGGGTGTTTTGGCTGGTTTAGCTTCCATCACACCTGTAGAGGTTAGTAAATCTACAACATATTTCCATTGAGATAAGAAGATACCTTCCTTGAACCTACACACTTCAATTCCTAAGAAGTATTTAAGTTCTCCTAAATCCTTAATATCAAATAGACTCTTCAAATATTCTTTTGTAGATGAAATACCAACACTATCACTACCAGATATGATTATATCATCTACATAAATGAGAATTACCACAAATCTTCCTTACTCTTTAGTGTAAAAAGAGTATGTTCAACTTCAGATCTTTTGAAGCCTCTATCCATCAATGTTACACTTAGCTTGTGGTACCAAGCTCTTGGATATTGTTTAAAGCCATAGATGGCCTTCCTCAGCCTGAGTATGTTGCCGGCCCCTACCTCTTCCTCTAGACCTGGTGGAAGTGACATGTACACCTCTTCTTCTAATTCAACTTGTAAGAATGCATTCTTAACATCCACTTGCCATAATTTCCATCAAGGTTAGTAGCAAGTGTAAGAAAAACATTAACATATTGAAGCTTAGCTACAGGTGCAAATTTATCCATATAATCTTCACCATAAGTCTGAGTAAATCCTCTAGCCACCAACCTAGCTTTATATCTATCATTTTCACCATTGCTTTTGTATTTATTGGTAAATCCACTTTGAACTTACAACCCTTTTTCCTTTATGTAAAGTGGCTGGAGCATAGATACCATTCATTTCAACGGCTTGTTTCTCAGCTAGGATAGCTTTCCTCCATTCCTTCTTAGTCATAGCGTCCTCTTCTGTCTTTGGAATCTGTTCCTTATCAAGACTTGAAGTGAATGCAACATGGTTAGTAGGTAAGTAAACAATGTTACAAACTCCCTGATCATGATGAACCACAACAATTCTATTGTAGAAGACTTGTGGATTCCTTTGTCTTGTGCTCCTTCTTAACACTGTAGATAGAGCTTCTTGGATAGACTCCTCTTCACCTAAAGCTTCAATGAGAGTGGGCACAGCTCTTGATCTTTTGGAAGCTGAGACTAGAATTGATTCATCTCCTTCTGAGTTTTGTTGGACATGAGTAGATGCTTCTCCCCCCCCCATGTTCAAGAGGAGGAAGACCAGGAGAAGAACAGGCTGTAGTGGATGGGGATGGCCGCGGTTCAGCTAGTCGTGCCAGTACAGTGGCTGGGCTGGGAGTGGACGCTGCTGGTACAGGCTGAGGAGCAGTGACTGTGGGCTGAGGAGGAGGATAAACTATGCCAATGATATCCAAGAGCCTCCTTAAGTTCTCAGCTTGGTCTTATCTTGTTGTAGAGATGTCTTTGAATTGATCCCAAGTTCCTTTTTCAGAGAAACTTTTTGATTCTTGAAATTTTACATCTCTGGATACTAAGACTCTTCTAGTCTCTAAATCATAACATTTGTAACATTTCTGGGTGGAGGAATGCCCAATGAACATAACTTTGGTACTCTTTGGTTCTAGCTTGTTCCTTTGCTCTTCTGGAACTAATACGAAACAAACACAACCAAAAACTCTTAAGTGGTCAATGTTAGGTCTAATTTTGTTTAGTACCTCAAATGGAGACAAATCATCTATGAATTTTGTAGGAGGCCTATTAATCAAGTAGCATGCAACTACAAGAGCATCCACCAAAATCTTTTGGGAACTTATATGTGGAACATCATTCTTCTCACAACTTCCATCAAATGCTTATTCTTCCTTTCAGCCACTCCATTTTGTTGTGGAGTGTAAGGGCAGCTAGTTTGATGTTCAATGCCATTCTTTGCCAAGTGTTTTTGAAGCCTTGTGCTAGTGTATTCCCCTCTATTATCTATTCTAAAACATTTAATACTTGCATTGTATTGGTAGTAACATATACTTGAAAATTTAGAAATTCATTAAATACTCTAAGCAAAGTGACCCAATTGTATTTGGACTTTTCATCAATAAATGTCACAAAATACTTTTGGTTTTCTCTATATGGCAATGGAGATGCCCAAATATCAGAATGCACCAACTTAAAACAATTATCATAAGTATGCAAAGATTTCTCAAAAACAGTTTTGCAATGTTTCCTAAGTATACAAGAATCACACATATCATTTGGCATTTTTAAACCAGGAACAATTAGTTCTAGTTCTCTAGGATGAAGATGTCCTAATCTAGCATGCCAAAGATCAGAATCATCACTAAAAGAGCTAGTACTAGCAACCGGTTCTACCCCTCTTGCATTTGTCATATCACCAAGCACATACAAGTCATTCCTTGTAGTTCCCTGTCCAAATCTCCTACTAGTCTCAATATCCTGAAAGTAGAAATCATTAGGACAAAAGATAGCTTGAAATTTTAAATCAGTAGTGGCTCTTTTAACAGAAAGCAAATTTGATGTAAAAGATGGCATGTAAAAGGCTTTAGATTCTTTATCAAACAATTTAAGATTTCCTATGCCTTTAATTGGTACTTTGATTCCATTAGCAATGAAAACATTACCTAAGGCAGGTTCTAAATTATCTAGCAATCCTAGATAACTAATCATACGATGAGAAGCACCAGAATCAACAACCAATGATTTAGAGGCATTAAAAGTAAAAGAAGTTTGAAAAGAAGCATGAAAAGTTTTACCCAACACATTACCATCCTTAATTTCTTTGAGAAGAGCTACTAGATCTGATTTTGTCACAAATTCAGATGCTGAAGACATGGAACTGGTCGGGACTGAGTGACAATGGGAGCTGGTACACGCCTTTGAAGAAGCCAGGAGCTTGTACATGCCATGGCCAGCTGCTTGCAGCTGAGTGTGGCCAGCTGTGGGCTGTTGTCTCTCAAGAGCCCAGCTTGGATTCAGATCAGGATGGAGTACCCAACACTCCTTCTTTGTATGGCCACTCCTTTTGTAATGGTCACAAGTTGGTCTCTTCTTCCTTGGTTCATTTGTTGTTGTTGGTTTGAACAAACTCTTGTGTGCAGCCACCAATTCAGCCATGTTGTTAAAGAGTCCATGGGATCCTTGCTTCTTTTGGATTTGAGCATAAACATCTTTCAAGCTAGGAAGCTTATCAGACCTGAGAATATGCTTAATAAGATCTGAGTAAGTTGTGTTAAGAGTTAACAGTAACCCAAACGCCTTATCTTGTTCTTTCCTTTCTAGGAGAACAATTGGGTCAGTTGTGGCTGGCCTTAGAATCTCTAGCTCAGCCCAAAATGCTCTGAATGAAAAATAGTGTTTTGTGAATTCTGCTTTCTCCTTCTTCAATTCAGTCAAAGACTTTTTCACCTCAAAAATTCTTAAGAGGTTAGTGGTTTTCTATACACCTTTTGCAAAGTGTTTCAAAGTTTCTTACCAGTCTCACAAAATGAATAAGCCTCTAAGAGATTACTAGCAAGAGTGTTTTGAATTATAAAGAGTACCAACTGATTTTCTTGGTACCATTTAGCTTGAGCAGCCACAGCCTAATTAACTTCAGCAACTTCATTTTCCTCATGACAATTGGTTGAAATATGATTCCAAAGACCTTTACCACCTAATATGGTTTTCATGGTTCTAGACCATAAGAGATAGTTTGCTCCATCTAGAAAGATAGGAGCTCTGAATGTGGTTTGTATTTCCATGTGTGACAAGCTACCAGGGCCGGCTTGTTTATTGGGATATAGCCAGTAGGGACAGAGCTTGGACTGGTTGGTCGGGAGCCGCTTGGACACGGGACAGAAACACGGCCTTGTTCCACTGTCGTGTTCACGCTCTGCAGGTGATGAAATTTGGACCAATTCCAATGAGTATGACGGCTGGTCGGGACAGAGGACAGAAAGCCACTCAGAATGGTCGGGACACAGGACTTGGGACGCGAGTGAGAGCGTGTACGTGTAGCAGCTTGGATGTGTGGTCTGGGATAAGCTACGTGGGCCGTATTTGGACGTTGACTGTTGGTCGCGAGCAGCACGTGACACAGGACACAGGACACAGGATAGCCAGCAACAGCACCAGAGTCACCCAAGGTTTCAGCGCGTGTAACTCACCTAACCACCTTCAACCAACTCCAACCAACTTCTGCAACAGAATTTAACCAACTCCAACCAACAAGATCAACTTCTAACAGTCCTTATATTCACAACCAATGATGATCCAGCAACAAATATTGAATTTTAACAATATACCAATCCAAAAATCAAGTTTATTTCCATTTTCCAAAATTGCCAAGTTTGATGAAAAATCAAGAAAATCTATCTTGAAGACTTAAACCCTTCTGATTGCAACCAAATTTCATGGAGACCCTCAAAAGATACTTATCTAACTTTCCAGATTCAAATATTTGAAGATAACTGAGAAAGGATAAGAATTTTATCACCAAATTCTTGTGAGAAGCGAATTCAGACGTCTTGAGCGAAAAACTTCAAGAACTTCCTTCAAACTTGGAAGAATTGAGTTCTGCATTCTTTATAAAGCAACTAGACTCGTTGGGCTTGATCTTAGGATTTGGAAAATCACGATTTGGAGAATATTTGACGAGGGAATACTCAGAGAAATACGGAGGTTTGCGGCGGAGGCAATCGCGGAGGTCCGATGCTAGAAAAATCGTATCTTTTGATTCCTGTTGTCCAATGAAGCAAATACAATTGTCATGGCTTTTGGACTCGACATAGAACAATCCAGAAAAAGCATATCAACAAAATCTTCTGTGGTTTGGCCGGAATTTGCGATCAAAGTTGACGGACAAAATAGGAATGAAACCAGATTATGATGAAGATGATTTCTTCTTGATTCAAAGATTTATTGATGAATTTTATCCCAGATTGTTGTAACCTGGATCTGATACCATGAAAGAATTTGAGATTAAGAGAGTTGTAGAATTAGAGAATTAGAGAATGAGAGATTAGAGAGAAGAATGATTGTATTAAGAAAATAAGAATAATAGTTTCTAAGTTACAAACGAGGAGAGAGATAGTTATTTATACTATTCTAGTCTAGGCTTGTTTGGATACAATAATTGTCTTATACATAAATGAATACAACGATAACATTATACTAAAACACAAACAAGCTTTAGACACTCCCCTTAGATGACTTAGACCACATGCCTTTAATCTAGAATTAAAGGCCTTCTTCCTTCATCATTTCTTCTTAATTCCAACAGGGGTCATATTCTTTGATTGCTTATTGCATTCCCCTCGATGTCATATTCTCTTACTACATGATGCATTCTCATCTGAGTCAAATTCTCTGATTGCTCGATGCATTTTCCTCGAGGTCATATCTTATTGCTTGATGTATTCTCTTTGGGATCATATTCTCTGATTGCTTTTTTAATTCCCCCTCAGGTTCATATTCTCTAATTACTTGTTGCATTCCACCCAGGGACCTTCTAATGTGATTTCATGTTTACTCCACAAGGACTTTCTTCTGTGATTGTGTGTTTACCTCAAAGAGACTTTTATTTGATTGTATGTTTACCCAACTGAGACATTCTTTTATGATTGTGTGTGTATCTCACGTGGACTTTCTTTGGTGATTGTGTGTTTACCCCACATGGACTCTGCTCTTTGATTGTGTTTTCATTCCCTTACGTAAGTGGAATTGCTTACAAAACTTCATCTAAGTGATCTAATCATCTATGAAGATGAGATCTCTCGTCGCTCCGAGTCGTGTCCTAGGTTTAAGTAGTGTTTTTCTTGTCTTGTTCATTCACGTTAGTTTGAGTTGTGAAAGTGTTTAGGTTCGTATTGTCTAGTTTAGGGTAGTTTTTTTTAGAATATTTCATTGCTATGAATTTTCCTTATTGATTCTAGGAATTAATTGCTTCATTTAGAGTCTAAGAAATTTTCCTTTCCCGCACTATCCAATAAAATATTTTAAAAATTTAGAATATTTGAGTTTACATACATTGATTGTTGAATATTTGTTGCTGCCTTTTTATTATTGTTTCTTTCCTTTTCCAAATATTTCCATAAAAAAAAAAAATCAATTTTTGAATCATTTCCTTTGTTCAATAGATGGCCTCAAGGACCATATCGCCCCTGAAATAGAACGTCAACCTTACCACGATCTGAAAGAGTTATTTTACTTCGCTGTCCAAGTTGAGCAGATTGTCAAGAGTCGGAACACCTTTACATCTAGACCCAAAGCCATTTGGAGTGTTGGATCCAAACCATTTGAAAGGACTGCAAACGCCGGAGATCAACGGTTCAAAAGCAAATTCATCGACAACAGGGCATCCAAAACCGGTCCCACTGGCGCATGACATGCAGCCCCGGTGATCCAACCACAGAAGCAGCTGCAGCAGCAATAGCGGAGCAGATACATCACATGTTTTAAAAGTAAAGGACAAGTTCATATGAGCAGAGACTGCCCCAACCTGAGGATAATGATGCTAACACCGTCAAGAGAGTATGATTCTGAAGATTAAGCAGAGGAGGCTGCGACTCAATCATAAGATGATGGGATAGAATACGCTGACTAAAGGGAACTCTTAATATCATGAGAGTTCTTAATACGAGATTTAAGCTCGAAGAGGTCGAGCAGCGAGAGAACATCTTCCACTCTAAGTGCACCATAGAAGTGAAGGTATGTTCGCTGATCATCGATTGCGGATCATGTACCAATTCTGCTAGTCAGTACATGGTCGAGAAACTTGGTCTCCAAAGGTCCAGGCACCTTCACCCCTACAAGTTGAGATGGTTCAACAATAAGACTGAGCTCTATATATCTGATCAAATGAAGGTGAACTTCAGCATAGGCTGATATAAGGATCTGATACTGTGTGACATGGTCTGGATGCAATCTGGACATCAATTATTTAGAAGTCTATGGCAATTTGACAAGGAAACCATGCACAATGAACATACCAACCTCTATTCCTTTGTCCACGACAAGCGTAGGTACAACCTAGTACCGATGCCCCTCTACAAGTGCGAGAGATGCAATTAAAGATAGCTAAAGATCAGTACGCACAAAAAGAAAACTTCCTAGTCAACGTCACAAAAATCTGTAAGTCGGTTCGAACTGACGACACCGAATGCGTCCTGATGTTATATAAAGAGCTATTGAGCACCGTATTCATAGAGGACCAGCTACCAAAAGAAGTAAGAAACCTGCTCTATAAATACGCTGACGTATTTCCAGAAGAACTCACAGCCGGTCTGCCACCTATCAGAGGCATCGAGCATCACAATGACTTTATAACCGGCGCCCAGCTGCCCAACCAACCATCTACCGCTTCAACCCATATTGTTGGAATGAAGAAGAAGTGATGAATTTATGAAAGCCTTTAATTTTAGTTAAATGGCAATTTATATGTATGTAAAAGGGAGAGTCTAAGGCTTGTTTGTATTATAGAATTATGTTATCCTTGTAAGCCATTTATGTATAAGGCTATCCTTGTATCCAAACAAGCCTAGACTAGATTAGTATAAATACCTTACTGATGTAAGCATGACCGACCATAGTCATCGCCCGGACATTGGACAAAACGACCAGCCGGATGAAGATGCGGACGAGGGACTTGTGCAGCTGGACTACGACATGGAGGTTGGCCCGGGGCGTGGCCAACATGACAAGCCGTCAGCACATGACCCGCCTACGTCCATGACTTCAACACCAAGGCATGTTCCAGCTGAAGCATCGACCAAGGATGGAACAAGGAGGATGACCCGGTCACCAACCTCAACCACGACCAAGGCATCAGGACATGACCCAACCCAGCCTTCACCTAATGATTCAACCAGCCTTGTCCCGGACCCATGGACTATCCCACTCGGTCCCATGACCCGCGCTCGGACCAAGGCTCTACAACAAACCATTGGGTTATTTCTGACCCATTCTTTGTCTAATAATGTATAAGTCCATTGATTTGGTTCATGGGCTTATGAGTTTGGGATTAGGGGCTCCTTTGGTTCCCTTTTCCCATGTGAGGTTTTTCCCATTGGGTTTTTCTCACATGGGTTTTTGATGGGGCCTGATGGACTCTTAAAATGATCAAGCCCATAAGGTTATGAACTTACAATCTTTGGCATGGCCCGGCCCATCTCCTTGTAAACGTGTGGCTTCTTGCACTTGTGTAGTCTTAGGTTGACTGCTTGGTTTTCTGTGCCAAGCATGCACAACCTTTGACCATGCATTTCGAAATTTTGGTGTGTATAAGTGTAATGCCGTGGCCATTCATCTCCTTAATCGATTTTGTATTTTGAAAACTTTGTTGTGAAAACAAGTGATCAAATTCGGTTCATCTCTTGCATTTCATTCTAGTGTGTCATATCTAGTGTGTGTGCAAAGTCCTTGTTTAGATTTGGTGTGTCATATCCAAATCTGGCAAGTTTGATATCTCAAAGTTCATCATCCTTTGAGAGGATATCAATTCGATCCATTGAGTTCTCGTTCATTGTCCTTGCCAAACCGTTTCATATCTCTTCACTCTCATCTATTTCTGACTTGAATCCGCTTACAACCTTTCCAAATTCCTTCCCTTGCAAACCGTTCCATTTAGCCAGAATCGCCCCTTATTGTCCATTGGAGCCGTGGCTTAACTCCCACTCCTTGTCTCTTTCCTTCCGCGCCTGACTTACCTGTTGGAGATCTTGGGTTCGTGTGTTCCTTCCCACTAGGACCACGTCACTTACTCCCTTCACATTTTGTATGTATGAATTCATAATTCTCATTCTCTAATAAAATCATTCTTTTCTCTAATTTTCTAATTCTCTATGATCTCTCATTCTCTCATTCTACAAATCTCTTAATCTCATAATCTTTCATGATATCAGAGCCAGATTGTATCAAATCTGGGAAAATTTCATCAATCTTTCATTAATTCAACAAGAATCCACTTTGTTCTTCATCTGTTTATGGATCAATTTCGAACGTCATATTGTAAATCAAATTGCGATCAATCCACGACTCCAATTGACGATCAGCTTTCACTGGAGTGTGCATCGGCGAATTCCAAATTCACAGCCACCTTAATCGCATCATTTGGACCAGGGAATCAAAAGATACAAATTTTCTTTCAAGAGGTGTTCGCGATCGCGTTCGTTTCGAACCTCTACATTCTCCAGGTCATCTCGACGTCAATTTTTCATCAAATCTTGATTTTCTAAAGCCTAAACTCAAGCTATTCAAGTCTAGTTTCTGTTTAAAGAAATCAGAACTCAATTCCGTTGAGCTTGAGGGATTTTCCTGGAGATTTCCTCAGATTCGTCCAAAATCACCTGTACCAAGATCCTGGTGATATAATTCTTATTATTTCTTAGTTTCTGTTAATCTTTTGAATCTGGAAAGTTTAATAAGTGTCTTGTGAGAGCTTCATCAAAATTTCAGGTCAATCCAATAGGTTTAAGGCTTTAAGATTGATTTTCTTGAATTCCTTGTTCAATTTTTTGAAAATTCTAAAATTGATTTCTTGAATTCTTGAATTGCTTTAATTGATTGAATTCTAAATTGGGTTGTTAATTCTTGATAAGGTCGAATTTTAGTTGATAATCTGTTACAATTCTTGTTACTTGAATTGTTAGGATTAGTTAAAAGTAGTTGTAGGTTGTTGAGGTTAGTTACAAATTTGTCGAACTTGCTTGAAGTACAAGTAACTTGGTAGAATCACTCGCCTTGCTGGATTGGTCACTGTCACGGCTTCCTCTCTCTTTTGTATTCCTTGGTGTGTCCGTGTGCAGGTACAGGGTTGAAGTTGTTCAATTGCTTCACAGCTACACAACGAACAGCCGTAACTTGGACATCACGCGTCGAACGTGGCGACCCAGGGAACATTCGGACAAGACTCGTTCCGACCAAGACGTGAACATTTCAGCCTTGCATTCTCCCGTTATGTGTCCTCACCAATTGACCAAGAGTGACCAAGCGTGACGAAGCGACCTGGTGAACAGAAGCCTTGTGCGTGACCAGCATATCCCGTGATCTTCACGCCCAACCCGACCAAGCCGTGACCAGCAGTTTGTTCTGACCAAGCCGGCTCCTGTCTGGTATCACAATTTTTTTTCTTCTGATTTACTGACCTATTTTGCCAATTAAGTATGGAAATTCAGGCATCCCTTAGAGCTCCAGTCATTCTACATGGAGCAAATTATCTCTTATGGTCTAGGACCATGAAAACCACATTAGGTGGTAAAGGTCTTTGGAACCACATTGCCACAAATGGCATTGAAGACAATGAAGTGGCTGAAGTGAGTGATGCAGCTCAAGCCAAATGGTACCAAGAAGATCAGTTGGTACTTTCTATTTTACAAAATTCTCTTGCTAGTGATCTTTTAGAAGCTTATTCTTTTTGTGAAAATGCAAAAGATCTATGGGACACTTTGCTTAAGGTGTATGGAAATACCACTAACCTTTTGAGAATTTTTGAAGTAAAGAAGGCTTTGAATGAATTAAGGCAGGAGGATGCTGAATTCACAAAGCACTATGGCTCATTCAGAGCTTTGTGGGCTGAGCTAGAAATGCTAAGGCCAGCCACTATTGAACCACTTGTACTCCTTGAAAGAAAGGAACAAGATAAGGTGTTTGGGTTACTTTTAACTCTTAATTCTACTTACTCAGATCTTATTAAGCATATTCTCAGGTCTGATAAGTTGCCTAGCTTGGAGGAAGTGTGTGCTCAAATTCTAAAGGAGCAAGGATCACATGGATTGTTTGGCAACAAAGCTGAACTAGTAGCTGCTCACAAAAGTTTCTCCAAGCCAACAAATGCTTCTAGGAAAAGGAGGCAATTTTGTGATCATTGCAATAAGGATGGCCATGCAAAGAAGGATTGCTGGGAACTTCACCCTCATCTGAAGCCATCATGGGCTTCACGCCCTCCACAGCAGCCGGCCATGCCCTCGGCCAGGCAAGCTCACGGCATGGTGTCTTCAAAGGCAGTTATAAGTAGTGGTCCTTCTTCACATTCAGGCACCACCAACATCATGTCACAAGCATCAGATTTTGTGACAAAATCAGACTTGGAAGCTCTCATTAAGGCAATAAAGGAGAACAATGTGATGGGTAAAACTTTTCATGCTTCTTTTCAAACTTCTTATACATCAAATGCTCCTAAATCTTTGGTTGTTGATTCTGGTGCTTCTCATCACATGATTAGTGATCTAGATCTACTAGAGAATGTAGAACCTGCCCTAGGGAATGTTCTTATTGAAAATGGAATTAAAATACCAATCAAAGGCATAGGAAAATTGAAATTGTTTGATAAAGAATCCAAGGCATTTTATATGCCTTCATTTACGTCCAACTTGCTCTCAGTTAAAAGAGCTACTACTGACTTGAATTGTCATGCTATATTTGGTCCTAATGATTTTTATTTTCAGGATATTGAAACTAGAAGGTGCTTTGGACAAGGAACTACAAAAAATGACTTGTATGTGCTTGATAATATGGCTAGTTGTAGTGCATTAGAATCAGTTTCTCAGGCGAATATTTTTAGTACTGATTCTGATTTGTGGCATGCTAGACTAGGACATCCTCATCCAAGAGCTCTTGAGTTAATAGTACCTGGTTTAACAATGCCTAAAGAGTTGTGTGATTCATGTATTCTTGGAAAACATTGTAAAACAGTTTTTGAAAAATTAATGCATAAATATGACAATTGTTTTGAATTGGTGCAATCTGATGTGTGGACATCCCCATTTCCATCTAGAGAAAACCATAAATATTTTGTGACATTTATTGATGAAAAGTCCAAATATACATGGGTTACTCTTCTTAGTTCTAAAGATAGAGTGTATGATGCATTTTTAAATTTTCAAGCATATGTTACTAACCAATACAATGCAAGAATTAAATGCTTTAGAACAGATAATGGAGGGGAATACACTAGTACTAGACTTCAAAGACATCTAGCTAAACATGAAATTGAGCACCAGACAAGCTGTCCTTATACTCCACAGCAAAATGGAGTTGTTGAAAGAAAGAACAGGCACCTAATGGAGGTTGTGAGAACTATGATGTTCCACATGAAGGTGCCTAAGCGTTTTTGGGAGGATGCACTTGTAGCAGCCTGCTACTTAATCAACAGGACACCTACAAAAGTCCTTGATGATCTATCCCCATTTGAGGTATTAAACAACACTAAACCCACTATTGATCATTTGAAAGTTTTTGGGTGTGTTTGTTTAGTGTTAATTACTAGGGAACAAAGGAACAAGCTTGAACCAAAAAGTGTAAAGGCTATGTTCATTGGATATTCCTCTACTCAAAAAGGATACATATGTTATGACCCTGAGACTAGAAGGGTCATGGTGTCTAGAGATGTGAAGTTCCAAGACAAAAGTTTTTATAAAGAAGGAACATTGGAACAATTTAAAGACATCTCATCAACAAGAACAGACCAAGCTGAATAATTGAGGAAACTCTTGGAGAGCATTGGAATAGGAGGTTGTCAGCATACAGCCTCATCCCCTTTGCCACCTGCTTCAGTAGTAAGTGACCATGGCATCTCCGACACGTCCGGTCCACAAGTCTGTCCCGCCCCCGGTCCTGATCCGTCCCGCTTCACGGCATCCGGCTTCACAGGTCCAGCTGCCTCTTCTCGTCCATCATCCTCTATTGATTCTCCTGGGCTTCCTCCTCTTGAACATGGGGGGGGAGAAGCATCTACTCATGTCCAACAAGACTCAGCAGGAGATGATTCCATTCTAGCTTCAGCTTCCAAAAGATCAAGACCTACTCTCATTGAAGTTTTGAGTGAAGAGGAAGAGGAGGCTCAACCTACTGTTTTAAGGAGGAGCACAAGACAAAGAAATCCACCAGTCTTCTACAATGGAAATGCTGTAGTTCATCATGACCAGGGAGTTTGTAATATTGCACACTTACCTTCTACTCATGTTGCTTTTATTTCTAGTCTTGACAATGAGCAGATCCCAAAGACATATGAAGAAGCTATGTCTATAAAGGAATGGAGGGAAGCTATCTCAGCTGAGAAACAAGCCATGGAGAGGAATGGTACATATGCTTCAGCCACTTTACCAAAAGGGAAGAAGGCTGTAAGTTCTAAATGGATTTTTACCATTAAATACAAAACCAATGGTGAAATTGATAGATATAAATCTAGGTTGGTAGCTAGGGATTTTACTCAGACATATGGTGAGGATTATAGGGATACATTTGCTCCTGTTGCTAAGCTACATTCTGTCAATGTTGTGCTTACTGTTGCTACTAATCTTGAGTGGGAATTGTGGCAAATGGATGTCAAGAATGCTTTCTTGCAAGGTGAACTAGAAGAAGAGGTTTACATGTCACCTCCACCTGGCCAAGAAGATGAGGTAGGAAGCGGTAATACCCTAAGGCTAAGGAAGGCTATTTATGGCCTTAAACAATCTCCAAGAGCATGGTACCACAAATTAAGTGTTACTTTAATGGATAAAGGCTTCAAAACGTCTGAAGTGGAACATACTCTTTTCATATTAAAGAGTAAGGAAGGTATTATAGTAATTCTTATCTATGTAGATGATATAATCATATCTGGTAGTGATAGTGTTGGTATTGCATCTACTAAAGATTACTTAAAAAGTGTCTTTGATATAAAAGATTTAGGAGAACTTAAATACTTCTTAGGAATTGAAGTATGTAGGTTTAAAGAAGGTCTCTTTCTCTCTCAAAGGAAGTATGTTGTAGATCTACTAACATCCACAGGTATGATGGAAGCTAAGCCAGCCAAAACACCCTTAGAAGAAGATTATAAAATCGCAACTAAGGGGGAGTTAGAGGAGGAAATTGATTTTCATGATCCTAAGCTGTATAGGAAAGTGGTTGGTAAGCTTATTTATTTAACCATCACAAGACCAGATTTATGTTTTGCTGTGAATCAGGTATCTCAACACATGCAAGGGCCAAAGATGAGGCATTGGGACATGGCAATGCGAGTTCTAAGATATCTTAAAGGCACACATGAACAAGGTATTTGGATGAATAATAATAAAAACACAAATGTGGTTGGTTATTGTGATGCAGATTGGGCAGGAGATAAGGAAGATAGGAGAAGTACTACTGGATATTGTACTTTCATAGGTGGAAACCTTGTGACTTGGAAAACCAAGAAGCAAAAGATGGTTTCATGTTCTAGTGCAAAATCAGAGTATAGAGCAATAAGGAAGCTCACTACTGAATGCATCTGGCTGAAACAAATTTTGGGTGACTTAGCCGTGGAGTGTGAGGAGCCTATCACCATTCATTGTGACAATCAAGCCGCCATTCACATAGCCTCCAATTCAGTGTTTCATGAGAGGACCAAGCATATAGAAGTGGACTGTCACAAAGTAAGAGAAGTTATTGGGAAAGGTATCATTTTACCTTGCTATACAAGGAGTGAGGACCAACTAGCTGATGTATTTACCAAGGCAACATCTCTTAAAATTGGCGCCTCTATCTATCCAAGACTTGGCCTCATGACCATTCCACACCAATGATCCCAACATGGAGTGTTATACTCTTTTTCCCTAGAAGAGGTTTTGTCCCAATTGGGTTTTCCTTCTCTAGGTTTTTAATGAGGTAATACTTCATGGTTGCAAGCTTAAACATCTTATGTCTTAAGCTTGAGGGGAAGTGTTGGAATGAAGAAGAAGTGATGAATTTATGAAAGCCTTTAATTCTAGTTAAATGGTGATTTATATGTATGTAAAAGGGAGAGTCTAAGGCTTGTTTGTATTATAGAATTATGTTATCCTTGTAAGCCATTTATGTATAAGGCTATCCTTGTATCCAAACAAGCCTAGACTAGATTAGTATAAATACCTTACTCCCTTCACATTTTGTATGTATGAATTCATAATTCTCATTCTCTAATAAAATCATTCGTTTCTCTAATTCTCTAATTCTCTCTGATCTCTCATTCTCTCATTCTACAAATTTCTTAATCTCATAATCTTTCACATATAAATCTAAAGAGTTGGAGAAACAGTTTCAAGACCTAATAGCTCAAGGCTATCTGAGGAAAATCCTTAGTCCATGCGCTGTCCCCTTGTACCAAAGAAGACATAAGCTGGAAAATGTGTGTAGACTGCCACGCCATAAACTATATCACGATCAAGTACCGGCATCCGATACCGCACCTAGGCGACATGCTGGACGAACTCAGTGGCGCGACGATCTTTTCAAAGATGGATCTTATGAGTAGCTACCATCAAGTTTGAATGCGGTAAGATAACCAATGCAAAACTGCATTCAAGACTATACTAGGGTTGTATGAGTGGCTAGTCATGCCATTCGGGCTGTCCAATGTCCCGAGCACCTTTATTCGCATAATGAACCAGGTTCTTAGGTCATTCATCAGTAAGTTTGTTGTTGTGTATTTCAATTACATTCTCATTTACAGCACGACTTACATTGAGCATGTGACGCATCATGAGATGGTTATACCAACACTTCCAAAAGAGCAGTTATACACCAATTTCAAGAAGTGTACTTTTTGCGCAAATAAATTTTTCTTCGTGGGTTTAATTATAAGTTCACAAGACCTTCGAGTAGATGAAGAGAAGATCAAGGCCATTAAGGATTGGCCCACACCAACCAAAGAGAGTCAAGTCAGGACCTTCCACGGCTTGGCGAGTTTTTACCATCGGTTCATAAAGGATTTCAGCACCATCGTAAGTTCCTTGACATCTACGATCAAGAAGAACCAGGAGTTCAAGTGGGATCCAAGCAAGAGAAGTCCTTCCAACTCTCGAAGGAGTGACTCACACAGGCCCCGGTCCTGTCCTTGTTGTATTTGGTGTAGTTGAGTGTGATGCATTTAGTGTAGGCACAAGGAGGTAAAGATGTGGCTTATATAAGCGAGAAATTGAGTGTAGCAGCCTTGAACTACCCAACATATGACAAGGAGCTCTACGTTTTAGTCTGTGCAATGGAAACTTAGCAGCATTATCTACTTGCTAGAGAATGTGTCATACATACGGATCATCAGACACTATAACACCTCAAAGGCCAGACTAAGCTGAAGAAGAGACATGCAAGATGGCTTGAGTTTATTAAGACATTCCCTTACGCGATCAAGTACAAGAAGGGAGACGACAACATCATAGATGAAGCCATGTCTCCGAGATACAGCCTTATCACAATTATGGAGTCTAAGGTGATGGGGTTCGACATGGTTGAGAAACTATAAGCAGAATATAAGGACTTCAATCATAGCTTCAAGGAGCAAGGAAAGGGATAGTATAGCAAATTATACTTGTTTGATGGGTTCCTGTTCAAGAAACGAGATTTTGCATTCCCCAAGGATCAATTCGCGAGCTGTTACAGCGAGAGGCCCACAGAGGTGGTCTGATGGGATACTTTTGTGTCGAAAAGATGTTGAGAATGCTGAAAGAGCATTTCTTCTGGCCACATCAGCCAGAACGTAGAGGCACATTGTGCCAAATGTTTAGTGTGCAAGAAGGCTAAACCAAAGCTGCACCCCCACGGTATGTACATGCCACTGTCGATTCCTACAACACTGTGGACATATATTTCGATTGGTTTGGTGCTCGGCCTGCCAAAATTCAACCAATAAGACTCCATCTTTGTAGTTGTGGAACGATTTTTGAAGATGGCCCACTTTATACCGTGCAACAAGATAAATGATGCATCTTAGATGGCTGATATGTTCTTCACAACCATAGTTAAACTTCAGGCTAAATTATTTTAGATTGGGACGCTTAGTTCCTCAGCCATTTTTTGGAGGTCCTTATGGCAGAAATTGGGTACCAATATGCTAATCTCGACGATATACCATTCTCAGAATGATGGACAGACATATGTGGTCAACCGAACGCTATTTACATTTCTTAGGGCAACCATAGGAAAAAAACCTGAAGAACTGGCTCAAATCTATTCCTTATGTGGAGTTCGCCTACAATTAAACCATCTTGAAATGTCCCATGAAATTTATGAGGCTTTCGATTTGATATTGAGATAAGGTCCAGATATGGGCAGTGAGTACTGTGGAACAAAAGCCACAGAGAGCTGTCCAAAATTATCGATGGAATCCTTTCAAGTTGGGGAAAACATTTTAGTGCATCTCCATTCAAGTTTTAAACGAACATGAGATAGTAGCCAGCGTCTTTTTATTCCCATTGAATTTTACTCGCCCAATCATGATACAAAATGCTGCAATGTGAGCTTTCAGATCAAAATTTCCATCGTACAATGGAACCTTTACATTTCTTGGATCAGAAAGTTCCATCTTTGTGATTGGTGTTGTGAATAGATTTTTCTGGGTTTCCTCAAGAACACAATCAATCTCCTCTACCTTACCTTACTATTTGTGTTGGATACCACAATCTTGAAATGTCCCATGAAATTTATGAGGGTTTCGATTTGATATTAAGATAAGGTCCAGAGATGGGCAGTGAGTTTTGTGTAAGAAAAGCCACAGAGAGCTGCCCAAAATTATCGATGGAATCCCTTTCAAGTCAGGGAAACCATTTTTGTGTATGTCCATTCAAGTTTTCAACGAACAAGATATAATAGCCAGCGTCTTTTTCTTCCCCTTGAATTTTACTTGCCCAATCATGATACAAAATGCTACTACATGAGCTTTCGGATCAAAATTTCCATCGTACAATGGAACCTTTACATTTCTTGGATCAGAAAGTTCCATCTTTGTGATTGTTGTTGTGAATAGATTCTTCTGAGTTTCCTAAAGAACGCAATCAATCTCCTCTACCTTACCTTACCATTTGTGTAGGATGGTTAGAAGAATATGATCAAAACCTTTACCTTACAATTCGTGTTGATGGTTAGAGGAGTATTCACCACAATTCCTCTCGGAAACATGATTCAAACCATAAGGCCTTCCTCAATGCTTTGAGCGCAGCTTTGTCGCTGATGCCATCGATCTTCAATACCACAATCTTGAAATACTCCATGAAATTTATGAGGCTTTTGATTTAATATTGAGTTAGGGTCCAGAGATGGTCATTGAGTACTGTTGAAGAAAAGCCACAGAGAGCTGTCCAAAACTATCGATGGAATCCCTTTCAAGTCCGGGAGACCATTTTAGTGCATCTCCTTTCAAGTGTTCGACGAACAAGAGACAGTAGCCAGCATCTTTTTCTTCCTGCTTGAAATTTGCTCGCCCAATTACAATACAAAAAGCTGCTATGTGAGCTTTCGGATCAGAAGTTCCATCGTAGGATTGAATCTTTACCTTTCTTGGATCAGAAAGTTCCATCTTTGTGATCCTTGTTGTGAATAGACTTTTCTAGGTTTCCTCAAGAACGCAATCAATCTCCAGTACCAAGCTGGTCGCTTGATGAACTTGGGATCTTACGATCTTCATCTCATCGGTGGATTAGATAAGCTGTCTTCACAGCTCGTATAGCTCAGTCCTACCGATCGCTCCCTGGACGTCATCATCTTCAGTTCCTTGTGATTCCTCTTCCTGATTGTGCTGCGCCTGCATGAGGTTTTCTTCTTCTTCTGTTAGAACGCCATTGCGCTCGGGTGTGTCTTAATCTCCTCTGATCTCTCCTTCTTTGAGTTGGTTATCCAGAGAAGGATCATCGTCTTGCTGAACACTATCCATAAGTGTACTTGTGGTTTTGCTGAGACATCAGCTAGCTCACACGACTCGACGGTGGCAGTCATAGAGGATCAGACCTCCGTGTTGCAGGAGTCTTCTCACTGCATTAAAGGGGGTCGCGTCATAGTCGCGTCATAGTGCAAAGTCGAAACATCTTCTTCAAATAGGTTCCTTTTTTATTCGGTTTCCTTCCGTAGGGTTTCCATTTGCTTAGTCAAGGAGTTATTAAGTTTCTCTTGCTCTTTGTTCTTCTTCTGTAGGGCTTCGAGCACGCTTTTCAGCTGTTGCTTCCATTGGGTCCCTGTTTCAAGTTTGGGCACTTGTCATGGATCGCTGATTCTCCGGGGTGTCTCCGTGTCCATCAACAGCCATCTATCTTTATCTTGTAATTTTTTGCCATTAACAGTAAAAAAATTCAACACCCTAATAGCCCAAATTGTGAGAACTAAAATTCATCGTAATGTATTTTAGGAAATATATAATTTCGGGGAATAAAAATCTTCAAATAAGAAAAAGACAAAATCATAAAAAGTAAGAGATTTGTGTTCATGAAAAATTTCATACAAACTTCGTAAACAAAAGAATATAATACCAAAGTCATTGTACAATGATATCTATAAATACTCGACAATCTCTAAGTCCTAACAAGTCAACTAGGAATGTGAGATCATGTTTCTTCGTATATTCTACTGATTTTAAGGAAGTTTTGCAAATATTTGGGAACTCCAGCTTGGCTCGCGATAGTTTGCTTTGTCGGCTTGGCCCAATCTCTTCTTTTGTCCGTGATAATTACGTTAATGTCTTGTAGTTTCACGGTATATAAAAAGTTACATATTTTCTGCAAAACAGCGAGATATTTGTCAAAATAATACGACGTCTTGAAATGAGTTTTGAAGAAAAAGGACAAGATGTAATCGGTTTGGCATTGACGGAGAGATTGTCTCAACGAAGATACAATCAGCTTACGGTAAAGATGAGATGGGTATCTCGAGGAAGAACAAATCGTTTCGGGTCAAGGAATCATCAGGATCGTCGGCTTGGGTCGACGAATAACACCTCAGGCCACCTTCTCCTACAGTCAGCAAGGGATAAACACAAGGAAATCACATTGGTTTTTTTTCTTCTTGCAGTTGACTCGGTTCAATTGTCCTTTTGTCATCTCGGGAAAAAGACAATTCAATCAGCTCGGAGCACTTTATTCTTTATCAGCTCAGGATAAGATCGTCTGGCAACGGCTAGGGCATGGAAAGACTGAACGACTCACATCATTCCATGGGAAGTCACCTCAGTGGTGTGCTTGACTAGCCTCTAGGGCTTTTGGAAGTGTCATGTTTTGGGCTGGTCCTTAGTCAACAAGGTGAACCGTTTCACTTAAATGGAGGAGTCCAAATATAGTAAGTTGTTTGTTGCTTGAAAGAAGAGGAAATTCCCTTAGAAAAATTTGTTTGCATACGTTCTTATCGTCTTGGGTCATGCCTGGTCGTGCCTGGTCCGTGCTGGGTCGTGTCTGGTCCATGCCTGGTCGTGCCTGTTCCATGTCGGGTACCTTTAGCACTCCATCCTCAATGCGTTAAGGGAAAACACCGGGTTCTTGGTTCTTCTCAAGGGCTATCTTTGTAAGCAATGCCTTCACGGCTTGGTTGAGGCTCTCCCTTAAATCTCTAGCCCCTGACCTTTTTCCTGGTGACCTCTTTAGAACTGGGACCGTGATGGTGGGGTTTGGGTGGGTGTTTGTGTTCTCATCATCCCCTCCCCCTTGAGAAGATTTTTTCATCAGAATTGTATATCCTGCATCAAAGTGATGAGGACATCGTATCACAGGCTATACCACGAGTTCCACCAGGACCTTTGACACGTTCCAGAGCACGAGCTTTTGGAGACAAGTTCAACCAGCTCGTGGAGCATGCAGACGACCAGGAGCCCACGGATGAGGAGCCACCAGACGGCTCAGAAGATCAGCAGGATCCGTTCGTCTCAGCTAAGGAGCATTGGAGGTTCCTGCTTGAAGACTCTTCCACCTCCGGTGTCTTTACCATTACCATTCGGTAAAGACACCAAAAGACGTGCTAGGAAATTGTACTCTTTTTCCCATCTTCGATTTTGTCCTACTGGGTTTTCCGGAGAGGGTTTTAATGAGGCAACACTCTTAGTGCGCATGACGACGAAGATTTGTTCACACAATCCGACACCTTCACAAGTCTTAGTCAAATTCGACCTTTATTCCTTTATAAGGCTTATCTATCCCATTTCTCTTTTTTGTAGACTAAGTATAAATTTAGGGCTTTCAACCCATATTTTTATGGTTAAGTCATTAGGACTTAAGCCCTTTTGTTTTATACAGCAAAAAGAACTACTTGCTGTTTTAATTTACATTACTTGTTGTTTTGGGTAAACATCATGTTGTTTACCCTAAGTTGTAACCATAAGGCCTATATAAGCCTCATTACTTAGAATGAATAAGAACAACTCCATTGGAGAGCCTCTTCACGATTTCTTCTTGTCTAAGAAGAATCACCTGGTGTATCACAAGTCTTCCGCAGCTTGTGTGGTCCTTTCAATCCACCTTTTCCACCCAATTCGCTTCTGAAGGTCTCGAGCTTCTCGATCAACAGTTGCACCACCACCTTAGCTCACATCATCTGGTATCAGAACCTAAAAGCTCTTTAAACATCAGGTTGATTCTATTCTCTCTTTATTTTTGCGATTTGTTATTGCTTTTTCCAACAGTTTTTGGCTTTTGATTTTGTTATTTCTCTTTCCCCTTGAGGTTCTCGGTAAGAAGGAGAAGATTCAAGTCATCTACCACAAACAATCTACAAAAATACAAAAAAAAATCAGGTTCTATTATTCCTTGTCTTTATTTTTTTTTATTTAAAAAAAAAATGGAAGAAATTTGCTTGTTTAATTGCTTGTTTGTGTGCTAAAATTTTTTTTTAAGATAAAAAAAAAGTGTTAGGTTGATTAAAGAAAAAAAAAAAAAAAAATCGTTGTTGCAAGAATTATCTTGCACTTTGCGTTAATCATAATCGCATATTGCATCTGCGTAAGAACATCCACTACACTTAAAGCTTAATTATTATTACGCTGGGTTCTTATAATATACCTTGTTTCATTGTTGCATTCTTATTAGGCACACACGTTGCACACCTTGAATTGCATGACACCTCAAGTTCTGTTTGTTTGACTTCGCATCTTTGTTGCAGTTTGATTACGATCGTCAAATAATTGCATCCTTTTGCATGAGTGTTAATTGCATCCTTTTGCATGAGTGTTTTATTCATTTTGCATGTCACATGATCCCTGCTGCATTAACCAACTTGTTTGCTTGTTATTTGCGTGACGTCTAGTGTTTCTCTGCATTAGGCGGCTAGTTTTTGTCTGCTTTCGATAGGTTAGGCTGCTCCTTCACAGCCGAGTTTTCTTAGGTTAGGATTGCAGTGTTTAATTAAATTAATATTTGTTAATTAATTAGCATTGTTTCTTAGTTAGGATTCGTGAGTTTTTGTTAGTTTAGGTCTTTATTGTTTTGTTATTACTTAGTGTCTAAGTTCTTATTTCTTAGGTTTAGGAAAATTTCCATAGCATTTTTTAGGCATAAGTTTAATTATTTTCCATAGTTTAGAAAGTTTCCTAGATTTTCTTAGGTAGTTTTCCTAAATTTATTAGACAATAATTAGTTTTTCCTTTTTAGTTTAGGATAGTTTCCATTTAGGAATTATGACATAAATAGATTTTCTCTTATTTAGTATAGTTTCCATATTTTTTTGATTAGGCATTAATTTTAGGATATCTTCCATATATTAGTTTCCTTTTTAGTTTAGGAAATATATCTTTAGGATATTTTCCTTATTTTTAGGTTTTCCTTTTTTAGATTTAGGATATTTTCCTTCTTTGATTGTTTCTTTTTTTGTGTTTTCATTTATTAATAAAATAAAAATAAAATATTATCCTTGGAGATTTTCCATATAAGGAAAGTTTCCAAGTCTGCAAGTTTCCCGAATAGGAAACTTTCCTTTTTTTGAAATTTCCTTTTCTCGGAAAAGGAAATATGTCAGGTCGAGATGAATCCCCATCTGGGCAGTCCGACCCCACAGTAAGGCAGATGCTGCAAGCCATCACTGCCCAGTTAAATTCCGTTACGACTCGACTAGATCATCTGGAGGAGCCGGTTCGCGCCACAGACACCCACACGCGCCACCATCACCGGCAGGATCCCCACCCGCACCACTTTGATCGACCCGAGGTGTCCCATCGTGGTCTAGGCAGAGACCCCTATTATGATGAGCCACCGCCGGCACACAGGCAACCAGTCGGCCACCATGACATCAAGTTCAATCCACCTCCATTCTCGGGAAAGTTAGAGCCTGAAGAGTACTTAGACTGGGAACGTAGTACCAAGCCACTTCCACCGTGACATACAACAGAGGCTAAGTCAGTTACAACAAGGTGGTCGAAGCGTCGAGGAGTACTTCCATGAGATGGAAACACTCATGATCCGTGCCAGTGTACCGAGGATAGGGTGGCCAATATGTCCCACTTCTTGGGTGGTCTATACCGTGACATCCAAAACTGGCTTGAAATGCAACACTACGTGGATCTAGAAGAAATGTTACATAAGGCTATACTGGTTGAACCAACAGCTTAAGAGAAAGCCTTATATTTGTTCTTCTTTTGGTGCAGGAGCTGTGAGTCATAAAGCCGCTTATCCACAAGATTAAAACCGACCCGACCCATGGGAAATAAGGGAAAAGCCGTGGAACAGCCAATTAGGACGCAAGACATATGATGTTATAAGTGCCAATGAGTGCACTAACAAAAATATTATAGTGGTTTTAGAGAATGGTGAAGTTCATTCCAGGAAGGAAGAGGAGGATGATCCATGGAATAAAACTGATTTTGACAAAGGATTGGAGCCGCCAGTAACTGCAACTCGTAGTGGTAAGTGTCCAATCTAAACAGATGAGCAAGAACGATGGGAGAACCTATTCCATACAGGTTGCCTTGTTAAAGGAAAGGTAAGCAGCTTAATAATTGATGGTGGTAGCTATACTAATGTAGCTAGTGAGTCTATGGTCAGGAAACTAGAACTTGTGGAGAAGGACCACCTGAAACCGTACCCTTTCCGATGGCTTAATGACACATGAGAGCTCCGTGTGACCCACCAAGTAATAGTCCCTTTGGAGATTGGTATATACAAGGATGAAATCATTTGTTATGTTTTACCAATGGAGGCGGGACACATTTTACTTGGGTGGCTATGATAGTCAGATCAAAGGGTAACCCATGACGGATTCAGCAACCACCACTATTTCACCTTCAAGGGTCACAAGACCACATAAATACCCATGTCTCCACAAGAGGTCTATCTAGACCAGCTACAACTGAAACAACAAAAGGCAAAACCAGTAAGCCAAAGCCATCAAAAAGTAAGTTTATTTTCCTTATTAAAGCTAGTGAACTTACCAAAAGAGTAGGTGGTGGGAAGCTGGTTCTGATGTTGGTATATAAGGGATCTGGCTTCATGTTAACAAATCAAATGTTGGAGCTTCCGAGCATTTTGACAAATGTTTTGCAGAAATATCAGGACGTGTTTTCATAGGAGTCTCTGGACGGCCTACTCCCTCTCCATGGTATAAAACACCAGATTGACTTTGTACCAGGGGCGCCCATGCAATATCGGCCAGCATACCGGACAAACCCAGTTGAGACAAAGGAGTTACAAAAATAGGTTGATGAAGTGGCATATGTGTGTTGATTGTCGGATAGTCAACAACATTACGGTAAAATATTGCCAGCCAATACCCTGTTTAGATGATATGCTATATGAATTATATCGAGCATGCATGTTTTCTAAGATTGACCTTAGGAGTGGTTATCATCAGATACAGATGAAAGAAGGAGATGAGTGGAAAACTGCATTGAAAACTAAACATGGACTATATGAGTGGCTTGTAATGCCATTTGGGTTTACTAATGCACCTAGTACATTCATGAGACTGATGAATCACATTCTTAGGGAATTTATTGGTAATTTCATTGTAGTTTATTTTGATGACATTCTCATATATAGCAAGTCATTAAAAGAGGATGTTAAACATATTCAGGCTGTCTTAGAAATTCTTATGAAGGAACGCATATTTGCTAATTTGTAAAAATGTACTTTTTTGTACGGATAATGTGGTTTCCTAGGATATGTGGTTAGTGCAGATGGAGTACGAGTGGATGAAGAGAAGATCAAGGCTATCCGTGATTGGCCTGCTCCCAAGACCGTGAGTGAGGTACGGATCTTTAATGGCCTAGTTGGGTTCTACAAACTATTCGTCCAAGATTTTAGTACCATTGATGCACCATTGACCGAAATAATAAAAAAAGAAGTTGGATACAAGTAGGAAGCCGTTCAGGAACAAGCCTTTCAGACGCTTAAGGCAAGCTTACCCATGCTCGTTTATTAATGTTGCCTTACTTTGCCAACACTTTTGAAATTGAGTGTGACGCTTTAGGTATATGAATTGGCGCTGTGCTTATACAAGAAAGGAGGCCAATCGCTTATTTTAGTGAAACATTGGGAGGAGCTACATTGAGTTACCCCACCTATGATAAGGATGTATGTGTTGGTGCAAGCTCTCCAAACTTGGCAAAATTACAACCGTCATGCCAAATGGATGGAGTTCATTGAAACATTTCCATATGTGATCAAGTATTAACAAGGGAAAGAGAATATTATGGCCGACGCACTTTTCCGCAGGTACACGTTACTATCCACTTTAGAAGTTAAGCTTATGGGTTTTGATCATATTATAGAACTGTATAATACTGACCCCGACTATGAAGAAATCTATAAGTCATGTTATAAGTTTCCAGTAGGTCATTACTTAAAGATGGCTTCCTCTTTTATGAGAATATATTATGTGTTCCAAATTGTTCCTTTCATGAGTTGTTTGTCAGAAAAGCACATTCAGGTGGACTCATGGGGAATTTTGGAATAACTAAGATGATGGCCATCATGAGAGAGCATTTCCATTGGCCTCACATGAAAAGGGACGTTGAAAGAATCTACCAACGGTGTGCTAAGTGTAAAATGGTTAAGTCTACAACTCAGCCAAACGGTTTGTATACCCCTTTGCCAATTACTTTGCATCCCTGGGTAGATTTTTCGATGGATTTCATATTAGGGCTGCCTAGGACTTGTAGTGGCAAGGATAGTATTTTTGTGGTAGTAGATCGTTTTTTTAAAAATGTCACATTTTATTGCATGTAATAAATCTAATGATGCTTTGCATGTTCCTAACCTTTTCTTTAGAGAGATTGTCCCATTACATGGCATGCCTAAGTCCATGGTATATGATAGAGATACTAGGTTTTTAAGTCATTTTTGGAGGACCCATTAGTCTAAATTAGGGACTAAGCTTTGTTTTTTTACGACATGTTATCCTGAAAGTGACGGTCAGACTGAAGTGGTCAATAGCACCTTGGGATCCCTCTTACGATCGTTTGCTGGTAAGAACCTTAGGACTTATGAGGACCATTTGCCACATGTTGAATTCGCATATAATCATTCTGTCCATTCTGCATCTAAATATTCACCATTTCAGAATGTTTATGGGTTTAATTCTATTTTTCCTATGGATCAAATTCCTTTACCTTTGAGTGAGCGTGTTAGTATTGATGGTGAGCAAAAGGCGCAGATGGTCAAGTGTTTATCTTGGTGTTCTTTTCCTTAGTGGGTTTTTGCATGTTTAAGGTTTATAATATTATTTTTGGATCAGATTTTGCTTATGTTTTGGCCCAGCCCATTTCCTTCGGCGTGTGGATTTAATGTTGTTGACTACATTGTAACTTGTTTGGTCTTTGGGCTTGCATGCCTTGGAATTTGCGCCAAGCATGCAAGCCATGTTGACCACCCATTTTGAATTCTTCTTGCTTGCCTATTTAAACTTGGCCTTTTGCCATTTGTAAAATTTTTCATCGAGTTTTTATCAAAGTTTCTTCATAGATTACTTCAAACTTTGATCAATTCCAAGTAGTGTGTAATATCTGCTTGTCTTGTGAGTTCCCTATCTGGTGCATAATATCCAGATTGCTAAACTCACAAAATCTTTCTTTGGGCAGGTGTGTCATATTGATGCGGCCCAGGTCAAAAAAGAGGAACCAGGAATGTTAGGCATGACCGTGACGGACAAAGGCATGAACGAAGGCACGATCGTGACGGACGAAGGCACGAACGAGGGCATGACTGTGGCAAACAAAGGCATGACCGTGAAGGACGATGGGTACGACCGTGGCACGACCGTGGACCTCGACCCTAAGTAGGTTATGGACAACCTGCAGATGTTAAACCAAAGGACCGGCCCGGCCCAACCCATGGCACAACCACAACCCGATCAAGACGTTACCTATGTCCGGCCATGGGACAGTGCATCTTCTGTTCAGGAACCTTGGGATATTCCTGTGGGTCTTTTGACGCACTCAAGGACCAAAGGTCTCAGTCAAGCCGTTGAGATTCATGCTCCATCATTAAAGATTAAATCAGGTTTATTAATCCTTATCCAAGCTATTTGAATTAGATAAAGGGAAGTAATTTTATTTTGGTACTCTTTTCCCTTGGTGAGGTTTTTTTCCATTGGGTTTTTCTCACTAAGGTTTTGATGAAACCTGAATGGATTCTTAATAATCTTTTGTCTAAGGCCCATAGCAATTATTTGGATTTGTGGATTAATTAACTTTGGTCCAGCCAACTTACATCTGTTCTCTTTGGCTTGTGTCATTAATGAAGGATTGACCACTTTGTAATTTGAAATGGTCTTGGTCTTGCATTCATTTGAATCCACACCTTGCATGCAAGCCAATCTTTGACCATTGCTTTAATTCTTCATCTCTCCTTTTCTTCTCTTTATAAACTCAGTTGTGGCCATTGTTGTACCTTTCTTACCCATCGAATTTTCTTAATAAATGTTTTGTTGCAAACTAAGTTTAATTTGGTCATTTGGGTAGTGATTCATATCTAGTCTACTTGGATTCTATTTGTGTGTAATATCATTGAGCCGATCAAAAGATCCTTGTTTCAATCGGTGTGTCATATCCTCTTGAAATAAGCTGGCGCATCAAAGGCTTTCACCCCTTTGTTAAGAGCCATTCAATCCACTACTGTTTCATTTGCGCCCTTTTCATTAATCCGCAATCACTACTCAATCCCTTACCAATTATCTAAGCTTCCGCTGTTTCAAATATCCATCTCAAATCACTTGTCTAAGTGTGTGGTCTTGGCTCGTGTTTCACTCTAGGAACACATCAAGTGGTATCAGAGCATCACACCAGGCTGAGTTCATCTCTCCCTTCTATTTGTCTTGTTTTGTGTTCTTTGATTAATTTCTTGGAAGAGTGGATCGTGTGTCTAGATTTTAAATTTTGAACGTTTGTATTCTGTTAGCAAGGTGGCTCTTGAAATTTTCGCTAATCATTGTTTGATTGTTAAAATCGGTCCTTAAATTAGTTAAACTGTCTCATTTCCATCTTACGTTAAGTTTACATTTATTTTGTTTTTGGAACCTTTTACTCGCGTTTGTGTGTGTGGTACCTTTCAGTTACCATGGCGAGTCTGATGAAGCCTCATCCAACCACACGCGACTCATTGAAACACTCACAGCACACATGGATGAAATGATGAATGCCAAATTTAATGCCATGAGGACTGACCTGCGTGAAGGGCTGCATGAAGAGTTATGGCATCTCCAACCTATACCACCGCTACCGCCTCAGCATGAACCGAAACCTAACAGACGTGCCCTTTTTCCTGAGTGATGTAAGCTTGGTGGTGGTGCAACTGTTGATCGTGTGTTGCCTCATTAAAACCTTCTCCGGAAAACCCAGTGGGACAAAACCGAAGATAGGGAAAAGAGTATAATTTCTTAGCACGTCTTTTGGTGTCTTTACCGAATGGTGATGGTAAAGACACCGGAGGTGGAAGAGTCTTCGAGTAGGAACCTCCAATGTTCCTTAGCTGAAACGAACGGGCCTTGCTGAACTCCTGAGCTGTCTGGTGGGTCTTCATCCGTGGTCTCCTGGACATCTGCCTACCCCATTAGCTGGTTTAACTTGTCTCCTAAAGCTCGAGCCTTGGAACGTGTCAGTGGTCCTAGTGGAACTCGTGGTGCAGTCGTTGGTACGATGTCCTCATCATTCCCTCCCTCTTCAGGTGCTTTAGTCTCCAAAGCAAAGGCTTCCCCCGCATCAAACAACTCCAAGTCAGCAACATTAAACATAGTGGAAACATTATACTCACCTGGAAGTTCCAGTTGGTAGGCATTGTCGTTGATTTTCCGCAGGACTCGGAACGGGCCATCTCCTCGTGGTGCCAGTTTGCTTTTGCGCCGTTGGGGAAAACGTTCGGATCGCAGATGTAACCAGATCCAATCTCCTTCTTTAAAAACCACGTGCCTCCTGCCCTTGTTGGCGTGCTTTGCCGTCTGAGAGTTCCTCCGCTCCAGATTCTCTTTGACCTCCTGGTGCAAGCGCTTGACATACTCCGCTTTGGCTTCTCCCTCCAAGCTGACAACCTCTCCGAGTGGAATGGGGGCGAATTCAATTGGGGTAGTGGGGTTGAACCCGTAGACGATCTCGAATGGTGTCTTCTTAGTTCCGGAATGGACTGCTCTGTTGTAGGCAAACTGGACATAGGGAAGGCATTGGAGCCAGTTCTTCAGGTTACGACCAATTGTCCATCGCAACATCTGGGAGAGTGTCATGTTGACGACCTCAGTCTGACCATCCGTCTGTGGGTGATATGCCGTGGAGAAGAGTAAGTTGGTGCCAAGTTTCTTCCACAGTACTCGCCAGAAATGACTGAGGAACTTAGTGTCCCTGTCAGACACAATGGTCCGGGGAATGCCGTGCAAACGGACTATCTCTCGGAATAATAAATTCACCGTCTGAAATGCATCGTTTGTCTTGCTGCATGGTATGAAGTGTGCCATCTTAGAGAAACGATCTACCATGACATTGTCTGCACATTTCTTGTACTTGATGACGTATAGGAATGTCTCGATAAACTCCAACCACCGAGCGTGCCTTTTATTGAGCGTCATCTGACCCTTGAGGTGTTGGAGTGTCTGGTGGTCCGTGTGTATGACACATTCTCTTGAGAGAAGGTAATGTTGCCAGGTTTGTAAGGCTCAGACCAATGGGTAGAGCTCCTTGTCGTACGTAGGGTAGTTTAGAGCTGCACCGCTTAATTTTTCGCTAAAGTAGGCAATTGGTTTTCCACCCTGTGTCAGGACTGCTCCAATGCCTACACCTGAAGCGTCGCATTCTACCTCAAAAGTCTTGTCAAAATTCGGCAGTGTCAAGACAGGTGCGCGTGTGAGGCGCTCCTTCAACAACTGGAAGGAATTTTCTTGGTTCGGGCCCCACTTGAAATCTTGGTTCTTCTTGATGTTCGCTGTCAATAGGCTGGCAATCGTACTGAAGTCTCGTACAAATCGTCTATAGAAGCTTGCTAATCCATGAAAGCTCTGAACTTGGCTGGCATTAGTCGGCGTGGGCCACTCCTGAATGGCACAGATCTTCTCTTCGTCAATTCCTTGCAAGCTCACGACGAATCCAAGGAAGACAACCTGATCCGTGCAGAAGATACACTTTTTAAGGTTGGCGTACAACTGTTCCTTCTGAAGTGTCATGATCACTGTCTTCAAGTGCTCCAAGTGATCTAAATAGGACGCACTATAGACGAGTATGTCATCAAAGTAGACCACAACGAATTTCCCTATGAATGGCCGGAAGACTTGGTTCATGAAACGCATGAAGGTACTTGGTGCATTGGACATGCCAAAAGGCATTACCAACCACTCGTAGAGACCTTGCTTAGTCTTGAAAGCTGTCTTCCACTCATCTCCTTCACGCATTCGGACTTGATGATATCCACTTTTTAAATCGATTTTGGAGAAGATAGAGGCTCCATTCAATTCATCTAGCATGTCATCAAGTCGCGGGATAGGATGCCGATACTTGACAGTGATGTTGTTGATGGCGCGACAGTCGACGCACATTCGCCAGCTTCCATCCGTCTTCGGCAAAAGGAGGACGGAAACTGCACAGGGACTAAGGCTTTCTGATATGATCCTGGGTAGGCAGGACCATAACCCAGTCACGGCACCAAGCTAGGCAAAGGGATGCAGCGGATTTGAGGTTGGAGGGTTGGAGAGAAGATGAAGAGATGCAAAAGGAAATGGAATGAATCCGACAAGAAAGACAAGAAGGGGGAAGGATCTTGTCGAGCCGGCTTTCCTATTCAAGGGATATGACACACCCGTGAGGAAGACAAGGGTTTCTATGGTTGATTTAAGGATATAACACACCAGAAATAACCAGAGAGAAAAGTGATCGAATTCAAAAGGTTTGCAAAAGAAACTTTCATAAAAATTCGATGAAGGTTCAAGTGCCTGAGCCATACATGAAATAGCCACAATTACAACGGTCAATGCATGCATGGAAGGCACAAATTCCATAGCATGCACGCGGATTACATCAAGGTCAAAGGAGATTGAAAGACATTTTGAAAACAAGGCTAAGTTCATGCATGAGCCGAATTCAAATGGGCCTAAGACTCATTAGCAAAAGGATTTATACAAATGGACATGGGAGATTGCATTTGGGCCTCATCAAAAACCCCTTTTGGAAAAACCCATAGGGAAAAACCCAAAAGAGGGAAAAAGAGCACAAAAATGCAATCTCTTCCCATTTATATAACTCAGTTTGCACAAAGCCTAAGGACCATACCTATGTGGTGTTTAGACGGCTTGTATGTGCTGATGAAGGCTCCAATCTGGTCTTGAAGCGCCTTGGTCCTTGCACGGGTCAAAGGGCCTTCTGGAATAACCCATGGATCAATGGGCCCGGTCGAGTTGGTCCATGGCCGAGTGTAGACGCGATCATGTTGAGGTTGTGGCAGAAGACGAGCTGGTCCGGTCTTCTGGTCGAGAGGTGAGACATAGGGTTAAAGCCATAAACAATTTGGAATGGTGAGAACTTAGACGCTGAATGTACAGAATGATTATAAGCAAACTCAAGGTGAGGTAGGCTATCCTCCCACGTCCTAAGATTTTTCCCAACAAAGGCACGTAACAAGGATCCTAAGGTCCTATTCACTACCTCAGTCTGACCATCACTCTCCGGATGACAAGTAGTAGAGAAACATAACTTAGTTCCTAGTTTTGACCAGAGTGTTCTCCAAAAATGACTAAGCAACCGAGTGTCTCTATCAGATACAATACTCCTAGGCATACCATGCAATCTAACTATCTTTCTAAAGAATAGATTGGCAACATGAGATGCATCATCAGTCTTATGACAAGCTAGGAAATGAGACATTTTAGAGAACCGGTCTACAACAACAAAAATCGAATCCTTCCCATTCCTAGTCCTAGGCAAGCCTAAGATAAAATCCATTGATAAGTCTAGCCAAGGATGTTCAGGGATAGGAAGCGGTTGATACAAACCGTGGGGTTGGGTGGTCGCTTTGGCCATCTTGCAAGTAGGACATCTATTACACAAGCGTTCCACGTCCTTTTTCATATGAGGCCACTGGAAGTGCTCACGCATAATGGCCAATGTCTTAGTTATACCAAAATGTCCCATAAGCCCACCAGAATGGGCTTCCCTTATGAACAGCTCACGCAGGGAACACCTTGGTACACAAAGCCGGTTTTCATGAAAAAGAAAACCATCCTTCTGATAATAAGAACCTGTAGAAGACTTAGAGCAGGACTTATAGATGTCTCCATAGTCCGGGTCAGTTTCATACAGAGGTTTAATATGTTCAAATCCCAATAACTTAACTTCAAGGGTTGAAAGTAAAGTGTACCTCCTGGATAGTGCATCAGCCACAATGTTTTCTTTTCCCTGCTTGTACTTAATAACATAGGGAAAGGTTTCAATAAACTCTACCCACTTGGCATGGCGTTTGTTTAGCTTCTGTTGCCCTTTGAGGTGCTTCAAGGATTCATGGTCGGTATGGATAACGAACTCCTTGGGCCACAAATAGTGCTGCCAAGTCTGAAGCACCCTCACCAGAGCATACAGCTCTTTATCATAAGTAGGGTAGTTTAATGTGGCACCACCCAGCTTTTCACTAAAATAGGCAATGGGTCGGCGTTCTTGCATGAGCACAGCTCCAATACCTAAGCCTGATGCATCACATTCTATTTCAAACGTGTTAGTGAAATCAGGTAAAGCAAGTAATGGGGCATGAGTAAGCTTATCCTTGAGTGTCTGGAAGGCCTGTTCCTGAGGTTGTTCCCACTTGAACCCCACTTCTTTCTTGATGATCTCGGTCAATGGGGCGGCAAGGGTACTAAAATCCTTGACAAACCGCCTGTAGAATCCAGCCAAACCATGGAAGCTTCTCACTTCACTCACGCTTGTTGGTGTAGGCCATTCTTGGATGGCTTTGACCTTTTCCTGGTCCACACTCACGCCCTCTGCACTGACCACAAAGCCAAGAAAAACCCCAGTATCCGAGCCAAAGACGCACTTGTCCATGTTAGCAAATAATCTTTCTTTCCTAAGTACATCTAAGACAGCCTGAACATGTTCAACATGCTCCTTTAGACTCTTACTGTCAATCAGGATGTCATCAAAGTAGACAACCACAAAATGTCCAATGAATTGCCTAAGTATGTGATTCATCAATCTCATGAAAGTACTAGGAGCATTTGTAAGCCCAAATGGCATTACAAGCCATTCATACAATCCTTGCTTAGTTTTAAATGCTGTTTTCCATTCATCACCCTCTTTCATCCTAATTTGATGGTAACCACTCCTAAGATCAATCTTAGTAAACAAACTAGACCCATGCAACTCATCAAGCATATCATCAAGTCTAGGGATAGGGTGACGATACCTGACCGTGATGTTGTTGATTGCTCTACAATCAACACACATACGGTACTTACCATCTTTCTTAGGCACTAACAAGACTGGAACGGCACATGGGCTTAGACTCTCCCTGATGTGCCCTTTCCTCATGAGTTCCTCTACCTGCGCCTGAATCTCCTTAGTTTCAACCGGGTTGGTCCTATAGGCAGGACGATTTGGAATGGCCGCTCCAGGCACAAGGTCAATCTGGTGTTCAATGCCTCGGATGGGAGGAAGACCTGGAGGGCATTCTTCAGGAAAAAAGTCTTGGTAACCCTTCAAAAGATCAAGTAACTTGCTCGGCATATCCGGCTTAGGGTTAGTAGCATGGAGGCAAGCCTCCTTAAAATATAACAGCAACACCGGTTTATGGCTATCTAGATTCTTAGAGACTCTACTAGCTTTAATAAAGAAATTAGTCTTTACTTTAGACTCTAAGGAAGTGTTCTCCTGCTTCTTTTGTTGCTTAAGGAAGAGTTGGTCTTTGTATACCTCTTGAGGGGTCATAGGAATGAGTGTCACCTTTCGGTTCTGATGGGTGAAGTGATGCTTGTTCGTGTACCCATCGTGGGTGACCCTAAGGTCAGACTGCCACGGTCTCCCAAGCAGGATGTGCCCTGCTTCCATGGGTAAAACATCACACAACACCTCGTCCTTGTAGCTACCAATCTCCAAGGGTACCTTGACCTGTTGGGTCACGCGGAGTTCCCCTGTCTCAGTAAGCCATTGCAAAGGATATGGCCGCGGATGTTTGGTAACTTCTAGGCCAAGTTTCTGTACCATCCTCTCACTGGCCACGTTGGTGCAGCTGCCCCCGTCCACAATGAGGCTACACACCTTCCCTTTAACAAGGCACCGAGTATGGAAGAGATTCTCCCTTTGGTCCGGGTCTTTGGCCTTGGATTGCACATTCAAAGCACGCCGTGTGACCATCAGCTGGCCTTGGACCGGGGGTTCTTCCACTTCATCCTCGTAATGGTCATGGGCTGGATCCGTTTCCTCTTCCTCATCATCAGTCAAGACCTCACCATTCTCCATAAGCACCATAACCTTCTTGTTTACACACTCATTGGCATAGTGTCCTAAGCCTTGACACTTGAAGCACTTGACATCCCTTGACCGTGTGGGCTTCTCGTGCGCTTTGCCTTTGTCCCACTTGCTGAGGGTTGGTTGAGGTTCTGGTCTAGTTGACACTGTCCTTGGTTCCGCGGGCCGTGTGGGTTTGAAGTCACGCCCAATACCAGGTTTGCTGCCATATGAACCTGCACCAAAAGGAGAGCGGTTAGTGCTTCTTCTTTTAAGCTGCTGCTCTATCAATATAGCTTTGTGTAAGAGCTCTTCAAGCTCCACATAATGTTGGAGTTCCAAGCGGTCCTGGATATCTCTATTAAGGCCGCCTAAGAACCGTGACATGGTAGCCTCACGGTCCTCAGTCACTCCTGCCCTGATCAGTAATTTTTCCATCTCCTGGAAGTAATCTTCAACACCACGGCTGCCCTGTGTCAACTGCCTCAGCCTTAGGTGTAGATCCCTGTGGAAGTGTGAAGGGACAAAACGCCTTCTCATGACCAGCTTCAACTCCTGCCAAGTATCAATGGGCGGCTCTCCATTCCTTCTTCTTGATATCACCATCTGATCCCACCAACTGAGAGCATAATCATAGAACTCAGTTACTGCCACATTAACTTTATTAAATTCAGAAAAATATTGGCAATTAAACACTAATTCCAACTTCTGTTCCTATTCAAGGAAGGCTGTGGGATCATTTTTGCCATGGAATGCTGGGATCTTCAGCTTAAGATTGTGTATGCTGTCTTGGACTGGTGGTGGCCTATGCATCCGCCTGTGTCTCCTTTGGCTGTGATCTGAGTAGTCACTAGGGTATAGATGTGCATCCGCTTCATCACCAAGGAAGCTCTGATCGGCTGGATGTCTAATGGAAGACACCTCTTCCCTTAGACCAGGCGTCCTGATGTGCTGCCCTTGTGAACCGCCTTGTGGAGTGGATGCCCTAGGAGGAAGATCAGGTCGCGGCAGTTCTGGTTCTTGAAACAAGGCACACCTCCTCTCTGGCCTTGGTTCTGGAAGAATTTGCCTGATATCATCACGCAGGCTATCTCTCAGCACGGCCTGCATGGAGAGAAAACGTTCCTCCATCATGTTATTAATCCTAAGGGTGAGCTCATCAACCAGGCGTGTATGCGTGGACTCCCCTTCAGTCTCTGACTCCTCTCCTGCCATAACAACACTTTGTACAAGTCAAATGTTCAAAACAAACACACAAAAAGGACAGATCTAATCACGGTTCAAAGTAGATGAATGGTCACTTAGAAGATCAAAAGTTATTCAAAAAAAAATCGAAACACAACAAAGGTTAGAGAAGTGCTTAGCCTGATGTGTGCTCTGATACCACTTGATATGATCCTGGGTAGGCAGGACCATAACCCAGTCACGGCACTAAGCTAGGCAAAGGGATGCAGCGGATTTGAGGTTGGAGGGTTGGAGAGAAGATGAAGAGATGCAAAAGGAAATGGAATGAATCCGACAAGAAAGACAAGAAGGGGGAAGGATCTTGTCGAGCCGGCTTGCCTATTCAAGGGATATGACACACCCGTGAGGAAGACAAGGGTTTCTATGGTTGATTTAAGGATATAACACACCAGAAATAACCAGAGAGAAAAGTGATCGAATTCAAAAGGTTTGCAAAAGAAACTTTCATAAAAATTCGATGAAGGTTCAAGTGCCTGAGCCATACATGAAATAGCCACAATTACAACGGTCAATGCATGCATGGAAGGCACAAATTCCATAGCATGCACGCGGATTACATCAAGGTCAAAGGAGATTGAAAGACATTTTGAAAACAAGGCTAAGTTCATGCATGGGCCGAATTCAAATGGGCCTAAGACTCATTAGCAAAAGGATTTATACAAATGGACATGGGAGATTGCATTTGGGCCTCATCAAAAACCCCTTTTGGAAAAACCCATAGGGAAAAACCCAAAAGAGGGAAAAAGAGCACAAAAATGCAATCTCTTCCCATTTATATAACTCAGTTTGCACAAAGCCTAAGGACCATACCTATGTGGTGTTTAGACGGCTTGTATGTGCTGATGAAGGCTCCAATCTGGTCTTGAAGCGCCTTGGTCCTTGCACGGGTCAAAGGGCCTTCTGGAATAACCCATGGATCAATGGGCCCGGTCGAGTTGGTCCATGGCCGAGTGTAGACGCGATCATGTTGAGGTTGTGGCAGAAGACGAGCTGGTCCGGTCTTCTGGTCGAGAGGTGAGACATGGTCCTTGTCTTGGGCGGGTGCATGGTCATGGAGCGGTCCAATGTCCTCCCGTTCGGTTGCCAAGTCTTGTCGAACCTCAGCCGGGTTCATGCCAAGGTCGTGGCCATGGTCGATTGCCCAACCAACTCCTCGTCCGGATGCTCGTCCACTCGTCCGCGTATTCGCCTGGTCGACCCGGCCGTCCTGATCCACATCACTTTCTCTGACGTAGTCTTGAGCCATGAGATCCTGAACCTGTCGTTCGAGTTCTTTGGCTTCCTCCGGAGTAATCTTGTAAGCTGGTTTGTTCGGCAGCTGGGCTCCTGGGATGAGGTCGATGTGATGCTCAATACCTCGGAGAGGTGGCAATCCGGGTGGGATCTCGTCTGGGAAAACATCCGAGTATTTGTCCAAGAGAAACTGGACATCCGCAGGCAAGACTGCTGGTGGCCTCGTATGCGCTCAAGACCTCCTGATAGAGCATGAGGACGAGCTGAGTGCCTGTAGTGCTAGTCGCCTTCCTCATATGTGCTATGTTGACGAGGAAGTTTTCTTTCCTTGCATTCTGGTCTTTGGCCATCTTGGATTTCATGTCGTGCACTTCTTGTGGGGACATAGGTGCTAGGTTATACCTACGTTTATCATGGACGAAAGAGTAGAAGTTTGTGTGTTCATTATGAGTAGTCTCTTTATCGAACTGCCAGGGTCGTCCCAATAGGAGATGTCCGGCTGACATGGGAACGACGTCGCACAAAACTTGGTCCTGATATTGTCGTATGCTGAAAGAAACTCGGACCTGGTCGGAGATATACAGCTCTGCCTTGTTGTTAAGCCAACGAAGCATGTATGGTTTTGGGTGCTTTGTCACTGGTAGCCCAAGTTTCTCTACCATGTACTTGCTAGCGCCATTGGTGCAGGATCCGCCATCAATGATCAGAGAACACACTTTTCCGAGCATGGTGCATTTAGAGTGAAAAATGTTCTCACGCTGCTCAATCTCGTCCTGCTCTAGTCGTGAGCTATGAACTTTCCAGATCATTAACATCTCGCATGAATCAGCGTATTTGACTTCCCCTTCAGACATATGGTCCGCCGTGGAAGGGTCCTCCTCTTGCTCATCTGCTGAGTTGTAGTCTCCGGAAGCAGTCAAAACCATAGTCCTTTGGTTAGGGCATTCGCGAGACATATGCCCTCTACCCTTACATTTAAAGCAAGTAATGGCGCTACTCTTCTGTGGTTGACCTGCGTTAGAAGTCGGTGTACTAGGTCTGGAAGTCGTCTGATACAGGCCAAGCCATCTGGTCAAGGAGGTGGTCGGAAGTGGGACGGCTCGGACGGTTGAGTGAAGGTACGGACGACTGCGGATACCGGTTCGAGAGGTATGCGGCTTCGAGACTGGTACGCGGACAAGCGAGCTGGCCTGTGAATCGTGGGTATGAGCGATGGAAGCTGTGGTTGGAACTCGCGTGTCAGGACTGGCCTGGGAACATGGCCATAAAAAGAAGAACGATCTGGCGGACGAAGGAACGATCGGTAGGTCGAGAGCTCGGACGGTCGAATGGTGGAGAGCGATTGAAACGTGGACGGTACGGAAGGGTTTTGGGAACGATTTGAAAGGGAGGGGGGAATGAGGGCAACTCACTAAGCTATGACTGACTTGGATAAGAAGTGGGACAAGAATTTTGTATCCCGGTCAGACACAATCGCCCTTGGGATGCCATGGAGCCTCACTACCTCCTTAAAGAACAAAGTGGCAGTCTGAGATGCATCATTGGTCTTGGAACAAGGAATGAAGTGAGCCATCTTGAAGAACCGGTTTACCACCACAAATACTGAATCCTTGTGCTGAATCTTGGGCAATCCTAGGACAAAACCCATAGAGATGTCCACCCATGGCAGTGTGGGAACCGGCAATAGCAAGTATAAACCGTGGGGTTGGAGCCTGGATTTGGCCTTCTTGCAGGTGATGCATCTATCACAGTGGGTAGTCACCATCTTCTTCATCCTAGGCCAGTAGAAGTGTTCCTTAAGAACACTCAAAGTCTTCTCAATCCCAAAGTGCCCTATAAGACCACCACCATGAGGCTCTTCCACTAGTAACTCCCTCATTGAACATTGAGGAATGCACAACCTTTTGTCTTTGAAGAGGAACCCATTATGGAGAAAGAACTTAGTGTAAGCCCATGTTCCATGCTCCTCATATGCGGTCTTAAGCTCATGATCTTCTGGGTATAGAGTCTTCAAGTATTCAAAACCAAGAACCTTAGCATCCATCGTGGCCATCAAGGCATGCCTCCTTGACAAAGCATCTGCCACCACATTCTCCTTCCCCTTTTTGTACTTAATCACATAGGGGAATGTTTCTATGTATTCCAACCACCTAGCATGCCTCTTCTTCAGAACAGTTTGACCCCTCAGGTGTTGCAATGTCTCATGATCCGTGTGGATCACACACTCCAGGGCGAACAAGTAGTGTTGCCAAGTCTGCATTGCCCTGACCAAGGCATCCAACTCCTTGTCATAGGTAGGGTAGTTCAGTGTAGCACCAATCAGCTTCTCACTGAAATAAGCTACTGGTCTTCCTCCTTGGGTGAGAACCGCTCCAATGCCTACTCCAGAGGCATCATAGTCCACCTCAAAGTTTGGCAAGGCAAGAATTAGGGCGTGAGTTAGCTGATACTTGAGCTCCAAGAAGGCCCTCTCCTGAGCTTCTCCCCATTCAAAGCCAGTGTTCTTCTTGATTAGAGACGTCAGGGGAGCAGCTAAGGTACTGAAATCCTTCACAAACCGCCGGTAGAAGCTAGCTAATCCATGGAAGCTTCTGATCTGGCTGATGGTTGTAGGTCTGGGCCAGCCAAGGATAGCTTCTATCTTCTCTAGATCCACTATAAGTCCCTGTGAGCTGACAACAAAACCAAGGAAAACAACTTCTTCTGTGCAAAAGATACACTTAGCCAAATTAGTATACATATGTTCTTTTCTAAGAGTTTCTAAGACTTGTTCCAAGTGCATCACATGATCAGATAGGCAAGAGCTATAAATCAGTATATCATCAAAGTAAACAACTAAAAACTTGCCCATGAAAGGTCTAAGGATATGGTGCATGAGGCGCATGAATGTGCTTGGAGCATTGGAGAGCCCAAACGGCATGACTAGCCATTCATACAACCCATGCTTGGTCTTGAAGGCTGTCTTCCACTCATCACCTTCTCTCATCCTCACTTGGTGGTATCCACTCTTCAAGTCCACCTTGGAAAAGATTGTTGCTCCACTGAGTTCATCCAACATATCATCAAATCTGGGGATTGGATGGCGGTATTTGATGGTGATATTGTTGATTGCTCGGCAATCCACACACATTCTGTAGGAGCCATCCTTCTTGGGCACAAGGAGCACAAGCACAACACAGGGACTAAGACTCTCCCTCACATATCCGTTGGCCATAAGGTCCCTGACTTGAGCTTCAAGTTCGTTAGCTTCGGTTGGATTGACTCGGTAAACTGGCCGATTTGGGAGCTGAACTCCGGGGATGAAATCAATCTGGTGCTCAATGCCCCTCAAAGGTGGTAAGCCAGCTGGTATCTCCTCTAGAAAAATGTCTTTGTACCTGTCCAGAAGAGCTCGGATTTCCCTTGGCAAGACCGCATTAGTAGATCCAACATTCAACAAATCCTTATAAATAATCAAAACTACTTGGCAAGTAGGATCAAAGAGTGAGCGCCTAACATCACTAAGTGCAATCAAGAAATTGGTCTTAGTCATGCATTTCTCCTTAGCTAGCTTAATCTGCATTTCATGGACTTGGGCAGGCAATAAAGGGGCTAGGCTAATCCGCTTTTTTCATCATTAATGTGTACTTAATAGTTCTACCATCATGCACAACTTCCCTATCAAATTGCCAAGGTCTGCCTAACAAGATATGAGTGGCTTGCATAGGAACTACATCACAAAGAACCTCATCAACATATTTGCCTATGGTAAAGGAAACCTTAACTTGCTCATTAATCTTCAACTCAGTCCTATCATTCAACCACCTTAATCTATATGGTCTAGGATGCTTGGTGGCTGTCAAGTTCAATTTCTCAACCATATATGCACTTGCCACATTGGCACATGAACCACCATCAATGATTAAGGAACATACCTTGCCACTGACCATGCAACGAGTGTGAAAGATATTCTCCATTTGGGCTGTCTCATCCGGTTCTTGTATGGTGCTGAGAACTCTCCTTGAGACTAAGAGATCACCCACTTCAGGGTAGGGTACTTCATCCTCCTCTTCATCAGCCTCCTCAGAAGGCTCCATCTCATCCTGAGACTCATATTCACCGGCTGGAGTGATGATCATTGCCCTTGGATTAGGGCAATCCCTTGCATAGTGCCCTCGGCCCCGGCATTTGAAACACATAATGTCTCGGGTTTTAGGTCCAGTGGGGGCGGGTCTAGCTTCAGGTCTTGGGGCAGGAGTGGCCTCCCTAGGCTTGTATGGTGGTCTTGCTTCGTGTGTTATAGCCTTGCTCGGTCAGATTGCCTGTTGAAGACCGGATTGGAGCTAGATGCTTGCGGATTGGAGCCTGAAGCAATAGGTCTCCAGGGGTTGTTGATCACAGCTCTGGTCCGGGTCTTTCTCTTGAGCTGACTCTCTACTTGTGTAGTTAGGTGTAGTAGCTCATTGAGATTATTGTAGGAGTACATTTCCACCTTGCTAGCAATCTTCTCTTGAAGACCATCCAAGAATTGGGCCATGAGAGTTTCCTCGGCATCTTCTAACCCAAGTCGGTTCCTCAGATGTTCAAACTCTCCAAAATACTCTTCTACACTCCTCTGGCCTTGGCTGAGCTTCCTAAACTTCTTCTGAAGCTCCCTGTGGTACATAGGTGGAATGTACCTCCCTTTCATCATGAATTTCATGATCTCCCATGATCTAACCGGCTCCTCTCCTCTCCTTCTTCTTTTAGCCGAGTCTTGATCACACCAGGAAATGGCATGGTCAGTGAGTTGAGCTGCTGCATAAGCCACCTTCTTGGGTTCTTCAAACCCATAGACATCAAAGATGTGATCCATCCTTCTCTCCCAATCCAAGTATGCTTCCGGGTCTACCTTGCCGGCAAAAGTGGGAGGCGTGATCTTGAGGTGTGGGGAGTGAGCTCTAGGTGGGTGGTGATGCCCCCTTTCTTCAGGAAACCTCCTCTTTCTGTGTCTTGGCCTTCTGAAATGGAGTGGGAAGGCTTCTTCCTCAGACAGACCTTCCATGTCATGTTCTGGCCAAAGTGGTGGAGGTGCTCTCGGTGGTGGTGGAGGCGCTTGGGCAGGTTGTGGTTGAGGCTGTTCCACTCGGCCAAGCCGATCTCCTAACTGCTGAAGTTGAGTCTGGAGGCTAGTGAGTATGTCCGCCAAGGCTGGATCACCCATCCTAACTTAGGTACATTGCAAAACAAGACAGTCAAATAGTCAACGGTTTCTTAAGTTAATTACTCTAAAATTAATGCTAATGATGCGTACTAGAACTTAGTTTAATTTTAAAATAAACAAGAACAAGACTTAATTAAACCTTAGGCAAGAACACAAACTAGTTAAGAACCGCCAAAACTTAAAACCCATTCGAATTCAAAAGTTGAACTTACAGGGGACAACATTACATCACTCGGTGTGGACCACTAGTGACTCACCCGACCAAAGGACAGTACCTTGGTCAAAAGCAGCCTTTTGACCACACCAAACTCCTTCTTCCCCAAATAACTAACAATGGCGGATGCAACCTAAGGCTAACCAGACTAGACAAATAACCTAAAACTTCCAAACTCACAGATTCTATCAAACCTAAACAACAGATTCAACCGCAAGTAAAGGAAAGACCTTAGGCGGCCGTGAACTAGGTTTTAGGTTCGAAATTGACTGCTTAGAAATGAATAAGGGTTTTCCTTTTATAGGCTACACACATGACCTAGTTGACCACAAGACCCGTGGTCAACAAAACAACTAAACCCCAAAAACGACTAAGTCATTTAACAAGTCATAAAACAAGATGTAAAGGCTAAACAAATGCCTAAGATAGAATCAAGCCTAGTTGATTTTAAATGGACATATCCACCTCAAAAACCAATGGGACACAAGGCTTGATGCCTTAGACTTTCATGTCTCATTAAAAACCTTTCCGAGAACCCATTATAGTAAACTTAGAAAGGAAAAGAGTACCCTAATCATCTAAGGTCTTAAAGGATGCCCTTACTCAAGGATAGTAAGGACACACAAGACCGTATCCCTAAGGCTGTGTGCATGGATGTTCTGGTCAGGAACATCCAGCTGATCATGATCAAACGGCTGGCTGGTGTCTTCAATCTCCCTTCCTCCTCCTCGGTCTTGTGCTTGGACTAAGTTGACTCTAGCTTGATCTTCATGAGTTTGGTCCTGGCCCGGCTCTTCTCTTGCACTCCTTGGGCAGCTCTGCTCCTGGTCATGATGCGGTGAGACACATAGGAAGCTGCCTGGACCTCATCCTCCAAGTACCGGGTTGGTGTAGCATGGATGACCCCATCATCGTCGTTGGTGCCTTGGTAGGCACGTTGTTGTCCCAGCCTTACTCCTCTGCCGTGGGTCACTGGTGGGGGCAGCGCGATCAAATGGCTTGGGGCCAGTACCCCAAGTGTTCTTTGGTCGGATTGGTGCTGAGGACTTGCGCCGGTTGCTGTTCTCGATATGAACCGCCAGATGGAAAAGCTCACCAAGGTTGTGGTAAGGCTGCAGCTCGATCTTTCGTGCTATCGACTCATGTAATCCGTTGATAAACTGAGCCATGAGGCTTTCTTTCGAGTCATCCATTTCGAGCTTGTTCCGTAGGTGCTCGAATTCGTCAAAGTATTCGGACACCGATTTGCTGCCTTGGGTAAGGCGTCTAAATCTTCGCTGGATTTCTTGGTGCAAGTGAGGTGGTACGTAGCGTCGCCTCATGAGCTGGGTCAGCTCGTACCAAGAAGTTAGAGCTCCCATTCTTGCTCTCCTGCGAGTGGCTATCTCGCGATCCCACCACGCTAGTGCATGATCGGTGAACTGGGCTGTTGCTAACACAACTCTACGAGGGTCATCGTAGTGATAGTTTTCGAAGAGTAACTCCATTCTCCGTTCCCAGTCTAGGTATTCTTCGAGATCTAGCTTTCCCGAGAAAGGGGGTGGGTTGAGCTTGACGTCGGGGTGGACGGCCGGCTTCCTGGGCGGTGGTGGTGGCTCATCATAGTACTGGTCTCTTCCTAGACCACGGTGGGACGCCTCAGGTTGATCATGCCGGTGCTGGTGTGTGTGCGCGGCTGGGGCGGGTGCCGATTCCTCCAAATGCTCAAGACGAGTCGTGAAGTTTGACATCTGGGCAGTCAATGTTTGCAAAAGTTGCATCATTGTTTGATTGGGCTGCCCAAACGTGGACTCGTCCTACCCTGACATATTTCCTTTTCCGGAGAAAAGGAAATTTCCAGAAATGGAAAGTTTCCCAAAAGGGAAACTTGCAGATTATGGGAACTTTCCTTAAATGGAAATTTTGACAAATATTTATATTTTATTTATTAATGTTTAATTAAAGTATTAACAAAAGGAAAACAATCAAAGAAAAGGAAATTTTCCTAAATCTAGAAAAGGAAACCTAAAATATGGAAAATATCCTAAAGATATATTTCCTAAGCTAAAATGGAAAACTAAAATATAGAAAATATCCTAAAATTAAATGCCTAATCTAAAATTGGGAAACTATCTGTCTAAGAGAATAAAATCTACTTATTTTCCTATTCCTAAATGGAAACTAAATAATCTGTCTAAAAAATCTAGGAAATTCAATAAAAACTATCTAGACAATTTCCTAAACTAATTTCTTGCCTAGAAACTTAGGAAAACTATCTAGAACACTAAGGAAAACTTCCTAAAACTAAAACTAAGAATCTAGATCTAATGATGGACTGCTGGCTCAGCCGTCTAGCCCTAAGGGCTCTAAACGCTAAAACAAGACAAACACGGGCCAAGACCTAGACGCTCGCTGACCTACTAGCACTCGACGCGGCAACTGAAAGGAACTTAGAGTTGGACTGACGGGGATGCGTGAAGCCAGGGACGAGAACCTTGAGACGTACGCTAGGAATCTCTCGCGGAGCTGCTGTGCCCTAAGACCTAACGAATGGTGCAAGGCACAAGATTCGACCTAAGGTGGAACGCGGCAAGGAAGCACACGACCTATAGCTAACCTAGGACTCTCGCAAGACACGGAAAACACTACTCGCGCGACCTAAGCTACTACACACGGACAAACAGGCTTCGACCGCGACAAGCTAAGGGGCTGGATGCGACTCGAAGACCAGCTAGCTAAGACACGGCTCGCTATCTAGGGCAAGGATACGACACACGAAGAATCCTAGCAACTACTCCCGGAACACAACTAGACGTGTGCTTACTAAGACTCGATCGCGGCTTGAACAAGAACCTAGCCTTGTGTCCTAAGCAACAAGCAAGCAGCACAACCCTTGTGGACGCACGATTTCAAAGAGAAAACAGGTGCTCTAGGTGAGTTTTCTAAAAGCCCTAATTGGTTATAAACAACCAAAATACTTTTTTTTTTGTCTTTTAAAAAACAAATTCTAGCAACAACAATGAAACATTCAACACTTTTTTTTTTGTAATATGAAAACAAAGAAAGGATTGATAGAACCTGATTTTTGTTTTTGGATTTTTTTTTTGTAGGATGTTTTGTGGTAGATAACTTGAATCTTCTCCTTCTCACCGAGAACCTCAGGGGAAAGAGAAAGAAACACAATCAAAAGCCAAAAAACTGATAAACAAGACAATGAGAAAATCGCAAAACAAGTGGATAGAATCAACCTGATGTTTAAGAGCTTTTTAGGTTCTGATACCAGATGATGTAAGCTTGGTGGTGGTGCAACTGTTGATCGAGAATCTCGAGACCTTCAGAAGCTAGTCTGATGGAAGGGGTGGATTGAAAGGACGACACAAGCTGCGGAAGACTTGTGATAAACTAGGTTGTTCTTCTTGGAACAAGAAGAACGAAGGCAAGCTCTCCAATGGAGTAGGCAGCCATCAAGACAAGTAGAGTCTAGGTTTTTTATTGTTTATAAAATCGAATTGTATTATTACTTGCAAGTAGTTAGGCTTATATATGCCTTGTAGTTACAACTTAGGGTAAACATCATGATGTTTAACACAAACAACAATTAGTGTAAATAAAAACAGCATGTAGTTCTTTTTGATGTAGAAAAACAATGGGCTTAAGGCCTAACGACTTAAACATGAAAATTTGGGCTTAAGGCCCTAAACTCATACTTAGTCTAAATAATAAAGAAATGAGATAGATAAGCCTTGTTGATGAAATAAGGCCGAATTTGACTAAGACTTGTGATGGGTGGCGGATTGTGTGAACAAGTCTTCGTCGTCATGCGCACTAAGAGTGTTGCCTCATTAAAACCTTCTCCGGAAAACCCAGTGGGACAAAACCGAAGATAGGGAAAAGAGTACAATTTCTTAGCACGTCTTTTGGTTTCTTTACCGAATGGTGATGGTAAAGACACCGGAGGTGGAAGAGTCTTCGAGTAGGAACCTCCAATGCTCCTTAGCTGAAAAGAACGGGCCTTGTTGAACTCCTGAGCCGTCTGGTGGGTCTTCATCCGTGGTCTCCTGGACATCTGCCTGCTCCATTAGCTGGTTGAACTTGTCTCCTAAAGCTCGAGCCTTGGAACGTGTCAGTGGTCCTGGTGGAACTCTTGGTGCAGTCGTTGGTACGGTGTCCTCATCACTAAGTTGCCCAGACAAGCACGCGAGCATACTACTAAACCCCATAGGCGTGTATCATCTAGGGGAAGCCGGGAGCAACCAAACTTGTTGAGTGACAAGAACACATAACTTTTCTATCAAAGTGGAGGTTCCAGCCGTAGTCAACACAGGCGGCCCAGACATGTTAATCAACCCAGACCGTTAACTCCCCATCTTGACAATTTGGATAACCTTAAACTATAGATCCCATCTTTTTATGGCAAGAACGATCCGACTGCATAGCTTGAATGGGAGCAAAAGATCGAGGTTGTTTTTAATTGTCAATTCTATTCAGAAATTAATAAGGTCAATGTGGCTGTAACCATATTTTATGACTATGCTCTCAGTTGGTGGGACCTGATGGTGACATCCAAGAGGAGCAATGGTGAACATCCAATAGAAACTTGGGATGAGCTGAAGTATATCATGAGAAGGCGTTTTGTGCCAAGCCATTTCCACCGGGATTTACACCAGCGACTAAGGCAGCTTCAACAGGGAAGTCGTAGTGTGGAGGAGTACTTCCAGGAGATGGAGACTCTCCTAATCTGCGCAAGTGTTACTGAAGATAGAGAGGCCACCATGTCACGGTTCTTTGGAGGCTTGAATTGTGTATCCAGGACCGCCTTAAGATGCAACATTACATATTTTTAGAAGAAATGTTACATAAAGTTATACTAATAGAGCAGCATATCAAACGTAAGCCTTACTTACGCCCTCCTTTTGGTGCAGGATCCACGAGTTCCAAGGGCCCTGTACCGCTCTTGTACCCACAATCTCGACCATTAAAGGTTAGGACAAGTAATACGCGCACTGAGGCCAATCTACCATACAAAAAACTGGATAAGGGAAAAGCTTTGAAAGGCCAAAAAGACACCGGGACATTAGATGCTTTAAATGCCAGGGTGTAGGGCATTATGCTAGCAAATGCACTAATAAGAAAGTAATGGTGCTAATGGAGAATGGAGAAGTGGAGACGGAGGAAGAAGAAGATTTAAACCAAGAACCAATCTCTGATGTTGGAGCCGAGAAGCCAGTTCAAGGACAGCTTCTGGTTGCTAGGCGTACCCTCAGTGTCTAGTATAAAACGGATGAGCAGGAGCAATGCGAGAACCTTTTTCACTCACGTTGTTTAGTAAAAGGAAAAGTATGTAGTTTGATCATTGATGGAGGCAGCTGTACCAATGTAGCAAGTGAGGAATTGGTGAAGAAGTTCGGATTGGTAAAGGAGAAGCACCCTAAACCTTATCATCTTCAATGGTTAAATGATTCGGTTGGATTGTGTGTGACCCATCAAGTAATCGTCCCATTGTCTATTGGCAAATACCAAGATGAAGTACTTTGGACGTACTACCTATGGAGGCAGGACATATACTCTTAGGAAGGTCGTGGCAGTCTGATAGGAATCTTACCCACGATGGCTACACCAATCACCACTATTTCACTTACAAAGGCCGAAACAAACTCTAATTCAAATGAGTCCACATGAGGTGTATCTCGACCAATTACAACTCAAACAACAAAAAAAGGTCAATGGTAAGACGACTACTCCAAAAGCTAAAACCAATTTTTATATTCAAGCTGGAGAAGTCAAAAGAAGCTTGGATGATAAGCAACTGGTTCTCTTGATTTTTTATAAGGATTCGTATGCTGATTCATCTAATTATAAGCCGGAGCTTCCGAGCAATTTTTCTTAGCTATTGCAGGAATTCCAGGACGTGTTTCCAGATGAATGTTCGAGTGGACTTTCACCCCTGCGTGGAAAAGAACACCAAATTGACTTTGTCCTTGGAGCAACACTGCTAAACCGGCCATCATATAGGACCAACCCCATTGAGATTAAGTGATGAGGACATGAGACTTAACTTAGAACCCTTGGTCACGGTCCATGTCCTTAGGAGATCCCCCAGGACATGGTCTGGCTTTAGAGATTTGAGAGAAGGTTTCAACCAAGCTGTGGAGACCCTAATCCTCCAGATAGCGCTGGAGACGAGCCAAAAACCCTTACCCGAATGCAGGAAGGAATGGCTAACCAAGGACCCAAGCGCGAGCCAGGCACAAACGGATCACGACCCAAGTTCTTCCCGACCATAATCTGGCACGATCCATGCATTACCGGCCCCCGACCCAAATCCTTCCCAAGTACGATCCGACACGACCCATGCACGTACAGGCCCAGCCCAAGAACAAGTCGGCACGAACCAGACTCGACCAGGGCCAGCCCAAGAAACCTATCTGAAGGAGTTTCCACTCCTTTCAAGCAACAGGCAGCTTACCATACTCAGCATATTCCCCATTAATGAAACGGTGCACTCTGATTCTTAAGGGGAGCCGCCAAGGTAAGCATTAAGTTTCCTTTTAATTCGATTATTGGACTAATCTTTTGTTTCCTTATTCTGTGTCTATCTTGTTTCCTTTTTGTCTTTCCATTAAAGTATAATAAGGCACTTGTCTCGCCACCCCATTTAATAGGCTATTAGGTTTCCATTTATTGTAATCTGTTTCAAAGACCCCTAGAAGGGCATAGCTGACAGACTCTTTATAAAGTCCCATTGCAGCCTTGTTATTTTTATTCACCAATGAAATAAAGAATCTAGTTTTGCCTTAGCAAACTAAAACCTTTAGCCTCCGAGTCTTGTGAGAAGCAATCCTCTGAGCAACCGACTTATCAAGCCTCCTTCCCATAGAAACTTGTGGCGTCATTCAATCCAGCTCTCCATGTAAGCCATCCCATCGTGTTCTGTTGTCAAGATACTTGGTGTGACCAGGAATAGAGCGTTGAACAACCAGCTTCCTTCACTCCGTGTATTGCCGTGAGGCTAGGTATACACCGAGTCTTACATCATCTTTCTATCAGAGCTAAAAGCTCCTTAAAACCAGGTTCTATCCTTCTAATCTCCAGTTCTTAATCGGTTCAGTTCAAATAGGAACAAAAAAAGAAAAAAAAAGTAATATTAATGCATCGCTAGCTACAAAGCTGTTATCTTCTATCCCATTAGCGTCATCTTAAAAAAAAGAAGATCACATTCTTAGCTGATAGCCTGATCCTAAGCTCTCCTAGCCGCCCCTTCTTCCATTTCATATTTATTGCATTAAAAAAACGAAGACAAAATAAAAAGAGTAAATTTCCATTCTTGCTATAATTACTTTCCATTTCTTTTCCAATCGATTAGATTCAATAGGTTAAGCTTCCTAAATTAAAAAAGAAAAAAAGAAAGAGGAAGTTTTCCTTCCTAAATTAAAGGAATATTGCCAGAAATAATTGACTAAGTCTACCACCCTTAAAGGTTCTCCAATTATTACCCCTTGAGAAATCGTGTATTAAGAGACCAAAAGGGAAATTTCCGTTTACTACTTAGTGATTACCTTTTTCATTATTCTTTTTTGCCTTTAGTGTAAGGACCCATTACTTGCTATAAATGTCAGGGGAAAGGGCACTACACATGGGAATGCCCCAACCAAAGGGTCATGCAAATCAATGACCAAGGGGAATACGAGACCGAGGTGGAAGCTGAGGAGGAACCGGCTGGCTCCGAAAAAGAGGTGACCAATTATCCAGATGTAGGAGAGATCCTGGTCACCATGCGAGCCCTCAGCGCAATGTTTGACCCAGAGACCATGCAGAGAGTAAACATCTTTCTTACCCGGTGCAGCATTGTATCCAAGGTATGCAGCTTGATCATTGATGGTGGTTCTTGCACTAACATGGCTAGCAAGTACCTTGTTGATAAGTTGGGCCTCAGAAAATCCAAGCATATGCACCCTTACAAACTTAAATGGCTCAACGATGAGACTGAACTCAAGATTGCGGAGCAAGTCATGGTGCCCTTCAGCATAGGCAAGTACTCAGACCTAGTCAAGTGTGACGTAGTACCAATGCAAGCAGGGCATCTCCTCTTTGGAAGGCCATGGCAATTCGACAAGGAGACCATCCACCACGGTCGCACCAACATCTACACATTCACACATGGGAACCGTAAACACCACCAAACCCCTCTCACGCCACAAGAGGTAAATTAGATGAAAAGTGCCATGTATAAGGGCACCAATGTAAGAAAGACCAACTTATACATCACCACAAGCCATGTGATTAAGGCTATTAGTTCTAGGAAACAGATGCTACTAATGGTCTTTAGAGAAAGCTTGTTTTCAGGAATTGATGACACCGTGCTATCCAAGGAAGTACAACAACTGCTGGACAAATTTAAAGATGTCTTTCCTGAGGAGATCCCAGCAGGGCTGCCACCCATCAGAGGCATTGAACACCAGATTGACCTCATCCCCAAAGCAGCCTTGCCAAACCGACCAGCCTACAGGGTTAATCCCAGGGAAGCCGAGGAACTTGAAACTCAAGTACAAGACCTAATGTTTAGAGGCTACATCTGAGAGAGCTTAAGTCCTTGCACGGTTCCAGTTTTGTTGGTGCCTAAGAAGGATGGGACTTTGAGGATGTGTGTGGACTGTAGGGCTATAAACAATATCACCATCAAATATAGACACCTTATCCCAAGGCTAGATGACATGCTAAAACAGTTAAGTGGATCCACTATTTTCTCTAAGATGGATTTAAAGAGTGGATACCACCAAGTCAGGATGAAAGAAGATGATGATTGAAAGCTGCCTTTAAAACCAAAATAGGCCTTTATGAGTGGTCAGTTATGCCTTTTGGACTCACTGATGCCCCTAGCATATTCATGCGCCTCATGAACCATGTCTTAAGGGCATTCATCTGTAAGTTTATAGTAGTTTACTTTGATGATATCCTGGTCTATATCACATGTCTCAATGACCACATGATCCATCTAGAAAAGGTCCTACAACTATTGCGCTTACAAGGCTTGTATGCGAACCTAAAGAAATGTGTGCTTTTCACTGACCAATGGGTGTTTCTAGGATTTATTGTAAGTTCTCAGGGATTGAAGGTCGACGAATAGAAGATCAAAGCCATCCAGTAGTGGCCCACGCCTACTACAATTGGAGTCGGAGCTGTGATGCCTTAGGAACAAGAGTCGGAGCTGTACTAAGCCAAGGGGGACGTCTAGTAACGTTTTTTAGTGAGAAACTTCAGGGAGCCTCCCTAAAATATCCCACTTATGATAAGTAGTTATATGCTCTGGTAAGGTCTCTAGAGATGTGGCCTCACCTCCAATGAGATGTGGAGCGGTTCTGCGCCAAGTGCATCAATTGCCTTAATGAAAAATCCAGGTCGCATCCACATGGACTATACATTCCTTTACCTATTCCTAACATGCCTTGGATAGATGTTACCATGGATTTTCTTTAGGACTACCAAAGATAAGAAACAAGGATTTCATCTTTGTTGTGGTAGACCGGTTCTCTAAGATGGCCCACTTCATCCCATGCAGCAAGACAAATGACGCTACCCAAACCGCACAGCTCTTCTTTAGTGGGGTGGTAAAGCACCATGGCCTACCAAGGACAATTGTGTCAGATAGGGACACCAAATTCCTTAGCCACTATTGGAGAACCTTGTGGAGGAAGCTAGAAACCAAGCTCTTTTTCTCAACAACTTGTCATCCAAAAACTGATGGGCAGACTGAAGTTGTCAACCACACTATCTCCATCTTGTTAAGGGTAACGTGGGAAACAATCTTAAGAATTGGGTTGATTGACTTCCATTTATTGAATTCGCTTATAACTGTGTGCCACACTCTACTACTAAGTTCTCTCCTTTTGAAGTTGTTTATGGGTTTAAACCCCTAAACCCCTAGATTTACAATCAATACCTCACAAGGAACAGATGGTGAGCCAAGATGGCGAGACCAAAGCTGAGCATGTTAAGAAAATCCATCAGAAGGCTAAGGATAATATATAAAAGAAGAACAAGCAGACCAAGAAGTATGTGGACCAGGAACGCAAGGAGCTCACCTTTGAGCCCGACGACTGGGTTTGGCCACACATAAGGACCAAGCGATTTCCAAATGAAAGGAAGTCAAAACTCTTACCAAGAGGAGACGGCCCATTTAAAGTCGTCAAGAAAATCAATGATAAGGCATACCAAATCGAGTTACCATGTGAGTTAAACATCTCTTCCACATTCAATGTTACTTACTTGTCTCCATTTGATGTAGATGATACGATTCTGAAGTCCTTTAAAGGGGGAGAGGATGATGAAGATATGAGATTTAACTTAGAACCCACGGTCACAGTCCCCGTCCTTAGGAGATCCACCATGGCACGGTCTGGCTCTAGAGATTTGAGAGAAGGTTTCAACCAAGCAGTGGAGACCCTACTCTTCCATATAGCACTGGGGAGGAGGCAAGACCCCTTACTCGAATGTAGGAAGAAACGGCTAACCAAGGATGTAAGCAAAAGCCAGGCACAACTGTATCCCGTCCCAAGTCCTTCCCGAGCATGATCTGGCATGATCCAGGCACGACCGGCCCCTGATCCAAATCCTTCTCGAGTACGATCCGGCATGACCCGGGCACGAACAGGCCCAGCCCAAGAACAAGTCGGCACTGCCCAGACTCGACAAAGTCCAGCCAAAGAAACCTATCTAAAGGAGTTTCCACTCATTTCAAGCAACATGCAGCTTACCATATTTAGCATCTTCTCCATTAATGAAACAATGCACTTTGATTCTTAAGGGGAACCGCCAATGTATTCCCTTTTAATTCAATTAGTGGACTAATATTTTGTTTCCTTTTGGTCTTTCCATTAAAGTATAATAAGGCATGTGTCTTGCCACATTTAATAGGCAATTAGGTTTCCATTTATTGTAATCTGTTTCAAAGTGCCATAGAAGGGCATATCTGACATACTCCTTATAAAGTCCCACTGCAGCCTTGTTATTTTTATTCACCCATGAAATAAAGAACGGGTTTTGCCTTAACAAAAACCCCTAGCCTCCGAGTCTTGTGAGAAGCAATCATCTGAGTAACCGACTTATCAAGCCTCATTCCCATAGAAACTCGTGGCGTCACTCAATCCACCTCTCCATCTAAGCCGTCCCATTGTTTATGTTGTCAAGATACTTAGTGTGACCAGGAAGAGAGCGTTGAACAACCAGCTTCCTTCACCATGTGTATTGCCAAGAGTCTTACATCACTAAGGAGATTCAGTGGCAAGTGGAGGAGCTAATGAGCAAGGGACATGTCCGTGAAAGTTTAAGTCCATGTGCTGTAGCTATGGTCCTTGTGCAATCAATAACATCACGGTCAGGTATCATCACCCTATTCCTTGTCTTGTTGATATGTTACATGAGCTGCATGGGTCTAGTATATTTTCTAAAATAGACCTTAGGAGTGGATATCACCAAATCCAAATGAAGGAAGGTGATAAATGGAAAACCGCCTTTAAAATAAAGCATGGGTTGTATGAGTGGCTTGTAATGCCATTTGGTGTAAAGGCCATGCTAGAAGTTCTTAGAAATGAGCTTTTATTTGCTAATCTAGAAAAGTTTACCTTTTGTTTGGATAATTTGGTTTTTCTAAACTTTGTAGTCAATGCAGATGGAGTAAGTGTGCATCAAGAGATGGTTAAAGCAATCCAAGACTAGCTTACACCTAAAACTGTTGGGGAACTTCCATGGATTAGCCGGATTCTAAAGGCGTTTTGTCAAAGATTTTAGTAGCATAGCCACGCCACTCACAGAAGTTATTAAGAAATAAGTTGGGTTTAAGTGGGAAACGACTCAGGAGGAAGCTTTCCAGAAACTTAAGGATAAACTTACTCATGCTCATCTTTTAAGCTTAACAAATTTTTCTAACACTTTTGAAATAGAGTATGACGCTTCAGGCATAGGTATAAGAGCTGTTCTAATGCAAGAAAAGCGGCATATTGCTTACTTTTGTGAGAAACTTGGAGGAGCGACGCTCAACTACCCAAACTAAGACAAAGAAATTTATGCGTTGGTGCGTGCTCTCCAAACCTGGCAGCATTACCTATGGTGATGAGGACATCGAACCAGCCACTGTACCAGTCATCCCACCAGGACCACTCACACGGTCCAAGAGGAAGGCGTTAGGGTACAAGCTCAGCATGCTACTGGACACTGGACCTACTTTTGCCGACCCAGCCCAACCACGGACCACCGACCATCCCGACCACTTCCGACCATGACCCACGGACCGACTGACCACGCCTCGATAGTCCCAAGCACAGCCGACCCGTTCCAGATGGACAAGGAGCCATGGAGGTTCCTGTTGGAATGAAGAAGAAATGATGAAAGATGAAAGCCTTTAATCCTTGTATAAAGGTGTGAGTTGTCTAGGTCAAAGGGGAGTGTCTAAGGCTTGTTTGTGTTCTAGTGTCAAATAGTATGAGATTAAGAGATTTGTAGAATGAGAGAATGAGAGATTAGAGAGATTTAGAGAGAAGAATGATTTTATCAAGAAAATGAGAATAATAGTTTCTAAGTTATAAATAAGAAGGGAGATAGATATTTATACAAATATAGTCTAGGCTAGTTTGGATACAAGGATTGTCTTATACATGAATGGCTACAAGGATAACATAATACTAGAACACAAACAAGCCTTAGACATTCCCCTTTAACCAAGTAACTCACGCCTATTATAGAAACCATTAAAGGCTTTCTAATTTCATCATTTCTTCTTCATTCCAACACTCCCCCTTAAGCTTAAGACATGGAGAATGTCGAAGCTTGGAAGCATAAAGCATCACCTCATTAAAAATCTAAAGAAGGAAAACCCATTTGGGACAACTTTTTCTAGGGAAAAAGAGTATAACACTCAATGTTGGGATCATTGGTGTGGAATGGACATAAAGCCAAGCCTTGGATAGATGGAGGCACCATTCTTCAGAGTTGTTGCCTTGGTGAACACATCAGCTAGTTGATCCTCACTGCTTGTATAATAAGGAAAGATGATTCCCTTCCCAACACATCAGCTAGTTGATCCTCACTGCTTGTATAACAAGGAAAGATGATTCCCTTCCCAACACATCAGCTAGTTGATCCTCACTCCTTGTATAACAAGGCAAGATGATTCCCTTCCCAATGGCTTCCCTTACTTTGTGGCAGTCTACTTCGATATGCTTGGTCTTTTCATGGAACACAGAGTTGGAGGCTATGTGTATTGCAGCCTGATTGTCACAATGGATGGTGATAGGTTCTTCATACTTCACGGCAAGATCCTCCAAAATTTGCCTCAGCCAAATGCATTCAGTTGTAAGCTTCCTCATTGCTCTATATTCTGATTCTGCACTAGAGCATGATACCACCTTTTGCTTCTTGGATTTCTAAGTCACATGGTTCCCTCCTATGAATGTACAATAGCATATGATACTTCTCCTATCCTCCCTATCTCCTGCCCAATCTACATCACAATCACCAACCATATTTTTGTTTTTATTGCAACACATCCATATACCTTGTTCATGAGTGCCCTTTAGATATCTCAAAATTCAGTTTGCCATCTCCCAATGTCTCATATTTGGCCCTTGCATGTGTTGAGATACCTGATTCACAGCAAAACATAAATCTGGTCTAGTGATGGTTAGATAAATAAGTTTACCAACTACTTTACTATAGAGCTTAGGATCATGAAAATCATTTTCCTCCTCTAGGTCCCCCTTAGTTCCGATTTTATAGTCTTTTTCTAAGGGTGTTTTGGATGGTTTAGCTTCCATCATACCTGTAGAGGTTAGTAAATCTAGAACATATTTCCTTTGAGATAAAAAGAGACCTTCCTTGAACCTACACACTTCAATTCCTAAGAAGTATTTAAGTTCTCCTAGATCCTTAATATCAAAGACACTCTTCAAGTAATCTTTAATAGATGCAATACCAACACTATCACTACCAGATATGATTATATCATCTACATAAATAAGAATTACCACAATACCTTCCTTGCTTTTTAGTGTAAAAAGAGTATGTTCAACTTCAGATATTTTGAATCCTCTATCCATCAATGTTACACTTAGCTTGTGGTACCAAGCTCTTGGAGATTGTTTAAGGCCATATATGGCCTTCCTCAGTCTGAGAATGTTGCCGCTCCCTATATCCTCCTCTAGACCCGGTGGAGGTGACATGTATACCTCTTCTTCTAGCTCACCTTGCAAGAATGCATTCTTAACATCCATTTGCCATAACTCCCCCTCAAGGTTAGTAGCAAGTGAAAGAACAACATTAACATAATGAAGCTTAGCTTATACAGGCCAAGCCGTTCAGGACAGGGACGCAGTCCAAGGGATGCGAGACACGGCCAGGACGAGCGTCGGTACAGACGGAATTTGGATGAGCATGTTCGTTCGCGGATTGAAAGTGGAACGGTCAAGCGACTGGCCCGAGACGGGACAACACCAAGAACTAGGCTCCGGCTTAGGACACGACCAGGAAGCGACCTTGAGTGCAAAGCCGGGGACGGCTGGACAAGATCGTGGTCGAAGAATGGGGGAAAGAGCGCGGCTGGTACGGTATGGAAGCGAATGGATCGATAAGGAATAGAACGTGGCTGGAGCGAGGATAAAAGGGGTTTGAACGACACATTATACTCACCTGGTAGCTTGAGCCTGTAGGCATTGTCATTGATGCGTTCCACCACTTGGAATGGCCCATCTCCTCTGAAATCCAGCTTGTGCTTGTGCTTGCGCTTGTTGGGAAAGCGCTCTGGCCTTAGGTGTAACCACACCCCATCTCCTGGTTGGAACACCAGCTGTTTCCTCTTCTTGTTGATCCTAGATCGGACTTGGTCGTTCCTCTTCTCAATCTTGCTGTGCACTTGCTCAAATATCCTCTTCATGGCTGCGGCTTTAGCTTCTCCTTCAAGATCCATGGTCTCGGTAGGTGGCAGGGGTGCCAAGGTCAAGGGAGTGTCTGGGTTGCGGCCATACACATCTTCAAAAGGGGACATGCCTGTGGTAGAATGCTTGGCCGAATTGTAGGCAAACTCCACCAAGGGAAGGCTCTCCAACCAAGTTGTTAGATGGCCTCCAATTATTTACCTCAAGAGTGCTCCTAAGGTGCGGTTAACCACCTCGGTCTGACCATCTATTTGAGGATGGCATGTGGTAGAGAACAAGAGCTTGGTACCAAGCTTCTTCCACAAAGTCCTCCAGAAGTGGGACAAGAACTTTGTGTCCCTATCCGACACAATGGTCTTTGGAATGCCATGAAGTCTCACCACCTCTCTGAAGAATAGGGTCGCGGTCTGAGAGGCATCATTGTTCTTTGAGCAGGGTATGAAGTGAGCCATTTTGGAGAAACGGTCCACCACCACAAACACCGAGTCCTTGTGTTGAATATTTGGCAACCGCAAAACGAAATGCATGGAGATGTCTACCCATGGTAGAGTGGGGACTGGCAGGGGCATGTACAGGCCGTGGGTGGCTACCATCTTCTTCATCTTTGGCTAACACTGAGGGTCTTCTCAACTCTAAAATGACCCATAAGACCACCACCATGAGCTTCCTCTACAAGCTACTCCCTCATTGAGCATTGGGGAATGCACAACCGTTTGTCCTTAAAAAGGAACCCATTGTGGAGAAAGAACCGCGTGTATGCTCCTGTTCCATGCTCTTCATAGGCTGTCTTAAGGTCTGGGTCTTCAGGGTACATGGTCTTCAAGTGTCCAAATCCCAAGACTTTAGCATCCATTGTAGATATCAAAGCATGCCTCCTTGACAAAGCATCCACCACCACATTTTCCTTTCCCTTCTTGTATTTGATCACATAGGAAAAAGTCTCTATATACTCCAGCCATCTAGCATGCCTCTTCTTCAATACAGTTTGGCCTCTAAGATGTTGCAAAGTCTCATGGTCTGTATGGATCACACACTCTCTAGCCAAGAGGTAATGCTGCCACGTTTGCATTGCCCTGACTAATGCATACAATTCCTTGTCATAGGCTGGGTAGTTCAGGGTAGCACCGGTTAGCTTCTCACTAAAGTAGGCCACTAGTCTTCCCCCTTGAGTCAGAACCGCCCCTATGCCTACTCCTGAGGCATCACACTCCACTTCAAAAGTCTTTCAAAGTTGGTTAAGGCAAGGATAGGTGCATGGGTCAGATGGTACTTGAGCTCCAAGAAGGCTTGTTCTTGCGTCTCTCCCCATTCTAAACCCGTGTTGTTTATGATCAGGGAGGTTAACGGTGCAGCCAAGGTGCTGAAGTCCTTCACAAAGCGTCGGTAGAAACTGGCCAATCCATGGAAACTTCTAACTTGACTGATGGAGGTCGGTCTAGGCCAGCCAAGTATGGCTTCTATCTTCTCCACATCCACCCTGAGTCCCTGTGAGCTGACCACAAAGTCAAGGAAAACAACCTCATCTGTGCAAAAGATGCATTTAGACAAATTGGCAAACATGCGTTCCTTCCTAAGAGTCTCTAAGACTTGTTCTAAATGCAGCACATGATCAGACAAGCAGGAGCTATATATCAAAATATCATCAAAATAGACAACTAAGAACTTGCCCATAAAAGGTCTAAGGATATGGTGCATGAGGCGCATGAAGGTGCTTGGGGCATTGGAGAGGCCGAATGGCATGACTAGCCACTTATACAAGCCATGCTTGGTCTTGAAGGCGGTCTTCCACTCATCCCCTTCTCTCATCCTCACTTGGTGATACCCACTCTTCAAATCCACCTTAGAAAAGATGGTTGCCCCACTCAGCTCATCCAACATGTCGTCTAGCCTTGGGATTGGGTGGCGGTATTTGATGGTGATGTTGTTGATGGCTCTGCAATCAACACACATCCTATAAGAGCCATCTTTCTTGGGCACAAGGAGCACAGGAACGACACATGAGCTTAAGCTCTCCCTCACATATCCCTTGGTCATGAGGTCTCGGACCTGAGCTTCAAGTTCCTTGGCCTCCGCGGGATTGACTCGGTAGGCCGGCCTGTTTGGGAGTTGGGCTCCAGGGATGAAGTCAATCTGGTGTTCTATGCCTCTCAAAGGGGGCAATCCAGCTGGTATCTCCTCAGGAAAGACATCCTTGTACCTGTCAAGTAAAGCTCGGATTTCCCTTGGCAAGACCACGGTAGTATGCCTAGCATTCAATAGATCCTTGTAAACAATCAAAACAACCTGACAAGTTGGATCAAAGAGGGAACGTCTGACATCACTAGGTGTGATCAAGAAATTGGTTTTAGACATGTATTTCTCTTTGGCTAACTTGACTTGCATCTCATGAACTTGGGCAGGCAACAATGGTGCTAAACTAATCCGTTTCTTATTCATCATAAGGGTATACTTATTAGTCCTACCATCATGCATAACTTCCCTATCAAATTGCCAAGGTCTGCCTAACAAGATATGAGTGGCTTGCATAGGAACTACATCACAAAGGACCTCATCAACATACTTGCCTATGCTAAAAGAAACCTTGACTTGTTCACTAATCTTCAATTCGTTTTTATCATTAAGCCATCTTAGTCTATAAGGCCTAGGATGTTTAGTAGCTACTAGATTCAATTTCTCAACCATGTAAGTGCTAGCCACATTAGCACAAGATCCACCATCAATTATCAGAGAACATACCTTACCACTTACCATGCAACAGGTGTGGAAGATTTTTTCCCTTTGGACTGTCTCATCCGGCTCTTGGATGGTGCTAAGAACCCTTCTTAAGACCAGGAGGTCTCCCACTTCAGGGTAGGCTACATCATCCTCCTCTTCATCAGCTTCCTCAGGAGGCTCCATCTCATCTTGAGATTCATAGTCACCAGATGGGGTGATGATCATAGCCATGGGATTTGGGCAATCCCTTGCATAATGCCCTCGGCCACGACATTTGAAGCACATGATATCCCGGGTTTTTGGACAAGTAGGAGTAGGTCTGGCGTCTGGTCTTGGGGCAGGGGTGGTCTCCCTGGGCTTGTATGGAGGTCTCACATCTTGGGCTATGGCTTTGCCTCGGTCAGATTGCCTAGTGAAGGCAGGATTAGAACTAGAAGCTTGCGGATTTGGGTTTGGGGCAGAGGATCTCTATGGGTTATTGACAACAGCTCTGGTCCTGGTCTTCCTCTTGAGCTGGCTCTCTACTTGGGTGGACAGATGTAGTAAATCATTGAGATCGTTGTATGAATACATCTCCACCTTGCTAGCAATCTTCTCTTGAAGACCATCCAAGAATTAGGCCATGAGAGTCTCCTCAGTGTCTTCTAAGCCAAGCCGGTTCCTCAGGTGTTCAAACTCTCCAAAATACTCCTCTACACTCCTCTGGCCTTGGTTGAGCTTCCTGAACTTCTTCTGAAGCTCCCTGTGGTACATAGGTGGAATGTACCTTCCTTTCATCATGAATTTCATGATCTCCCATGATCTAACAGGCTCCTCTCCTCTCCTTCTCCTTTTAGCCGAGTCTTGATCCCACCAGGACATGGCATGATCAGTGAGTTGAGCTGCTGCATAAGCCACCGTCTTGGGTTCTTCAAACCCATAGACATCAAATATGTGATCCTTCCTTCTTTCCCAGTCCAGGTATGCTTCCGGGTCTACCTTGCCGGCAAAAGTGGGGGGTGTGATCTTGAGGTGTGGGGAGTGAGCTCTAGGTGGGTGGTGATGAACCCTTTCCTCAGGAAACCTCCTCTCTCTGTGTATTGGCCTTCTGAAATGGGGTGGGAAGGCTTCTTCCTCAGACAAACCCTCCATGTCTTGCTCCGGCCAAGGTGTTGGTGGCGCTCTCGGTTGTGGAGGTGGACGCGCTTGTGCAGGTTGTGGTTGAGGCTGCTTGATGTATGAACTTGGGTGGGCTGTCTTTTCACCGAGAAACTCAGGATAATAGGACAAAAATCGATGGGAATTGAAGGGTGGATCGAAGGGACCACACAAGCTGTGAGAGGGGCTTGTGATACTCCAAGAACTTCAACCAAACTTGGCTGAAGGTCACGGCTGCAAGCTAGGGAGCTGGCGGCAGTTTTGTGTCTAAGAGACTTAGGGTTTTTGTCAAAAATACTTGTTATTCTATTATGTGTAAACAAGAAGGCTTACATAATGCCTTGTTACAATTTTAGGGTAAACTACAAGGCGTTTAACCTTTAGGAGATTAAAACAACATGTAGTTTACTTATTGTCACTTAGAATAAATAATGGGCCATAATTAGTCAACATGACTTAAACCCAACTAAATACTTAGACTAATAATTTGAAATTAAAGAGGAAAAGCCCAACAACACTTAGGCTGAGAATTCGCCTGAAGACTTGTGAATGAAATGGAATTGTGAACAAGTCTTCAACGCCTTGCGCACTAGGAGTATTGCCTCATTAAAACCTTCTTCGGAAAACCCAATGGGACAAAACCGAAGATAGGAAAAAGAGTACAATTTCCTAGAACGGCTTTTGGTGTCTCTACCGAATGGTAATGGTAAAGACACCGGAGGAGGAAGAGTCTTCGAGAAGGAACCTCCAGGGTTCCTTGTCTTGCTGGAAGGGTGGTCTGGTCGTGGGTGCATGAACCGGGTCGGTCTGGTCGGCTGCTGGATCCGGACGGCTTGCCTGGACGGCTGGTCGTGGACTGGTCGTCTGGACGGTCAGCTCAGTGTCTTCTCTGGTTCCACTTTCCAATAGCATGCTAAGCTTGTCTCCTAAGGCTTTCCGCTTGGACCGCATGAGTGGTCCAGGTGGAATGACAGGTGCAGTAGCTGGCTCGATGTCCTCTTCATTCCCTCCCTCTTGAAGTGCTTTGGTCTCCAAAGCAAAATCCTCACCTGCATCAAACAACTCTAAGTCAGCAACATTGAAAGTACTAGAGACGTTATACTCACCTGGAAGTTCGAGCTGGTAGGCATTGTCGTTGATTCTCCGAAGGACGCGGAATGGACCATCTCCCCGGGGTGCAAGCTTGCTCTTCCGTCGCTGGGGAAATCTCTCTGGGAGCAGGTGTAGCCAAACCCAATCTCCCTCCTTGAAGACCATGTGCCGGCGGCCCTTGTTGGCATTCTTGACGTTCTGGATGTTCCGTTGTTCAAGGTTTGCCTTGGTCTCCTCGTGAAGTTTCTTAATGTAGTCTGCTTTGGCTTCTCCCTCCAAGCTGATGGTGTCGTCTAACGGAATGGGTGTGAACTCGATCGGAGTGGTCGGGTTGAAGCCGTAGACAACTTCAAAAGGTGATCGCTTCGTGCCTGAATGTGTAGCTCGGTTGTAGGCAAACTCGACGTACGGGAGACATTCCAGCCAATTCTTCAAATTTCGACCGATTGTTGCTCTCAAGCTCTGTGACAAGGTCCGGTTGACAACCTCAGTCTGTCCGTCCGTCTGGGGATGATATGCTGAAGAGAACAGGAGGTTGGTGCCCAATTTTTGCCAAAGTGCTCGCCAGAAGTGGCTCAGGAACTTGGTGTCACGGTCAGAAACGATCGTCCGGGGAATGCCGTGAAGTCTGACTATTTCTTTGAAGAACAGGTCGGCGATCTGGCTTGCGTCGTTAGTCTTGTTGCAAGCGATGAAATGTGCCATCTTAGAGAACCTGTCGACCACGACGAATATGGAATCCTTGTTGTGCAATTTCGGTAGACCTAGGACGAAATCCATGGATATGTCTGTCCAAGGCGCGGATGGAACTGGCAAGGGTATGTAGGCGGATGCAGCTTTGACTTAGCTCGCTTGCAGATAATGCACCGGGCGCAGTGCGTCTCGACGTCTCGGCGCTGATGAGGCCAATAGAAGTTCTCCTTAAGCATGCTTAAGGTCTTGTCAATGCCGACGTGGCCCATAAGGCCTCCACCGTGTGCCTCTCTAAGAAGCAGCTCTCGGATCGATCCTCGCGGAATGTAGAGTCGCTTATCTTTGACGAGGAATCCGTCGTGCAGGAAGAAGCGGCTGAAGTTGCCTTTGTCGTGCTCTAGGTGAGCCTGGACGAAGTCGACATCGTCGGCGTAGAGCTCCTTGATCATCTCGAAGCCGAGAACCTTGGACTCCATGACGGATATAAGGCTGTATCGACTAGATAAGGCATCAGCGACAATGTTTTCCGTTCCTTTCTTGTATTTGATGACGTACGGAAAGGTCTCGATGAATTCCAACCAACGGGCATGACGTTTCTTCAACGTGGACTGTCCACAAAGGTGCTGGAGCGTCTGATGATCGGTGTGAATGACGCACTCTCGGATAGTTAAGTGCAGCTCCACTTAACTTCTCGCTAAAGTAGGCTACTGGTCGTCCGCCTTGGGTAAGGACGGCTCCAATGCCTATGCCTGAGGCATCACACTCAACCTCGAATGTCTGCGTGAAGTCTGGTAATACGAGGACTGGTGCGTGTGTAAGGCGTTCCTTGAGCAGCTGGAAGGCCTTGTCTTGCTCGGGACCCCAACGAAAATCCTGGTTCTTCTTGATCGTCGAGGTCAAAGGTCCAGCAATCGTGCTGAAGTCGCGGACGAACCGTCGGTAGAAGCTAGCAAGTCCGTGAAAGCTGCGGACCTGGCTGGCGGTCGTCGGTGTGGGCCAATCCTGAATGGCCTTTATCTTCTCGTCGTCTACCCGAAGTCCCTGGGAACTTACGACAAAACCAAGGAATACTACTTGGTCGGTGCAGAATGTACACTTCTTGAGGTTGGCGTACAGCTGCTCTCTCTGTAAGGTGGTGATCACGGCTTCCAAGTGCTCCAGGTGGTCTCGGTAGGTCGTGATGTAGACGAGAATATCGTCGAAGTAGACCACGACGAACTTGCCGATGAACGGGCGAAGAACCTCGTTCATAAGTCGCATGAAGGTACTGGACGCATTTGATAGACCGAACGGCATACCTAGCCACTCATAAAGGCCTTGCTTAGTCTTGAAGGCGGTCTTCCATTCATCTCCTTCGCGCATCCTCACTTGATGGTATCCACTCTTCAGGTCTATCTTAGAGAAGATGGCGGCTACGCTGAGTTCGTCAAGCATGTCGTATAGGCATGGAATGGGGTGCCGGTACTTGATGGTTATGTTGTTGATGGCGCGGCAGTCAACGCACATCCTCCAACTTCCGTCCTTCTTGGGTACCAGAAGAACCGGAACGGCACAGGGGCTGAGACTTTCACGAAAGTATCCTTAAGCCATGAGGTCTTGGACTTGTCGTTCTAATTCTTTAGCCTCCTCGGGGTTGACTCTGTAAGCTGGACGGTTAGGTAACTGAGCTCCGGGAACGAAGTCAATGTGGTGCTCGATCCCTCGGATAGGTGGGAGGCCGGCTGGGATTTCGTCTGGGAAGACGTCCGCATACTTGTCGAGGAGTGCGCGGATCTCGGCAGGTAGGGGGTGCTCAGTGCTAGCCGTTTGTAGGCTCTCTCTGTAGAGCATTAAGACGACTTGAGTGCCTGCCGTGCATGTGGCTTTCCGCATGTCTGCTACATTTATCAGAAAATTGTCCTTTATGTTGATCTTTTGCCATCTTTGACTGTATTTCTTGGACGGCGTGTGCAGACATTGGGGCTAGATTGTATCGACGCTTGTCGTGGACGAAGGAGTAGAAGTTGGTTCGTCTGTTGTGCGTAGTCTCGCGGTCGAATTGCCAAGGTCGTCTGAGCAGAAGATGTCCAGCGGACATTGGGACGACGTCGCAGGTGACCTGATCTTGATATCTGCCGATGTTGAATGAGACCTTCACTTGGTCTGAGATGTACAACTTCGTCTTGTTGTTCAGCCATCGGAGCTTGTAGGGCTTGGGGTGCTTGGTCACGGGCAAGCATAGTTTCTCCACCATATACTTACTGGCAGCATTCGTGCAGGATCCTCCGTCAATGATCAACGAGCACACTTTCCCAAGTATCGTGCATTTGGAGTGGAAAATGTTTTCTCGTTGTTCTTCTTCTTCTGGCTCGAATCGCGAGCTAAGAACGCGTCGGATCATAAGAATTTCTCCGGAATCGGCATACTCAATGTCCTCGTCGGACTGATGTGTCGGAAATGTTTGCTCCTCTTGTTCATTTTCGGACTCGTAGTCTCCAGAGGCAGTGAGCACCATTGTCCTTTGAGTGGGACAATCCCGGGACATGTGTCCTCTGCCTTTACATTTGAAGCAGACGATCTCGCTGCTCCGCTGAGGCTGGGATGGGGTCGTGGCACTCGGTGGTCTAGAGGCTGGAGGTGCCGGTCTGGGAGCTGAGCTGGAGGCGACGGTTTTGCCTTTGAGTCGTGGGTCAATAGGCTGAGTCGTCCGCTCAAAGGCTTGGAACCAGTGTTCCAAGTGGCTCTGGGCCGAGAAGGTGCGGCAAGTTTCTGCTTATGGCACTTCTCGATCTGGACTGATAGGTGGAACAGCTCTCCTAGGTCGTGGTAGGGCTGCAGTTCAATCTTCTTGGCGATGGATTCTTGCAAGCCGTCAATGAATTGGTCCATAAGGCTCTCCTCGGATTCATCTACATCGAGTCGGTTACGGAGATGCTCGAACTCGTCAAAGTATTCAGTCACCGTCTTGCTTCCTTGAGTAAGGCGTCGGAAACGTCGCTGAAGCTCGCGGTGGAAGTGGGGCGGTACGTATCGTCGCCTCATGATCTGGGTCAGCTCGACCCATGAAGTCACGGAACCCATACGAGCTCGTCTACGGGTGGTGACTTCTCGATCCCACCATGCTAAAGCATGGTCTGTGAATTGCGCTTTCGCAAAGATGACATTCCGGGGATCGTCGTAGTATAGTATTCGAAGATGAGCTCCATGCGTCTCTCCCAGTCGAGGTACTCTTCGGGGTCTAATTTGCCCGAGAAGGGAGGTAGGTTCATCTTGACCTCCGGATAATGAGCTGCTGGTCGAGGCGGTGGCGGTGGTGGTTCGTCGTCGTAGTAGTGGTATCGACCCATAGGTGGTCGATCATGGTGATATGGAGGCGCGCAGGTGCTGCAGGGGAAGGCGGCGCAGGTTGCCTTAACTGCTCGAGTTGGGTGGAGAATGTCGACATTTTAGCCGTCAGGGCTTGCAGAAGCTGTACCATGGTTTGGTTAGCTTGCCCTGATGTAGATTCATCCTGTCCTGATATATTTCCTTTTCCGAGAAAAAGGAAATTCTAAAAATGGAAAGTTTCCTTTTCGGGAAACTTGCAGATTTGAAAACTTTCCTTATTCAGAAAATTTCTAGAGATAATATTTTTTTTTTATATTAAAGAAAATTAAAGGAAAGAAAATAATATTCTAAATCTACAAAAAGGAAATCTAGAAAAAAAAATGGAAAATATCCTAAAGATATATTCCCTAAATCTAGGAGAAAAATAAAAATCTACTTATTTCCTATTCCTAGATGGAAACTAAATAATCTGCCTAATAAAACTAGGAATTTTTCTAAAACTATCTAGACAAATTTCCTAAACTAATTTAATGCCTAGAAAACTTACTAAAATACTACCTAAATACTATGGAAAACTTCATAAAAGCTAGAACTAAGAATCTAGACACTATCTAACCCTAGCCGCCTAAGAACACTAACTTGCGGATGACCTAGCTACCTCGAGGCCGTGCTGAAGGCTCGCACGACTATGGCACTAAACCTAGCGAAACGGTGCTAGGGACGCGACTAAACCTAGCGGACTAGATGTGGGACGGTTTGAATGCTCACGGGGTGGGGCGCGTCACGCTAAGCCTAACAAGGGGAGGGTGTATCGGCACGAGACCTAACGGGACGTGGTACACTGACTGGCCTAAGAACGCGTGACACTAGTAGACCTAGACCTAGCTAGCTACTCGGGAAGGACACAGAACACACACACACGCTATGACCTTAACGCGAAGGAGCTAGACTGGACGCTCAACCTATACTAGCTACACTCGTGGACGGGGGAAAGGAAACTAAGACACACGCTAACTCGGACCAACTAACCTAGGACGCGGACTCAGGCAAACCTAGACCTAGAACTCAACACTAAAGAAGACCTAACAAGTAACACACAACTCCTTATGGATTGCAATTAGGTGAAAGGTGTTCTAGATGAGTTTCTATGAGCCCTAGTTTGATTTTAACAACCTAAACAAAAATTTTGTTTTCTTTTCTTAAAAAAAATTCTAGCAACAAACAAGCAATAAGACAAACAAAATTCTTTTTTTTTTTTTGAATTATGAAAACAAGAAAAAGGATTGATAGAACCTGATTTTTTTTTTTTTTGTAGGATGTTTGTGGTATGTGACTTGATTCCTCTCCTTCTTACCGAGAACCTCAGGGGAAAGAGAAAGAAACACAATCGAAAGCCAAAAACTATTGAACAAAAACAAGAAGAAATCGCCAAAAAAAATAAAGGATAGAATCAACCTGATGTGTAGGAGCTTTAAGCTCTGATACCAGATGATGTATGAACTTGGTTGGGCTGTCTTTTCACCGAGAAACTCAGGATAATAGGACAGAAATCGATGGGAATTGAAGGGTGGATCGAAGGGACCACACAAGCTGTGAGAGGGGCTTGTGATACTCCAAGAACTTCAACCAAACTTGGCTGAAGGTCACGGCTGCAAGCTAGGGAACTGGCGGCAGTTTTGTGTCTAAGAGACTTAGGGTTTTTGTCAAAAATACTTGTTATTCTATTATGTGTAAACAAGAAGGCTTATATAATGCCTTGTTACAATTTTAGGGTAAACTACAAGACGTTTAACCCTTAGGAGATTAAAACAACATGTAGTTTACTTATTGTCACTTAGAATAAATAATGGGCCATAATTAGTCAACATGACTTAAACCCAACTAAATACTTAGACTAATAATTCGAAATTAAAGAGGAAAAGTCCAACAACACTTAGGCTGAGAATTCGCCTGAAGACTTGTGAATGAAATGGAATTGTGAACAAGTCTTCAACGCCTTGCGCACTAGGAGTATTGCCTCATTAAAACCTTCTTCGGAAAACCCAATGGGACAAAACCGAAGATAGGAAAAAGAGTACAATTTCCTAGAACGGCTTTTGGTGACTCTACCGAATGGTATTGGTAAAGACACCGGAGGAGGAAGAGTCTCCGAGAAGGAACCTCCAGGGTTCCTTGTCTAGCTGGAAGGGTGGTCTGGTCGTGGGTGCATGAACCGGGTCGGTCTGGTCGGCTGCTGGATCCGGACGGCTTGCCTGGACGGCTGGTCGTGGACTGGTCGTCTGGACGGTCAGCTCAGGGTCTTCTCTGGTTCCCCTTTCCAATAGCATGCTGAGCTTGTCTCCTAAGGCTTTCCGCTTGGACCGCGTGAGTGGTTTTCTCTAGATGGCAATGGAGATGTCCAAACATCAGAATGCACCAACTCAAAACAATTATCATAAGTACGCATATATTTTTCAAAAACTGATTTGCATTGCTTTCCAAGTTTACAAGAATCACACATATCCTTTGACATTTTTAAACCAGGAACAAACACTTCAAGTACTCTAGGATGAGGATGTCCTAATCTAGCATGCCAAATATCAGAATCATTACTAAAGGAGCTAGCATGAAAAGCCACTTCTCCCCCACTAGCACTAGTCATGTCTTCAAACACATACAAGTAATCTATTGTGGTTCCTTGTCCAAATCTTCTACTAGTCTCAATATCCTGAAAGTATAAATCATTAGGACCAAAGATAGCTTGACAATTTAAATCAGTAGTAGCTCTTTTAGCTGAAAGCAAATTAGAAGTAAAAGAAGGCATGTAAAAGGCTTTAGATTCTTTGTCAAACAACTCAAGTTTTCAAATGCCTTTAATTGGTATTTTAATTCCATTAGCAATGAGAACATTACCTAAGGCAGGTTCTAAATTCTCTAGTAAACCTAGATCACTAATCATATGTTGAGAATCACCAGAATCAACCACCAATGATTTAAATACATTAGGAGCTAGCATGAAAAGCCGCTTCTACCCCACTAGCACTAGTCATGTCTTCAAACACATACAAGTCATCTATTGTGGTTCCTTGTCCAAATCTTCTACTAGTCTCTATATCCTGAAAGTATAAATCATTAGGACCAAAGATAGCTTGACAATTTAAATCAGTAGTAGCTCTTTTAGCTGAAAGCAAATTAGAAGTAAAAGAAGGCATGTAAAAGGCTTTAGATTCTTTGTCAAACAACTTATGTTTTTAAATGCCTTTAATTGGTATTTTAATTCCATTAGCAATGAGAACATTACCTAAGGCAGGTTCTAAATTCTTTAGTAAACCTAGATCACTAATCATATGATGAGAACCAATGATTTAGAGACATTAGGAGTACAAGAAGTTTGAAAAGAAGTTTGAAAAGAAGCATGAAAAGTTTTATCCAACACATTACCATCCTTTATTGCTTTGATAAGAGCTTCTAAGTATGATTTTGTCACAAATTCAGATGCTGGAGACATGGCACTAGTTGAGGCTGAGTGAAGAACTGAGCTGCTATACGCCTTTGAAGGAACCATCAGCAGGCCGTGAGCTTGAAATTGCATGTGGCTGGCCGTGGGTTGCTGTGGCCGAGAAGCCCAGCTTGGCTTCACCTGAGGATGGAGTACCCAACACTCCTTCTTTGTATGGCCACTCCTCTTGCAATGGTCACATGTTTGTCTCCTCTTCTTAGATTCATTTGTTGGTGCTGATGTGAAGACGCTCTTTTGTGCATCCACCAATCCAGCCTTGTTGCCAAATAATTCATGAGATCATTGCTCCTTTTGGATTTGCACAAACATCTTCCAAGCTAGGAAGCTTATCAGACTTGAGAATATGCTTCATAACATCTGAGTAAGTAGTATTAAGATTTAATAGTAACTCAAACATCTTATCATGTTCTTTCCATTCAAAAGGAACAATTGGGTCAATAGTGGCTGGCCTTAGCATCTCTAGCTCAGCCCATAATGCTCTGAATGAGCCAAAATGCTTTTTGAATTTTGCATCCTCCTGTCTTAATTAATTCAAAGCCTTCTTTACTTCAAAAATTCTTAAAAGGTTAGTGGTGTTTCCATACACCTTTTACAAAGTGTCCCAAATATCCTTAGCATTTTCATAAAATGAATAAGCCTCTAAAAGATCACTAGCAAGAGAATTTTGAAGTATAGAGAGTACCAACTGGTCTTCTTGGTACCATTTGGCTTGAGCAGCCACAGCCTCACTAACTTCAGCCACTTCTTTTTTTTAAGGCCATTTGTAGAAATGTGATTCCAAAGACCTTTACCACCCAATGTGGTTTTCATGGTCCTAGACCACAAGAGGTAATTTGCTCCATGGAAAACGACTGGAGCTCTTAATGTATATTGAATATCCATGTTTTAGAATATGCAACCGGTTGGGTTGTTTTGGGTCGAGACGGATGTGGACAACTTTCCGGGACAAAGAGTGGCTGGGACACGGTGCGTCTAGGTGAGATGCCGTTCGATCCAAGTAAATTGGTGATTAGTGCAATTGAGCTGGTCAGGTATGGTTTTCGGGACGTTGGTCAGGACATGGGAAGGCCGGTCGGGTATGCTAGTCAGGACGCGGGAAGGCCGGTTGTGTCTTTCTGGTCACACAGGACTTTAATCACGGACACACCAAGGACGCCTTGCGTGTATTCCAAGGAAACTTGATACTGGCTGGTCACTTGTGCAGCTGGAACTTGTTTGATGACAGCCAGTCGGAACAAGATATGTTGGTCACGGACAGGTGTTGTTGGTCGGAAGCTTCGCAAACATAGGAAGACCGTGAGTTCGATCCTCGCCAGGGGCTCCAAGTGTGGGCTCCTTTCTTCATATTGGTAACACAGGCACGCCAAGCAGCAAGGACACATTACGCACAAGATCACGCCAAGGCAGCTTGTAGCTTGGGCAGGCGAGTGTAGATGATGAACTGATTTCAACCAACTGCAACTAACTTATACAACCTTGAACTGATTTCAACAACCCTTGCAACTAACTCAACCACTCCAACCAACAAGATCTATTTCAAACAATACTTATCCAATTCAGCAAGATCAATCAAGTATAAAATTCGAATTTCAATAAACCAATCCTAAACAAATGTCAAGATTCCCTCTTTTTTCAGAATTTTAAAGATTACTAAAGATTTCAAGAAAATCAATCTTGAAGACTTAAACCTATCATATTGATACCAAATTTCGTGGAGACCCTCTCAAGATACTTATTTAAATTTTCACATTCAAATATTGAAAGAAAACTGAGAAAAAATTAGAGTTTTATCACCAGATTCTTGTAAGAGGCGAATTCTGATGGCTTTGAGAAAAACTGCAATAAATTCCTTTAAACATAATAGAATTGAGATCTTCTTTCTTTTAACAGAAACTAGACTCGAGGAGCTTGTGTTAAGGATTTAGAAAGTCACGATTTGGTAAATATTTGACGATAGAATGACCTGGTAAACACGGAGGTTCGCGGCAGAGGCACTCACTGAGGTCCGATGCAAGTAAATTTGTAACTTTAAATTTCCTTGGTCAAATGATGCAAAACAAATTGTCATGACTTCCGAACTCGCCGAAGATAATTCCAGGACAAACGGATCAACAAAAGAAGTCGTGGTTTGGCCGTAATTTGCGTTTGAAGATGACGGTCGAAATAGAATTGAAAGAAGATTGTGAAGAAGACGATTTCTTCTTGATTTAATGAATGAATGATAAATTTTACCAAGATTTGATGTAACCTGGCTCTGATACCATGAAATAATATGAGATTAAGAGATTTTTAGAATGAGATTAATAGGTTTAATTCTTCAACATTGATTTTCTTGATTTCATTATTAATCTTTGAATATTTTTGAAAAATGAGAGAATCTTGAATTTTAGGATTGGTTTATTAAAATTCAAAATTTGTACTGAATCTTTATTGTTGGTAAATATAAGGAGTGTTATTAGTTAATCTTGTTGGTTGAAGTTGGTTGAATTTAGTTACAGGAGTTGTTAAAGTTTGGTGAAGTTGTTGAAGTTGGTTACAAGTTGTTGGAATTTGCTTGGCCTGCAAGCATCTTGGTGTATCCTTGTCACGTGCCTGAAAGCCGTTCCACGCCACAGTCAGCACTGTCTCGTGTCCGTGTTTGAGTCCAGTGTCTTGTGGCCAAAGTTCCCTGCCCGTGATCCGCGAACACGCCTACACAAACACGCGAACACGCCTACACACCACCACGTGATCACGTCCGTCCCTAGTCCCGACTGGCTGTTCCCACGTCCCGACCAACCTTCTGCTTCAGCACACGCGGCCTGCTTTGAGACACTTTCATTGCCTAGTGGCCTGCTTTGAGCCGCATACGTGACCAGCTCAACCACAAGATTCATCAAATTTCTTGGATCACACGCATCACGGGTCCGTGTCCTTGTCGTTCCTCGTCCCGACAAGCTGTCCTCGTCTCGTCCCGACCAACTCAACCTGACCGGCTGCACATTCCAACCTTCTTCTAACACATGGAAATTTAAGCTACATTCAGAGATCCAGTTATTCTACATGGAACAAATTACCTCTTGTGGTCTAGGACCATGAAAACCACATTGGGTGGTAAAGGTCTTTGGAATCACATTTTTACAAATGGCCTTGAAGAAAATGAAAGGGCTGAAGTTATTGAGGCTGTGGCTGCTCAAGCCAAATGGTACCAAGAAGACCAGTTGGTACTCTCTATACATCAAAATTCTCTTGATAGTGATCTAGAGGCTTATTCCTTTTGTGAAAATGCTAAGGAGCTTTGGGACACTTTGCAAAAGGTGTATGGAAACACCAGTAACTTTTTAAGAATTTTTGAAGTGAAAAAAGATTTGAATGAATTTAGGCAGGAGGATGCAGAATTCACAAAGCACTATGGCTCATTCAGAGCATTATGGGCTGAGCTAGAGATGCTAAGTCCAGCCGCCATTGACCCAATTGTTCTCCTTGAAAGGAAAGAACAAGATAAGGTGTTTGAGTTACTATTAACTCTTAATACTACTTACTCAGATCTTATTAAGCATATTCTCACGTCTGATAAGATTCCTAGCTTGGAAGATGTTTGTGCTCAAATCAGGATCTCATGGACTATTTGGCAACAAGGCTGAATTGGTGGCTGCACACAAGAGCTTCTTCAAATCAGCAACAACAAATGAATCTAGGAAGAGGAGAAAAACTTGTGACCATTGCAAAAGGAATGTCCATACAAAGAACGAGGGTTGGGTACTCCATCATGAGCTGAAGCCAAGCTGGGTTCCTCGGCCACAACAACCCACAGCTAGCCACACGCAACTGCAAGCTCATGGCCATGGCAACCAATCGCCGGTTCCTTCCAAGGCGTGTAGCAGTTCATTTCTTCATTCAGCCTCAACTAGTGCCATGTCTCCAGCATCTGAATTTGTGAAAAAATCAGATCTAGAAGCTCTCTTCAAAGCAATTAAGGATGGTAATGTGTTGGGTAAAACTTTTCATGCTTCTTTTCAAACTTCTTTCACTCCGAATGCCTCTAAATCATTGGTTGTTGATTCTGGTGCTTCTCACCATATGATTAGTGATGTGGATTGCTAGAGAATATAGAACCTGCCTTAGGTAATGTTGTCATTGCTAATAGAATTAAAGTACCAATTAATGGTATAGGAAAACTTAAGTTATTTGATAAAGAGTCTAAAGCCTTTTACATGCCTTCTTTTACTTCTAATTTGCTTTCAGTTAAAAGAGCTACTACTGATTTAAATTGTCAAGCTATCTTTGGTCCTAATGATTTCTACTTTCAGGATATTGAGACTAGTAGAAGATTTGGACAAGGAATCACAAAAGATGACTTGTATGTGCTTGAAAACATGACTAAGACTAGTGGGCTAGAAGCGGCTGTTAATGCTACCTCTTTTAGTAATGATTATGATCTTTGGCATGCTAGATAAGGACATCCTCATCCTAGAGCACTTGAACTGATTATTCCTGGTTTAAAAATGTCAAAGGATATGTGTGATTTTTGTATACTTGGAAAGCATTTCAAAACACTTTCTGAAAAAACTTTGCATACCAATAATAATTGTTTTGAGTTAGTGCATTCTGATGTTTGGATATCTCCATTCCCATCTAGAGAAAACCATAAGTATTTTTGTTACATTCATTGATGAAAAGTCCAAATATACTTTGGTTACTTTGCTTAGTTCTAAAGATAGAGTATTTGATGCATTTTTAAATTTTCAAGCATAGGTTACTAACCAATACAATGCAAGTATTAAATGCTTTAGAACAGATAATGGAGGAGAATACACTAGCACCAGACTCCAACAACACTTGGCTAAGCATGACATTGAACATCAAACCAGCTGCCATTACACTCCACAACAAAATGGAGTGGCTGAAAGGAAGAATAGGCATTTGATGGAAGTTTTGAGAACATTGATGTTGCACATGAAAGTTCCCAAAAGATTTTGGGGGGGGGGAATGCTCTTGTAGCTGCATGCTACTTGATTAATAGGACTCTTACAAAAGTACTAGATGATTTGTCTCCATTTGAGGTACTAAACAAATCTAGACCCAATATTGATCACTTAAGAGTTTTTGGTTGTGTTTGTTTTGTATTAGTTTCAAGGGAGCAAAGGAACAAGCTGGACCCAAAGAGTATCAAAGCTATGTTCATTGGGATACAAATGTTATGATCCAGAGACTAGAAGAGTCTTGGTATCCAAAGATGTCAAATTCCAAGAATCCAAAGGTTCTATGAAGAAGGAACTTGGGATCAATTCAAAGACATTTCCACCACAAGATCAGACCAAGCTGAGAACTTGAGGAGGCTCTTGGAGAGCATTGGTATAGTTTCTCCTCATGCTCAGCAGCCCACGGCCACGGCTCCTCATGCTCAGCCTGTAGCAGCCGTGACCAAACTATATTTGCTTTCAGTTAAAAGAGATACTATTGATTTAAATTGTCAAACTATATTTAGCCCTAATGTTTATATTTTCAGGATATTGAGACTAGTAAAAGATTTGGACAAGGAACCACTAGAGATGACTTGTATGTGCTTGAAAACATGACTAGTGTTAGTGAGTTAGAGGCGGCCTTTCAAGCTGGTTCATTTAGTACTGATTTTTATATTTGGCATGCTAGATTAGGACATCCTCATCCTACACTTGAATTGATTGTTCCTGGTTTGACAATGCCAAAGGATTTGTGTGATTCTTGTATACTTGGAAAGCATTGTAAAACAGTTTTGGAAAAATCTATGCATATTTATAATAATTATTTTGAGTTGGTGCATTCTAATGTTTGGACATCTCCATTTCCATCTAGAGAAACCATAAGTATTTTGTAAATATTTATTGATGAAAAGTCCAATTATACTTGGGTTACTTTACTTAGCTCTAAAGATAGAGTATTTGATGCATTTTTAAATTTTCAAGCATATGTTACTAATCAATACAATGCAAGTATTAAATGCTTTAGAACAGATAATGGAGGAGAATACACTAGCACCAGACTCCAAAAACACTTGGCCAAGCATGACATTGAACATCAAACCAGCTGTCCTTACACTCTACAACAAAATGGAGTGGCTGAAAGGAACAATAGGCATTTGATGGAAGTTTTGAAAACAATGATGTTCCACATGAAAGTTCCCAAAAGATTTTGGGGGGATGCTCTTGTAGCTGCATGCTACTTGATTAATAGGACTCCTACAGAAGTCCTAGATGACTTGTCTCCATTTGAGGTACTAAACAAAACTAGACCTAATATTGACTCTTAAGAGTTTTTGGTTGTGTTTGTTTTGTAATAGTTCCAAGGGAGCAAAGGAACAAGCTGGACCCAAAGAGTACCAAAGTTATGTTCATTGGATATTTTTCTACCCAGAAAGGATACAAATGTTATGATCCAGAGACTAGAAGAGTATTGGTATCTAGAGATGTCAAATTCCAAGAATCCAAAGGTTTCTATGAAGAAGGAACTTGGGATCAATTCAAGGACATCTCCATAACAAGATCAGACCAAGCTGAGAACCTGAGGAGACTCCCGGAGAGCATTGGCATAGTTTCACCTCATCCTCAGCCCACGGTCAATGTCCCTCTGCCTGTACGAGCCTCACTCAGCCTGAGCACAGTGCCTGCCCCGGTTCAGCCAGTCGGGCCGCGACCATCAACCCCGACTGGTCTATCCAATCCGTGGCCTTCCTCCTCCAGATCTCCTGGCCTTCCTCCTCTTGAACATGGATGCGGAGAAGCATCTACTCATGTAAAACAAGACTCAGGAGATTCATAAATTCTAGTCTCAGCCTCCAAAAGATCAAGAGATGTACCTACTCTCATTAAAGCTTTAGGTGAAGAAGAAGAGCCTATCCAAGAAGCTCTACCTACAGTGCTAACAAGGAGCACAAGACAAAGGAAACCACCAGTATTCTACAATGGGAATGCTGTGGTTCATCATGATCAGGGAGTTTGTAATATTGCTCACTTACCTACTAATCATGTTGCTTTCATTTCAAATTTTGATAAGAAACAGATTCCGAAGACATATAAGGAAGCTATGACCAAGAAGGAATGGAGGGAAGCTATCCTATCTCAGAAACAAGCCATGGAAAGGAATGGTACCTATGCTTCAGCAACACTACCTAAAGGAAAAAGGGCTGTAAGTTCTAAGTGGATTTTTACCATTAAATACAAAAGCAATAGTGAAATTGATAGATATAAAGCTAGGTTGGTGGCGAGAGGTTTTACTCAGACATATGGTGAAGATTATAGGGATACCTTTGCACCTGTAGCTAAGCTTCATTCTGTTAATGTTGTTCTTCACTTGCTACTAACCTTGAGTGGGAGTTATGGTAAATGGATGTTAAGAAATGAATTCATACAAGGAGAACTAGAAGAAGAGGTATACATGTCACCTTCCACAGGTCTAGAGGAGGAGGTAGGAGGCGGCAACATACTTAGGCAGGGGAAGGCTATCTATGGCCTTCAACAATCTCCAAGAGCTTGGTACCACAAGCTAAGTGTAACCTTAATTGATAGAGGCTTCAAAAGATCTGAAGTAGAACACACTCTTTTATACTAAAAGGTAAGGAAAGTATTGTATTAACTCTCATTTATGTAGATGATATAATCATATCTGGTAGTGATAGTGTTGGTATTGCATCTATAAAAGAATATTTGAACAGTGTCTTTGAAATTAAGGATCTATGAGAACTTAAATACTTCTTAGGAATTGAAGTGTGTAGGTTCAAGGAAGGTCTCTTTTTATATCAAAGGAAATATGTTGTAGATTTACTAACCTCTACAAGTATGATGGAGGCTAAACCACCCAAAACACCATTAGAAGAAGATTATAAAATTGGAACTAAGGGGGAGCTAGAGGAGGAAATTGATTTTCATGATCATAAGCTCTATAGGAAAGTGGTTGGTAATCTTATTTATATAACCATCACTAGACCATATTTATGTTTTAATGTGAATCAGGTATCTCAATACATGCAAGGTCCAACACATGCAAGGTCCAAAGATGAGACATTCGAAGATGGCAAACCAAACTTTGAGACATCTAAAAGGCACTCATGAACAAGGTGTATGGATGGGTTGCAATAGAAACACAAATGTGGTTGTTTTTTGTGATATAAATTGGGCAGGAGATATGGAGGATAGGAAAAGTACCACATTATATTATACTTTCATAGGAAAGAACCTTGTGACTTGGAAAACCAAGAAACAAAAGGTGGTATCATGCTCTAGTGCAGTATCAGAATATAGAACAATGAGAAAGCTTACAACTGAATGCATTTGGCTGAAGCAAATTTTGGAAGACTTGGCCGTGAAGCATGAAGAACCTATCACCATCCATTGTGACAATCAGGCTGCTATACACATTGCCTCCAACTCTATGTTTGATGAAAGGACCAAGAATATAGAAGTAGAGTGCCACAAAGTAAGAGAAGCTATTGGGAAAAGAATTATCTTGCCTTGCTATACAAGAAGTGAGGATCAACTAGCTGATGTGTTCACCAAGGCAACAACTCTGAAGAATGGCACCTCCATCTATCCAAGGCTTGGTCTTATGACCATTCCACAACAATGATCCCAACATGGAGTGTTATACTATTTTTCCCTAGAAAAGGTTTTGTCCCAATTGGGTTTTCCTTCTTTAGGTTTTTAATGAGGTAATGCTTCATGGTTGCAAACTTAGGCATTCTTCATTTCTTAAGCTTGAGGGGTAGTGTTGGACTGAAGAAGAAATGATGAAAGATGAAAACCTTTAATCCTTGTATAAAGGCGTGAGTTGTCTAGGTCAAAGGGGAATGTCTAAGGCTTGTTTGTGTTCTAGTGTTATATTATCCTTGTAGCCATTCATGTAAAACAAGCCTAGACTAGATTAGTATAAATAACTATATCCCTTCTCATTTGTAACTTAGAAACTATTATTCTCTCATTCTTAATAAAATCATTCTTCTCTCTAAATCTCTCTAATCTCTCATTTTCTCATTCTCTAATTCTACAAATCTCTTAATCTTATATTCTTTCAGTTCCTTCTAGAAGACTCTTTTTCCTCCGGTGTCTTTACCATTACCATCCAGTAGAGACACCAAAAGTCGTGCTAGGAAATTGTACTCTTTTTCCTATCTTAGGTTTTGTCCCACTGGGTTTTCCGAATAAGGTTTTAAAGTGGCAATACTCTTAGTGTGCAAGACGGTAGAGACTTGTTCACGATTCCATCTCATTCACAAGTCGTCATCGATTTCTAGCCTAAGTGTTATTGGGCTTTTCCTATCTTTTATTATATTTTTCTAGACTAAGTATATATTTGGGCTTATAAGTCATGTTGATTATTTGGGGCCCAAAGCCTACTTTAATTTGCCATAATTAAAATACTTGCTGTTTTAATTCCTAGAGAGGCTAAACATCATGTTGTTTAGTCTACGTTGTAATAAGGCATTGTATAAGCCTTTTTGTCTTCACATTAATGAAATAACAAGCATTTTTATAACAAACAAAACCTAAGTCTTTGTCTAAGACCTACTAGGCGCCGCAAACCAAGTGTCCTTGGTAGCAGTCGTGTTCTTCAACCTGTTGATTGAAGTTCTTGGAATATCACAAGCCCCTTTAACAACTTATGTGGTCCATTCGATCCACACCTTCACTTCCATCGTTTTATGTCCAACAAACTGAGCTTCTCGGTAAAAGACAGCCCACCCCTTGGTTCTTGCATCATCTGGTATCAGAGCTTAAAGCTCCTGCTCATCAGGTTGATTCTGTCCTTGTTTTTGGCGATTTTTCTTTGTTTTTGGTTGCAATAGTTTTTGGCTTTTGATTGTGTTTCTTTCTCTTAACCCTGATGTTCTCGGTAAGAAGGAGGAGTAATCAAGTCAAATACCACAAACACCAGAAAAAACAAATACAAAAAAAAATAAGGTTCTATTAATCCTTTTTCCTTGTTTTCTTTTTTTTTTAAAAAGAGTAGAAGAAATTTTCTTGTTTGGTGTTAAATTTTTGTTTAAGACAAAAAAAGTGTTTAGGTTTGTTTAAAATCAAACTAGGTGATGAGGACATCGTACCAACGACTGCACCATGAGTTCCACCAGGACCACTGACATGTTCCAAGGCTCGAGCCTTGGGAGACAAGTTCAACCAGCTAATGGAGATAGCAGACACCCAGACCAAAGAATGAAAGCCCACAAGACGGCTCAGAGGTTCATCAAGGCCCGTTTGATTCAGCAAAGGAACATTGGAGGTTCTTACTCGAAGACTCTTTTACCTCTGGTGTCTTTACCATCACCATTCGGTAAAGGCACCAAAAGACGTGCTAAGAAATTGTACTTTTTTTCCTATCTTCGGTTTTGTCCCACTGGGTTTTTCGGAGAAGGTTTTAATGAGACAACACTCTTAGTGCGCAAGACGACAAAGACTTGTTCACAGAACTCGCCACCCTTAACAAGTCTTAGTCAAATTTCGGCCTTCTTTCATCTACAAGGCTTAAGTATCTCATTTCTTCATTATTTAGACCAAATATAAGTTTAAGGCCTTAAGCCCATATTTTTATGTTTAAGTTATTTGGCTTTAAGCCCATTTCTTTTCTACAGCAAAAAGAACTTCATGTCGTTTTTATTTACACTACTTGTTGTTTTGGGTAAACATCATGTTGTTTACCCTAAGTTGTAACTAAAAGGCCTATATAAGCCTCATCTCTTACAAGTAAAATACAACACAATTTTTAAGAAAATACAACCCTAGACTACTTCTAAACTGACGGCTACCACTCCCTTGGAGGAGCTTGTCTCGTTCTTCTTGTGTCAAGAAGAACAACTTGGTGTATCACAAGTCTTCCGCAGCTTGTGTGGTCCTTTCAATCCATTTCATTCATCTATACTCGCTTCTGGAGGTCTCGAGCTTCTCGACCAATACTTGCACCACCACTACGCTTACATCACTAGGGTTCTGTAGAAACTCACCTAGAACACAAGTTCCAAGTCTTGAAGAAATTGTGAGCCCAAGGAACCTTGGACTACATGTGTGTGGCAGATAGGGTTTGCGTGTGTTGTTTGCTAGGTTTAGGACCACTCCTTGTCCCTATTCGCCAAGCCGCGAGGCCAAGATGCTCAGTTCTTTGTTCTTTTAGTTTCTTGCCTTAGCGTGTGTAGGTCCTTAGGAGTTCCAGCGCCTCGCGTGTAACACCCCCGTCCCTAGTAGACCGGAGATGCTACGATAGGTCCGAATCCCGCTCGTCCGTTCTTTCGAACATAGTCCGAAAGCCCGAACTCACAAGATCCGAACCCCAAATAAGACTCCTTCACGGTCGAGGTTTCTGAACCAAGACCGGATATCATGGTCGGGTATGCTCGGCCGAGACTTCAGAACATAAAATCTTAAAGGAAAGGAAACAAGCTCACGATAAAACCGAAACAATACTTAATTAAAAATATCAAAGGTTCTACAACCAATATCCAACGCATAACTAAATCCGAAAACAACAACCCGATCTAAAACCGATATAACGGTTGTAAGTACACATAAGTGTCGAAAAATCTTACAACCGGATACATACTCTAAGACAAGGGAAATGGGGGAGAAATCTACACCGGAACCGTCACGCCTTTCTTCCAACCAACTTGCGGGATCTGCAAGAATGAGTTCGGTCAGCTATATGCTGAGTGAGTGGATGTAAAATACATAATAAAAACTTAACCCCAACCCGATGAGCAAGCACACACAAAAACAATAAACATAACGATCAGATGGAAGCAACCACACATAGTCCTACTCAACACTAGGACTCGACATCTCATAAACCAAACACAAGTCTATACTCAACAGACAGCTTAACCAAGCTTACTCTAAACTACCCATGCGCGCCGTGACCTTAGCCTATTCCTTCCCGTCCCGGTCAGGTCCTTAGCCACACATGCTACAAGGCACCTACGAAGATGGACGGTACTCACTGCCCCGGTCAGGTCCTTAGTCGCTACATGCTATAAGGCACATACGAAGATGGGCTTTAGCCTGGCAAGTCGCTCACAGGATGGTGGCAAGCCATCCCTCGCATGCACACGGAATAGCTAAGTCACAAATCCCCACAACTCAAACCCATAACTCAAGTCACATACGAGTCACCGTCTCTCGCATGGACAACAACACAACGACTAACAAGACATGTCATATTCGAGTCACCTCTTCTCGAATAGACCAACACAACATAACCACAAACGACCTCCTAAACCAGACACCACTTCGTATCGCCCTCGGTCCAGTCTAGGCCTATTATTTGACCAACTGCACAACAATCAAACAAGAACATGTACAGCCAATCAAATAAGACCTAAACCAACCTAAGGTTCTACTAATGGCATCCTTGGACCTAACGCAACAACTCAATCAAACAAGAACATGCAAACATCTAATCAAACCATTAATATAGAACAAATGATCAGACATGCAACTTAATTGGTAACTCATCAATCCAAGCTCATAAAATCATACTTAAACACAATGCCATACAATACTTCACAATAAATAATCATGCATCATGAAACGTAAACCTCCATTTTAACATGCATAATACTTTCATGAAACTTCTAAAATCCTTCTTAAACCAAACACTTAAACATAAATGAAAAACCTTTGAAAACTTGCATGCATGAACTTTTTAAGAAAATACTTTGAAAACATACATAATAATACCCATAATAATTTTTATAAAAATATTAAGCTTGGATTTTAAAATCCAAACTGATTGAAAACCATGCATGCAACCTTTGAAAACCAATTTTAAAAACCTTTGAAAACCGATTTGAAAACCTTTTGAAAACGAATTTGAAAACCTTTGAAAACGATTTGAAAACCTTTTTAAAATAAAACCGAACTCATTAACCACATTCTTGCAAAGGAGAAAAATCCAACTCACAGGGCAATGCTCCTAATGAATGGACTAGGCAGCTCACGGACAGCCTCTCCTCTTCCTCCCTAGCTCACGGCCAAGCTCCTCTCTCTCCCAGCTCACGGCTAAAACTCTCCCTCTCTCTCTCTTTCTAAACTCTCTAACTTCTCTCTAACTTTCTACAGGTTGCAAAGGAATGGGAAAAATGGGTTAAGTGTGGCCAGGGGTGGTATTTATAGCCAGAAGGTGAAGATGGTAGATTTTGCCAAGTGTAAACCATGCTGAATCCACCAATGAATGAAAACCACCATATTTTGCATGCAACATAAAACCGCCAGCTGTCTGCCTCCACCCATGCAACTTTATAGTTTAATTAATCTATGCTCAGTGGATTTTGACAGCTGTATACTCCACTGATGCATGCATGCAGATTTAATTAATTAAATTCTCTAAGTGGAATCCACATCAGCTGCGGTGAACGGACGGGTGCAGGACGGGCGTACGGCTGTCAAGCGGACGGTCGGCTGGTCGACCATGTAGTACGGGCTGCGGATGTACGAGCGTTCGTAACGGAATGGTCGTTTTATCCGACCTAAGGTACGGGGCATTACATTCTCCCCTCCTTATAGGAATTCGTCCCCGAATTCACTAACTCAACTCTTACTTCCTTGGTGCATAGCTCGGAATGCCTTCCAAAGGTTTGTTACTCGATGATTTATGTTCCGAAATCTTGAATTCGGAACCTTCCTTGGTTCCTCCAACTCTTAAATCAATCCTTCACTCCTTAAGTTTTTCCGTCCTTCGGTAGACTTGGAACTCCATCTGCGTGGACTGATTCTTCTTGGCAACAGCTTCATAAATACTTTCATTACCATCATTACTAATCGTGTTACCACTTTGCAATACCTTCAATCCGGCCAAGGTTCATTTATTTGACCAACTGTGCAACAATCAAACAAGAACATGCACAGCTGACCAAATAGAACCCGAGCTAGATCTAGGGTATGCTAATGGTTCCACTACACCGAGATTTAGCCATAACATCTCTTCCTGCTTGCTCCGCCTAGATTGGTTATCAGACTCCAATGGCCTTGGTCAGCCACTAGTGATCATCCGTTGTTTATTCATGCTATACGTCTGGGATGTCCGTGTTGGGTATTTCCGGAACGTCTGGCAATTATCCATGCGTTTGTCCTGATCGTTCATCCGTCTGGTCTCCTGGTCTGGGCACCCCGATGCTCACATCAACTTCATCATGATTGATTGTCCATCTTGGTCATCTCCTGGTCTAGTCTTGCTCGCTTGCACCCATTTTTTTTTTTGACTTCCTTCATCTTTTTCTTCAGGCCATAGCTCACTTTGATCTTAACCATCACAATGCTTCCCCTACCGAACTTGGTCACTTACGACATCAACAACTCACACAGCTTCCTCAGCACAGTTGGCAACAATCCGGAAAGGTTTAAATGGTTTGGCTTTTCGGAACCCTAATTAGGCAGCTACTCACCGAAGGCTCCAACAAAGGATTCTCTATAACTTGAGGCTACTAACTTAATGGAAGGGCAGCACACTTCACCATGACTAAGGAATCTGAGAACACCCTACATTTAACTTATAAACTAAGGCAACAAGGCTATAGGCTAGGCACGCCTAAAGCAACAACTCTAACAGCAACAGACCCGACAGAGCTATATTCATGCAATTCAGGTTCATGGCGAGGGTAATCCGATCTGTCGTGCAACAATCAAACAAGAACATGCACGACCGACTATTGACTCTATCATGACACCCAAATCTAAGTCCGAGTTAAATTCGATAGATCGTGCAATAATCAAACAAGAACATGCACGACCCATCTCCTAAAACTCAAACCCGACTTGAATGCTATTGATATGAATCAAAATACCCAAGCCTAGCTACCCAAACATAAGCACTCATAGCAAAGCCTAAAACAGCCTAGAAATCTATACACTTAACCACTCGAACTTACTTACCACAAACCAATCCCACAAAAATGCAATTAACACACATAATGAATCATGATCATGCACAAGCAAACACTGACTCAATTATACCAACCAGTCTCAGCCCAAGTCAAGGTCGATCAACCGTGCAACAATCAAACAAGAACATGCACGATTGACCTTCCACAACTCAAACCTGACTTGATTAATATAACATGAGCCAATCATCCAAACATATGCACTCCCAAAGGTTAAGCCCAACATACCAGAATTTGGGGTAAAGGATAGAAGGATGCAGACCGGTTGTATCTAATGGCGCTTTCTTCCTCTTGGTGGCCGTGGCGGACGCGAGCTCTGACCCCTCGGACAAATCCCATAATGGTGACCCATCTCCCCGCAAGTAGTACACATAATGATGGTGTGATCCATCATGAGAGTCCTACATGTGCCAATCTGATGGCCCTCAAATCCGCACCTCTCGCATATCAGGACCGGCTCCTTCGATCGTCCCATGGGTTGGTCATGAGTGTACGTCTGGGCTTGTTCCAAAGTGTTCAGGGACCTCTTGCCTTGCTGCGCCCTCTCAACCTGCTCCGCGGCTAGTGTTCGCTCCACATTCTCCGCTACACGTACTAAGGTCGGCAGATCCATAATCGGTACCCTCTCTAGACGGATTCGCAGCTCAGGCCTCAAACCACTCAAGAACAACTGTACCGCCCGATTTTCATCGTTCGGTTCGTAGCGGATGATCTGTCGAAGTCGGTTAAACTCCGCCTCATACTCCCTCACGGAGCGTCCCAGCTGGGCCAACGAATGGTACTGCTCCATTAGTCTTTCCCTGGCTTGAAGAGGGAAAAACTCATGGTGAAACTAGCTGCAGAACTGTACCCAGGAGGCTTTAGGGTGGTTACTTATCTCGTTTTCCTTCTCCACTCTATACCACCAGTCTTCCGCGTCCTTCTCCAAGTAATATATCGCGACGTCTCTGCGGTATTCGTCCAGGCACTGCACTGCTTGCAGGTTCAGCTCCAGTCTCTGTAGCCATCCGTCTGCTTCCAAGGGATCTGTACTACCTGCGAATCTGTCCATCTCTAATATCCGCATCCGGAGCAGAATCTCATAGTAGCTTTGTCCAGTCCTTCCTTCTTGGTTTGTGGAAGCATCATCTCCTTCCGTTAGTGCTGATGGTATTGCTACCTGAGCTGGGTCCTGTGAGGCAACCTGTCTGGGAGTATTGCGGATTTCTCCAATTGATTCTCGTCGAGGTTCATCAGATGATCTTTCCTCTGGATTTTCTTCTACGGGATCCTCTTCTACTGGGTCTCCCTCAGGGTCTATCTCAATTGAGTCTGTTTCTGCTAGGGCAGGATCCGTATCAGACGATATCACAATCAGCTCTGGCTCTTCTCTTGGCACTGGTCTTGGGCCATGATAAAACCGTCTCAAACCTTGCCTCGTCCCTACCCTGTATGGATCCATCTGCAAAACAGAAACTTGTTACGAACTCATTAATGAAAGACGGACGTTCCAGTTTCCTAAACCCCATTCCCAAAAAAAAAATTTCTTTTTCGAAAAGCGCTTAAGTCCTAGTGACTCGAAAACCATGCTCTGATACCACCATTTGTAACACCCCCGTCCCTAGTAGACCGGAGATGCTACGATAGGTCCGAATCCCGCTCGTCCGTTCTTTCGAACATAGTCCGAAAGCCCGAACTCACAAGATCCGAACCCCAAATAAGACTCCTTCACGGTCGAGGTTTCTGAACCAAGACCGGATATCATGGTCGGGTATGCTCGGCCGAGACTTCAGAACATAAAATCTTAAAGGAAAGGAAACAAGCTCACGATAAAACCGAAACAATACTTAATTAAAAATATCAAAGGTTCTACAACCAATATCCAACGCATAACTAAATCCGAAAACAACAACCAGATCTAAAACCGATATAACGGTTGTAAGTACACATAACTGTCGAAAAATCTTACAACCGGATACATACTCTAAGACAAGGGAAATGGGGGAGAAATCTACACCGGAACCGTCACGCCTTTCTTCCAACCAACTTGCAGGATCTGCAAGAATGAGTTCGGTCAGCTATATGCTGAGTGAGCGGATGTAAAATACATAATAAAAACTTAATCCCAACCCGATGAGCAAGCACACACAAAAACAATAAACATAACGATCAGATGGAAGCAACCACACATAGTCCTACTCAACACTAGGACTCGACATCTCATAAACCAAACACAAGTCTATACTCAACAGACAGCTTAACCAAGCTTACTCTAAACTACCCATGCGCGCCGTGACCTTAGCCTATTCCTTCCCGTCCCGGTCAGGTCCTTAGCCACACATGCTACAAGGCACCTACGAAGATGGACGGTACTCACTGCCCCGGTCAGGTCCTTAGTCGCTACATGCTATAAGGCACCTACGAAGATGGGCTTTAGCCTGGCAAGTCGCTCACAGGATGGTGGCAAGCCATCCCTCGCATGCACACGGAATAGCTAAGTCACAAATCCCCACAACTCAAACCCATAACTCAAGTCACATACGAGTCACCGTCTCTCGCATGGACAACAACACAACGACTAACAAGACATGTCATATTCGAGTCACCTCTTCTCGAATAGACCAACACAACATAACCACAAACGACCTCCTAAACCAGACACCACTTCGTATCGCCCTCGGTCCAGTCTAGGCCTATTATTTGACCAACTGCACAACAATCAAACAAGAACATGTACAGCCAATCAAATAAGACCTAAACCAACCAAAGGTTCTACTAATGGCATCCTTGGACCTAACGCAACAACTCGATCAAACAAGAACATGCAAACATCTAATCAAACCATTAATATAGAACAAATGATCAGACATGCAACTTAATTGGTAACTCATCAATCCAAGCTCATAAAATCATACTTAAACACAATGCCATACAATACTTCACAATAAATAATCATGCATCATGAAACGTAAACCTCCATTTTAACATGCATAATACTTTCATGAAACTTCTAAAATCCTTCTTAAACCAAACACTTAAACATAAATGAAAAACCTTTGAAAACTTGCATGCATGAACTTTTTAATAAAATACTTTGAAAACATACATAATAATACCCATAATAATTTTTATAAAAATATTAAGCTTGGATTTTAAAATCCAAACTGATTGAAAACCATGCATGCAACCTTTGAAAACCAATTTTAAAAACCTTTGAAAACCGATTTGAAAACCTTTTGAAAACGAATTTGAAAACCTTTGAAAACGATTTGAAAACCTTTTTAAAATAAAACCGAACTCATTAACCACATTCTTGCAAAGGAGAAAAATCCAACTCACAGGGCAATGCTCCTAAGGAATGGACTAGGCAGCTCACGGACAGCCTCTCCTCTTCCTCCCTAGCTCACGGCCAAGCTCCTCTCTCTCCCAGCTCACGGCTAAAACTCTCCCTCTCTCTCTCTTTCTAAACTCTCTAACTTCTCTCTAACTTTCTACAGGTTGCAAAGGAATGGGAAAAATGGGTTAAGTGTGGCCAGGGGTGGTATTTATAGCCAGAAGGTGAAGATGGTAGATTTTGCCAAGTGTAAACCATGCTGAATCCACCAATGAATGAAAACCACCATATTTTGCATGCAACATAAAACCGCCAGCTGTCTGCCTCCACCCATGCAACTTTATAGTTTAATTAATCTATGCTCAGTGGATTTTGACAGCTGTATACTCCACTGATGCATGCATGCAGATTTAATTAATTAAATTCTCTAAGTGGAATCCACATCAGCTGCGGTGAACGGACGGGTGCAGGACGGGCGTACGGCTGTCAAGCGGACGGTCGGCTGGTCGACCATGTAGTACGGGCTGCGGATGTACGAGCGTTCGTAACGGAATGGTCGTTTTATCCGACCTAAGGTACGGGGCATTACATCGCGTCCTTAGGTCACCCATACCCATGTAACATACCAGTGCATTAGTCTAGGTCCCGTACCCTTGTGGTTTTTGCGTGAATCTAGCCTAGGTCCTTGTGTCATAGTCCTTAGCCTCCCGCGTCTGTGTTTGTTGTCCTAGTCGATTTCCCACGCGTCCTCGTTGTTAGCTTAGGATTCACCGTCTATTTCCTAGCCACTCTCTAGCCCTCCCCCGTACCGCGTTTCACCTAGAACCTTAGCGTCAGCCTCTAGCTTTCCCTCGTGAACCAGCCTGTAGGTCGAGACCCTTGTTCAATTAGTCGGCTAGCTCTAGATTATTGCCTTAGATTTTTAGGTGGCCTTCCTTCTTCTTGATTAGGCAAAATAATTAGTTTTCATATTTTTCTAGGCTAGGAAATAATTTAGGAAGTTTTCTAGAGTCACTTAGGTAATTTTCGTTATTTTTGTTAGGCCATTAATAGGTTTCCAATAAAGTCACCCTAGCAACATCGCAATTCACTGACCACGCACTGGCTTGGTGGGATCAAGAAGTAACAACTTGTAGGAGAGCTCGGATGGGTGCTTTGACCTCATGGGTGGAGCTCACCCAGATTATGAGGAGACACTACGTTCCACCTCACTTCCACCTCGAGCTTCAGCGACGTTTCCGACGCCTTACCCAAGGCAGCAAAATGGAGTCCGAATATTTCAATGAATTCAAGCACCTTCGCAACCGACTCGATGTGGACAAGTCCGAGGAGAGCCAAATGGCTCAGTTCATCAACGGCTTGCACAAGTCCATCGCCAGAAAGATCGAGTTGCAGCCATACCACGACCTAGGTGAGCTGTTCCACTTAGCAGTCCAAATAGAGAAGCTCCATAAACGTAAATTTGTCGCACCTTCTCGACCCAAGAGCACTTGGAGCACCGGCTCCAAGGCATTCGAGTGGACGACCCAGCCCATTGACCCATGTTAAGGTCTCATTCAGCATCGGCAGATACCATAACCAGGTCACCTGTGATGTCGTCCCGATGTCAGCTGGACATCTTCTTCTCGGACGCCCATGGAAATTTGACTGAGAGACTACGCACAACGGACAGACCAACTTCTATTCATTTGTCCATGACAAGCGTATATACAATCTAGGACCAATGTCTGCACACGCTATTCAAGAAATGCAATCTATGATGGCGAAAGATCAACATGCCCGTAATGATAACTTTTTAATAAACGTGGCAGACATGCGGAAAGCCACCCGTACCAAGGGTACCCAGCTTGTTTTGATGCTCTACAGAGAGAGCCTCCACACGTCCAGCACCGAGGCACTATTACCTGCCAAGATCTGAGTCTAATTAGATAAATATGCCGACGTGTTTCTGGAAGAAATCCATGCCGGCCTCCCACCTATTCGAGGGATTGAGCACCACATCGACTTTGTTGCCGGAGCTCAACTGCCCAACCTTCCTGCATACAGAGTCAACCCCGAGGAGGCTAAAGAATTAGAACGGCAAGTCCAGGACTTTATTGCTTAAGGTTACGTCCGAGAGAGCCTCAGTCCTTGTGTCGTCCCGATCCTACTTGTACCAAAGAATGACGGGAGCTGGAGGATGTGCGCCGACTGTTGCGCCAATCAACAACATTCCAATCAAGTATCGGCAACCCATTCCCAGATTAGATGACATGATAGAAGAGTTAAGTGGAGCTGCAGTCTTCTCCAAAATTGACCTTAAAAGCGAATATCATCAAGTAAGGATGCGAGAAGGAGACGAGTGGAAGACTGCATTCAAGACCAAGCAGGGTCTTTATGAGTAGCTAGTAATTCCATTCGACCTGTCCAATGCCCTAACTATATTCATGCATTTTATGAACTAAGTCCTTCAACTGTTTATTAGCAAGTTCATAGTTGTCTACTTCGACTATATTCTCGTCTGTAGCACAACCTACACAGACCATCTGGAGCACCAAGAGGTCGTGATTACCACCTTGCAAATAGAGCAGTTGTACGTAAATCTCAAGAAATGTACATTCTGCACAGACCAAGTCGTTTTTCTTGGATTCGTCGTGAGTTTCTTGGGACTCCGGGTGGACGACGAGAAGATCAAGGTCATACAGGAGTGGCCCACACCGATGACCGCCAGCCAGGTTCGTAGCTTCCACGGACTCGCCAGCTTCTACAGACGATTCGTCCGTGACTTCAGCACGATAGCTGGTCGATTGACCTCGACAATAAAAAGAACCAAGACTTTCATTGGGGACCCGAGCAGGATAAGTACTTCAAGCTTCTGAAGGAAAGCCTCACCCATGCCCCAGTCTTAGTCCTGCCTGACTTCAATCAGACATTCAAGGTCGAGTGTGATGCTTCAGGGATCGGCATCGGAGCCGTCCTCACCCAAGGCGGAAGACCTGTCGCCTACTTCAGCGAGAAGTTAAGTGGAGCTGCACTTCACTATTCAACCTACGACAAGGAGCTCTATGCCTTGGTCCGCGCCTTAGAGACTTGGCAGCACTATCTCCTTGCCCGGGAGTGCGTGATTCACACCGACAATCAGACACTCCAGCACCTCAAAGGACAATCAATGGTGAAGAAGAGACATGCCCGTTGTTTGGAATATATCGAGACCTGTCCCTACGTCATTAAGTACAAGAAGAGAACGAACAACGTTGTGGCTGACGCCTTATCTTGCAGATACAGCTTAGTTTCCATCATGGAGTCAAAAGTTATGGGTTTCGAGATGATCAAAGATCTGTACGCTGACGACGCAGACTTCACTCAGGCCTACCAGGAGCACGACAAGGGCACCTTTAGCCGGTTTTATCTGTTTGACGGGTTCTTTTTTAAGGACAAGCGACTCTACATTCCGAGAGGATCGATTCGAGAGCTTCTTTTGAGAGAGATCCACAGAGGGGTGTAATGGGTTATTTTGACATTGACAAGACCTTAAGCATGATTAAGGAGCACTTTTACTAGCCCCACCAGCGACGAGATGTAGAGGCACACTGCGCTAAGTGCCTTATCTGCAAACGGGCTAAATCCAAGATGCATCCACAGGGTCCTTACATGCCATTACCAGTTCCATATGCGCCCTGGACGGATATCTCCATGGACTTCGTACTGGGCCTGCAGAAAATCAACCACAAGAACTCCATCTTCGTAGTGGTCGACCGATTTTCCAAGATGGCGCAAATCATTGCTTGCAACAAGCCCAATGACGCAAGCCAGACTGCCGACCTGTTCTTCAAGGAGATAGTATGACTGCACGACATTCCCCGGACGATTGTGTCCGACCGCGACACCAAATTCCTCAGCAACTTCTGGCGAACATTGTGGCAAAAATTGGAAATCAAACTCTTGTTTTCTACAGCATACCATCCGCAGAATGACGGACAGACAGAGGTGGTCAACAGGACATTGTCCCAGACATTGAGAGCGACGATAGGCAGAAACTTGAAGAATTGGTTGGAATGCCTTCCGTATATCGAGTTCGTTACAACATGGCTACACACTCCGGCGCGAAGCGTTCTCCATTTGAAGTCATCTACGGTTTTAAACTGACCACGCCTATCGAGATCACACCCATACCGTTGGGAGATGTCATCAGCTTAGAGGGAGAAGCAAAGGCGGAATACATCAAGCGTCTTCATGCAGAGACCAAGGAAAATCTGGAGCAACAGAACATCCAGAACGTCAAGAACGCCACCAAAGGCCGCGACACATGGTTTTCAAGGTGGGAGATTGGGTTTGGTTACATCTGCGACCAGAGCGATTTCCCCAACGACGAAAGAGCAAACTTGCACCCAGGGGAGATGGTCCATTTCGTGTCCTTCGGAGAATCAACGACAACGCCTACCATCTCGAACTTTCAGGTGAGTATAACATGTCTAGTACGTTTAATGTTTTTGACTTATATTTGTTTGATGCAAGTGAAGAGTTCGCTTTGGAGACCAAAGCACTTCAAAATGGAGGGAATAATGAGGACATCTAGCCAGCCATTGCACTAGTCATCCTAACAGGACCACTCACACGGTCCAAGAGGAAGGCATTAGGAAACAAGCTCAGCATGCTAGTGGAGACTGGACCAAACTTGCCGACCCAGCCCAACCACAGACCACCAACCGTCCCGACCACGGACCGACCATAACCCATGGACAGACTGACCACGCCTCGATCATCCCAAGCACAGCTGACCCGTTCCAGATGGACAAGGAGCCATGGAGGTTCCTTCTAGAAGACTCTTCTTCCTCCGGTGTCTTTACCATTACCATCCGGTAGAGACACCAAAAGTTGTGATAGAAAATTGTACTCTTTTTCCTATCTTCGGTTTTGTCCCACTGGGTTTTCCGAAGAATATTTTAATGAGGCAATACTCTTAGTGCGCAAGATGGTGAAGACTTGTTCACGATTTCATTTCATTCACAAGTCCTCATCGATTTCTAGCCTAAGTGTTATTGGGATTTTTCTATCTTTTATTTTATTTTCCAAGACTAAGTATTTATTTGGGCTTATAAGACATGTTGTTTAGCCTACGTTGTAATATGGCATTATATAAGAATTTTTCTACACATTAATGAAATAACAAGCATTTTTAGAACAAACAAAACCTAAGTCTTTGTCTAAGACCTACTAGGCGCCGCCAACCAAGTGTCCTTGGTAACAGCTGTGTTCTTCAACCTGTTGGTTAAAGTTCTTCGAGTATCACAAGCCTCTTTCACAGTTTGTGTGGTCCCTTCGATCCACCCCTTCACTTCCATCGTTTCCTGTCCAGCAACATGAGCTTCTCGGTGAAAGACAGCCCACCCCTCGGTTCTTGTGGCCGAGACAACATTGTGGCCGATGCTATTTTACGCAGGTACGCTTTGCTTTCAACTTTGGAAATTAAGCTATTGGGTTTTGAACATATTAAATAACTTTATGCTACTGACCCGGAATATGGAGAGATCTATAAGTCTTGTGCCAATACTCCTACAGGACACTACAATAGGCAAGATGATTTCCTTTTCTATGAGAACAGACTATGTGTTCCAAGATGTTCTCGTAGAGAGTTGTTTATTAAAGAGGCCCACGCTGGAGGTTTGATAGGTCACTTTGGCGTGATCAAAACTTTGGCCATGATGCATGAGCATTTTCATTGGCCATACATGAAAAAGGATGTCACACGTTTGTGCAACCGTTGTGTTACTTGTAAAATGGCTATGTCCACGACTCAGCCACACGGTTTGTATCAGCCACTCCCTATTCCTGAGCAACCTTGGTTAGATTTGTCTATGGACTTTATTTTAGGACTGCCTAGGACTAGAAACGGCAAGGACTCTATTTTGTGGTTGTATACTGATTCTCCAAGATGTCTAATTTATAGCTTGTAATAAATCAAATGATGCATTGCATGTAGCCAATTTGTTCTTTAGAGAAGTAGTTCATTTACATTGAATGTCTAGGACCATTGTGTCTGACCGTGATACTAAATTCCTTAGCCAATTTTGGAGGACTCTCTGGTATAAGTTAGATACTAAGTTATGTATTTCTTACTACCTGTCATCCAGAGAGTGATAGACAAACTGAGGTAGTAAATAGGAATTTGTGATCTATGTTGCATGCTTTTGTTGGTAAAAATCTTAGAAATTGGGAATAGTTTACCACATCTTGAATTCTCTTACAATCATGCTAAGCATACTGCATCTAAGTATTCTCTATTTCAAATTGTATGGTTTTAATCCAGTTTCACCACTGGATTTGATGCCTTTACTTTTGAGTGTGAGATCTAGTATGGATGGAGAACAAAAGGCGAAAGCCATCAAGAGAATTCATGAAGACGCTCGCAAAAATATTGAAGCAAAGATTAAGCTTTATGCCAAAGCTTCCAACAAAAACCGCAAAGAAGTGATTTCGAACCAGGAGACGAAGTTTGGGTCAATCTAAGGAAAGACTGATTTCCAGCTGAGCGATGTTCAAAATTGAAGCCTAGAGTGGATGGCCCATTTACCGTGGTCAAATGCATCAAAAACAACGCATACCAATTGGACCTCCAAGGTAAGTATCCAATTAGTTCAAGTTTTAATATTACTTATCTTCTTCCTTTTGTTTCACATGACTTGGATTTGAGGACAAATCCTTATCAAGTGGGAGGGGATGATGCGGCCCAGGTTGAAGAAGATGAACCAGGAACGCTAGGCATGACCGTGACGGACAAAGGCACGAACGAGGGCACGATCGTGACAAACGAAGGCACGAACGAGGGCATGACCGTGGCAAATGAAGGCACGACCATGAAGGACGATGGGCACGACTGTGGCACAACCGTTGACAATGACCCGAAGGAGGTTATGGACGACCCGTTGATGATCAACCAAAGGACAAGCCTGGCCCAACCAATGGCATGACCACGACCCAATCAAGACCTTACCTATGTCCAACCATGGGACGGCGCATCTTCTGTTCAGAAACCTTGAGCTATTCATGTGGGTCCTTTGACGCGCTCAAAGACCAATGGTCTCAGTCAAGCCGTTGAGACTTTCCTACTTCAGGCTCCAGCATTAAAGATTAAATCAGGTTTATTATTCCTTATCCAAGCTATTTGAATTAGATAAAAGGGAAGGAATTTTATTTTGGTACTCTTTTCCCTTGGTAAGTTTTTTCCCATTGGGTTTTTCTTACTAAAGTTTTGATGAGGCTTGGATGGATTATTAATGATCTTTTGTCTAAGGCCCATAGCAAATATTTGGATTTGTGGATTAATTAACTTTGGCCTAGCCGACTTACATCTCTTCTCTTTGGCGTGTGTCATTAATGAAGGATTGACTACTTAGTAATTTGAAATGGTCTTTGTCTTACATGCATTTGACTCCGCACCTTGCATGTAAAGCAATCTTTGACCATTGCTTTAATTCTTCATCTCTCCTTCTTTTCTCTTTATAAACTCGGTTGTGTCCATTGTTGTACCTTTCTGTCCTATCGAATTTTCTTAATAAAAGTTTTGTTGCAAACTAAGTTAAATTCGGTCATTTGGCTAGTGTATCATATCTAGTCTATTTAGATTCTCCCTTTGTGTATAATATCATTGAGCCGATCCAAACATCCTTTTTTTAATCGGTGTGGCATATCCTCTTGGAACAAGCCGGCGCATCAAAGGCTTTCACCCCTTTGTTAAGGTTTGGAGGTTCTCTTCCACAAGCCAAATAATTCATGAAATCAGCATATCAAGGGAATTTATCTTCTATAGCCTTTAACAACTCTATCGCCCTACCTATTTGATCTCTAGGTGCATAATCTTGTAGTGCCATCAAACATTCTTCAGGAAGGGAGTCATCCAAGTCAGTTCATCATCAATGGGCAGGCTACGTAGGTAACCTGCGACTCAATTCTTTATTATATTATTATCCTTTAACTCGAATTCAAACTCTTTAAGTAAGAGGATCCATCTCAAAAGTCTTGGCTTAGCATTTTTTTAGCCATAAGGTGTCTCAGTGCAGCGTGGTCACTGTGCACAATCACCATGGATCCTACTAAATACAATCCAACCTTGTCAAAGGCAAAGACAATTGCTAGGAGCTCCTTCTTGAGCTTCATCCAAAGTGCGGATTGCATAATATATACTATTAAACTTCTTATCCTTCCTCTGCCCCAAAATTGTTCCTACTGCAAACTCACATACATTACACATTATCTCAAAACAGAGATTATAATCAGGTGGTTCCACAATGAGGGCATTCACCAGCTCTTTTTTATCGCCTTGAAAGCGTTCAAGCAGTATTCATTAAATTCGAAGTACATTTCTTTACAAAGCAGTTTCATCAACTGTCTTGCAACTTTAGAAAAATCTTGGATGAATCTTCTGTAGAAGTTGGTATGACCGAGAAAGCTTCTCACACCTTACACAATTTTTGGTGGTGCTAGACCCAGTATGATACGAGCCAAGCCTTGGTTTTCCTAGGAGGACTAGTGGGTCGAGCGAACGGGACGGGCGTGTGGCGAAGGGGTGAACGGTCGAGTGGACGAACGGGTGAACGACAGCACGGACGAATAGCAAACGGGTGAACGGCTGAGCGGACGAACGGCCGGAAGGGTGAACGGCTGAGCGGTCGTACGAGCGAACGGCGGTGCGAATGAACAAGCGATGGGTACGGACGAGGGGTGCGAACAACACGAACGAAGATGCGAACGGCGGGTGCAAACCGATGGAACGTGGGTTGAACAGATGGGTTTTTGGAAACGATTTGAAAAGGTGGATTGTGGGCAACACACCAAGCTATGACAGGCTTGGATACAACCTTTCTTGAAGAAAGACACACTCAATCTTCAAAGGAACTTGCTTCCTCCCTTGGAGACACACTCGCACACAAGGAATAAGATAAAGACGTAGGCGGCCGTTTGAAAAGGATTTTGATTCTAAACTGTCTGCATAAAATGGGGAAGGGTTTTGCCTTTTATAGGCTACACATGACCTAGTTGACCACAAGACTCGCGGTCAACAAAATTCCTAAACCCAAATTAGACTAAGTCTTTAAACAAGTTATAAGACTAAACAAAAAAGGCTAAACAGGGGCCTAAGATAGAATCAAGCCTATTTGATTTTAAATGGACATATCCACATTAAAACCAATGGGACACTAGGCTTCATGCCTTAGACTTTCAGGTCTCATTAAAAACCTTTCCAAGAACCCATTATGGTAAACTTAAAAAGGAAAATAGTACCTTAATCATCTAAAGTCTTAAGGGTTGTCCTCACTCAATGATAGTAAGGACACACAAGACCTTATCTCTAAGACTCTGTGCATGGGTGTCCTGGTCAGGAACACCCAGCTGATCAATGGCAAAAGGCTGTCTGGTGTCTTCAGTCTCCCCTTCTTCTCCTCGGCTGTGTGCTTGGACTAGGTTGACTCTTGCTTGATCAAGCAAGAGTCATGATGCGATGAGACACATAAGGTGTTGCCTGGACCTCATCCTCCAAGTATCGGGTTGGTGTAGCTTGGATGACCCCATCATCCCCACCCTCTTCAAGTGCTTTGGTCGCCAAAGAACCAACATCCTGAACATCAAAAGGGGACAAATCCGAGACATTGAATGAAGAAGATACATTATACTCACCTGGTAGCTTGAGCCTGTAGGCATTGTCATTGATGCGTTCCACCACTTTAAACGGCCCATCTCCTCGTAAATCCAACTTATGCTTCCTTTTGTTGGGAAAACGCTCTGGTCTTAGGTGTAACTACACCCAATCTCCTTGCTGGAACACTAGCTGCTTCCTCTTCTTGTTGATCCTTGTTTTAATCTGAAAATTCGTCTTCTCAATCCGTCCATGGACTTGCTCAAAGATCTTCTTCATTGTCGCGGCTTTAGCTTCCCCTTCAAGGTCCATGGTTTCGGCTGGGGGCAAGGGTGCCAAGCTCAAGGGTGTATCTGGGATGCGGCCATAGACAGCTTCTAACGGGGACATGCCGGTTGTGGAGTGCTTGGCTAAATTATAGGCAAACTCTACCAAAGGAAGGCTATCCACCCAAGTTGTCAAATGGCGTCCAATGGTTGATCTCAAGAGAGCCCCTAAGGTGCGGTTCACCACCTCAGTCTGTCCATCCGTCTGAGGGTGGCAAGTAGTAGAAAACAGGAGCTTGGTGCCAAGCTTCTTCCATAACGTCCTCCATAAGTGGGACAAGAATTTTGTGTCCCGGTCAGACACAATAGATCTTGGGATTACATGGAGCCTCACCACCTCCTTAAAGAACAAGGTTGCGGTTTGGGATGCATCATTAGTCTTGGGGGAGCGGATGAAGTGGGCCGTCTTGGAGAACCGGTCTACCACCACAAACACTGAGTCCTTGTGCTGAATCTTTGGCAATCCTAGGATAAAGTCCATAGAGATGTACACCCATGGTAGTGTGGGAACCGGCAATGGCAAATATAAACCGTGAGGTTGGAGTCTAGATTTGGCCTTCTTGCATGTGATGCATTAATTACAATGAGTAGTTACCATCTTCTTCATCTTAGGCCAATAGAAGTGCTCCTTAAGGACACTCAGAGTCTTCTCAATTCAAAAGTGCCCCATAAGACCACCACCGTGAGCTTCTTCCACAAGCAACTGCCTCATTGAACATTGAGGAATGCACAATCTCTTGTCTTTTAAAAGGAACCTATTGTGGAGGAAAAACTTAGTGTATGCTCCTGTTCCATGCTCCTCATAGGCGGTCCTAAGCTCATGATATTCTGGGTACAAAGTCTTCAAGTATTCAAACCCAAGAACCTTAGCATCCATGGTTGCTATCAAGGCATGCCTCCTTGACAATGCGTCTGCTACTACATTGTCCTTCCCCTTCTTGTACTTAATCACATAAGGGAATGTTTCTATGTATTCCAACCATCTAGCATGCCTCTTCTTCAGAACGGTCTGACCCCTTAGATACTGCAAGGTTTCATGATCCATGTGGATCACACACTCCCGGGCCAACAATTAATGTTGCCAAGTCTGCATTTCCCTGACCAAGGCATACAACTCCTTGTCATAGGTTGGGTATTTTAATGTAGCACCAGTCAGCTTCTCACTGAAATAAGCTACTGGCCTTCCTCCTTGGGTTAGAACCGCTCCAATGCCTACTCCTGAGGCATCATACTCCACCTAAAAAGTCTTCTCAAAGTTAGGTAGATCAAGAATGGGAGCGTGAGTCAGCTGGTACTTAAGCTCTAAGAAGGCCCTCTCCTGAGATTCTCCCCATTCAAAACCAGTGTTCTTCTTGATCAGAGACGTCAAGGGAGCAGCTAGGGTGCTGAAATCTTTCACAAACCGTCGGTAGAAACTGGCCAATCCATGGAAACTCCGGACCTGGCTGATGGAAGTTGGTCTGGGCCAGCCAAGTATAGCCTCTATCTTCTCTAGATCCACCCTAAGTCCCTGTGAGCTAACAACAAAACCAAGGAAAACAACTTCTTCTGTGCAAAAGATACACTTAGCCAGATTATCAAACATATGTTCTTTCCTAAGGGTGTCTAATACTTGTTCTAAGTGCAGCACATGATCAGATAGGCAAGAGCTATAAATCAGTATATCATCAAAGTAAACAACTAAAAACTTGCCCATGAAAGGTCTAAGGATATGGTGCATGAGACGCATGAATGTGCTAGGGGCATTGGAAAGCCCAAACGGCATGACCAGCCATTCATACAACCCATGCTTGGTCTTGAAGGCGGTCTTCCACTCATCACCTTCTCTCATCCTCACTTGGTGATATCCACTCTTCAAGTCCACCTTGGAAAAGATAGTTGCTCCACTGAGTTCATCCAACATATCGTCAAGTCTTGGGATTGGGTGGCGGTATTTGAGGGTGATGTTGTTTATGGCTCGGCAATCCACACACATCCTATAGGAGCCATCCTTTTTGTGCACCAGGAGCACAGGCACGGCGCATGGGCTGAGACTCTGCCTCACATATCCCTTGGCCATGAGGTCTCTGACTTTAGCCTCAGGTTCCTTAGCTTCGGCTGGGTTGACTCGGTAAGCTGGCCGGTTTGGAAGTTGTGCTCCAGGGATGAAATCGATCTGGTGCTCAATGCCTCTCAAAGGGGGTAAACCAGCTGGTATCTCATCTGGAAAGACATCCTTGTACCTGTCAAGAAGAGCATGGATCTCCCTTGGCAAGACCGTATTAGTGTGTCCAAGATTCAACAAGTCCTTATAAACAATTAAAACTACTTAACAAATGGGATCAAAGAGTGAGTGCCTAACATCACTATGTGCAATCAAAAAGTTAGTCTTAGTCATGCATTTCTCCTTAGCTAGCTTGATTTGCATCTCATGGACTTGGGACGACAATAATGGGGCTAGACTAATCCGCATTTTATTCATCATTAGAGTGTATTTATTAGTTCTACTATCATGAACAACCTCCCTATCAAATTGCCAAGGTCTTCCTAACAAGATATGAGTGGCTTGCATATGAACTACATCACAAAGAACCTCATCAACGTACTTGCCTATGCTAAAAGAAACCTTGACTTGCTCACTAATCTTCAATTCAGTCCTGTCATTCAACCACCTTAATCTATATGGTCTAGGATGCTTGGTGGCTGTTAAATTTAATTTCTCTACCATGTATGCACTGGCCACATTGGCACATGAACCACCATCAATGATTAAGGAACATACCTTGCCACTTACCATACAACGGGTGTGAAAGATGTTCTCCCTTTGGGCTGTCTCATCCGGTTCTTTGATGGTGCTGAGAACTCTCCTTGAGACCAAGAGATCACCCACTTCAGGGTAGGCTACTTCATCCTCCTCTTCATCAGCTTCCTCGGAAGGCTCCATCTCATCCTGAGGCTCATAATCACCGGCTGGAGTGATGATCATGACCCTTGGGTTTGGACAATCCCTGGCATAGTGCCCTCGGCCCCGGCATTTGAAACACATAATGTCTCGGTCTTGGGTCCAGTGGGGGCTGTTCTAACTTCAGGTCTTGGGGCAGGAGTGGTTTCTCTAGGCTTGTATGGTGGTCTTTCTTCTTCGGCTGTAGCCTCGCCACGGTCATATTCCCTAGGAAAAGCCGGGTTGGAACTAGATGCAAGCGGATTGGAGCCTGAGGCAGAAGGTCTCCATGGGTTATTGATCATGGCCCTGGTCCTGGTTTTTCTCTTGAGCTGACTGTAACACCCCCGTCCCTAGTAGACCGGAGATGCTACGATAGGTCTGAATCCCGCTCGTCCGTTCTTTCGAACATAGTCCGAAAGCCCGAACTCACAAGATCCGAACCCCGATTGAGACTCCTTCACGGTCGAGGTTTCTGAACCAAGACCGGATATCATGGTCGGGTATGCTCGGCCGAGACTTCAGAACATAAAATCTTAAAGGAAAGGAAACAAGCTCACGATAAAACCGAAATAAATACTTAAATTAAAAATCTCAAAGGTTCTACAAGCAAGATCCAACACATAACTAATCCGAAAACAACAACCCGATCTAAAACCGATATAACGGTTGTAAGTACACATAAGTGTCGAAAAATCTTACAACCGGATACATACTCTAAGACAAGGGAAATGGGGGAGAAATCTACACCGGAACCGTCACGTCTTTCTTCCAACCAACTTGCGGGATCTGCAAGAATGAGTTCGGTCAGCTATATGCTGAGTGAGCGGATGTAAAATACATAATAAAAACTTAACCCCAACCCGATGAGCAAGCACACACAAAAACAATAAACATAACAATCAGATGGAAGCAACCACACATAGTCCTACTCAACACTAGGACTCAACGACTCATAGACCAAACACAAGTCTATACTCAACAGACAGCTTAACCAAGCTTACTCTAAACTACCCATGCGCGCCGTGACCTTAGCCTATTCCTTCCCATCCCGGTCAGGTCCTTAGCCACACATGCTACAAGGCACCTACGAAGATGGACGGTACTCACTGCCCCGGTCAGGTCCTTAGTCGCTACATGCTATAAGGCACCTACGAAGATGGGCTTTAGCCTGGCAAGTCGCTCACAGGATGGTGGCAAGCCATCCCTCGCATGCACACGGAATAGCTAAGTCACAAATTCCCCACAACTCAAACCCATAACCCAAGTCATATGCGAGTCACCGTTTCTCCCATAGACCTTTAACATAACGTCTAACAAGACATGTCATATCCGAGTCACCTTTTCTCGAATAGACCTTTAACACAACATCAAACAACCGCCTAAACCAGACACCACTTCGTATCGCCCTCGGTCCAGTCTAGGCCTATTTATTTGACTAACTGCACAACAATCAAACAAGAACATGTACAGCCAATCAAATAAGACCTAAACCAAACCTAAGGTTCTACTAATGGCATCCTTAGACCTAACTCAACAACTCAGTCAAACCAGAACATGCAAACATCTAATCAAACCATTAACATAGAACAAATGATTAAGCATGCAATTCAAACGATAACTCATCAATCCAAACTCATAAAATCATACTTAAACACAATGCCATACAATACTTCACAATAAATAATCATGCATCATGAAACGTAAACCTCCATTTTAACATGCATAATACTTTCATGAAACTTCTAAAATCCTTCTTAAACCAAACACTTAAACATAAATGAAAAACCTTTGAAAACTTGCATGCATGAACTTTTTAAGAAAATACTTTGAAAACATACATAATAATACCCATAATAATTTTATAAAAATATTAAGCTTGGATTTTAAAATCCAAACTGATTGAAAACCATGCATGCAACCTTTGAAAACCAATTTTAAAAACCTTTGAAAACCGATTTGAAAACCTTTTGAAAACGAATTTGAAAAACCTTTGAAAACGATTTGAAAACCTTTTTAAAATAAAAACCGAACTCATTAACCACATTCTTGCAAAAGAAAATCCAACTCACAGGGCAATGCTCCTAAGGAATGGACTAGGCAGCTCACGGACAGCCTCTCCTCTTCCTCCCTAGCTCACGGCCAAGCTCCTCTCTCTCCTAGCTCACGGCTAAAACTCTCCCTCTCTCTCTCTTTCTAAACTCTCTAACTTCTCTCTAACTTTCTACAGGTTGCAAAGGAATGGGAAAAATGGGTTAAGTGTGGCCAGGGGTGGTATTTATAGCCAGGAGGTGAAGTTAGTGGATTTTGCCAAGTGTTCTTCATGCTGAATGGACCAATGCATGAAATCCACTCACTTTGCATGCAACATAAAACCGCCAGCTGTCTGCCTCCACCCATGCAACTTTATAGTTTAATTAATCCATACTTAGTGGATTTTGACAGCTGTATACTCCACTGATGCATGCATGCAGATTAATTAATAAATTTCTCTAAGTGGAATCCACATCAGCCGCGGGTGATCGGACGGGTGCAGGACGGGCGTACGGCTGTCAAGCGGACGGTCGGCTGGTCGACCATGTAGTACGGGCTGCGGATGTACGAGCGTTCGTAACGGAATGGTCGTTTCATCCGACCTAAGGTACGGGGCATTACATTCTCCCCTCCTTATAGGAATTCGTCCCCGAATTCCCAACTCAACTCTTACTTCCTTGGCGCATAGCTCGGAATGCCTCTCAAGGTTTGATACTCGATGATCTATATTCCGGAATCTTGAATTCGGAAACCTTCCTTGGTTCCTCCAACTCTCAAATCAACCCTTCACTCCTTAGGTTTTTCTGTCCTTTGGTAGACTTGGAACTCCATCTGCGGGAACTAGTTCTTCTTGGCAATAGCTTCGTAAATATTTTCATTACCATCATCACTAACCGTGTTACCACTTTGCAATACCTTTAATCCAGCCAAGGTCCATTTATTTGACCAACTGTGCAACAATCAAACAAGAACATGCACAGCTGACCAAATAGAACCCGAGCTAGATCTAGGGTATGCTAATGGTTCCACTAATTAGATATTCAACCATAACTTCATACACTTCTTCCTGCTTGCTCCGCCTAGATTGGTTATCAGACTCCAATGGCCTTGGTCAGCCACTATTGATCCTCCATGCGTTCGTCCTGATCGTTTATCCGTCTGGTCTTCTGGTCTGGGCACCCCGATGCTCATATCAACTTCATCATGATTGATTGTCCATCTTAGTCATCCCCTGGTCTAGTCTTGCTCGCTTGCACCCATTTTCTTAGCTTCCTTCATCTTTTTCTTCAGACCATAGCTCACTTCGATCTTAACCATCACAATGCTTCCCCTACCGAACTTGGTCACTTACGACATCAACAACTCACACAGCTTCCTCAGCACATTTGGCAACAACCCGGGAAGGTTTAAAGGGTTTGGCTTTTAGGAACCCTAATTAGGCAGCTACTCACCGAAGGCTCCATCGAAGGATTCTCTATAGCTTGAGGCTACTAACTTAATGAAAGGGCAGCACACTTCACCATGACTAAGGAATCTGAGAACACCCTACATTTAACTTATAAACTAAGGCAACAAGGCTATAGGCTAGGCACGCCTAAAGCAACAACTCTAACAGCAACAGACCCGACTGAGCTATATTCATGCAATTCAGGTTCATGGCGAGGGTAATCCGATCTGTCGTGCAACAATCAAACAAGAACATGCACGACCGACTATTGACTCTATCATGACACCCAAATCTAAGTCCGAGTTAAATTCGATAGATCGTGCAACAATCAAACAAGAACATGCACGTCCCATCTCCTAAAACTCAAACCCGACCTGAATGCAATGACATGAATCAAAATACCCAAGCCTAGCTACCCAAACATAAGCACTTATAGCAAAGCCTAAAACAGCCTAAAAATCTACACACTTAATCACTCAAACTTACTTACCACAAACCAATCCACAAAAATGCAATTAACACACAATGAGTCATGATCATGCACAAGCAAACACTGACTCAATTATACCAACCAGCCTCAGCCCAAGTCAAGGTCAATCAACCGTGCAACAATCAAACAAGAACATGCACGATTGACCTTCCACAACTCAAACCTGACTTGATTAGTATAACATGAGCCAATCATCCAAACATATGCACTCCCAAAGGTTAAGCCCAACATACCAGAATTGGGGTAAAGGACAGAAGGATGCAGACCGGTTGTATCTAATGGCGCTTTCTTCCTCTCGGTGGCCGTGGCGGACGCGAGCTCTGACCCCTCGGACAAATCCCATAATGGTGACCCATCTCCCCGCAAGTAGTACACATAATGATGGTGTGATCCATCATGAGAGTCCTACATGTGCCAATCTGATGGCCCTCAAATCCGCACCTCTCGCATATCAGGACCGGCTCTTTCGATCGTCCCATGGGTTGGTCATGAGTGTACGTCCGGGCTTGTTCCAAAGTGTTCAGGGACCTCATGCCTTGTTGCGCCCTCTCAACCTGCTCCGCGGCTAGTGTTCGCTCCACATTCTCCGCTACTCGTACTAGGGTCGGCAGATCCATAATCGGTACTCTCTCTAGACGGATTCGCAGCTCAGGCCTCAAACCACTCAAGAATAGCTGTACCGCCCGATTTTCATCGTTCGGTTCGTAGCGGTGATCTGTCGAAGTCGGTTAAACTCCGCCTCATACTCCCTCACGGTGCGTCCCAGCTGGGCCAACGAGTGGTACTGCTCCATTAGTCTTTCCCTGGCTTGAAGAGGGAAAAACTCATGGTGAAACTCGCTGCAGAACTGTACCCAGGAGGCTTCAGGGTGGTTACTTATCTCGTTTTCCTTCTCCACTCTATACCACCAGTCTTCCGCGTCTTTCTCCAAGTAATATATCGCGACGTCTCTGCGGTATTCGTCCGGGCACTGCACTGCTTGCAGGTTCAGCTCCAGTCTCTGTAGCCATCCGTCTGCTTCCAAGGGATCTGTACTACCTGCGAATCTGTCCATCTCTAATATCCGCATCCGGAGCAGAATCTCATAGTAGCTTGGTCCAGTCCTTCCTTCTTGGTTTGTGGAAGCATCATCTCCTTCTGTTAGTGCTGATGGTATTGCTACCTGAGCTGGGTCCTGTGAGGCAACCTGTCTGGGAGTATTGCGGATTTCCCCAACTGATTCTCGTCGAGGTTCATCAGATGATCTTTCCTCTGGATTTTCTTCTACGGGATCCTCTTCTACTGGGTCTCCCTCAGGGTCTATCTCAATTGAGTCTGTCTCTGCTAGGGCAGGATCCGTATCTGACGATATCACAATCAGCTCTGGCTCTTCTCTTGGCACTGGTCTTGGGCCACGATACAACCGTCTCAAACCTTGCCTTGTCCCTACCCTGTATGGATCAATCTGCAAAACAGAAACCTGTTACGAACTCATTAATGAAAGACGGACGTTCCAGTTTCCTAAACCCCATTCCCAAAATTTTCTTTTTCGAAAAGCGCTTAAGTCCTAGTGACTCGAAAACCATGCTCTGATACCACCTTTGGAACACCCCCGTCCCTAGTAGACCGGAGATGCTACGATAGGTCCGAATCCCGCTCGTCCGTTCTTTCGAACATAGTCCGAAAGCCCGAACTCACAAGATCCGAACCCCGATTGAGACTCCTTCACGGTCGAGGTTTCTGAACCAAGACCGGATATCATGGTCGGGTATGCTCGGCCGAGACTTCAGAACATAAAATCTTAAAGGAAAGGAAACAAGCTCACGATAAAACCAAAATAAATACTTAAATTAAAAATCTCAAAGGTTCTACAACCAAGATCCAACACATAACTAATCCGAAAACAACAACCCGATCTAAAACCGATATAACGGTTGTAAGTACACATAAGTGTCGAAAAATCTTACAACCGGATACATACTCTAAGACAAGGGAAATGGGGGAGAAATCTACACCGGAACCGTCACGTCTTTCTTCCAACCAACTTGCGGGATCTGCAAGAATGAGTTCGGTCAGCTATATGCTGAGTGAGCGGATGTAAAATACATAATAAAAACTTAACCCCAACCCGATGAGCAAGCACACACAAAAATAATAAACATAACGATCAGATGGAAGCAACCACACATAGTCCTACTCAACACTAGGACTCAACGACTCATAGACCAAACACAAGTCTATACTCAACAGACAGCTTAACCAAGCTTACTCTAAACTACCCATGCGCGCCGTGACCTTAGCCTATTCCTTCCCGTCCCGGTCAGGTCCTTAGCCAGACATGCTACAAGGCACCTACGAAGACGGACGGTACTCACTGCCCCGGTCAGGTCCTTAGTCGCTACATGCTATAAGGCACCTACGAAGATGGGCTTTAGCCTGGCAAGTCGCTCACAGAATGGTGGCAAGCCATCCCTCGCATGCACACGGAATAGCTAAGTCACAAATTCCCCACAACTCAAACCCATAACCCAAGTCATATGCGAGTCACCGTTTCTCGCATAGACCTTTAACACAACGTCTAACAAGACATGTCATATCCGAGTCACCTTTTCTCGAATAGACCTTTAACACAACATCAAACAACCGCCTAAACCAGACACCACTTCGTATCGCCCTCGGTCCAGTCTAGGCCTATTTATTTGACTAACTGCACAACAATCAAACAAGAACATGTACAGCCAATCAAATAAGACCTAAACCAAACCTAAGGTTCTACTAATGGCATCCTTAGACCTAACTCAACAACTCAGTCAAACCAGAACATGCAAACATCTAATCAAACCATTAACATAGAACAAATGATTAAGCATGCAATTCAAACGATAACTCATCAATCCAAACTCATAAAATCATACTTAAACACAATGCCATACAATACTTCACAATAAATAATCATGCATCATGAAACGTAAACCTCCATTTTAACATCCATAATACTTTCATGAAACTTCTAAAATCCTTCTTAAACCAAACACTTAAACATAAATGAAAAACCTTTGAAAACTTGCATTCATGAACTTTTTAAGAAAATACTTTGAAAACATACATAATAATACCCATAATAATTTTATAAAAATATTAAGCTTGGATTTTAAAATCCAAACTGATTGAAAACCATGCATGCAACCTTTGAAAACCAATTTTAAAAACCTTTGAAAACCGATTTGAAAACCTTTTGAAAACGAATTTGAAAAACCTTTGAAAACGATTTGAAAACCTTTTTAAAATAAAAACCGAACTCATTAACCACATTCTTGCAAAAGAAAATCCAACTCACAGGGCAATGCTCCTAAGGAATGGACTAGGCAGCTCACGGACAGCCTCTCCTCTTCCTCCCTAGCTCACGGCCAAGCTCCTCTCTCTCCTAGCTCACGGCTAAAACTCTCCCACTCTCTCTCTTTCTAAACTCTCTAACTTCTCTCTAACTTTCTACAGGTTGCAAAGGAATGGGAAAAATGGGTTAAGTGTGGCCAGGGGTGGTATTTATAGCCAGGAGGTGAAGTTAGTGGATTTTGCCAAGTGTTCTTCATGCTGAATGGACCAATGCATGAAATCCACTCACTTTGCATGCAACATAAAACCGCCAGCTGTCTGCCTCCACCCATGCAACTTTATAGTTTAATTAATCCATACTTAGTGGATTTTGACAGCTGTATACTCCACTGATGCATGCATGCAGATTAATTAATAAATTTCTCTAAGTGGAATCCACATCAGCCGCGGGTGATCGGACGGGTGCAGGACGGGCGTACGGCTGTCAAGCGGACGGTCGGCTGGTCGACCATGTAGTACGGGCTGCGGATGTACGAGCGTTCGTAACGGAATGGTCGTTTCATCCGACCTAAGGTACGGGGCATTACACTGACTTTCCACTTGTGTGGCCAAGTGTAGTAGCTCATTAAGATCATTGTAAGAATACATCTCTACCTTGCTAGCAATCTTCTCTTGAAGACCATCCAAGAATTGGGCCATGAGAGTCTCCTCGGCATCTTCTAATCCAAGCCGGTTCCTCAGGTGTTCAAACTCTCCAAAATATTCTTCTACACTCCTTTGGCCTTGGCTAAGCTTTCTAAACTTCTTATGGAGCTCCCTGTGGTACATGGGTGGGATGTACCTCCCTTTCATCATGAACTTCATGATCTCCCATGATCTAACCGGCCCCTCTCCTCTCCTTCTTCTCTTGGCTGAGTCTTGATCCCACCAAGATAAGGTATGGTCAGTGAGTTGTGCTGCTGCATAAGCTACCTTCTTTGGTTCTTCAAACCTATAGACGTCATAGATATGGTCCATCTTTCTCTCCCAATCCAAGTATGCTTCCGGGTCTACCTTGCCGGCAAAGGTGGGAGGTGTAATCTTGAGGTGTGGGCAGTGAGCTCTAGGTGGGTGGTGATGGCCCCTCTCTTCCGGAAACCTTCTTTCTCTGTGCCTTGGTCTTCGGAAATGAGGTGGGAAAGCTTCTTCCTCGGACAGACCCTCCATTTAATGTTCTGGCCAAAGTGGTGGTGGTGCTCTCGGCTGTGGTGGTGGGGCGCTTGGGCTGGTTGGGGCTGGGGTTGCTCCACTCTGCCTAGTCGGTCACCTAGCTGCTGGAGTTGGGTCTGGATGTTAGTCAAGATATCCGGCAAGGCTGGATCAGCCATCTTGGCTCAGGTACCTTGCAACAAAAGAAAGTCAACTAGTCAACACTGCTTAACTAATTACTATAGGATTAACACTAATGATCTTAATTCAAACTTAGTTTAATTTAATCTAGGCAGAACTAAACTTAATTAAACTTTAGACATGACAAAATAAACTACCTAGGACCCGCCAAAGACAAAAGGCATTTTAATTCAAATTTAAAACATGCAGGGGACAAGATGACATCACCCCGTGTGGACCACTGGTGAGTCACCCGACCAAGGACGGTACGGTCCTGGTCAAAAAGATGGACTTGACCACGCATAACTTCTTCTTCCCCAACAAGCTTCAACAATGGCAGATTCTAACACAGACTTAACAACCTTAACAACTAATATAAACAACCTAACACACGGGTTTAACAACCCTAAGCATGGCTTAAAACGCAAGCAAGCAACAACGCACAAAAAATTTCTGAAACCCTGAAAATAAAAGATGGAAAGGTACAACCTTTCTTGGCAGGAACTTGAGCTCTGATACCAAAATGATACGAGCCAAGCCTTGGTTTTCCTAGGAGGACTAGTGGGTCGAGCGAACGGGACGGGCGTGTGGCGAAGGGGTGAACGGTCGAGTGGACGAACGGGTGAACGACAGCATGGACGAATGGCAAACGGGTGAACGGCTAAGTGGACGAATAGTCGAACGGGTGAACGGCTGAGCGGTCGTACGAGCGAACGGCGGTGCGGACGAACGAGCGATGGGTACGGACGAGGGGTGCTAACGGTAGGACGTGGCCCCGGGCGTGATTCACGAACGGAGGGTCGAACAACACAAACGAAGATACGAACGGCGGGTGCAAAACGATTGAATGTGGGTTGAACATATGGGTTTTTGGAAACAATTTGAAAAGCTGGATTGTGGGCAACACACCAAGCTATGGTAGGCTTGGATACAGTCTTCCTTGAAGAGAGACACACTCAATCTTCAAAGCAACTTGCTTCCTCCCTTGGAGATACACTCGCACACAAGGAAGAAGTTAAAGACCTAGGCGGCTGTTTGAAAAGGATTTTGATTCTAAACTGTCTGCATTAAAAACATTTCCAAGAACCCATTATGGTTAGAAAGGAAAAGAGTACCTTAATCATTTAAGGTCTTAAGGGGTGTCCTCACTAAGGATAGTAAGGACACACAAGACCTTATCCCTGAGGCTGTGTGCATGGGTGTCCTGGTCAGGAACACCCAGCTGATCAATGGCAAAAGGCTGGCTGGTGTCTTCAGTCTCCCCTTCTTCTCCTCGGCCGTGTGCTTGGACTAGATTGACTCTGGCTTGATCTTCACGATTTTGGTCCTGGTCCCGACTCCTGTCTTGCACTCCTTGGGCAGCTCTGCTCCTTGTCATGATGCGATGAGACACATAAGGGGTTGCCTGGACCTCATCCTCCAAGTATCGGGTTGGTGTAGCTTGGATGACCCCATCACAGTATGACCTCAACCTTAGCCTTATCCACCTCAATCCTTTTTTCTGATATCTTATGTCCAAGCAAGATTCCTTCTATTACCATGAAGTGGCATTTTTCCAGTTGAGGACCAGGATTGTTTCCCCACATCGTTGGAGTACACTGCACAGGTTAAGTAATCAAGATTTAATAATAATTCCATAGACAGATAAGTCATTCATAAAAACTTTTACGACATTTTCAATCAAGTCAGAACAAATGAAAAGAATATATCAATAAAATGTAGCAGGTGTGTTGCAAACACCAAATGGCATGCGCATATATGCAAAGATTTCATAACGGCATTTGAAAGCAGTCTTTTTTATTATTTGGACGAATTGGGATTTGAAAGAATCCTAAATATCTACCTAAGAAACAGTAGTAAAAATGGTTTGCTAACTGTTCTAACATTTAATCAGTGAATGGGAGTGGAAAATCGTATTTTTTGGTGGATGCATTCAGTTTTCTATAATCTATGTATGCACATTTTATGACCACTTATTGTTCTTGTGAGGATCAGTTATTCTTTATCATTTTTCATTACAGTCACTACTCCTTTATTAGAAACTACATGTACGGGGGACAGCCAATTACTATATGAAATAAGAAAAATTTTACCAGCATCTAAGAGTTTCAAAAAAAAATTTCCTCACTATCACGCAAATTAGGATTTAACCATCGTTGATGCTCAATAGAGGACATTGATTCCTCTTCTAAATAAATTATATATGTGCACAATAAAGGTAAGATACCTCTAATATCAGCTAACAAGTATCCTATAGCTTTTTATATTTCTTAAATTCAGCTAGGAGCGTTTTAGTTTCTGGTTTAGACAATGCATCATTCACAATAACAGGGTATGCAGAATTTAGGCCCATGAATTCATACCAGAGCCCTTTTGGAAGAGGTTTGAGTTCTACCTTTGGTGATCCTTGTTCACTACAGTCGTCATCCAGATCGTCTTGTCCTGTGGCGATATCATCTTTTTATGCATCCTTGATTTCCATGGTGCAGAGCTCTTGTTCCAGTTCCAAGAAAGCTATTGTAACTTCCACACGCATCCAACTGATTTTCATAAGCTTCTGTTTGAGCATCCAACAACACATACTCTACTTGCTTGACTGTCCAGGCATTGTAAAGTGGATCCTTAACGATTAATTCTTAAAATAAAAGACTTTTACACCGATTGTTGGCTTTCTCATGATCTTATTGATGTCGAATTTGACGACCTTGTTGCCGAGCTGTAGGTCTATCTTTCCCTTCTTGACATCTATAAGGGTCCTGGGTGGCTACAAATGGACGGCAAAGAATGATAGGATTCTTAGGTTCTTCATCTATCTTCAATACTACAAAATCTGTAGCAATTTCAAAGTTCCCCACCACAATAGGTAGATCTTCTAGTAAGACCACGGGACGGCTTACTGAGCGGTCGACAAAGACAAGAAAAATTTGGCATTCTTTGAATCTTTGGAGTCCTAGCTTCTTGGCGATGTACAGTGGCATCAAGTTGACGATTACCTCTAGATTACAGAGAAATCTTGAAAAAGTTAGTGGTCCCAGTGCACCCAAAAATGTGAAACAGCCTAGATCGTCTATCTTCTTCTTAATGGTATGTTCTGGATAATTGCATAGCACTCATGTATAAGCATCACCATACCCCTTAGATCTTTTTCCTTTTTGTTGACAGTATGTTTTAGATACTTAGTCCACTTAGGCACCATCCAAAATTCTTTGATTTATGGTAGCATGACCTTCACTTCTGACATTTGTTTGTCAAATAAAGTTTTGTACTTGTCCAGCATTTCTTTCTTAAATCTCCATGGGAATGGGAGTTTTGGCTAATAAGGAGGTGGAACAAAAATCGCTTTCATAGTGGTTTGGGTTGGTATCTTTTTGTCAACTACAACCTTGTCAGTTTCTGGTTTCCTTCCTTCATTCTCCTCTGTATCATCCTCTAGATTTATCGCTACCCCTTCACTTGGACCTGAAAGGTCATGTTTTAGGGTAGTAGCTGTTTCTCACTTCTTAATGTAATTACATTGACATATTCTTTAGGATTTGTCTCTGGTTTACCCGGAGGTGTGCCCATTGTCGTTTGGAAGAGAAAGCTTTTGATGATCATAATTGTGTTGCAAGGTGCTCAATTTTGGAGTTAAGATCTTTATACACGCTATAGACTTTGTTATGGATCTCCTTCGCCATACTGTATATATTCACGGTACTCTTGCTCTATCCGTCAAGTACTTATTTGAGCATTTTTTTTATTTCATCTTCTCGGATAGTAAGTGGAGCTTGATTTGTGTTGGCGAGTAGGGTTTATTGGCGTTATGATAATAACCAGGCGGTATATATTTTGGATTGGCGCATTGGATTGGTAACCCGTTGCAATGATATGTTAGTTTCTCAGAGGGAAGGCAGAATGGCTGTTTGGTTGGGTGGGTTGTTTTTGGGGTGGATAAAGTTGATCTTGTAATTTTAGACGTTGGTGCTGCGGTAAGACAAAATTTGGTGCTTGTAGTTGGGATTGTATCCTATGTGAAAGTCTTGTCTACTAATATAGTTTAACTCATCTGTCTAGTTGGAGTACATGTTGGTTTTGCTTTCATGCGTGTAGTCTGGTTCACTGAAAAAGCTGACTGGATGTTTTGTTGCTTGAAGAATTTGATCCAGCTTATAATTCACCAGCACCGCGTGAGGTGCGATCGAGATTTCTCCAAAGTTTCCATCATTTATAGCTAAGTTCTTAACCAATTGCAAACCTCTGTATGTATCTTGTCCCAGGATATTGTCGTTGGAAGCGGTATCCAGGAGCATTTTAATCTTTGTCAGAATGCTTTGTTAAGCATGTTCAATGGTGATTCATTGGAGAAGCTGTGATGGGGACACTGAAGAGTTGTAAACTTTGAAATGTTCCTAGGTTTCGCTGAATCTCTTGGTAGATTGCTGTACAAATCCAGAGATTTCATTGCACAACCATGCAGTTCAAGTTCTCAATAACATTCGCTTGCAATCACACCACATCGTAATGGTGTTTGAATGCATCATGAGAGATATCGTCAATCTTCACTGTGGAACAGAGCTTGTCAAACTGTTCTAGGTGGTCAATAAGGTCTTCCACGGATAAGCCGCAAAACTTGTTGCCTTTTACCATGCTGATAAAGTTCGCCTTCATCTAAAATTTTTTATTCTTGATTGGTGGTGGTCTTCCAGTGCGGTGGACATGAATCTTGGATTCATCATAGACACCGATTACTCGTGCTTGGCAAGGGTTGTGAACCGGCGGTGTGTTATGTTTACCAAAATTATGTGGTTGTTCATTGATATCTTAGGATTTTACTGGTATTTATGATAGGATTTAGTCCGTTTAAGATGTATTTTAGGGTGTCTATGACTTCATTTGGTGTAGATATTAGATATAGCATGAACAGGTGTTCATGTGTTAAGAATTGGAAATGGAGCTAAACTGGAGAAAAAGGCAAAATTGTATGTGAAATCATGACTGTAGGAGATTTGAGATTCAAGGGGAGAATCTTCAGAGAAAAAGAAGTGCATGAGAAGAACAGGAAGAATATCGGGAGAAAAAAATCAAGAGAGAAAAGGAAGAAACGTTTACTTGGACTTTACTTCATTTGCACTTTAATTTACTTACACTTTAGTTTTAGGTCACGTTTCTCTACTTCATTCTTATTTTCAACAAATCATCAAACTATATGATTATATTTTTTTAATGATTAGTTAGTAGACACCCTCAACCCTTCGGGTTGGGTAGGGAGAATGTTTTTAAGGGAAAGAAACAAGGATTGTTTAAAGCTTTTATCCAATGATATCATTGTGTCTTGACATACTTAGGCTTTGATTAGTAACACTTGTGTAATCGCGGAATGATGAAAAATAAAAAAACCTGCGGAATAATTTAAAACTTGAAGAATGAGAAACTTACGAAATAAATTTGTTCTATGATTGGATAAGTTTGTGGAATAGCGAAATATAAATTATCTTAAATAAAATTTTATAATTAAGCTAATTATTATAATAATAAAACTATTAAATATCATTATAAAAATTTGATTTTCATATTGTAATTATTTGGTGGTCGATATACTAATATTTGGTTGGTGTGGCTTGGATGACCCCATCATCCCCACCCTCTTCAAGTGCTTCGGTCTCCAAAGAACCAACGTCCTGCACATCAAAAGGAGATAAATCAGACACATTGAATGAGGAAGACATGTTATACTCACCTGGTAGTTTGAGCCTGTAGGCATTATCATTGATGCGTTCCACCACTTGGAATGGTCCATCTCCTCAAAAATCCAACTTGTGCTTTCTTTTGTTGGGAAAGCGCTCTGGCCTTAGGTGTAGCCACACCCAATCTCCTGCTTGGAACACAAGCTGCTTCCTTTTCTTGTTGATCCTGGTCTTGATCTGATCATTCCTCTTCTCAATCCTTCCATGTACTTGCTCAAAGATCTTCTTCATTGCTGTGACCTTAGCTTCTCCTTCAAGATCCATGGTCTCAGCTGAGGGCAATGGTGCCAAGCTCAAAGGTGTGTCCGGATTGCGGCCATAGACAGCTTCAAAGGGTGAGATGCCGGTTGTGGAGTGTCTGGCTGAGTTGTAAGCAAACTCCACTAAAGGAAGGCTCTCTACCCAAGTTGTCAAATGGCGCCCAATGGTAGGTCTCAAGAGAGCTCCTAGCATGCGGTTCACCACCTTGGTCTGTCCATCCGTCTGAGGGTGGCAAGTAGTGGAGAACAATAACTTGGTACCAAGCTTCTTCCACAGAGTTCTCCAGAAGTGGGACAAGAACTTTGTGTCCCGGTCTGATACAATAGACCTTGGGATACCATGGAGCCGCACCACCTCTCTAATGAATAGGGTTGCGGTTTGGGATGCATCATTAGTCTTGGAGCAAGGGATGAAATGAGCCATCTTGGAGAACCGGTCTACCACCACAAACACTGAGTCTTTGTGTTGAATCTTGGGAAGCCCTAAGACGAAGTCCATAGAGATGTCCACCCATGGCAGTGTTGGAACCGGCAGAGGTAGGTAAAGACCATGAGGCTGGAGTCTAGACTTGGCCTTCTTGCAAGTGATGCACCTATCACAATGAGTTATCACCATCTTTTTCATCTTAGGCCAGTATAAATGCTCCTTAAGGACACTCAGAGTCTTCTCAATCCCAAAGTGACCCATAAGGCCATCACCGTGAGTTTCTTCCACAAGTAATTCCTTTATTGAGCATTGAGAAATGCATAGTCTATTTTCCTTGAAGAGGAACCCATTGTGGAGAAAGAACTTGGTGTAGGCTCCTATTCCATGCTCCTCATAGGCTGCCTTTAGCTCATGATCATCCGGACACAAAGTTTTCAAGTATTCAAATCAAAGAACCTTAGCATCCATGGTTGTTATCAAGTCATGCCTCCTTGACAAAGCATCTGCTACTACATTGTCCTTCCCCTTCTTATACTTGATCACATAGGGAAATGTGTCTATATAATCCAACCATCTTGCATGTCTCTTCTTCAGAACGGTCTGACCTTTGAGATGCTGCAAAGTCTCATGATCCGTGTGGATCACACACTCCCGGGGCAGCAAGTAGTGTTGCCATGTTTGCATTGCCCTGACAAAGGCATAGAATTTCTTGTCATAGGTTGGGTAGTACAATGTGGCACCAATCAGCTTCTCACTGAAATAGGCTACTGGCTCCCTCCTTGAGTTAGAACCGCTCCAATGCCTACTCCCGAGGCATCACATTCAACTTCAAAAGTCTTCTCAAAGTTGGGTAATGCAAGAATGGGGACGTGAGTCAGCTGGTACTTGAGCTCCAAGAAATCTCTTTCTTGATCTTCTCCCCATTTAAATATGGTGCTCTTCTTGATCAGAGATGTCAATGGAGCGGCTAGAGTGCTGAAATCCTTCACGAACCGCCGGTAGAAGATGGCTAGTCCATGGAAGCTCCGGACCTGGCTGATGGAGGTTGGTCTTGGCCAGCTAAGTATAGCTTCTATCTTCTATAGATCCACCGTAAGGCCCTATGAACTAACAACAAAACCAAAGAAAACAACTTCTTCTGTGCAAAAGATGCACTTAGCTAGGTTAGCAAACATATGCTCTTTCCTAAGGGTTTCTAGTACTTGTTCCAACTGCAGCACATGATCAGTTAGGCAATAACTGTAAATCAATATATCATCAAAATAAACAACTAAAAACTTGCCCATGAAGGGTCTAAGGATATGATGCATGAGGCGCATAAAGGTGCTTGGGGCATTAGAGAGCCCGAACGGCATGACCAGCCACTCATACAAACCATGCTTGGTCTTGAAGGTCGTCTTCCACTCATCAGCTTCTCTCATCCTTACTTGATGATATCAACTCTTCAAATTCACCTTGGAAAAAGATGGTTGCTCCACTTAGTTCATCCAGCATATCATCTAGTCTTGAAATTGGATAGCGGTACTTGATGGTAATGTTGTTTATGGCTCGGCAGTCCACACACATCCTATAGGAACCATCCTTCTTGGGCACAAGGAGCACAGGCACGGCGCATGGACTGAGGCTCTCCCTCACATAACCTTTGGCCATGAGGTCTCTAACTTGAGCCTCAAGCTCCTTAGCTTATGCAGGGTTAACTTGGTAAGCTGGCCGGTTTGAAAGTTGTGCTCCAGGGATGAAGTCAATTTGGTGTTCAATGCCTCTCAAAGGGGTAAACCAGCTGGTATCTCCTCTGGAAATACATCTTTGTACCTGTCAAGAAGAAATTCGATCTCCCTTGGCAAGACCGCATTAGTATGTCCAATGTTCAACAAATCCTTATAGACAATTAGAACTACTTGACAAGTAGGATCAAAAAGTGAGCGTCTAACATCACTAGGTGCAATCAAGAAGTTGGTTTTATTCATGCATTTCTCCTTAGCTAACTTAATTTGCATCTCAGGGACTTGGGAAGGCAATAATGGGGCTAGGCTAATCTGCTTTTTATTCATCATCAAGGTATACTTATTTTTCCTACCATCATGCACAACCTCATTATCAAATTGCCAAGGTCTACCTAACAGAATATGAGTAGCTTGCATAGAAACTTTATCACAGAGAACCTCATCAACATACTTTCCTATGCTAAAAGAACCCTTGACTTGTTCACTAATCTTCAATTTTGTCATATCATTCAACCACCTTAGTCTATATGGTCTAGGATGCTTGGTGGCTGCCAAGTTCAATTTCTCTACCATATATGCACTGGCTACATTAGCACATGAACCACCATCAATGATCAATGAGCATACCTTACCACTTACCATACACCGGGTATGAAAGATGTTCCCTCTTTGGGCTGTCTCATCCGGTTCTTGAATGGTGCTTAGAACTCTCCTTGAAACCAGAAGATCACGCACTTCAGGGTAGGCCACTTCATCCTCCTCTTCATCAGCTTCCTCAGAGGGTTCCATCTCATCCTGAGATTCATAGTCACCGGCTGGAGTGATGATCATATCCTTGGGTTGGGGCAGTCCCTTGCATAATGTCCATGGCCCCGGCATTTGAAACACATGATGTCCCAGGTCTTGGGTCCATTGGGGGTGGCTCTGGCTTCAGGCCTTGGAGCAGGGGTAGCTTCCCTAGGCTTGTATGATGGTCTTGCATCTTGGACTATTGCCTTGCCACGGTCAGGTTATCTGGTGAAAGCCAGATTGGAGCTGGGGGCATGCGGATTGGAGACTGATGGAGATGGTCTCCATGGAGTGTTGATCACGGCTCTAGTCCTGGTCTCCCTATTGAGCTGACTATCCACTTGTGTAGCTAAGTGTAGTAGCTCATTAAGATCATTGTAGGAATACATCTCCACCTTGCTAGCAATCTTCTCTTGGAGACCGTCCAAGAATTGGGCCATGAGAGTCTCCTCGGAATCTTCTAGACCAAGCCGGTTTCTCAAATGTTCAAACTCTACAAAGTACTCTTCTACACTTCTTTGGCCTTGGTTAAGTTTCCTAAACTTCTTCTGGAGCTCTCTGTGGTACATGGTGGAATGTATCTCCCATTCATCATGAATTTCATGATCTCCCATGATCTAACCGGCTCCTCTCCTCTCCTTCTTCTCTTGATTTGAGTCTTGATCCCACCAAGATAGGGCATGGTCAGTGAGTTGAGCTGCTGCGTAAGTTACTTTCTTTGGCTCTTCAAACCCATAGACATCAAATATATGGTCCATCCTCCTTTCCCAATCTAGGTAGGCTTCCGGGTCTACTTTGCCGGCAAAGGTAGGAGGAGAGATCTTGAGGTGTGGGGAGTGAGATCTCGGTGGATGGTGATGGCCTCTCTCCTCAGGTAGCCTCCTTTCTCTTTGTCTTGGCCTTCGGAAGTGAGGTGGAAAAGCTTCTTACTCGGACAGGCCTTCCATTTCCTGCTCTGGCCAAGGTGGTGGCACTCTCGGCTGCGGAGGCGGAGGCGGAGGTGCTTGAGCTGGCTGAGGCTGGGGCTGTTCTACTCGGCCAAGTCGGTCTCCTAGCTGCTGGAGCTGGGTCTGGATGCTGGTCATGATATCCGCTAAATATGGATCAGCCATCCTTAGCTCGGTACCTTGAAACAAAAAGTCGACACTAAGTCAACGGTACTTAGGCTAATTACCAAGAGATTAGTGCTAATGATCTTAGCTAGTTACTTAATAAATTTAGACTAAACAAGAGCTAATAACTTAATTAAACTTGGACACAACTTAAACAAATTAAGAAGAACCGCCAAGACAAGAAAATTCAAATTCGAACTTAAATTAGGCAAGAGACAAAGTGACATCATCCGGGTGGACCACCGGCTGAGTCACCCGACCAAGGACGGTACGGTCCTGCCCAAAAGCAACCTTGTCCACACCTAACTCTTTCTTCCCCAACTAGCTTCAACAATGGCGGATTTCTACACAGACTAATCAAGCTAACCAACACTACTAAACAACCTACCACACGGCGGATTCAACAACCCTAGACATAGATTGAAACGCAAGCAAGAAAGCCCATACTAACAATGCACAAAAATTTTCAGAAACCCTAAGAATAAAAGATGGAAAGGTACAACCTTTCTTGGCAGGAACTTGAGCTCTGATACCAAAATGATACGAGCCAAGCCATGGTAGCCATGGTAGGCCGGTGGGACGAGCGATACGGTCAGTGGCTAACGGGTCTCGGACGTACGAGGTGAATGGAGCGACGGGACGCGAACATGAGGACGAACAGAGAGAATGGGATGCGGACATACAGGACGAACGGAGCGACGGAACGTGGACGTGGGGACAAACGGAGCGAACGGGATGCGTATGTAATGACAAACGGAGTGATCAGGTTGCGGACGAGCGGTACGGACAAAGCGATAGAACCTGGGACGTACGGTAGTGAACCTTGGGTCGAAACGGACGGTGGAACGGCCAGGAGTTGAGCGAATGTGTGGTGAATCAAGGGCAACACACCAAGCTATGAATGGCTTGGATACAGCCTTCCTTGAAGAAAGACAAAATCAATCTTCAAAGGAATCTCTTCCTCTCTTGGAGACAAACTCACAAATATAAGGAAGAAGTGAAATGACCTAGGCGGCCGTTTGGGAGATTCGGTTTCTAAAATTTGTCTGCATAAAAGAGAGAGTGTTATGACTTTTATAGGCTACATTCTAAGACCTAGTTGACCACACAACCCGCGGTCAACACAACTAATCAAACCCACATAGACTTAGTCGTTTAACAAGTGACAAGATTAAATTAAAGGCTAAACAGGTGCGTAAAGATAGAATCAAGCCTAATTGATTTTAAATGGACATATCCACATTAAAACCAATGGGACACTAGGCTTGATGCCTTAGACTTTCCGGTCTCATTAAAAATCTTTCCAAGAACCCATTATGGTAAACTTAGAAAGGAAAATAGTACCATAATCATCTAAGGTCTTAAAGGATGTCCTCACTCAAGGATAGTAAGGACACACAAGTCCTTATCCCTAAGGCTGTGTGCATGGATGTTCTGGTCAGGAACATCCAGCTGATCATTGCTGGCTGATGACTTCTGTCTCCATTTCTTCTCCTCGGCCATGCGCTTGGGCTAGGCTGCTTTTGGCTTCAACTCCATGAGCTTAGTCTTGTTCCTGGCCTTTTTCTTGCACTCCTTGGGCAGCTTTGCTCCTGGTCATGATACGGTGAGAGACATAAGGGGTTGCTTGAACCTCATCCTCCAAGTACCGGGTTGGTGTGGCTTGGATGACCCCATCAATAGGGATTGGTGTTGTGCTCATGCAAGAAAGGAGACCAATTGCCTACTTTAGTGAAAATTTAGGATTAGCCATATTGAATTACCCCACGTATGACAAAGAGTTATACGCCTTGGTGCGAGCTCTCCAAACTTGGCAGCACTACTTGTGGCCAAAAGAGTTTGTGATTCACACTGATCATGAATCACTTAATCATCTTAAGAGCCAACACAAGCTAAATAAGCGTTATGCCAAGTGGATGGA